>JAUPFV010000004.1:58964696-61364696 GCA_036936605.1 Limnanthes douglasii subsp. nivea
ATTAAACCCAGGTATTGTAAACGTTCCCTCATTTCCATCCCCCAACCTGTTTTTAAAATTTAAAATTTATCCTTTTATTGAAAAAATACCATTTCTTATTCTTCATCGAATCATATAATTCGATTTAACAATAATGGAATTTATTATTTTGTTTACTGAATCACATGAAATACACAGGAACGGAGAAAAAAAAGTAACGGTGAAAAAAAAGTAACGGAGAAAAAAGACGATACTATTAAAATCAAAGTTTATAATAGATAGAAATAAATTTGAGAAATGCCACTTGGAGTTTTGTATAGAATAAAATAAAAAAAGTAATTTCATTCATACCATTATTATGATATTACATATTGCAATTCAATTGGATACTAGAGAAAAATGTATTCCTTCTTCACGCAGATAAATACATAATAATCGGAAACAATAAAGATAAAGTAGATTTTTCTCTTTTTAATGTATTCCATTATTCAAAAAGGATTCGCAGAAAAAAAGATATATTTTGACTCATTTTTTAGTCTAATTATTAGAATATTATTAGAATATCATCCAAAAAGCTTGGGTTTTTATTTATTAAAATAATGATAGGCATCCTAGACAGATAAAATACTCCATTAGATAGCTTATAGCTCGATAACAACTTAACTTATGTGCTGGGGTTTACATATATTCATAATTGCTCTTTGAAATACTGATTAGTTAGAGTTATAAATCTATTTTGATTTTCTTTGATTTTACTATATCATTAGGGAAATACTATTTGATTGAGATTAAAATTTGAGATTAAAATTTAAGAAAGGGCCGTGAATTTACAGTTAATAGTTAATGGTTCCAATTTGTCCTTATTTTTTACTTTTGTAACTGAAAATCCATGTTTGCTTTTTCTATAGAAAAGAGAGGGAATATTTTAATCAAGTTTGTATAATTTGGGCGGCATGGCCGAGCGGTAAGGCGGGGGGCTGCAAATCATTTTTCCCCGGTTCAAATCTGGGTGTCGTCTGAGCAACAAAAGACTCGGAATCCCCTTTTCTGTTTTGCTCATATAACTCGCAAAAGCAAGCGTAGGAAAAAAGCTCTTTATAATTTATTTCAAGGAAAGATTAGAGTAGTAGTATAGGGGAATGGGTAAATTCGGTAAATCATGATATTCTAACCTTTCCACTACTTAAGTCTTATTAAGTTTTCTTTTTTCTACAAACTGCATATACTACATAACATATTAGTAACAGTCTACACTCTACTATAAATATAAAAACTAGAAATTTTTTATTTGAAATATAGAAATAATAAAAGAACTTGTTCTAAGCAGATTTTTAGGAGTGTTTCATCAATAGTGTTGAGTCAGAATTCCCCTTTTTTGACTCTACGCAAGTGATTTCACTATTATTTATATTAGTAAACACTAGTGGAAAATTGATTCATAAAAATTAAAAATAGAAATAGGGGACATAATTCACATGGATATGGTAAGTCTCGCGTGGGCTGCTTTAATGGTAGTCTTTACATTTTCCCTTTCACTTGTAGTATGGGGAAGAAGTGGACTCTAAAGGTACTCCTTATTGAGTTAAGGATCGTTCTGCAAAGTATTTTTAAAAGTATGAAAAACAATTAGAAAATAATAAATAATAAGAGTACAATTTACCTTTCAATTAATTCAGAGTTCTTGGAATCAAACCAAATCAAATAGATCAAGCAAAGACTACCAATTTATAAATAGAAAGATACATATACATATAGTAAATTATTCTATATTATATTAATGCAATACGTATTTTTATACATTTCTATTTAAATAGAATAAAACTTTATCCATTACAATAATAAATATGATAGAAAGAAAGAGAGGAATCTTTCTTTCTATCATAATCTGGGGCCTCATAGAGTACTATGAGGCTATTTGAGAAAAATAAAAATACTTTTTGTCATTGATAGTCAAATTTCATTCAAATTAATCACTTTTGCTTTGACTTACTGTTTTCACGTAAATTATAAGTAAAAAAGCAGTAGGCACAAGAATGAAGAGTGCAGTAGCAATAAATGCGAGAATATTTACTTCCATAATTTAATCCTTTAAAAAAAATTGCTTCGCAATACACCGGGATTTAATCCCATAGAGATGAATAAATGAGAAATCTTTAGAGATAAAGAGATTATAAATATTTCGCTTCTAAATTCAATGGGATGAATTATATTTCAATGATATTGAATAGGATCAATAGCATGAATAACAATATTTGATTTGCGCTAGAAAATAGATTTATCGTCAAGAATTATATAGTATAACATAGGAAGATCTTTTATCCACATGGAATACAAACAAAATTTGATTCTTCATCCAATAAAAAACATTCATTTTCAATTCTTTCTTTTATATAAATATATAAACCAACCCCCGCCTTCCTTGTACAATCATCTCATGAAGTATCATCACATTGCTTTTCCACTTCCATTATTTATAAATTGTTTACAAAAAAGCTTCTAAATAACCCCAAACAATAGAAAGAAAATAGAAAAATTCTAAATTCTTTTATTTTATCCCATTTTATTGTCAACTAAAAAGGGAAGTATGATAAAGACGAGTCCTTGTAGAAAAAAAAGAAAGATAGAATATTATTCTATCAAATTCACTATTTTTTATAGTTATAATTTGTTTTGTTCTTTTTTGCCATCGACAGTAATCTGAAAAAAGAGCTCGATGTAAGACTTATTTAATTATTTTCTTAATTACTTAAATTAGAAATATTTTAAATTATTTTTCTATCATACAAGAAATAAAGTCTATTTTTTATTTAGATTTATTGTACTCTACTCTCGATTCTAGTACATAGACGGACGAGAGAACTATCTCTTGAAGTCTTGAATCTAATACATGCTATCAATAATTCTATTATCTTAATTCAAATATTACTCTCGATTCTAGTACATAGACGGACGAGAGAACTATCTCTTGAAGTCTTGAATCTAATACATGATATCAATAATTCTATTATCTTAATTCAAATATTCTCCCTGCCTGCGATCGTATGAAAAAAAAAGTCTAGGAACTGAAATTATGGCATTTCCATCCTTATCCTTTTTATTTTTTGTCGGGACTGACGGGACTCGAACCTGCAGCTTCCGCCTTGACAGGACGGTGCTCTGACCAAATGAACTACAATCCCTTGGAAATCAAATGTACAGTATACATATTCTTATGGGTTTATTTAAACCAGCAACGACAATTCCGTTGAATTGAATTGCATGTCAGGGCGGTGCTCTGTCAGTCCCGAACCCGCAGCTTCCGCCTTGATAGGGCGATGCTCTGACCAATTGAACTACAATCCCATGGAAATCAAATGTACAACATACATATTCTTATGGGTTCATTTAAACCAGTTCTTTTTCTATTTAGACTATTTAGATTAGATTATCAGAATTTTAGATTAGAATCCCTGTGTTAGAGGTGCAAGTGATATAGTGCTATCTACATGGATAGGCACTTTAGTGAGAGCAACACATATTTCTTAGAATCCTTTCCTTATTTCCAAATCAATTAAGAATCTATTTTTCAGAAAAAAATAATATTTTGTCTTTACTCTTTTCATTAATTTAGAATAACTAAAATAAAAAAGTAGGGATATATTAGAAACATTTTTCTTTTATTTTTTTTATTCTTACCTATCTGGCATTTATGTAAAACAAAATGGGTTCTATTATTTTATGGTGTATTTGGGCCGAGCTGGATTTGAACCAACGTAGACATATTGCCAACGAATTTACAGTCCGTCCCCATTAACCACTCGGGCATCGACCCAGTTAGAATCAATTCTAACTTGATGAATACTCCATGAGCAATTTCTTTTTGTAGTACCCTACCCCCAGGGGAAGTCGAATCCCCGCTGCCTCCTTGAAAGAGAGATGTCCTGAACCACTAGACGATGGGGGCATCCTTGCTCGACCGCCATCATACTATGTTCATAGTATGAACAGTTTTTGAAAATTGTCAATATCAATATAATGATTTCGATTCATGACTCATTCAGTGTAATGCAAATTATTTCTATTTCTATTCCATTTTTCTAGTCTCAATTTCTATAGTTCTAGAGATAATATTATAGATAATATTGATATTATCTTAATTTATATAACTAATATTTGTATAGATTTATAAAATTTATAAAAGAATCCACTTTTCTTATATAAATATAGAATTTAGAAATAAAAAAGAGAAATTCTAAATCAAAATAATCTAAATAAATTTCTCTTTTTTATTTCTATTTTTAAATTATATAATATATAATAATACCTAGAGGGATCTGATTCACCTAATGAGTCATTCACTAATTAAATCTAATGGGCCCTTTTAACTCAGTGGTAGAGTAACGCGATGGTAAGGCGTAAGTCATCGGTTCAAATGGGATTTTCCTTTATAATAATTTTTTATAATAATTTAATCTATGATTGAAAATTTTGAGAATTGAATAATTGATAAAAAATTATCATTCTAATAAGGTCGAGAGTAATTAAAATTGAACATTTTCTATTATTATTTATAATGAATAATGATAAGTCGCCTCTTGAATCGCCAAATATAGAAAATCTATATTGATTTACAAAGTCGAAAAGATTTGAAATGAACCAAAAAGTAAGTGGACCTAACCTATTGAATCATGACTATATCCTCTATTCTGGTATTAAAAATATATCCTTTATTTAGTTCATATTTATTGGAAATCTGGGCCGATATTTCTAATTTAATCTTTTTATTTATATTTATAGATGTTCCATATAAATAAATGAAATTTTTATTACCTTCGAAAGGTTTATTCCAAATTACAACCTAAGAACCGTTTTTCAATATCTTATTTTCCAAAACACAATAAGATCCATTCATATCTATATAATATCTATATAATATCTATAGATATTATATAGATATTGTAAATTGTAGATAAATTTTATTTATTACTTCATCTTCATATAGCAATTATCAATAAAATATTTATATATTCAGACATACAAGATTCTTGTTTCGACAATGTGATGGAGTCGTGGAGAGAAAATGTGAGAAAGAGACTTTCATTTGCAGTTTCCGATTTTTTAATTTAATCTTTTTTAATTTAATATTGAATTGTATTGAATAAAAAAATGAAATTTCCCCTTTTTCTTACATATTCATATTTTTCTTGCTTCAATCGGTGAAATGAAAAAAGAAACTCTGGGGTTGTATATTGAAATATAAGAAAAAAAATGAAAAGTTAACTAAAAAAGTTGATACTTTTATTTTTATACTCTAAGTCATTAGTAATTTAATACATTTAATACACATAGAAATTAAAGAAATAAAAGGAATACAAAAATCTTTCTTTTTCTAAATATTATGAACAAGAGTCAAGCATAAGATTAGTTGATGGAACAAGAGAAGTAAGTTTGGGAATCAAAACGCAAGAAAGGATATCTTCTTCCTTGAATTGAAGAGTTCTTTCATTTCAAAAATAATTTATTTATTTGATATCTGATTGATATCTGATTAATGAGTCATACAAGAATTTATTATTCAGATGATTATCAAAGGAATAAACAAATTGAGTTCATTGAGTTCTTGGATTTACCCAAGGACCAATAAAATAAAATATTTTGAGCTTCGAAACCGATCAAAAATTAAGGGTTCATTTTTATAGGGCAATGGGCGAAAATGAGAAATCAAATCATATATAAATGATGGAATTCTTGAACGCCCTCAAAAAATGTCATAAGAATAAAATAAGAAGGTGTTCGAAAATAGTTGAAGTAGTTGAATAGGAGGATCGCTATGACTATAGCCCTTGGTAAATTTACCAAAGATGAAAAGGATGTATTTGATCGTATGGATGACTGGTTACGAAGGGACCGCTTCGTTTTTGTAGGTTGGCCTGGGCTATTGCTCTTTCCTTGTGCCTATTTTGCTTTAGGGGTTGGTTCACAGGTACAATCTTTGTAACTTCATGGTATACTCATGGATTGGCCAGTTCCTATTTGGAGGGCTGCAATTTCTTAACCGCTGCAGTTTCTACTCCTGCTAATAGTTTAGCACATTCTTTGTTGTTACTATGGGGCCCTGAAGCACAAGGGGATTTTACTCGTTGGTGTCAATTAGGTGGTCTGTGGACTTTTGTTGCTCTCCACAGCGCTTTCGGACTAATAGGTTTCATGTTACGTCAATTTGAACTTGCGCGATCTGTTCAATTGCGACCTTATAATGCAATTGCATTCTCTGGTCCAATTGCTGTTTTTGTTTCTGTATTCCTGATTTACCCATTAGGTCAATCTGGTTGGTTCTTTGCGTCTAGTTTTGGTGTAGCGGCTATCTTTCGATTCATCCTCTTTTTCCAAGGATTTCATAATTGGACATTGAACCCATTTCATATGATGGGAGTCGCCGGTGTATTGGGTGCTGCTCTGCTGTGCGCTATTCATGGTGGGATCGTAGAAAATACTTTATTTGAAGATGGTGATGGTGCAAATACATTCCGTGCTTTTAACCCAACTCAAGCCGAAGAAACTTATTCAATGGTCACCGCTAACCGCTTTTGGTCCCAAATATTTGGGGTTGCTTTTTCCAATAAACGTTGGTTACATTTCTTTATGTTATTTGTACTAGTAACTGGTTTATGGATGAGTGCTCTTGGAGTAGTTGGTCTGGCTCTGAACCTACGTGCCTATGACTTTGTTTCCCAGGAAATCCGTGCAGCGGAAGATCCTGAATTTGAGACTTTCTACACCAAAAATATTCTTTTAAACGAAGGTATTCGTGCTTGGATGGCGGCTCAAGATCAGCCTCATGAAAACCTTATATTCCATGAGGAGGTTCTACCACCTTCACAAATTTAAACCAATGGGCCTCAAATAAGTGGTGTCTTAGCTTCCATAACTGTTTCACTACTGGTAAACTCTACTTGCCAGCCCGAAATAAAGCCCATAGTCATCTGGACAAGATAAAAAAAGAAGCAAAAGAAAAATGAGGAAGTTAACCCATCGCATCGGATTTCCGAAGGAGGTGTTTTGGATAATCCTGAAAGGATCGATGTTGCCTTGTTATAGGCAGTTGCTGTAACAGTGGATGAAACGGAAGGTTTGGAACATCCACCTCAAATTAAGGAAAAAGGTCATGAGAGACGCACAAAGAGTAGTTTCCGAAGGGCTGAAAAAAGAAGAAGGTTACTATAGGGTCAGAGATAATACTCCGACGTATAGTTGTTCATCCTAGTCTTCTAACTGAAGTTCCTTCACAAGAAGATGTTCAAGATGAGCTCCTTCTCCGGTGTTTTTTACAACCGATCATCCTACCAATGAGGTGACATTAATCTGGAAGATCTAGGTAACATGTATTTCAGTGAGTTCGATAAGGAGGATTTTGACCGAACCTTCCCCCAAACAACCACCATAACTAATGCAGTGATTTATGATGGTGAATCTTTTGAAGTATCAAGTTAACATGATACCTTAGGTCATGCATTTTTAGGCTATATCAGGCCAATAGTTGATCTGGAAAGACAAGCTAGGGGCTCAAGATAAAAACATTATTTCTCTTGGCACAACCAATCAAGACTTAAAGAATTTCCTAATAGCCGAACAATAGAAAGTGGATGATTTAGGAAAAAATAAGCAGCTGAGAACTGATTTGGAATAGTCCAAGACTGCCCAAGGAGACATTCACACCAAATATTTCAAACTGGAAACAACTACTTCTAAAGAGATTAAGTCTTTGAAGGATCGACAAGTCACTGATGCATGAACCATTAACGCTTTATCCGAAGAGAAATAGAAGTTAGAGAAACTTCTTGAAGAGAGATAAGAATAAATTATTTCTTTAAAGCATAACCAGAATCAAGAGATAGTTGCAGCAATGGAGAAGTATGTTGTTGGCGTGGTGGACTCTATGGAAAAGAGGGATGAGGGTATTAAAGCGGACATGATCTTGTTATTCGGTGAGACCTTTCCAAAGAAGAACCTGGGAGCCCTGTGAAATTTAGTACCATATGATGAGAAACCTTTCCATAACCTACACTATGGTGATAAACATGGTGTTTCTTCACCAAGTGAGTTTGATTCCGATGAGGAATCCGGTGAAAGCTCAAGTACTAATGTCAAAAGTCCCAAGCAAGATGAAGATGAAGGGAAAGAGCGAGAGAATGGTGAAGGTAAAGAAAACAACAATGGTAACAAGCCCTAAGGTTGTTGTATATTAAGTTTTATGTTTGAAACTAAAGTCCTTCGATATCCAAGGTTTTTTGTGTAACGGTGGATCATATATCTTTTGATGAGTTTTTAAAGTTATGTTTTCCTTTATATGTATTTCTCTCTCTCTCTCTCCTTGTGTTTTTTTTTAATTTCACTAAACTCTGATATCTAATCGGTGGTATAAATGGATTAACCCAATCCGATATTTACAAGAAATGTAAAGTTTAACCAACCTTTAATATGTTCAAGCCATTCAAAAGTATTCAATTTGAAGGCTAAAAGTGTTTAATTGGTGTTTAATTTATGTGAACCATTCACAGATATTTCAAGGTGTTTAATTGGTGTTTAATTTATCTGAACCATTCACATGTATATCAAGGAGTTTAATAGGTGTTTAATCCATCCGATCACCACCATAACCACATCAATTATTTTTAAAGGCAAATGATAATATATTGACTAGGATCCGGACACCTCATTAAAACCTCCCCGAGCCACCAGGGTAGGAAAGAGTATGCCCCCAAATATTTATATTAAAGTGCGGCAAAGTAAATATTTACAAGGAGATTTTATTCTAAGTACAACCTGAGATGCTCAATGTTCCATGGGTGTTTCAACATGTTGCCTTCTTTGTTTTGAAGTCTGTATATTCGTTGCTGGATTCTCTCCCATACCGTGTATGGGTCTTCCAAATTCGGAGCCAGTTTCCTAAATTGTTTCTCCTTGGTATGTAGAAAGACTTTATTTAACACTTTGTCTCCTATCTAGATTTTTTTTTACTTTGGATGAAAACCTACTCCTCATCAAACTCTGGCAGTGTGTTGTTTTCAAATATTCCTTTACTCTTCTTTCATCAATCAGATCTAAAGGATTCCTTACCAGTATATCATTAACTTATTCAGAATATTTTTGTATCCAGAATAAGGGAAACATAGCTTTTGTAGGTGTGGTTTAATCTATCCCGTAAACAAGAGCATAATGAGACTCTTGAGTAGTTGTACGAGGAGTAGTTCGATAGGCCCATAATGCTTCTTGCAAATAGCTCGGCCATTTCCCTTCAGCTCATTTAAGGTTCTTTTTTAACCCTCTTAAATTTTCTGATTAGCAACCTCAACCTGTCCATTTTCGTGAGGATGGAAAGGAGAAGAGAAGCAATGTTGAATTCCTCTGGAAGTGTAAAATGTTTCAATGTCTTTATTGTCAAACTGTGGCCCATTGTCTGTAGTAATACACTGGGGAATTCTAAATTAACAACATATGTTAGATATGATAAACTTTATAGTTGCCTTAGAAGTGGTTCCAGCTAGTGGGGCAGCTTCAATCCATTTAGAGAAATATTATATTTCCACGATTATCATTCGATAAGCTCCGGAGGCCATAGGAAGATGTCCAATTAAATCCAAACCCCATATATCAAAAGGTATGGGTTCGGATATTGATTCCATGGGAACTTCTCGAACATGTATTTTATTCCCATATTTCTGACAAAGATCACATCTTCTGACCATATCTTTTCCATGTGCCATTATAGTAGGCCAGTAGTATCCAACTAATAAAACTCTCATGGTTAAAGCTTTATAACCACAATGTGATTACCCCTCTCCATCGTGTAATTCAGATAGAACATTTTGGGATTCTTCAAACCCTAGGAAATGTAGAAGAGGTCTGGTAAAATATTTTTTATAAAGTGTTTCTCTCAATACCAGAAAACAACGAGCTTTGTACTTCACCTTTTAGCCAAAACTTCATGCGAATGTAGAACTCCATCAGTAATAAAATGTTGTATTTCATACCTAAAATATTTGGATTGTATGCTAGATATGTTCATATTTTCTCCATCTTCACCCTCTTTTCCTCGAACTGGGCCTATGGATGGACATTCTTGCATAAGAATCCATGGATAACTTCAGAGTAGGCTATGGTAGCTAAAGAATCTGCCATAGTATTGCCCGATCTAGGGAAATGTTCATACCAGACGCTTTTAAAACTTATGGCTACTTCCTTAAGGACTTGCAGATACTTCACCAACTGATTTTTTTTTTTTGTTTCAGCTTGCCCTTCAGCCTGATGAATAAGTAACTTGGAATCACTTACTAATCAGAACCTCTTCACCCCACATAACTGAGCTAACCTTAAACCAGCTATAGCCACTTCATATTATGATTCATTATTGGATGCCCTGAAACCAAAACATATAGCGTAGAGGTTAAGAAAATTTAAGCTTCATATCACATCGCGGTAGACCCACTGCTTGTTCGGATTACCCACTCGTTCTTAAACTTGTTTTCTTGATCTTCTGAGTGGGGTCTTTTATTATGAAATTATATCAAGAAATTAGCTATAGCTTGAGCCTTGATTACAGTTCAAGGTGCAAAATCAATACCATAGTCTCCAAACTCAACTGACCACTTAGTTATTCTTCCTGATATATCATCTTTTTGTAGAACATTCTTTAAAAGGAATGGTGTTCGAACTGTGATTGAGTGTGCTTGAAAGTATGACCTCATTTTCCTAGCTGCTATCAACAATGACAGGGCTAATTTTTCTAATTTTAAATACTTTTTTCTTTGCTTTCAACAAAGTCTTGCTTATGTAATACACTGGACGGGGGTAATTATCCACTTTCCTCACTAACACAGAACTTACTGCATACTCTGATAAACCTAAATACATATAAATTTTCTCTCATTAAATGGGTTTGAACAAGGTTTTCGGCGAAGATAAGTGCTTTTTATTTCAAGAAAGGCTTGATCACATTGTGGAGACAAATTAAAATCCTTGGCATTCCTCAAAACTTGGAAGAACTGACCACACTTGTCCGATGATCTTGAAATAAACTGATTCAACGCAGCCAATTTCCTGGTTAGTCTCTAGAATTTTTTAGTATTCAGAGGGGGATCCATGGTTAATAAAGCATTTAACTGATCCGGATCGGTCTGGATCTTTTTTTCACTTATGATATATCCCAGAAACTTGTCAGATTGGACTCCAAAAGTACATTTCTCAGGGTTTAACTTCAAGTTAATAGGATATAAGTTAGAAAAGGTTTCTTCAAGATTAAATATGTGATCTTCTTCCTTGATGCTCTTAACCATCATGTCATCTATATATACTTCCATATTTCCACCAATTTGGCTAACAAATGTTTTCTTTACCAACTGCTGATTAGTAGCTCCAACATATTACAACCCAAATAAAATCACCTTATAGCAATGATGCCCTCTTTGAGTAATTAAGATAGTATGATCTTGATCGTTCAAATCCACATGTATCTAATTATACCCTGAAAAGGAATCCACAAAGGATAACAACTTTTTGCCTAACGTAAAATCCACTAACTAATCTATACGAGGCACTTGAAAATGATCTTTTGGACATGCTCTGTTAAGATCATTGAAGTCGATACACATGCGTCATTTTCCATTCTTTTTCTTGATCAAAACGGGTTTATTTTTTCACAAAGGGTATTGAGACTCTTTGATATGGCCCATCTTGGTCAGCTGATCAACTTTTTGCACTATCACATTGGCTTTTTTCTTTGGAAAAAGTCCTAATTCTCTGTACTACTAGTCCAACATCAGATCGAACTGATAATTTGTGGTAGATCACCTCGGATGGCACTCCAGTTATATCATCATTGCACCATGCAAACCCATGTAAATTGTTAAATAAGAAGGATGATAACTTTTGTTTCAGACTCAATGGTAATTTAGTTCCAATCCTAACACTTTTTTCTTCATCCATGCAATGGATTTCAACTTCTTCAACGGGTATCACAACACTAGGAGCCTCTATCGGATCATTTATTTCATTCTGATTGGTGGAAGGCTCCATTGGCTGCTATTCCTTGTTAACCTTAACTGCCTCCAGTGATTCTGAGGCAAGGGCTGTTACATAACATTCCCTAGAAACGTTCTGCCTACTTCGTACAATACCCACTTATCTTGCCACAATATATTGTAAACATTGGTGGACAGTAGCGGCCACAACATACATCCTAGAGAGCCAAAATCTTCTAAATATGGAATTGTAGGATGTTGGACAATCAACCACAACGAATAACACTTTTACCATTTTTTAAATGGTCATTTTCCCAGTAGTACTTCCTCTTGGAATTCACCAATGACATCGGGCGAACTCCCAGTAAACCCTACAATAGTTATGTTCGATCGATGGATAACTAAGGGATTCTTCATCTGTCTATAAGTAGTTAGATATAACACGTTTTTCAAACTACTAGTGCAATCAGGATTTGTCGTATATCATTTCCCCCAATTAATGCTCCTATATCTCTTAAGTCGTCTTCATTAAAGACTATAAAAGGAGCAGGAGTTTGGTAAAGATTTGTGGACATTTTTCCTTCAACTAAGTAGTCAAACTATTGACATACCTTTTTCTTGAACAACTTGAGGGTATTATTGCAGGTTCTCCCCCAAATATGGTTAATGATTCAAAAAATTTACCAGATTGGAAACCGTGACAGAATCATCCACTATTACCCCCACCTTATTCCAATATGGATCGGGATCAAGATATTTAGTATCCACATCAAATCTTTCAACAATCATCATGGCGTCCTTCTATCTGGATGTCCTTTGAAGGGTTGATAAAGTCGTTTGGGGAGGGGGGGGGGGTATTGGTATTGGATTGAGTGTTGCACGCTCTACTGCCCTCTTATCTTTTAACAAAAGCATCCAATTTTCCTCTTTATTGAAATTTTGAACTTCTTGTTTTAATGCTATACAATCATGTGTGTCATGACCCACATCATTGGGATATTTCCAGAAGTGGGTACTTTGAGTATCTCTAGAGGATTGTAGTGGATTTGGCCTTCTAAAATGCACATCATTCTTAGTTTTATCATATATTGTTGTTACACTTTCTCCCAGCTCAGCAAATCATTCAGGTTGAACCTATGGCCTCTCTTACTTCTAACCTGCTGGTTTTGATTGGACTGATTTTATCTGGATTGATGTGATCCCCGTCTGGATTCTTTTGACTTATAATTAAAATAGGCTGGGATTGAGTTGTCGCTTGTGAAATTGATGTTGTAGTAGTATATCTGTTCTTACGAGGCACTATAGACTTCTTGTTTTCTTCAACTGTGATCTATTTCCCAACTTGATTTAACAGCCCTCTAAAATTCATTGCATTTTTCGGGTTACTGAATCAACTAATTGCCCGGATTCAAACCTTGTCTTAAAGAGGAAATTGCCACCTGTTAAAAAACAATTAGTGAGCCAATTCTTGGTATTCACAAACCTACCAATATACTCATTTAAAGATTCATTTGGCTCATGAGATCAATAAATAATAGTATCACCATTCCCTTTAAGCTCATGCTTCTAGCAAATTTTCTCCAGAATGCCACCCAGAACATGTCAAAATATATTTATAGACCCATGGGGGAGACTATTGTACCATTTAAGAGCACTTCCCTTAAACGTTTGTGAGAAATCCTACATAAAAGTTTGTTATCATCGTTAAATTTCATCATAAATATTTTGAATTGCTTGAGATGGTTGTCCGAATCTTTATTTTTATTGTACTTTTCCATCTTGAAGATATCAAGTCGTTTGAGAAGATGTCGGGGAGTATTTTCGAGGACAATAGTGATTGTCTCCAATTGTGGCTACCGCTAAATACAATATCTTCATCGGGTGTAGGAAAGATACATGGTTCAGATTGGATAGCAAAGGGAACAAGCAGTAGATGATCAATATGTTGATCAACCGAACCCTTTACATTTCCATGATACTTGTTCTTTTTTATTCTGCCATTTCTGTCCTTTTTTCTTGAATGTTTGTTGGTTGGCCTTAATTTCTTATTTAGGAAGCCCTCATCACCACTGGATGAAAGTGACTCTTCAAGGTTTGAGTCATTTATCAAACTATCAAAAGACGCTGATGTTATACTCACATCTCGTTTAGGCCGATGTGTTCTTTTAGAGATGACATGAGTCTTTGTGGACATCTCATTGTCAGTAGGCTCATCTATAGGGTGGAGTCCGGGCGCAAAAAACTTTTATTTCACTTCTTTTTCAGCTTGCTTCTGAGCTCTTAGAGATTTAATTACAACCCTCAGTTGATCACGTTCATCTTGCATGAACTGTCTTTCATCTGGATTGTGACGAGGGATATTGTCATGGGTCACACTTTCACCTCTTGGAAGTAGAGCCTCAACCCCTGAAGGTGGAACATCCTGAATGTTAAGATCCATGCCTTAATGATATCTGAACTATCCTTTCTACTAACTAGTTTTGAATTTTCTATTCAGGCATCGTCGCCTCCCACTGTGGTCACCAATTTGGTGTGGATTATTTATGATCACGGGGTATTTTTGGTCTTTTGTTTAATGGAGTATTAACTTTTTAAAGTAGAAGATAGAAAGATAAAAGAGGTGTGTGCCTGTAGTTAAGATTACTAGAGAAAGTCCAACCCTCTTAAATGTGGTTGGTTGGGGGTATTTATACTCTCATTTTGTACCTATGGGCCGTTCGGGTTGGATCCTGGACTCTAATCCATTTCGAGGTGTCTAAAGCCCAAAACCAAAATGCTTTAGCACATAGCTGGGTCATAATCAACTTAGATATAATGTTCATCGTCAAATTTGTCTGAATTACCCTTTCAGATTTTATTCCAATGGTCCTCCAAAAATATCCGACCCTATCAATAAAATTTGGGCTCATCTCCATCAATCAATAATAAATGGCTCAAGTATCCTTGTACATCAGTGGCCTAATCTGCTCTGATTTATTTGCGTCAGTGTTATGCATATCCTTGTACATCACCCTTTCGTTGAAAATCATATCTCTACTTTAGATCACCTTCATGTTTTTTTCATCCCAAATACGGTAGCCAAACTCATTATGGCCATAGCCGATGAAGATGCATTTCTTATATTTGGGATCAACCTTGTTCTTACCTTGATCATTGGTATGAACATATATTGCAAAACCAAAAAAATAGATTTGATAGTTTTATCTTATTTTACTTCACACCTCCTCGAGTACTTTGTGCTCCAATGGAATCAATGGACCTCAATTGATCAAATAAGCTGATATGTTGACTGTTTTTACCCAGAACTACTTCGTTAGACCTTATTGTATGTGAATGCTTATGGATCTTTCTTTCAATGTTTGGTTCATACGCTCCGCAACGTTATTATTTTGAGGTGTACCTGATACAGCTCTCTTTATTCTGATCTCGTGCTCATAGTAAAATCTCCTGAAACTAATGTTTTTATATTCACCACCATTGTAAGTGATGAGATTTTTTATCTTTAGACATCTCTCATTTTTTATTATAGCTTTCTATCTCATAAAAACTGAAATAGTTCAGATTTATGCTTAAAGTAAACCCATACCTTTCGAGAATTATCATAGATAAAAGTCATGAATGAGTGTTTCCTTCCAATAGATGAAACATTTATTGGTCCCTTAAACATTAGAGTGAACAAGCTCTATAATGCTTTTAGGATTTTACCACCCATCTGAAAGCTGACACTTTTTTGTTTTCTAAGTATGCAATGTTTATACATGTCTATTTTAATTGAATGGTAGACCTGAAAGTTTCCCTTCAAGTGAATAATTTGTATCCCCTTCTCACTCATGTGGCCAAGTCTCTCGTGCCAAATATTAGGATTTTCATGTCTATCTTAGAAAAAATTATTTCACTTAAATATTTACCATTTGAGACCCACTATTACTTTAAATACCCCTACTCAATTATATAGAAGCAATTAACACTCATACTTCACATTTTCTCTCTATTTCTCTCTCTCTCTCTATGTTTGAATAGAACAATGTCTTATATGTGATTTTTCAACTTTGTACCCAATTTTTTTGTTTTGATTTTATTTTCGTATGATTTTGATTGTGTTTTACTTGATGGATGAAGCTATTTCCCCATTATAATTCTTATTTCCTCCGTATTTCAAAATAAAAAATAAGACTTATCACTTGCTTTTACTATATTGCCCTCATTTTACCTTCTAATTTATAACTTGATATCATTAACCATTGCGAAACCCTTATATCAACAAACACATGATTAAGCCAAATTAAATCCAACATATATGATTTGACTTCTAAAATTAAATTCAAAAGAGAAAAAGGAAAACTTCAAATTTCTTAAAGATTACTCATGAAAGAGGAAGACACCCAAACTTAAAATTTAACACCGGAGAACATCACCCAATCAACCAACAAGGTGATTTAATCTTCTTTTTTAGTTTTACATTCATGTAACTTGAAAATTCATGTTAAAAAAACATATTTTCGAAAATCCTAGTTTGTGCAGGTTCTAGCAGCAAACAACTAATTCTAAGACATCACCTAGGAATCAGGTGCTTCTTTTTCTAGAAAAAAATACTTGATTCTGAGATAACACCTAGGAATCAATTTCTTATTTTTCTTTTCTTTTTGAATGATTTTGATTGTACTTGATTTCGAAGTTTGATATTGGATATCTGTTTAGATAAGTCGATTTGTGTGTGTGGTAACTCTAATTTTGATTTCAAAATTTATGGTGTTGATATCTGTTTTCTCTCATTTTTGGTATTCATATGGTATTACATTGCTAATGTAATTTATATGTTGTATTCGAGTTAGGTTTTTGGTCGATTTTTAGTCTCTTTTTGAGTTTGTGAAATTTATGTTCGAGTAAAACGGTTTTGCGTTTAAAACGAAGGAGATACATAATGTTTTATGTCTATACGTACTGGTAGTTATGAAACTTATTGATTCTTCTAGAATGGTAAATATGAACCATGTGTTTGATATATGCGAAACGTTAGTATTCTTTTGTATTGATAGATGCGAAACGTTAGTATTCTTTTTTACCAGATAAGTAACTAGAGATCTGTAAAATATAACTTTAAAAAAAAATCAAAACATATCATGAATGGTACTTAATGAGTCCGAATTTTCTCACCACTCACTGAGGGAACCGAACATGGGCAATTCGGACAAAAACCACCCATTGAACCATCCGAACAGGACTAAATGTATTAAAACCTAAATCACTTCATGACTAAGCTAATTACTTACTTGTTTAAAGATTAATAGATCATTGAACTCGACCCGAATTCATAAGTTGACCCGAAAGCCCATGTGGCCCATAATTAAGGGTATAAATACCCAACCACTTTCATTAATGAGGGTAATGAACATTTAATACGACCAGGTAGCTCAAATCTCTCACTACAATCTATCCAAACATTAAATACCCTTGAAACATAAAAAAACTCTAGACAAAATTACCCTCAGTCGAAAATAGACCACACCAAATTGGAGACCACAGTGGGAGAAGAAGGTGCCTGAATCTAGCATTCAAAACCATCAAGAAAAACCAGTTCGGATGAATCTGGACGTACAAGAAGTGCCACCAGCTTTGGCAGAAGTGGTGGGGGAAAATGATGAATATACGATTGAAGAGCGAGATAGGTTAAAAGTTGAAATAGAAGCTTTGAGGGCTGTCAAAAAGGCAGAGATGGGCAAAAAAGAGAATTCTAAGGCGTCAGCAGCTCATCATACTGACAATCTAAAAGAGCATAAGCCATCAAAAACCCATGTGAGTACAAAAAAGACTCAAGCAAGCTAAAAAAAGTCTCACCGGTCTAAGCCGGTGGAGAGCTCTGATTCAGACTCAGAGTCTTCCAGTAGCTCCTCAAATGAAGATGTAGTTGAAGAATCCTTGTCATCCAGCAGTGATGAAGGCCGTTCTAAAAAGAAACAAAAGTTGGTAAAAAAGTACTCAAGAAAAAGGGACAGGCATGGAAGGTTAAAGAGGCATCTGGGCAAAGGATCATCTCACAGTCATGGCCGGAGACACGTAGATCACTTGTCAATGGATCCTTTTGCCTTCTATGATGAGCGATGTATCTTTGCAACCCCTAACGAAGATACTGTATTCAGTCGTGGCCGGAATTAGAGACAATCTCCATTGTCCTCCAAGATACTGTCCGGAAACCTTCCTAAGAGGTTTGACAGTACGAAAATGGAAAAATATGATGGCAGTAAAGACATGGATGACCACTTGGAACAATTCAAAAAATTTATGATGAATTTTGATGATGATGACAAATTACTTTATAGAGAATTCTCTCAATCTTTTACGGGGAGTGCTCTGAAGTGGTAAAATAGTTTCCCACATGGTGACATCAAAAATTTTGACACTTTTTGGGTGGCTTTTCGGAGGCAGTTTGTTGGAAATAAGGAAGTGAAGGGCAATGGAGACAAAATTATCCATTGTGCCCAATAACCAAACAAATCTTTAAAAGAATACATAAGTTGTTTTGTAACTACCAAGAATGGATTGGCTGATTGCTTTAAACAAGTAGCAATAGCTTCTTTGAGGCAGGGCTTGAACCCTGGAAATGGCTGATTCGGTAACCAGGAAGAAGGCCATGACATGGGGAGGTCTGCTGAATCAGGTCGGTATACAGATTAATGTAGATGAAATAAAGAAAACTAGGGTGCACAAGCAGGTGAGGTCTGCTCCAGCTGCACCAAATCAAAACCAAAACCAGTCCGGGAACAAGGCCAAGGAAGCCGGACAGGATCATAACAGAGCCAAAGCTAAGTCTCATCTAGCTGCACCAGCCCAGAGCCATCAATCTAGGAATAAGCGAGGGCCTTGTGTTAAACCGGAGTGGTTTGCTGAGTTGAAAGAAAGCATAGCCACTATTTATGACAAAACAAAAGATGAAGTACACTAAAGAAGGCCGGTTGCATTACAATCTCCTAGGGAGAGACGTAATAATCGTTTCTTCCAGTATCACAATGATACTGGCCATACCACTGAGGATTGTATTGCGTTGAAACAAGAAGTGCATAATTTGATTGAAAGAGGAAAGTTGGGGGCGTATGTTAAAAGAAAAGGTGGAAATAGGCCTAATAATGCATATCGGGTTGGTCCAAACAATGCAGGCACATCGGCTCCGGATGGGGCTATGGTTATAATCGAAAGGTTTGATGTAGAGTCAGAATATTTAGATCCTGATCCAACCCGGAATAAAGTGGGTGTTATCACACAACATTGCAAGACGGTGTCCGGACTTATTAACTTTTTTGAGTCGCTTAAAATATTCGGGGGAGACACCATGACTGCAACAACTACTTCTTCGAGAAAGAGGCACGTTCATACTTTAGCTACCCAACTGGAATGAGGCATGACTTCCTATCAATCACAAATTCCATTTCCTTTTATTGTTTTTGATGAGGATGACTTGAGGGATATTGCCGGTCCTCATGAAGATGCTGTTGTCATAGGAGCATCTATTGGGGGCAATGACATAAGACGAATTTTGGTGGACACCGGAAGTTCTGCCAATATTCTCTTTTTACCTTCCTACAAAAAAATGAAAATTCGACAGTAATTCAACGTTCGAATAGGTCAATTATGGGTTTTACTGGAAGCTCATCAGATGTGATCAGGGAGTTTGAGGAGGAGGTTTTATTGGGCAAAGATCCTTTTAAAAAGATGGTTAGAATACTATTTATTGTGGTGGATTGTCCCACTTGTTATAATGCTATTCTGGGGAGATCTAGGCTTTCCAGGATGCATGTTGTGGCTTCAACAGTCCACTAATGCTTGAAGTATGCTGTGCAAGGACAAGTGGGAGTTGTTCGAAGCAGCCAAAAGGTAGCAAGAGAATGTTATGCAACAACACTGGCCCCTCGGACGTTGGGGGCAGTTCGGATCAATAAGGAATAACAGTTTGAGGGGCCCTCTGGGGGAGAGGGTGAAATTGATGACCCCAGAGAGACCCTGGTGTTTTAATACCAATTGAAGAAGTTGAAAGTCACTCTCTGGCTGAAGGAAAAAGTGTCAAGATATGATCCAAGATGACATCGGAATTGAAGGGTAAAATGTTAGATTTCTTGAAAGACCATCAGCATGTCTTTGCTTGGTGCAATGCTGATGTTACTGGAGTACCAGCAGATATTATATCACACCAATTATCCATCTGAAGGGATATAACACCTGTTATACAAAAGATGAGAGCCTTTTCTAAGGAAAAGGCTGATGTCATAGTTCAAGAGGTTGATCGGCTTACTAAAATGGGGTACATAAAGGAATCTCAATACCCTTTATGGACAGCCAACCCGGTGTTGGTAAGAAAGAAAAATGGTAAGTGGCGTATGTGCATCGATTTCACATATCTCAACAGAGCTTGCCCAAAAGATTTATATCCGGTCCCCCGAATTGATCAGTTGGTGGACTCCACATCTGGAAACAAGCTGTCGTCCTTTATGGATGCCTTCCCCGGGTATAATCGGATTTAAGTAGATCCGAAGGATCAAGAACATACCACATTTGTTACTGATAGGGGCCTCTATTGTTACAGGGTAATGCCGTTTGGGTTAAAACTTGGTGGGGCTACTTATCATAGGTTGGTGAACAAGGCTTTTACTGGTCAAATTGGAAGAAACATGGAAGTTTACATCGATGAAATGATGGTGAAAAGTGTGGACGAAGAGCTATACTTGGCAGATCTTTAAGAAACTTTTGCTAACTTGGTGAAAGTAAATTTAAAATTGAACCCACAAAAGTGTTTCTTTGGAGTACAGTCGGGGAAATTTTTGGGGTATGTGATAAGTGAGAAAGGGATACGGCCTGATGCAGACCAACTTAATGCTTTACTAAAAATAGAGCCTCCTCAGAATATTAAAGAGGTGCAACGATTGACCGGGAGGCTGGCTGCACTAAACCGTTTTATTTCAAGGTCTTCGGACATGTGCGCCTCGTTTTTTCAAACTCTAAAAGGTGCAAAAGATTTCAACTGGTCCCCACAGTGTGATGAGGCCTTCGATGAGATTAAAAAACACTTGTCTTCCTCCAAGAATTTGTTTAAACCCATTGATGGAGAGACCCTCTACGTGTACTTAGTAGTCTCTGATTGTGCTATAAGTCCAGTGTTGGTAAGGGAAGTGGATAATTATCCTCGTCCGGTGTACTATATCAGCAAAATCTTGATAGATGCAGAAAAATTGTATTTAAAGCTTGAAAAATTAGCACTAGCCCTGGTGATTGTTGCGAGGAAAATGAGGTCCTATTTTCAGGCTCATTCTATCATTTTCCGGACGTCTTTTCCCTTGAAAAACGTTCTCCAAAAGGCAGACATTTCAAGTAGATTGACCAAGTGGTCAGTAGAGCTGGGAGACTACGATATTGATTTTGCCCCTCGAACAACAGTTAAAGCCCAAACTGTGGCTGATTTCTTAGTTGAATTCCATTCAGATAGGGATACTAAAAAAGCAACCGGTGTAAAAGATAAAAAAGTATGGATCATCCAGACTGATGGTGGATCAAGTACCATGGGTTGTGGTGCTGGGATATGTTTAACCTCTCCGTACGGTGACAGAATGTACCAGGCTATATGTTTTGCCTTCAGGGATTCCAATAATGAAATCGAATATGAAGCTGTTATAGCTGGTTTGAAGTTAGCTCTCATCTGTGGAGCCAAAAGGGTTAGGTTAATGAGCGACTCTCAGCTTCTTATCCATCATGCACAAGGTCAATCTGAGGCAAAAAAAGAGCAGTTGATTAAATATTTATTCATCCTCAAAGAAGTGGAGATTTTCTCTCCTTCAATATCTCTCAGATGGCATCCTGCCTCCGGAAAGAGCAGTATCAAGGAAAATAAAATACAAGGCTCGTGGTTTTGTCATCCTAAGAGATGTTCTTTATAAAAAATCCTATATTAAACCTCTCTTGCGATGTTTGGGGATCGATGAGTCTCAAATAGTGCTATCCGAATTACATGATGGTGAGGGATCACCACACTGTGGATTCAGGCCTCTAACTAGAAGAGTTTTGTTAGCTGGATACTAATGGCCCTCCATAATGCAAGATGCCAAGGATTTAGTGAAAAAATGTGATCCATGCCAACGATATAGTAATGAAATTTATACCCCAGTTGTCCCTTTAGAGTCAATCTCTGAGCCAATACCTTTTGCTCGATGGGGGCTGGATTTAGTGGGACCTCTACCCATGGCGTCTGGGGGGTGTAAAACTATAATTTTTGCGATTGATTACTTTTCAAAGTGGATCGAAGCAGCCCTATCACCATCAGGAACTACCTCGAAAGCTGCTATCAAATTCATTTTGTCTAACATTTGTTGCAGATTTAGAGTTCCACAGAAGATAACTACAGACAATGGGCCACAATTCGACAACAAGGAAATGGAGACTTTTTGTGCCTCTAGAGGCATTCAACAATGCTTCTCTTCTCCTTTCCACCCACAGGAAAACGGTCAAGTTTAAGTGGCTAACATGACCATACTGTCCGGTCTTAAAAAGAATTTAGAAGGAGCTGCTGGAAAATGGCCAAGTTATCTACAAGAAGTCTTATGGGCTTACCGGACCACTCCTGGGGCTGCAACACAAGAGTCTCCCTTTGCCTTAGTATATGGGATGGATGCCATAGCTCCCATTGAATCTACTCTGCCTTCCTTTCAAGTTCATAATTTTTCTGAACACGCTAACAAAGTGGCAGTCAGATGCCAGCTTGATTTAATGGAAGAAAGACGAGTTAAGGCTCACCTCAGAGCCACACACTATCAATGTTTGATGAGAAGCAGGTTTGCTTCTAAAATTAAGAGAAGGGATTTTCAACCAGGGGATAAACTATTAAGGAAAGTCTTTCTACATACCAAGGAGAAGCAGTTCGGCAAGCTAGCTTCAACTTGGGAAGGACCCTATGTGGTCAGTGAAAAGCTTAAGCCTGGGACATACCGGCTCCAAGATAAGGATGGAAGGATTTTGAATCACCCCTGGAATATTGAGCACCTTCGGTTGTACTTGGAATGAAAACTATGTAAATATTTACTTGTTTAAAAGTTCATGTAAATATTTGGGGGCATATCTTTCCTCCCTGGTGGCTCGGGGAGGTTTTAATGAGGTGTCCGATCTTTTTTATAAAATATGATGCCTTCTTAAAAGATTCGGAGTGTTTCAATTAATAGTTTTCTTTGGAATTTTTTATGGAAGATCGGATTGAATTGGTGGAGTGATGACTACTTAAATATTTTTCATCGGAGAATTTAACCACTCTCACTTTAAAATACTTGTAAAATAGCTAAGGGTTGTTTAAACATTAGCCACCAAAGTTGAAAAACTATGAAACAATGCGAGAGTTGTGTAAAATAAAACTACCCATTAAGATATACGAAATGCCTTGGCCATCTAAGGACTTTGAATTCTCAAAACAGAAAGGTTCATCTGGACAAGGGCCGGACATGGTTACAAAAAATGCCTTGGCCATCCAAGGACTTTGGTTCAATCACGGAAAATTAAAAAGATAGTTGATACTTTAAGACTGGGCTTTCTTAGATGGCTCAGCCTCAGTTGGCTTCTACTTCTTTGGGTCATCATTTTCTTCATCTCGACTCTCCCCAGTCTTTTCCTCTTCATCGGTTGTGTCATCCCAACCACTGGAGTAGTTATGCTTATCGCCATCGGCCATGGTATGGCGGG
The DNA here is from genome assembly GCA_036936605.1 of Limnanthes douglasii subsp. nivea. NCBI lineage: Eukaryota > Viridiplantae > Streptophyta > Magnoliopsida > Brassicales > Limnanthaceae > Limnanthes > Limnanthes douglasii. The sequence continues at coordinate 58,988,375 of JAUPFV010000004.1, forward strand.
GAAGGTCTTCGTATTCCACGAATCGCCATAAATCTCCCAGTGTCCGCTTCGGAAATTTCTCATGAAAGAGCAGGACCATATCTGACTTGACTTCGGCATACCTTTCCTCCTGAGAATCTATCACCTCGTTGGTATAAGCATCTATCCTAGCTTGGATTGTTTTCTAATGCTCCATTAACAAGTCAGCCTTTTCTTGTTCAGCCTTGGACACAATGTTTTCAATAGAAATATTGTCATTGGTTAGGGTCTGAATGATGCTATCTTTGGCCTTCACCTCCTCTTTTGAAAAAAAGAGGTTTCTTTCCAGATCAGATTGCTTCAGTTGGAGTTCTTTGACAACTCCCTCCGAAGTGGCCAGCCTGGTGGCCAACTCCTTCTGACTTTTCTTCAACTCCTCATTCTCTTTCTTTAATGCCTCAGAATTTTGGTTGGCACTAAGGAGGTCACTAGACAACTTCTCTTTGTCAGAGTTGAGGGTATTGATGATAGCTGACTGATTGCGCACTTGCTTCTCCAATGTAAGCACTGGCTGGATATTGCTCAATAAGGAGTGGGTGATGATGTCTCTCTCGCTCGAAATAGAAAACGACTTGTCATTGAAAGTGACGATGTTCGAAGAGCTTGGGGGGAGGTAGGGTCCAGCAAAATCATCTTTGGCAAAGTCTTCAAAGTAAAGACCAATCCCTTGAAGCCTTGTGATGTCGACACCATCAATGTTGATGTCCCCTCCGGCACCCTCTCTAGTGTGAAAGTCACTTGGAAATTCTTCTTCTTGAGTGGGATCAGCTGGGTCAACTGAACGAAGATTCTCCGGAGCCCGGAGAGAAACTTCATCTCCCTTGGAAGTTTTCATTATCTTGGCCTCCCTCTCTACGCCTTCTGCTCCCCGTTTTCTGTCCTTTTTGGGAGCCTTTGAGGGTTTTGGAGACCCAACTACTTCCTTGGTGCTTTCATGCTCCACCACTTGTAATAAAGCAACGTCAATCTGTCCTTGGTCTTGTCCCTTTGGGTTGGTTGGGACATCTTCCTCCACCTCGGTTGGATTGGCCTCAACCACATCTTGCTTGCCTTTGCCCTTCTTGCTTTTCATTTTCCCTGGGGCTTTAGCTCTGCCCGGTAAGACCAATTTTCCATCTTTTCCCTTTGTCTTCCGAAGAATCACCCCCGGAGGCGGTGGAGTGGTTAATTCCTCCCAGGACAAGTCCCTCCGGTCGGTTGTATTCCAGAGATAAGATCTTGTTAAATTGCCTCCGGTAAAACAGTTGTGGAAGCGGTTTCCCCATTTCTCAGCAGTCCAAGCATTTAGCTTGGCACAAGTAGTCTGCCCAGCCTCTAAGTAATCATTAAAATGCTTGGGCAGCACTACCAAAAAACAAAATAAGAGGAATTAGATAAACAAATTTGTTATAAGTAAAAGTAGAAGTATGTGATGAGATTTTTACCATCGCTTTGTCATCTGCTGGTAAGCATGCTTGGGTTGACACCAGCTTTAATTTTCTTCCCATTCTCCCAGGCACCACTGATGAACAGAAATTGAGTCTTCCAGCTTTTCTCCGACTCAAGTAAGTCATCCACCGCCTTGTAATCGTCGCTCATGTTAAAGTGATAGAAAGGGATGACATAATTTATGCAGTGCTTGCTACATCAGAAAATTGCTCCATCGGAAGAGGAACTCCAGAGAGCCTGGAAGCCATGATACATGCCATAAGGGTGAACCAGGCATTAGGGCTTAGTTGACTTGGGCAAAGATTTATCAGATGGAAATATCTGACTATTTCTGGGTCCAAGGGAAACCTAAGCCCCCATTTAAATAACTCAGTGTAGAAAACTATCTCACTGAGTTTGCAATCTATGGGCGTCTCCGGATCAACTGGTATCCTCACTTTAACATTTTGTGGAATCCCCCCACTTCGTCCTCATCCAGCCAAGTTCAGTTGTATGAATAAAATCATAATTGATCTTCTGCATGGCTAGCAGATATTTTACACTTACTTTGTGGAAACAAGCCCCCACTTTTCCTACAAGGAACTCCGGCAGATCCGGATGCTTTAAACACACCTTCTCTTTTCCTTTGCTCTTCTTGGTGATATCAGTCTCACTTGTTTGCCCAGAGACATCAGTCTCAAAAGGGGCTTCTTCGATCATGTCCTCCATTACATCTTCCATTACCATGAAAGGATTGTCAGCTGTTTTAGGGAGAGAAGAGCTAGTGGTTGGCTTAGTAGGCCCTCCGGATGGTTGGGCATTCCTTTCCTCTTGTGGTCTGGAGTCTGGTTGGGGCTCAAATCCGGAGGTCTCTTTCCGAAGGCTTGAACAGGTTGCCTTCGGACCGGACAGTTTATCCTTCGGGATTTTTATGGGTGCTTCTGTCCCTGTAGTTTTACTCTTAGCCCCGGACTTAGAAGGCGTGGATTTAGGAGGTTTAGGCTGTGCAGCGGCAGCCTGCCCTTTCACCAAACGACCCCTTCGTGGATCTACCAGCTTCTCTGGGTAAATATCAGCGTCTGATCCCATTGAAATGAATGGGGAAGGTTTCTTAAAGCTTGTAACCGCCTGTTCTGGTTCAACAATGGGCTCTGATTCTTGGACCGATGAGCCTGAAGCGATTGGAGAAAGGTTGGGCTGGAATAACCTTCTGGGTTTAGGACTTTTGGCAGAAGAGGAACCCCGATCAGGCTCTGAACTTGGTGTATCATACTTGTCAATAGGAGAAATAGGGAGGCCCGTAGCAATGCGCTTTTCTCATTTGACTTTTTGATCTTTTTCTAACTCCGACAAGTTGAGCCACCTACCTTTTACTAGGGCGTTTCTTGCTGTGAACATAAACTCACAACAAAAGAAGGGTTTTTTTAGAGGTAAAAGTTTTAAAGATTAACAGAGTAGAGATAATGAAGATTGTAAAACAGTGAAAATGGACTAATTTATACTAAAAGAACAAATGATGCTTTGATACCTAGGAGAATACGAAAAGATAGGTGTAATGATTAAAGACGGCGCTGATGTCACCAACATTAATTAAGAGGTTACTTTTCAAAGTAAGTGGAAGCGTCATTCTAGGAGAAAAACGGCCGGTGAGGCGAATCAGAGAAGGACACGTGTCCCACTATCTTTGGCAAAACCGTTCAGCTTCTAAGGGTTTCAATCAGTCCGGATAAAGTCGTTACACATTTCAAAATGTCCGGACATAGTTATGGGTACACTTGAACTATTTTTTAGGTCATGTCAAAGGCCTTTGAACATAACCTAAAAAAAGGGCTACTGATGAGTCCGGATTTTCTCACCACTCACTGAGGGAACCAGACAGGGATAATTCGGACAAAAACCACCCACTGAACCATCCGAACAGGACTAAATGTATTAAAACCTAAATCACTTCATAACTAAGCTAATTACTTACTTTCTTAAAGATTAATGGGTCATTGAACTCGACCCGAATTCATAAGTTGACCCGAAAGCCCATGTGGCCCATAATTAAAGGTATAAATACCCAACCACTTTCATTAATGAGGGTAATGAACATTTAATACAACCAGGCAGCTCAAATCTCTCACTACAATCTATCCAAACATTAAATACCCTTAAAACATCACAAAACGCTAGACAAAATTACCCTAAGTTGAAAATAGACCACACCAATACTAGTTATGTTTGTCTTACAAAAAACAAAACCAATGGTATTTTTGGATTTTTTTTTTCTGAGTTACAGTTTAAAAAATACGGACTTTAAATTTTAATTTTAAAAGTGTAAACGAAGAAGATGCAGAAAACGAGTCTTAAATGCAACAATGAATCTAATAAACATAAGGAAAAAATTAGAGACTCAACAACAACTCTAACTACAAATCAATGAAAAAAACAACTTCGTCAATAGTATTTGGACCATATTTTCTATTAAAATACTATTTTAATATAAGTAAGTGTTAACAAATAAAACTTTCTTTTGTTTTTTAAATAGATATCACAATTGTTTTCTACCATTTTCATATTTTTTTGTCTAATCTCAATTTTTTCTAAACACCGCGATATCTACTATATTTTATATTTTAGAACGTTTTTTTAAAGTATCAACGGTTTTTAAAACTTGGTATTACATCAACAATTCATCGAATTTTTAACTAGAGGTTTTGCTTGTCTTTAAACTTCATGTCGCGATTCAATAAGTTTTTTTTAAATTTATAAAATTATGTTGTTGCTACAAATTCGATTATGTTTTGTTAGTTGTTTTGTTAGTTATAAGCTAGGTGAAATAATATCTTAAACGATAAAAAATTAAGGTTTTTTAGAATTATTTTTCGTATAATGGATTTGTATTTAGTTGCAATTCGTATTTAGTTACATTTTGAAATCCGCATTTGTAGATATTTTAGTTAGCACTAAGTTCACAATTTGCATTTATAGTTTAGTTATGGTTCATGTTTCGTAGTTAGTGGTGTTTGCATTTCGCGTTTTGCACTTAGTAGCGGTTTTGCGATTCACATTTGTCATTTGTTATGTTTCGTGGTTCGCCTTTTGGTGTTCCATATTTGACATAAATTATAGTTGATGCAGACGACATGGGTATAACTTACTTTTCCAAATCATGTCTATATACCATTATCAAGGATATGAAGGACAAAAAAATAAATGTGTTCACACTAAGGTAACGACAAGAACCTGCAGTAGTGAAGAATGGGATTTCAAATCGGGATCCAAATTCTTAAAACCTACGACCAAAGATGTAGGCCTTGGTTAAGACTTCTCCTTCCTCCAAACAAAAGATAATATCGTTCAATGCCAAAACTTTGCAACCTAAAAACAAAAAATAAAGAAGAAGCACCCGAGTCAAGAATAATAATAACATATTTCTTCAACCCGAGTCAAGGAAGACAATCACGAAAAGATTGTCAACAAAAAATTACGAAATTGAAGATTGATATATGGATTTTATGTCGCAATACCATCTTTATATCTTAATTCGCACTTCACACATGTGGTTGTACTTGTTCCACGATTCCTATATAGCATGTCAGTTACTTGTGGTTTCGTGTTGTGCATTTTATTTACTACCCACTCGTTGTTTCATGATTCACATTTGGTTTTATTTTTCATTTGAATTTTGTTATAATTTTAAGTCATATTTTCTTTATGGAATTCATTATTTTTTTATGTTTTATGATGGAATAACAAAAGATCTTAGAACTGAAAGAGATTAAAAAGTAATACATGTAGGTATACAACTGATTTTATTGGCAAGCTCAAAATTATTTTTCTCAATATCAGCTGATGTATTGGTTTCGATTATGGCCCACGTAACACATGATTAGGTATGTGTTCAACTAGTTTCTCATTTTATCTCTTTACACTTATGAGTGTTTCGTGCCTCGCATTTATAGCGATTCTTGCTTCAAACTTAATATTATTTCACGCTTTATCTTTATAGTTTTTCACATTTCACATTTAAAAATTAATTTAAAATGTTATAGGTTATAGTTGGAATATAAGCATATGTCAAAGTAGAGACATTTGGTGTTGAGGGCTCAAATAAATAAGAGATTGTTTTAGAAAGAATTAAAGGTTCATAAAGAGAATAGAGCTTATTTGAGATATGAAGAAATGAAAAAAGAGGATAATGTGCAGACGGAGTTGAAGAATAAAACAAATTGTATTCAACCACACATGATTATATCTGGTGTACGTCAAAGAAAGTGGGTACTTTGAGTATCTCTAGAGGATTGTAGTGGATTTAGCCTTCTAAAATGCACATCATTCTTAGTTTTATCATATATTGTTGTTACACTTTCTCCCAGCTCAGCAAATCATTCAGGTTGAACCCTAGGGCCTCTCTTACTTCTAACCTGTTGGTTTTGATTGGACTGATTTTATCTGGATTGATGTGATCCCTGTCTGGATTCTTTTGACTTATAATTAAAATAGGCTGGGATTGAGTTGTCGCTTGTGGAATTGATGTTGTAGTATTATATATGTTCTTACGAGGCACTATAGAATTCTTGTTTTCTTCAACCGTGATCTATTTCCCAACTTGATTTAACAGCCCTCTAAAATACATTGCATTTTCCGGGTTACTGAATCAACTAATTGCCCGGATTCAAACCTTGTCTTAGAAAGAATTAAAGATTCATTTGGCTCATGAGATCAATAAATAATAGTATCACCATTCCCTTTAAGCTCATTTCTTCCAGCAAATTTTCTCCAGAATGCCACCCAGAACATGTCAAAATTTATTTATAGACCCATGAGGGAGACTATTGTACCATTTAAGAGCACTTCTCTTAAACGTTTGTGAGAAATCCTACATAAAAGTTTGTTATCATCGTCAAATTTCATCATAAATATTTTGAATTGCTTGAGATGGTTGTCCAAATCTGTACTTTTCAATCTTGAAGTTATCAAATCGTTTGAGAAGATGTCGGGAGAGTATTTTCGAGGACAATAGTGATTGTCTCCAATTGTGGATACCGCTAAATACAATATCTTCATCGGGTGTAGGAAAGATACATGGTTCAGATTGAATAGCAAAGGGAACAAGCAGTAGATGATCAATATGTTGATCAGCCGAACCCTTTACATTTCCATGATACTTGTTCTTTTTTATTCTGCCATTTCTGCCCTTTTTTCTTGAATGTTTCTTGGTGAGCCTTAATTTCTTATTTATGAAGCACTCATCACTACTGGATGAAAGTGACTCTTCAAGGTTTGAGTCATTTATCAAAGTATCAAAAGACGCTGATGTTATACTCACATCTCGTTTAGGCCGATGTGTTCTTTTAGAGATGACATGAGTCTTTGTAGACATCTCATTGTCAGTAGGCTCATCTATAGGGTGGAGTCCGGACGCAACAAACTTTTCTTTCACTTCTTTTTCAGCTTGCTTCTGAGCTCTTAGAGCTTTAATTGCAACCCTTAGTTGATCACGTTCATCTTACATGAACTGTCTTTCATCTGGATTGTGACGAGGGATATTGTCATGGGTCACACTTTCACCTCTTGGAAGTAGAGCCTCAACCCTTAAATGTGGAACATCCTGAATGTTAAGATCCATGCCTTAATGATATCTAAACTATCCTTTCTAGTAACTAGTTTTGAATTTTCTATTCAGGCATCGCCGCCTCCCACTGTGGTCACCAATTTGGTGTAGATTATTTATGATCACAGGGTATTTTTGGTCTTTTGTTTAATGGAGTATTAACTTTTTAAAGTAGAAGATAGAAAGATAAAAGAGGTGTGTGCCTGTAGTTAAGATTATTAGAGAAAGTCTAACCCTCTTAAATGTGGTTGGTTGGGGGTATTTATACTCTCATTTTGTACCTATGGGCCGTTTGGGTTGGATCCTGGACTCTGATCCATTTCGAGGTGTCTAAAGCCCAAAACCAAAATGTTTTAGCACATAGCTGGGTCATAATCAACTTAGATATACTGTTCATCGTCAAATTTGTCTGAATTACCCTTTCAAATTTTATTCCAATGGTCCTCCAAAAATATCCGATCCTATCAATAAAATTTGGGCTCATCTCCATCAATCAATAATAAATGGCTCAAGTATCCTTGTACATCAGTGACCTAATCTGCTGTGATTTATTTGCGTCAGTGTTATGCATATCCTTGTACATCACCCTTTCGTTGAAAATCATATCTCTACTTTAGATCACCTTCGTGTTTTTTTCATCCCAAATACGGTAGCCAAACTCATTATGGCCATAGCCGATGAAGGTGCATTTCTTATATTTGGGATCAACCTTGTTCTTACCTTGATCATTGGTATGAACATATATTGCAAAACCAAAAAAATAGATTTGATAATTTTATCTTATTTTACTTCACACCTCCTCGAGTACTATATGCTCCAATGGAATCAATGGACCTCAATTGATCAAATAAGCTGATATGTTGACTGTTTCTACCCAGAACTACTTCGTTAGACCTTATTGTATGTGAATGCTTATGAATATTTCTTTCAATGTTTGGTTCATACGCTCCGCAACGTTATTATTTTGAGGTGTTCCCGATACAGCTCTCTTTATTCTGATCTCGTGCTCATAGTAAAATCTCCTGAAACTAATGTTTTTATATTCACCACCATTGTAAGTTCTGAGATTTTTTATCTTTAGACATCTCTCATTTTTTACTATAGCTTTCTATCTCATAAAAACTGAAACAGTTCAGATTTATGCTTAAAGTAAACCCATACCTTTCGAGAATTATCATAGATAAAAGTCATGAATGAGTGTTTCCTTCCAATAGATGAAAAATTTATTGGTCCCTTAAACATTAGAGTGAACAAGCTCTATAATGTTTTTAGGATTTTACCACCCATCTGAAAGCTGACACTTTTTTGTTTTCTAAGTATGCAATGTTTGTACATGTCTATTTTAATTGAATGGTAGACCTGAAATTTTCCCTTCAAGTGAATAATTTGTATCCCCTTCTCACTCATGTGGCCAAGTCTCTGGTGCCAAATATTAGGATTTTCATTTCCTACTACAATTAAAATTGAACAACGCGCCTCTACTATACGGTAAAGAATACCACTTTTTTTCCACGAGTAACCATCGCTGCACCGTTTGAAATGTTCCAATCATCACCATATAAAATTGTAGTGTAACATTTTCTAGCCAACTGTCCAACTGAGATTATGTCATGTCTCAAGTCGGGGATATGTCGAACATCTTGCAGCTTCCAAATAGTCCTATTCAAATTAACCTTCACTTCACATTTACCAATAATATTAGAAGGTTGATCATCACCGAGGTATACATTTCCAAGGTTTCTAAGGACATAGGTTTTGGAGAATTATTTCTTCAAAATAGCATGGAATGATGCTCCAGAGTCTAACACCCAAGAATCTTCATTGATCTCCAAAGAGCATATCAGTTCATTGCTCTCCAAGAATCTTCTGAAGTGATATTTGCTTTTGTTTTCACCTCTTGGTCCTTTAATGGTCTCTTGCAATGATTTATGTAGTGCCCGGTCTTCCCATAATTCCAAGACTCGACCATTTTTTTCCTTTGGGAATTTTTAGGATGCCTAGACTTGGGGTTTCTCGTCCCTTCATCTACCTTTATAGTTTTATTTACCGTGTATATTCCCTCTGGTTGAATTTCTTCCTCTTGACTCTGTATGCAAAACTGAGGTGGTTGATGATTCACTCGACTCTCTCCATTAAATCTCTTTGCTGATAACTAGATCACGAACATTATAAAATTTCAGTTTCAACGAATTCAGTATCTCCAGTATCACTATTATCTATTTAACTTCTAAACTTTATCAGTTTAGAAGTTAAATAGATAATAAAAATAATTTGAATCACTATTATCTAGTATCATATTGCGCTATAAAATTATTTTCAGTTTCAAAATTATAAAAAAACTATTAAATAGATAATAGTGATACTAGATATACTAAATGACATCAAAATTAGTTATGTTCTTTTATTTACAATTTTTTTAAATATAGTAAAAAAATACAAAATTTATCATATTTGTATTACTTCAAAATAAAAACTCTAATATTCATATACTTTATTTAATTTTATATATATATATATATATATATATATATATATATATATATATATATATATATATATATATTAAAAACATTATCAAATTTTAATGTTACAACTAATTAACGAATAAAAAATCTAATTTGATAATTTTATTTTAAAAATAAAAAAATAGTATGTGCATACCAAAATATGATCTAAAAGTGAATAAAATGAGACGAGGGACATAAAAAATCACAAATACAATCACTGATATAGGGTAATATATATTCCAATTATTTTATTGATATTTTTTAGTATCAAATTAGTTAAAGTTTTATAAAAATTAATTTAATATATTTAATATTAAAATGTTAGACTATATATATATATTGTAATACGTAAAATTATAATATTTAAGGGTGAAAACCAATACTATTATCTACTTAAGACGCGTATTTTCATGTTTATCTTAGAAAAAAATTATTTCATTTAAATATTTACCATTTGAGACCCACTATTACTTTAAATATCCCTACTCAATTATATAGAAGCAATTAACACTCATACTTCACATTTTCTCTCTATTTCTCTCTCTCTGTTTGAATAGAACAATGTCTTACATGTGATTTTTCAACTTTGTACCCAATTTTTTTGTTTTGATTTTGTTTTCGTATGATTTTGATTGTGTTTTACTTGATGGATGAAGCTATTTCCCCATTATAATTCTTATTTCCTCCGTATTTCAAAATAAAAAATAAGACTTATCACTTGCTTTTACTATCTTGCCCTCATTTTACCTTCTAATTTATAACTTGATATCATTAACCATTGCGAAACTCTTATATCAACAAACACATGATTAAGCCAAATTAAATCCAACATATATGATTTGACTTCTAAAATTAAACTCTAAAGAGAAAAAGGAAAACTTCAAATTTCTTAAAGATTACTCATGGAAGAGGAAGACACCCAAACTTAAAATTTAACACCGGAGAACATCACCCAGTCAACCAACAAGGTGATTTAATCTTCTTTTTTAGTTTTACATTCATATAACTTGAAAATTCATGTTAAAAAAACATATTTTCGAAAATCTTGGTTTGTGCAGGTTTTAGCAGCAAACAACTGATTCTAAGACATCACCTAGGAATCAGGTGCTTCTTTTTCTAGAAAAAAACACTTGATTCTGAGATAACACCTAGGAATCAATTTCTTATTTTTCTTTTCTTTTTGAATGATTTTGATTGTACTTGATTTCGAAGTTTGATATTGGATATCTGTTTAGATAAGTCGATTTGTGTGTGTGGTAACTCTAATTTTGATTTCAAAATTTATGGTGCTGATATATGTTTTCTCTCATTTTTGGTATTCATATGGTATTACATTGCTAATGTACTTTATTTGTTGTATTCGAGTTAGGTTTTTGGTCGATTTTTAGTCTCTTTTTGAGTTTGTGAAATTTATGTTCGAGTAAAATGGTTTTGCGTTTAAAACGAAGGAGATGCTGAATGTTTTATGTCTATACGTACTGGTAGTTGTGAAACTTATTGATTCTTCTATAATGGTAAATGCGAAACATGTGTTTGATATATGCGAAACGTTAGTATTCTTTTGTATTGATAGATGCGAAACGTTAGTATTCTTTTTTACTAGATAAGTAACTAGAGATCTGTAAAATATAACTTTTAAAAAAATCAAAACATATCATGAATGGTACTTGATGAGTCCGGATTTTCTCACCACTCACTGAGGGAACCGGACAGGGGCAATTCGGACAAAAACCACCCATTGAACCATCCGAACAGGACCAAATTCTTAAAACCTACAACCAAAGATGTAAAAAATATCTTTTGTTTGAAGTACAGTGAAAAGATAATATCGTTCAATGCCAAAACTTTCCAACCTAAAAACAAAAAATAAAGAAGAAGCACCCGAGTCAAGAATAATAATAACATATTTCTTCAACCCGAGTCAAGGAAGACAATCACGAAAAGAACGTCTACCACAAATTACGAAATTGAAGATTTATATATGGATTATATGTCGCAATACCATTTTTATATCTTAATTCTCACTTCACACTTGTGGTTGTACTTGTTCCACAATTCCTATATAGCATATCAGTTACTTGTGGTTTCGTGTTGTGCATTTTATTTATTACCCCCTCGTTGTTTCATAATTCACATTTGGTTTTATTTTTCATTTGAATTTTGTTATAATTTTAAGTCATATTTTCTTTATGGAATTCATTATTATTTTTATGTTTTATGATGGAATAACAAAAGATCTTAGAACTGAAAGAGATTAAAAAGTAGTACATGTAGGTATACAACTGATTTTATTGGCATGCTCAAAATTATTTTTCTCAATATCAGCTGATGTATTGGTTTCGATTATGGCCCACGTAACATTATGGAAGGAGAAACCAAAGAAGGCTCAATCCCAAAATGTTTAAAATGGCCTACAACTGAAGTTGGGTGAAGCATTTGAAAATATCATACATGATTAGGTATGTGTTCAACTAGTTTCTCATTTTATCTCTTTACACTTATGAGTGTTTCGTGCCTCGCATTTATAGCGATTCTTGGTTCAAACTTAATATTATTTCACGATTTATCTTTATAGTTTTTCACGTTTCACATCTAAGAAAATTAATTTAAAATGTTATAGGTTATAGTTGGAATATAAACATATATCAAAGTAGAGACATTTGGTGTTGAGGGCTCAAAGAAATAAGAGATTGTTTTAGAAAGAATTAAAGGTTCATAAAGAGAATAGAGCTAATTTGAAATATGAAGAAATGAAAAAAAAGGATAATGTGCAGACGGAGGTGAAGAATAAAAATATGGTGTGCGTCAAAGAAAGTCCACTTCCAATAGAAAAATCTTTCACAAAATATTGTTTCTACTTCACCTAGATATACTCTAAAGATAAAAACTCTTTCACTGATACTTAGGTATCTAAAAAACCACTAAGTGAGTTACATCATGCTTCGCACTTTATAAATAATATTGATAAGTTAAAATTAAACGACAAACTTTTGAAAAAATAATAATAACAAGACAAGGGTAATAATCAAATCTATCCTTATTTGACGTTTACTTCTATTACTTGTTTTGTGATTTGTGATTGATATATAGGTTTATATTTTTCATTCGGTATTTATATATTAATTTGAACTTCGCATTTAGGAATGATTATGATTCTCGGTTCACACTTCGCATTTGGTATGTAAACTTAATTCAAATTTTGTGCTAGATATTGATGGTTATGTTGCTGCTACTTTGTATGCGCCATTTATTGAAAAATATAAAACCATGGCATTAGTGAGAGAAACGTTTGAGAAAATAGGCTAAACAAAACCCTTAACTTGCTTATATTGTAAACAACTCAAACTGTGGGTGAATCACGTTCCAATAAATGAACACATGTTGATAACGCATCACCTCCCGTGCAAAATAAAAAGCATATATTATAGCCAATAAAGTAAAAGATGAGGTGGTGATTTTTAATTCAATAAATGTGATCAAAGTTTTATTGGAGATAAAATATGCAAAGGATGCAAAGGATTCACAAATTATGTAAAAACAAAGTGAGAAGGTGAAAGATGATGCATTGTGTAAAGAGGTGAAAGATGAAGAATGGAGGGATGCATTACATGAGGAGGATGATGTATTTTTTTAAATGAGTTTTGGAGGTTGAATTTTTCTATCAACATGTGTAGAATGCGGTGAAGGATGTGGAAGTCAATGATATACATCAAGATGAAGTAGAAGTGCATGAGAAGATGGAAGTAAATGATGCAAATGTAGAAATTTATAAAATCCTCATGATGCAAATGGTGAAGAAAGAAATGTTGTAACATATGTAAAATGTGTAGAGGATCCACACGATGCAGAGTTTGAAGATAATCAAAGGTTGCAAAACTTAGAGACGTTGAATAATTTAATAGTTCATAAGTTTTATAAAACTTATTGGCATTATGTAAAAAGATAAAAATATTTGGATCTATATAAAACATTTTGTTTTATATTCATAAACATATGTGTTTTCCTCTTCATTATTATCAAATTTCGTAACCAAATTTTCATTTTGCACTATTTATAAAGTATATCTTCATACCTCATATTTTGCACATGGCTTAGTAACCAAATTCGCATTTCGCACTTTCTTTATGTATTCTCAATTTGTACTAGCCTTCTATATGATTTACACTTTATACATGCTTTCTATATTATTTACACTTCGTATTTGTCTTTTGCATGAGTCGCGCTTTACATTTTTTTCTTAGACATTACCTTGTCTCGCACGTCGTATTTTTCGCATATCTTATTTTCAGTTCAAGTTTGTTATTGGTTGTATGAATTTGATCAAATGTGATTGTGTATTTGCAACAGGTGACAGATGGTCAACAAACTTTACAATTAGAGAAAAGTACAAGTCTAACTGAAACAAATGAAAAAAATTAAGAAATGGTATAAAAAATAATTTGTAATAATAGAATATTTAATTTATAATAAAAACATGATCATGATTTCAAATTTCATTGGCTAATAGATACAATATTAAAAATATAGATCGGAGTCAACGACTTTTGGAAATTAAAAATGATTTAAAAGAGGACAAATCAGGTTGATCATGTGGTATAATCAATTCCAAAAACATCGAATCCATATTTTTATGAGTAATTTGATAAATTTGGTCAATGAAGACCAACTTGAATACAAGGTCACACTTGGCACTTGCTTTTACCAAAGGTTTCACATTTGGTTATTGATGTTTATATTGGTTACTTTATAACAAAACAAATTCTAATACCACCACCCCCCGTGGATTTGAAGTATTAGCATTTTTAGGACATGTAATGGTAATAAATTTTCATTATTAAAGCAAAAAATATGAAGTTATAAATACACAAAAATGTTTCTAATATTTTCCTAAACTTTTCTTCATGTATACATCATTGATTAATTGAGTGGATGTTATAAATATGATTGACAAAATATTTTTGAAAAGCAATGCCAGTACAAGTTATCTTGTCATTTTACTTCGCACTCTAGTACAAAGAGGTGGAATCAATTACTGGATAGAATTTATAATGGACCTTGATAAGGAAACTTACATAAAGTATAACCCACTAGTGCAAAATTCAAAATACATTAATATATATAGCACAAACATCTATAAGTTGTGATTATTTCATATTTGTTTTTACCTATGTCTCTTATATCACGTTTAAGGATAATGATTAATTCACATTTTGCATTCATTTTATATAATGTCTTTAGTGTTTAGTTTAGACATGAGTTTACAGTTTGCATTTAGTTTTAAGGCTTTGTTCACATTTGTTTTAACAAATATTTTGTTTGATAAACAAATATTTTGTTTGATAAACAAATATTGTTTACCTAAATTTACAGATTGATTACTTGGTCATAAAAAAATTTATCAAATAAAACCCAAGAAATATCTCATATGAATTGTTAAGTGTGAGATACGAGTTTGTGAGTATGCTATAGATTTTATTGAAAATGGTATAATAATCAGCCTTTACGACCTAAAAATTGATACAATGAAAAAAGGATTTATGTTTAATAAAATGTCCATGGTAGTAATTGATGCAATGATGCTAAAACGAAGGTATATTGTGGTGTACATTATATTCTGAAAAATAGTGAACTTTGGAAAAATGGATATTATTTATACTCTGGAGTTTGTTTATATAGTGATGTGTAGTTAGCATATGGATACCTCGCACTTGGATATTTCTTAAAAAACACTTAACATTTTTTATTTACGTTTGAAAGTGATTTCACTTTGCATTAGGTTTAAATGACATTTCACACTCCGCACTTACGATAACTTGGATATTTTTTAAACAACACTTTGTACGTAACATTTACTTTTAAAAATAATTCACAATTTTCATATAGTTTAAAATGTATTTCGTACTTCACGCTTAGGCTACATCCACACCTATATGTTTTTTAAACAATACTTCGTACTTCGCATTTACTCATTTTAAACAAAAATTAAATAGCACTTACAAAATAAATTAAATCATAAAGTATCAAACTTACAGAGGTTAATATTATAGAAATGAAAGAACTTTTTTTACATAATCTTCCATTATGACCAACATTCAAACAACGACTATACTTTATATTTTCGATTATTATTTATCCTCTAGATAGAATGTGTTTCTTCTTATGTCTTCTAATTCTTCTTTTTAAATTTAAACGAATAACTTTAAAATATTCAGTCAAATTAGATCTATGACCGAAGTAGTTAAAACATATATACAATATGAATAAGTTATCTTATAATAGTTCGTGGAATAGAGTGACTTAACATATTTAATTAATTTTTTTAAAATCTTAAGTATTGTAGCCTATGCAGAAGAGCATGTAAAATAATCCATTTGTCATATACCACAATAGTACTTAGAATTCATATGATCAACAACTAGAACAGGTGAAAAAACTTCGTGTAAACTAGCGAAGACAAACGAACTAGCCGATGACAACTTATTTCGACATCGACCTTAAGAGTATTTTTAAATTCAAGATATAATTCACTACTCCAACCTAGTATATCCGAATAATGTATTGGAATCATCATACGTAAAACTTCAATCTTATCAATTAATTTTAAAATGTGAAGATTACAAAACTCTTTAATCTGATGATTAAAAGACCGGGTTAGACTATAAGTCATAAATTCGTATTATTTAACTCTGAAAAGATATATAAGTATATTTGTCTATAAGTAAATTGCACAAAAAACTAACAAGTTTTGGACCTTCTTATCAATAAATTATTTCATGTATACATTTTACTTGAAATGTGATCAAAGTAGGTCCATACGCACATTGTTTAAAATTATCAGCCATCTTTACCGTAAAATTTATGGATGTGTCACTCAAAATATAGTCTAAATTTATAATAAGATGAAATTACAATATGTGTGATAGTAATTCGAAAATAATATAAAAATAACATTAACTATACCTAAGTGAAGATCCAAAATAAATGGGATTTGATGATCCAATAAGCGAGGTTTCAACATCACAAAAACTTATAGCCAATTATCACTATTTTTTTACTCAACAATAGCAAATGCAACCGGGATTATACATACAAACTTATGTAGGAAGGGATTATACATGCAAACTTATATAGGAAGAACAATTAATAAGACCTGTTTTGTATATTAGGTTTCACAATTCCCCCTTAAGAGATAGTTACATTTGGAACTTTGTATTTCCATATACTACTTGATTCACATTTCTTATTTACTAAATAGTCACGGTTTGCACTTCACATTTTTATATTACTTGGTTTTGACTTTGTATTTGCTAAATTGTCACGTTTCAGACTTCATATTTTCATATATACCTAGTTCAAACTTTGCATTATTTTCATATACTACTTAGTTTACACTTCATATTTACTAAATAGTCATTGTTCGCACTACATATTTTCATATACTACTTGGTTTGCATTTTGCATTTACTAAATAGTCATTACTGGCACTTCACATTTTCTAAATAGTCATTGTTCACACTTTGCATTTAGTTAGTAGTTTAGTTTTGCATTTCAAAATAATGTATGTTTTATAATTTAAAAGAAGAAGAGAATAAAAATAACCATTGCTACCAAATTTAACTATTGTAGATATCAACACCCCTTTATGTTTCCTCGTAAAACATATTCTGTCAATAAATAAAATGGACGGAAAGAATGGAAACATTAGAGACAAGACCCAGATGTTGTGAAGCACAACTTGAAGAAGTTGTTTTGCTGAGTATGTTTGAGTGAGTAGTACTTGTAATATCTACATTCTTCAATGATTTGAAGTAACCTTTAATTAGATGGCAATAAGTATAACTATCTCCAAAAAACGGCCCTCCTAGCATTCTCAAAAGTAATACATGAAAGACGACACGAGATATCTAATGGTCATATCATGTTTGGATTTAATACAATCATATATCTCTTTACAATCAACTCTGATGTCAAATGATTCTCATTTTCTTTTG
Source organism: Limnanthes douglasii subsp. nivea (assembly GCA_036936605.1). Classification (NCBI taxonomy): domain Eukaryota; kingdom Viridiplantae; phylum Streptophyta; class Magnoliopsida; order Brassicales; family Limnanthaceae; genus Limnanthes; species Limnanthes douglasii. The sequence goes on from JAUPFV010000004.1 coordinate 59,005,897, forward strand.
CAGAAACTAGTATCATAAATATGTTGTTCTACATAATTCTCAATGATCATAAAGCCAATGAATGTAACAAGTGATACATAAAGTCTACATTGACAACCTTTTGAGACTTTGTTCTCGGAATAAACGATTTTTTTTCTCATATGTTATACGTAAGGGTAAAAAACGTAGATCAAATTCGTTTTGTATTAATTGATTTCTAAAATTCCATAAAACCACCACAAAATCATCAATGCTTAGAATTTATATCCAATTCAGGAAAAAAACATCTAATCGAATGAAATGCAGATAACTCAAGCTCAATCGTGACGGAAAACAAAAACATACAATCTAGCGAAGTAACCATTTCTTATATCCATAAAAACGAAAATAACTTAATATCGGAACCTTGTTGATAGAATTTTTTTGTTTAATCGATTACTTACGATTTTTTAGTGCATCCAAAATAGGAGAAAACTGGGTATTAACAAAAAAGAACTCTTCTATAAATCAGTATTATAAATTCAACATTTCAACAGTAATGCATTTTATCTCTTATTTCTACATATTTTTTCTATTATACTCAGAAAATTGATATTTGAGATAAAAGAAGATTGAACGGTCGTTTAGATTAAAAAAAGAAGTATTAGTATTTTAAAGAAAAAATATAAAAAAAATAGAATAAAAAAATACGCTTATATATATTTAATTTAAAATATTTGAAATATTATTCAAAAAATAAAATCTTATTTGGTAATTAATAATGTTATTTCAATATTAATTGACAAAATAATAATGTAATAATTAATAAGTAAATAATATATGCATTTTTTATATCTATTAGTCGCCCTCTCTTTCATTTTTATAATAATAATAATAATAATAATAATAATAATAATAATAATAATAATAATAATAATAATAATAATAATAATAATAATAATAATAATAATAGAAAAAGGAAAGGTTGAAATGTTTGGACAACTTTTGGAAATCGAGACTATTATGAGTATATCTAAGTCAACTCGATGGAAGTCATTAACATGCATCAAATCTTTATTTCGATCTCAACAAGGACGTGAGCTGAATAATCTTCGTCCCTTATCTTGCATTCAACATCTTCCTACTAAAATATTCCGAAATGTAATAGTATAATATATCCTTCGTAATCTTTTCGCATCCACACTAGTTAAGGATTTAAATTTATATTATAAAATTGTGATGGTTCTTATGTGTCACCCTTTCAGTATTTAATTTAATTTGCGACCTACACTCAAGTTTATAAATCGGTTTCGAATTACTTATGGTTTGTCTTTGGAGTTTGTGGGTCAATTCGATGTTTTAAATATTTATATTAGTAAATAAATGGTTGTAGAAGTAATAAATTTAGTCAATGTTCAAAACGTTACGGCGCACGATAATCTAGAATTTAGTGAGTATTTAAAACAAAAACTCCCAATTGGGTGGAAAACTAGACACAAAAACAAGACTTGTTTTCTAAAACAGATAAGAGTAGGACTACTTCAATACAGTAGATCAAGTCAAGTACTCAGAAGTCAAAAGTCAAAAGTCTCCGGATCTTATCATAAATTAATCAAAGAGGCTAAATCACTAGTACATCAAATTCGATTCTTTGGATTTTTATTTTCTTAATACAAAACAAAATATATAAAAATTACGCGGGTTTTTCGAAGTAGTTTTTATTTACAAACTCGGAATAATATTTACCAATTCGGCATATTATTCTTATTATTTAAATTAAAATGAAACATTCATTTTAAAGGTAAAATTTTGGAAATATTTGCAATACACGAATCACCTCGTTTTTAATAGTCAATTATTTTGAATTTTTTAATTTTTATATTTTTTAAAATTCAAAATCGATGGAAGATAATTTTTAGAATTTATTTTTATTTTCGTAATTAAATTACACGTAATTCCGTAATATGAACATATTTATTTATTTTCAAATTTATTTCGCAACCAAACTATTTTTTTTTTTAAATCAACACAAAAATACACATATTTTTGCAACTTAAACAAGTTAGTTGTTTTACACTCAATTAACACTTACTTTACAAAAAATAATTTGTATTTTATTTTTTCACACATTCAAACTTATTTAGCAACCAAAATCTTATTTCCGAAACTATTTTCTTCTTATTTTTGTAACACGTTTACACATAATATTGCATCTGGAATACAATTGCTTTTTAGCCACCAACATAAATTTCGCAACTCGAACACGATTTTTTTAGCAACAAAATTACACATAATTTCACAGCTTGAACACGGTTGCTTTTTCGAAACTTATTTCGCAGTCCAACTACACGTAATAACACAAGTAAAAAAGTTTAAAAAAATAAATAGTAATTTTTTTTTTATAGAAATATGGTTTGAAAAATATGTTATTTAGAGGGAGACAGAGAGAGAGATTATTTGAAGATTTTTCTAAATTATATAATATATTTTTGTTTAATTAAATTAAATATGAATAATCTATTTGAGTTCTAATATAATACTAGTAGACTCTTTTAACATGGTGGTTGCCATTAACTATCTAGTTAGCAATTTAACTATGATTTATTTTTCCAAAACTTAAATTTGTTTCTAATAAGTTATTTGGACCAAATTATCAACCAAAAACATCAAACATTTGTATAATTTTTGTTTTTTGTTTTTTTAATTTAATTTTTTATAATTTTGTAACTTTTAATATTAATTTGAAAAAAACGGAAGTGCCATCGCATTTATTTTTTTTAAATGAACAAAACTATATCTATGAATAATATTTTTTATATATTTTTTAAATTTATATCCTAGATGAAACCAATTTTAAATTCCATATGCTAGACAATGCTAGACGAGAGATGAGCGACGAGAGACAAAAGACTATGCTAGATGTGAGAGGAGACTAAAGATTATGCGAGGCAAGAGAGGAGAGACGAAGCTAGACGAGAGATGAGAGAGACGATTTTATATGTGAGACAAAATACGAGATATAATTTTAGACAAAAGACGGTACTAGACTAGAGATGAGATACAATGTTAGACGAGACACGAGAGATGGTGCTAGATGTGAGATCAGAGACGAGAGATGATGTTAGTAGCGAGACAAGAGAGGAAAGACAAAGTTAAACAAGAGATTATAGACGATTTTAGATGTGAGACGAGAGACAAGATACGATACTAGACAATAGACGATATTAGACTAGAGATGAGATATGATGTTAGCCGAGACACGAGAGATGATGCTAAATGTGAGATGAGAGATGATGTTAGATGTGACACAAGAGATGATGTTAGATGCAATAGAAGAGATGATAGATAATGTTAGATGCAATAGAAGAGATGAGAGATAATGTTAGATGCGATATGCGAGACGAGATATTAGACACGATGCTAGAAGCAGGATGAGAGACGAGTAACAATTCTAGATTTTAGACGAGACACAAGATTTTAGATAGAGAAAAAATAATAATTTGATATATTTTTGCTCTCGATAAAAAAAAAGAATTCGAGACATTCGACATATTTAAGGTTTTAGATAGGATATTTGATGATTTAATGCTTTCATGGGTCACATTAGGGCATTGAAAGTGTAAATATTCGAATCGACAAGCAGCCCCAATGACAATTCTAGACCTAGTTTCCCAGTTCATTGGAGTTCTCCCAACTTATTTGTTTCATGCTCATAAAAAGCATTTCATGAATTAAATTTTGGTACTAAATTTTACTTTATAGACTACAATAATCAATGAAATACCTAAAATAAAAAGTTGCAACCAAAATAGCAAGTACAATATAGCAATATAAGTATCACACTCAAATATATATATATATATAACAAGAGTAATGCTAAAACTACTCACAATAAACCAAAGTTGAAAGATTTTTATAAATAAAAAGTTTACAACTTGAACAAAAATTACCAGTGCCAAAAGATCAACACACAAACAATTATACAAATATGGAAGCCAAGTCACATAAAAATAAACTGCCAAATATATAATGCAACAAGTATCAAATATGAAACGGTGCCATATTCTTTATCTCTAATCTACCAAAACTATTTTTTCATATTTCTTTCAATTTCATTCTCTATTAAAACACTTCAACAGCTCACCATCCTCAAAACACCAACCTATAAAATTGAGCCCTCTCACCAGTGCTCACACAACGAACCAAAACCCCGCAAAATACACATTCACCTAAATCCAAAGTTCAAAACCAAAATTTGAATTTCGTAACAAAAATAAAGTTTAAGAAAATATAGAACATTTTGAATTTTGGAAAATTCAGTAAATATAATTTTCAATTAGGGTTCCATAGATTTACATTTATTATTTTCAAAAGAGAAATAAAAGAGGAAAAATGTATTCGATAAATTTATGAGTCTTATACAATTCATTAAGGATTTTGGTGGTATTGTAAAAACAATTGGTTAATAGGTCTTAAATAAGAAACTTAACTAAGTTTTTTTTAAAAAATAAATAATTATTAAGGTAAAATGTGGAGAATATATTTGCTTTTGGATAATTATATATAGTTTACTTTTTTTTAGTTACGATTGTTGGAATGTATTTATTTAATATATTTATGGTCCAAAAATAATTTGGACCGACATGCTAAATAAACATATTCGGTCATTGTCTTACGAAATTCTAAATTAAAAGTAATCGAGTTAATTATTTAATTAACTAAATTGACCCTATGGGTGAAAAGGCGTTATGGGTTCAAGTGTGGTAAGAGGGTTGAATTTGGGCACTTAAGTCTGAGTTAATAAATCAGGGATATAAATCGAATTATAAATTTATCGGGTTATGGTCCCGGATACAAGGAAGTAATAAATGATGGGATTTAAAATGTTGGGCTTCACATTGTAGAGACTATAAGTAAAGAGCTATGTTTAGGAATTTCAACGTCCTAAACCCTAATAAAACAGATGGCCTCTTCCTTCAGTGTCTGGAAACCTTTCCTTCCTTCACTAATTTAATTCTGCAGGTTTCTCAATTTCATAAACAGAATCGTTAAAGAACGCAAAGGAACAAAAGAATATCAAATGGAAAGTTGCAGGCAACCCGTAAGCATTATTCTTTCGTTTATTCATTAGGTGAATCCACAAAAGGGTTTCTAATTAAAATTCCACGATTTGTTATATATTATTTGATGTGATTTCGAATAATATATAACATTTGGTATCAGATCACATTTAAACCTTTTTTGGATTCGATAGAATAATCAAATTGTATGAGGATATATATTGATAAATGCATGTTTTTCTTCACTATAAAAAATCCAGGGATTATATGTTGATTGAGCTGGTTAGGGTATGGATTTAGGAACTGTGTGAAAAGCATGAGTTTTGATTTATTCGATTGAAAAGCATGATATGTGATTATATATTTTTTGTTTTGAATAAATTCAAACTATTGGGGCAGCGGCTCCTCGACGGTTCAACCCCTGATGTTAACTTTGATCGACGGTTGTCCAATGATGTTCACAGTGGCCAATGAACTATTAACGTTGTGGATGAACACCGCAAATTGCGAGGTAATTCACAATCCACTATTGTCGCGGTGACAGCAGTAGGAGTGTTGTGAGTACTTTTTTCGGAATATGAACAGTGTGTGAACAGTATTTTCAAATGATGCATAAAAGTAATCATTGAAAATACTATTTATCGGGTTATGAAATATGTTTTCTTTTCGGGTAGTGAACAATGTTTTTTTTTGAAAAAACTATTCATCAAAAAATAATTATTTTATTTAATTTAAAATATATGACATGGTTTATTTCACAAATATGGTGTGTTTGTCATCATAATTGTTGTATATTTATTTGTGAGTTAAATTGTATATGCTTGAATGATTAAATGGTGATGCATGACTAAGGTCTCGTAGACCGGTAAGTGAAACTAAGAAATTAATTTAATTGGTCATCCGCAATGTTAAAATTAATTTTCTTATGGATCATAGGCTTCGAAAAAATCGGGATTAATTTAAATTCAAATATTATCAGCCCTCCAGAAGGTTAACATTCGGGTTTAAATTAATCATGAACGGAAGAAAATTACTGAAATAATCCTTGTGTTCATTTTAATTTTAAGTAGATAAAATCAAATCTCCGGAAGATTTCACTGATACTTAAGAAAATAAAATTAGGATTAATTTAATTCTAAGTAAATAACATCAGCCCTCTAGATGGTCTCATTGGTACTTAGGAAATTAATATAATGATCACGGTATTTTCTCAAACTCATAAAATTGCATGTTAGTGTGATTTACCCTTCGGTATCCATTATCAGGGAATTTTATGTTTTACATGTATTTGCCATGTTCATGCATATGTTTTCAATTATATGTCAAGATGCTAAATGTGGGTTATGATGTTTGTTCTTATTATAGTATCCACTGGCTATAATCTATTGAGGAAATGGCCACCCATGTTGAATTGTTCAGACTTCCAATTGTGGAAGGAATATATATTGCTGTTTTTATCTGTACATGATTATGACCGTGCATTGTCAACTCCCAAACCATCCCCCCTTAGTCCGTAAAGTACACCGGAGGAAACTAAGTCCGATGAAAGGTATGAGAAGTCAAATAAGTTATGCATGGCGCTCTTGTTACAGGGGATACCAATAACATTGCGTGGGGTTGTCCCTAAAGGTGTTACCACTGCCTCGGTCTTTCTCACGGAGGTCAAGAAAGCCTTTGCCAAAAATGATAAGGTAGAGATGCAGCGTTTGCTCATCGAACTAGCTAAAAAAAGTATAATGGCAAAGGTAAAATCTGGGAGCACATTCTGGGAATAATGATTATTTGCCAAAAGTTAAAGGCAATCGGTTTAGACTTACCTGAGGAATGCATATTGGGTTCACATTTCATTCGCTGCCAGACCAGTTTAAGTATTTCTAGTCCATCTATAACTGCATGCGGGAAAAGTGGAATATCCATAAATTGATTTCCCATGCTGCACAGGAGGAGGAACAACTTAAAGACACATCACTTGTGGTTATTGTGATTACATTTGCAAAAAGGGGCAGGGCCTAAGCGGAAGATAGATGGAAAAGGACCAGGTCAAGGTCCAGTAAAGAAGAAAAATCCCGAAGAATCAACTATAGGTCAATTCTTTTTCTGCAAATAGAAAGGACATCTGAAGAAGGAATGTGAGAAACGCCATCCTTAGTTGTTAAGAAAAGGTATTCCCACATCTTTGGTTGTTTCAGAAAGTAATATAGTTTCTATGAAAAGAAATACTTGGTGGGTTGATTCGGTTGCAACAACTCACGTCTGTGTTTCTTTGTAGGGTATGTCAAAGAGCAGGATGCTAAGTGAGGATTAAAGATCCATTTTCACGGCAGACGGGAGCTCGTGTGATGTTTTAGCTATTTGTGATTTTTTCTTTAAAACTTTCCAATGGACATGTATTCTTTTTAGAGAATGTAATGTATGTTCCCACTTTTCAAAGGAACTTAATTTCTTTTCCAGCTTTAAACTTGCAAGGTTACTCTTGTCTGATGGGAAACAATTGTTTTACACTCTCTCTAGATAATGTGATTATTAGAAATGGAAATTTAATTAAAGAGTATAATTTGTATATGTTGAATACTATTGATAATCACAACATTGCTATGAATACAAAACGTACACCAAACAATATTACTAAATTTGAAAGATCTTCTAAATTATGGCACAAACGGTTAGGTCACATATCCAAAGTTAGGATGGACAAACTTGTAACCTGAAGGTTTATTAGGTCCCTTTGATTACTCTGACTTCAGTATATGTGTTGAGTGTATCAAAGGGAAACAAACCAAAGTAAAAAAGTTAAGGAAATATAGAGCGATGGAAATCCTACAGTTGATACATACCGACATTTGTGGACCGTTTCCACAGGAAACGTGGAACATATAGCTGTACTTTATATCATTTATCGACGACTACTCTCGTTTCGGTTATCTCTATCTTTTTCATGAAAAGTCTGAGGCCTTGGACAAGTTCATAGCTTTTAAGACTGGGGTTGAGAAACAAGTTGGTAAAAGAATTAAGACCGTTAGATTTGATTGTGGTGGTGAATACTATGGTAGATATGACAGATCGGGTGAACAACGTCCAAGACCCTTTAAACAATACCTAGAGAAGTGTGGAATAGTCCCTCAATACATTATGCCCGGTTCACCTCGCATCAATGGTGTATCTGAGAGACAAAACCAAATACTAAAAGATATGGTTAGAAGCATAATAAGTCACTCATCTCTACCATTATCTGTCCACGGGAATCCATCAAATGTACCGCTTATATAATCAATCGAGTACCTACCAAGGCTATTGTTAGGACCCCATATGAGCTTTAGAACGGACGTAGACCCAATTTAAAGCATCTGCATATGTAAGGTTTTCCAACTGAGGTGAGGCCTTACAAACCTCAAGAAAAGAAACTTGACCCAAAAAAAGTTAGTTGTTATTTTATAAGTTATTCTAAATATTTCAAAGGGTTTAAGTTTTATGATTCTCTCACTGGTATAATATTTAAGACAGGAACGGCCAAGTTTCGAGAGGATATTGAGTTTGAGGGAGAAGAATAAGAGAACATATATTAATTTTGAGGAAGAATCTATAGAGATTCATGAAGGTTTTAATGAGGATACTCATGTATCAGAAGATTGGGTTGTAATGCCAATAATTGTGGTCCCCATTAGAACAATGTAATCCTCAAAATAACACTAATGCTTCACTTGAGGATTCTAACCAGGATACAGATATGGTACAGGTAGAACAAGAGGAACCTTAAGATAATCTTCCACTAGAGAATGAAAATGACATCATTCATAATGATCAAACTCTAGCTCCTCAAGAAGTGCAACAAGAGGAAATAGTGCCCTTAAGAAGGTCCACGAGAGAATAGAAGAGTACCATAGGTCCATAATTTATAGTATATCTTCAGGAGCATGATGAGTTATGAGCTGGAACTGTTGATGATCCCCCATCATACAAATAGGTCATGGCTAGCTCTGGCTCTCGGAAGTATATTGATGTTATGAAGGAAGAGTATAAATCAATGTAGGACAATGCGGTATGGGATCTTGTCCAAATTACTTGAAGGGAGAAATACAATTGCTTGTAAATAGGTTTATAAAACCAAACACGATTCCATGGGTAATGTGGAAAGACATAAAGTACGTCTTGTAGTGAAAGGTTATACTTCGCGTGAATGGATTAATTTTAAAGAAACCTTCATTCTGGTATCGACGAATAATTCATTTAGAACGATCATGGCATTAGTTTCACATTTTGAAATTGAGCTTCATCAGATGGATGTTAAGACCGCTCTTCTCAATGGTAATATTGAGGAAACGATCTATATGGTGTAACCGGAATACTTTGTGGAAACTAATTCAAACGATCTGGTTTGCAGGCTTAAGAAATCCATCCACGGGCTTAAACAAGCCTCTCGTCAATGGTATCACAAATTCCTTGAGGTGATAGTCGGTTATGACTTTGAGATCAACTCGGTTCAGGATTGTGTGTATCACAAGTTCAGTGGGAGTAATTTCATATTTCTTATATTATATATGGATGACATATTGCTTGCCTCGAACAATAAGAAATTGTTACATACTACAAAAATATTTCTATTAGAAAATTTTGATTTGAATGATCGTGGTGATGCCAGTTTTGTATTAGGAATCCTGATACATCAGGATCGCTCTCGTGGTATTCTTAGATTATCACAAAATACATACATTGAAAGTGTGTTACAACGTTACGGATTGGAAGATTGGAAACCCCTAAGTAACTCTGTAGCAAAGGGTGACAGACTTAGTCTGGGTCAATGTCAGAAGACAAAACATGAGATTGAGAAAATGAAAACGGTCGCTTATGCTTCGGAAGTTGGGAGTTTCATATATGTTCAAGTTTGTACTAGGTCAGACATTTCTTTTGCTGTAAATATGTTGGGGAAATATGTTAGTAATCCAGGCATGGATCATTGGAAAACAGTTAAAAGGGTACTCTGATATTTGCAAGGAACAAAAGGGCACATATTGACATTGTGAAGTCGGATAAACTGAAAATCATTGAGTATTCCAACTCAGATTTTGGTGGATGCGTAGACACACTAAAGAGAACATTAGAAAACATATTCGTATTGGTTGGAGGTGCAATATCCTGGAAAAGTGTAAAGAAAATACTTATTGCATCGTCCACCATGACAGCAGAATTTGTTGCGTGCTTTGAAGTATCGAACCAGACACTGTGGCTGCAAAATTTGTTACTGGGTTACACATCGTATAAGGTATAGAAATTCCCATGAGGTTATGTTGCGATACCAATTCCACAGTGTAGTACTCTAACAGCAATAGGAGCTCGTCTAAATCCAAACACATAGACATTAAGTTTATGTATGCTAAAGAAATATTAAAAATGGGTCAGATGAGTATATATCACATCGGCACAAACTCTATGATAGCATATCCTCTAGCAAAGGTGCTTTTGCCTCCGTTTGTGAAAGAAATAGTACAGATGGATCAGATAAGTAAAGATCAAATCAACACAAACTCCATGATAGCATATCCTCTAACAAAGACGGTTTTGCCTAAGGTTTTCCAGAGATACACCAACAGTTTGAGTTTAGTTCATTTAGAGGATTGTTAGTTTCAGTGGGAGAGTCTGTAATAGGATCTGATGTTATATTTTGTTGTATTATGCACATTGAAGTTTATTTCAATATATATATATATATGCTTGAAAATATTTATTGATATTTGTATTGTATTGGATCTCCAAAGGTGGGAAACATTTAAGAGTAGATATGTATTCTTACAGGCCTTATTATTCTTAGGGCATGCTCCATAACTGGCCCAAGTAATTGAATGATAATAGTAATGTGATAACTGTTGCATCCTATTTTTTAAATTACGAGAAAGAGGTCATTAGTCCTTTTTTGTTATCAGTCATGTACGGGGTTGTACAGTTTGCACATTGACAACGAATAAAGGGATCTCATTAAAGTTGAATATGTATTTTTGAGTAGCATGTGACAGTCCAAGTTGGATATTATTGGAATATATTTATGGACCGACATGTTAAATAAAGTCATTGTCTTACGGAAGTCCAAATTAAAAGTAATCGAGTAAATTATTTAATTAACTAAATTGATCCTATGGGTGAAAAGGCGTTACAGGTTCAAATGTGGTGACATGGTTGAATTTGGGCACTTAATCCTGAGTTAATAAATCAGAGATATAAATCGAATTACAAATTTATCGGGTTATGGTCCCGGACACAAGGAAGTAATAAATGATGGGATTTACAATGTTGGGCTTCACATTGTAAATACTATAAGTAAGGGGCTAGATTTTGGAATTCCATCATCCTAAACCGTAATAAAACAGACGACCGCTTCTTTCAGTGTCTGAAAACCTTTCATTTCTTCACCAATTTGATTCTGCAGGTTTCTCAATTTCATAAGCAGAATAGCTGAATAACGCAAAGGAACAAATAATACTAAATGGAAATCTGCATGCAAACCCGTAAGCATTCTTATTTCGTTTATTCATTAAGTGAATCCACAAAAGAGTTTCTATATAAAATTCTGTAATTTGTAACATATTATTTGATACGATTTTGAATAATATATAATAACGGTCAATTTTACTTATAATTATGTTAAAATATGTGAATTAAATAAATCAAAAATGATATTTCACTGTACGAATTGATTTGGATTTTAATTAATCAATTTAGTAATAATTTATATTGATAACCAAACTATTATATGAGTGATGTGATAAAAAAAAATATTAATAAATAATAAATTCGATCAAATTTTAAATTAAAAATTAAAAATGAGTAGATGATCGATTTATTAAAATATATGAAGGATGAGTGGTTTATTTATAAAATACTAAAACGATAAAATCAGGATGCGTGACACATAAAAATATGATATGTGATATATCCATCGTCATAAATTTGTACACTTGTGTTAAAACTTCAAGAAATCCATGGAAATGATCTCGCAAAGTTCTAATTTTACTTGTAAGTACGAGTGGATCTTAGACCTAAATATGTAGATGCATAAAAAGACTTCAAATAGATTCTTCATTGATATGGATAAATCGCGTGAACCAAGATCATAATCTACACGTGTGTCATTTTGATCTCGTTCGGGATCCTCATTCATATGGATAGGTCTCGTTGGCCAAAACCTTAATTTTTAAGTGTATTGGGTGAATATTTTATGAGTTCTTTACTGATAAAGATAGATCTCCTCAGCTAGAACTAGGACTGCCAATTTACGATAGGACCTATAAACCTAACACGAACCCGACATAAACTTTTAGGATTAGAGGTCTAACTTTTACGATCCAATGATATTTTGACACTACATAAAAAATAGGTTGGGTTTGGGTTACTCAGAACTAGCATAGAAAACCCAAAATGATATTGAAACCAAAAATTGGCCTCTAAATTCCAAAAAGACCCACAAACCCAAAATTGACATGTAAAACCCCAAAAAACATGCAAAATGAAAATTGACTTATAAAAGTCGTAAAAATATGTTAACCTAAAATTGACCTATCAACTCGAGATTGACATTTCAACTCAAACATAACCTGTAAAATCTGATAAATATGCTTTTATATGGTTTCAAAGTTAAAAATAAATAATGCATTAAATCTGTAATCAATCTAAAAGACCAAACCCGTTTGAACTAACTATGCTTCCACCACACACATCTCTTTGGATCCATTTTTAATATCAATTCTCAAACGCAGTTTTAAGTGTTTTCTTAAAATATATGACATCTGTATCTAGCCACAAACTAGATTTTTTTTATTAATTAATTCGTGTTTGCTCAATTACAAATTTTCATTACTTTTCGGTAATCCAAGGAAACGAGAGGTTCATTTTCATTTTGATATTTTCATCTCATATAGAATTGTGAAAATTTCTCCTATTGCATAGTGTTAGTTTTATATTGATGGACAATAACTTGTATTTTCTATATATATAATTTTTGGACATATTAATTAAGCTCAAACTGGATTTGCAAATATTATGCTTTAATCGGGTTCAATAGTTAGTTAGTGCAAATTTTGTGGCAAATCAGTGTAAAATTTATACGTTTATATCTTGTCTTCCAACAAAGGAAAGCTAATTAAGTAAGTTACAAATTACTTATAACAGCACAACAAATGAAGTATGAGTCATCTAAAGAATTATGAGATGACTTGTTCAAGTTGTCTGATTCACAAACCAAAGTTATGATCTCCTATTTTAAAGGATAATCCCACATAACAAAAAAATGATCATCTAACATGAGTTATAATCTAGTTAAACTGACAATTATTGGTGATAATCTAGCCCTAGTTTGCTTTTCTATCCCTATTATTATTCTAGTATCACATGTTCTGGCTAGTATTGATTCAAATTACACTCCCATTGTAGTAAGTTTGGTATAAAGTTAATATCTAATCTAGATGAGTATCTAATCATCTCCCCTGACTTTTGAGGGAATATTAAGCTAGTCTAAATCTAGCTTCTGTAATAATAATGTTACAAAGAATAATAAACAACAGTCCAACAACACTCAAAACTCACGAGGTCAAAAACATTCTCTAGGGGCCAGCTCGTGGGTGTAGAAGGAGATACCAGAAAAACTTTAAAGGTGGAGGAAGCTATAATTTTTGTGTAGTAAGAAAAGATATATACTATTCCCCAGACATACCAACTTGTCAACTTTGTGGAAGATTTAGCCATGTTGCTCCTACATGCTACTTTAAAGATAATCTTAATGTCATTAGCCTCATACCTACAGAACAACATCAACAAAGCTGAGATCCAGATGCATATCTTATAACTTAAGACTCAAAATATGATAATTCTTGGTACACTCCTCATGTAACTCATAACCATAGTCTCGTAAGCTAAATAATAGACTACGTAAGTAAAGTTTATGTCTGAGTTAGGAATGGTAAAAAAATGTTTGATTAAACATATTGGTAACTTTAGGTTCTCTAATTATGAAAATAAACTAGTTAACCTAAATGAGTCCTTGATGTGCCTCTATGATTTCGAAAACTCTATTTTCTGTCTCTAAGCTAACCTCTCAAAATAATGTATTTGTTTAATCTTACAATTATATGTATTTTTTGAAGGATCTGGCAGCATGTAAGGTTCTTTTAACAAAGAAGGCTAGACATAACTTGTATTGTATCGACAAACCAGTGGAACAGCCTCATAAGGCTTTTGTTTATGAGTTATCTTTAGGATCTAATTCTTTTTTTACCTCAAAAATGACATCTTAGATTGGTTCATTCATATCTTAGGATTATGTCTACGATCTTAAATATATGTAATCTTACTTTCAGTCAAAATTAACTTACTTCTATGATCATTGTCAGATTGGTAAATCTCATAAATACATTTTTCTTATATATAATTCCCATGCTTCTAATATCTTAGATCTTATTCTCTCTGATTTTTAGGGACTAGCTTATACATAAACTATGAATAGCCACAAATATTACATATCATTCCTAGACGATTACAGTAGGTTCTCTTGGTTTTACCCCTTGAAGCAAAAGAATAATGCACTTTCTATCTTTCTAGAGTTTAAGAAGCTAGTTGAGAATCGGTTTGAAAGACACATCAAGGTCTTGAAACCCGATGGAGGTGGATAATATAAAGAGAATATAAAGCCTTCTTATCATTTTACCAAGAGCTATGGTATCCAACTTAGAAGGTCATGCACTTACACCTTTGTTCTAAAATGGTAGAGCATAAAGAATGCACATGCACATTGTTGAGACTGGTCAAACCTTTTAGCCCAATATTACCTCCCTTTCTCTTATTGGTTTGATGCTTTAAGCATAACTACCTATCTAATTAACAGGATTCTAAATCCTATCTTGGAAAATAAGATACCTTATGAACTAGTTTACCTTAGAAAATCTGACTATTCAATCCTAAAGGTCTTTGCTTCTACCTGTTTTCCATATATAAGACCTTATCAACAAAATTTACAAGTGTATCACTCCAATGGGGCAAGTTATTATCTCTAGAGATGTAGTTTTCGATGAAAATGAATTTCCTATTATGGTTATTTTTTTAATACCAAAAGTCCAATCACTCAAGATTTTATACCTTACTTAAACTGATTTGATTCTTTTCCTACAATGCCTATCACTCACAGTTCACTAATGCTACAATGTAATAATACTCACATCCATATATTTCTATTTAGAAAGAGTTTTTACCTGCACCATCTAGTGGTTTCAATCCACATTCTATTCCAAGTGCATTTTTTCTTGCCTACCCTGCACAAAACACAATAAGTTATTCTCCATCAACTATCAGCACTTTCACATCTAACTACCATATAGACTCTTCTTCACAATACCTCACTCATATAGTCATCCTATTTTACCTAATTACTTTCTTTCCAAGCCTACATCTCCTTCACTAAAACTACATGTATACCATGTTTTACCTAGCCAAATTATCTAAAAACGGGTTCACATGTCCTCCCCAACTTTGTTAAATGCTAGAAATATTTTATTCCCCATAACTAAAACTCATCATATGCACACCAGGGCCAAGGATGGTATCTATAAACCTAAGATTATCTACAATGGTTTTATGAACACAACTATAAGTTCTTGTAAGGTACCAAATAGTTTTAAACAGATTATTTCTGGTCCTAACTGGTTTGAGGCTATGCATGCTTAGTAGTTAAAAGATTCCACCAGTTTCCTGGCATTGACTTCGATGAAACTATTAGCCCAGTCATTAAGGCAACAACAATCAAGCTAGTGTTGAATATTATTGTGTCAAGAAACTATAATAGTTTCCAACTAAACATCAATATTACTTTAAAAAATGCCCAACTTTATAAATTGGTCTAAATGACACAACCAAGGGGCTTTGAATATCACATGAAGCCACACCATGTTTGCAAGTTGTATAAGGTACTCTATGTCCTCAAGTAGGCTCCAAGAGCCTGTTTGTCAAGACTCATAGATGTCCTAATTAATTGGGGTTTTAAGATCTAAATCAGGGCCTATATTTTTTTATCACAAAATGGATGATCCTTATAATTTTAATTTTATATTGATGACATGGATTTCCCCTAAAATAGGTCTCAAGACTTACAGTTTTTATCAAGTGTTTACATTCTATTTTTCTCTCAAATATATGAGAAACCTCAACCTATTTTAAGGAATAATGGTTACCGGAGATACTACTAGTCTATATTTTACTCAACAACAATATATTGAGAACTTACTTGGTTCTACTGGAATGAAAAGCTCAAAACCTTGTGACTTCAATGGTTGATGGGTAGCCTCTGTCTTTTAATGATGGTAATCTACTTCCTGATCCTGCAATTTATCGAAGCCTATTAGTCTCTCTCCAATACTTATTGAACACTAGGTATGACATAGCCTTTGTTGTGAACAAACTATCTTAATTTTTACAAACTATCTTAATTTTTAAAAACACCAACAAGCTTGCATAAAAATTGTTAAAAGGATATTGAGGTACTAGTCTGGCACAAAGTTGTTTAGCCATCACCTGAAACCTTCTTCTTAATTTATGCTTACGGGTTTCTCTGATGTTGATTGCGCCAGCTCAATTGATGATCGATGATCCATTGGAGGAAATTGTTATCTTTTTTTGCGCCTCTTTAATCTCATGGTTAAGTGTATAACCTTTGTGCTTAAAGTACATTAAGATGGACTTAGTTTCATACTTTATATAGATAACCTTAGTTTCATACTTTGTTCAAAATATTGTAACAGTCATGTGCACCCTACCATAGCCACCATCCAAATTGAAAACCTAACCTAGAAACGAAAAAAAGAATCAAAGTTAGCCTATAACCTTATATTATAGAAGATCTTTATGTTTTCATATTTTATTTTCATCAAAATATCAAAATATCAATAGTATGTATTATATATATATATATATATATATATATATATATATTAAGAGTTGTAATTAGTAAAATTGGTTACACAAAGAAAAATATTAGGTAAAGAAAGAAGTTATTTTGATTTCTCACCTGCGTTGCATCAGAGTCGACATTCAGCGCAAATGGTCGAGTTCTTGATCAATTTTGTAGTTCATTTAAACTGAATATAGTCGATGCATTAATTTATACAAGAAATTGATTATAAAAAGTAAAAAATATAAGTTTTCTAAATTATAAAATTTATATAAATACAACTTTATTAAAATAATATGATAATCTGTTATAGTTTTGCGAGAAGAGAAATTTAAAAGTTCAACGAAGATTGTTCGACTTTAGACTTGGATTTTAACACATATAATGATTTGATTAGTTGATTTTGTTGAAGGTCATTTAGAATAAATTTTTTTAGATTTAGTATCAAATATATGTATAAATATATGTATATATTATGTTTAAATTTCTTTTTATCTTATACAAACTTTTAAATTATTGAAGTTAATCTTTAAATTTACAAGTTTTTCTTAAATTTAACTATTTATTGTTTGAATATAAACTATCATAATATAATGTTATTAATGTTATATAAGACTATAATTTAATATTATGTACGATTTAGGAAATTTTGTTTAATATTATATGAGGTTAAATGTTGTGTGAGGTTGGATTTTATTTAACATATTTTTTAGTTTAACAATTTTTTATTTGCCAAAATTATGTCTTAAACTGGACGAGTTCATGTCGAGTGACTGTTTTGGGTTGTTTTTCGTATTATTTTTATCAATTTATCATTTTGGGAATATCGTTCAGACCGGAACTTGGTAAAAGAAATAGCGATTGCATGTTCTTTAATGGTGGTGCAGGGTTCATAATTGGCCACTTCTTGACTCTTATGAACATATTTATTTTATGTCAAACTTTCTCCTATAAGAACCATGTATGCAAAATAAACATACGGATCTGGAAATAAAGGTGTATTTTTTGTGATGCCATTATTAATCCAATATCTACTTTATTCAAAAGTTAGGTATCTTGTTATCACATCTATTAAACTTTTGATCACACAGTACTCTGCTTTTGGATAGTTTCTCCATAGCATTAACTGCATATCAAAAGCCGAGAGATACACAAAAATATTCTGCTCATTAGGCTTTGATAGAATCTTGATGGAATTTAAATATTATTTTAACTTGTTAAGATAAATTTGTCATCCTATATAAAATTATTTTCTCTTTTCAATGTTAAGTAACAAATGAACATGATTTCAAGCTCATGAGATAAACTTTGAAAATGTTGTTTAGCAACCCGTTAATTGTTGCATTTTCTTGATAGTTTTTAGAAGTTACATCTCAATTAGAGTTTAAAGTTAAACGAGATCAGTTTAAATATCATTTTTGTTGATAATAATATCTAAAAACTTTCATGATCATATTCTAATGGAGAATTTGTTTGGGTTGAGCTTTCAGTTGTACTTTCATAGGTTTGAAAGTGTTTCAGTTATAGATGTAATATGTAATTTTCAATGCTACTCTTAGAGATCATATCATTTATTTATGCAACCATGTTGTTTTCAAACTGACTTAGTTTACCAAACTCTAGATGAATTTTTCATTATTCATATCGAAAGGCATAACTTTATAACAATAAATACCTTGTTATGTTGTAAACGATGTGCCTCTTCATCACTTTTATTTATTTTGATCTTATTATATCATGAATAAACGTCCGTGGACGAAAGTAATTCATACTTGACGATGACGTTAAGTGATTGGTTCTATCTTTAGCGTTTAACATGAGTCATTTGGGCATACTTTGTTCAAGTTGGGGAAATCGACGGACATTCTCCATCGTCTATTATTCTTGCGTATGAGGTATGGGTTTTCTATCCATGTAAAAATATTTGAAACTTATAATTTATCTCACTTTAAGTAACATATCGACCTCATTAACAATAATCTCGACCTTATTTGGAGAAAATACAATTCGCTTTAGCCTCACTGGTCGCAATCATATATCGAATGGTAGACTGTCGCATATAGTTGACTCAATCACTCTTGTTATATTGCATACATTACAATAAAAATAAATATATTAGACTTAAAAAATACACGTGGATATGTTATGAATATGTCGTGTGTATTTGTGCCCATACTTAACATTTTTTCTTTATCCATTACAGATTTGAAAATATTGTTTACTGGTTTGGTTAACCGAGGTACCTCCTTGGAATCTTAAATCTTCCCTTCCTTGAACTCCATTGTGGGCTCCTCTTTTTTCACCTCCAGAAAGCTTTGTGGTCTATAAGATGTTATGCTCCTACTCAATGGAGATAGTATATCATTCTTTAATCGATCTCAAAATGCTCTCGATTACTCCCACTTTGTTGTCTACTATGTATTTGACGAATTTATTGTAAGATAACCTTATGACTTGCATCCCTAGGATTTTCTAAAGATAGTGTTGCATGAACTTAGAGAATTTATCATCATGAATATCATTATGGTTTATTTTTCCACATCTCAGTCTGCGACAAACACCAATAGCTCTATATTTCCTATATAATCGAATGCCTAGTGAACCACAATGAATTCTTCTTCTCATTATTATGTAGGGAGATATTTATCAACCGCCCATAACCACTCTGGAATGAAACGTTGTCCAAGCTTCAAAGTTTGATTAAAACCATTTTAATATCAATACTTATTAATGCCCATCGTGATAATGAGTGCATCTTTGTATGGGCTGCAAAGCCTCATAGATCATCATCCGTAAACAAAACTTTAGGTGCAATGGATTATTTCAAATGTAAAGAGGTATCATCTATTACGTCCCTGCCTTTGTGTTCCCTTTTGAAATCATACAAACCATTAGCTTGTTTTTCACTAAATCTTTAAATTCTTATCTTATTTTGTTTTATATTTCTCTTATTTTTTATCATTCACAACCTCTGGAAACTCTCTATTATCAATCAATCTTTAAATCTCATCTTATAACTAGTTACAATCTATTATCTCGTGCTCATGATCATTGTGACAAATGTAATAAAATATTTTGGAGCGCTCGTTGATAAGGGAATTCATATCATTATGCCTTTTGTAACTCACGTTGTGTTTGGTCTTATTATAGTTGGTTGAAATGTTCTCATTTAGTGGTGTAAATATTCTACTGCTATGAAAATAGCTTGATCGGTTGTTGTATGACTGTATTGGAGCAAACTCTCAATTTATCTTGTATGGTGGCTTCTTCCGTACTTCACTTAACTTCGGAAGAGAAATAACTCTCCCTCTTTTGAATGTGGCAATACCGATGCTTTCGATGCAACCTGTAAGGTTGTTCATTTATTATATGAACCTTTATGTATAATTTTGAAGTATTTCATTTTGTTATTTTGTTACATGGTCATAATGTAGTCCCCTTCTATCTTATCACATTATTGCTTATAAAACGTCCTTCAAATGACTCAAGGGATCCTCAAAACACTTACCAAACCTTGAATAAAAATTGGTGGACCAAATATGCTTCCTTGAAATTAGGATTAAACCCGAGCATGGAATTTGAAATCGCTCTAAGTAGTGCTCTCGAAACGTTGTGCCTCTGTACTTATCTACTATGTATGGGTTGAATTTATTGAAAATCTATATTTCAAATATTTCTTGGAACAAATTAAATTTAACTAGTGTGTAGTTGGTTGGTTTTGACCTCTTGCGAGTTGTTTTACAAGTTTACCATTTTTTTATTTTAGTTTTTTTTTGCTCGAGATATTTTATGTACTTGACTTTTTTTTCTTTTGATTATTGTATTTTTTTAGAAGCATTCATTATTTTTTGTTTCCCATTATTTCATATTTAATGTCCATGTTGTCATGCCTCCTCTTGGATTTTGATTACTAGAACAACCTATTAGCCATGAGCATGAGTGCCTCGGATATTTACACCACTTTCCTTCTTCTACATTCTGAATTTGGGTCATGTTTTCTATCACTTTATTTTACCTTAGTGCCTCTAATATTGGCTCCAACATGTGTAGTGCTAATACGTTTCAGAGGAGGTTCCGACTCTTAGGTGACCTGAATTTGGTTGAGATTGGAGGGTAATATCCCTCGTCCAACCATGAATCTCACTTGTTGACGACTCACGTGTTATACTCTAAGATAGTCATCTATTTATTCCAGATTCAGTTGTTATCATTGTTTTAACTTTAATTTTTAGTATTTCTCAAATAAAAAGCTAAAATACCTCAAAGAACAAGTTCCCATATATGGCATCAAATTTCATGAATGAATTTTTTTCCTTGAGGAAGAATATCAAATTAAACCAAACTTGAAATAAAGAAATGAATAAACAATCGATCTATTAAAATAAGCTTTATCATTAGTACAACTTATTTCACCTTCTATGTAAAGGGGTGAGTGGTCTATTTATAATACAACAAGAACCGTGTAATTTGTAAGAAATATGATATATAACATTCATACATTATCATAAGTCAGTAGATCTTCAAGAAACCTCTTGAATGGATACGTTTGAGTTCTTAATATGGTTCGTACTAATGGGCTTCAGATCCTAATATACATATTAGGACCTCGTATAAAATTTTCATTAATGTTGATTTTTTTAATCAGTCGAGACACTAAAATGCATATGTGTTATTTTAACCTCGTACGTGATTCTCACTCATATGGGTAGGTTTCATCGATCGAGCGACCTCATGCGTACTCTATATTTATTTAGATAAGTCTCGCTAGCTGAGACTATATATACGATTTTTCGGTTGGTCGTATGATTATGATGTTTGTTCAATGAAAATTCTTATCTAAATCAATATGTACGAAACCTTTTCTCGTGAAATTCTGTTGAAATGGTTTATATTGAATCGTACCATTAAGTGTGAATGTATATATGTCCTCGTATGACGTATATTTTTATCAATAAGTATTTATTTTTAAAAATTAGATATGAAAGTTCTTTCTGAATTAGTGATTTTTTTAGATTATATATATATATATATATAAATGATATATTTTTTTATTTTTTTTTTAATAAATAAATTATCTAAGTTGGATACTCTCCCGTTTAACATGTGTTATCCCTCAATTTATTGAAAGCTTCCCATATCACAAATATAACAAACATACAGTCAAACTCTATTGCGTCCAAACCAAACCTATTTTCAAGAATTTTTTCTTTCAAAAGTTTAAAACTAATCTTGTTTTAAATTGAATCAATAGAAATAAAAAAATGTTATATTAAAGCCAAACAAAACCAAACAACCTATGATCAAAGTAAAAAACCATATATTTTGCATCACTCGAACACTTATTTTAATAATTTTCAAATAAATAAATAAATCGTTAGGACTAAAATATGTATAACGTACATAATTGTTTGAGCTTAATAAACCGGATAAAAATTATGTATATTTTTCAAAATAAAGATATATAACTTCGATTATTTAGTTCAAAATTAGTTGTATTGTAGCAAAACAAAAATCAACCCATGGACTCGATATCCAGCTGTAGTTGGAGGTGCTTGTTTCGACCTCGTGGTTGAAATACCATTTTTAAAAAATTTAAAACTTCGACGAACCTAGATCTTAATTTTTCCAATTCATCCCAAAATCGAAGATTCAAATTTTATAGCAATCGATCGGACCTAGATTAACTACTAAATGCAACCTAAAACAAATTTAAAAAGTTCAAAAAAAAAATCAAACTCTTAATATATTTAAAATAAAATAAAAATTGAACTCTTTAAGCGTAAAAAATGAATATTAAAAAAATGTATAATATAACAAACAATTTCATATATTTAATTTCAGAAAACATTAAAATTGTAATCCTAAAAAGATTGAAACTATAAAAGGTTTGAAATTTGTTTAGGTAAAAAACGAACTTTTACAAGTTGTATATAATTTTATTTTCCATTGCACTATTCGTAATATATCCAAAAATAACATATCTAACATGTTTGTAGCTAAAACACATATCAATATATAAAAAGGCGGGTAGACTTCAATTCATTATATATGTGCTCTTTGTGAGGCATGTTTACTGGTCTCATTTATTTATCATCCCTACAAGAGTTATTAAAGAACTCTTCCAGTGTCTCTGTTGTTTCCTCTAGTTAGGTCACGAGATGAAGGTTCTCAGTGCAAAAGTAACTTGATTAACCGTAACCTGCTCTTGATTGAGGACAGCCTTAGGATTTTACACCTAAAAATCTGGAATCAGTCGGTTGTCTTTAAACATTTGTGGTCCATAGTTAGTAAAAATTACAACTTAATCTGGTGTGACTGGATTAATTTTGAGAAGATAAAAGATAAAAACTTCTAGTCTTTAAAGCTAGACTCTTCTTCCTCGTGAGCTTGGAGGAATGTTTTACGTCTTAGGCGTTTATCTAGCAAAATGTACAAGGTGACAACTAGTAATGGGGATAATACCTCATTTTGGTATGATTTATGGTTGACAACAATCTCAAGATTTCCAACATCACTCTAGGTGGAAACTGGAACTGGTCGGTCCAGCTAGGATCCGGTAGTGCTAAAAACCATCACAACTTCCACGAGATAAACCATCTCATCCTCTATCTCCTACCTCGAAGTATCAATTATGATGATGTGCAATTTTGGATGGCCAAGAATGTGAATGTAAAATTGGCAATCAAATATACTTATAATGCAATATGTACGTCCATCCCATATGTCAGGTAGGCTTGGTTCGTTTGACATAGTAAAATATTTCTCGTCATTCCTTTATTATTTGACTTGCTATTTATGGAAAGTTGTATACATGGGGAAAGCTTATTAGATTGGGATTCTCCTCTTTTGACTATGGGATGTCATTTCCAATGTTGAGTTCATTAACCATACATTATGAATGTATCTTCATTCAGGGTATCTGGAATTCTTCCAACACCAAGTTTGGGTTCACTTTCAACAATGATGATTGGTCATCCTGGATCAGGGTGACTTCGAATTGGCCACCCTCTAGTTATCGCCATCTTTGGAACTCTGTTTTGACGCGATCATTTACCACATCTGACATGAGAGGAACTAGATAATTTTGGGATCTTCTTCGTCCCTTGCCTTCTAGTTTCTCATCGTATGCTGACTGGCCTTCGGTTTAGATTCCTTGGATCCAAGGTTGTCTGACCGATGTAATCGTGTTCTCTGGTGCAAACGTACCTTTGTTGACTATAGTTATCTCCCCCTCTTTATGTGAAAGGTGCAGCTAACTTTTGGACAATATTTTTTTGGGCTCACCTCGCTCAAAGATATATGGGAAATTATATGCTTTATTGTTTTCCTTGTTGGTTCGTGGCCTAATCGATTCGGGTTCATCCATTATTTTCATGGTATATTTGAGTTCCTACTATCTTTCGTATTTTAAGTAATTTGGTCCATCCTATTTGGATCTAGTTGTAACTTTTGTACTGTTATTTTAGATTTAATATCGGGAACATTTCTCGAACATATGTATGAACAGTTTATTATTTAAAAAATTTATTTTTATTTTAAAAAACATTTCTACTTATAAATACTTCATAACCCACACAACCACATTAAAAACCCATAAAAACATAATACCAACATTAATTAAAAAAATTCATATAAAATAAGCGAGTTCACCCTCAACTTTAAAAATATATTTTAACCCTAAATTTTTAATATTTTAAAAACTCATCTTATTTATATTTAAAAATATTAAAATTTCAACTAGCTCAAATTGATAAGGTCGTTACTATAAAACCGAGCAGCAAGTACAATCGAGGAGCACCCATCGGTAAACAACATAAAACAGACACCCAAGGGTTCCCGCGCGTAACCCATCGGGAAACCACATTGAACGTTTATCGAGGGGTTACCGCTCGTACAAACGATGAGCACCCATCGAGAAATAATACAGTATGATTACCTAGGAGTTACCGCACATTGTCGAAGGGGTCCCTGATGAGGCAGCAAAAATAGAAGAAGAATCAACGATAGATGAAACCCTAATTCATGGGTAACATGATGAAACCCTAATCTAAGGGTAACAAATATTGAAATTTTCAGAGATAAAAATATATTATTTCAAAAACTTAAAATAAATTAAGGCATATGAGGCTTTATATAATAGCTTCTCAAAACCCTAAATTATAATACAAGGAAATAAAATAAATATTTTAAAATAAAATAAAATAAAATCAAATCAAATCTTAATATAATTAGATTTGATTTAAATACATAAGATATTTGAATAAAATAAAATCAAATTAAAAAGGCTTTTGTTTGGACTTTCTCGGCTACATCATCCTCTCCTGGTTGACAAGAATTCGTCTTCGAATTCACAACACCATCACCATCAAGAACCCAAATTATTTATTTTATTTCATTCAATCGTTACATTGAGAATTATAATTGTTGACCTTATCAAAATAAGATAAATTCTTCTCGAGTGTTCCTTATTCGGAGTCACATTGAAGCCATCCAGTTGAAGGAAAAAATAGTTTCGAAAACCTTTTCATAGCCTGAAGACAACATCCCCATGCCCAGTTGATGAAAAAAATGGTTTTGAAAACCTCTTCATAGCCTGAGACAGCATATCGATAAGAAATTTTTACCTTGATTCGACGATTGGTAGCCAATTTAAACTCCTTCGGTAACCGGTCAATATGATCGTCATTGAAACGCCTAGTGTGTCTCCCGCATACCAAACGATCTTTGAGATCTTCATGGTCATATGTTGTTCTCTCCTTTAGACCTTGAATCAGATGAAATAAGGATTCAGAAACATGTTTGACCCGTAGCAGGAACTAAGGCTCTGATACCAAACTGATGACGCAGCGGAAATAGAAGAAGAATCAACGATAGATGAAACCCTAATTCATGGGTAACATGATGAAACCATAATATAATGGTAACAAAGATTGAAATTTTCAGAGATAAAAATATATTATTCCAAAAACGTAAAATAACTTAAGGCATATGAGGCTTTATATAATAGCTTCTCAAAACACTAAATTATAATACAAGGAAATAAAATAAATATTTTAAAATAAAATCAAATCAAATCAAATCAAATCTTACTATAATTAGATTTTATTTAAATACATAAGATATTTGAATAAAATAAAATAAAATAAAAAAGGCTTTTGTTTGGACTTTCTGGGCTACATCAGTCCCGCACTTAACTGAAACCACGAACGAACAGTATTGTTACCATTCTTTCCACGTACAACACTCCAACGTATCCGACCACAAATAAGTTTAATATGAATTAAAGGCAGTTCACGTTCAACGAAGAGTGACCCACGACTAGCGCAGGACAGTTATACCTATAGTGGGAGAGAGAAAATACCCAAATAATTTTATAAATATGATTATTATCATGTAAAATGTATATTTTCTTCTCGAGGAAAGAAAGTTAATTATTTGACATGTATTGTGAGTATTTTTTCTTAACAAATTTGGTGTCTTGTGCGAGAACTTAGTCATTGAAGAACACAAAAATATAATACAATGGTAATAAATAAATTTGGGATCGAAAGGGAAACGTCGGAGATAAATATCCCGGTCGAAAATCGAGCATATGTTCTAGAATTGACAAGAGACCTGGCTGGCGGTTCGCACCCGAGACCATCCAATTATGAGGCCTAATTGCGACTCGTCTGATCGCCGTCGCGAATGAAGCACTAGCCAAGGAAGGACAACCGTCATCCACTGTCATCGCAGGTACCAACCCTACCAGCAAAAATTATACACCCACTCAAGTCGAGCTGGTTGTTGATCCAGGTAACCCGACAGCTACATTTGTAGTTCGTCGTTTAGAATTTCAAAATAAAAAAGAGATGCAACAAGAGCAGATAAAAGCAGTCCAACTGCAAGAAACCAAAAATCAAGAAGCTAGATTTGCGCTGGCAGAGATGAATGATACCTTACATGTGCTAACTGCAAAAGGACGGGGTGGTAGCCGTGTAAAGGAGTGTTGTGGCGTAAAGGTCAGCAGAGCAAACCGTGGAGAAAAGTCTTCGAAGCCAGATGAGCCCGACGAAGGAGAATAAAAATGTAATGGAAAAAAGTGATCCAATAAATGGGAATCGACCCGTGAAGCGAGCCAAACAGCTCCCAAAATAACGAAAGAAAACGATGTTCTCCAATACGATTAAGTTCACCCTAAGATGGTTGTGTACTTCCTTAAAGAATCCACTTTCGTGAGACAGATTTTGGAAGCCGAGATCCCCGCAAATTCAACCCATTATGCATGGAGGCCTACGATGGTACCAGTGACCCAAAGAGGCATTTGGAGTAATTCCAAAACATGATGATGACTTTCAACCCGAACGACGGAATGCTCTACAGGCAGGGGCGGATTTAGGGGGGAGATAGGTATGCCCAGGACAACCCTTAGTCAAAAAAATAAATGTAGTATACTGGTTAAGTTCTCTAGAAGTACACTTGAGGTCTTAAGTTCAATTCCTACTTGATATGTAATTTTTTTATTTCACTTCTTCTTTACATTATTTTATTTTACTTTCTTATTTCACTTATTCTTTATTTTTATTTTTATTTTTACTCTATTTCACTTATTCTTTATTTTTATTTTTATTTTTATTTTTATTTTTATTTTTATTTTTATTTTTATTTTTACTCTATTTTCCCCTAATCGTTCCCGTCTCTTTCCTAACTCCTCTCAAACAAAAACAGCATAGAATAAGTCAATTTAGTTAATTATTTTTCCATTGGAGTTTACTTTGATTTTGATTCAACAAAGTAGTAAAATCGTACCGTCTCTTTCTCAACTCCTCTTAAACAAAAGCAACTCTTTCTTTATTAGTTGGGTTAATATAATATAAGGTATCATCTCTTTTTTCCTTATTTCATTTTGTTTATATTTGTGTTTTACTATATTTGATCTATGTTTAATTCTTTTTTTTCTATTGATTTTGCTGTCTTCGGGATCCAATTTATGTTTTTTTTATTGATTAATCATTCTTGCTTATTTTATTTCATTTCATTCTTATTTGTGTTTTACTATATATGATCTATGTTTGATTATTATTTTTCTCCATTAATTTTGTTGTTGTCGATATTCAATTTATGTTTAATGATTGAAGAATGTTTAGAAGCAGAATGTTTAGAAGCATACAAAGAATAATAAGTATTATTCTACTTATTTTTTACACTCAAATTAAATGAAAAAACATATCTAAAATTATCATTCTTCTATTTTATTAGTTGGACTAGGATAATATAGGGTGAGAGAAATGATTGAAGAATGTTTATGAGTATAGAAAGAAGAAGGTATTATTCTAAAAAAAATTATTATATAGTATAATTCACTTTTTGTATTTTAATTTATTTTCAAAATTATGTTGAATATCATTTCTCTTGCTTAGTTTTCATTTCAGGTTAATTTCTTGATTTTTTTACTGAGTAATTAAAGCCTGAGGAAATATTGAAGAAAGATAAATTAAGATTATTTATATTCTTGAGTATAGTTCACTTTAAAAGTCTAGTTTGAATTTTACTAAATACCTATATGAGAATATTGATTTTTTTTTTAATTTGAAAATACCTATATGAGAAATTTATTTTGGATATTAATATTTTTTTTATTCTTGAAAATTATGATTTAAGATTTTTGGTGTTATTAAGTTTCTTGAAAGTATTATAAATATCAATTTAATATAATGTATTCAATTTCGACTGATTATTAATATAAGAATAATCATGTTTTGATATTTCTATAAGAATAATGGATTTAATTATATTCTATACAGATATTTATTAAAAGAAATTAAAATTTAAAATATATCTTTTATATAGTATAATTTAAGTAAGTTAAAATAAATATAAAATTGATTAAAATTATAAAATTATAAAATAGATGATAAAAAATAAGAATAAAACTATTCTATAAGGATCATAAACATTTTAAATAGATTTAAAATATATCAAATCTTAGGATGAATATAGATAGATAGATAAATTCATATGGAAGAATCTAATTTAGGACCAGGGATAAACTAGAAACCCGAACCTCATTCGGTTGTGGGTTAAACGTTTTTAATCCGGACCTTACTCGTTATTCGGATCGAACAAAACCTGGTCGAACCGGACAGCATCTGAATTGCCACCTTTATGATTGTCCCCTTTCGATTTATATTATATATGTGGTTTTTTATCCAGTTATAAAAACATTTATTGTCGGTATATTTAAATACTTAATAAAATGTAATGTAGTAAATATTTACCTTACGTAATAAAATATTCACTACCCTCGGAAATATTATCTAGTTACATCTATTCTATCTTTAAAAAGACGAGAAACGTACCATAAATACCCTCTCAACTATTTAATTACTCACTCGTACTCGTTTTTTTGATAGTTTCACTTGGTACCTCGAATTGAAATTTGGACAAAAATACCCCCGACCATATATACCCGCAGGTATCTCGAGTTCTTTGCAACTATCAGGATTTCCTGAACAACTCTCAGGATTTCCCGAGAGTTGTTACTCGTGAAATTTTATTTTTTAAAAAAAATTAAAAAATAACATCAATTGATCTAGTTTTGTTCATTAAAAAAAACAAAAGCGATGGTACTTTCATTTATTTTTTTCGAGCTCCGGTTTGAAAGATATGGATCTTTTAAAAATAAAATAAAAAGAAAAAGTAAGAAAGAGAAATTTTGGTTACATGGTTGTTTATGAAGACTTAGGGTAGTTATGGTATTAAAATAGGACGAGGCTAAACAGAGACCCCATATGGTGAGACCCTTTTATAATGAGACCCATTTTGGCTATAATGAGACCCAAAAATGATCAATTTACTCTTGATATAAAAGCTTCATTTCAGCCTAATCTTCTCTTTTCTCTCTTCTCGTTTCTCTCTTCTCTACACAAAAAAAACTCTCAAAATCGGCCCAAACAAAACTCAACATTTCTCAAATCTGAACTCACAAACACGTCAAGGTATGAATCCTATACTTATTGATGTAATTTTTATACATTTTAGTTAGGTATTTGTAGTGATATTTAAAGTTCTAGGTTTTTTTTAGAAAAATTAAATTTTCATCTAAATGTTGTTTTTTTTAAAAAAATTGTAGATGTGTTAGTCTAGTGATTATCGACGCTTTGGTACCAGTTTTGTTGAATTTGGTTGGGTTTTTTGGGATTTGGGTTCGATTTTAATATTAGGGTTTGGAATTGTTGTTTGTGCAAGATCGCGAGCAAGACACACGCGATCCTGCACGATTCACAAATTGCGAGTTCGCAAATCGCGCAGGATCGCGTGCGGCTTGCTCGCGATCTTGCACAAACAGCAATGGTGAAATTGCGAACGAACAGTTCGCAATTTCACCAAAATTAAGCACGCTCCGTGCGTGAATTTGTCTGTTTTGCCACATTCTCCTATTTTATTTCCCAAAATTACTTGCATATTCACGGTGATTTTATTTCTTGTATTTCAGCATGCCTCGTACACAGCATACACCTGTTCGTAATTCAGGATCGGACAGTGATAACGAGCAGGAGGAGGTTGTTTCACACGGTCACGGTCTATCAGGCGTAGGCCTAGCGCTGCCACTCTAGCACCTACTGTATCCCATACGATTGAGACGATGGATCAGCTAATATTTGGATAGGGTCTCATTATAGCGATATTCATACCCTTTCGAATGCAATATTGTCCTTAGCTATAATGAGACCCTGCTTCTAACCCACGTGGGTTCTAATAATGATCATGGATATGTGTGTATTTTTGTATATATTATGTGTCACAACATTAGTCGCCTATTCAGATTACGTTATCCTTACCTTACATGTGTCGTTCGATTAAAATTACAATTTTATAATATTGTTAAAAAAATTGGTTTTGGACTCAAGAACTAAAAAAAATTGGTTTTGGACTCAAGAACTAAAAAAATGTGAAAATGTCAAAATTGTCACTACTTTAAGCTACTTTTAAGGTGTTTTTTTACCTCTTTTAAGAATTTTTTGTTTCATACAAATTTCAAATCATTCGAGTAAAATGACTAATCTATAATATTGGTAAAAAAAATGAGTTTTGGACTTGGGAAAGTTACAAAATAAGAAAATTACAAAATTTCCAGTAGTATTTGTGAACATAGAATGTTGTAAATTGTCAAATTCACGAACACCAAACGTTGTAACTGGTCAGAATCGCGAAATACCCATGCGCATGTTTGAACAACTGTAGTGTTGGTCGTGCGCAATTTTGCCACAATCCAACTTTCTGTGTTCGCGAATTCGCCAGTGTGCCTATTAAGTGAATTTTGTTCTACAATTTTTTGCTGAAATCAAAATTTTTATGTGGAAATGGTTATTTAAGATGGTTATGTATTTTACAATAATGTCGGAAATGGAATTTTCGAAATAAATAAAACGTGGAAGTATCGATTACAAACCGAGGTGAAAGTAAAATAAAGTATTCGTAACTGCGAAAGTTAAAAGCAACTAATGCATAAACAAATCATGAGTCTTCGGCCAATTCCCAGACACGTGGTGGCTCTTCGCGTGTGGTCGATGCTTGGGCGGGCTTGATTTGGTTATGATTGTTGAATCGTTTGTCGAGCGGTATTGCCCAACCGGTGACGGCTTCTTCCGTGCGAAACGGAAACCAAGTAGGATAGATTTCCGGAAGTGGTCCATTCAACACAACCTACACAAATAAAACTAAGATAAATATTTGGTCACAAAATAATATATAATATTAAAAGATTCATTGGTATACTTACTTTCACGAAATGGTTACCGTGTACAAAACCTATACCAACTTCCGTGTTAGGACACGATCGAAGAGGCACACCGCGTAGAGGTAGATACGTGTATGATTGGTGGAGTGATAGGTGGTATACGATACATTGGTATCTAGTGGCTATCACTAAGCCTAAGTCGGGTAACGTCATCCAATGCCGATTACCGTTCCCATACAATTCAAAAACGTTCAACATTTTCACTAGGTTATCTACACCTTCTCAACCATCAAACACTCTCTTACATACATCGCGTTGATTTTGTAATTCGCCGATCAAATTCCGTCTAACTTGGTCTCATGAATCAGATTTACCGTATACAGTCAAAGCAACGGCCCGGAATCCGCAATTACCGTCGAGACACGTCTTCGACGCTAGAAATGTAGTCATGCAAATAGTTGGGAAACCAACTCTCGTAGCCGCTAAAATCTTTGCCCTTCGAGGATTTTTTTCGATCGAGCCACTCTCTCTTTCTTGGGCTGAGCCTTGGTTTTCGCTTTATCTTTCGCCTTGTCTTTTGGTCTTTTGGTGTCAAAAATGTTTTATTAGCTACCGAGGCGGTCGTGCTACCTATCATACCGGAAGTGCTAGCGCCTAGACTACTATTGTATTCCCCCATTCGGATGGGTCCCGTTTAGTTGATTTGTCCCGGCCGGCCTTTTTCCTACTTATAGTGACAACCGGCTCCTTAGGTTCCAAATCATGACTTCTAGCAGGATCTAGGATTTGCATCATTCTATTTATGAGATGGGTATTAAAAAATAATAGATCAAATCTTGGATACTAGATGAAAATAAAATAGTTGAGCGGATACTTTAGAGTAATTTCTCTAAAAAATTATGTAATTCATATTTATTTATTTATTTGTTATCGAACATATTTTCATATTTTAATAATATTTTCATATTTTAATAATAAGATTATATTTTTAGTTCTAACTAATCTCATATAGCCTTTTTCCTACTTATAGTGACAACCGGCTCCTTAGGTTCCAAACCATGACTTCTAGCGGGATCTAGGATTTGCATCATTCTATTTATGAGATGGGTATTAAAAAATACTAGATCAAATCTTGGATACTAGATGAAAATAAAATAGTTGAGTGGATACTTTAAAGTAATTTCTCTAAAAAAATTATGTAATTCATATTTATTTATTTATTTGTTATCGAACATATTTTCATATTTTAATAATATTTTCATATTTTAATAATAAGATTATATTTTTAGTTCTAACTAATCTCATATAAAATCTAAAAATGTAATTTTTCAAGCATAACAAACTAATTAAATTAAAGAAACATTAAAAAAAACCATATTTCAATTATGGTATGGGCAAACGTTAAAAAAGCAACAGTCATGGATAAAAAAGTTTCCCAGAATATACGATCTCAACTCTTATATCTAAATCGAAATTCTTTCATTTTAGTCGAAATCTATTTGAAGATTCAATTTACTAGAAATACATTTTTCCATACTCAATCCAACCCTTTTTTTTATATTAATTTTTTTATCAACCAAAAAACAAAAGCTTCCTTATTTTCACACAGAACAGCGAAATTATTTTCTTTTACGTTCTGAACTTTTTTTCTTTCCCTAATATTTTACTCAAGTTTTTGAGAACCAAAAGAGCCGGTCAAGTGATTAGAGACCGCAGATTCAGATAAAACAAACTTAACAGCAGACAAACCAGAGTTTTGTGCTCTTTTAGTTCGTTAAAAAACAGCTCCTAGAACTAGTACTACACGACTGATGGTAGATGGCAAAGAGTTTCATGTTTACACCTAGTAGTAGGAGTATCTACCATACAGCACGCGCTACTACGATAGTCTAGTAACGCCCAATAGGGCGGCCTCCCCTGCCAGAACGATCATAAGGGCCAGGCCTACTACGGTAGCCTCTTCCTTCATCACGCATTGTCATTGACCCCACAGCTCCGTACCTGTCGCTTCCCACATCCCTATCGTATGCTCTTTCTTTCCCATAAGCACTGGCAGAGTAACGATCTGGGCCGCCATATCTATCGCTTTGGAAGCGATCTACAGGAGCTTGGTATCTGTATTATGAATGTGATCATCGAACTATATTGCATATTCATACATAGACAATAAGGAAAACTGATTGATGGGTCGCACCTGTCACTGGCATAGCGATCACGAGTGCCGTATTTGTCTCTACTATCAAAACTATCCCTAGCGCCATAACGTCCTCCATCATAGCGATCACCAATGTAACGATCACGATCCTCAAAGCGGTCTCGGTCTCCAAAGCGATCTGATCCTCCGTTTCTGTAACGCGAGGATAAGTCCCCTCTCCCTCCACCAGCAGACGGACAGTCACGGGCCCAATGTCCAGGACGTCCACATTTGAAGCACTCATCCTCCCCAGCACGGACTGCTCCTCCATGGCTTCCCCTGCCACCACCTTTATAGCCACGGTCTAAATCATCTCCACCGTTCCTGGGTTGGGCTTTGTTCACTGTTATAGCCCGATCACCAAGCTCCCTTCCATGCATCTCCCTGATGGCCTCATCCACGTCACGGTGATCAGAGTATGTGATGAACCCGAATCCTCGAGGACGGCCTGTATCTCTTTCCAACATGACCTGCACAGATATCAGTGAAGCTGATGTCCACATCCCAAGCAAATAAAAGCAATAGTGGGGTTATAAGAACAAGGAAATGAATTTAATTGTCTAGGATATTAAAC
This sequence comes from Limnanthes douglasii subsp. nivea, assembly GCA_036936605.1. Lineage (NCBI taxonomy): Eukaryota > Viridiplantae > Streptophyta > Magnoliopsida > Brassicales > Limnanthaceae > Limnanthes > Limnanthes douglasii. The sequence continues at coordinate 59,040,319 of JAUPFV010000004.1, forward strand.
TGGCAAGACAACTGAATTCCATATATGACAATAGCCAGATATTTCAACCGAAATCAGTTCCATTTTATAGCTCACAAATATTTTAGTGCCACAAAGTCAGGAACCGCTAAAAATATACATATAAATAAACTCGTAATTCAAATAAAATATCACTCCAAAAGAGTCTAGATGAAACTCGGCCAGAAGAGTTCGCTTATGAGAAAATATGTTGTCGGTATTGCATATGTAGTCGGTTTTGCACTAAAACTATTTACAAAATCCTGGCTATTTATGACTCTTCACAAAAAGAGAGTTAGTTCTAATCACTAAACCAGACTGTTGGGAGATAGCCGGTCTATCATTGAGCAAACAACCTGACTGCACAGCGAACATTAGGTTCATTGAAGCACTCATGTTCCACCTTAAGATTTTGAAGCTTATAGTTAAAAATAAAACCAATCAGTAAAAGAAGATAGATTTGCTTAAGTAAAACCTCAAGAAAATTGTTTAAGAGTAGAACTTCATAGGTAACGACTAACGAGTTTCTCAAGACCATTAAGTTAAACTTATATATTTCATGAGGTGCAAAAAGCTACATTAGCTAGAAGTACACTTATTGGCCCTAAGATCTTCTGTCCTAGATATACTAGAGCGTACACACTTCCCAAACAAAGTTAGAGATCAGTAGTTGACAATACAGCAGAAAAATAAATAAATTCAAGGATCTAGGGTCTACTCCAAATTTATCGAAAGCTAATGCAAATTTTAAGCAGCAGACACACAAGGTTGTAGCAAAATGAAGTAGCATGAATAATGCTAACATGAAACAAGCTGTGTGGTTACTTTTTTTACTCGTCCCAACAGCCAAGAAATGCTCACTGATTGATCCTCAAAAGTTATTATATGTTAAGGAAATAAATAGCGGAAAATCATTGATTCAAACTACAGATACACACCAAGAAAGAATACGAAGTTATCAATCCGATAACTTACATTTCTCTTTGTATTAGTAAGTAGGACAAGAACTCAAACAGTGTCAAAAAATTAATACGCAATTTTGCTCCATCTGACATTAGGTTATTCTTCTCTTGCGAATTGCCCCATAAACAACAAATATGAGCAAATTCATTTTCTATATCACTAATTCAAGGTCTCACTTTATTGTCCTCCATGCTGCATTATCAGTATTTTTCTACTCACAGTTCCAAAACTTCTTCAGACTGTGCAGAGTTGACATCCCATATAGTATTCAGTTAATAGTCTAGACGATATATCAAAGAATATGCCCCTTTATTAGTTTCTCTTGATCCAGAGCGATGGCCAAAACTCTCAAGAATATTGTCAGGGAAAAACTAGTTCTTGTCCCCGTGTATCCATTGACATAGCAGAAATGATCAAGAGAGAGATTTCTATAATAACCGGAAAATACTCCCTCAAGATAACTGAACCGAGGCAAAACAAGTAACTGTCCTTGTGTCTCCAACGACATGGCAGAACTGAACAAGGGATAGATTTCTATAAGAACTGGAAAACACCAAGAGACCCTCCGACAACTTATCCTCTAACAGTTTATCATTTTGTGAAAAATGCTAGCCATGTAAATAGTTTCAGCACGCAGACAATCAACTTTGCTTAAGCAAACAAGTGCATGGCAATCCCAAAGTTTGCTTTAACACTCAGGATTCAAACTCAAAGCGAACTTGGTCTCTCAGTGAATTGAGTCTATGCCATAAAAAAAATATCTTGCTGTCAGCTGTAAGTTAACACTTCGACTTCTCCACAGCTGTAAAGCACACAGTGAAGCTGAGTTGATGTCAAATGGTTTTTCAGATTTTCAAATGAAAGAAGAACTATCATCCCTTAAGCTTCCACAGCGATGAATTTAAGGAACAGAAACAAGTGTGCATCTCTATAGAGTCAGTATCAGTGGACTATGCTAGAAATAGCGGAGGACCTGAAATTTGATGTTTCTATTGCTAACAATCATAACCTGGAAGATATTAGACTCTCCCATCAGATTGTCCAGGAAGGTCTTAGAGAAGTAAAACTCGGCAGGCAAAAAGAACGCTGCAAGATGACGTAATGATATATATTCGTGATGATCTCAAGAGACAAAAGCTGCCTTGGACTCAAATGGCTAAGACATTTTTAAGACTTCTTTGAATACTATAGCAAATCAAATAATCTCTTGCATTTAACTAGTTGGAGCACCAAAGGAGACAGGTGGTTAGTTGCACTCAATCTCACACTGCATACAGACAATCAATGACTAGCTACTAATCCAAACCGAAGACCCTTTGGAAAATTAGAATTCCTATATACTGCACATACAGAAGAATCACTGAGTTCTGATACCTTCCACGCCAATAACCAGACACAATCCAGTAAGTAGAATGCTTTTAAGCTCTAACAAAGTTGAAATATCGACAAGAAAATCACTAATGTATCCAGCCCAGAGTACCACGAAAGAAATCTCAAGGTTTGGAAATGTTGTTTCATATCAGAAGAAATGCACTTCGAAGTGAAGCTCGAATTCGTACTTACCCTACAACTCAACAAGGAAGTACACTTAAACCCATAGAAACAAAACACATACACATCTTAGCAAAAGAAAAATCAAGAAACAGAAGAAGAAAAGATTGAAGGGTTTTTATCGATAGGTACCTGACATTCAATGATTTTGCCGAAACGAGAAAATGTGTTTTCAAGCTGTCTCTCAGTGACGTCCCATGATAACCCACCTACGAATATCCTGTTCTCATCTTTCCCAGCCATCTCTCTATCTCACTCACAGTCACAGTCACGCCCTATAAAAGAAAGGAACAGTGAAATAAGTTAACAAGACGAAACTCAAAAACCCTAGTGTTGTTTGTTTGCTTCGTCAGAAAATGTTCACATGAAACTGAATCATACGTTAGGTAAAATGCAAATAAATCAAACATCGTCTTGCTCGTTATACCTTCCTTGTTCTCTATGTCAATTGTCAATTGTCAATTGTCAAGTGGGAAAGTATGTGAGAGCTTTGCGAAATCTAGGGCTATGCCTATGGCGATTCTCACTCGGTGGAAGTTGGGCGCTATAACAACTTTAGAGCCCATTAACAGCTCTATGGGCTTTGACCGAATCTAATTTAATCGCCCGGTTCTAAGACCATAGCCAGCAGCGCATTTTTCATTTCAAATGAAAAATGCGCGTTTTTTTACCGTTTTGGCATAGAAGATGAATCGGAGTTCAAAAGATGAACCCGAATTTATCTTTCAAAGCCGTAATTGCAGCATTCTATTTGGTATGTTGCAACTATACTTTTCTTTTATAAAAAATATTTTTTTAAAAAAAATGGTTGGTAAAAAATTAAAAAAAATATATTATTATTTTTTATTTTTCGATATCTACGAGTAGAGACTTGGTTTATTTGATTCCGATACCGAAATTTTTTGAGTTTTTTATTTATTTAGTATTTTCCAAATAATTTTTGGAATATTTTTGTAAGTTAAAATAAAACAAAATTATACCATGATTTATAATTTCTCGAGATCTATAAATTGAGACTTAGTTTGTTTGATCCGGAAAACGAAATTTTTTAAGTTTTTTTTATTAAGTATTTCCGAAACAATTTGCGGAACATTTTTGTATGTTAAAAAAATAAATAAATTATATCATAATTTATAATTTGTTGAGATCTATAAAAGACTTGGTTTGTTTGATTCGGACACCGAAAGTTTTTTAGTTATTTTATCAAATATTTTCGAAACAATTTTCGAAACATTTTAGTCATCGACAATTTAAGTAATAATTTGGTAAATAAAAATTAAACAAATAAATTTAGGTGATCAATAATATTTTTTTTTTTAAATTGTAAAATTTATTCTATTAAAAATTTAAGCTTTTTCGGAAATCAAACCAATTTTATTTTTAAATTTGAAATTTAAATATACTATTATGTATTATATTTTTAATTATTTCAATTTTATAGTTTATATTTGTAAATAAAATATATTATGTTAATTTATGAAAATTATTTATTTTAATATATATAATTTTAATGTAAATATATAGCAAATAATAAGAAAGGTAAATAAAAATAAATGGTAGGATATTGTGGGGGTAGATTGATGTGGAAGAGAGAGAAATATAGTGTAGTATGCTCAAAGATGAAATATGCACTGTTGCGTGGATTGAGAATTTTTGCAGAATTATTTGGGGATTATGCTGATGTGGCGCACTTTTCGGAGATAAAATATCCCAACTGCTGCGTATGGTCGAAGACCATACGCAACAGCGCATTTTTCATTTGAAAAATCTCCCACAGCAGCGTGTTTTTGGTACATGCTGGCATAGAAAGATGAATCGGGGTTCAAAAGATGAACCTCAATTCATCTTTCAAAGCCCCAATTGCAGCATGCCATTTGGCATGTTGTAGTTGTATTTTTTTTTTAGAAAAACGTTTTTTAAAAGAAATGGTTGGTCAAAAAATTAAAAAAAAAAAGTATATTATTATTTTTAATTTTTCGATATCTACGAGTAGAGACTTGGTTTGTTTGATTCCGACATCGAAATTTTTTAGTTTTTTATTTATTTAGTATTTTCAAAATAATTTTCGGAATATTTTTGTAAGTTAAAATAAAATAAAATTATACCATGATTTATAATTTCTTGAGATCTATAAATAGAGACTTGGTTTGTTTGATTCGGACAACGAAATTTTTTAAGTTTTTTTTATTAAGTATTTCCGAAACAATTTTCGAAATATTTTTGTAAGTTAAAAAAATAAATAAATTATATCATAATTTATAATTTTTTGAGATCTATAAATAGAGACTTGGTTTGTTTGATTCGGACACCGAAAGTTTTTTAGTTTTTTTTATCAAACAAGTTTTTATATATAATTTTAATGTAAATATATAGTAAATAATAAGAAAGATAAATAAAAATAAATGGTAGGATATTGAAAGGAATAATGATGTGGAAGAGAGAGAAATATAGTGTAGTATGCTCAAAGATGAAATATGCACTGTTGCGTGGATTGAGAATTTTTGCAGAATTATTTGGGGATTATGCTGATATGGCGCGCTTTTGGGAGATGAAATATCCTCACTGCTGCGTATGGTCTAAGAGTTTGAATTAAAACCACGACTATTTTATCTACTCACCAAAACCATTATTTTTTCCAATTTCTGCTATGGTAATAACACAAAATGCAGATCTCGATTTGTTTTTTTTTAAATTTTGATCTTATTCAAAAAAACAATTAATTCATATTTGAAAATCCTAAAAATTTTCTAACTACAAAATTGTGAGTAAGTTAAAAGTCCGAAACCTCTCTAAGAACTCAAACACCAACGTAATCTAATCTAAACTACCATCACTTCCAAATATTAAAAAGACTTGTAGGCGAATTTGTTTTTATAAATGAAGACGAAACCACTGCAATGAAATTAATTTTCAAATTTTTATAGATGTAAAACAGTCGCGCGACATGCGCGATGAACTGTAAAGTAATCGCATCCAACACGTGATTAGGGTTACAATTATTGCATGCACGATACAATTTAGGGCTGTTTCAGCGCAAATCCTCGTACGACTTAAGGGTTTTCTCATCGCAAGTATATATGCGACCTACTGTAAAATTATCGATATGGATTTGTGATTTAGTTAATATTTGTCGATAATGTGGTGATTTATGCATTATTGTCTTTATTAACGTATTTATATATTGTAGGAGCTTGGACAACCATCGTTTATTATAGCTGATTACACACACATGTTTACAACGGATATATATTTTACTAAACGGAATTGGATGAATGAGTTTTTTTCAAATGGAAAAAAATATGACCCATCAACATTATTACCATATACGACAATGGGAAATTGGGAAAATCTCATAAATTAACCTACCAATGCGAGGTATACGTTATTTATGTTTCGAAAGCTAAACTCAAAACCTTGAAGAAAAAAAGTGTAAAACCAAACAATACAATTGTGCATTCAAATTAAAAGGGCATATGGTTAATGCACTAGCTCAACAATGAAGATTAGGCGTTGAAAATGGGAACACAACCAAGAAAAATATGTCTGATTAAATGGTCACTCGTAAGCTTGTAAACTAAAGGCGCATGAAGAACAGCTAGTCCGTAATTTATATTTTCTTGGTTTCTCTCATAGGGTAATATATGTTGGTTTGAAGATGTTTAACCCAAAAAATGTTTCCAACATGTGTAAGGTATACATTTGTCATGGAAAAACATCGTGATGTTATCATGGTGGTCAATCCCAAATGCAATATTTTTTGGTGTCTAGGATCGGACAAGTGATACATCGAATAAATTTACCGATTTTTTTTATGTTCCCTATAAGTATTGAATTGTTGGGTACATTCCCATATATATTTATCATGGATTGTACGTACAAGATGACTATGTATAAAATGGAATTTCTCAAGATTGTTGAAATAACTTCAACATTGATAGTTCCAGAAATATTGAGGGGTAACGAGTTAAAGAAACTTTCTGGAGCACGATTTTAGGGAGAGAAACACATGAATACTAGGGAGATAAGCTACCAAAAGTGGAAATAAAATAATAATTGTTAACCCTTCCCCAAAAAGGGAATATTCCTTTATATAGTAATAGTGGTAGGCTTAAGGGCCACATGGTTGGTCCACTTATGACTACTTCAGCGCACTATTGTACTAATCTTAACCATATTTACTATTTATTACATGAACGCCCTCAATGTTACATATTTGTTGTGCTTATTTTAAAAATATATATATACCAAGCCAAATTACCCCAATACATTCCTGATTCATCTAACAGTTCAGATAAATCTCCCCTTATCAGTGGCCCCCGTAGTCTTAGCAAAAATATTTGAGGGAGGACTAACTCTGGCGACGGTTCTGATAAGTCCGATCCATATTTACCTTGCTTTTGTGATTTCCATCAGACCAGTTTGGGCCACGTCCTCATCGAAAGATTCCTACCATAGGAATTATTGACTTGATAATTGTGCATTATGCGTGGTATTTTTTTGTACACGTGTCTTTCAGTCACTTGAGCTATGTCATAGGTCTTCAAGAATAAATTATGGATAATTTTTCGAGAAAACCTTTCCACTTCCCTATGTGTGTGTTTTTTGAAAACACAATGGGGAGGCTATGAAACATTTCCCTTTCACTAGGCTATATGACCATTGGGGACTAAACAGTTCCTCTATAAATAGGTTCCCCTTCTTATAATCTTCGACTGCTAACTTTTTAGAAATAGAAAGAGAAATTCTTTATAGAGAGAGAAAATAAAATTATTTTTTACTGTCGTGAGAAATCCATTCCGGTCAATCAGCCACCACATGGCCTTATTTTGGTGCTCTTACTCCTTGGATAATCAATGTCCATTAAAAATAAAATCACCGTTGTTGACTGGTTATCGATAGCTGAAAGAGCCGATTAGGAAAAAATTGATGGGATTGTGGACGAAGAGCTTATGCCACTATCTATCTACCAAACCATCTACTAAGGACCCTAGCCATCAACCAAAAATCAAGTTAAAGTTTCTAACGCTTCAAATTCAAAAACTTGTTTCGTAGCTCCCCACACTCAACCCTCCAATCAGACTTTTTCTCATCAAAACAATGGTGATCTGGAACCCTCAAACAGACCGGTCCCGCAAACTACTTATCTTCTGATGGGTCAGATTGGTGAGGATCACACAAGACTGGACAAAACAAAAATAAAGCCCCTAAAAGAAAAAAATATCCTCAACTGAAGAAAAAACGGTACATGAGAACTAAAGTTTAATCCGGGATAAGTGTTCCCATGGAAAATTATGCAACAACTGCGCAATAAATATCAGACGACCCTCGGGAGGTTAACTTAGACCATATTGGGTCTATAGTATTATCCACATAACCACGACCCTTTGGACCATTCGGAGAATGAGGCCAAAAGCACCTCGTTGATGAACCCTTCAAAGAAACCGATGGCCATTTCGTGTCGATCAGGGTAAAGCAAATAATCAACATAATGTTGACATAAACTAAAAGAAGTCGAAGCCAAAATCCCAACAAAAAATAAGAAGGCTTCCAAAAACAAGATAAACAAATTTGATGTGAAGCTCCTTTCAAAAATAGTTGTGGTTCTCAAATATAACAATCGCGAGGTAGAGAATAAACATCTCATCGTGCTCGACAAGGAAAAACTATTGATACTTTTTGGAGTCCGAGGAGGAGAAATTACGAGACTGATAGGGAATCTATAGTTTGGTTATAATTCGATTTCCCAATTTGGGAGAGACCCATTTGTCAGTTGAAAACCATGAGCTAGTGATCTTCTCATAAATACGAAATTAGGGCTTCGGTACTCTTTGGACCATGCCATAGTTAGGTTCTTCTAACTGGTAAACATATGCCTCAGTCAGACCAGTCCAAACTTGTGGTTTACACTGATTGTTTGCATCATGGCCTCAATGATCTCCGACATTGGATTTTATATGGAACAATTAGTGGGTCTCACCACTGTTTCGAAGAACCCTTAGTCGCCTTATACTCACTTACCCTGGGGAATAAATTCAAAGTGGTTGATGACCTGGTGGAAGCTGACAAAAAATGAAAGTAGAGGTTCTTCTATATTTCAAGGCTATGGGAGATAATATCTTAAGAGACGGTCGATAATATACATTGTCTCTCTCTGAAATGTATAAGTGTTTCACCCTGTAGAACTTAGAAAAGAGCCACATCTAAAGTGCTAATCTAACGAAGACTCTCTCTTTAGATCAACTCATTATGGTTTCAAGTGAGACCGAAGTGCTAAAAAGGTTGGAGGCGTCTGATGCACTAGTTTTTTTTCTTGCTCGGTCTAGGGCTCCGAGCCACAGAGTTCCCAAAGGAAATAATGAAAATTGAGAGAAGAAAAAGAAAGGAAAATTGGTAGTTAAAGTTGTCTTTATAAAGAATGATGTGGTTGTTGAAGATAATGGCTCTTTAAGACCATCAAAAAATCATTATTTGAAAAAGAAACGTAAGCCAAAGGCCAACGACCAAGGTGATGATGATATACAAGAGGAAGATTTTCCTCCAGTGAACCTTGAAGCTGGGGAGGATAACCCTTCGTCCTCCAAGCAGATCTTAGTTACCGAATTGAATATTATTTCGATTTTTTCTCGGATAAAAAATGAAAAAGTTTCATATCTGAAGAAAGAGAAGCATATCAGGATGATCGATGGCAAGATGGTCAATCTTTTGAAGATGATGAGCTAGACCCTCATTTGGTGTCCTCTAAACCTACCAATAAGCCCTTCTATCTTGATACAAATGAAGTGCTCGCTCTATCAATAAACGAGCTTATAGCCCTTGTTGTTATACTCGAGAGGGATGTGCGCCTACTGGATTCTCAGAAGACATTCTGCAAGGAGGAGACTCACAGACTGAAATGTGAAGTCAAAAGGTTATGTTAGAGGCTGTTGATCTTGAAAAGACTACTACAGAACGGCTCGAGCGCACTGAGACTTCAAAAAGACGGTTGGACACCAAGCATGAACGTTTTGACGCTATACATGAAATTTTTTTGATGTTCTTCCCGGAAAATAATATCATCTTTTGTGCACTGAAATAAGGATATGATCAAGCCAAATTCTCTTATATGCAAGCTATCAAAGATTTAAGATAAACAAAGGAATGATCTGAGGATGATACAAAGGTTGTCATCTCTGCGTATGCTGTTGATTGTACAAGCAACTTAGAAGCTCGGGATGCCAAGGTAAAGTCTGATTTGATTTTGGATCTCTACGTACCTTTCTTAAACTTGAAGCTAGGAAAATACTTAGATCTTACTCCCGAAAAGTATCGACATGCAAGCGTTTTTATTTAGGGTAGTGAAGAGTCATCAAGAAAAAGTTCAATTAGGGAGTCCGAGGGCACAAGAATAAAGCAAACTAGTCCCCAAAGTGATCCTTCTGATTCAAAAATAAAAATAAGTGAATTTTGATCAACTATTATTGAAAGACCCATCGGGTCCCAGAATATAGAAAAACATTAGCCTTGAATCCTGCGAAAAAATGTAAGAAGGAAAAAGAATTTATATTCAAAAACCGACTATGTGGGCACCTTGTTTAAACCTTTCTGTGCCACCAGGGCCAGACAGAGTATGCCAACGATCATTACATAAACTAAAAGAAAAGACTATACAACTTATTTACATTTAATCTAGATACAATTTTAGGTGTTTGATATTCCATGGGTGCCGAAGTAGCCTCCCCTCTTAATCTCTCAATAGGTATTGTCTGGGCTGCATCCTCTCAGTTACCATATACGGACCTTCTAAGTTCGGTCCAAACTTTCGAAGTTGTTTCTTTTTGGTATGTAAAAAAACTTTCCTTAAAACCTTATCACCTACATTAAACTCTGGTCGTCTGACCCTGGACATGTATCGGCTTCGCATCGCCGTTTTATAATGTAGATAGTTTAGTTGTGCTCGCATTATTTTCCCCCAATTAAATCAAGTTTGGCTCGTCCTCCCTCATCATTATCTTTTCGGAATAGTTTTTAACATGATATGATGGAAACAATTCCTCGTCTCTTCTGTCTTATTTTCTACAAGGTATGATTCTCATTGTCTTTGAAACTACTATTTTTAGGGTGCCTCTCTGCCATTTTCTTTTGAGGCAATGTGATATATCGTGGTGTTAAATTTTCGACTGATCTCTTTGAAAGTAAATTGGCGAATTGACTGTTTAGTTTTTTCACTTGTTTTAAATACTGCCTCATTCAATCATGTCTTGCTTCTTATACTTCAAGAATCTACTTTATGGCAAGTTCGGAATCACTCTTTACTCGGATATTTCCCGAGGTGAATTCTCTAATTATTTGTATACGCACTATCATGGCCTCGAATTCAGCCTTGTCGTTTGAGGTTCTAAAACCCAAAACCAATGACCAACATTAATTTTTCTCTTTCGGGGTTTACAATGTATATTTCCCCTCCACATACGCTCATGTTGGAGACTCTGTCTATATATATCAACCACTTTGTATTAGAGTTTTCCTCTTTTGAAGGTGTTTACTCTACCCATTTGGATACAAATTTGGCCAATACATACCTTTTTATAGCACTCTGAGATACAAATTCAATGTTAAACTATCCTAGTTTAAAAGAACATTTGGTTAAATGGCCCAAGGCTTCCGGCATACTCAAGATTGATCTAATAGGTACGGTTGTAGACACATAAATTGTCTAGGATTGAAAGTATCTTGATAGATTTTGGGCGACCGTTACCAACGAAATCATGATTTTTTCTTAGGCTAAGTACCTTGTTTCGCCCCAAAAAGGGCTTTGCTAATATAGTAGATGAGACGTTACACTTTTCCTCTTTCTAAAATTAGAGCAACGGTCACAACGTATGAGGATACCCTGAGGTATGCGATCAGGGTTTCGCTTTTTATGGGAACAACCGGTAGCTGAGGTGAAGCGAGATAATTTTTCAACTCATTGAATGCAATCTCACAGTCTTTGTTTTATTCAAAATTTCCATCTCCTCTTAAAGTTTTAAGAAAAAAAGGCATATATTCATTGTTCTCGAGATGAATCTATTAAACATGACTAGTATTTCATTCAATCTTTGCACCTCATTTATTGTTTGGGTCGGTTTCATCTCGTTTAGTATTGTGATTTAGTTTTGGTATATATTGATTCATTCTTTATGAATGATGAGACGGAGGAAATTCCACGAGGTCAACCAAAAAAACATTTTGTAAGGTTTAGTTTCATGTTGTGTCGCCTTAGAGTGGAAAAGGTACCAAAGATCTTCACGGTGAGAGTTTTTATACTCGTTTTTATCAGTTATCGTCGATATATGCTTCCATATTTCGTCCAAATTTTTCCTTGAACATATTTCTCACCATTTTTTGGTGTGTAGGACATGCATTTTTAGCCTTAAGAGCATTACAACATAATAATACAGCCCCTAGTTCGTGGTAGAAAAAGTCTTATCTTAATCTCGTGGGTCCATTTTGATCTGATTGTATCTAGAGTATTACATCCCGTGACCTATGGTGGCATTCATAAGTTGGTCTATCCATGTCAGAGGAAAATGATCTTCTAGGCATGCTCATTGAGGCTCGTGAAATCGATACACATTCTTTATTTCATGTATGCTTTTACCAACACATGGTTTGCCAACCATTCAGGGTATCTTACTTCCCTGATTTGGCCCATGAACAATAAGTGTTCGACTTTCTCTTCCACTGCCCTTGACCGCTCGGGTGCCATGGACCTCTTATTTTTTTGCACTGGTCTTACTTTGCGGGTATATCATATGCTTATGGTAAGCAAAGATTTCAGGAATACCTATTACTGAGGAGTTGTCTCATGCAAAGACATCTTCGTGTTCATTTATTATGAGTATTAAGCTTGACTTCATTTCTTCCACAGGTTCGTTTTGATGCTAACTACTCGGTCAACTCTTCCTCCCATGCATATCTCCTATAATTCCTTTGTAGCTGAAAACTCGTATTGGTGCTCCCTCAGATCATCCACGGAAGGGAAGTATCCAAGGTCATAGATTGGCATATTCCTGTTCGTGTTAGCTTTTGTAGCTGACGGGCCCATGCTATGTTATACATATCATTTTGAGCATTTTTGTATGTTACATTGTGTTATCCCCTTATCACACCCACCATATATTTTACGCATTTATGGTAAAGGGAAATGGTGGCATCAAAATCAAGCAGCCGCGGTATTCACAAAGACGAGGTTGTAAGGGATTGTAAGTCGAGTACTAAAATAATTGCCATCTCAATTTTGGCTCATCCCCCGACTTCTACCAAAAATTCTAACATTATTTTTCCCAAAAGAGGTACAATTTTCCCATCGTCTCCCATTTTCAAAATAGGGATGTTAAAAGGGATTATACCTTTGAGGTTATGGAAAGAAAGTTTGTTGTTGCCCTCTGGTCTATGGAAACTCTCAATATATATAATCTTCCTACCTCGACTTTAATCAGTCGGATGTCCCGATGAGGGTTGGTACCTCTAAGTCTTTCTGAGTGAAGTAGATATTGGGCTCTTCTAGCCTTCTTGTTCAGGGTCTTATAATTTTATGGTGCCTTGTTGTCACTAACGTTCTTTTTCGTTAGTCCATTCTTGTTTGGAGATAGGGATAACGATATGGCCTCTTCGGTATTTTTTCATGGTCGATTATGAAATGTGGTTGTGCATTTTTCTTGCAATTGGAACCAAAATATTGATGCAAAAATCACCTAAATAAATGACACTTTGATAATTTTGAAAAATAAAGATCAACGGTAAAAATTTGAAGAACTAGAAACGGATGTGTGAAAAACACTTGTGTAATATTTCTGATATAGCTTACAAAATAATATCTTGTTGTTGTTTCTATTCTCTTTAGTTTTCACCTACTTTAAAAATACCGCATTCACTACTTATATAGTGACCTCGATTTGAAGGTTCTTAGGTTGCTTCCTCCTTATCGGTGCAGTCTTTCTTGGCCCTCCAGACGTTTTATCAGACGAAGGTACGTCCTTGAAGGCTGATTTATCATACAATGTTAGTTCAGGCTTCTGTAAGTTGTCAGATATAATTTTCTTACACTTTTTAGTACTTGGTAGAGGGGAGAACGACGGAGGAAAAATGTTTGGTAGTTAATGGTAGTGAGGGTACTAATGGTATGCCCGTTGCGAGATTATCATGTGGATTTCTGAGTCGTTCCTTTTGGATTTCATGGAAGGGCCAAATGATAAGGCTGGCCTATTAGGCCTTAGTCGATCAGTTGGTCACTTAAGGTCCAACGACCAAGTCAGCCGGTTGGTCGCTTAAGGTCCAATGACCAAGTCGGCCAGCTAGATCACTTTGTCCTTAAGCGACCAGATAGTCACTAAATGTTGAGGGGCTAACTGGGATACTTTAGCTTAGGAGACCAAGTGGTCTCTTAAGGCCGATTGGCCTGCTTGGCCACTTTAACCTTAACTGACCAGGTTTTCGCTCAAGGTCGTGCATCCAACATGCTCAGTTGCATTTGAGTTAGTTTACCTCAGAATTATTTGTCATTATACATAATGCAATATCGTTTGGATTAAAACCTAACATAATGTTATGAAAGTTTTCTAAATGATGTTGAACATCTCATGTTTCCTCGTGCGTTTCCATCCTATAAAGAGAAAACCTCTTTGGTAACTCTCCTTCAAGGACTCTCCAAGTTAATGAAGACTGTGCTAAAATATAATGTGCAAGCCTATATATTTAAACACTTTGTGGTGGTCGTCTACTAATTTTTATTTTCCTTTATTGTCATTTTCCTTGAAGAATGCTTTATTAATTAATTTTGCGCCGTCATTATTTTTCTCTCTCGCTTCCTCTCGACCTCGCACAACTCGACAGTCTTCCTCGCAACTTTTTGCTCTCGGGCCCATGCCGCCCTGGTGACATATACCTGCACTCGGATTGTATTTAGGATTTTTAACTGGGGATCCATCTACTTAGTTTGATGCTTGGTCAAGGTTACCTGCATGGATAACCTATTCATGACGTTCTTTAAATTGTTCACAATATCCTTCAGGTGGCCCGCATCTTCTTCCACTCGACGATTCACATCGGTCTGATTTTTCAGTATTATTTTTAGTATTTTATTACCTTCAAACAAATTGGATGTATCTTTCACCAAGACCTTCAGGTCAGTATCTGTACACGCCCATGTATGGTCTACAACTCCGTAATCATAACTACAATTACGTGAAACAACAACATTAACACTTTAATAATGCTCATCGAGCCTACATACTAAAAGCAAGTACGGTTGTAAGGACAACTTCACCTGAATCATTGATCCAACAGATCCTAGCACCACCACCAACCTGCCCTAAACCCGTCTAATCAAAAGGAAAATAAGTAGATGCAAAAGCTAATCAATCGGGCAGAACTTCAACCACATTAACATTCCCCACTTGAGCTCGTACTTATGACTCGATAATTTTGGCTAAATATATGGCTTCTTGGACAGTTGTAGCAGCAGTTGGCCATAACATAAATCCAGGAAAGAAAGGAATAAGTAATTCATCCCTAACAGCCGCAGGAAATGATACATGGGTTGGGCTGATGGTTAAGAGGTTGCGGCTGATTGATTTGAGGTATCGGATGAAAGATTACAGTTTGCGGCTAGGTTCCCCAAGACTTCGGTTACTACTACATCCGGACTTACCATTCCGCTAGCTTAGCTCTCCATCTCGGCGACCTGAGTTGGTCCAATTTATCCACTATTCTTTGTTTTATTCGACTCTCGCGCATCGGGAATGGTTAATACTTGACATGCCAACTGGAACTTATCCGTCTGTCTTTTATTCGACCCTAGACTTTTCAATTGGATTAAAATACCTCCACCCGTTGCTCTAATCTCTCACTCGATAAAACCATTGGGGCCTTTTTCATTGGTTTGGATTCGGTTATCACTATTTTTCCCCTATATTCAGGCGGTACCAATGACTGATCTCTCTCCCTAGACATTAATCTGCCCTCTGTTTTTTTTATACTGCCTCCACCGCCCAACCATAGCGTCTTTGTTGACTATACCATTTCCATAATAAAGAGAGGAGAATTTTATTGATTGTAAGAGCATCCCCAACAGATACGCTAATTGACAGTTTAAAGTAAATTCAACTATTATATATGATTTTTTTCTTTCCAACAGATACGCTAAAAGACTATCTATATTTATTAGCTTAAATTAAGGTAGCTATATTTGTAGTAGCAGTTACACGATAGGTAAAGTTTTCCCTTGTTTTTCTCTTATTATTTTATGGATTCGCAACAAACTTAAATATACCCATTCTAGTTGGAACAAAAATATAATATTTAAATTTACATCACCTAAATACTATCTATATTTACCTAAAAAATATAGTATTTGTTGGGGATGCTCTAAGGACCTCACTAGATTATTTTCATGCCGCAAACGTTATCTCCTTATAGTTGGTTTTCAAAAAAGGATATGTTTCATTTTACTCATAACAATTTATCTCATTTAATTAAATTATAAGTGAGTAGTTAATTTTTATTCTAACAGATAAATAATTAAGTGCTACAATTGAATTTGTTATATGTTAATTCCAGAGTTAATTATTTAAATAGTTTTAATTTATTGGTTAAATTTTCAAATTAGTAAAATTTATTATTTATGTGAAAAATAAAAAAAATAAGTACTTGAACAGTTGTATAAAACAATCAGTTATAGATCAAAATTGCAGTTAAATAATTGAATGCAACATGTAATTTTTAATCCAACGGTTAAGCAATTGAATGCAACAGTTAAATATTAAGAATTTTTAACCAATAAGTGAATTTCAAAAAAAGTTGGAATCTGTTTTTTCTTTCCAAGAACAGAGGCTAATTCTTAATTATTATTTTTTGTCTCTTCCGTCTTCAACCATCTAGGGGTTTCTTCATTTGGAATCTAGCATGTGGTATCATCAATGGAGAAGGGTGAAATCTTTTCACCAAATCCTTTGAAAGATTCAACTCAATCTGCTCATGAAATTGTCTCTATTCTTGAAACAGAGTTTCAATTGCTGAAAAAAGTAGCAACAATCATCAACTTGTTAATTCGTCAATAAAAATTCTCTTACGCTTTAATTCAATTACAGGCAACATAACAAATATACGCAGCAACCCAAACTTTGAGAAATCAAAGGTAAAGAATCCAATCAACCATGAAACATCACTTAATAACAAATCCAACAAGAACTATGTTGATCTTTTTAAACCCATAGTGCGAGATTTATACTATGAAAAGGTTTCGATCACCCAGAAAACCGACCATGTTGTGATTAGTTTTCAACGCAAAGACAAAGAAAAATTGCAAAGTCAATCAAAACACACAATTATAGGGAAAATCACTACTGGAATATCAAACGTGGATGTAGTTAAAAGTTTTCTTGGAAATTTTAGATATGAGGGTGAATTTAGCATCACTCATTAGGGATTTTAAACATCTATTTATAGACTTCAATCTTAAATAATATTGAAAGAAATTATGACGATTTAATGTGTGATTTATTGGCAATAAAACCATAAGGATCTTGAAATAGACCCCTTATTTTAATTATAATCAAGAAATCCCTATAACTCCAATATGGGTGTCACTCTCTAATCTTCCATAATTTATTTATAATGAAGGTACAATCACTGAAATTGCCAAAGTTATAGGCTCCCCGTGAGCATTTGGGTTCCAACTATCAATAGAGCAAGGCATAACTGCTGTAAAATTTGGGTTGAGCTAAATATTTCTAAACCCTTTAATCAAAAGACTATGGATTAATTTTGATGAAGATAAAGGTTTCTTGCAAGATATTGTTTATGACCCCTATCTAGATTACTACAGTATTTACAAATATATTGGGTAGTCTAACAAAGTCTGTAATAAAAATTCTACCTACCAAAATAAATCATATGTTGATCAATTACCTATAATTATCAAGACCAAACCATAAAACTTAAGTCTATAATTATTAATAACAAATAAGATACTACTATCCCATTCACGAGAATACAGTTACAGATAGAACTATGGAGGGAGTCGTTAACCTTCAGAATTTATGAAGTGTTGGGTTGAGTTTTGTAGAAGTTGTCCAAGTTGATCTTGTAGACACAAAAGATAGATATTCATAAGCCAGTGAACCTATTCTTCCTAATATTGTTAGCGATCATGAAGTAATGAAAGCCTTCCATTTAATTGATAGAGGGACTTTATTTGCTATCAACCAGAAGGGCGGATGTTGTACCCATGAATCGATATCTCCAACTAAATCTACAACAGCTAGTCTCCCAATCTTTCTTGTTAATAGAAAGAAAGAAAAATAGAAGGAGTTTAAAAAGTTTGAAACGAGAAAAACCAAAAAGTTGAAAAGCTGGAATACTAAAGGCCCCATATCCTCTAAATTAATGCAGTTCAAAGGAGGTGTAAGATATTCTAATTCTTTTAAATGATAATTTCCATATTAAATTTGAATGTTAGAGGGTTGAGTAATAAATAGACTTTAAGAAGGCTGAAATCCCTCAAGAACTCTAAAAAGGCTGACTTTTGAACCTTACAAGATTCTATAATACAACAAACAAATCTTGAAGTTGTCTCTAAAAACCGTGGCTTCAATTGTTCTATTTACAATGTAAGTAACAAAATATGAGCTATGTAGAATAAAGAGTTTACAGTGGACCTTCTAGTTAATGATGCGCAATTTATTCATCTGAATGTAAAGCATTATGCCCTTAATAAAGACTTCAGAGTTACTATGGTCTATACTAAATGTAAAAGAGTTTAGAAAACTACATTATATGATAATCTTAGATCTATTGAAGACAACACTATGGAATGGCTCATTCTTGGAGACTTTAATCATATCTTAAACACTAGTGAACAACTATCTTCTTCTACAACTTGCCTTAGAAGTATTTATGACTTTAATAATGTCATCTTGGATTGGCATCTTAATAACACTGGGTCATCTGATCCTAAATACACATGGACCAATGGGAGAAAATGGAATAGACTTGATCGTGCCCTATAAAATAACTCTTAGCTTAACTACTTTGACATCACTAAAGTTACTCACCTTGTAAAAACTTGTTATGATCATTCTCATATTAACATCACTATATCTTCTAATCCGGGGAAGCTTAAGTCCTCATTCAAATTTCTTAACATGTGGGTAATGCACAAGGCTTCATGAATATGGTTGAATAAAGATGGTCTGGAAGTATGGTGGGTAACCCTTTCCAAATATTCTAGTTTAAGCTCAAGGGAATAAAAGTTTTTTTAGCAATGTCTTTGATTCTATTAAACAAGTAGAATAAAATATTAACTTCGGAGAAATTTCTAGGAAACAAAGTCCAATTAAGATAAAATTATCCTTCATAAAGCTAAATAATCTCAACTAATTCTCTTTGCTAAGGAGGAAGCCTATTGGGAGCAGTAAACTCAGCTAAAGGTTAGTGACAAAAGTACTATTTTTCCATAATTTTATGAAAAAATAAGGAAGAGTAATATAGTCAACATGATTTGGGATATTACTAGGTGGTTAGATGATCAAGATGAAATTAATAACTTTGCAATTGAATATTTTAAAAATCTCCTGACTGACACTTCTACATCCAATAAAAAAATGAAGATCATCTTGACTTTATTCTTCCATTGATCAATGGTGAAGAAAACAATATGCTGATGGCTATCCCAAGTGAGCCAGAAATCTATAATATGATCAAATCTCTTAACTATAATTATGTTGCTGACCCATATAGTTTCAATGGAAAAAAAATTTCAAGCTTGTTAGGCTATTATCTCTACAGATTTATGTGCTGCAATTGGTGATATCTTCAGAGACATTTATATTTATAAAGATGTATATTCTACAGTTATATGCCTAATCCATAAATCATTATCTCCAAACACTTGGAAAGAATTAAAGCAAATAAGCCTCACAGCCATGTTCAACATGTTTATTTCTTAGGTAATCAACTACAGAATTACTACTTTATTGTCTAAAATAATTTCTTATGAGTAAAGAGCCTTTGTTAAAAGTGGGAGCATCCACAAAAATATTTTAATACCCCAAGAATTATGATATGACTTAAACCTCAAGTCAAGATGCAATAATGTCCTTCTCAAACTGGATATGGCAAAATCCTTTGATAGACTTGATCACAGATTTCTTCAAAGAGTTATGGCCTCATTTGGCTTTGGCTCTATGTTTTTAAGCATGGTGGATAAATACGTAAAACATTATACTCCTTAATTGTTGTTAATAGAGAAATGAAAGGCTACTTCAAATCAACTAAAGGTCTTATGCAGGGAGACCCCCTTTCTCCTAGCCTATTTATAATTGTCGGAGAGTATTTTATCAGGGATCTCAAGCTTCTAATCTTTGTAAATAAAGATATTATATACAAGTCAAAATGGAATATTTGCATACCTTGCTTAGCCTTTGTCTATGTTCTTATTATCTTCAACAATGGATCTACCCCATTCATCAAACAGATTAACTCATTCATGAATCATTATCAAAGACAATCAGGTCAGCTCATCAACAAAAATAAATAAAAAATCACTGTATCTGTCAAAATGTCTCCTCAAAGAGTTAGTTGGTTAGAATAAATTTTAAACTTCAAACATAGTCATATCTCATTCAAATATCTAGGATGCATGATCAATACAAACAACAAGCTCTACAACTTTGATGATCTTGTAGACAAGATCAGAAAAAAAATCTTTGAATAGGATAGTAACCTTCTATCATTTAGAGGCAGTTTAAACTTGATTAAATCCATCACATCATTCTTCCATATCTATCTACTCAAAATGTTATTCTTTATACTGTGATCCACATAATTGAAAATCTCTATAGTAAGTACTTATGGGGAACTAAAGAAAATAGTTTAGCTATCTACTGGTCTAAGTGGGAGAGAATTTGTATACCTTATGAAGATGAGGGTTTGAATGTCAAGAGGATTGAGGATATTCAAGATACATATTCCTATAACCTGTGGATTTTATTCATAAGTCAAAACACCCTTTGTGCTAAGATGATATCCTCAATTTTACTACATAAATAATCATCTTATCATAGCTCCCAAACCATCTAGAAGCTCAAAGATTGGATCATATTATCCACAGTTAGAGATAAAGTTGACAATTTTATATTTTAGAACTTGGGAAATGAAAAAATCAATTTCTGGTTGGATCATTGGTGCACTACTAGACCCTTCATCTACTTCAATTATACTGATAATATAAGTTGTTTTGAGGGTTGTGACGTTAGACAATACTGGAATGATGGAACCTGGAATATGGATATATTACAAACCCCGGTTATTCCTTCAGAAATCTCAGAGATCCAAAAAAATTCCCTCAGTTCTAATCCTGACACTATCAAATGGTATATGTCTCTTGAAGGTTAATTTAACTCAAAAGATACTTGGAACTCCATCAGATATAAAGGAAATACATTTAATCTCTACAAAAAACTTGGAATTCTATAACCCTTAGGAAATTCTCTTTCCTTCTATGGAAGAATCTCTATAATTAGCTTCCTACTAATATTATTCTTCAAAATAAAAAGCTTTTTATTGCCTCAAAATGTCAGCATTGTGACAACATTGAAAACATCACTCACTTATTTGTTCACTGTTATAGGTCTTGGGCTGTATGGAATTACTTTGCTACTCTTCTCAACATTATCATGAACATGAATATAATAATTACTCACTTAATCAGATCATGGTATTGGTATACTGATAAAAACACTCAAATTATGACTATCATTCCTCCAATCCTAATATGGGTCATATGTTCCTCAAGAAATAATAAGATGCATAATAGTCAAAATAATTCCCCGAATTCAATGATAAACCAAGTAATCTATATTCTAATATGTCTTTATAGGTTTAATACACTCAATATGGCTCATTAGAGAAGTGATAGTAACATAGCTGCTACCCTTGATTGTGTTAACTATTTGGTCATTCCTAAGATTCATGTTTATTTAAAATGGAATAATCATAAAGCTAAAAGATCCAAGCTTAACACGGATGGGGCATGTGGCAGAACTGGTGAATCAAGTGGAGGTGGTTTCATCAGAGATGATAATCGTATCATAATTCTAGATTTTGGCAGGATTTATGGAAAAACCATCCCTATTCTTGCTGAATGTAGGATTTTGATGGATGGTTTATTAATTTGTCAATCAAAGAACATCCCTAAGCTTAATATAAAAACAGACTTGAACATCCTAACTGACATGATTCTAAAATGAAGATCTCCATGGTTTCTCGATCCTATTATTGGTTGATGTATGAAACTAATATTATCATCAATGAACCTTATTCATATATTTTGTGAACAGAATAAAGCAGCAAATTGGATAGTTAAGCAAACTCTAAAGGACAAGCAAAACATGGACTTCAATCAAGATCAAGCTCATAACACCCTTAAGGGTATCACCTTCCTTGAAAGTTTGGGCATTGGCTACATCAGGATTGATTATATAACCTAACCCCTACAATTTCTACTTCAAACTCATCAATCAAGTATTATATGTAATCTTCAGGATTTGATATTTTCATCTCTTCGCTGCTGAGTCTTCTACTCCAGCTCAAAATCTCCAATCATCTTCTGGTCACCTCTCTGCTCCAGCTCTGTTTCAATAAAAATCAACTTCACTCGTGCTCCTGGTTTTGGTCTAGTTATGGTCGATGAGCTTACCTTGTTGATTTCTCCAATCATTGTTCATCCCGAGCTCAATTTATAGTCCTCATTCGTCAAGATTTGTATCTCTACATGTCATGAAATTATTGGTGCCAGTTTTAAATTTTTGAGAATTGTTCTCCCAACCTCAAATTCCCTAATGGATTATGTATAACAAACTATAAAACTCTTTTGGACTATATTTTTAGTCCATCTCATGTAATTCCTAAAGTTTTAATAATAAAGTCCAACATTTAAGAGAGAGAGAGAGAGAGAGAAAAAACAAGTGAATTTCATAAAAAAAAACAACCATATTAATTAAACAACCATCACTAAAGGATCAAAATTTTAAAATAAAAATATCAATTTATACCCATTAAGTAGTCTTTTAATTTTTTTTAGTAAAAAAAATCAATTATAGGTTAAGATAGCATTTAATTTTTCATCTAACAGATACATTAGTAAATGCAACAATTAAATATTATAAAACAGTTTTAAATAATAATAATAATTAAAATATTGAATACAGCAGTTAAATAATAGAGTGCAATCATGAGACAACAAAAACATTAAACTACCAAAAACAATAATTGTTTTCCAAAAATAAACCTTAAACAAAATTAGTAAATAATTATACACAACCATAAACAATTATTGTTTGGGTAAAGCTATTATCTCCATTAGATTTTTTATTTCCTCCATAATTCAAAAACTAAAAAACACCAATCACTTCATTTTACTATTTTGTCTTTTATCTTCTAATTTATAATTTTTATACCATTAACCATTCTCAAACACTTATATCAACAAACACAAGATTTAATCCAACTCAATCCAACATATATATGCTTTACTTTATATAATCAAACCCTAAAAACAAAAAAAAATCCTAAATTTAATAAAATTTATCCATGGAGGAACAAAACACCGAAACAAAAGATTTAACAACGGAGAACATCACACAATAAACCAACAATGTAATTTAATCTTGTTTTTAAGTTGTACATTCACGTAACTTGAAAATTCGTGTTAAAAAACCATTTTAGAGCAAATCCTCATTTGTGCAGGTTTTAGCGGCAAACACTTGATTCTAAGGTGGTATCTCAGAATTAAGTGTTTGCCGCTTAAACCTACATAAATTGGACTTTGTGATTAAAAATAAAAAAAATGATAAATATCTTTTTTTATGGAGGAAATAACAACCTTGATTTTTTCTTAAAATACGAAGGAAATAACATATTTGACAAGGAAAATAGCTTAACCCTTATTGTTTTAAAAAAAACTATACGCAACAATAATTGATTATTTTTTAAAAAAACTTAAATTCATTTAATCACTATATATTTCATCAAATTCTAATATTATTAAAGGTGAGTTAGATTAGTAGAATTTTCATTTAATCATATAACCATTTGTATTTCTTTTATAATACCAATATTGTTGGGATGGGTTAGATTAATGAGATCACTCAAAAGGTGGTGATGGACTACTGTACTAATAATGTAAGTATGTGTTTCCCAAAGCTCATAGATTCGATGTAAATTCTCTCCGTTTATTATAGAGGTATGTGTTTCCCAAACCTATATTCGCATGTATATGAATTTGGGCATTTTTAATGATCAGAAGATCCTTGCAAGGATGGATAGTATGGATGGGTAACTTATTTATAAGAAAATTTGTTGTATTGAACTATGATAGTTGAACTATGATGATTTACAATTACCAGTAAATATTCTCCCAATAACTCAAATACTATTATGACAGGTTGGTTCGTTGAGTTGTTGGTCATGTGGCTTGTCTGTATCAGGATCTATTGAAGACATGAATGTTGGCGAGCTCATCGTTCTTGTTCCCCATGTAAAGCAAAGAAAGGTTTGTTACCTTTCTTACTGCTTTCAAATTTATCATCAAATATTATATAAATAAATATAGACATAAAAAATCCAAAAGAATAGGAGAAAAAAACGATATTGAATATCAAAAATATTAGACAAATCAAATATAAGTTTACCGTTGGATGGATTATCCATTTAAAATTTCTACTACATATATAAATTTTTTTATAATTTTTTTAATAGCTTTAATGTTGTCATCAAATATCTACATAAACACATGATTTATATTGGATCAAAATACATACTGTTGGGAATATGGGGTCCGGTCCGCATATTCCGCCTTATATATCCGTATATAAGTAAGAACATAACCGATCTCAGCACTAGTATGATATTGTCCGCTTTGGCACCCGATTTTGCATTTGGTCCACTACCAAAAGGCCTCATACTAGTTGAGATATGTTCTTACTTATATTCCACTGATCCTTCCAGTGTTTAACCGATGTGGGATGTGGGACTTTGGTCGTCACCCTAACAAATATTCCTCTCGAACAAAGTACCACTTAGCCTCCTCTCAATTGACTTTCATCCGCTCAATCTAAGCAGAAGTTGCTCCACCTGAACAATAGAGCTTTTACATCGGATCTATCTACTCACTTCGATCATCCTGTGTCTGTTCCTTAGCTTCACTATCCACTCCAATCAAGTACCACCGCTTGACAAGTCATGGACGCTCTGAACTATGATGTATAGAGTAGATAATTCATCTTGAGCATGACTACTGGTTCATCATGTTCGACCTCCGAGAATATTACCACCATCGCGTTCCGTCTGGGCCTGACGCTCTGATACCACGTGTTGGGAATATGGGGGTCCGGTCCGCATATTCCGATCTCCGAGAATTTCCCCACCATCATGTTCCGTCTGGGCCTGACGCTCTGATACCACGTGTTGGGAATATGGGGGTCCAGTCCGCATATTCCGATCTCCGAGAATTTCACCACCATCACGTTCCGTCTGGGCATGACGCTCTGATACCACGTGTTGGGAATATAAGGGTCCGGTTCACATATTCCGCCTCCGTATATAAGTAAGAACACAACCGATCTCAACACTAGTATGATATTGTCCGCTTTGGCACCCGAAGGCCCTCACGGCTTTGCATTTGGTCCACTACCAAAAGACCTCATACTAGTTTAGGTATGTTCTTACTTATATAACACTGATCCTTTCCATGTTTAACCGATGTGGGATGTGGGACTTTGGTCGCCACCCTAACAAATACTCCTCTCGAACGAAGTACCACCTTAGCCTCCTCTCAATTGACTTTCATCCACCCACTCTAATCAGGTTGGAAGACTACCTGACCATAGAGGCACTACATATGTTACTGTTCACCTCATATTATACCACTCTGTCTTGTTCCTTAGCGCCACTCCCCACTCCAATCAAGTACCACCCGCTTGATGAGCCACGGGCACTCTGAACTAGGATCTCTAGAACAGATCACATTAAGCACGACGTCTAACTTCTTCATGTTTGATCTGACTCTGAACTCGCTATAGCTTCTCTGTAGCTACTAGGTTCCTGCATCTCAACTTCTTCTGCAACTGACAGAGCATATGCAACTAGATTCACATACCTTTTTGAAACTCTAATATCTCTTCTTTCTCTGCCCAATGGTATGCTATAAGGTTGTTGTTCTGGTTCAGGCACATCATCGTCACTATCATCCGATGCTGACGCTTCACCTCCTGATTCTGGATCCACCTCAAAACCACTTGAATTATTAGACCTGCTAGGAACTGATTCTACTTCAAGATCCACCTGTTTACTCACAACCGATCCTGATTCGACCATTTCTCATACTTCCTTATGACTGTCTATCGAAGCAAACTCATTAAAAGTAACGTCCCTACTGATGAGAAAACCTGGAGACTTTGGAGAGGTACACCATAACCTATATCCCTTCACTCCAGTAGCATATCTTAGAAATATGCACCTCTTTTCCCTCGGCTCAAGATTACCATCTCTCACATGAGCATACGCAAGACAACCGAACACCCTCAAATGTTCATAATCAGCCGACGATCCAGACCAAATCTCAAAAGGAGTTTTACAATCAATAGCCGTTGATGGAGACCGATTCACCAAGTAACACGTTGTATTGATAGCTTCAGCCTAAAAATACTTTCCCACACCGGAATACGAGAGCATACTTCGTGCCTTGTCACAAAGCGTTATGTTCATTCTTTCTGCGACTCCATTCTGTTGCGGTGTTCTAGAACAAGTGCGATGGCGCACTATTCCCTCAGCTTCGCAGAACTCGTTGAACTCACGATTGCAATATTCTAACCCATTATATGTCCTAAGACGTTTAATTTTTCTTCCTGTTTACTTCTCAATCATCGTCTTCCATTTAACAAAGGTTGAATATGCCTCATCTTTTGTTTTCAGAAAGTAAACCCACACCATCCTTGAATAATCATCAATCAAACTCATGTAGTATCTGGCTCCGCTCTTGGATGAAATTCTGTTTGGACCCCAAAGATCTGAGTGAATGTAGTCCATTGTGCCTTTAGTCTTTCTTATAGCCGATTTGCTGAATTTGACTCTAGTTTGTTTACCAAACACAAAGTGCTCACAAAATCCCAATGATTCTGCTTTATACTCTTTCAACAAATCTCTCTTTCCCAAAACAGCTAATACTTTTTCACTGGTGTGACCAAGACGCCAATGCCACAACTTATTTTATCCATGCCTACTTTGGCTATTACTCTATGATGATGCTACTGCAGCATCACCCATAACAACACTCCCCTGGAGAATGTAAAGACCCTTCTGCAAACTGTCTTTCATGCATACCATTGAGCCTTTTGTCACTTTGATTACACCATCTTCTGCACGGTACTTGTAACCCCGAGATTCTAAATTCCCAAGAGAAATCAAGCTTCTCTTTAACCCAGGAATATGCCAGCACGTCAAGATTCTAACAGCCCCGTCAAACATTCTGATTCTGACGTTACCAATACCACCAACAGTCAACGAATGATTGTTCCCTAAATAGACAGTTCCCTGCATTGGCTTGTACGTATCAAACCACTGCTTGAACTGACACATGTGATATGTAGCGCCAGTATCGAGTACCCAAGAGTTTTGCCCAAAGTCTACACTCACGGACAATACATCTCCTATGTCACTGTTTTCACTATCGTCGGAATCGTTCACACCTTCAACAATGCTTGTTGCATTTTCCTTTTGATTTCCCTTCTTACCATTCAGTTTCGGACAATCTCTCCTATAATGACCATGCTCACCGTATTCATAACAGTTTGAGTGCTTTACCCTTGACTTGGACCTCCAGTTCTTCATTCTTAAAGAAACCCGCTTTGCTTCTAGATCTTTCCCTAGTCATATGACCTCCCCCTTCAGCTTGATTGTCTGGCTACAACTGTCTCATCTCCTTTGATTTCAGCGCCCCTTTGACATCTGCTAGCGATAACTTATCCTTACCATACATTATGGTATCTATGAAGTTTTCATAGGGAGCTGTTAATGATCTTAATACAAACATATCTTGATCCTCATCCTCAATATTGATATCTATGTTCTCCAAGTCCATTATAATTGATTTGAAATTATCTAAGTGCTCTGTTATGGACATACCTTATTTCAATCTAAAATCATACAAACGCTTCTTCAAGTATAATCGGTTTACTACTGATTTCTCTGAGTAAAGATCTCCTAGCTTTTTCCATGTGCAGGCAACAGTCTTCTCACCATTAATCTCACGAATCACATTATCTTTCACACTCATTAAAATCCAGCACAAAGCCCTTTCTTGAAGATCTTGTTTCTCCTCTTCTTTCATCTCTTCTGGTAACTTATTCTCCACATCCTTCCACAGCCCTTGCAGTACCAATGAAGATTTCAGTTTAATCTTCCACAACGCAAAGCTGGATCTCCCATAAAATTTTTCAATCATATATTTTGTTGCTGTAGACGCCATTGTGAAACCCTAATTGCAAAAGCCCTAATTTCACCACATGGCTCTGATACCAATTTTGTTATTAAATTACTATACAATTATCACAAAATGGCTCAAGCACAGAATATATGCGAATGAAAGATTTAAATGAACACAGGATTTAATGTGGTTCGACAATTGTCTACTTCCATGGGCGGCGCCAGAGAAAAGAGTTTCACTATGATAGAAAATGTTACAGATTTCAGATTGTGTGTTGTGTAGCCCTAGTAGCCTATTTATAGGGAATTAATAGACTTACTAGACAATGGGCCTAATGGGCTCATACCACAAGACTAATATAAATCACAACCGAACACAGTACACTGTCAAGGCACAATAAGTACAATGTCAAAGCACTATTCGACTCATTCACAACACATACTTTATATATCATGGAGCAGATAAATAATTGTTAAACACAACTATCATTTAAATCGATCAACAATATCTACTTAATTTCACTGTTAATACATTATCGAGCAGTTAAATAAGTGTTAAGCACAACAAACATTTAAATGTATCAACAATATCTACCTAAGTACATGGTTTAAACATCATACATCAGATAAATAAGTGCTAAACACGGAAAAAATTTAAATGGATAAAACATATCTACCTAACTGCATGCTTTATACATCACATATCAGTTAAATAAGAGCTAAACACAGCAAAAATTTAACTGGATCAACAATCTATACTTAAGTGCATGGTTTATACATCGAGAAACAGTTAAATAAATTATCAACACAACAAATATTTAAATCGATCAATAATATCTACTTAAGTGCATGGTATATACATCATGCAACAGTTAGATAAGTGCTAAGCACATCACACATTTAACTGGATCAACAATATCCACCTACGTGCATGTTTCAAACATCATGGAGCAGTTAAATAAGTGTTAAACACAACAAACATAAAATTGGATCCCCAATATCTACCTAGGTGCATGGTTTATACATCATGGAGTAGTTAAATAAGTGTAAGCACAACAAACACTTAACTGGATCAACAATATCTACCTAAGTACATGGTTTAAACATCATGAAGTAGTTAAATAAGTGTTAAACACAACACACATTTAACTGGATCAACACTCTTTGCCTAAGTGCATGGTTTAAACATCATGTAGTAGTTAAATACGTGGTAAGCACAACAAACATTTAACTGGATCAACAATATCTACCTAAGTGCATGTTTAAACATCATGGAGCAGTTAAATAAGTGTTAAACATAAAAAACACTTAACTGGATCAACAATATATGCCTAAGCGCATAGTTTAAACATCACGGAGCAGTTAGATAAGTGCTAAACACGACAAGCATTTAACTGGATCAAAAATATATGCCTAAGTGCATGGTTTATACATCATGGAGCAGTTAAATAAGTGCTAAACACAACAAACATTCAACTTATCAATAATATATACTTAAGTGCATGGTTAAAACATCATAGAACAGTTAAATAAGTGTTAAACACGACAAACATTTAACTGAATCAATAATATCTACCTAAGTGCATGGTTTAAAAATCATAGAGTAGTTAAATAAGTGTTATACACAACAACCATTTAATAGGATAAACAATATCTATCTAAGTGCATGTTTTATACATCATGGAGGAGTTAAATAAGTGCTAAGCACAACAAACATTTAAATGGATCAACAATATCTACCTAAGTACATGGTTTAACATCATGGAGTAGTTAAATTAGTGCTAAACCCAACAAATATTTAACTTGATCAACAATATCTAACTAAATGCATGCTTTATACATCATGGAAAAGTTAAGTGAATCAATAATATTTACCTAAGGGCATGATCTACCTAAATGTATGGTTTATACATCATCGGACAGTTAAATATTTTAAATGAGAAAACGTTAATGTTTAAAAGTAAAGGAATCATAAATATTAGAAATAAATGAACAAATAATTTTTTAAAAGTATTAAATAATTATTATTCGAAAAATGAAATATTTAAAAGAATGAACCGTTAAATAAAGAAAGAGTTAATATTTTCAAATAAAGGAACAATTAGTTTTTAGAACATATAAATAATTTGTTTTAGAATAGTTAAATATTTGAAAATAAGGAAACATTAAATGTTTGAAAAATAAAGAAACAATTAAATATTTGAAATAAAAAAATACTTAAATGTTTTTATTGACATATACAAATAAATTAATATTTTATTTTATACGAATGGTTATATACAAATAGTCAAATATTTTAAAATAAAGGAATAGTTAAATTGTTTTAAGTTTTTTTCCTTTAAGATCTTTTACCTTTGGACATACCCAACTGTCATCTCTGAAGATTGTTTCGAATACTTCGGCTCTCAATTTGCTTATATATGTTGCTGACATTTGGTATCGATCCACTCTTTCAAACTATATATATATATTAATTAGTATGTATATATACTATTAGTATGTATACTCCACAATCTACTTGTGTGTAAATAAGATATTTTTTTGTGTCAATTTGTGTGTGCATTTCGAATAAAGTCATTACTTTCATCTTCTATAATTTTTTTGTAATTCTGGTACTTTTATTCATTTTTATCTTGGTTACATTATAAAACTAATAAACGTATTATATATCTAGTAAGTATAGTAATATATTTTATTTTACCATCTTTTTGACAAATTGAAAAATCGTATCTCATGTTTCGTCTATGACGTAGTAAGATTTATAGTAGTCAAAAACTGATTTTTACGAGTCGTAACAAAGCATTGACTAATGCACAATATTTGATGTTTGGCCTGATACAAAGATCGGTATAACAAACTTAGTGATTGAATTTTTTATTTTTTATTGGATAAATGATTAATTTATTATATATCTTAACCTTTTTTCTACTATGCTGTTTGAAGTTAGAGCATGCATTTATTGAATTGTTTCAAAGTGTTCTGATTTTTTTAATTTATTTTGTCACGAGACATGTAAGATAAGCATCAATAATTTGTTTAAAAAATTTAAAGTAGTTAACTAAATCATATGTCTAACTAAATCTTCCAACAACACTCAAAACAAAATAAACACATCAAAATACTTAATTGTCTGATTATCATATGTCTAACTAAATCACCCGACAACAGTTAAATAAATCAAATTGCTGACTAAATCTTCTGGTAACAGTCAAAACATTTTAAATAAGAAATATATTTAACTGTGTGATCAACTTATGTCTACGTATATGTTTTAATACACCATGGACAATATATAAATTATAAACGCACTAAATATTTAACTGTGTATAACTACAACAAATATAAACACGACTTTTGTATAAATATATTATTTAAGCATTTATGAAATAGTTAAATGATTCATAATCATATTGAAACATTTATGTCTGATCAACTTATATATGTGTACATGTTATTAAACAATAAGGATAGTTAAATTAACTATAAACACAACAAACTTTTCAATTATATGAGCAACACATGTCTAAGTATATGCTTTAATAATCAAACAATAATTAAATATATATTAGTCATATCAAACTATTTACATATTTTATCAACCTATGTAAAAGCACCCAAGAACAATTAAATAAATTAAAATAAAATAAAATACTTGCACCACTATCAAGATATTTTTTTAATGAGATCAATGCATGAATTTGGCTGTAGTAACTTGATATTATCATAGGTCAAGATATTACTATAATTCAATTAATGGTTATGTTAATTTAAATAATGATAATAAATATTAATTTAAATAATAATATTGTACTTACTTTACTCTTTTTTCTAGCATCAAGTTGTACATTTATTTTCCTTCAATAGTCGAAAAATCGAACGATTTTGTTGGAGGTCTTTGCTTTTTTAAAATTTGTTCTTATTTTTTGATGCAACACTAATCGTTTTGTTAGTCAGAGTGTTTTTTAAAACTCCTTTTATTTTTGGACTATGATCAGCTTAAATAACTTTCCATGATCTAATCAATTTTTCCATTTCCTTTCGTTGTTCCTTAATTCTTTTGTTTTTTACATCCGGTTGTTTTTTATTAATGATTCAGTTCACAAATTAGACTCTAATGAACATATTTTTGTGTTAAACTGCTTTTTTTACCTCCACATTCAATTATTTCTTAATCAACAATATTATTTTGAACTATCAAGTCTATATTAGGTTGTATCAATTTGTCGTTCATCACTTGCAGCCTATTTTTGTATGGAAATACCGTTCAAGTTCAGTTGAAGAGCTTTATGCGACTTTACTTGTTCAACTAAAGGACTTTGAGTTTCTGAAAGTTTTTTCTTGTAGCTTTCAAGTTGACATTGTCTTTCCATCTAATTTTATGAAAGATATACAATTCATTTTCATCGTTTAAGTTTGACATGCTTTTCTGTTTTAGAGTTGCTTTGGAAACTAATATTTGCTCAAGTTTTTTAATATCTTCATCTTTTGAATAATTTAATGTTAAGTTTTCTTCTATCACTCTGATCAATTCATCTTTTTTGGCATTTAATTTTAAAACAACTTTTATTTCTTTTTCTTTATGTGTCAATCAGTTTTTTTTAATATTAGACAACTCCTCATTTAGAATTTTGATTTCTTAATCTCTTGTAGTAATTAACAACTTAACATCTCTTATTTCTCCATTTTTTGAAACATTTAATTTTTGAACAGTTTTAAGATCCCTATCTTTATTTAGCAATGAATGTTTCAAAATTACGACCTCCTCGGACAGTCTCTTAATGTATTCATTCTTTGTAATATCAGATTATGTCACTTTTTTGATGATTTCCAATTCTTTGTTTTTGCTTGAAAGATTTTTAAAGCTTATGATAATTGATTGTTGCGTTTTAAAATTTCCTCTTTCATTGCTTTTAATTTTCTGACCCATTGAATAAATTTTCAATTTTTTAAATGAATAACAATTAAATATTTTGGATAGTTAAATAAGTTTTAAGCACATGAAATATTTAACTTGCTCAATAATCTATGTATAAGTCCATGGTTCAAACATCAAACAATAGTTAAATAAGTATTATGCAAAGCAACAATTTAACTAGATCAACAATATATGCCTAAGTGGATGGTTTGAACATCAAGTATTAGTTAAATAAATAATAAGCATAGAAAACATTTAACTCGATCACCGATTTATACCTAAGTGCATGGTTTAAACATCAAACATCTGTAAATTAAGTGATATATATAATACATATTTAATTGGATCAATAATTTATACCTAAGTGCATGGTTCAAACATCAAACATCAATTAAATAAGTGTTAAAAACAACAAACATTTAACTAGATCAACAATATTTACACAAGTGCATGGTTTATACATCATGGAGCAATTAAATAAATTCTAAACACAACAAACATACAACTGGATCGACATCGTCTACCTAAGTGCATGGTTTAAACATCACGGAGTAGTTAAATAAGTGCTAAATACAACAAACATTTAACACGATCGATAATCTCTACTTAAGTTCATGGTCTATATATCATAGAGCAGTTCAACAAGTGCTAAACACATAAAATATTTAATTTGATAAATAATATCTACTTTAAACATAATGAAACAGTTAAATAAACAGTTGAAATATTTAGATAAACAAATATTTGACTGTCACTGCTCGATGATCTATAAACCATGCACTTGGGTATATATTGTTGATCCAGTGAAAATGTTAATGTATTTATCACTTATTTAACTGCTTCACGATGTATAAACCAGGAACTTAGGTAAATATTGTTGATCCAGTTAAATGTTTTTTGTGTTGAGTATTTATTAAAATGCTCCATGATGTATAAATCATGAATTCGGGTAGATATTGTTGCTCCAGTTAAATGTTTCTTGTGCTTAGTACTTATTTAAAGGTTCCATGATGTTTAAACCATGTACTTAGCTAGATAATATTGATAAAGTTAAATTTTTCATGTGCTTATCACTTATCTAACTGCTCCATGATCTATAAACCATGCACTTAAGTAGATATTTTTTATCCGATTAAATGTTTAATTTTACCTTTAAATCATCATTTGTAACCTAATCTTTTTCATTCTTATCCATCACTTCTGGTTGATTAAACAATAATGTGACACTGATATTTGCATAAATATCTCGCTGAGAGCTTGAATATGTTAAGTTTTTTCTTGCAGTGAAATTTGGTGAATTACATAGAGTTAATTAATTTCTTTAAAATAACAATTAAATATTTTTTAGTTATTTATGTATATAAAATAATTCATATTTATCATGATTTGTATTATCTTTAGTTTCATTTTTGCAGCCTAGCCTAATTGATTCACTCATGTCGTTAATCATAGTGATCCCACATTAGTTAAAATACATTAGTTAAGCTGCATTCTCCTTCAGAAGTTTTATAACTTGGATTTTATGATGATAAGAATTATTAATTCTCAACCACCTATTGATATAAACCAAAACAATTATATAATATTGATGAATATATTTATATCTTATAATAAATGTTTTTTATATGAAATTTAAATGTGTGTCTTACCTATGTAATGGCCTTCACATCTTGTTTTTTTATTTATTTATCTATTTATTAATACAATAAAGTTTATATTTTCCAAACTATCTTCTGGAGAAATTATGTGACTGTCTTTTTTTTAAAAGTTGAATCTGCTTAATGAATTATATTTTTAGTTAGACTATTAGTTTTACCAACCATTTTTGCAGTTAAATTTAAATTTTAATGTTTTGATTATTACCTCTTCATTTTGATTTGTTCCAGTCAGAGGCGGTACACCAATTGCTTCATTCGTAGTTGGTGTGAATTCCAAATGTTGGCAGAAGTAATATTCATTAGAGGTTTTGTTAGATACAATTTTATTTGGAAGGGGGAATACTAGTCTTTGACAGTAAACTGGTTGGTATACAACAACTTGCAACAGTCAACACACAGCAACAACTAAATATTTTTTGGACATTTAAATTATTTTCGTCAGTTAATATTTTTTGATAGTTAAATGTTTTTTACAATATAAAAAAGAAAAATGTTAGTATATTGAATTTTTTGCAAATATATTTGTCTTCATTCTATTTAAATTTTGCATATTTCTGCTTGCGTCTTTTGATTCTTAAAAAAATCTGGAAAAAACAATATTAACAGTTACATAATTAACTGTAAAATGATTTAAGTAGGCAGGTAAGCACATACCTCACTTTTTTGAATTATATGTTATTTTATATCCAACATCCATCATTGTGGCGCCAATGGTCGGCCAATGTGGCGCTAATGGCCGAAAAATGTGACGTCTCAGAATTATCATCATAAGTTTCATTGAAGTCGTCGATATCGTCATGATTGGAACATAAGTCTTGCTCTTCTTCAATATTGTTCTTATTTTTCTGCTCTTTTATTTTCATATGCACCGTTGTCTATTTTTTTACATATAAATTATAAATTTTATGAACTTATATATGACAAATATTTTTTTAAAAGATAATACGATAGTTAAATGTTTTTACAAATAAATACGACATTTAAATAACTTTTGAAGACAAAATACATACATTTGTTTAATGTTGATTGCATATGATAGTTAAATATTTTCAAATTAAGTATAAATGATAGTTAATTGTTTAAAATTTGAAGATTAAACCTCTTCATTTATTGGGCAATGTTATTTTGAGATCCTTTGTGGCTATAATGAAACTATTTTATAATATGACCTATTTTGGCTATAATGAGACCCCCAAAATGACCAATTTATACTTGATATAAAGGCTCTATTTCAACCTAAAATTCCTCTTTTCTCTCTTCTCCACACAAAAAGCTCTCAAAATCGGTAAAAAAAACTCAAGATTTCTCAAATCTGAACTCACTAACACGTTAAGGTATGAATCATATACTTATTGATGTAATTTTTATGCAATTTAGTTAGGTATTTTTAGTGATATTCAGAGTTATAGGTTCTTCCAAAAAATTCAAATTTTCATTTAAATGTTATTGTTTTTTTGGAAAGTAAGTTCTAGATATGTGTTAGTCTAGTGATTGTCGATGCTTTGGTATGTTGTTTGTTGATTTTGGGTCAGTTTGCAGCGATCGGGGTTCTTGATATTGGCGTCGACGAAGCGTTTCACCCTCTTCCATCTCTCTATTTTACTTTGTTATCAATATGGTTTTCCTCTGCTTGTTCTTGGACTGTTAACACTATCAACAACACCCATCATCCGGTATTTCTATAATTTTAATTTTTTTTTTCATATCGTTGGGTTTAAGAACTGATTTGAAATTACTAGTCATGAATTGGGTGATTTTGTGTTAACAGCAAACAAATAAATTACAGTGGACTCTTATATGTGTTTCCTTGATTAAAACTTTGCAATTGACTCTATCTTTTCTCTTTTGGTAAGTCTTTTAATTCTTCATACCTAATAATAGCTTATTCTTCTTTTTTGCTTTTTTTGTTTGCTTTCTGGATCGTTAAGATCAATAAAATAGTAGCAATGTAGAATTTTAAGGGCTTGTTTGGTTTATGTATCTTTTTTTGACGTTTTAGGATATATGAAGGGTAAAATGGTCAATTCACACAGACAGATTTTTATTTTTATTTTGGGGTCTCATTATAGCCAAAAGGGGTCCCAATATAGCCTCGCCCTCATTTATTGTGTCTTGTCTTGTATATGTGTGTCATAAATTATTTAATCACCCTCCTTTTGAGCCATGTTGAAACACTGGATGCGATAAGATTACTTCATCATCCTCTTTAGTCTTTGTTTTTTTAACCTTTTACTGGTGTTCAGAACAACCTCTTGAAGTTATATTTTCATCAGAGTTAAATGTTCATTTTTATTTGTAAATATTTATTTAAATAGTATAATGTAATTTGAACTTTTTTCATTTTTTCTGTCGAGTCCTCCATATTTGGCTAATTAAATTCTTGATCATGTTCTTGCTGGTCATCAAGTACTTGATCTTGTTTTTGTAGGTCTTTAAGTACTTGATCATGGTGCTGCTTTGTGTTATGTTTTTCTATTTGTTTTTTGTGTTTGAAACATTTATTTTATTTTACGAGTTAAATATATATATATATATATATATATATATATATATATATATATATAAGTATTATATAGAAGATATCATACCTGTATAGGTTGATATTATTGGGATAGATTAACAAGGGTATCAGTTTCCCGTTGACAAAAATAAAGTTAAATATCCATAAAGAGTTTAATAAGTCATAGATATATGAATTATTTAATTGTAGAAACAAGCAAAATACAACAATATGCTTAAAAACCCTAACACCGGTTAAATAAGTTATAGACATAGCAAACATTTAACTATAATATTGAGCCATACTTAACTACATGGTTTAAGCATCAAACAACAGTTAAATAAGTAGTAAGAAAAACAAATACTTAATTGTATTGATATCAGCAACAAATATTATGGGGCGTAATCTCAACAAACATCTAACTACATATTTTTAATATCATAAAGTATAATAAATATATAAATGGTTGATCAATTTATACCTAACAACATAGTTTAAATGGCAAACAACAACTAAATAAACATTAACTATATTAAACATTAACTTGATGATCAAGTATATCTAAGTACATTATATTATAAAGTTGAGAGTTAAATTATTTACCTTTTCATTTAGATTTGTCTCTTGTTATGTATCTATGTCATTTTTAATATTATATTTTCATTCATGTCATTGGGAGTGTTATTAAAAGTATCATTGATGTTTTGTTGACTCGCATGTATGTTTTATTGTTCTCCAGGATTGTTGTTGATTTCGTGAATATTTTCAGGTTTAATGTTTATATCATTTTCTTTATTTTTAAATAAAAGGTAAAATATTTTTATTTTGATTATAATTGAATATTGTTTAAATATCCATACATACTCAGTATGTTCTTGTGTTTTTTTGGTTTTTTTATCTATTTTTTGCAACTGATTTCATATTTATCTTTTTTGGTCATTTTGAAATCATTCCATCTTCTTCTTCATTGTTTGTTTAATCTTCATTTTCATTGTATTTTTTCTTTGGAATCGATTTTTCAAATATTTTTCCTCCCTATCCTTCTTCTTTATTTCTTATGGAATAACTTATAATTCAAAATTATAGCGTCATATCATTATAATAAATATTCAAATCAAAATCACTGTATTATATTTGAATTTTATTTTTTTACGTGATTGCTTTGAAATTTTTTTATTTCATCAATAGTAATTTTTTTTGGTTAAAATACTTTTCCACATAAGGCATTTATGGAAATTGGAATATAAATGTTTTGGCAGGTTTTGGTATGTTGGTAAAAGCATATTAAAGGGTATTTTATTTTATTAATTTTGAAACCTTAATGGAATAATTTAAAAGAAATGTACGAGGACTTACTGTTAGAAGCATTACACAGCCTCTAACGTCAAGTGGATTTTCCTTGGCACAGATTGATTGTTTCCAATTATCAAGTATTTATTTTGCACAATCGTGGTCTTTCAAATTGTCTACCAGTGTCACGTGCATCCATGTTAACGTATCTCCACTCTATGAAAAGAACATTGTGAAACAAACCTTCAGTGAAGGTAACATTGCTAGGTCATTTGCTATTCGTGTGTTGTCCCTTTTACAACATCTTTAATAGATGTCATTATTATCTTCATTGATAGTATAACAACCTTACTGGATGATTCTTTTTC
This sequence comes from Limnanthes douglasii subsp. nivea, assembly GCA_036936605.1. Classification (NCBI taxonomy): domain Eukaryota; kingdom Viridiplantae; phylum Streptophyta; class Magnoliopsida; order Brassicales; family Limnanthaceae; genus Limnanthes; species Limnanthes douglasii. Next base: position 59,079,061 of record JAUPFV010000004.1, read on the forward strand.
TTTCGTAACCCTTGAATTGAAGTATTGCATATTCGTTGCGGTTTAATTATGTTCTTCACTTTTGGAAAATTGTATTTCTCACATACTAAACCATATGTCACTCGAACATCCTTTTTTGTGATGATACTAGTTTTTCTCCAAACTTGAAAGCATCTTCATCTTTTTTGTAATTTTTGATCAGATCATCGTCAATTTCTCATTTTTTTTTGTAATTTGACTTCTGTAATCTCAAATGGTATATTTCCTTAGATAAGTGAAAGAATAGATTCATTTGCAAAGCTTATAAATGGTGTTCTTGCAATTTCAAACTACATACTATTCTTTTGCAAAACTTATAAATGGTTTTCTTGCAATTTCAAACTAAATACTATTTGGCGAATAAAATTCAAACTAGACCTAAATTCATTTTTACAAATTTTTACAATGTAATTTGGCTTTTCTTTTTCCAAATATCCAATGGGATGATCAATCTATACCTAAGTGCATGTTTTTTTTTCCAATTTAGGGTTTAATTATTTATTTTTATTATTTTAATCAAAATTGAGACTTTTATTACTATTTAAACGAAATTACAAGAAATTAAAAAATTCAAGGGCTAAACTTAAAAACATTAAAACGGCCGTTTGAAAACTAGCGGTTACACTTTAATAAAACAGAGCCTTAGACTCTAGTAATCACCACCCCGAAATCGACCGATGCTTCACCGGAGATTCACTCTCATCAGAGAAAAAGGAAGACCATCAAAGCTTCTAGTGAAAACATCGAAAAAATCCAGAAAGCCAGATTAAATTGGCGTAGAATTTCAACCGATAAAGAGCAGAACACTTAGTCAGAACTAGTATTGGCATAACCTATTCCCAATTCTTCAAGAAGAGCAATGGAGAGGAGATCAGCAGAGCATTAAACTGATTGATTTTGACTTTCTGTTTGCATCTTAACGTCCATTTTACAAGCTAATCAACGACTCTGTTCTGATTTCGATAAATAAATTTGATAGTCATTGTAGGATGAATCAGTCTTCTGCAAATTGATATCAACGGAGTCACGTACCATGGACTCTTTCCCTTGGCCAGGTAATCAATTAAAGCATGACTATCTGATTCTATATCGACCTTCAACCAGTTGTTTTCTCTGCACATTAACAATTCTTCAAGAAGAGCACGAGTCTCTGCCACAATTGGGGTCATCTTCCAGAAAGTTTTGCCCAAACCCTTTGCTATATCACCCTCGTGAATTCTGATAGTCATTCCTCCCACAGCTTCTCCGTTTTAAATGCAAGCTCCATCAATGTTAAGCTTCATTCTGTCCTCCAGTAGGATGTAACCACTTCAGGTAAATTTCTTTTCAGGATTTATCATAGACTCAGTTGCATCCTAGAGAAGATCTTGCATTAAAAGCCTTGAACCAATGTTTCTTGGTTAGTTTAGTATCCAAGCTACATATAATTTTGTTAATGTGATTAATAGCATAATCAGTTGATGTAGAATTGTTATTAAACTTCAAATCATTTCTATATTTTCGGACAGTCCAACAGATTATAGAAGGGATAACACGCGTTATATGAACTTTTTTTTATTAGAAAACCAAAGCCATTCTCTAACTATATGTGTTAGACTCATGTAAATCTCTATTCTGATGTTGAAAAAACAGGCTATAATGCTTCCAAATAGTCCAGACATACTTGCAATTGACAAATAAGTGATTTATGCTTTCACAGTTTGGACAGAAAATGCATTTAGAAGCTAAGCTAACATGTATCGATTGCAGAGTAGATTCAATAGGTAAAAAGTTTTTAATAAGTTTCCATATAAAGAAAGAGAAATTCCTGAGTGTTAATTGATTCCAAATTTTATTGTATAGAGATGATTCGCTGAAATGATATATGATGTTGTTCCAAGTGTAACTTGTATTGAATTCCAAGTGAGGAGAGTCCACCCAAATAATCTTGTCTGCTTTAGAAGGATCAATCTTGAACAAGGAGATCTGTTTGATTCCATCTTCATCCAAAAAACTTCTCAGCAGGTCAATGTCCCATCTGTTACCTTTCCAAAAAGTGTTAACTTTTTGATCGAGGTACCAAAGTCTTGCTTCAGAGCTATACTGATCCATAATTGGAGCTTGGTAATCACCTCTGCCAAGTAATCATCTCACATTATCTTGAGCAAAGTCTTTAATTTTATCCAAACGTTTCCAAGTATTTGAACCAAGTTTTTTGAAATTCGTTTTGAGAGGATGGTTTCCTTTATTGTATATATCATGCATCAGTTTAGACCAGAAACTTTCCTGCCTTCTATAGTTGAACCAGAGCTTTTGAGAAAGAGTATTTTGAATATCAGCTAGGCTTCTGATATTAAGGCCTCCTTCATCAAAAGGTCTGCAAAGGTTTTTCCAAGCAGTCCAGTGAGTGGTTTTAATCTCAAATTTAGATCTCCATAAGAATTTATTAAAAAAAAATTCAAGCCTATTCAAACTTAAATGAATTAAAGTGTTATGCATCCAATAATATGGTATTTGATGAGGATAATAATCGCCTGGGGGTAGGCTGGTAATTTCAATTGGTGTTTTAAGGTGGTGTGTGGGTGTTAAACGGTGGTGTGTGGGTGTTAAACGGTGGTGTTTGGGTGTTAAACTGTTTAGAGTAGGGAGTAGAGAGATAATTAAGCAGCTTGGTAGCAGTTAATTCTCATTACCCATAGTTAATGCAGGTGGTTGGGTATTTATAGTGTGATGTTTGGGCCCTTATGGGCTTTCGGGTCATGTTTAAAGAACCCGGGTCATGTTCAAAGACCCATGAGCTCTAAGCAGGAGAGCAAGTAGCTTAGTCAGGAAGTGTTTAGGTTTTTTAGTACTTTTGTCATAGTTCGAACAGTCCTATGGTCATAGTGTTCGAAGTGATTTGTCTGGTCCATGTGATATGTCCGATCTGTCCAGTCCGGAGGCTTTGGACCGATCTGTCCTTGTCCGGGGAGCATGCTGAATTCGGACTCATCAGGAGCCCATTTTTTAGGTGTTTGAACAAGTATTCTTGTCAGAGACCTGAAAAACAGTCCGATGCTAGAAGTAGTTTTCAATCCGGACAGGTTTATGGGTTTACCCGGACAGATAAAGCTTCACGAATTCAAAACGGTTTTTGCCAGAGTTCGTGGGACACGTGTCGCTCTCTGATTGGTCACTCCAGCCGTTTTTTCACCTTGAATTTTGCACCACCTTCTTCGAAAAGCAACCTCTTTAATTACAAATGGTGACATCAGCGCCGTCTTTTAATCATTGCCAAACTTTTCGAATTCTCCTAGGAATCAACTCCTCTTTTCAGATCTACTATAAATTGAAACTTACTTTCTTCTGTTTTCACTATCTCTTTCATATTTACTCTGCAAATTTACTCAGAGCTTTCTCTCTCTAAAGCAAAGGCTTCCTTGGTAGTTTATGTTTACAGCAAGGACAGCATTGATTAAAGGTGGGTGGCTCAATCTTTCAGAGTTGGAGAGAGCACAAAAAGTTGAGAAGGAGAAACGAATAGCAGCATGGCTACCTTCATCACCCGTTGACAGACCAGTCGCCTCCGTTACAGAGTCAGATCGAGGATCGTCCTCCTCTAAAGGTACTAAGCCCAAAAAACTATTTCAATCCACCCTCTCGCCTATAGTCTCTGGTTCCTCAGTTCAGGAGTCAGTACCTGCTGTTGAGCCAGGAGTTACAGTCACAAGTGTTAGGAAACCTTCTCCTTTTATCGCTATGGGGTCTGACACAGAGCACCCTTCGGAGAAGCCGGTGGTTAAGAGGACAAGCCGGCTAGTTAAAGGGCTAGCCTCCAAGATTACTCCCTCCAAATCGGGGGAAAAAAATAGTAGTTCTGGGTCTGGAGTGCCCATCAGAGCTCCCCGGGAAAGGCCATCTGATCCGGAGGCCAGCAGCCCGGTACTTCCAAGAGAGACTTCTGCCTCAGAGCCCCAGCCTGAGACTAGAATTCAAAGAAACACAGAAGGCCAGCAGTCCGGAAGCCAGACTGAGCCAAGCTTTAATCCTCCCCGGACTACTACCACAGATATCCCCCCAACACTCATGGAGGAAAGAATGGAGGACTCTACTGAAGAAGTCCCTTTTGAGTCTGAGTCCTCCGACCAGACTGATAATGCTGCTGCCAAAAAAGGCAAGGAAAAACTATTCTTGAGGCATCCGGACCTGCCGGAGTGCCTTGAAGAGAAGGTGGGGCCGTATTTTCACAGAGTTGAGCTCAAATACCTCTTGGCCTTACAGAAGACCAAGTATGCATTCATCCATACTGCTGAACTGGGTCGAATGCGCACAAAATGGGGGATCCCAGAAAACGTAAAGATAAGGATTCCCATAGATCCGGAGACCCCTATGGATTGTAAGCGGAACGAAATAGTCTTTTTTACAGAGTTATTTAATTGGGGACTCAGGTTCCCATTGGACCCGGAGATCGTTAGATACTTCCACCTGGTCAAGCTCTGGCCGAGCCAGCTGAGCCCCAACGGCTGGTATACTCTGATGTCATGTATCATGGCATCTAGGCTGTCCGGGATCCCTCTCCCTATGGAAGAGTTCGCAGCAGTAGCCAACCTTTGCAAACATCACCAATTCCTCTTTTATCACTTTAATATGGGGGACAACTTCAAGGCTGTCAATGATCTGTTGGAGTCGGAGAGCAAGTGGAGGAGCCAATTTTTGTTTGTCAGTGGCGCTTGGGAAAACGGCAAAAAGATCAAGGCCGGAGAGAACCCAAGCCTCCTCAGAAGCAGGTGGAGGAGTGATCGTAAGTTTTACACTTCAAATCTTTGACCATTTCTTCTTTTCTTTTTCTTAAGTCGGTTTAAATTAACTGGTCTCTCTTTTGTCTTAACAGAACTGCCTAAGGAGTTCGGGGACTACTTGAAGGCCGGACAGGTTACCTGTGGCAAAATCAATGCTTGGGCCGCAGAGAACTGGGGGAATCGATTCCACAATGCTTTTACTAGTGGAAATCTGGCAAGGTCTCATCTGTGGAACACCACAGGTCGGAGGGACCTGACTTGGGAGGAGCTCACCACCCAACCTTCTGCAGACACTGTGCTTAAGAGGTCCCACGAACCAGATGGGACACTCTTCTTGCCTGGCCGGGCTAAAGCCCCAAGCAAAAAATGAAGGGCAAGAAGAGAGGCAAAAAGGTGGCAAGTGATGCTGAGAAGGATGCCCCAACCGCCCCGGAGGGACCGGCCCAGAGCCAGATCGATACTGCTCTTTTGCAGGTAGTGGAGCAAGAGCCCGAGAGGCAGGAATCAGACCTTCCAAAACCTCCAAGGGCTCCCAAGAGGACTCGCAAACAAGAAGGTGAAGGTGCTGACCGGGAAGCCAAAAAGAAAAAGGCTTCGCAGGGAGATGAGCTCGCTCTCCGGGATCCGGAGCCTTCATTCCCAACTGACCCTTCTGACCCAACGCTGGCCAAAGAGATCCCAAGGGACTTTCATACTGATGAGGTGGAAGAGGGAGATCTCAACCTGGATGAAGTGGACATCACCGGTCTAGGTGGACTTGGTGAATACTTCCTTAGCCTCCCCAGAGATGAATTCGCAGGGCCTTACATTCCTCCGAGCAGCTCCAATACGGTCAACTTCAATGGTAAGACTTTAATTGTTTCTAGTGAAAAGGACACCATAGCCCATTCGTTGCTTAGCAATGTGCAGCCAGTACTCACACTGGAAAGACAAGTCCGGGGTCAAGCAGACACCATCAAAGACCTCAATTCTGAGAAGGAAAAGCTGTCCGAAGACCTCCGCACTGCTACTGCCAATGCTGACATGCTAAAGGAGGCAAATGAGAAGCTGATAAAGAGTCAAGAGGAAAGCACCACAAAGGTTACCACTCTAGAGGAAACCATTAGAGACCTCCGGGAGAAGCTGTCCGGTGTGGAGAAAGATCTTACCGCCTCGAAAGAAGAGATCAAGGCAAAGGACAAGACTATCACCAACTTGAATACTGACAAGATTACTCTTGAGAACGCAGTGTCCAAGGCTGGCGAGGAGAGAAACGCTTTGTTAAGGGATCAAGAGGCTACAATCAATGCCAAGATTAATGCCTACGCTAGCCAGATGATTAAAAGTGAAGAGTTATTGCTTGAGAGGGTGAAGTCTGACATGGTTCTACTCTTTCATGAAAAATTTCCGAAGAGGAACCTAGGGGACTTGTGGAGCTATGTAGATGATGATGACCTTCCATATCACACAATGGGCGAAGATGATGGAGTCTCTAGTGCGTCCTCATCTGATGATGAAGAAAGGACCGGAGAGAGCCCAGACAGGGAGGAAGATGACCCAAAAGGCAAGAAGGTAGTTGAAGGGAAAAGCGACTTCGAGGGCAAGAGGGTAGATGAGGGTGAGCCATCTTCAAAGGCTCAACCTTAACCCACAATTTACTTTGTTTATTTTTTATTCAAACTAAAGTCCTTGGAAGGCCAAGACACTCTTTTTGTAATGGTGTCCGGTGCTCGACCGGACAGGTTTTTTGCGTTGTACCTTGACTATTGAAAGTCCTTGGAAGGCCAAGGAAATTTTAAGTTGTTTCATTTAATGAATATCTCTGTTTTGTGCAACCATCACCTTCTTTCATTGTTCATTTTAATTTTGATAGCCAGAGTTTAAGTAGCTTTTAGATATTGCATTGTGAGAGTGTTTAAATTCTCCGGCTAGAGTTTAAATAGCCTTTAGATATTTCAGTCCGGATAGTATGATAAGGGATTAGACTTTAAAAACACTTAGGAAATTTCAAAGAAGGCATCGAATTTTATTTAACAACCCGGACACCTCATTAAAACCTCTCCGCGCCACCGGGGAGGAAATAGTATGCCCCCAAATATTTACATGGATGTTTAAACAAGTAAATATTTACACAAGTGCTATTCCAGGTACATCCGGAGATGCTCAATGTTCCAAGGATGAGTTAGAACTCTGCCATCCTTGTCTTCCAACCAATAAGTTCCAGGCTTGATTCTTTCAACCACCATATACGGACCCTCCCAGGTTGGGGCCAGCTTTCCGAAGAGCTTTTCTTTAGTGTGCAAGAAAACCTTCCTTAATACTTTGTCCCCTGGTTGGAAATCTCTTCTCCTAACTTTAGAAGCAAACCTGCTCCTCATCAAGCCCTGATAGTGTGCAACTCTGAGGTGAGCCTTAACCCGTCTTTCTTCTATCAAATCAAGTTGATTTCTGATTGCCATCTCATTAGTGTGTTCGGAGAAGTTGTGAACACGAAAGGAAGGGAGGGTCTTCTCTATGGGGGCTACTGCATCCATCCCATAGACCAAGGCGAAGGGTGATTCTTGTGTTGCAGCCCCAGGTGTTGTCCGGTAGGCCCACAAGACCTCTTGTAAATAACTAGGCCACTTCCCAGCAGCCCCTTCCAAATTTTTCTTTAAGCCGGACAGTATAGTTCTATTAGCCACTTCAACCTGCCCATTTGCTTGTGGGTGGAAAGGTGAAGAAAAACAATGCTGTATACCCCTTGAGGCACAGAAGCTCTCCATTTCTCTATTGTCGAACTGTGGCCCGTTGTCTGTTGTTATTTTCTGTGGGACACGAAATTTGCAACATATGTTGGACAGAATGAATTTTATGACAGCTTTTGACGTTGTCCCTGCCAGGGGGGCTGCTTCTATCCACTTCGAGAAGTAGTCTATGGCCACAATTATAGTTTTGCGCCCTCCGAACGCCATAGGGAGAGGCCCTACTAAATCCAACCCCCATCGAGCGAAGGGAATGGGCTCAGAAATGGATTCTAGAGGAATGGCTGGTACATGAATTTCATTGCTGTACCTCTGGCATGGGTCACACCTTCTCACCAATTCCTTAGCATCTTTCATGATTGATGGCCAATAGTATCCGGAGAGTAACACTCTTCTTGTTAAAGCTCTAAATCCACAATGGGCTGATCCTTCACCATCATGTAATTCGGAGAGGACCACTTGTGACTCATCATCCCCCAAACAACGTAGGAGAGGTTTACTATAGGATTTTTTTTACAACACTTCTCTCAATATAATGAAACCATGAGCCTTGTGTTTCAATGTTCTGGCTAGTGAATTATCTGGAGGCACAACACCATCAGAGAGATATTATCAGAGAGGAAACCTCCAGTCTTGAGGCTGTTTCATTTGTATTTCAAAAATTTCCTCTTCTTCGCCCTTACTAAGTTGAATAGAAGGGCTTTCAAGCACATGGATCCATGGGTATGACTCTGTATATGCTATGGTTGCCAATGAGTCTGCTAGCTCATTTTCTGCCCGGGGAATGTGCTCATAGACAACAACTTTAAATTTTAGTGCTTCATTTTTAGGAGGAGTAAATACTTCACAAGCTGCTCCTTTCTAGCCTCAGATTGGCCTAATTAGCTATAGCTACTTCATATTCGGACTCGTTATTAGATGCCCTGAAAGCAAAACAAATAGCTTGGTACATATTGTCTCCATATGGGGAAGTTAAACATATCCCTGCACCGCATCCCATAGTGCTAGATCCACCGTCTGTTCGGACGATCCACATTTTCTTATCTTTTATATCAGTAGCTTGCTCTGAATCCCTATCGGAGTGAAATTCAACCAGAAAATCAGCCACAGCTCGGGATTTCACTGTTGTCCGGGGAGCAAAGTCTATGTCGAAGTCCCCCAACTCTACTGACCACTTAGTCATTCTGCTCGAAATGTTTGCTTTTTGAAGGACATTCTTTAAGGGAAAAGAGGTCCGGACGATGATAGGATGAGCCTGGAAATAAGGCCTCATCTTTCTTGCAGCTATCACCAGGGCTAATGCCAATTTTTCAAGTTTCAAGTAACGCCTCTCAGCATCTATTAAGCTCTTGCTGATGTAGCACACTGGGTGGGGATGTCTATCGACCTCTCTTACCAGCACAGCACTGATGACACAACTTGAAACTGCCAAATATACGAAGAGAGTCTCCCCATCAACTGGTTTGAACAAAGTTTTGGGGGAGGACAGGTGTTTCTTGATTTCATTGAAAGCCTCATCACACTGTGGGGTCCACTCGAACCCCTTTGCACCCTTCAAAGTTTGAAAGAAAGGAGCACACCTGTCCGAAGACCTCGAAATAAATCTGTTTAAGGCAGCTAACCTCCCCGTTAATCGCTGTACTTCTTTAATGTTTCGAGGAGGCTCCATTTGGAATAGAGCATTGAGCTGGTCCGGGTCGGGCTGTATTCCATGCTCACTTATGATGTACCCTAGAAACTTCCCGGACTGCACTCCGAAGACACACTTTTCAGGGTTTAATTTCAAATTCACTTTTACCAAGTTGGCAAAAGTTTCTTGGAGATCAGACAAGTGCAACTGCTCATCTACACTTTTCACCATCATATCATCAATGTATACTTCCATATTTCTTCCAATTTGATCAGCAAATGCCTTGTTGACTAACCTCTGGTAAGTAGCCCCAGCATTTTTCAAACCAAATGGCATCACCTTATAGCAATGTAGACCCCTGTCAGTGACAAACGTAGTATACTCTTGATCCTTTGGATCTACTTGAATCTAATTGTACCCGGAGAAGGCATCCATAAAGGAAAGCAGCTTGTTCCCAAAGGTAGAGTCTACTAACTGATCTATCCGGGGGACCGGATACAAATCTTTTGGGCAAGCTCTATTGAGATCTGTGAAGTCAATGCACATGCGCCACTTGCCATTTTTCTTTTTTACTAGGACAGGATTGGCAGTCCACAAAGGGTATTGAGATTCTTTAATGTGCCCCATCTTTGTGAGTCTGTCAACCTCTTGTACAATGACATCAGCCTTTTCTTTGGAAAAAGCTCTTCTTTTTTGAACCACTGGTGCTACATCTCTCTGGAGAGATAGGTGATGAGATATCACTTCTGATGGAACTCCAGTAACATCAGCATTGCACCAAGCAAAAACGTGCTGATGGTCTTTCAAAAATTTCAACATTTCTTTTTTCAACATTGGTGGCATCTTGGACCCTATCTTGACACTCTTACCCTCTTCCAAACAGTGCGTTTCAACCTCTTCGACTGGTATCAATACTCCAGGGGTCTCTCTGGGGTCATCAATTTCACCCTTACCCCCAGAAAGGCCCTCAAACTGCTATTGTTCATCGATGCGGACTGCCCCCAGCGTTCGAGGAGCCAAGGCAGTGGCATAACATTCTCTTGCAATCTTTTGGCTGCTCTGGAAAACTCCAACCTGCCCCTGAACAGCATACTTCAAGCATTGGTGGACTGTCGAAGCCACTGTATGCATCCTAGAGAGCCAAGACCTCCCTAGAATAGCATTATAGCAAGTGGGACAATCCACCACAATAAAGAGTATTCTGACCATTTTCTTGAAAGGGCCCTTGCCCAATAACACCTCTTCTTCAAACTCTCCGATCACATCGGCTGAGCTGCCTGTGAAGCCCACGATTGACCTGTCCGAATTCTGAATTACGGCGAGGTTTTTCATTTTCTTGTAAGTGTTTAGGAAAAGGATATTGGCCGAGCTTCCAGTATCCACCAGGATTCGTCTTATTTCATTGCCCCCTATAGATGCTCCTATGACAACAGCATCCTCATTAGGGCCAGCAATGTCTCTCAAATCATCTTCATCAAAAACAATCAAGGGGAATGAGTTTGGTGACTGATAAGATGTCATGCCTCCTTCTAGCTGGGAGGCCAAAGTATGCACATGCCTCTTTCTTGAAGAAGCTGTAGGAGCTGTCATAGTATCCCCTCTGAAAATTGTGAGCGACTCAAAAAACTTAATGAGCCCGGAGACCGACCTAGAACATTCCTCTATAGCACCCACTCTGTTCCGAGTTGGATCGGGATCCAAGTACTCAGATTCCACGTCAAACCTTTCAACTATAACCATGGCTCCCTCCGGAGCAGCATTACTTGGACCAACCCGGTGAGCGTTATCAGGCCTGTTACCCCCTTTTCTTTTCACATAAGCCCCCAGCTTTCCCCTTTCAATCAAGTTCTGAACTTCTTGCTTCAATGCTATGCAATCATCAGTGGTATGACCAATATCATTGTGATATTGGCAAAAAGAGTTGTTGCGATGCTCTCTGGGAGACTGCAGTGTTGCCGGTCTCCGGTAATGCACCTCATCTTTCGTTTTATCAAAGATAGTGGCCACGCTTTCTTTTAACTCATCGAACCACTCCGGTTGGACCCATGGCCCTCTCTTGTTTCTGGATTGTTGACTTTGAGCAGGAGCAGCTGGCTGAGACTGAGCTTTTGCTCTACCATGCCCCTGTCCGGTTTCTCTCGCTTTGTTCCCGGACTGATTCTGATTTGGAGTTGGTGCCACTGGGGTGGATCTCACCTGCCTCTGCACCCTGGTTTTCTTTGTTTCATCGACGTTTATTTGTTTGCCAACCTGATTCAGCAACCCTCCCCATGTCATAGCCTTCTTTCTGGTCACCGAATCAGCTAGATTGCCTGGGTTCAAACCCTATCTCAGGGATGCTATTGCTACCTGTTCGAAGCAATCAGCCAACCCATTCTTTGTGTTCACAAAGCGGCTTATGTATTTTTTCAAGGACTCATTTGGCTCCTGGGCCCAATGGATTATGGTGTCTCCATTGCCCTTCAGCTCTTTACTCCGTACGAACTGCCTTCGAAACGCCACCCAAAACGTATTGAAATCTTTAATACAACCCTGAGGCAGGCTGTTGTACCATTTCAGAGCACTCCCCGTGAATGACTGGGAGAATGCCCTACAAAGTAGTTTATCATCGTCATCAAAGTTCATCATGAAGTTCTTGAATTGCTCCAGATGATTGTCCGGATCAGTAATGCCATCGTACTTCTCTATTTTAGTGCTATCAAACCTCTTGGGGAGGTTTCCGGATAGAATTTTAGAAGACAGTGGAGACTGCCTCCAATTTCTCCCACGACTGAACACAATATCCTCATTGGGAGTTGCGAAGATACCTGGTTCATCGTGGAAAGTAAAGGGATCCATCAGCATCTTGTCCGTATACCTCCGGTGGTGGGATGATCCCTTGCCAATATGCCTTTTCATTCTTCCATGTCTCTCTCTTTTTCTTGAATAATCTTAACCTGCTTTTTCTTTTTCTTGGTTCGACCCTCATCGCTGCTAGAGGACAAAGATTTTTCATTTCCCTTGCTGTCCGAAGAGCTACCTGAAGATTCTGAGCTCGAGTCAGAACTCTCCAGAGGCTTGGACCAGCGAGACTTTTTGGAACTAGCATGAGTCTTTTTGGTGCTCACATGAGTTTTGGAAGCCTCATGCTCTCTAGGGTTATCGATATGATGAGCAACCGATGCTTTGGATTTTTCTTTCACGCCCATCTTGGCCTTCTCATCCCTTAGATCTTCTATTTCACACTTTAGCCTGTCACGCTCTTCGACAGTGTATTCATCGTTCTCTTCCACTACTTCGAGCAAAGCCGGTGAAAGCTCTGGATTGTCCGGATTCATACGGACAGAGTTTCTTGGCAGGTTTTGAATGCTTGATTCAGGCACCTTTCTCCTCCCACTGTGGTCGCCAATTTGATGAGGATAATAATCTCCTGGGGGTAGGCTGGTAATTTCAATTGGTGTTTTAAGGTGGTGTGTGGGTGTTAAACTGTTTAGAGTAGGGAGTAGAGAGATAATTAAGCAGCTTGGTAGCAGTTAATTCTCATTACCCATAGTTAATGCAGGTGGTTGGGTATTTATAGTGTGATGTTTGGGCCCTTATGGGCTTTCGGGTCATGTTTAAAGAACCCGGGTCATGTTCAAAGACCCATGAGCTCTAAGCAGGAGAGCAAGTAGCTTAGTCAGGAAGTGTTTAGGTTTTTTAGTACTTTTGTCATAGTTCGAACAGTCCTATGGTCATAGTGTTCGAAGTGATCTGTCCGGTCCATGTGATCTGTCCGAACTGTCCGGTCCGGAGGCTTTGGACCGATCTGTCCTTGTTCGGGGAGCATGCTGAATTCAGACTCATCAGTATTGACATAAGAATAGAGCAGATCAGTGAGAGTCTTCCCCCAAATGACATGTATTTGTTGTCCCAGTCTGCTATTTTTCCATTGATATTGTCTATCAGCTTACTGAAATTCTTGGCCTTATTTGCAGCTCATGCTAATCCCTAAATAGCTAAAAGGAAGGTGGTCAGCTTTGAATCCAGTGCTAGTTTCCAATGCTTTGATCCTGCTTTGATGAAGGTTGCTTGAGGTAATAATCTGTGTCTTTTATTTGTTGATTAATTTCCCTGAGATCAATTGATATCTATCTAGGAAACAACTTAGATAGTGAATAGATGAATCAAAGATGTTAGTGAAAACTAAAATTCCATCTACAAAAGAGATGCTAGGAATAATAAAAGATAATCCGGAAGCAAACAGCATACTATTGTTACGATTATACAACTTGACAAGACCACGAAGAAGAACTTCTTCATTGATAATAAAGAGGCTTGGGGACAAGGGGTCCCATTGCCTCAAGCCTCTTAAGGTCTTAAAATACTCATAGACTTTCCCATTAATCAGAATAGAAATGCTAATATCCTTTATCATATCACCAATTAACTTGATAAACTGATTTGAGACACCGAATAAGGATAAAACCTTTAAGATGAAAGGAATAGACATCATGTCAAAAGCCTTTGACATATCAATCTTGACCATGATGTTTCCTTTAGAAGGCTTTCAGTTAAGATCAAAAGTCATCTCTTTCACTACCAGAATATTGGATAGTCTAGTATTTATTGATTTGTAAAGAATTCTATTAGTCACAGAACAGAGACTAATAGGCCGCTAATGATTCCAGTAAGTAGGGTTTATTGTCTTAGGAATGAGATACAAACCAGTAGCAAAAATCCTATTTCGGATCTTGTTACGAGACAAGTATGAGTTTAAAGCCATAATTAGATCTGATGAGTCCGGAATTATTCACCACTACTCACTGAGAAAACCGGATAGGGGTAATTCCGACAATAGGTGCCCACTGAACTATCCAGACAGGACAAAAGTACTAAAACACTAAACACCTTTTGAGTAAGCTAGGTGCTAATCTACTTAAGAACTAATGGGTCTTTAAACTCGACCCGAGTTCAAAACTTGACCCGAAAGCCCATGGGTCCATAATTAAGGGTATAAATACCCAACCACTTTCATTAATAAAGGTAATGAACATTCAATACAACCATGCAGCTGAAATCTCTCACTACAAAACACCAAAACATTTAATACCTTTAAAATTCTCTAAGACACCTGACGAAATTACCCTCAGTTCAAAATAATCATCACCAAATTGGCGACCACAATGGGAGAGGAAGGTGCCCGAATCTAGCATCCAAAACCAGCAAGAGAAACCAGTTCAGATGAATCCAGACGAGCAAGCAGTGCCACCACCTTTGATAGAAGTGGTGGGTGAGAACGATGAGTACACGATCAAAGAATGAGACAGGTTGAAAGCTAAAATATGATCATTGAAAGCTGCTAAAAACGTGGAGTTAGGCTTGAAAGAAAAGTCGAAAGTGTCAGTCATTCACCATATTGACAATCCAAGGGAGAATGAACCATAAGCAAAGACTCACTTGAGTACTAAAAAAACCCATGTCAGCTCCAAGAAAGCTCACCAGTCTAAACCGGTGGAGAGCTCAGAGTCTAAGTCCTCTAGTAGCTCCTCGAATGAGGATGAACTTGAGGATTCCCTGTCATCCAGCAGTAATGAGGGCAGATCCAAGAAGAAGCAAAAGTTGGTTAAGAAATATTTAAGAAAGAGGGACATGCATGGGAGGTTAAAGAGACATCTGGGGAAAGGATCATCTCACAGCCACAGCCATAGTCGCAGGCATGTGGATCAGCTGTTAATGGATCTCTTCGCCTTCCATGATGAGCCAGGTATTTTTGTAACACCCAATGAAGACACTGTCTTTAGTCGTGGCCGGAATTGGAGACAATCCCCATTGTCATCCAAAATTATGTCTGGAAACCTTCCTAAATGGTTTGACAGTACTAAGATGGAAAAATATGATGGGATCAAGGATCCGGACAATCATCTGGAACAATTTAAGAATTTTATAATGAATTTTGATGATGATGACAAAATGCTCTGTAGAGCCTTCTCTCAATCTTTTACGGGGAGTGCTTTGAAATGGTACAACAACCTACCATAGGGTTGTATCATAAACTTTGACACGTTTTTGGTGGCCTTCTGAAGGCAGTTTGTTAGGAGTAAGGAGGTGAATGGAAATGGAGATACTATTATCCATTGTGCCTAAGAGCCAAATGAATCACTGAAAGACTAATAGCTTTTTTGAGGCAAGGATTAAACCCTGGGAATCTGGCGGATTCGGTAACCAGAAAAAAGGCCATGACTTGGGGTGGTTTGCTGAACCAGGTGGGGAAGAAAATAAATGTAGATGAAATGAAAAAGACTAGGGTGCACAGGCAGGTGAGGTCTGCCCTGGATGCACCAAACCAGAACCAGTCCGGATACAAGGCTAAGGAGGCCGGACAGGGGCCCAACAGGGCCAAACAGACATAATCTCACCCAGCTCCAGCTCATAGCCATCAATCTAGAAATAAACGGGGACCTTGGGTCCAACCGGAGTGCTTTTCTGAATTAAAAGAGAATATGGAAACCATCTATGACTAAACGAAAGATGAGGTACACTTCAGGAAGCCGGCAGCACTTCAATCTCCTAGGGAAAGTCGTAATACTTGTTTTTGTCAATATCATCATGATATTAGCCATAACACCGAGGACTACATCAATTTGACATAAGAGGTGAAAATCTGATTGAAAGAGGAAAGTTGGGAGCTTATGTCAAGAGAAGAAGTGGGAACATGCCTGACAATTCTCATCGAGCTGACCCAACAAACAATGCGGGGACATCTGCTTCAGATGGAGCTATGGTAATTATTGAAATATTTGATGTAGAATCAGAGTACTTGGATCCCGATCCAGCCCGGAATAAAGTGGGTGTTATAACAGAACATACTAAGATAGTGTCTGGGCTCATAATCTTTTTTGAGTCACTCACTATTTTCGGGGGAGACACAATGACTGCACCGACTCCTTCTTTAAGGAAGAGGCATGTTCACACTTTGGCTACTCAGTTAGAGGGAGGCATATCCTCCTATCAGTCCCAAATTCCTTTTCCCTTCATATGTTTTGATGAAGATGACTTGAGGGACATAGCTGGTCCTCGTGAGGATGATGTGGTGATAGGAGCATCAATTGGGGGCAATATGGGATTCGCTGGAAGCTCTGCGGATGTGGTCGGAGAGTTTGATGAGGAGGTTTTGTTGGGAAATGGCCCTTTCAAGAAGATGGTCAGGGTACTTTTCATTGTGGTGGATTGTCCCACGTGTTACAATACGATATTTGGAAGATCCTGGCTCTCCAGGATGCATGCTGTGGCTTCAACAGTTCACTAATGTTTAAAATATGTTGTTCAAGGACAAGTGGGAGTTGTTCGGAGTAGCCAAAAAATAGAAAGGGAATGTTATGCAACTGCGCTTGCCCTTAAAACTCTGGGGGCAGTCCGGGTAAACAAAGATTAACAGTTGTTGGGGCCCTCTAGGGGTGACGGTGAAATTGATGACCCCAGAGAGACCCCTGGTGTTTTGATACCAAATGAAGAAGTTGAAACCCACTCTCTGGCTGAAGGAAGAAATGTTAAAGTTGGATCTAAGACGACACCAGAATTGAAGAATAAAGTGTTGTCCTTTTTGGCAAACCACCAACATGTTTTTTCTTGGTGTAATGTTGATGTGACCGGAGTGCCTGCGAATGTTATATCACACCAACTATCCTTCCAAAGAGATGTTGCACCTGTTGTGCAAAGAAGAAGAGCTTTCTCTAAAGAGAAAGCTGATGTCATAGTTCAAGAGGTTGACCAGCTTACCAAAATGCGGCACATATAGGAGTCTCAATACCCTTTATGGACATCCAATCCAGTGTTAGTAAAGAAGAAGAATGGGAAATAGCGTATGCGTATCGACTTTACTGACCTCAATAGAGCTTGTCTAAAAGATCTTTATCCAGTCCCCCAGATAAATCAATTGGTAGACTCCACATCTGGGAACAAGTTATTATCCTTCATGGATGCCTTCTCTGATTATAACCAGATACGGGTGGATCTGAAGGACAAGGAACACACTAATTTTGTTACAAATATGGGCCTCCGTTGTTACAAGGTGATGCCTTTTGGATTGAAGAATGCCGGGGCTACCTATCAAAGGTTGGTGAACAGAGCGTTTGCTGATCAGATTAGGAGAAACATGAAAGTATATATTGATGACATGATGGTAAAAAGCGTCGAAGAAGAGTTGCACCTAGCAGATCTTCAAGAAACTTTTGCCAACTTAGCGAAGGTTAATTTAAAGTTGAATCCAAAAAAATGTGTCTTTGGGGTGCAGTCCGGAAAGTTTTGGGGTATGTGATAAGTGAAAAAGGGATACAACCTAATCCAGACCAGCTTGATGCCTTATTACAAATGGATCCTCATCAGAATATTAAAGAAGTGCAAAGGTTGACAGGAAGGTTAGCTGTTTTAAATCGTTTTATCTCAAGGTCTTCGGATATGTGTACCCTATTTTTCCAGACTTTAAAGGGTGCTAAAGACTTTAACTGGTCACCACAGTGTAACCAGGCATTCAATGAAATAAAAAAGCATTTATCTTCCCCCAAAACTCTTTACAAACCTGTTGATGGAGAAATACTGTACATATATCTAGCGGTTTCTGAAAGTGCTATAAGTCTGGTGCTGGTTAGAGAGATGGACAATTATCCTTGTCCAGTGTACTACATCAGCAAGAGTCTGATGGATGCTAAAAAAAGGTACTTTAAGCTTGAAAAACTAGCAATAGCCTTGGTGATTGCTGCCAGAAAAATGAGGCCCTATCTTCAGTCTCATTATATTGTCGTTCGGACATCTTTTCCCTTGAAAAATGTCCTTCGAAAGGCAGACATATCAAGCAGGATGACCAAATGGTCAGTATAATTGGGGGATTATGATATTGATTTCGCCCCTCAGACTGCAATCAAAGCTCAATTTGTTGCTGATTTCTTGGTTGAGTTCTATTCGGATAGGGGTACTAAGCAAGCTGCAGATGAGAAAACTAAAAAAGTATGGGTTGTCCTGACAGATGGGGGATCAAGTACCATAGATTATGGTGCTGGGATATGTTTAACATCTTCGTATGGCGATAAGTTATACCAGGCTATATGTTTTACTTTTAGGGCTTCTAACAATGAGTCCAAGTATGAAGCTGCTATAACTGGTCTGAAATTAGCCTTTCTGTGTGGGGCTAAAAGAGTCAGGTTAATGAGTGATCTTTAGCTTCTCATCCATCATGCCCAAGGTCAATCTGAGGCAAAAAATGAGCAGTTGATTAAATACTTGTTCATCCTTAAAGAAGTGGCAGCTAACTTCAAAAATGTTAGCTATGAGCATATACCTAGATCGGAGAACACACTAGCAGACTCCTTGGCAACCATAACATACTCTGAGTCCTACCCATGGATTCATGTGCAAGAATGTCCATCAATACGGCCCAATCAAGGCAAAGAAGAGGAGGAAAGTTTGAGTATACGAGTGGTTCAACCCAAAGACTGGAGATATCCCCTTCTTCAATACATTTCTGATGGTATTTTGCTTCCGGAGAAAGTTGTGTCAAGGAAAATGAAACATAGGGCTCATGGTTTTTTAATCATAAGAGATATATTTTACAAGAAGTCATTTAGTAGACCTCTCTTGCGTTGTTTAGGGATTAAAGAGTCCCAAATTGTGCTATCCGAACTACATGATGGTAAAGGATCAACACACTGTGGCTATAGAGCTTTAACCCGAAAGTTTTTGTTGGCCGGATACTACTGGCCATCCATAATGGCAGATGCCAAGGAATTGGTAAAGAAATGTGACCCATGCTAGAGATATGGTAATGAAATTCATATCCCAGCTGTCCTACTAGAGTCGAAATCTGAGCCAGTGCCTTTTGCTCGTTGGGGACTGGATTTGGTAGGGCCTCTACCGATGGCATCCAGAGGGTGCAAGACTATTATTGTAGCCATTGATTATTTTTCCAAGTGGATAGAAGCAGCCCCCTGGCAGGAACTACTTCAAAAGCTGTTATAAAATTTATCTTGTCCAACATTTATTGCAGATTTGGGGTTCCACAAAAGATAACCAAAGATATTGGGCCACAATTTGATAACAAGGATATGGAGAGTTTCTGTGCCTCTAGGGGCATTCAGCATTGCTTCTCTTCTCCTTTCCACCCACAAGCGAATGGTCAAGTTGAAGTGGGAAACAGGACCATTCTATCCGGTCTCAAAAAGAATTTAGAAGGGACTGCAGGAAAGTGGCCAAGCTATTTACAAGAAGTATTATGGGCGTACCAGACTACACTTGGAGCTGCTACACAAGAATCTCTTTTTGCCTTGGTATATGGGATGGATGCAATTGCTCCTGTAGAGGAAACTCTTCCATCATACAAAGTCCACAATTTTTCCGAAGAGGCTAATGAAGTGGCAATCAGAAGTCAATTGGACTTAATAGAAGAAAAAAGAGTTAAGGCTCATTTTAGAGCCACCCATTATCAAGGCTTGATGAGGAGCAGATTTGCTTCCAAAATAAAAAGAAGTGATTTTCGACCAGGGGACAAAGTGTTGAGAAAATTCTTCTTACATACTAAGGAGAAGCAGTTCGGCAAGCTAGCTCCAAACTGGGAAGGGCCTCATGAGGTCTCCGAAAAACTTAAGCGTGGGACATACATGCTTCAAGACAAAAGATGGAAGAATCTGAAACCACCCTTGGAATATTGAACACCTCCGGTTATATCTGGAATGAAAGTTGTGTAAATATTTACTTGTTTAAAGTCCATGTAAATATTAGGGGGGCATACTCTTTCCTACCGTGGTGGCGCAGAGAGGATTTTAATGAGCTGTCCGAGTTTTTTCAATAAAATTGGATGCCTTCTTAAAATATTCGGAGTGGTTAGATTTACAGTTTCTTTAAAGTCTTCTAAGGATCTTTGGCAGATCATATTGATCCGGTGGAATGATGACCATTTAACATTGTCATCAGAGATTTTAAACACTCTTATCTTAAATACTTGTAAAATAAATAAGGGTTCTTTAAACATCAACCATTGAAATTAAGCAAATATGAAACAAAGCAAAAATTTAGCAAAGTAAACCTATCCGGATAAACCGGATGATGATATTAAAACATAAAATATGTCTTGGCCATCCAAGGACTTTGAGTTTAAAGAAAGGCTTAACCGGACTCAAACCGGACGCAATTACAAAAATTCCTTGGCCATCCAAGGACTTTATTATTACATAATGATAAGAAAAACAACATAAGAAAAGATAGTTAAAACCTCAGGGCTAATTCCCCTTGGATGTTCTTGCATCGTCTTTTTTCTTGGAATCTTTGGATTCGTCACTGGGACTCTCTCCAGTTTCTTCTTCTTCATTAGTAGTGGAATCTATTCTACTACTATAGCCATGTCGATCACCTTCTACCATAGTATGAAACGGGAGGTCCTCATACTCTACATATCTCCATAAATCTCCAAGTGTTCTATTCGGAAATTTCTGGTGGACAAGAAGTACCATATCAGATTTGACCTATGCATCTCTTACTTCTAGAGAGTCTATCACCTTATTGGTATACGCATCAATCTTAGCCTGGATTATCTTTTCCTGCTCTTTAAACAAATCTTCTTTCTCCTTGGTTACCTTGGACACAGCCTCTTCAAGAGAAGTGTTGTCACCGGACAAAGTTCGGATGACATCATCCTTGGTCTTCATGTCTCCCTTCAAGGTGGAAAGATCTTTTTCCAAGTCGGTGCATTTGGTTTAGAGCTCTGTATTAGCTGTCTCTGAGGTGACCAACTTGGTTGCCAGATATTGTTTCACATTCTTCAACTCCTCAAGCTCCTTCTTCAATGCATTTATACTCTGGTTGGCATTAAGGAGGTCAGTGGACAAACTCTCCTTTTCTGTGTTAAGGGTGTTGATGAGGGCAAATTGACTTTTTACTTGCCTCTCCAAGTTGAGCACTGGCTGAATATGGCCCAACAGAGAGTGAGTCACCGTATCGGTTTCCCCTGAGACAGTAAAAGACTTACCATTAAAAGTCACCATATTGGAGAAGCTTGGGGGAAGGTATGGGCCAGCAGAGTTGTATTTTTCAAACTCTCCGAAATAAAGACCAATATTTTGGAGGCCACTGATGTCTACTCCTTCTAAATCTCCTCGGGTACCCTCTCCAATGTATAGATCGGTAGGGATTTGCTCTGCCAGGGTGGGGTCAGTTGGATCGGCCGGAGGTAGAGACTCCGAAGGGCGGAGGACTACTTCATCCCCCAAGGAGACCTTCTTCTTCTTAGCAGTCCTCTCATCGCTGCTAGCTCCCTTTTTTCAATCATTTTTAGGAGGCCTTGGTTGATTTTGGGGTTCACCTGCCTCCTTAATGGACTCATCCTCAACTACTTTAAGCAAATTAGCATCAATCCCTCCTTGGACCTTCCCTCCTTGGCTCTCCGGAGAAATTTCCTCTGCAGCACCCCGAACAGCCTCTGCTGCAGCTTTCTTTTTCTTGCCCTTTCCTTTCATTTTGCTTGGGGATTTGGCTCTGGAGGGCAAGGCCAGTTTGCCATCTTTCTCCTCTGTTCTCTTAAGTATAACGATCGGAGGAGGTGGTATAGTGAGCTACTCCCAAGTGAGATCTCTCCGGCCCGTAGTGTTCCAAAGGTAGGATCTCACCAAGTTTCCTGAAGTAAAGCCGATGTGGAAGGCGTTCCCCAACGGTCAGCAGCCCATGCGTTTAATTTAGTGCATGTGGTCTACTCCTCCTCTAAATAATCAAGGAACTCCTTCGGCAATACTGACATAAGAGAAAAGGTGATTCAGGAATAAAAGTTTAGCAAAATAAGAAAGACAAAAAAGTAAAATACTTACTTGAGCTCTTCCATTTGTTGGTGAGCATACTAGGATTGACCCCAGCCTTGATTTTTCTCCCATTCTCCCACGTACAACTGATGAAGAGGAACTGGATCTTCCAGCTTTTCTCTGACTCTAACTGATCATCCACCACTTTAAAGTTGTCTCCCATATTATAGTGGTGGAATGGGATGTGATGGTTTTTACAAAGGCTGGCCACTGCAGCGAACTGCTCCATTGGAAGAGGAATGCCGGACAGCCTTGACGCCATGATACAGGCAAGGAGAGTATACCAAACATTTGGACTCAGCTGGCTTGGACAGAGTTTAATCAGGTGGAAATGCCTGACGATTTCTGGATCCAAAGGGAATCTGAGCCCCCAATTGAATAACTCAGTATAGATGACGATCTCGTTGAGCTTGCAGTCCATCAGAGTTTCCGGTGTGACTGATATTCTCATCTTCACTGATTCAGGGATCCCCCACTTAGTTCGGATCCTGCCCAGCTCAGCGGTGTGATTATAGACATAATTAATGTTCTGCATGGCCAACAGATACTTCACATTGACCTTATGAAAACAAGGTCCCACTTTGCCTTCCAGGCACTCCGGCAGATCCGGATGGGTCATGCAGACTTTCTCCTTTCCTTTCCCCTTTTTGTCGGAGGCAGCATCTACAGTTTTCCCGGAGGCTTCAGTCTCAAATGGGGCTCTTCGACACTATCCTCCATCAATTCTTCCATCACTGTGGAAGGTTTATCAGTCGTTGTGGATGGAAGAGTGCTAGCTTGTGGCTCAGCAGTTTATCCGGACGGTTGAGTGTCAGTCTCTCTTAAAGGTCTGGTGTCCGGTTGGGGCTCAGCTCCGGAGGACTTAGTATGAGAAGTGATTATGGTTTCCTCGGATCCAGAGGGTTTGTCTCTTGGGGCTCTAATAGATGTCTCCGATCCAGAGGTTTTATCTTTGGCTGTAGACTTAGAGGCCCCCGTTTTGGAGGATTTGGGTTGTGAGCTTGTTGCTTAGCCTTTTACCACGCACGTTGTCCGGCGAGGGTTGGTTTTCTCTGGGGATTGCTCAATGTCAGATCCCATAGAGATAAACAGAGAAGGCTTCCTAACACTCGATACTACTTTCTCTTGTATGGAAGAAGGCTGAGACTCCTGAACCGAGGAGCCTGACGGGATTGGCGAGAGGTTAGGTTGGAATAAACGTTTAGGTTTTGTATTTTTAGCAGAAGAAGATCCTTGATCAGCTTCTAAGGGTGGTGTATCAGAAAGATTTAGCCAACCAACTTTCACGAGATCGTTTCTCAATGTGAACATAAAACTACCCAAGAGAAGTTTTGAAAGGAAAGGAAAAAAGCTCTGAGAGAAGAAATTTCAAAATGATGAAGATGGTGAAACAGTAAAGGAAAATAATTTATACAAGTAAGGCAAAAAGTTATTGATACCTAGGAGAAAACGAAAAGACTTAGGTAATGATTGAAGGCGGCGCTGACGTAAGAAACATTAAATGCATGAGTTACTTTTTGGGCTTAGTGGGAGCGCCGTTCTAGGAAGAAAACGGCTGGTAAAACGAATCAAAGTGTGACACGTGTCCCACGATCCAAAGAAAAACTCTTGGAATTCTGAGAAGGAATCAGTCCGGATAAACCTTGAACCGAACACATGAGCGATTCAGAAAATGTTGTTGCTGGTTAAGTGAGTTTTTTAGTCCTGCCAAAGATCTTTGACAAAACCTAAAAAAGGGGCTACTGATGAGTCCGGAATTATTCACCACTGCTCACCGAGAAAACCGAAAAATGGGTAATTCAGATAATAGGTGCCCACTGAACTATCCGGACATGACAAAAGTACTAAAACACTAAACACCTTTTGACTAAGCTATGTGCTAATCTACTTAAGAACTAATGGGTCTTTAAACTTGACCCGATTTTACAACTTGACCTGAAAGCCCATGGGTCCATAATTAAGGGTATAAATACCCAACCACTTTCATTAATGAGGGTAATGAACATTTAATACAACCAGGCAGCTCAAATCTCTCACTACAAAACACCCAAACATTTAATACCTTTGAAATTCTCTAAAACACCTAACGAAATTACCCTGAGTTCAAAATAATCATCACCAAGATCGTCTTTAATAATTTTCCAAAAAACTTTGTAAAATATTATATTATACTCGTCGATACCAGCTGTGTTGTCCGAGTTCATAGAGTTTAGGACATTCCAAAGCTCATCAGCATTTGTGGCCTTCATCAAAGAGTCATTTTCATCTTCAGTAACCATTTTAGGGATAAATTACATTAAATCATCGTGCATATACTTCTCCTCCATTTATCTGCTTTCGTAAGGCTTCTTAGAATAGATATCCTTAAAATAATATTCAGTTAAGACACCAATATCATCAGCATTATAAAGCCACTTACAACCTTCCTTAATTCCTTTAATGGCATTCTTCCTTCTCTTCTTAGACAGATAAACATGATACATTTTACTGTTATTGTCCCCCTCAATAAGCCAGAAACTGTAAGCCTTTTGGTTCCAGAAATCCTCTTCGTTACTAAGAGCTTGCAAGTATAGACTGTTAGTTTTCCTAAGATTAATTTTAGTAGTTTGATTGTTTATGGTGGAATGAAGCAACTCGAGTTCCTTAACATTATCTTCTGTCTCTCTAACTTTACAAAAACAATTTCCAAAATAATTTTTATTCCAAACTTTAAGGCAGCTTTTAAGTCTCTTCAATTTGAACAAAAAAACCTCATTAGGAAGACCACTAATATTCAGACTCCAGTTCTTCTCAACAACATCAAGAAAGGAAGGATCATTTGTCCACATATTCATGAACTTGAAGCTTTTGTTATTGAAATTTAAAGAGTTAGGATGATCATTGTTAGCAGTTATAAGAACAGGGGCATGGTCAGAACAAGTTCTGACCATGTGAAGAACCTGAGTTTTGTTAAAGATATTAGTCCAGCTAAAGTTGGACAAAGCTCTGTCAAGCCGCTTCCACTTCAATCTTTTGTTCCAAGTAAACTTAGAACCCAGAAACCCAGCATCCTCTAGTTGGCAGTCATTTATGGTTTGCAAGAAGTCATCAATGCTATTTTGATCAATATGATTACACCCAAGCTGTTCATTTGAAGTAGTGATAACGTTAAAATCCCCAACCACAAGCCAATCTTGATTAGTCTTGGAAATCAACATCAATTGATCCCATAAGTCCAACCTAAGCAATATGTTGCACTTAGCATAAACAACAGTTAAATGAAAAACAGTATTATAGTTAGTACTAACTTCCAAATTAAGGCATTAATCGTGATTAACCAGAATGTTAATACTAAGATCAGCAACCCAAAAGACCAAAATCTTATTAGAGTTATTAAAAAAGAAACCCGAGAAGCTCAACACTTTTGCAATATCTGAAATTTTCCCAGAATAAGTCAAAGGTTCTTGGATAGTCATGGTGCTAATCTTGTCTTTGAAGATCATGTATTTCAGCCTTCTGATAGTTGATTTTTTATTGATACCACGCATGTTCCAATTAATGATCTTTATCATTATCAGATAAAGATTTATATTTCCTGTTTATCCCTATATACTTGAGAATTTTCATGATTCTAGTGCTTGGTTTTTTAGCTTTTCTTGCTGACTTGAGTTTCTTATTTAATATAGTGCTGAAATCGTAGGTTGTAAGAGATTGATCTTTCCTTGCTGGAGAATGTTGAAAGCTCCCAATAGTTTCCTGAATTAGGGAGTTTATGCCCGATATGTAATTTTCTCCTTTATGAAGATCATGTTTTTCGCATTGAACATAAAGATGTTGGATATCTTCTATAATTTTTGCATTGTAGGAAGATTTTCTTCAAAGCTTTTATAATTATCATTGTTAATAGAGACATAATTTTCATTTAGCTTTTCTTTGTAGAGTTTCTCATTTGAAGAAACTTTCTTCTTGTCCCTGTGAAAGATTATAGATTTAACATTAGGAATAAACTCAGAGTTTGAACAAACTACTTCATTAATATTCTTCTCATCTGATTTAACTTCACTTTAATTTTCTTTAGCAATCTGGTTTTCTTTCTTCTTGTATTGGAGCTGATCATCTTTGACAGTAGAGTTGATTTTTTTCTTGCATTAATCAGGTTTATGGCCCAAATAGAAACAAGAATTACAGTATGAAGGCTAATTTTTTATATTTGACAATGATCCAGCACCCGTCAATTCCAAAACCAATCCATATGTGACTATGAATGTTTCTGGATAAATCCAACCCTATTAATGCATAGGCTGCATTTTTTAGCACCTTGTTTCCTTCTGGAACTTCAACTTTGTAAAGGTTGCCTATGGTTGCAGCAATTTCACGCATAAATTCAGCATTGTAAAGAAATTCTGGGATTTTTTCAAACTTTGTCCAAACCAGAGCCGTAGGTTTCTCAATCTTGGGATGAAAATCTGGAGACCAACGCAGAATTCTCATTGTGAGATTCCTACCTTGCAAACATATCTGGACCACAATCTACAAACATCTTCTTTCAATTCGAATTCGATAAATACGTGATGAGAATCCCAGTTAGTAGTTTGAAATTTTCCTTTGAATTTCAAAGAATTAAAGAATGATTCTACACAGTTTTCTTCGGCAGACCTAAAGAAAACTTTTCAATAAGAGTTATCTTAGCATTCTGCATCAACGAGACTTTGATTTCTTTAGGAAATTGAACGGATATATGATCCATTTTTCTAACAATACTCTATGGTTTAAAAACAATTTCATGGTGGATCGAATTTTGTTTTTCAATAGATCCGCGTACGATTTTTTCTCCACCCTTTGTTCAGTCATGCTCTGTTTTTGATCCTGTAACAGAGAAGGAAACTCATCCTCTTCAAACAGAATGTTATTTCTTATCTCCATGATAGAGATAATCTGAGAAAGAAAGAAAAAAAACCAGACGCCGACGAGAAGGAAAAACGAAGAAATTTAGGGTTAATTATAATTTACGGTCTTTTGTTTAAGAAAAAGGGTTATCAAATAATTTTCTGGACTAGGCTACATCCAAGATCTAAAATTGGTTATAATCTTTTTTCCTAAAAGAATCGAAAATATCTATAACTAAAAAAAACAAATATTTGAACCTAACTAGTCATAATTAAATCCACTTACTTTTGCTACTAAGGAGGAGGGTAAAATTTATTCGATGTAAACTAATATATATTTTTGTAATATATACGAAATATATATAACATTAATGGTATTTTCTGCTGCATTACCAAAACTTGGCAAGAATCATTCTTGCTATCTCATCTGACAATTTTGTAAAATTCGGACATCTTATTATTTGTTTTGTTAATATCTTATAATAAATTTGTGTTTTTTTATTTTTATTTTACGGATATGGATACTTTTTTTTTCAAACTCTGGGTTCTGATTGCCTTGGTGATATAAAGCTCTCTTCTTCCGAAAATTCAAGCCTTATCACTTGAAACTTAAAGAGGGATTATCTTAAGGATTTTGTCTTGGGCCCGGAAATGGCAACATCGTTGACTCATTTATCTTAAGGATTTTGTCTTGGGCCCGGAAATGGCAACATCGTTGAACATGAGTCTTAATGATATGTTATAGAGAGGTAAAAACGAGAAAGCAAGAACAGGAGCTAGGTCGGTCCGGCCGTGGACGTGGTAGTGGACCTTGTCCTCATGGTTCTGGCTTTATTTATTGCATCCATTTCTCAAATTAAATTTGATTGACCGGAAGAATTAGTTCTTTGTGTCATAAGTGTGAATACTAGTATGATATTATCCGCTTTGGGTCAGCGGAAGAACCCTCACGGCTTTGCTCTTGGGTGTACTCCCAAAAGGCCTCAAACTAGTTAAGAGTTTCATTCACTTATATATTGTATATTATTTTCAGTCCTAAGCGATGTGGGACAGCTGATCAAGTGAGGGAGCAAGTTTATTCTCTAACACTCCCCGTTAAACTTGATACGATATGATGGGCATGATATTTCTCATAGTGATGAGCATGATATTTCCCATATTGATGTGACGGACGTGGCCGCCTGTTAAACACATGGCTTAGGATTTTTGGCTCTGATACCATGTCAAGAATATATAAGTGTGAATACTAGTATGATATTGTCCGCTTTGGGTCAGCCAAAGAACCCTCACGGAGAGAGTATTAAATTAAATTTGTATTTCTTATAAAGTAACTGTAGACATTAAGATAGATTGATTGTTAGACTAATTACAATCATATATTTAGGCGTTACTGGTCTTACCGTATTAATTATGGTCCATTAAGATAATGGTCGACCGTATTGATTATGGTCATAATTAGTCATAAACAGTTATAGATGTAGTTCATGTATTGATTATGGTCATAATTAGTCATAATCAGTTATAGATGTAGTTCATGTATATATAGCTTCTTATGACTACATCTATAACTGATTATGACTAATTATGACCATAATCAATACATGAACTACATCTATAACTGTTTATGACTAATTATGACCATAATCAATACGGTCGACCATTATCTTAATGGACCATAATTAATACGGTAAGACCAGTAACGCCTAAATATATGATTGTAATTAGTCTAACAATCAATCTATCTTAATGTCTACAGTTACTTTATAATAAATACAAATTTAATTTAATACTCCCCTCAAGTTGGAGAGTGTAAATCAAGGACTCCCAACTTGCTACACAAAAAATAAGAGTGTAAATCAAGGACTCCCAACTTGCTACACAAAAAATAAAATTGATCTTTCCCGAGTGCTTTTGTAAATATGTCTGCCAATTGCATCTTTGTAGAGATATAATATGGCCGAATTATCTTAGCCTGAATTTTTTCTCGAATGATATGACAATCAATCTCAATATGCTTAGTACGCTCATGAAAAACTGGATTAGCAGCAATATGTAAAGCTGCTTGATTATCACAAAACAATGATGCTGGTTTACCCAAGTCGACCTTCAAATCTGTAAGTATGTATTTCAACCAGGTTAATTCCAAACAAGTATTTGCCATTGCTCTATACTCTGCTTCTGCAGATGATCGTGAAACATTAGTTTGTTTCTTTGATTTCCATGATATGAGTGATGATCCAAGAAAAACACAATATCCAGAAATGGAACGTCTTGACATACGACATCCATCCCAATCTGAATCACAAAAGGCCTCGAGTGTAAGATTGTTTTCTGATGGAAATAAAAGACCCTGACCCGGTGATTTCTTGATGTAACGGAGGACTCTTAACGTTGTTTCCCAGTGTGGCTTCCTAGATTCTCCCATAAATTGGCTCAATGTACGCACCGAATACACAATATCAGGCCTGGTTACTGTCAAATATATTAACCTGCCAACTAGTCTACGATATCTAGTCGAATCTTGAATTAGCTCACCGTCTTCATCGGTTAATTTTAAGTTCTGCTCCATTGGAAATTTTTCGGGTTTTACTCCTGATAATCCTGTGTCTTGTAAAATATCTAATACATATTTTCTTTGAGACATAAAGATTCCTTTTTTAGATCGAGAAAATTCAATACCTAGAAAATACTTTAAATCGCCCAGATCTTTAATGTGAAAATGTTGAAGTAGATGATTCTTCAACAATTTGATTTCATGTAAATCATTCCCAGTCAATAGGATATCATCAACATAGATGAGAATAGCAGTGAACTTGTTTACCTTGAGATTTAGTAAAAAGTGAGTAATCTGCTTTTGATTGTATAACCTACAGTTTTGACAGTAGCTGAGAAAGTGGAGAACCAATTTCGGGATGCTTGTTTTAAACCGTAAATAGACTTCCGAAGCCGACATACCAAATTCTCCCCCTGTCGGCGGAGACCAGGAGGTGGAGACATATATACCTCTTCATCTAGATTTCCATGAAGAAAGGCATTGCGAACATCAAGTTGATGAGTGTACCAATTTTTGGAGGCTGCAATAGTCAACAAACATCGAAGGGTCGTAAGTTTAGCAGTTGGAGATAGTCAATACCTTCAACTTGGGTGTAACCTTTAGCCACCAAACGGGCTTTATATCGCTCAATAGTTCCATCAGATTTGTATTTGATCTTATAAACCCAACGACATCCGATAGGTTTGTGCCCTGGATGAAGATGAACCATCTGCCAAGTGTTGTTATGCTCTAGAGCCTGAAGTTCAGTGGACATGGCTTGGCGCCAGAGTGGATCACAATTAGCATGTTCAAAGGATGAAGGCTCTTTTTGTGATGTTAACAAAGCTAGGAAAACACGATGGTTAGGGGAAAATCATAAATTTGAAATGTGAGAGGAGAGAGGATACCTTGTAGATTGACGAGAACTCGATTGCGTTGAAGATTGATTGATCTCGGTAGACATGTCGTAGTCTTGGTGCCATGTAGGAGGTTGAATATGACAGGTGGAACGACGAACCAAGATATCATTAGGAACAGTAGTAGAATGAGGTATGGTTGAGGGAGGTGAGGTAGTTGAAGATGTTGGTGGAGTAGAAGGTGTTGGTGGAGTAGAAGGTGTTAGTGGAGTAGAAGGTATTGGTGGAGTAGAAGGTATTGGTGGAGTGGAAGGTGATGATGGAGTGATGAGTGAGGGTGCTGAATTCATAGCTGATTCTGTAGATGTAGGAGATTTAGAGGTTGAAGGTGTGAGATTTTTGGGATTGGATGGAGATGAAAGATATAATGGCTGAGGCTCTGAGTCATAAGATGTAGGATTAGGAACTGTAACTGATGAGTTAGGTGTTTGATTGAAAGATGGAGATGATGATTGGTTTGGAAAAGGAAAGTTGGAAGCGGGATGGAAGGGAAATATATTTTCCTCAAAGTGGACATCACGACTTATGGAAACTTTATAAGTATGTAAATCAAGAACTTTGTAGCCTTTTTTCCATGTGAATATCCCAAAAAAAACACAAATGGATGCACGAGAGTCAAATTTATGTTTGGGATGAATATTAGTTACATAACATGCACAACCAAAAACGCGTAAGTGCGTGAGTGAGGGAGACCGATTATATAAGACCTCGAATGGGGACTTATTTGATAGTAAAGGAGTAGGAATGCGATTGATGAAACAAACAGCTGTTAAAATACAATCCCCCCAAAATTTAAGTGGTACATTTGATTGAAACATGAGAGAACGAGCAACATTTAAAATATGTCTATGTTTTCGTTCGACAACTCCGTTTTGTTGTGGGGTATAAACACAAGAATTTTGAAGTTCAATGCCTTTGTTTTGAAAAAAAATACAAAGAGGAAGAAATTCAGTACCATTATCCACTCGTATTGTTTGAACATCTTTTTGAAATTGGGTTTTGACGAATTGCACAAAACAAGTTAATAAAGATTGTGTTTCTGATTTATGGTGCATAAGAAATGTCCATGTGCATCGAGTAAAATCGTCAACAATTGTAAGAAAATAACGTGAACCTGTATATGAAGGAACTTTGTGAGGACCCCAGACGTCACAATGTAATAAAGAGAAATGAAATTTTGTATTTATTGAGCTTTTTGGAAAAGGTAAGCGTGTTTGTTTTGCTTGTGGGCAAATTGTGCAATTATTTCCTAACTCCTCGTGACTACCTGGAATTAAATGTGAAAGTAACTTAAAACGAGACAAAGAAGGATGGCCTAGGCGTAAGTGCCATAGGTCAGATGACTGAGAAACCGTACATATAGTCGAATTATTTGTGGATGGATGCATATAGTATAGACCACCATGTTGTCTACATGATCCAATCATCTTCCCCGAAACCAAGTCCTGCAAAATACAATAGTCACGAAAGAAAATGATGCAACAATTATGTTCTTTGGTCAGTTTTCTCGCTGAAATTATATTTAAATTAAAGGAGGGTACACACAAGACATTTGTAAGAGTTAATTTTGAATTAAAAATAATTGTGCCAGTGTGAGTGATTTGCGGTGCTGCACCATTTGGTAATTTAACATTAGTAATAGTTGAAGGCCTAGGATCGTTTAAGAGTGAGAGACAATATGATCTGTGGCGCCAGTATCCAAAATCCAAGGACTTGTACTACTAGAATTAACAGACACAATAGTAGATGAAATCAAACCTGTTGCAGACACACATGCATCAACATTACCAGAATTATCGGGATCTTGCTTGTGCTAATTGCTGTATTTGTTCGATGGTAAAACCTTGAACGATACTGGTATGGATTTTCGATGGGAAATAATCATCAGCCATGGTTTTTTAAGGAATGATAAAATAAAGAAAATTAGGAATTTTGCTCTGATACCATGATAAAAATAAAGAAATGAAAAGAGACTTAATAAAATATAATATTATTCTCTTGTTTGAATGAATTACAAAGTGTTACGGTAAGAAGCTATATATACATGAACTACATCTATAACTGATTATGACTAATTATGACCATAATCAATACAGTCGACCATTATCTTAATGGACCATAATTAATACGGTAAGACGCCTAAATATATGATTGTAATTAGTCTAACAATCAATCTATCTTAATGTCTACAGTTACTTTATAATAAATACAAATTTAATTTAATAACTTGATTCAGTTTCATTCACCCTGGACTTTTACAGCCTAACATTTGAATTGTTTATTATGAGTAGAGGTGTCAAATGGTTCTGGAACCACGGTTCAAAGCTGACAATCTGCTTAAGAACTGACGGTTTACCTGCGAAATTGGCCTATTAGGACTGCAAACTGGCAGGACTGCAACCCGCCAGAACCGCAAACCATTAGGACCGCCAGACCGTTAGGACCGCATAAGGAGTAACCCGGCAGGACTGCAACCCGGCAGGACTGCAACCCGGCAGGACTGCGAAACCACGGTTTATTTGTAAAAAACCGCGGTTTATTGGTAAATATTATAAATGTTTTATTTATTTTATAACCAAAATGTTATATTTAAAAAATATTGAGATATTGCATATTATTATAGAATTATTATTACATTTTTGTTAATATTAATCTGTTTTGGTTATTAATATTTTAAGTGTTGTAATTATTATATAGTCTAAAATTTTAAATATTACTTATGTTATTATCACATTTTAAATATTATTATTATGTTTTTAGATCTAATATTAGTAGTGTTGATTTTAATTACAAACCAAAACTATATCTTATCATGTTAAAATATTACAAAATTTATGGTTATAATTTTAATATTACATTTTGAATTTTATTACTATGATTTGTTTTTAAATATTACAAGTGTTATTTATTATTTTTAAGTTATATTGTTATAATTTTAATATTACATTTTGAATTTTATTATTGTGATTAGGTTTTAAATATTACAAGTGTTATTTATTATTTTTAAGTTATATTGTTATAATTTTAATATTACATTTTGAATTTTATTATTGTGATTAGGTTTTAAATATTACAAGTGTTATTTATTATTTTTAAGTTATATTGTTATAATTTTAATATTACATTTTGAATTTTATTATTGTGATTTGGTTTTAAATATAACAAGTGTTTATTATTTTTAAGTTATATTGTTATAATTTTAATATTACATTTTGAATTTTATTATTGTGATTTGGTTTTAAATATAACAAGTGTTATTTATTATTTTTAAGTTATATTGTTATAATTGAATTATTACATTTTGAATTTTATTATTGTGATTTGATTTTAAATATAACAAGTGTTATTTATTATTTTTAAGTTATATTGTTATAATTTTAATATTACATTTTGTATTTTATTATTGTGATTTGGTTTTAAATATAACAAGTGTTTATTATTTTTAAGTTATATTGTTATAATTTTAATATTACATTTTGAATTTTATTATTGTGATTTGGTTTTAAATATAACAAGTGTTATTTATTATTTTTAAGTTATATTGTTATAATTGAATTATTACATTTTGAATTTTATTATTGTGATTTGATTTTAAATATAACAAGTGTTATTTATTATTTTTAAGTTATATTGTTATAATTTTAATATTACATTTTGAATTTTATTATTGTGATTAGGTTTTAAATATTACAAATGTTATTTATTATTTTTTAAACCAAAATCATATTTTATCATGCTAAAATATTACAAGTTATATTAAAATATTTAATATTACAAATGCTAAAATATTACAAATATTAAAATATTTAATATTACAAATGCTAAAATATTACAAGTTATATTAAAATATTTAATATTACAATTGCTAAAATACATTTTTTAGTCTCTTGTCGCTAACCACTTTTTTAAGTCGCAAAACTTTCTCAACAATAGCTGCAATTTGTAATGGATCTCCCAAAACTTGTCATCGAGTCTCACGATAAACCTTACTTAACGCAGCAGCAATCAAATCGACCATCTTCGTCTTCGTACTAACACTTTGTTTAGGAACAACAGTCTTACTCTTAGTAATGGAGAGTGAAACGCAGTAGAAGCCATAAGGGAATAAAACCCTAATTTTTATTAAACAAAAACAATTCTCCGAACAATGAATAGAAGATAGGTTTATATAAGGGTTCAAGCGAAACCCTAAAACTAAAAAAAATATGAAAATTACAAAAATAACCTAAAGTATTAAAATTGCAAAAAAAGAGGAAAGATGAGCCCGAATGCCCAAAAAAGCCCATAGCTCACGAGCGAAGCTCGTGACTTGCGTTCGTGACGTCGTTTCCTTCGAAACAAGGTGTTGTGGGTCAAAATCTGACACCGGAGCTCCAAACTGTCAATTCACCGGACTGTCTGCATCATTCCCGCCGGGGAAGAGAAGATTCGTCCTCGAATCATAACTGGTCTCCCCATCAGAAGAGTCATCTGCATAAGGAATCGCTGACGAAGATGCTGGAGTCGCTGGTAGAGTTCCCGCTCGAAGTTGTAAGGAAGGAAAGCCTTGCGGGTTTTTCTTTTGAATTTCTCCCAGCTGCGGACTTTATCCTTGCCTTCACGCGCGCGGTTCTTCTTCACCTGCTGCCACCAAGCCTGTGCCCTACCGCGTAGGTGAATGGTGACTAATGTGACCCTTATCTCCTCAGGAACTTCCTTGAAGTCCAGGACTTTTTCAATCTGGGATAACCAATCGATAAGTGCCTCTGCCTTAAGGCTGCCATCAAAGTCCGGGATGTCTATCTTGAATCCAAGCTCCCAGCGGCGGGTGTGAGAAGTATTCTGGTCGATCCCCTCCCCAAAAGGGTTATCCATACCCTCAAGCTCTGTGCCTTGTTGCCTGGCATTCAGATCAGCCATCTCACGGGTAAGATCGGCTACCTGACGGTGTAGGTCAGCAACTTCACGATCATCTACATCACTTGTATCTCTAGTCACTCTAGCGCCACCGCGACCGCTGGTTCTTCCTCGTACCATCGCGCAGGACTGCCTGTGTCTGATACCACTATACTACCACTATACTGATACCTTATGGCTCTGATACCACTATGATGGAGAGTGAAACGCAATAGAAGCCATAAGGGAATAAAACCCTAATTTTTATTAAACAAAAACAATTCCCCGAACAATGAATAGAAGATAGGTTTATATAAGGGTTCAAGCGAAACCCTAAAACTAAAAAAAATATGAAGATTACAAAAATAACCTAAAGTATTAAAATTGCGAAAAAAGAGGATAGATGAGCCCGAATGCCCAAAAAAGCCCATAGCTCACGAGCGAAGCTCGTGACTTGCTCGTGACTTGCGTTCGTGACGTCGTTTCCTTCGAAACAAGGTGATGTGGGTCAAAATCTGACACCGGAGCTCCAAACTGTCAATTCACCGGACTGTCTGCATTACTTAGTCTTGGTTATAGTTGGGTGTTTGACACTTCGTGTCACCTTGTCGACCATTTTAGAACTAAAATTTGGTTTGGCGGTCTTACTAAAAGCCGTACGTGTAGTACTAACAAGTTTGACGTTTCGCCTCTCCTTATCAGAAATTTTCAAACTAAAATTTTGTTTGAGAGTCTTACTCATATTCGTAGGTTCAGTGGCACATTTGATGCGTCGTGTGATCGGATCCCTCTCGGGTGGAGGAGACATCATAAAAGAAGAAAATTCCAAAAAATCAGTTTTCGGAGTTGCTTGTCCTAACCTGTTGTTGAAGCCACAAGACGGCATTGGAAATAAGAAATAAGCACAAATAATAACTAATACAAACTAATAACAAAAAAAATCGAAAAAAAAATCTAACTATTTCGAAAACAGAAGTACGATATGTAAAATACAAAAGTTAAGCTTAATAACAAAATCTAGAACAAGTTGAGAGATTTAGAGAGTTTATAGTAGATTTAGAGAGTGTGTGAGGTTGGGGTTCGGGTCTCCTCTATTTATAGGGGAGACCCAATTTTTTTTTTTAAAAAAATCCGAAAAAAATTATTCGTCCAGACCATCCGGACAGGCGGTCCGGATGCCCGAACCTGACTTTCGGACCATCCGGACCTGCGTCCGGATTCAAAAGCAACGGCTAGTTTCATAAACTAGCCGTTGCATTTGAATCGTGCGGACCATCCGCACGTCTGACCGGATGGTCCGCACGGTGACGTCACTTGCTGACGTCATCCGTGACTGATTTTTTTTAAAAAAAAATAATTTTTTTAAAAGTTATGCACTTTAAACTATTTAAAAAAAATCAAAACTCTATATATAGTATTCCACACTAATATTTTAAAAAATAATTAAAAAAATTATATAAATAGGAAATTCAAACTATTATTTAAAAAAAAATCTGTAAATAGATTTTTCGAACTATTAGTTTTTTAATAATTTTAGTACTTTTATGAAAAAAAATATATATTAAATTCTCTAGATTAATGAAAGAAATTTTATATTATTAACCCTTCCTTTTTTTCTAGTTTATTGAAAGAAATTTTATATTATTAACAAGTTAATTTGGAACATAATAGATAGTTTATATTGTTGATGATGTTAATCTCCTAAATAAATATATTAAATTAATTATATTTAATTATGCCATCATAATATAATTCCTTTTTAGGAACCAAATTACATATAGTTAATTGAAACACATTTGGTATTTTTGAATTTATTTCACAACCAAATTACATGTGTTTATGCAATTGGAACATAATCCAAATTTATACAATTTTTAAAACTTTAAATTTATACTTCAAAAATTGAATACTTCAATTATTATTATTTTTTTCCCAAGAAAGTTTTTCATATATATTAAAAAGAAGTTTTACAAGACTGCTAAAGGCAGTCATAGAGCACAAAGCTCATTGATTTACAGAATGTAACTAATTAACAAAACTTATGCATTTACATAAACAACATTTTCTTCTCTTAGTCTTTCGTCCTTCTCAGCCATTTTCTTTCAAACCAGCGCTTATCTTCTACATCTCTTCACCCTTTACTTCTTTGCTGGTAACCTGAAACCTGCAATCAAAGATAAAAACATGTAGTCAAGTCCTTAGACTTGCTAAACAATGTCAGATCAAGTAATGAACAGATCAAGTATTAAGTATAACGGAAGTTTCCTAAGCCCAAGATATCAGCCCTTAATATGCTAGATAACTCACAGAAGTTGTGCTGAGATTGAATACAAAAGCTATTTTTAACTTTCAAAGCATGTTTAGACAGCCAATCTGCATCCAGATTTTGTTCCCTATTAATGTGTCTAATAGTCATTTGTGAAACTATCAATTGTCTGCAACACAATAAGCTATGTTCTAAGTACCAAGGACTCAAACCAGAAGCTAGCATATTAAACAAAGCTAAGCAATCTAATTCAATATCAACTAACTTAAGACTATTCTCTTTACAATATGTTAAGCCATTTAATAACCCAGCAATTTCTGCACAAATAGGAGAACTCTTTCCTATCACATCCCCTTTAGCCTTTATTATATTACCTAAGTTATCTCTTATTATATATCCAAAACTAGATTCACCATTGTTTAAAGAAGACCCATCACAATTAAGCTTAACACGATTATTAGCAGGCTTAACCCACTTAATGTACATGAAAGGTTTGGCAAGCTTTATATGATTAAAACAACCTAGTTGTTTAGCTGAATTAAAATCAGAGGACCAATGCTTCCTAGATAATGCATGAGCCAAATCTAATGAAGTAATCATTAACATGACCTGTCTCACAATCTGTTTATATGAAGAAGAAATGTTACTATGCCTATATTTATTCCTGGCTTTCCAGATACTCCAAATAATCATAGAAGGCAAAACAGTTCTAACATGAACTCTCTTAGAAGTTGATAGAAACCAAATATTCACAATGTGATTAATAGTCATGTGTTTTCCTATAATAATATTAAACTTGTCAGAAAAGAAACTCCATACCAGCCATGCAGTATCACAAGAGACAAATACATGTTGCAATGATTCAGTGCTATCACAGTACATACACTTACTAGCTAGATGAAAACCTTTTGATTGAAGTATAGTATCAACACTAATCAAATTGTTCAAGACTCTCCAAAGACAAAAAGAGCATTTTTTAGGAGATAGATTGTTCCATATTTTATCTTTAATAATAGATGAAGGATGTTTTTGCCTTATTTCTAACACAGTCTCCTTTAACTTAAAAGATCCATCACTAGACAGCTTCCAAATAGCAGAATCTAAAGCATTTAGGTATATATGTGTTGTAATGATCCTATCAACATATTGTAAAGGCAAACTATTTTGAAGCTTAAGCATATTCCAAGTATCATTAATGATATATTCACTGACTTTAGTTTGCTGATAATGATGATAATTAGTATCAGTTAACAAGATTAGTGGTTTCATATCATTCCATTGATCTAGCCAGAAATCTATATTACCTTGGCCTATTTTCCACCTAACACGCTTCTCTGCCTCTAGCCTAACCTCCAACATTCTTTTCCAAACTTTCGAATCAGTATTTCTTAATCTAGCTTGCAAAGGATGTATACCATTACAATACTTAGAATGTAACAGCTTAGACCATAAGGATTTTTTACATCGAAAAGAGAACCATAATTTATAAGCAAAAGCAGTTTGAATATCATCTAAATTTCTAAAATTAAGACCATTCTCCTTGAATGGCTTACATAGACTAGTCCAGTTTGTCCAAATCATACTTCTGTTAAACTCATTACAACCCCAAAGAAATTTATTTAACAGCTTATTAAACCTAGAAACAACTTTTAAAGGTAGTTTTACTGATTGCAAGTAATATATAGGATAAGACATAAGTACTGAATTTATTAATGTCATCTTACCACCAAAAGATATATGTTTAGAGTTCCAGTCATGAATCATATCCTTAACCTTATCTATTAAGCCTTCAAAATGTTCAGCAAAGTTATTGGAATGAATAGGTATACCTAAATATGTAAAAGGTAACTTAGAAAACTTAAATCCTAAGAAATCTTTAAGATGATCTAATCTGATTCTGTTTATTCTTGAAGAAGTTAGAAAAGTAGACTTTTCTTTATTCAACTGCTGACCAAATAACTTTTGATATAAATCTAAGAAACAAGCTAGATTTTTAACACTAGATAATGATCCATTTAAGAATAATATTATATCATCTGCATAAGCTAGGCAACTAATATTCAAATTACTTCTCATAATATAAAGTTTGATCTTTTGCTGATCTATCAACATCTTAATACCCCTAATAAAAAACTCTTCAGCAATTATAAATAGGCAAGGTGAAAGGGGATCACCCTGCCTAAGACCATTCTTAGACCTAAAATACCCAGAATTTATTCCATTAGTGATAACAGAGAAGAAAATATGTTCTATAGACTTTCTTATTAAATTTATTACAAGATCATTAAAACCAAAGGCAGACATTACTTCATATATAAACCTAAACTGAAGTTTATCAAAAGCTTTTGACATATCTAGACTTAAAATAAGGTTATCACCTCTAGTTTTCCTGTTTAAATCTTTTACTAACTCCTGTACTATTAAGATATTTTCCTGAATCATTCTATTCTCAATGTATGTACCTTGTTCATCTGAAATTATTAATGGTAGAAGCTTAGCTATTCTACTTTGTATCAGTTTTGAGATTAACACATTAAACACAGAACAAAGACTAATTGGTCTGAATTGAGTCCAATATTTGGGTGATTTAACTTTAGGTATAAGACAAATCAAAGTAGAGAACACTCCTTTAGGTATATCTGAACACAAGAAATAAACTTAAACAGCATTAAGTAAATCAGATTTAATTATAGACCAACAAGCAAGATAAAATCTGGAGTTGAAACCATCAACTCCAGAAGCACTGTTTTTATTAAGAGATCTAATTGTATCATATAGTTCTTCAAAAGTAGGTTCTTTCAATATACTATCATTACATTGTTCTGTTAAAATTTCTGGTATAACACTTCTAACAATAGACAGATCATTCATTAGGGAAGTCTTGTTCAACAAGTTTTTAAAATAGCCTACAGCAGAGAGACCTATCAACTCCTCATTTTCTACCCAAATGTTATTTTCATATATTCCATTAATTATGTTCTTAACTTTCCTTTTCTTAACATAATTGTGAAAAGTTGAAGAATTATTATCACCTTCAGCAGTCCAATTGACATAACTTTTTTGACACCAATAGATTTCTTCTTTTTCAAGCAAAGTTATTAGAACAGCATTTAATTCTTGCAATTTCATTTGGTTCTCAACACAATTATCTTCCTCAATCATAATTTCAGCAAGTTTAATTTCATCCTCAACTTTATTTATGTTAACAAAAATGTTACCAAATGTAACTTTATTCCAATTTTGTAGATGTTTTTTTAATCTCTTAAGTTTAGACCAAAAAACATACATATCAGAAGAGTCATTTGAAGGTATAGACCAATTACTTTCTACAGTTTTCATAAAATCATCATGCTTTAACCACATGTTTTGAAATCTGAAAGATGTTTTTTGAAGATTATTTTGTTTTAGAATTGTTATTAACAGTGGTGAATGGTCAGAACAGGTTCTGGCCAAGTGATCAACCCTAGTAATGTTGAAAGTATCTCTCCAAAGTTCATTATATAAACATCTATCTAACCTTTTCCATTTATGCTTATTAGTCCAAGTGAAATTAGAGCCTACATAACCAGGGTCTTCCAATTTACACTAAAAAATCATTTCATTAAAATCATCTAAACTTTTAGTATGCAGATTATTACATGCTCTTTGCTCACTAATGTTAGATATAGAATTAAAGTCTCCTACAACTAACCAAGGAAACATATTTACAGATATATTTCTAAGCTGATTCCATAAAGTTAACCTATGACTAATGTTACATTTAGCATATACAACAGTAAGCAAAACAATCTCCCTATATGCAGAGTGACTAATTCTAACACTTAAAATCTGTTCAAAGTTATCTAAAAGTTCAATCTTAAAGCCATTCCTCCATAAAATCCATACTTTGTTACTTATGTTTGCCTGAACAGGCTCAAAGCCTAATTTAGAACAGATTTATAAACTTCTATCTACTGCTACCATAGGCTCTTGCAAAGCTAATATATTAATACAATGCTTTTTAGTTAAATTCTTAATCCTTCTAATAGTTTTAATATTACCTACTCCTCTTACATTCCAATTTAACATTTTTAAAGTCATTTTAAAAATTATTTTGAGGGTCCTAAAGATCCTTTAGAGTTTCTAGTTTTAATAACAAGCTTATTCCTAGAAGATCTTCTAAGCAAACTATTCAATGAAGCCTTATTCTTCTTCTGTTTAGGTGATACAGGCAAACTTAAATTTCAATCACAGTTATTTCCTTTATGTGAATTAGGGGAAAGACTTAATCTGTTTCTAATAGATACAGACTCAAATTCATCTACATCTTCATTCAATAAAGCATTAAAAGGGTTATTTATATTCATGGATACAACTGCATTTTCTATATCTTTTTCTGTTACAACACCAGGTTCAAGTTGTTTAAAAGCAATTAAGTTGTTATCAACAAATACAACATCATGAGAATTCAAAACATCCAATGTCATATCATTATCAACAGCAGAATCATGCTCACATGCTAAAGAGATGTTATCATTATCTATATCTTTTTCTGAAACATTATCAGATTCAAAAGTTTTAGATGCAATTAAATTCTTATTACTAAGCTCAACCTCGTGTGAAGTACAAACATCAAAAGCAATATTAATGTCATCTTCAGAGAATACATGTTTACATGAAGTGTTATCATTCTTATCAGCACAACTTGCATTAGAAACATCATGTAAAACAATATCATGCTCACAATTTTTACCAATCAGCATAGATTTATCCATTGCAGACATACTAACATTATTATTATCAACCCTAACAGATGTTATATTATGCAATGATTGAGTATCCATGTCAGACATACTAGCAGATGCAACATTCAATGTATTAGGAGACTTAACAGCATTAGAATCTACATTTACACATGCAATTTGTCTAACAATATTACTGGGTTTCTCAACTTGTTGATTAGTTTCTGTAATTTTAATGTCATTAAGTGTATCAGAAACATTATTAGTATCAAGATGTGTATCAACTATCTGTGTATTCATATTTCCAGGAATCTCATTCATTTCAGATTGCACATTATTATTATCAATTCTAACAGATGTTATATTATGCAATGATTGAGTATCCATGTCAGACATACTAGCAGATGCAACATTCAATGTATTAGGAGACTTAACAGACACTATACCAACATTAGAATCTACATTTACACATGCAATTTGTCTAACAATATCACTGGGTTTCTTAACTTGTTGATAAGTTTCTGTAATTTTAATGTTATTAAGAGTATCAGAAACATTATTGGTATCAAGATGTGTATCAACTATCTGTGTATTCATATTTCCAGGAAACTCATTCATTTCAGATTGCACATTATTGTTAAACTCTTTATTATTAATAGGTTTAGGCATCCAAACATTAATATTCTTTTTATCCTTAGATTTAATTTCAATCTTTTTTAAGTTCTGTGTTTTCTTAAATTCTAAATCATCAGATTTGCAAGCACTGTCCTTATGACCTAAATGTCTACATTTTCTACAATAAGAAAGCTTATTTTTATAGATTATATCTTGCCAAAAACCCTCCCTATCCCCAAAACTAACCCAAATCTTTTGAGGAAGGACACTGGAAACATCTAAGACAGTCCAAACTTCACAGTTATTAAAGCTAGCCCTATTTTTGTTAGGCAACCAAGAATTTAAAGGAACACCAACAGCCCTAGCTAAATTTTCGATTGTATCTATATTATACATATATTCAGGTAATTTCGGAAAAGAAACCCAAACAGGAGTCAGGGGAGACTCCCGTTTGGGATTGAAATCAGGACTCCATTTTAAAATCCTAAACGTATACTGACCCATAGATCTGACGTTATAATTCCAAAAACTTTTTACATCTAACATATTTTCGAATTCAACAAGAACGTGCCTAAAATACATCTTATATATACTGTAATTTCCTAAGAGTTTTAAAGATGCTAAGTACCCTCTAAACTCTAACACAGAAGGACAACCATACGAAAATTTAGCTATCAAAGTATATTTAGATAAAGAATTAAGAATGAACTTATCTTTTTCGCAAAACCTGACGTAGGTATATCCATCTTCAGAACCTACTTCCACTTTTTCGTGCTTGAAGCCCCCAGAAGATTCAGCAAGAAATGGCCGCTCCTCCTTTCCCATCTTAACAGCATCTGCATACGTTCTTGTTGGTTGAATCAGCTGCTTGGAAAACTCTGTTTCGCCTTTGTGTGATTCTTCACTCAGAGACTCGTTTCTTTCAAAAATTGGATTTTCAAAGAAACAAGCCTCTGTGATATGGTTGTTTGGTAGTTTCTGTAGTGGTTTTGGTCGATTTAGTTCTTCTTGATGAAGAACAGAAGTTGATTCTGGCATTTTTTGGTTTTGGGGCTAGATCTGAATATGACGAAAGAGATGAAAGTGGCTGTGATACCACTAAGGTTACGCATGTGATTGTGAGGCTGAGAAGAGAGGCTGCGAAGAGAGTCTTCTCAGTTAACAGGCTTGGCCCATGGCCAAGATTTCAAGATTCGATTTTAGGTTTCTGGCCAAGATTTCAAGATTCGATTTTAGGTTTCTTGGAGGCCTAAAATCTCCCCTTCAAAAAATCAAATACTTCAAATATTAAATTTATACTTCAAATGTTGTAAATTTGTAATCGAAATACAAGTAGATGTACTTATTTATTTAATATCTACATAATATTAAATAAAATATCTTAAATACATAAATATAAATAGAAAAGAAAACGTATCAAAATCAAATTACAATTATTATTTTATTAAATGTTATTTAAATCACTTTCGCTTTCAATTTTTATTTTGTTCTTTACAACTTACAAGTAATTTATGTTTATGCATATAAACTTCTAATATTGAATAGTTCCAAAATACAATAAACTATATAATTCATATAACCATAAACACTTCAAGCTTGAAAGAATCTAAAGAATCACCTAATAATTTAAAATTAGAATACAATTATACGTCTAATAGGTATATATTATTTAATAGGTATATATTATTCAAACGTATCAAAATCAAATTACAATTATCTTTTTAAAATGTAATTGATGATTATAAAATTTCGATTAAAATGATAACATATTTAAATTAAAATACATGAAATAGAATAATTAACTCGTGTATATGGTACATATCTCAATTATTGAAATTAGATTCAATTAACACTTACAAATTAATTTTAAATAACATTATAAAATATTCTGATAAACGGTTCTTAAATGGTTCGTCTGGTGGTTTGAACTGGCGGTTTAACTGTGAAACTGGCCCATTAAGACTGCAAACTGACAGGACCGCCAGACCGTCAGAACCGCATAAGAGCAACCCGACAGGACCGCAATC
Organism: Limnanthes douglasii subsp. nivea; assembly: GCA_036936605.1. NCBI lineage: Eukaryota > Viridiplantae > Streptophyta > Magnoliopsida > Brassicales > Limnanthaceae > Limnanthes > Limnanthes douglasii. Next base: position 59,123,802 of record JAUPFV010000004.1, read on the forward strand.
CGGCAGGACCGCAACCCGGCAGGACTGCAATCCGTGGTTCTGATTTAAACGGTGCGGGTTGGTCCCGGTTCAACCCATTTGCCACCCCTATTTATGAGTATTGTGAGTTATATTTAATCCATCTACTCATATTTAAGATGCAAGTATTATTAATATATTTGTATGCACTATATCTCAAGAGGTTTTTTGCACTTCACTGCACTAAAAATAACTATTCTATGAAAAAGAAAGTTGAAAATCAAATTAAGCTGAAAGAAGCACTAGAAAAAGGAGATTTGATATCCAAAATTTCACAACTACATTTTTATAATTTGAAAGTTTTAAGAGATTTTTTTGACAGAACTGGCAATGAAGCATATATTAGAAGCATACTAGTAATTACTGCTTATGCTTGTCTTGCATGAATTATCACGGCATGGTTTTGCGAGGAACTTACCTTTTGTTTTTACGGTTCCTACTTCTTCCCACGGCTTTTATAAAGAAATGATAAAGACAACAGTTTCCTAGAAGAAGCCTGGTTATCATCCTTGCTTAGAGATGCAGCTGACTCAAACTCCATGGTTTCAATGTTTACATTTTCAAAGGACTGGAACGAGTCCAAGGCATCTAAAGTCAGTTGCCAACCGCAGAGTGCCACCCTCACTGCCGAGGAAGTTCCTCCGAGGAACTCGAACCACTATTACTACAACTAGCAACTGCAACGATTTCATATACCCGTGGACAATAACAATTATGATGCTTAATAGGATCAAAACCTACAGCTTCCTCATAGCTGCTTTCTCTGTGGAAGTCCTATACAATTAGCAGTATCCTCAGGGTGCTCACGGTCGACGGTTGGTGATGCCTTGCCAGCCTGACTAACCTCTTTTTTAGATTTTTCCATAGTTTTTAATGGCGTGTGGCGCCTCGTGGCGATAAGCGGTCTGAGTATTGCGGCGCCGCGATGAGGGTCGCGGCGCTCGCCTTTCCGTTCATGAAATATAATACTTATGTATAAATTTTTGAATATATATGGGTATAGACTAGTTAAGATAAGATTATAAGTAAGCGAAGATATATGTAATTACATATTAGTAAGTATGTAAAAAATAACAAATAAATTTTTAAAAATATAATTACATGCACTTAATAGTTACGGTTAGTTTTTTGGAAATTTATTAGTAGGTAAGATAAAATTCAAAAATTCAAATTTAAGGTTAATAGAATAGGGTGTGACACTTGATGAATTGTATTTTTCTTTTGGGACATGCTCTATTTAAATTAATTAGAGATTCAGCTCTTATAATTTTGAAAAGTTTAAATAATAATACGAAATGGTTTGGCAGTCATTATTTTATAAATTTAAATTTATAAGTAAAAAACTAGAGAGTGGAAAAGATGAGTTATAGGATTTAAAAAGATTTTTAAAAAATGAAGGTATTTGAGGAATTTGTTAGCTTGTTTGGGTCTGATCGATAAGGCGCTGCCTTAAGGGGGCCGCCGCGGCGAGCGCCTTATCTATCAGGGGCCTCGCCGTGACATGAGGCGCTGTAGCCTCCTATTTCAGCGCCTCAGGCCGCGGCGTCGCCTTTTAAAACTATGGATTCTTCATAACCAAAACAGAGAATGGCATTGCAAGAATATGACGGATGGGCACAGCTCTCATTTTCTGCCATGGTACATGTAGGGCTCTTGCAGGGGATGCTCAACATGTATTGGCATTTTTAGGATTATCATACTTCTTGGTCGATATTTAAACTATCACTTCTATTCTTGTCTCTGCGTTATATTGTTCTTGTTAATACTACCATTTCAGTTTGATAATGTTTCTCATGGGATGGAGTAGTTGTCACTCAAACCAATTTCCAATTGCTTCGTGCCATAAGGAACAAACCAATAGATTTTTATGGAGTTTTGCAGAGTTGGAATGATACTTGCGAAGCATGTTCGGCTAAATGGGCAGGAATCAAATGTTTGAAAGGACATTGTTTAGTTGCAACTTGGAAGTTTCCTCCAACAAATTGTCACTTACAGCCATAAACAGGTCGTCCTTGGAACATTATTGGCTGCATTGGTGCCTGTCGTTGGTTTTAATGCTGTCATGACTTCAGAACATTTTGCCTAGTTTTTTGTCTTTATTGTAATCCATGTCTTCGCTCTTGTGTATTATATCAAAGGAACTCCTAAAATGTTTTAAGTGGTTGTGACTCTGGTTATATCTCTAGGATTGGCTATTGGGGTTGCTGCAATTGGACTTCTTATAGCATTGGTTGTTTCAAGCCCAAAAGAAGGATGGAGCGGTCGTAGTTTGAGTCTTCTTGATCCAACATACACAGCCAAATATACCCCAGTTATTGCTAGCGTTAGTGAGTATCAACCCCCAACTTGGCCTTCATACTTCATGGATATCAATGTTCTTGCCTTTTTGGTTCCAGCTGGCATTATTCCATGCTTCACGCCTTTATCAGATGCAAGTACCTTCATGATCCTCTATATAGTTCCATCTGTCTATTTCTCTGATGTCATGGTTCGACTTATGTCGATGCTCGCTCCAACAGCATGCATCATGTCTGCGAAGGCAGGGGATACAATTTCTACTACCAATACCGCTCCAAAAAATGCTGCCAAAAATGAAAAAAAAAGGAAGAAATGTTGAAGAGAAGAGCGTCAAAGAAGAGCAAGAGGAAGGAGAAAGAGTCAGTAGCAAAACCTCCTACAAAGACCAAAGTTGGGAAGAAGCTTCAAGTTTTTCCTTTGGAGATGTCTATGGTTGCTCTTCTTTGGCTTGTCATGTTGGGGGGCTTCTATGTGGTTCATTGTGTCTGGGCGGCAGTAGAAGCATATTATGCTCCATCAATAGTCTTAACATCTCAGACACGTGATGGCTTGCATCTTTTTGATGATTTTAGGGAGGCTTATGGAGTCATGTTACTGAAGTTGATGAAGTTGCTTCTTGGTGGGACTATGGTTGGTACTGCCATGTCTTCTCGAGAAAAAACAGCCTGAGAAATCTTTGATTCGCTGGATGTAAAATACGTTCTAGTTGTGTCTGGAGGTGAAGCTGCTTCAGCTTGATAGGTCCAACTGCAGCTACTGTAGTTGTGCACTGGAGGTGAATTGCACTACAATAGTGCTCCATAAAAAGTAGTGTTTGGTATCATTTCTTCTACTTTTTTCCTTTAATCCTTCTCTGGCTTTACCACTGTGTACGGGATATGTTCTCTGTTGCAGAACAAGTCAAATATAAGAATTTAATTGGCACTTGCGGATCAAGGAGTCTTTTGTTCAATTATCCTTTGGTTTATCGACTGATATTTGGGCTCCTTTTGTTTCCTTGTCACTCAGGTCAGATCGTAGAACAAGGGCTTCTAAACCTATATGGATGAAGACCATGACAAGGTTCGTTGGAAAATTTCATTGGTTCCGCAGTTGACAAAGGCTTAGCAACCCTTTGAGTTAGTATTTAAGGTAACTTTTTTTCTTTGCCTTGTGGTGCGTCCTGTCTGTCTTGTAGTCTAACAGGTGTTTATGGATATGTTATTGGGAAAAACAAAGATGATGGACGGATAGTTAAAAAGGCTAGTTTCAAATGCTTTTATATTTGTTCTGATTTTGGTGTTTGACATTATTATTTGGTTTCAAAGAGTTATACGTAGTGCTTATGAATTTGTTTTTTAGAACAGTGTGTGTTGATTATGTTATATGGGTTTGCTGCATTCCGAAATTTTGTGATTTCCTTTTCTTACACTGTCAAGATCTATAAAGAAAGACAGGCCAGAATTGAGATCTATGTCCATTTTTGGATTTAAGTTTGATTTATGATAGGTTCGGATCTTGTCTTTATGCTGTATAATTTTTCAATAAACAGTGTATATGGTAAAAAAACAAATTTTCAAACTCCATTAATGCTTAATATTATATTTGGGTGAAGCTATTTCCTCCATAACATTTTTTATTTCCTCCATAAATCTAAAAAAAATCCATCTTGATATTTTGCCACTTCAACACTGATTACAATGTTGAAATTACAATGTTTCGAACCCTCACCCCAACACTGATTTCGACTTCACACCGAACCCTAACCCTGATTCTACAAAATTAAAAAACCACTCATCTTATTCGAACAGCCTCTCAACATCCCATATCGATTTTGAAGAAAGACAAGATTTTTTTTTCATTTTTTAACTACCGGTTCGTTCAATGAGTTACAGGAACTCAATGAACAAATCGAGCGATCCTGTAACTCAATGAACGTTTGGAGCAGCCTATAGTCTGTAACACATGTAACACAATCCAACCGCCCTAATCGAGTTTCTGTTTATTCGATTCGTTCAATGAAAACGAGCCATAATCGAATTCCTACAATATGTAACTCAATCAAACAACCTAGTGTTTTTTTGTTACTGAAGTCAGCTAATCCTACAATATGTAACTCAATCGAGCGAATTTTTTACGATTTTAAACACGTGTTGGGAATATGCGTGTTGGGAATATTGGTCCACTACCAAAAGGTCGCATACTAGTTGAGGTATGTTCTTACTTATATACCGCTGATCCTTCCCATGTTTAACCGATGTGGGATATGGGACTTCGGTCGTCACCCTAACAAATCCTCCTCTCGAACAAAGTACCACTTAGCCTCCTCTCAATTGAGTTTCATCCGCCAAAGCCGCGTATGTGCTGTCGTTCCACAACCGCTTCCCAGATCTTCACCTCGGGACAATGTCGTAGATTAAAAATAAATAAATAGACTCAATAATAATCAGATAAGTTTTAAAAAATTAAACACTAATGAAAAAAATCTCATAACTTTTTTTTAATAAATATATATAGTAACGTACCAAGTTTAATATATATATATATATATATATTAAAAGTATCTAAAATATAACTATATTTTAATAAATAAAATCTCATATAAATTTAATAAAAATATATAGTAAGATACAAAATTTATTATATATATAATATCTAAAATATAATTATATTTAAACTTTAATTAATAAAATCTCCTATAAATTGAATAAATGAACAGTAACTTTCGAGTTTTGTGTATATATAATATCTAAAATATAATTATATTTAAACTTTAATTAATAAAATTTGATTAAAATTCAATAAATATATATAGTAACGTTACAAATATTGTACATATAAATAATATTTAAAATATAATTATATTTACAGTTTATATATTGATATATATATATATATATATCACTATTTAATTAATAAAAACAACCAGGTCAGTATATTTTTCAGCAAGATTCAAGTAGTCTATTTTTTTTAATTTTAGTACGACAATTTAAGGTTCATGTTTCTGTATTTGTAGATTAGAGTTCCTTATATTAATGGTTTATTGCAGTCATTAATCAGGTTTTTTTAGATAGTTGCAGGTATATCGATTGGGCTGAAGGGTGGAAAGTTCGACGATTAATCAGTCTTCATTTAAAGTAATTTGATTAAACAGTTTTATGTTCTACTCATGTTTCGTTGAATTGTTAACATTGTTTTGCTTGATGTATTATTATTGATATTGTTGTTAATTTTTATGAATTGATACAGTTGTTGTTAAATTTTGTGAATTGTTAAAGCTGTTGTTGAATTGAATTGGCTTGAATGAATTGCTTGTCATGATGTTGTTTTACTGCTTCTTAGTTCATTTTAGTGTTTTGGCGTGGGGTCTTGTTGCATTTTAGTATTTTTGGTGTGGTGCATGGTATGAACTGCATGAATTGATGTTGTTTTACTGCGTTTTGGTTCGTTTTTGTGTTTTTGTGTAGTGTTTGGTATGAATTACTGTCATATTGTTGCTGTTAAAATAGTTGCATTGTTCTCGTAAAATTTGAAGCCTAAATTTTGATACATCTGTATAAAATTTGAAGCCGAAGGGTTGTATTTTGTTGTTGAATTGATGTTAAAGTTGTTATTCATAGTGTTTTGGTGTTTTATGGTACATGTTTGACTACATATTGGTTAATTTTCAGCTGTATTTTGCTGTTGAATTGATGTTAAAGTACATATCACCGGAGGCTATACCAAAATTGTCGACACGTACGAAGAATATATGGAGAGTAGGACGGTTGAAGAGTGTCGTGCCGCCTTAAGACAATGCATTCTTATAAGCAAGGCTTATACAACATGATGATGTTTAGTTTGTGTGTTATTGTACTTTATGTTGCTTTAATTTGTGGAAGATGTTTGTTTGTTTTGATGATGATGTTTCTTTTTGGACAATGTATGTTATCAAATGCGATTTGTTTTAAATATTACTCATATGATATTACTCTTATTCTTAACATGGGATGTAACCTTTTATGTGCAACTAAAACAATTCTTGTTTAAGTCAAAAGCATAAAAATCCACTATTTTTTTATAAAAACAGACGAAATGTACCTAATTCCGAGATGGCATCTCAGAATCAGGTGTCGTTGAACAAAATAATTGATTCTGAGATACCATCTCGGAATCAGTTTTTTGTTGCTAAAAACTGTAGAAATCAAGATTTCCTCTAAAAAAAAGCTGTTTCGAACTCGAATTTTCAAGTTATATTAATGTAAAACGTAAAAACAAGATTAAATTATCTTGTTCATAGATTGAGTGTTGTTCTCGGCTTGGTTTGGTTTTCTTCCTTTTCCATGATTAATCTTTGACAAAATTGAAGTTTTTTGTTTTAAGGTTTGATTTTATAGTATAAAATCATATATGTTGGATTATATTTGGATTAATGATGTGTTCGTTTCTATGCGGGTTTATATTTGGTTAACGGTATCTAATTATAAATTAGAAAATAAAGTGAGGGTAATCTTGTAAAAGCAAGTGACAAGCGTTTTGGAGAGTTTGCATTTTGGAGGAAATAATAATATATTTGATGGGAGGAATAGCTTCACCCATTATATTTTTGTAAGATCGGTGGATAAACGTTTTACAATATATTTACAGCCTTAACCTTAATATGTCTTTTTTTACGTTTTATTAGATAAATATAAAATTTAAATAAAGGCCAGTTCAAAAACTTACTCTATATATTCGAATTAAATACTCTCGTGGAGATGGATGTGTAATGATGTAACTTTGGGAGAATTCATCTACCATGTGTATAATCTTATTTGTTTCCAAATCCAAAACTAATTGAATATTTTGCTTTTGTTGTTTATATTTTAATATTTTCGATTTGGTTTGGTCAATTTTGATAACAAAATCATATTACATCCATGTTTGGTTTTTTGTGATTTAGAGAGTTACATGTATACAAATTGTATTTGGTTTAAACAGAAAATCCTCCGGTCTAAAAAAAAGTCTCGTCGCCTACAAAACAACGGATTATTTGGCCAAAATTTACTTTATAAATACGTCAGATGAGGGTACGATTTATTCGACCCGCAAGTTGGACAGGTGGAATATTAAACTAATCTTTATTTTGTACTATAGACTCAACAAATGTATAACATTGAGAGTATTTTGTGTAATAAGGAATAATTGTTTTTTTTAGTAAGTTAGCTCGGTGAAGTAGCCTCAAACAAACTAATTGTCTATGTCTAAGGGTCCAACAGGCCACAACTTCCACCATCACTGCTATATTAGGTAACTTACCTTTTCTTGTTGAAGGAGGAATATAGTTGTGATTAGGGTTTTATAAAATATTTTATCTTCTTGTCGTCTCTCAAACTCCTTTATTCTCTTTATATTTTACTCATCAAATACAATTGAACACCATCCACTATCTGTATAACTAAGCATGAACTATTAGAAGACAATCTGTTCTCGTCTAAAAGAGATATACAAGGGGCTAAAGATTCAAAATCCTAAAAATGTATCTAACATGCGTATGATTTACAATCTCTACCAAAACCCGTCTGGTCGAAAAAGCAGGAAAACTACAAATGCAATAATTGTTTGGTAAACTAAAGGAATACGAGTACTTTGTGTAGGAGCAAACAATGGCACAAATGACGAGATCATCGATTTTTTTCGTGCATTCTACAAATATCGAGCATTTATATACATTTACTCTAGTTCTTATAATTAATAACGCGTACAAGACTACGAGGTAAAAGATGTTTTTGCTTGAAATTTTTAGGATAACATCAACCAACAAAACATTTTGTATTACTTTTGTTTTCATGAGATAAAAAAAACAAGCAAATTATACGTCGACTTTGAGTGTTCTAAGGGTCGTGATGGTGGATAATATTTGTGCATTTCCGCATATTATCATCACCGATAGGGAGTTAGCGTGATAAATGCTATTGAGGATAATTTTTGGATGCTACCCACATGTTATGCAATTGACATATAAACAAGAGCATTAATTCATACGCTAAAAAGTGTTTCCCAACGCAGACATGTCAGACGAGTTTTGCAAATTTTATTATGTCGTTGCCCAATCGGCCACGGATGAAGAGTATAACAAATATAGCGTTGAGTTAAACCATGTGTTCTCTTTATGCCCGATAGTTATAGATTATGTCATGAATAAATGGATAACGATATAGGGGAAAATTTCTTAATATCCACACGAACGAACATAAACATTTAGGTAACCAAAGTAGAAATCAGTAAGTGATGTTTTCATTTATAAACTTTAGTTTTATGAGATTCAATGTTATAATCATAATTTATTCATTTATATGTATTAGGGTGGAGAGTGCCCAGTCGATCGTAAAACACGCACTCGGTACAAGTCTATCCCCTTTTTATTTTATTTTTGAGAAAGTGTTCATACATTTTTTGATGCTCAACATTGAGAAATTTTCAAAGCATTCGGGAGAAGTAAGTATCATCCGAAAACAATATCTAGAATTCATATCTATGACAATTTAAAAGGTAAATTATATTTTACGGCCTTAGATATTATTGATAAGAATCAAAAAAATTATGCATAGATCGGGTAACTTGTGGTTGTATTGTTAAAAAAATAAACGGGTTACCGTATACATGCGAGGTAGTTATGACCGAGCGAGAAGGTAGGCCCATTCTTCTTGAAGAATGTGATGTTCATTAGAGTACTTTAAATATCATTCCTAAAGATAAATTTGGTACATAATATAGTTTCATCCGTGTTTACAGGCCAAATATTCAAGATCATATTATAAATAGGATGATGCAAATCCTCAATCTCGCAACAAGTCATATACTTGAGCCTAAACAATCGGTTTTCATTAAAGGTAGAAAAAGTCAATCTGAACAAGTCGACTAAACGAGACCCATCTCTATTCGAATATGCCAGAAGTCAAGGTAATAACGCTAGCATGCCCGGTATGATAGCCAGCACGCAGCCTCAGAAGCAAAATAATTCATGATACCCAAAGCTAAATTTTCCTCGAAGAAGAAATATAAAGTTACTCGAGCAAAAAAGTCTAGTAAGACCAAATATTTCTACGGTCACGCGAGTTAGTTTCTAAATTACTTGCATGACTATATTACTAGTGTCGTAGAAATATAGTGAGACTGGATTTATTGGCCGAATTTAAAGGTCAACACGATTTATGGGAAATAATGTTTGATGGTGCAAAAAATATAGACCACCTTCTTGAAAGACTAGATTGTTTTCATGTCAACTTGGGTGGTAATAAGAATTGAATGACATCACCTGATACCGGTTTAGTGATAGTTACTCGACATGAATATGTGGTATACTATATATCTCTTAAAGTTTCATATACGTATATATTTTTACGCGGTTTACCGCTTCACCCGTGTCCTACACAAGAAGTTAGTCTTGGTTTCGTACATGGTAACCACTATGTTAAAATAAGTAAATCAATATAATTCATTTATAGTACTTTATGTTACGTTACACAAATTTATCCAAATTTAAAAATTTCAGGTTGTTTTAGATTAACCTTTGCCAAAAATATATTTGAGTTGGTTCGTGTTTCGCACTAACAAAGACCTAACTGCGTTGGAAATTACGCTCGACAAAATATTTAAAAAAATATAACCAAATCAAGTGTTTTATAACATCTACGGCGCATGGTGGAGCAACACACTTCTACGATTTGACCAGAACCCCTTGATTATTTCCATATTTTACTTGTTTTAGTTTCATTTTGACGACGTACTTACGACTTATTTACTTACCATTCAGATAGTTAAAATTTATTCTAAGACTAATATAAGTATTCTTTGACTTTTTTATTTTAATCTCTCTAATATTTATGTATGCTTTTAATTAAAATTATTTACAACATGCTCAAAATAAGTAGAATTAAAACTTTTTATATCAATTTTGCACCATAAATACACAAGATCCGCCATGCACATGCACCTAGTGCGTGTGCATTTGTATATATTTGCGCATGAACAATGTGTGTTGGTGTAGAATATCACATAACCCGAGTACAAAATCGTGGGATTCTGGTGCGAAAATATTACCAGAAAATTGAAAAAAAAATTTGATTCCCACTATTTTGTACTTTATAAAACTAAATACTAAATAAGTTATCGTCAACTTAAGTTGTTAGAAACACATGATGCAAAAATCAACGATGAAAATTAAATAGTTAAATTTGAGTTAGGATGGGTACAACAACAACTTAGGAGTCTGAAAGTCAAACAACAACGAATTTGGACTAAACTTAATGAAAAAACGACGGTGACCAAGCAATGAAACACAATTAAACAAAGAAGTGGGACTAAAGCTTATGAAACAACTCGGCTTCCTCTCTCTTAGTTAGCATTTGGACATGGACAAAATCCAGCTATTCCTCCGTTATACTGTCAGTGACCAAGCAGATAAACAACTGAAGCAATATGGCATTTCTCACCGTTGAGGTTAAAAACTAAATGTACACTTTTTTTGATAGATACGTCCACCTAGTTTTAACATCTTCCAAACGTCTTGAAATTTTAGGCTGCTCAACGTGATCCTTACCATAGAGATAGTAAAATTGGCATCACGTTTCCTCCAAATAGGTTTTACCCCATTCCTCGCTATAGGTTTTTGCCACTTCTACAGAGGCTTTCTTCAAATATTCATCTTTGACAGCAATCCACCTAGACATTTTTGTATTTTATGGTATGAGTTTTCTAGGTTGAGTTCTTATAAGAATAAGGTGTTTATTTATTGAGATTTTATCGAGGATAGCGTAATCCAATAGTCTATGAATATTGGACACTTGTAAGTTTTGGATAGCGTAATCCTTTAAACCAATCTTCTTAGGAAACCTATAGGATAAGATTAACGCATATCCATAAGTGTGTCAGGATAAACACATGTGATGCATTACACTTTAATTTGGGGGTCGAGATCGAACAAATATGATCAATATATAGCATTGTCTTAAATTTTACTTGATAAGGTAATCATAATAGCCAAATTAATATCTGACACATATAAATTGTACATACACGTATCCATAAAGTAATCAAAATATACTACTATATTTCATATAAATCATAATACATAATGTGGTCAAGTTCGATAAAATTTATTAAAATACTAAACTCATGCATAACAAAGTAGTCGGTACAAAATAGTCGTGATATAACAAAATATTAAGTCAAACACGTAAATAACAAAATGGTCGTTACACAAAGTATTCGTAAACATCAATAAGGTACATATAAAAAAGAGTCAGTAAATTAACCATATAAAACATAATGTAAAATCAATTCCGCTCTTGATACTGGAGCGCTTGTCTGAAACACTTCTCTAAAGGCTCACGAAATGGCTCCAGACTAGGCTCATAGGACCTTAACTTTACCTCGATAAGCCGATTTAACAAATCAAATCATCTTTCCTAATAAGTGGTTGTGGCTGAGCTCACCCCAACATATGCATCAGTTGGGTGATATTCTAAATCGATAAATATGTAACATAAGTTGGTCTCAACCCATACAATGTATAACGAGACCTTTCCAGGTGGGCTTAGCCACTATAAAGCACCTCATATCATTGGGTCTGATAGGTTCGGATTTTTGTTAGAGGTTAGGATCAGATTTTTCTTAAATGGAATTTTAGATTTGTCATAAGAAAATATGTTGAGTAAGATGAGTACTTGATGACTGAGATGTGTACCTACTTCGAATGTTATTAGGCATGGGGGCTCATAAGACCGACCTGGACTCGCGACCTGACCCGATTGGTCTATGAACCCAAATTATTCTATAAATAGTCCAAAATTGAATTAATGGGTTGGTTGATTCTCTATCTACATATTAACAGCTAGCACCTCTATTTTATTTCTCTACCCACTACTCAAAATTAAATTCATCATCCAAACAATTACCTTTAATACCCTCCGAATCGATTTAATTTACGTCAAATTGGTGACCACAATGCGAGCGAAATGTGCCAGAATATTAGTATTCAAAAACTAGTTGACATTCAGAGGTTTTTGAAATATGGAACTTAATATGCAGATATATTCTCCACTTGAAAGTGAGAGGATCAGAGGCAATGAAGAGCATGTGAATATGTCTCATGTGAATCACAATCCCGAGGAAAAACTCTTTATGCATGAAGAGTGTGATCAGCTCAGGGTATAGGTTGAGGCACTTAAAGCCCATTGGCATACTGAGAAATATTTGGATAAAAAGAACCCATTATAGCACTCTAAACATGATGAGCCAGATAGTATCCTTAAGCAAAGTTCAGATAATCAATTCCTTAAAAAAAGAATCGAGCTAAACATTGTACAAGCACATCGGATTCAGTTGAGGGCCCCACATCATGATGAGATTCAAAGTTTCTTTTTCCTCTTCAAGTACGGATCATAGGCGCAAAAAAAAATCTAGCTAAGAAGTATAGTAAGAAGCATCCAAAGTCAAGTAAAAAGCATTCGCCAGTAAAGAAAAGGGGATTGGAAGGGTAAAGGGAAGAAGAAGTATTATCAAAGAAAAATTAAAGGGTCATTAGACCATAGTATGGATCATCTGTTAAATGGTCAATTTTTTATACAGCCAAGGCCATAATTGGAGACAGCCGTTATTGTCTTCAAAAATATTATCCAGACATCTGCATATGCATTTCGACCGTTCAAAGATGGAGAAGTATAATGGATGTCAGGATCCTAATAATCATCTCGAACAATTTAAAAAAATTGTGATGAGTTTTAATGATGATGATAAGTTACTATGTCGAGCTTTCTTCCAAACATTTAAGGGTACTGCCTGAAGTGGTATAACAAATTGCCCTAATGATCAATCAAGAATTTTAATATGTTTCAGAATGGCAAAAAATAATTTATTGTGCGTAATATCTGAATGAATCATCGAAGGATTACATTAGCCGTTTTGTGAATACTAAAAATGGGTTGGTTGGTTGTTTCGAGCAAATGGCCATAACTTCACTTTGGCAGGGGTTGTTGGCTGGAGAATTGGATGATTCAGTGAGTTAGAAAAAAATCTTATTAATGGGGTGGATTTTTGAACCAGGTTGGAAAGCAATTACTGTGGAGAAACCAAAAAATCAAGGCAGCCTCATCAGTATTGATGATGTAAGAAACTTTGAAGGAGTATTCTGAGTCGAACAAAGTTGTGAAGTAGTATTTCGTATTAACGATTTCTTAGTTACTGGTTTTCAGAGAGAGAAACTCTACACTTTTTAGAAAGAGAAAATATATTTGAATATTAATCACCCTTTTTCCCAGACTCAGGGGTGCTTTTATAGTACAACAATTGGTCACACATGCCTAACAACCTAATAATTGCATAATGAGTCCTTACTTTTATTGTGTGTTACTAACTAGTCATTTTCTAATACATATCTTACAATCTCTCATAAATTAAAGTTCTTCTTTGAAATTATCTCCCTCATCTTTTATTCTTCCTTATCAAGTATAAGTCAGCACGCACTACTTTTGTGCCACAAGCTAGTAAATAGTCACAAGTTATAGTCAATAATCGACCTAGGGGCTCAGGCCAAGATTCTCATTGGCCTCGACAGAGTCAATCAAATTAGGGTCAACAATCAAGGCCAAGGGGAAATCAATGTGTCCAACCGGAGTACTACGCCGAAATAAATAAAAATGTAGCCACAATTTATGAAAGAGCAAAGAAATTTGTACGATTCCGGAGGCCATCACCCATCCAAACTCCACGAGAAAATCAAAATACACGGTTTTGTAGGTTCCATAATGATGTGGGGCACGATACTAAAATTTTTATTACCCTAAACCAAGATATACAAGCATTGATTGAAAATGGAAAGCTGACCACTTTTGTGAAGTCGCAAGGGGGTAACCGGTAATCCAGTGATATGACACAGCCTAGTACAAGTGGGGCTCAAGCTGCATCGCCCAAGGTCCGAATACAAAGTACTTGAATCCTGATCCATATCGGAATTGAATCAATGTGATAACATAAAGTATGCAAAAAATGTCTGAATTGTGTCATTACTTCGTATCATTAAATCTTTTTGGAGGAGATATAGTGACAACACCATCAAGCTGTTCCAGAAAAATATATGTGGTTAGTTTAGCTACACAGTTGGAGGGAAAATGTTTACACACTTTTATCAAACCTCTGTTTTTTTATAATATTTAACGAAGACAACTTGAGGAGGGTTACCGGCCCGCATGAGGATGTTGTGGCGATAGGGGCTTCTATTGAGGGCATGAGATCCGAAGAGTTTTTATTGCATAGGTAGTTCGGTGAATGTTTTATTTTTATCCACTTATAAACAGATGAAAAATATTCTGGTTATCCAACGGTCAAATAAGACTACAATGGAGTTTACAGGCAATTCTACGGAAATAGTTAGAGAGTTCAAAGGTGAAAAATTGTTAGGTAAAGGACCATTTATGAAAATGGTGAGGGTTATGTTTGTAGTAGTAGATTTTACGGCCTCTTGCAACGAAATTTTCAGCAAATCCTGGTAATCAAGGATGCATACAGTAGCATCGAGTGTTCACTAGTATCTGAAATATGCAGTGTGAAGCCATGCAGGGGTGGTTCGAAGCAGCTAAAAAGTGTCTAGGGAGTGTTATGTCACCACTCTTGCTCCAAAGTCACTCGAAACTGTCATTAATAAAAAAAAAGAATAACAATTACTAGAGTCTTCTTTGAATCCGAACAAGATAGAAGGTCCAAGGGATACTTCTAGTGTTGTTATCCCAATAGAAGATGTTGAAATAAGTAGTTTGGCAAAGGGGAAGAATTTCAAAATTGGAACCAAACTTCCATCACAATTAAAGGAAAGATTGTTGTCTTTCTTATCTAAAAATTTATACGTGTTTGCTTGGTGCAATGAGGATGTAATTGTTGTGCCATAAAATATCATTAACCATAAGCTATCTGTGCGATCCGATGTAGGACCAGTAGTCCAAAGAAGGAGAGTTTTCTCTAAAGAAAAGTCTGAAGCTACAGTCCGAGAGGTGGATCGGTTAACTAAAGTGGGTCACATTCGGGAATCTTAATATCCACTTTGGACTACAAATCTGATACTTGTTTAAAAGATTAATGGAAATTAGAAAATGTGCATTGATTTTATAGATCTAAACAAAGCATGTCTGAAAGATCCTTTTCATGTGCATCGAATTGATCAGTTGGTGGGTATAACCAAATACAGATGAATTTGAACGATTATGAAAATACCACATTCATTAGTGATAGTGGACTACACTAATATAAGGTAATATCATTTTGGTTAAAGAATGTTGGGGCAAATTACCAATGATTGGTCAATAAATCCTTTGTCAGTCAGATTAGAAGAAATGTAGAAGTTTATATTGATGATATGGTGGTAATAAGGCTAAAGTAAGAAAATATATACTTTAACTCTAAGAAACTTTCTATAACTTGGAAGCAACTTAAAATTAAATCCGAAGAAGTGTACATTTGGTGTCTGATCCAGTAAATGTTTGGGCTACATCATCAGTGAAAAATGGATATAAGCCAACCTGGATCAGTTGAATGCCTTATTAGCCATGGATCCTCCTCAGACCACCAGATAAGTTCAGGTTTTAACTGGAACATTGGCGGCATTAAATTGGCATATTTTAAGATCATCGGATAAGTGCGCACAGTTTTTACAAGTACTAAGAAATGCCAAGACTTCAATTGATCTCCAATTTGTGTTAAGGGGTTCCTCGAAATCAAGTGACATTTATCTTCACCGGAAACTTTATTCAAACCCATTGTTGGGGAAAAACTCTACATATATCTCGCGGTATCAGATTATTTTGTGGTGCAGTAGTAGTTTGAGAAGTTAACAATTATCCCCGCCATATTTACTACATCAGTAAAGTTTATTAGATGTTGAGATAATGTACCTTAAGTTGGAAAAGATTAATTTTCCTTTGGTAATAGCGGCCAGAAAATTGAGGCCTTATTTCCAAGCATATTTTATCACAGTTCGAACTTGTTTTCCTCTTAAGAATGTGTTGCAAAAACCGGACATATCAGGTCGAATAACTAAGTGGTATATTGAATTAAGGGTTTATGATATTGACTTTGATCCTCGAATGACAATTAATGCTCAAATTGTAGTTGATTTCATATTTGAATTCCACTCTAAAAGACCTTATGAAAAATCTTACATTGACAAGCCTAAGAAAGAATGGGTAATTCAAACGGATGGTGGATCCACTATGATGGGATGTGGGGGTGGAATTTGTTTGATTTCTCCTTTCGAGGATTTAGTCCACCAAGCTATACGCTTCAGTTTAAGGCATCAAACAATGAAGTAGAATACAAAGCAGCTATAGCAGGCTTAAGGTTAGCTCAGATATCTGGTGCCAAATAGGGCTGTAAAAAATCCAAAAAATCTAATATCCGACCGAAATATTCGATATTGAATCCAAAGAAAACTAATAATATCCGTATTCGAAAGAAAATATATTATATTCGTATCTGAATTCGTATCCAAATTCTTATCCAAAAATAACGGATATTGATATAGTTATATCCGTATTCGAAATATCCGACATCTAAAATTTTATAAATAAATATATATAATTTTTTGTTTAAGTATGTTTTTTAGATATCCCACATTATAAAAAGTAAAACAAATTACTAACAAAGTTGGTCATAAATATGGAGGATTGTTTCTTTAAAAATTATATCTTATCGCACATCTAAAGTTAGAAAAAGAGTTGTTACCAAGGAGTTTATAAAACACATGGTGGATTTTCTTAACAAATATATCTTTTTTAGTCTTATGACTCTTATCCCACATCTAAAATATGGAAAAGAATTGCCACCAAACTTTTTATAAAAGACTTGATGACTTTTCAAAATAAGTATATTTTTCTTAGCCTTATCCCACATCTAAAATGGGAATATGGATTTCTACTAAGGTGCCTATAAAAGTAGTTCAACCAATAGTACAGTTAGTTAAAAAAATTAATGGAAATTCAGATATTCGGATACGGATTCAGATACTATTTTTAGGAAATATTCGGATTCGAATTCATATTCGGATAGTGACTTCAGATTTCGGATTCAGATATTGGCAGATCTGTATCCAAAATATCTGTTTGGCAGCCCTAGTGCCAAAGGAATCTTGTTGTTAAGTGACTCACATGTAGTCATTCATCAGGCACAAGGGCAATCTGAAACCAAGAAAGATTAGTTAGTAAAATACTTAAGGGTGTTAAGAGAAATTTCGGCTGGTTTTAAATATGTTAAGTACGAACAGTGCCACGATCGAAAAATTCAATGGTTAATTCATTGGCTAATATTTCATATTCCAAAGCATATCCTTTGATTCTTATACAAGAATGTTCTTCTATAGCAACAACTCTTGAAATGAAAGTTGACACTAAAGAAAGTTTCCAAATATCAGTCATAGTAAGTCAAGACTAAAGATATGATATGCAAATGTATATTACTAATGGAATCCTACCTGAAGACAAAAATTTACCAATAAATTAAAATTCAAGGCATGTGGTTTCTTGGTATTATGAGAGGTCATCTATAAAAAAAATTAGTAAACATTTGCTACGTTGCTTGGGATCCAACGAATCTTAAGTAGTATGTCTCACTTACATTATGGGGAAGGATAGGCGCATTGTGGTTATAGAGCTTTAATTAGAAGGGTTGTATTGGCATGGTATTACGGCAGAATTTAAAAAGCTGATTAGAAGATTTGACCATTATCAAAGGTATGGAAATGCAATCCATGTACTAGCAGTTTTCGAAGCACTACCCTTTCATAGATGGGCACTTGATTTGGTCAATGGCTTCAGGGGGATGTCGAACTATGATTTTTGCAATTGATTACTTTTCCAAAAGGATAGAAGTTGTACCACTTTCCGGAACGACTTCCAAAACGGGTTCAAAATTATTTTGAAGAAGATAATTAAGCTGCAATGAGAGCTCAGTTGGATCTGATTGAGGAAAGGAGAATAAAAGCCTACTTAAGGACCATTCATTACCATGACTTGATGACAAGTAGGTATGTATCTAAAATACGAAGAAGAAATTTTGAAATGGGGGACAAGGTTTTAAGAAAAGTATTTATGCATACCAAAGATAGGTTAGTTCAAAACGTTGGCTCCAAACTGACAAGGACCATACATTTTGTGTGAGAAGATTAAGCAGCGAACATACAGACTAGTTGATCAGGAAGGTAATCTTTTGAGGCACCCATGTAATGCTGCACATCTAAGGTTGTATCTACAATAGATTTATCTTGTGAATATTTACTTTGTTGTGGAATCAATGTAAATATTATAGGCATACTCTTTCCTACCCTGGTGACGCAGGGAGGTTTTAATGAGGTGTATGAATTGTCGTTAATCTATTATCTTTGCCTTTGAAATTTATCTCAAGCATATCAAATCTTTATTTCCTTCAAATGGATTACCTTTGAATGGCTCAAGTGCATTAAGTTTTTATTTCCTGCGAATGGCGCACAGATATCAGGTTTTTGTTGTCTTTGAATGGATTACCTTCGAATGGACTAAGTATATCAAATTTTGATTTCCTTCGAATATATTACTTTCGAGTAGCCCATTTATCCTAAGTATTAATCACATTTGAACAAATCGTATTTAATTATCTTCGGATAAAAATAGAAGTGAGAACAGATAGAAATAAAACAAGTTGTTTAAAAATAAAAGATAATATAAGTACCTTGGGTGATCCAATGGCTTGATAAAATCCAATGGGGTAATTACAAAATGCATTGGCTAAGCCAAGGACTTGCATAAACATATCCTATAAAAACAAAAAAATGCCTTGTATACATCAAGGGCTTACTTAGACACAAAATATCCAAACATACTGGCCTCAAGGGTCATTCCTATCGGTTTTTCTTTCTTCTTTCCCTTTTGGACTCTCAACATCAGAGTTCTCTTCATTTGAACCATCTTCGTACGAGTCATCAAAAAGACCAAGTTGGTAAGCTGAAAATATGTTATGATGAGGTAGTAGGTCAACTGATACATGTCCCCACAACTCCCCAATGGCTAACTTAGGAAATATATTGTGAACCAACAATACTATGTCTGATTTGACTAACTCGTTTCTCTCTTGCAAAGATTCTATCACTTTTTCAGTATATGCATCCTCAGCTATATCTTGAACAGATTTTTCCTTGAGAGAGGTAATTTCACCATTTTTCTCATTCAGAAGGTCTTCAAGTTTTTTCATTTCATCTGACAGGCACTGAATGGTAGTTGTGTCATTGGTTTGCTGATTCTTTAAGAAGGTGATCTAATGTAGACAGATTAGCGCTAGAACTTTTGAAGACAGGCGATCACCCGAAGAATGCAGCGAATTGACAGTTTTGAAGCTTCCGGTGTCTGATTTTGACCAATAACACCTTATTTTGAAGGGAACGACGCCACGAGTTGAAGTCACCAGCTACGCTCGTGACATATGACGTTTTTTGGGCATTCGAAGTCGTTTACTATTTTATTTCGAATTTTTATTACTTTCGGGCATTTTTGGTACTTTCGTATTAGGGTTTTCATTCGAACTCTTATTTAAAGAGACTTCGTTTACGATGTAAGGGAGTTGAATTTTGACAAAATAAAAAAAAATTAGAGTTTCCCTATATTGGCTTCTCTGCGTTTACTCTTGTATCATATTGGTATCAGAGTAAGCACAGAGACGCCAATATAGGGAAACCCTAATTTTTTTTATCAAAATTCAACTCCCTTACATCGTAAACAAAGTCTGTTTAAATAAGGGTTCAAATGAAAACCCTAATACGAAAATTACGAAAATTATGAAAATACCCGAAAATAATAAAAATTCGAATTAAATAGTACACGATTCCGAATGCCTAAAAAACACCATATGTCACGAGCATAAGCTGGTGAGTTCAACTCGTGGCGTCATTCCCTTCGAAATAAGGTACTGTGGGTCAAAATCGGACACCAGGAGCTCAGAAACTGTCAATTCGCTGCATTCTTTGGGTGATCACCTGTCTTCATAAATCCTAGCGCTAATCTGTCTGCATCATGATCTCTTCGGAAGTAGATGACTGCAGATCCTTATAATCAGATTACAGCTTGTTGCGATCGGTTTATACTTGAACTAGCTCATCTTTAAATGTTTTCACTTCTCCTTTTAGAGTTTCAGCCTTTCATTTTTCCTCCTTAGTAAGATTCTTTAAATTTTTATTCTCAATCCGAAAGGAAGATATTTTTTCAACCTGAGACCTCACTTGTCTCTCCAAATCAATAATTGTCCTTATTAGGGGTGAGCAAAAACCGAAAAAAACCGAACCGACCGACCGAACAAAACCAAAATGGGTCGGTTTGGTCGGTTTGTTAAAACTAGATTTCGGTTTCAGTTTTAATTTATTAAACCGAATTTAACTCGGTCGATTTTCGGGTTGTACGGTTTAACCGACCGATTTGAACCGAACAGACCGAATCTAGAGAATATATTGTATATGTTAATATGTAGACCGTATTTGATAGAAGAACTGTCTCCACCTTTGGCCTAGTGGTTGTACACTTACAACTAAAGATCTTTTATTATATCCTGGCTGTAACATTTTTTTTCTTTTTTTCGTTTCTTCTTTTTCTTTCGTTTCTCTTTCATCTCGAATTTAGCTTCCAAATTGCCAACCACTACCAATTTTGTCGCGTCTGACTCTAATCAAATTGAGTTATGACTCTAATCAAATTGAGTTATTCCTTCCTCCATCTGTTAGTTGATTAGCACTCCGATAGGAAATTGCCTCTATTAAGCTACAAGATGGTATTTCATATTACATAATTTTGTGTATATTAAACACCTTCAAGCTACCATTTGTAGCTCATCGAAATAGGATTTGGTTCCTAGCTAACTTCTGTTGTATTTGAGTTGCCTATCATTTGATACAATCTACTACAACATCCTCTATTCTCAAATGGAGATCTCTGGAGGTTTTGGTATGTATATTATCGTCTGTTTAAATATTTATTTAAACTCAAATAATATATATGATACCAAGGGATATGATGGTAATGGGCCAGGTTCGGACCGGGTTCAGGCCGACCCGTTTAGGCTTGTTTTTTTTATTCGAACCCAAACTCGGTCCGACCCGCAACGGGTTTAATATTTTCGAACCCGAGCCTGCCCTGTTTATGTCCGCGGGTCAACCCGATCCGGCCCATTGTTTTTACTATTCGGGTTGACCAAACCTGTCTGACTGTTTAAATTTGACTTTATTTTTAATATAAAACAAAAGTTTAAGACATAAATTTTTAAACCAACGTATCTAAAACAAAAGAGCAGAAAAACATCTAAAGAACTTCAAAAGTTAGAAATTATGATTTGGAGTATATATATATATATATATAAACATGGAATATATTTATAATTTATGGAATTAGTTTATAGAAAAAAAATATAATTAATAAATATATTATTGACTATAAAAGTAAAATAATAATCACTCAATATATTATTGGTATACATATAAATGTCAGTCTTCTAGTAATTAGTAAGTATATTTATTTTAGTTATATTTTACAAATTTACAATTATTTTTAATACATTTTTTGTTTTTTATACTAGTTTATATTTTTTATACTAGTTTATATTTGCGGGACGGGTTACAATTCGTGCCGGACAAAGCCCGACCGGATCAGGCCGGTTTGGACAAGTTCGGACCAACCAATATTTTAGCAATGGAATTTCATATTTCTCCTGAAAACTATATGTAAGATTTCTCCTAATATAGTAATGATTCGAAAAAAGGATAACATAGATAATAAATACTTCAGGTCGAGACCATCCCCTAAACTCGAATCAAAACGAAAAGAAAACCCACAAAAAGAAGGAAGCCATATAATTTTAATGGATCAGGCAGAACAGAAAGAAGCCTCGTTGGATCTTCCTCCTAAACTCGATCGTCCTCTTTCTTCTTCTTCTTTTCGTCGTTTCTTTTTAAATACTGTTAGGATTTGATTTTATTTCGATTTGATTCATCATCGTTGTAAATTCAAGTCGAGTATATTGGTCTATCATAGACCGTCTACGCACCGAACCTCACTGAACCGCACCGACCAAACCGCACTTCTATTAAAACCGAAAAACCGACCGAAACCAACCGAAACCGAAAAAAAACCTATTTTTTTTATTACTAAATCAGTTTAATATTATACAAACCGAATTATTTTGGTTTGATTTAAAAAATTTAAAAAAAACCGACTGAACCGACCAAATCTTACCCCTAGTCCTTATATAGCCCAAATCTTACCCCTAGTCCTTATATAGCCCAAAATTGTATACTTTAGCTCATTGTTCTCCTTGGACACTTCGAATGGAACCCCATCATATACCATGACATTTACAGTATTTGTAGACTCGAGGAATGAAAAACATCAAAATCAAGGTTCCATAAGTCTTCCATTTGATGGTCATCTCCAAAAGATGGCTTATCAGTATGAGGAAGCAATAGAGAATGAGGATCGGATACCTCAGCTGCACGAGGAGGAGCATCAACTGAGATGGATGGATAATGAACTTCTGGATGAAGAATAATCTCTAAACCAACCGAAGTTTTCTTTTTCTTCTTCTCCCTCTTTTCACTAGCTTCTTTACTTATGCTCTTTATTCTTCTTAGAAGTAGGGGACTCTAATGGCACTTTACTCCATTCAACAGTAGCAACTACAGCTTCCAATAAGGCTACATCCATTCCATCAGGTTGTCTATCATCCGATGACTAGCAACCCTATTTATGGCTGGCAAAAATAACTTGCCATCGGATGGCTCAGTTTTTTATAGTATATTAGTAGCTCCATGACGTGTATTGAATTGCTCCCATAAGAACTCCTGAACCGTATTGGTCATTCAACAAAAAGAGGCCTCACGAAATTTCCCAAGGTGAAACAATTTTGAAATTCATTGGACCACTTTGCATTGTCATTGGTTCAGTTTCCCGAAGGTCACTTTAGCAACCTCCAAGTGTTTTAGAAAAAAACTTCATAATAGCTAGAATACAAAAAAATAAAGGTTAAAAACAAATTTCATAGGATATAATAGAAATATAAAGAAAATCTGGATAGACTTACGTATCTTCTGAGCAAGCTCGGATTCTCTTTAGACGTAATCTTTTTACCATTTTCCCAAAGACCATTAATGAAAAAGAATTGGGTTTTCCAAATTCTATCCGCCTCAATGATCGGTACTAGCAGGAAAAAAGAAAACAACAAACAACAAAAAATGTAATGAGAAAATAAAATCTAAAATAATTAACTGAAAAAATTATTTCACGTTTCTTATTAACATAAAACAACAAAAAAAGATCACACCAAAAAAAATTTACACGACTACAGTTCTTATTTTTATATCATAAAATTGTGTAATCTCACCGGCATCGATTCATTTATCTAGCAAAATTTTCTTTTATAATTAGCATATATTAAGGTTTACAGTTATCCTATTAAATTTTGTGTTTTGGATTATGATTTTTACGTGTGATTCAGAAAAAAGTGATGTGATTTCCCTCTTCTGCCCCATAAAAAAGGTAAAAATAGCAACACATTTTTCTCAACCACACGTAAAAAATCATAACTCAAGAACACAAAATTTATATAAATCAAATAAGGTTATAATCATTTTCTAAAAAACTTGTACATATTTTAAATTATAATCCGAAACTAAGATCAAAATAAAAGTTATTTGTGAATTTGCACCTGGTGAAGGGTATTGGAATGACTTACTTAGTTACTTCTTTTGTGCAATATAATAACAATTTATATTCATGACTTTAAAATTATATTAAAATGAAACTAGTCTATCAAGTGCATAAAATAAGTCTAAAATATTTAGAATATATTAAAGAGGGAATCGGCCCTACTCAGAACGGACGGGAGTGTGTACATAGTAAATCCTCAATTTACGCAATAGCTTGCAAACCAATGTCATAAGGTAAACCACATAAAATGACACTTAACCGAGAAAACGTATATAGAGACTCGAACTTATAACTTTTGATCATAAACATATCTTACTCAACCAACTCGGCTACAACAGAACCGCCGCGAACCGATATGAAAATTATAAAGAGTAGAACTGCATAAAATAATAAAATAAGAGACGACCAAGTTTGAGGTGGACTTTAGTGCAATTATTTAAAAATAAAGAATTTGCCCTAGGCTACAGCATGTGTGTGTTTTCCCAATATGTGTGTTTTCCTACAAAATTCTGATGGATATTCATAATACTTTTGGGTAAACATCTAACAGTATTAGCATCTTTTTTTTAAAAGGCAACGGCATTCATCACCATTTACCATCACACAAATTATGAATAAAATAAATGAAACAATATCGAATTGTGGGAAAAGAACCGGCAACCTCAAACAGGGTTGCCAACAGGTACCAAAATAACAAGATAATAACAAGAACAAACACAAAAATTGACAGCCAAACACCTCAAGAACAAAATCAATAATAACAAGATAAATCAAACGCCCAACAGACACAAAAATTGACAGCCAATAATAACAATTGCAAGTAACAGACATATCAAACCGACAAAATCAATGAAGCAAATATAAGATTTATATCTATATACAAAAATATTACCTTCATTCGGATGGATCGGAGCAAAACCAACACTGGTAAAATCAACGTGGTGGTTGAGCGATGATAGAAAAGGGCTTAGAAGATCTAGCTCCCAAAGAGACTAAGGAAGTGTGGCTGCACAATTAGGGTTTATTATAATGAGGTCAGCTTGGACAGTGTATGGGTCAACCTACTGGATCGTGTGGCTCATTTGTTCAACGAACTGGGCCAAATCATTTCTAAGACCCATGGTAATTATAAAACATATTATATTTAAATTAATACTTTAGAAACTAAATTTAATAAATCACACCATTTTATCTTTAACTCATATTAAACTCTTTTTCAATTCTAAATATTGATTGATTTTTGGGAATTGCTAAAAAAAAAGGCGTTTCTATTATGTGACGGTTCATGTTTTAAATTTTAAAAAGGGAAATGACACGCTAAGTATTTTTTAGCCAAACCTATTACAACCTAGTATCCAAAAATGGGTTAATGCTCACTTAATACCCATCTCATTAAACATATCCACTTCTAATACTTTTTTTTAATACCATAATTACCCTCAACCTAGTATATAATGGTTAATTTGTGAAAAATGGTCCATTTTGGCTTCATCACCTTCTTTATTACTTTTGAATTTTGAATTTTGAATTTATTAGCCTCTCTCTCTCCTCTCTCCTAAACTAACAAACAACCCACTTTTCAAGAACGTATGTTCGTTTCAAAAAACGTAGGCTGATCACACCAGCTCCGGCGACACTATCTCACCACCGGCTACACATCGTAACCACCGTCGAACCTTGCTACAATCGTCGAAGAGAGTTCTGATCACCGTCGAACTCTGGAATTTCGGTTCGACGCCGTCAGTTACAGAGACTGTCGCCGAGATTTTCCTAGCTCCTTCATTTGTCGTCAACTCAGCCTCCTAGCTCCGATTTTGCACCGTTTATCAGCCTCCTAGCTCCACCGTTTATCAGCCTCCTAACCATTGAAATCAACTCCGACGTTACAGCTTTCAGGTCAGTATCGGACCCGAGTTTTCAGTTCAAAATCCTTTTCCATTTTCGAAATCGATTATAGACTCGTGGTATAATGTACGTTTCAGACAGGAAACCTATTACTATCTGTTTCTGGTCGATAGAAAGCATCGATACCGGCTCCGATAACATTCCGGTAAGAAATTTCAGTTTTCGACCTCTGTTATATAGGTTGCGATTTGTGTGTGTTAAAGTCTGCGATTTGTTGCCTGTTAATGTATGGTAGAGTTTGCTAGATCACTGCATACACCCTGATATGTTAGCTATAATAGGTAGATTGATTTGTTGAAAAATAGACCACGAATGAATACACCCTGATATGTTGGCTATAATAGGTTGCTAGATGTGTTGGAAAAATATCCACTGACTGCATATACCCTGATATGTTAGCTATAATAGGTTGCTAGATGTGTTGGAAAATAGACCATGACCCCATATACCCTGATAGTTTAGTTACGGGATATTGCTAGATGTGTTCAACCATATCCCCTGACTGCATACACCCTGATATGTTAGCTATGACAGGTTGCTAGATGTGTTTCAACCATATCCCCTGACTGCATACACCCTGATATGTTAGTTATGACAGGTTGCTAGATGTCTTGAAAAGTAGACCATGACTCCATATACCCTGATAGTTTAGTTACGGGATATTGCTAGATGTTTTTCAACCATCTCCCCTGACTGCAGACACCCTGATATGTTAGCTATAATAGGTTGCTGGATGTGTTGGAAAATAGACCATGACTCCATATACCCTGATAGTTTAGTTATCACAGTTTGCTAGATGTGTTGGAAAATAGACCACGAATGCATATACCCTGATATGTTAGTTACGGGATATTGCTAGATGTGTTAAACCATTTACTTATATCAGTAACACATTCAGCTGTTGTACGCTTCCCTACAACAAACTAACCAAAACTCCTACAATTCAGGGTACACAATGTCGAAACCAAAAGTTTGCATTTTCAAATTTGGTACGGAAACAACTATTGTTCCGCTGTCCGAATTCGAAAACTACGAGTCTTTTCAACAGTACGTTGAGGAGACATGGCAAGGGCTTGTTAGAGGCAACTATAGCATTACGTACTCTTACGGTGCTCAGAATAATTGTATGTTGAATAAGGAGACCGATTTTATTGGGTTGGAATGTTACCTTGATGTTGAGCGTCTGAAGAGTGTTAGTTTTCTTATCGAAGAACATGTTGCTGATAAAGGCTCCGCCATTAAACGTAAACAACCTGTTCAACTGTTCGAAGAATCCTCTCATATGCAACGAACTAGCGGTGAAAGCAGTAGCTGTTTGGCCATTTTAACCCCCAAAAAAAGGCATCCAGCTACAACCGGATGGGCAGAAGCTATCATCGGTGTTGGACAGTATTTTCCAGATGGTGCTCAAGGTCTGAGATTATCCTTATCCCTTTACGCATTAGAGAACGGTTTTGCGTTTAGGTACATGCACAATACCTTCAGCAAGATCACCGTTTATTGTGTAAACAAAGATTCGGACGGCTGCAAATGGAGGCTTTATGCTTCTGTTGATTCTAAGACCGGTTTGATGACAATTAAAAGATTTGTCAGTACCCATACGTGCAGTCCCGTATTCACAAAGAAGAAAAGCAGGCATCTATCGTCCGATTTGATTGCTGATGATATTCACGATTCTCTACGGAACTGCCAATCCGTAACAGCAAAGACTATACAGTCCACCATCAAGAAAGACTATGGTTTAGACATTTCATATCGTCTATCTTGGAATGCATTGGAGAAGGCCCGTCGTGTTGTATTTGGAGATAGCAATACCTCTTTCGGATTGCTAAAAGCATACTTCAAGAGACTAAAGAGTCGTGACATTACTACGGACTGCCATCTAGATTTGGCTCCCGACAATGTTTTCCGTCGCTGTTTTATAACGTTTGGGGCGTGTCATCGGGGTTTCCATTCGTGCCGCCCTCTACTGTACGTTGACGGAACCCACCTAACAGGGAAGCATGGTGGCGTGTTGCTTTCAGCAGTGGAAAAAGATGGAAACAACGGTCAGTCCATGTTTCAATATACGTTTAGTCCGCTAGATAAGTTAACATAGATTGCGATTTACTTGAACTGTTTGATAGATTAGGTTACATACCCTGTTGTTTTAGTTATTATTGATTGCTAGCTTAGTTATGTTGACATTGCGATTTATGCATTGTATACTGTGCTACGTTGATTATTACACTGGCTTCCTTACTCTGATAGATATGTTACATTTACATTGCGATTTGAGTCCGTTCGCCCCTGTCAATGTAGTACTGTTTTTAAAATGTATCGTTTCCTATTCAGGTCTCTTCCCCGTAGCTTTTGGTATTTTTGGTAGTGAAGACTCAGATAACTGGTTTTGGTTTTTGGAAAGTTTAAAACCTCATCTGTTAGTGCGCCAAATAACTTTCATTTCAGACCGCCATGCTGGTATTATTAGCGTTATCGCAACTCTTTATCCTACTGACTACCACGCTTATTGTATCTTCCATCTTATCCAGAACTTGACTAAAGCTCTTGAACACACTAACAGAGTCTACAAACAAAATATGCTAGTGATGTTTAAGAGCTGTGCTTATGCCCCGACGGTGGAACTTTTTAATGAACATTTTGGTCAGTTTTTGCGCCAAGGCGGTGAGCGTATTGGCAACTTTGTAAGAAATCTGCCACCAGAAAAATGGGCTCAGGCATATGTCAAAGGCAAACGGTATGGTGCAATGGCATCAACCGCTGTTGAATCGTTCAATTCCCAGATTAAAAAGTTGTGTCATCTGCCTATAGTTGAATTGGTCGACCGAATTAGAGCTCTTCTGACGACTCAAATGTCTCGACGTTTATGAGAGGGCCTAAGTTGGAACACACATTTGTACCCCGAGTTCGACAAGATGTTCAAAGAGAATGTACAATGCAGTCGGACATGGTTAGTTCGCAAGTCTTCTGCCGCTTATTTTTGAGGTTTTGTCAGACCCAGTCATGGTGGTCAACATACTTGATTTCAAATGCACATGCGGCTCTTGGCAGCAAGAATGTTTCTCATGCGCGTATGCATTGGCTGCAATTGCATCTCTAAACGAGGATCTTATGACGTTGGTTGAGCCGTTTTTCAGTGCTGCGAATTACCGGTCCAGCTATTCATTTAACATACCGGCTATAACAGAGTTTGGTGAATCCAGTACTGCAGATTATGATGGAGAGCCCGTGGTGATGCCCCCGAACGTTAAAAGACGACCTGGGCGTCCGAGGAAAAAGCGTATTCCATCAAGAGGTGAAGTTTCCAGCAGCCAGTCCCGTTGTGGTCGATGTTTCAAATCGGGGCATAATAGGAGGTCATGTGATGCTCCGTTCTAAACATTTTGAACTGATTTTTTTGTAAAATTTTACATCTCATGCATAAGCACTCCTTATCTTTCGACTTATGTTTTTGTACACTTTTAAAATTGACATGTACCATGTCTGTTTGTTTCAGACTCTGATATCTATTCATTTCAACATTGTTAAATACGCTGTTATACTCTGATAGACACTCTATGTAACATTGATAGACCCTGGATTATACATCTGACAGATACATCAATTTATGTTTTTTGTTTTACTGTACATCCATCTGATACCTTACTTGCATTTGTTCAAGAGGTCCTTTAAGTCTCCCTTGCCTGATTCATCTCGTTATTTAATAGCCAGATAGATTGATGACATAAATATGACATAAACAGTGGTTGATAGATAAGTTAGCTTACATCTGATAGCTTAGGTCTATATAAACTGCTCTTTTAATGTTAACCTAAGTCTGATAGGTTAGTTTACATACAATGTGATTCTGTGTGATAACTGCAATTAAAACTGCTTCAGTCAACTACTTCATATCATATGTTAACTTGTTGCACTCAAAAATTAACCCACCATTGTAAGATAGAGAACGCAAAATGCAATAAAACCTTAACATTACTAGAAAATCATTCAATGCTACAGATCTTCGAAATACACCAACCCTGTCAAAAAATGAGACTACTGCACATGATAGGTGAAAGTTACAGTCCAACAGAGCATAAACAAAACATTAAAAACAAAAAAATAGAAAGATGATTAAATGAAACTACATGAACATGTTTAAACATAGTCAGAATCCTCTTCATCAGATCCCTCCTCCTCATCTTCTTCTTCTTCTTTCTCTTCTTCCACTTCTTCGTCTTCTTCGTCTTCAGACTTCTCATTGTCTGCCTCCTCTGAATCATCATCCTCTTTTTTTTCCCACTTGCAACTGCTCCTACGTCTCTTCCGTTTTGGAAGTGTTTCATCGTCAGACTCATAACTGTCGTCGAACGACCATAAGTCCCATGAACCGTATGGGTCTTCTTGGTCCTCAGACCAAACGGACCAATCGTCTTCTTCATCATCGGAGTACTCAGATGTTGTGGTTCGCTTGTATGCCCTCTTGTCTACGTAGTGGTCAGTTGACCACCCGTCGTCGTTGGAGTTCATTGGTGAGAAAGGTGAGGAAGGTGCCATTAACGAAGGTGGTTTGGTTTCAACTTAAGCTAGAGTTTCTGGTTGTTTTTTGCTTTGCAGAGAAGTGTGAGAGTAATAGGTTCAAATATCACCCTCTATTTATAGCAAAACACAATGCCCAAGGCTAAGTCCCATATAGCAACCATACTTACTTTCACAAATTTAATGGCACACGTCTATTTAATGCATGTAATCATTCAAGTCCTTCTACTTTTGTCTTTTCAACTTTCAATCTAACCAATAGGTTTAACATATTTACTTCTAATGATTAATTGGTGTGGTTAAAAGTCCTTTCAAAAAATTAATTTTACTCATCTACCAATAACCATATCCTCCAATCCATATATATTTCGTCCATCACTAATATGTTATATGCGATTTACGAGTAATTTACAATGCTAGATATATTATATTTAAAATTTAAAACCTATCTGCTCTAGATAATTAGTCTGACAGATATGTAAAAATGTACTATATGGTTCGTAACAAGACTTTTTTACATGTGGACATCCATATATAGTAGCTAATTAGTCTGACAGATATGTAGTTCGTACTACGATAGATACTTGATTATAACCCCGATAGATAAAACTGGTAGACATTGCTATGTACTTGAATATAACTATGATAGATAATTTATTAAATCTCTGATAGATAAGAAGGTAGACATTGCGATATAATTTACTATTACTCTGTCATATCTAGAACATAAAAAATACTAGATACATCTGCCCAGGTGTGAAATCGATTCATGCAACAAATGGGGGATCTGCCAATGTAGTTTAGAAAAACATTTTCCTTCATATTTACTTGAGTTTAAGCCTGATTAAAAAGAATTTTGTATAGAGCTACATACACCACATGTTTAGGATTCTGATAGTTACGCAAATAGACATTGCTAGATGTTTAGTTCACGTCTGATAGGTAATAATAAAAAACTTTGATAACAACTTGAAAACTACTCTAAAGGATACAACATATATAAATTAGTAGATTCAACACTGAATGATGTAACAGTGATGTGAAAATTTATGTTTACACGTGAGTTTTATACTACCAACAGAAATCATATTAGTTGTCTAATTCACCCATTGCTAATCTATCTGAATCATAAAAATGGGTACCAAAAAATAAATTACATACTACCAACGTTTGTTTGTGTTTCGATCATTCATAAAATGCTTAAATATTTTAGCTCTTGTTTCGGCCGACATTTCCTTTCCATATTCCCGCGGAACAAAGCCTCTTGTAATGATGTCTTCTGCGTACTTACAAACGAAAATACCGCAGTCAAGGCTATCCTTCTTTTGTTGTTGGGAAATTTAACACAGTCTTTATTTTGTATCCAACTTTTACATAAGGTATGTATTTCTTCTTCATGCAATAATTCAGCTGTAAAATCAAGTAATCCATAGTTACTATGCGATTTACGTGTAGTAGTCATTGATATGTATTACTATATACACTGATAGATATAGTATTCGAAATTGCTAGATAGGCAACCAGACTAGATCCTTAGCATTTAAATTCCTTACCAGAGCATCGGCTGTGTTTTTCGTCTTATCGGCAATGTGTTTGCTCCACGACAACAGTGGGTTGTAGCTTCTGGCAGCCCCATTCTCCATGTCTATAACCAGGAGCGTCCAGTGGTTCACGCCGGCCGTGTTTACGGTACAAAGGGGAACAAATGCAACATATGTTTCTGGATTCATTGTTTCAAAAACCTTGTCCACAATGACAGACAAATCTCCCTTGATAGCCAGTGTTCCTTGTAAATTTAAGTCATTACTACAGGAAGTAGATGTTTTCAATATAACACAAATAATTCCCTGGGAACTTACAGTTGCAATCCTAGTTATTTGAATGGCGTTGACAGGAAATGAATACTTATCATCAAACCCTTTCAGAGGGACTTTCCAATCTGAATCCCTTAACAGCTTATATATCCAAGCATCTATTACCTATCAAAACACAATTACAAGCTCAAATCAGTTGAATGACAATTAGTGAAAAGAATAACCAACGGTTTATTGGTTGACACATTGATAGATGCTGCATATTAATATTGCTAGACGTACATAGACACATTGCTAGACTAACAATTTTACTATGATAGATACAACCTGAAACATTATTACCTTGAAGTCAACTTGAGTTTCGTTAGGCAGTTCCATTATCTCGGTCACACTAATGGAAAGCCTGTATGAGAACTCTGATGTTGGCAAGTACCATACTTCTGGATCTTTTTGTTGTTCTACCTGTTTGAGTTTCAGCACCTTCTCGTACTCACTGACATTCATCAGTGACGTTGTCTCTGTCGAGAACGGCCAATCTACGACTGCAGTCTGCTGTTGTTGAACCTGCGTCGGAGTAAGTAAGTTGAACCCAGGCATTTCATCAACGGGCACCTAGAATAAAGCATCATAGTAAACTGTTAACATTACTTTTGAAGGTTTATTGATAATACAAAATATCTACTTATGTCAACGTATGTTTGTTCTTCCTCGATGGAGTCCAGTGTACGTCTCTTCTCGTTTGAATTTTCAACAGCCTTGTCAACTTCTGCGTAAAATGATTGAGTGCAGTCTACAAAGCTATCGTCAGCCAACGGTGTTACCGATCGGAAAATCAGATCGTTAGATGTTGCTTTCTGTTGTTGTAGTGTTGCGTACGAAGATTGCTCAACCTGTGACACTTTTTCAATATTCTCTGCGGATTTCTCTTCTCCGTTGATAATTGGTATCACCTTTAACGGAGAGACAGCTTGCGATAGTTGTTCGCACTTTGCTGCTTTTTCAATCCCACTGAATGCCAAGGTCTTTACATTAGAGTGTGGTGTGTCTTCATTCGTCGTTGTTTCCACTTCTTAATAACATAACATTACAATATTGGAAACCATACAATGCGAGATTAGCACAACTATCATTGATAAATGATATTCAAATAGAACAACGCTATTTACGCCTACTATACATTGCGATTTGTTTGCAATGAGAACGATATCCTAGATAATTTTTATCAATCAGACTATATACATATTGGGTTTGCGATTTGTCAAACATGCATCAACTAAAACTCATTGAGACAATCATTCAAATATTTTCTTACACTACACAGATACTGTCAAACCAACTTTTTCATACAAAAAACAACCCAGATACTGTAAATGTTATCCAACCTAGAGTTTAAAGCATTCCAAAACAAGCCAAAACATAATTACTGACAATTTAAGAATCTTAAGGATTTTAAGATCCATTTACATCTTCAGCCACATTCTCCACCATATTCTCATAGACACGTTCTGGACCCTGTAGTTCTGTGGTTGCGATCTCCGTCACGGCAGTTGCTACTGTGTCAGCTTCTCCTTTCTCCTCACCTTTCTCCGCATTCTGTTCTTGATCTACAGTTTCTGGCGACTCCTCCAACAGTTGTTTCAGTGTTTTCGTTCCTTTGTTGGAACCTTCGTCCAACAAATCAATTTTGTCCACCATCAGCTCTTGTTGTTCAACCTCGTTGTTTCCAACTCCGGGTCCTTGTGCAGGTACCAAAACTTCATTTTGCGCACCGGCAGCATGAGTTAGGGGTGATAATTCTTCTGCCACCTCCCCTTTCTCATTACCAGCGTCACAACCAGTTATATTAGTCCCTTTCGGCTTCCTAGAAACATCAAAAACAATAGCTTCCGGTGTAGTACTCTCTTCTATTGGTTCAACAGGTGTTTCAGATTGAACACACCCTCCATCAACTTCTTCCTTCTCCTCCTCCGATACGTCCCTTTATTTTTCCTCAGCTTTCTCAAGCTCCTGTTGTTCTTCTGCTGTTGTCTCCCCCTGAACATCCTCTTCTTCTGTTGCTTTTTATGTGTCAGAAACTGTTTGGTTCCTCTTCGGAACAAATCCATGCCTCCGAGATTTGTAAACCAGTGTTTCCTTAACCACCTTCTCAGCAACGTTTGCATCCACAGGTTCAATATCATCCTCATCAATACGGCTAAATGGCATTGATAAGGTGTTCATCAGATGGTCATCCTCACCATCCACTCTTTCACCTTCCACCTCCAGCTTGTGTTTCAGCTCCTCCAAGTCTTTCTTCAACTTTTCGACCTGAATCAAACGAGCATACGAAATAGCTACATTATTTTTACAATGATAGATACAGCATATAATCGTTGATAGACAACTTATAGTTACGTTTGCTAAATCAATTATAATGATGCTTCTACCAAACAACATCTAAACATTTCCTATGTTCAGTTTAACCAACATATCAGAGGTTATTAGTACTTAAAAAACATGGTAACACTAACCTCTTCGTTTCTTTCCTCAAGCGAAGTTTTGAGCCGCTTGCTTTCAACTTTCAACCGGTGCAACCGGCTTCTTTTT
Source organism: Limnanthes douglasii subsp. nivea (assembly GCA_036936605.1). NCBI lineage: Eukaryota > Viridiplantae > Streptophyta > Magnoliopsida > Brassicales > Limnanthaceae > Limnanthes > Limnanthes douglasii. The sequence continues at coordinate 59,158,636 of JAUPFV010000004.1, forward strand.
TTCAGCTTGTTGTTGTCACGCAGCACCGACTGCGACAGCACTCCAAAGCTTGGAATACTAGACCTACGTTTGTTTTTGTTTTTCAACCTCTCCCCTTTCTTTTTACCAGCTGTTGCCTTCCTCTCCACAATGAATTACCCCAATGTAACATCATCATCAACCTCAGTGTTCGAACGTATTCTCTTCTTACTTCCAGCCCCGTCATCTACCTGTTTGACCTTCCTTCTTATACTTCTGTTCGCAACAGATTTCTTTCTTTTCCTACTCCTCTGTTCGGTTGTTTCTCCAGCAGCTTCGCACTTCCTCCGCGAATCATTTACTCCATAAACAAAACATTCAGACGCTGAAAACACCAACTCATCGCCCACAACCTAAGAAATACAGTATAATATACATTGAGCAGCACAATATTATAATCATTACTGTTAATTACAGGCAATTATGATCCATGGACATGTTGAAGTTATGACGTTATGCTACATGGTATGCTATTTGTTTGATATTTTTATCGATATATATGTTTTTTTTTGTTCTAATATTCATGGTTGCGATTTGTTTGTAAGAACCGTGTGTATGCGATTTGTTTGATATTACAACATGGACATTGATAGATGCGTTACATACCTGGTCGTCCCTGAGCTCACTAACCATCTGGATCATTTCGAATGTCGACTCCTTGCCCTCTAGTCCCCACCACTTGTAACATCTAGGGATTATGTTTGGCCTTGGTACGTCGATGTTTATCGAAATATGCTCCATAAGAAATGGCTGCACAGAACATAACTAACCATTAAAAAACGGTTTCGTAATAAACATGCTGATCATAATCCATTGCACTTACAAACAGCAGAGCAACGCATCCGATCACTCTTGCAGGCTGCCCGGCCTTAATACATTTGTCCAGTGATTTGTGAAGCTTCTCCAAGATGGCTCCAGACCAGTCATAGTCGTTTATTTTTTCAAGATTCTCCATGTAGAATATTGATGTCCACCCGACGACGTCACCGGACACTGAAAAGAACAGTGTCGAGCATATGAAAAGTATCAGGAGCCGAGCAACATCCTTCGCTTCATCCTCCCCTCCTTCACTGACTGCTTTGTCGATCGCTTCCTACAAAATCAACAACATCATACCAAGAATACAGCAATAACAATTAAAGGCATCTACCCCTAATAAGACATTGATAGATTGAACCCAGACATTGCTACATGCATAAAACCAAACACCAACGTAATATTATAATGCTAACACACTGCTAGATATAATATATTACTATGCTAGATACGTACATACACATGCAGGTTTTTGTAGCATCGTCATATGCCTGCAGCATAAACTAAAAACGACTACATTCTAACAGACTATATTTACCTTTATCAACGCATTGGAAACTGATTTGCCGTTTGTTGGCCCGCTCCTCCTCGTCCTTGAGCTCAAAAAATATTTCTTCATCAGAATCGAATCTAACTCAGCTCCATCAGCGTACCGAGCGATAAATGCGCCTGATTTGCTCATAGGCATCTCTTCGGTGCCGTGTTTCAGGCCAAATATCGCCTTCACATCTTTCCTCGTCAGCCTTACATGCTTCTGTCCAATCTTGAAAGACTTCCATCTGACATCGTATAAACCACAAATCGCCTTGATCAAGTAGTGGAACTTTTTAAGCTTCAAAACCTCGTTCCTCAAGTCGAACGAGGTTTTCAGGAAGGTATAGAATGGGGTCCTCTAGCAGCCTCGATGTGTTCAGCTTTAATGATATCCCGTCTGAGTACGTTGAGAATGCTAACCAACCCGGACCTGTAGAATACTCTTGTTTTTGTCATGTTTACCTGTTAACATTTACATAAGAAGCTAGTTAGTAATGCCATGGTAACTAAAACAATAAAACTAAGCAGCCAGTATATACGTTAACTCTTCGACACAGCACTTCTCCAAGTTACTACACAACATCATATACCTCACTGCATTTCCACATTGCTAGACGTGACCAGAATCATATAATAATCCTCTAGACGTGCACTATGACAAGTAGACGATTACCAGACCCCGATAGATAAGGTAACCCACATTGCTAGATGACTAACAAACCTACGTAAACTCACACCGGTTAGACCAGCAGCACTATAGGTCCGATAGACGACGGTATACGTTCAGTATTCAACCATGACAGGTTCTAATCGATGGTGTCGGACAGCACTACCAACACAACTATCAAACTAACCTCGTCCAATCGATCAACACTACGAAATACCCTTACTGACTCGACAACATCTACTATCAGTGTAAAACAACGGAGTATTCTAACTACCGGAGTACTAAACGTATTCCGGCAAAGCTTATACATCGAGTCATATATCTCGAACAGAGACAGTGGTCGAGGGATACCTGGTTCGGTTCGACGGCGTAAGAATAGTTCGTTGCAGTAGGACGCTCGCCGGCGTACATCTTGAACGGCGGTTGCTTGAAAGATCGGAACGAAGGTTAGTTATCGCCGGTTTGTTGTCGCCGGTACTAAGATTCTGCTTTGGTTTTAAAAACGTCTTTTGGGTTCCCTCTCGTTTCACGTGTTTCTCTCTCCTCAAATTTAGAAATGTGAAAGTGGGGGGGGGGAATTGGAACCTAAAAGTCAGATTAGAAGCTGTAAAAAAGTGGGTTTCAACCAAACAACCCCTTTTATACCCTAGAGGGTATAATTGTCCCAAATATGGCTCTAGGTATTTTATGAAACTAGTCCAAAAACGGGTACCATTTTGGTATTTGATAGTTGAGTGGGTATTTAGGGTACTTTCCTCTTTTAAAAATTATTCCACGAAATTATTATTTTTGACGATTTTGTCCTTCACGGAATCCTATAAATAGAAGAAATTACTCCGTGAAGTTACCATAATTTCCAAAAAAATGCAAAATTTCTAACTTCTCTCTAGTTTCTCTCTCTAACCATAAAGAACTAAAACTAAACAAGTTAACACTATCATTATCAATTAAAATGTTACTTCTTACCTTTAAAATCATTTATAATAACACTTAAGTGACTTATTTGCAAAAAAAATACATGTTTACATCTTAGTTATTAGAAAGGTTTTTTAAACCATAATGGGTATTTTGTTTTACTTTAAATTGATATTGTTTTTAGTTCGTATTAGTCTTTAGTAAGTGATAACCTACTAAAAAATTACAAAAAGAGACAAAATTAAAATATAAATGTTAAAAGTTAGAAAAAAAAACGATACATGTCTGTCTGTTAATGCAATGGCGGACACGATGGTGCTGACGCCATTGCATGGCGGACACAGGGGTTTGTAAGCCAGACAATGCCAGACAGACCCCTTGTTTTCGCCATGCAACGACGTTAGCGCCATCGTGTCCGCCATTTGTCCAGCGGAAAGTATCATCTTCTTCGACACGATGATGACGACGAACACCACCTAGACGCTATCGTTGATTTTAGTGAGTTTTAGGAAGTAAAATGTTAGGTTATGGTAGATTTTTTGTTTGCAACTTCATGAAGTAAATAATGGCATAGAACGTAATTAAATAAATTTTTAGAGATTTTTTGGATTTTTTTGCTAGTGGCAATTTTGTAAATCTTGAAAAACAAAAAAAAAACAAAAAAAAACCACTTCACAGAGTAGTTTCGGCTATTCTTTTAGCATTTCCCTTGATTTTTAGTTTTTCACTTTAATAGAGTAAATTAAGGATAATTATAGGAGAAAAAAAATAAAAATATCAATAATTATTTTAATTTTGAAAATTATAATTTTTTTTTAAAGTTCAATATATGCTTTTATTTTTTTTACCTTCATTTAACTTTTAATTTATATTTTCGTGCTCCTCTCTTTTTATTAATCCTTTCTTACAAACACATAATTTGTTTTTGATACTAGACCCAACATATACTTAAAATCTTCTAAATTAAACCCTAAAAAGCTCAAAAAATTCTAACAAAATATTTTGAACTTTAAAACCAAATGAAAGAAGAAAATAAAGAATGATAACATCACCCAAACGAACAATAACTTATTTTAATTTTGTTTTCAAGTTTTACATTCATTAAACATCAAACCTCCGATTTGAAAAAATAAACTCTAAAAATCTGAATTTTACGGATACATTTCCGAATGCATATCTCGGAATACCTTGGAATTAGTTTCATATTCTAAAAAAATTCATTCTGAGATATGTCCTCGAAATCAGTTGTAGTTTTTCTAAAAGAACATATATATTTTTAATGAATGAAGAAAGACAATAGAGATAGGGTAATTTTATAACAACTAAATTATTATCTGAAAGAGCGTGGTTTGAAATAGACCATGGAAAGAGAACAAAATGAGTCATGATTTTTAAGGAGATAGAATTATTTAAGGGAGACAATTGTTTTTTTTCAACCAAATTACTCTTAATCGCGCAAGTGGAACACACTTTATTTTTTCCAAGACTAATTATGCAACAAGATTCATTTTTACAATCAAATGCAGTAAAAAAATCAAAGAAATCTTTAATGGATCTTGGTCTTTAAAAAATAAAATCAATGTTATTTACTATTTTTTAACAACGGTTTGAAAGATATAGCATTTTAAAAAACAAAAACAAATTCCGAAACAAATTTTGCAACCAGATTTCTCTTATTTTCACAACCAAATGCAGTAAAACAATTACATAAAAATATATTTCATGGATTTGGTTTTGTTCATTTTAAAAAACATCAATGATTCTTTTTAGACCTATGGTTTGAAATATATGACATTTATAAAAAAAACAATAGTATGAGAGATAAAATGGTTAAGCGGTATATTGGCATTAACAAAAAAATCAATGTGTCTATCGATAATTAAGATCTAAAACCAGGTGGTTATTAGTACTTTTTCAGGACCCTCGGTGATTGTTGGAAAATAGTTTTGATTCTCGGTGGTTATTAATATATTATCATTTTTAATATAGTGATGGTTTCTTTTTATAGAAATGATGTGCTAATGTGTTTTATATGAAATGTTGAATATTTGAATATGATCAGATCAGATGGATTATTTAAAAAATAAATAGTTGGACTGTTAATTTGTTTTTCTTATTTGGTTTTGGTTTCATATAGTGTACAATACGTAAGGTTTGTTATTTTTAAAAAGAAATTGAAAGCCAAATTTTAAACTGAAGTGATAACCAAACTCCGATTAAGAAACGAATTTTTTTCAAAGTCTTTACTGGTGATGTAAGATAAATATATTAAATTAACTCGGTTACAGATTTTTTTGTTTGTCCGCAAGATAAAAAAGAACAAAGTTTCCGAATAATCGAACAAACTAATCATTATAAATGCATGACTAAAGCATTGTCCAAATGTGAAAGTATTTAGTAAGATTAGGATGCACCGTTGCGAGAAAATATTAATTCACATGCAACATTGGATAACGAACGATTTATATGGGTTGAGACTGTAATTATATTTCAAACAAAAACGATGCACAATTCTTATGATGTAATGTGTAAAGTCGAGTTTGATTTATTGCTTGAATTTCATGAGATGCATCCTAATATTACTTGATGACATATAGTATTATGTCACTAAAAATGTAGATCTTCAGCTTGTTTATGGACGGAGTCTCCTGATCACAAATCTTTGTGTATGATTTTTTATCTATATTTATATTGTTGAAGTTCGATGGTAAATTTCCTGAAAATAAAGATTCATCATGCAGATCATTATTGTCAATGTCAAAAAAGTATTTGGATTTTCATGTTTATTTCTTCCATTCAAAATATCATTGTTATTGTTCGATTGAAGACCATATATTACTCATTTTTTAAAAATTCAGTGGAATAAATGATGCAAACAAAACACGTTGTTCGAATAATTTATATCTTCATAATTTTATATTTAATAATAATTTTAACTATTATATTTTGAATTATTGGATTTTATATTAACATTTATGCATTTAACATAGTTTGTTTTACCTTATTTAAAGTTAACATTAGTAATTATATAACTATTCACCATTTAGTGAGATCTTGGTGTTGGTGTACCAATAAAAAAAATCATATTAGCACCATGATTTTGACTATTTTTTGTTTGTGTATTTTGCATTTTAGGAACAAAGCAAAATTGGACAACAATATTATAACATCTAATCAACTTTTAAACAAAATCAAGTTTATTCTATGAAGACTAGATAGTGTTAATATGCTTGATAGAAATATGTGGTCTGGAGATAACAATGTTGCTAAATACCTTGATTATTTCATGCATACCAAAGATAATATGAGAAAAAATGTGTTTAAATGGAATCATCATTCTTATATAAGACTTAAGTTAAATGTGGATGGTGCTTGTATGTTTAATCGTAATTCTAGTGGTGTTGGTTTAATTAGAACTAGCAATGGTGATGTTTTAGTTGCTTTTAGTAGACTTTATGATAGACAGACTCCTTTGATAGCTTAATGTAGAGCTTTACTTTATGGTCTTGTGATATGTCATCAAAATGGATATATGAATGTAGACATCGAAACTGATTCTTCTATTTTTATTGACATGATTGCATATGGTATTTCCCCTTGGTATCTGGAAATTATACTTAAATATTATCGAAATATTATTCTGCCTAACATGACTATCAAGAACATTTCTAGAATCCAAAATCAGGCTACTGATTGGCTTTCCTATTGGACCATGAAATAGAAAATGAAGATAGATTATTTCAACAATCAACTTTTGAACCCTTTAAGGGTTATAACTACACTTGAAAGTCTTTGTACATGTTACCTAAGACCTGATAATATGTAAATACCTTATCTTCTAACCAATGTTATTAATGTCGATCAATCTTATAATCAAATTCTTCATCCAATCAAGTGAATCACCAGATCTTCTCCAGTGTTGGATCTTTCAAACATATAATTCAACTTCAGCCAACAACTTCAATTTTAAATTGAAAAAAGAAGAGCGCAAGTACTTCAGTATCATCTGCTTCTTAATGGTTTAATATTGGAGAGGAAGCATAAAGCAACTGGACCATTAGCTATCTTTTGGAGAAAGCAACATCAATCATATATAGCATGCATTAATTAGAAGAATTCAGCAGTGTCATTTGTCTTCCTTCAAGGATTTAAAGACCTGTGGATGTGGATTTAACTTAGTTTTCATCAATTCAAAGTTGTTTGTATTTCAAGTATAAGATATGTTATATAAAATTCTTATTATTACAGTAACTGTAATCCTGGTTTATCAATAAAATTTTATTTTAGTTAAAAAAACATACTTTGTTCTAAAAAAACTCAACAAAATACACTTAAATAAATTACCAAAGTAACTATTTAATGGCTTTGTAGTCCACCCTTAGATACCTAATACATATAATAAGAAATTATATAAGTTTTTTTATCCCCACTTAAATATCAAATACTATCAAAATCTCTAATACATCCTCCATATAATAAAACCATAAAATCTTTAATAACTTACCGTAAATTTTTAAAAAAATTGTGTTTCATTGACGGAATAAATTCTCAATAACCAAATCTTTCTTCGCTCAACCACCATCGTGAAATCACAACATCACTAGCTCCGACCACCGTGTGATCTATAGTGTATTGTTTTTCAACAGTTGTGTCAACTCATTAGTATTTATTTGTTTTTACTTTTTTTTATCTATAAAGAATTCTCTTAAATATTTTCTATCTTGCTTATTTTTTGCTATATTTTTTATTATAGGGACTTTATGTTATGCGGAGTATCAATTCTGTAATTGAAGTGCATCATAATAATGACTATAAGATTTTTTTCTTCTTTTTTTATTGTTAATTAGATCATATTGGGAATCTGATTGTTATTAGCATTTTGAAATGTGTTTAGACATGCTCATAGGAGATTGTGATATTAGAGGTTTGTAAAGCTACTTGTAAATTTTTAACATGTCACAATATGGGGTTAAAGCTAGTTATTTCTTTCGTGGGTGTTGCATAATATTTTTTACCACACATTGTCTTGTTTACTTTAGCAAACTTACTCTAGATAAAAGAAAGTCTGCCAGTGTCAAATACAGTACTAACTTAAAGCATCAATTTACCACCAAAGTGAGCAACTAAGAGGCCATAGAGGGGAATGTTACCAGTAGGACTTTAGTTTTGGGTTCGCATCTCACATTCTACAGGTATAATATATTCTCGCTAGTATTTTATCTTTGAATTAACATCATATCAGTTAAGTTTTCACGAGTCTTGAAACTACTCTTGATACCAAAGCATTTCATATGAATAGTTTGTTTCAGATAATGATTTATAGATTGATAATTACAAATGAGCCAATTTATGGATTTATAATTTTTTATTACTCATTAGATCAATAATCATAATCGTTCGATAGACTTGTTATCGAAAAATCGGATTTGACACATGCGCAGTCAAAATGACCAACAACAAAAGTAATCTAGATATTTTATTATTTTAAACTTCTCTGCTTATATTATTAAGTAAATCTTATGTATTATTTTTCTGTCTAATCAGAACAAGGTTAGCTTTATTAGAATGTGGGATTTTGTATGGACTATCGATTTCAAAGATTATATATATTTGGTTTTTAAGCGTTTGATTTATGAGTTGAGTCTCTATTTTTCTTCTTATAGCTTAGCCAATTAAGTCAACAACAAACCCTAGTGGTGAATTTGCATATTCTAGTTTTAAGCATTTTTGTTTATATTATTACTTTTTGTTAATGGCTTGTTTGGTACAATTGGGCATCAAACTATGTTTTTATTTTTCTGCATGTCTACAAAGAATATAAGAAACTTTTAATTCTTTAAGTTTTCTCTTTCCACCTGCTAAAAGTTGTGCTTCTGTTATTTACATTCAGCTCGTAGTGCATGTATACCCAACTTATCTTTTCCTTTCACTTTATAAATAAAGTTTAAATAATCAAGATAAGCATTCATAACCTACATTTTTATACTAATATAACTATAATGTTTATAATTTAATTAGAAATGATAATTATATGTTTTTTTACCCTTTGATCCAAATATCCTCTTTGTAGTAGCCTTAAGAAGTTTTTTACATATACATTCTTGTGGCAGTTGTATCCTCATAAAACACTGCAATTTATTAAATATATATTTTATTTCTAATAAATATATGGTAAATATTAAATTGATATAATTTACAATGTTAGATTGATACTCATCATCTCGTATTTTTTTTTTCTCTGGCTTTGAAAAATGAGTTGTATAATTTGATTTTTTTTATTTAATTACATCATATAAACTTTGGAAATCATCATTTTCATCTGCCATTTTAGCTTGACTTTGAGTCTTCAATGTCATGTGTATCTTCATATATTCTTGTGCATTGTGTTTTTCTTTCGATCTTATTAAATTACTTTCAAGTTGTAGTATAAAGAATCGGTCCCTTTATTTTTATCTTATGTTATAACCATTTTCTAGAATTTCATGTATAATTATCTAATTTCTCCGTATTGTTTGCCATTATGTATTATATATGTATCTCCATCTATTACCAATTCTGAATTATCACGTGCCATTTGCACTATTATTTTCTGTTATTGACATACAATTTATCTTTGAATTCAATAATTTTTGTTGCTTTGATAAGCTTTCTTTCTAGTATACGCAAGTTTTTTATTCATTTCATTTTAAACGACTGTTTTTTCTAGTTCTGTTTTTAAAACAACCTCCAAATATTCTATTTGTTGCTTGACTTTGAAGAAATTCAACATTCTTATATATGTCCAATTTTAATTTATTTTATTGCAGTATTTAGTTTTTCTTCAAATTCTACTTTTTTCAATTTGAACTTAAAGCAATGTTTTTCAACTCCTTTATATTTTTTCTTAATTATCTATCTTCCTTTTAAATTCGATAATCTGCAAATTAAAATTAGCAGTATATAACTTCTGTTGTTAATATAACATATTGTAAAACATATAAAACTTATTACTTACTTTATCAAGTTGTCTTGCATGCAATTCGTGTCAAATACTTTCATGACATATAGTTCTTCATTGACGTTTGTTTTTTTGTATTTCTTTCATTTTTTTTGTTAGTTTTTTTAATGTTATTTTGACGTTTTGAAGTTCAACTTGTAATGCAGCAACCTGCAATTTTATTTTATTAATTGTTTACTTAGTTGTTTTAAATAAAAGTACAAAATATGTTTTGTGTTTATTTATTATTTTTTTTCATCTGCTAGGTTTTAACTTATATTCCCATTCATTTAAATTTACCTGCCAAGTTTTAAGGTATAATTTGTACAAAATATGTCTTAATGTATACGATTTTTCTAAATGTATAATATATATCACTTTAATATAAGTATTACCTTATATTTTTGTATTTCATTTTCAGCCTTCAATTTTTCTACTTCGTTGGAGTTTTGTTTTACAGTTTCTTGCCCCAAACTCAATTGTTTGTTTCTATTTTTCAAAGCTTTTTCTAACTTCTCTGTTAAATCTTCAGCGTAGTCTTTTGTCATTGTTAACTCCAACAGAAATGCATAATTCTAAAAAAATAATAATTTTTATTAGTATATAAATGAATATCAATATCTTTATCCAAATTATTCAATAACTTACTTCTACCTTTTGTTTTGAAGATTTTGAAGGTGGATAACTTTTTATTTTTGAATATTTTTATCTTGAACTATTTTTTAATAATATTTAATATATTGTTTTAACATTTTGACGAACTATTTACTTTCCTCGTTATTTTCAAATTGAGTTTCCACTTCCTTTGTCTTTTCTTTCTTTAGATTTGTTTGTTCTACTTTATGTAAATTTTCGCATTCAACAATCACCTGTGTCTCAACTTCTTCTGTCTGACTCCAATATTTTATGTTGTGATTGTATGTATCCACATATTTGTTTTTTTTATAAAACCACAAGAACATCATACAATTCCCATTTATTTAAATTGAATCCGGCTAAAACTCATCATTAGTCCTTCACATTTCGCTTTTGTATCAAACTAGTCTCATATCACTTTTATCTCCCATTAGTTCCTTGTATTTTAGAAACTTGCATTATACACCCCCACCACGTGCACATGTGAGTACTGAGAAGTTGACATGTGGTTGCACAAACATCAACATTTTGTCTGGCCATTGGTCCCTAAAAAATCGACCCATTAATACCCATTGAACTGCATAATCATCTGCCCAGTTAGCATCCATTTAGTTATATACCATTTACTATTATTATTTGTCATTTACCTTATTTTAACATTTAACTATTTACTAATTTATTGGGTTAAACCGAGTTAAAATATAAAACCCAATAACCCAACTCATTCATGGCCAACTTACTTACCAAAATCACACTCCATCCAAATCCGAGTCAAAAGTAACGCATAACCTAAATCAGAAATCCTAAACTTTTGATTTCTAATTCATGAAACCTAAATCTCTAATTCGAGAAACATAATTCTTCCTCTTAAATTTATAATTCTCAAACCTTAAAACCACACATTGAAGGTCTGAATAGATCTAGACCATATTTGTGGCATCGTATGCGGACACAGTATGGTATCCTAAAGCCTTTTTTTTTAAAAACCATTAAATAGTAGTTGCAAGCTATTTTGTATCACCGATGTAGAGGTATGAATACCTTAAGTGTAGCCAAATTGTCCATAACAACAACCGAATGAGAGGGGTCACCCGTCAGGGGTTTAGAAGCCTACATGGCCATGTAGTACTTCTAAGCTTGAAGAGGAGCGTTGAGCCCATGTTAGTGAGCTAATAAGCCTTCAGAGAGAGAGGGGATGTGGTATTTAAACCTTCACTTATGAGGTCATAAGGGAGGAATATTTGGATATAAAAACCATTAAATGAAATGAGGTAGCCTTGGAAAATTTGTAACATTTCCTCCCATATAGAAGATATGTGTCTCTTATGAGAGAATGTCAGTGTCAATATTGGTATATTTCTCCCTCTATATTAAGAGTAAATACAACAATAACTATGAGATATCTTCACAACTCGAAATAAGGGAACTTTGTTAGAGCATAACGCATATCAAGCATATACATAATCTAAAGGCTATACACCATTGACAAAGCTCAACCACCAAGAGACAGGTCGAGCCTTTTTTAGCCTCAGCCCTTGAACTTCGTGCCAAACATTTTTTTCAAACTCAGCCACCCCAAAAACCTACTCCATAAACTTGGATTCAACCTAGTACGTATTCAAAACCACCCCCTCATCCAGCTTCGAGCCAGAAACAAGGCTTCAGGCCGTATATGTATGACTGGTTTTATTTTTAACAGTTTTGCCTCTTATGGTCCTACCCTTGATTTGAATCATTTCTTTCATAAGTTAAAAATGTTTTAAGGTTCCAATCGATAAGCGCATTAGAAGGGAAATGCAAAGGATTCGTCATACAACCTAAGGTATCACCTAGATTGGTCATCTTCTTCTCCTAAATTCCTAGTTGATAACTTGCCACATAAATTTGATTAGTATAAGATAGATAAGTATGACAAATCTGAGGATCCAGAGCATAATATAGATAAGTTTAGAAACATAATATTGAGCTACAATGGTGATGATAGACTTATGTGTCGGACTTTCTTAATAATATTTTGAGAAAATGACTTAAACTAGATCAATTACCTCTTTTCAAGTTTGATATGAATCTCCAGTACTATCTAGAATTTATGTATGAAAATTAAAGATGCTGGTAATTTTATAATATATTCTAAGCAAGACGTCAATAAAAGCTCAATTGACTATGGCCAACAATTATTTAAACAAAAAATAACTTGGAGGATTGTCATAAAACATTTGTTTGATCTTTTATAACAAGGGATCATTCTATGTTTGTTGGCATAAATATATAATGAAGAAAAACGTTTTAACTTTTGGTGCTTTTTTTATTGAGGTGGAATCTCATATCAAAGTTGAGGAGCAAACAATGTGGATAATGGTGATGTGTAACCAAAAAGTTTAAAAACATCAAAACCCAAATGTCATGTCAACTATAGTTTTATATTAGGAAACTCTTAAACAATAACATCAATAACTGTATTATTCTCCAATTACACTTCAGCCAAGACCCATACATGTTACTACTAAACCGAAGCAAGATCGTATTTCTCTTTATCGGGTAGGTCCTTCGGGTAAATGCAGGAGTAGATAAAGAATAAGTGGAATCACAATTGAGATTTTACCTAGCTGACCGAGAGTGAGCAAAGAATTTGTACACCATGAAAGGTTATTCCAATGGTGAAACCACATGACGATATAAATCCAAACAAATTTTGTAAGTATTACATTGATATTAGTCATCTCATAAAGGATTTCATGATGCTCGATGAGGAAATTCAAAGATTAATTGATGATGGAAAATTGATTATATGTCAAGGCGTGGGCATATCTAAGTAAAAAATAAAGCATGATAGAGCTAAAACAATAAAAATAAGGTTTAAACCCCTTATATTAGAAGCTTTAGTAGTGGTTTTAAAAGAAGAACAAACCTTTATATTAGTATCAAACCAATCTTGATCCAGATCGCAATCAAGATATCATGGAGACCATTGTTTGAATAGAATATTTGTCTGGCGTTACTAAACCGTAAGAAAGTGACATGAAAAATCCAAAGGATATTTTGTATAAAGAGTAGACATCCACTCACTTCTATTGAACCTCTTATCCTAAAATCATTTTTATGATGATGATCTTAGAGGAGTGGCGGGTCCTTATAAGGATGTCATTTTGATAAGTGCTAACATTGCAGGGGTATAAATTAGAATAATCTTAATCGAGATCGGAAGCTCGACCAAAATTCTATTTAAAGCAACATATGACAAGATGAAAAGTCTTCCAGTCATTCGAAAGTCTAAAAGATCGATAGTGCGCAAGTGAATAGTATGTGGCTAATTCATTTTGAGCAAACAAAAATAAAAACAAAAAGAGGTCGACCATGTTTTGTTCATGGTTGTTGACTTCCCTCATTTCTAAAATGAAATTCTTGGGAGGCCATTGATGGTTCAAGAAATATCCAGACTTGATTTCGCTTACAAACATAACTAGAACAATATATAGACTGAGAAACACGGGAGGTGGAAAGAGAAAATAAAAAGAAATGTAGTTATTGTATATTAATTATTCACCCCTTCATATAAAAGGAATCTTACTTTATATAGTAAAGACAGTAGGCCCAAATTCCACATGGGTGATCCAGTTAAGTATATTTTACCTTGTTATTACACTAAACCTACTCATATACTCATTACTACAAGACAAACCCTCAACATTATTTACTTTATCACTATTTATTATATATATATATATATATATATATATATATTATTGCCTCAATGCCATTAATCTTCTCGACTCGCTTAGGTCCGAATAAATCATGCCTTTATCAGTAGCCCCCCTAGTCTTTGTAAGAAAGTTGAGCTATGGCTATGTTATTTGGTCTGGGTACGGACGTTGCTTTCTTCAATTAAGATTTATGAGGTTGGTACTAGACAAACAAAGAGTAGTGATTGTCTTGAGAGATCTTAAACGAAAGTGGCGATTGACAACAATTATCTTAAGGTGCTAACATCAAATGTTAAAGCAAATGGCACTTAGGCCCAAAATGGGTTACCTAGCTCTGTAGAATTACTAGTTATCCAACGATACTACACATGTTCTCTAGTTACTTGGTGCGCGTCATTCATGCTTTTGAAAAAATGACTTTTGACCTTCTCGAGTCGCGATCACTTCCACTTCCATATGTATATAGCCGTTGGGGGAGAGCTCCTTCTATAAAGACTTCTTTTTTCCTTATAAATCATTTTTAGAGAGTTTTTATAGAGAGATAAAAAACATTAGTTCTCGTGCTAATGGAGACATCGTTGTTAATAGAAGAGCGGGAGCAAGTGTGGTTTCCCGATATGCTTAACTAGGGGGTTCGATTTCCACTGGAACCTAAAATAATAAGATACTTTGAGCTAGTAGATTTGTGCCCTTACCAAGCCAACCATAAAGTTTGGTTTAGTTTGATGTCCTGCATAATGACATCGCGACGAGATCGAATATCGATGCCCATGCAAGAGTTTGTGGCAATTACTAGGATATCGAAGGTACTGGAACAACCTTTCATTTATGTCTTGGTTGCCAACGATATAAAAATTATAAACGACATGTTGGAGGTGGATAAATCTTGGAAAGATGACTTTTTAGACTAGTGGTGCGTGGGAGAACCTTCGAACCCACACCAGGGAAAGAAACAACCCACGATGGCTAAACTTCAACTGGGTACACGAAGGTATGATTTTTTTAAATCTTTGGAGCTTAACTGAGGCTTTCTATTGATAATTCTCAAAGCGAAACTACAAGCCTTAAAGAGATAAATTTAGACTATACTAAACAGACCTTTTCTCTCTTACATAAATGAGCTCGGTAAAATTGGGGGAACATGTTCTAATGGTGTTTCCTTCCCGTCAATCTTATAAACATCTATCTTCGGCACTTCTCGGGAGATGATCTAACCGCAGAACAACTAATTCTTGAACCTAATCCATCCTTGTTAATCGAGATATTCCATGTTTATTATGCCAAAGTAGTGCTCCCCAAACCCAATAGAGCGCCCAATTATTGCACAAAAAAAGAGTCAATCGTGGAACTTGAGACTACCGAGGCCGTCGTTGAATTTGTTGACCCCGAAGCCAAAACTTCTCATGTCGATGGTATTGAGATAAAGGGTACTGATGTAAGAAAATATATTGAAGACGAGAATCAGAGGAAAAAGAGGAAAATAACGGTGGTCGTCGAAGGGGAAACAAAAAATACGCGACCGACAAAGATGAAAAAACCAAATTTGAGGTTGCCCCTTCCGTCGAGCCTCTGGTAGCCAAGCAGGAAACCATTCCAACTCTCTTCGAACACTATATTGGCTCGATTCTGTAAGCAAGCAAACTACTATCATTGGATGCGGGGTCGGTAAAAGACAATGAGAGTATCCAATACAAAAATGAATCAGTTTTACCCCGAAGCCAAAACTTCCCATGTCGATGGTATTGAGACAAAGGGTACTGATGTAAGAATATATATTGAAGACGAGAATCAGAGAAAAAAGAGGAAAATAACGGTGTTCGTCGAAGGGGAAACAAAAAATACGCAACCGACAAAGATGAAAAAAGCCAAATTTGAGGTTACCCCTTCCGTCGAGCCTCTGGTAACCAAGCAGGAAACCATTCCAACTCTCTTCGAACATATATTGGCTCGGTTCCGTAAGCAAGCAAACTACTATCATTGGATGCGGGGTCGGTAAAAGACAATGAGAGTATCAACCCATTCTATCAACCCTAAATTTCATCTTCTTCTCTATCGTTTTCCAACCTAAACCAGAAGATAAGTCGAAGATGGTTATTAATTGCCTATTGAAGAAACTTAGGAGGTTGGAAGCTAAGTGTCGCTGACAGAAGATTATAATTAGGGTTCTTTTTCAATGCTTGATTATAGTAGGGTTAGTGTTTATGTATTTGTAATTTTCAAATTTCAGTTCAGAGACTCACATGTAGAAGCTACTGTAATATGGTACTGCAAAGTGTTGCTGTATTTTGAACTTGCTTCATAGATAGAAGGCAAGAGAACAATATTTGTAATCTTTGGCAATTTAATTTGAATCGACCTGTTATTTTTGTTGTTAATTTTTTTATCGACCTGTTATTTATGTTGTAGAACTTGGGTTGGATGTTTGATTTCTGGAGTTTGAGCTTTTGGGTTGGATGTTTGATTTCTGGGTTCTGGGTTATCGATGTGGAAACAATGATTAAAGAATAGGTTAGTTGGATGTTAGATTTCTGGGTTATCGATTTGGTTGTTAAACAGGTGAGATTAAACTTGGATGTTTTACTGAACTAAGGATTTTGATTGAGGTAAGAGAGTTGGGGAAGAAATTAGGGTTTCGAGGAAGGGATTGGGGATTTGGAGTAAAATGGGGGTTTCGATTTGATTTCGAGTTAGTAGTTAGGGTTGGGCTGGGTTATTGGGTCAGGGTTGGTTCTTGGGTTAGAAGCTGAGCTGGGTTATTGGGTCAGGGTTGGTTCTTGGGTCGGGTTTAAGGCTTAAGGTTGCCACATCAGCGTCCTACGTGGATCGCTGATGTGGCTCGTCAAAGGGTATTATGGGGACAAATGTTGGGCTGGACTCGAAAATGATGGTTTTATTCTACTTAATAAAACGATAAGGACCCCTTTATTACAGCCTCAAAGGTAAGGGACGAACTTGTTACAAGTGGCAAACGTGGAGGATGACTGGTGTTTTTTACCCAATGATTCCTTACTCAACATGGAAGTCCGAGCGACCAGCCCCCCGACATGGTTGTAGCACTACCCAATCCGCTGGATCATTTCAATTAAAACACTCAGATACTCTGGCCTACTCCTTGTACCACATGGTAGCTCCTCTTGCTAAAATAGAGAAAAAAACTAAGAAGCTACAAAAGAAGTTATCAGTAGCCCAGCTCCGGATATCTGAGCGGGAGAATCAACTGAAAGAGTAGGGTATATGTACTAGAGCATGCACTTGATGCACGAAAAAGAGTTGGGCGTGCTATTGTATGGGTCAAATCTGTTGAGCATGAGCTCCAGAAAAAGAAAAAACCTGGTAGAAATCATTGGCCAAATATGAAAATTGCATTGGTACCTTGCAGGTTGGTAAAAAGGCGACCGAGGGTAAATGTAATCAGGTTATTCAAGAGTTTGCCTTGTTTAAAATTCAAACTCCGGATCACGAGGCCAAAACACTTGAGACTCTTCAAGCTGATTTGGTGAAAGAGCACGATGTTGCGTTTAATAAGTTTTCCTCGGAATGTCTGGAGACCATGGCCACTCAAGAAGCCAATGCCAAATTTGTGTTGATTTTAGAGGTTCATGAAGGTCCCCGACCTCAAAACTTGGGTCTCACTGACTATTAGTCTCCGAGAAAGATCGCCCCGAGGGAGTTGTTTGTGAAGATTAGGGGTGGCAAACAGGTCAACCCACGACCCACTAGACCCATTTAATAATTTTAAACATGATGCATGCATAACAGGTTGCAGGTCTGGCAGGTTGTAGGTCTCGTAGGTTGCAGGTCTGGCAGGTTACTGCTTATGCTGGTCTAATATGTAAACAGGTCTGGCAGGTAAACCCACGCAGGTTACCCATCATAAGACCCATTTAAGGCACCGCTTATCAAGTATTTTATAATATTTTTTAAAATTAATTTAAATGGGTTAATTAAATCGAATTTCAATAATTGAGATATGTACAATATAAACGAAATAATTATGTTATTTATT
Organism: Limnanthes douglasii subsp. nivea; assembly: GCA_036936605.1. NCBI lineage: Eukaryota > Viridiplantae > Streptophyta > Magnoliopsida > Brassicales > Limnanthaceae > Limnanthes > Limnanthes douglasii. The sequence goes on from JAUPFV010000004.1 coordinate 59,176,905, forward strand.
GTATTTTAATTTAAATATTATATTATTTAAATCGAAATTCTATAATGAAGGCATGTATATCGTAAACAATATGATTGTAATATGATGAGTTAAAAACACCAAAGGTCCTCCACGTTTGTCACTTGTAACACATCAGTCCATATTCTTTGTCTTTGTAATAAACCGGTCCCCTATATTTTAAAAATGTAACAAACAGATCCTTTTCTGAAAATTTGAAGGACCTGTTTATTACAAATTGAAAACGTGAGGGACCTGTTTATTACAGACATGGAGGACCTATTTATTACAAAAAATGATCCGTTTGTTACATTTTTAAAACATAGAGGAACGGTTTATTATAGAGACAAAGAATAGGGACTGATGTGTTACAAGTGACAAACATGGAGGATCTGTGGTGCTTTTTACCCTAATATGATTTTGATATTGTTCGATTATATTTAGATATTTAAGATATTTTATTTAATATTAGGTAGATATTAAATAATATATACACATCTAATTGTATTTTGATTATAAATTATTAAATTATTGAAAATATTTTTACGATTATAAAATTAATAATTTGATTATCTTAAACAATATATCATAAACAAGATAATTGTAATATGATTTTGATATTGTTTGATTATATTTAGATATTTAAGATATTTTATTTAATATTAGGTAGATATTAAATAATATATACCTATTAGACATATAATTGTATTTTGATTTTAAATTATTAGGTAGTTCTTTAAATCTTTCAAGCTTGAAGTGTATATGTTTAGATGATTTAAATAGTTTATTGCATTTTCGAACCGTAGGATTTTTGTGTGTTTGAAAATAAAAATAAAAAATAGAGAGAGAATTGTAGCTGATGGTGTGAGTGAATATAGAGGTGTGGAGGGGTCTATTTATAGTTTTTTCATTTTTTTAAAGTTATCTCACCGATGACGTCATCGTATCAGATATCCGGACAAATCGTCCGGATGGTCCGATTTTGTTTTTTTGTTTTTTTAATTTTTTGTTTTTTTAATGGGTCTCCCGTATAAATAGAGGAGACCCCAACTCCAAACTCACAGTCTCTCAAATCTACTCTACATCTCTCTAAATCTCTCTACTAGTTCTAAAAATTCTATAAAACTCTACTTTCTTATTTTACATATTGTAGTTCTACTTTCGGAATAGTTTGATTTTTTTCCCTAATTGTTTTTATCTGATAAAAACACTTAAATAACATTATGATAACATTATAATAGCTCAATTAAGAGCTTCGTATAATTTATCAAGATATTTACTTGTTGTAGTTATTTAAATTAGTTTTTTTAATTTTAATTTTATTAGTTGTTATTAGTCTAAATTTAGTTTTTATTAATTGAGATATTAGTTTCGATTAGTATTTAATTGCATATTTAAAAACACTGTTTTAAGTTTTATATTAAATGTCAAAAGTTAAAAAAAATTGTTTTAAGTTTTAAATTAGATGTCAAAATTATAACCATAAAACTTAATATTTTAACATGATAAGATATGGTTTTGGTTTATAACATAATATCAACACTTGTAATATTTAAAACAAAAACATAATAATAATATTCAAAATGTAATAATAACATTATAACCTTAAAAGTAATATTTAAAATTTTGGTTTATAAAATAATTACAACACTTAAAATATTAATAACCAAATCAAAATAATATTAACCAAAATAATAATAAATTTATAATCATATAAATTATAAAAATATTTTTAAAATATAACTTAAGATATGATTTTGGTTTATAAAATAAGGGACATTTCCAATAAGATATATATAATAATTAAAAATTCTTGTTTAGTGGGCCTTAGTTTGGTTAATTCTAATAAGTGTATCTAGAATATTAGATACAGTCTTAGTATCAAAAATATTATACACTTATTGGAATTATAAAAATATTTTGTATGTAACAAGAATTTTGATATATTTTATGTACCTCTTAAGAACTCACCCATAAAATAATTACAACACTTATAATATTTAAACTGGTCTAGCAGGTTGCAGTTCTGGCAGATTACTGCTTATGCAGGTCTACCAGGTAAACAGGTCAGGTAGGTTGCAGGTCTGGCAGGTTGTAGGTATAAGTCAAGCCAGGTCTGAAGGTTCCCATTTAATTTATGACAGGTCCCCATTTATTTCTCGTAGATACAAACCCATTTGCCACCACTAGTGAAGATAGTGATTAAGAGTCATCCTCGATGGGGTCGACCGGTGAGAGTGAGACTTCTGACAATAGTTCATCGGAGGTCACATAGTAGATTATGGCCCTTTGGGGCAGATGGGATCGTGTTTGTTATTTTTTCTTTTTTTGTAAGCATTTTCTGGTTATTCTGGCCATGTAACCCTGGTATCCGCACCTTTTTTTATATAAAAAATATTGTGGTTGGTATCTTAATATCATGTCATTAGTTTCATTTATTTTTGTTTTCACATAACTTTGCTCTTAATCTCTAAATATGAGTGATTAGTTTCTGAAATAGAGACAAACCTAGTTAATAATCCAAAGTTAATGTTTATTGTTGACCAACTGAAGTTGGAAGACCCCTAGGTTGAAACTTGAAAATGTTATGTAGATCAACCGAGATTAAAAGACCCCTCAGGTCCAAATTTTGAAACAATATTTTAATCAACCGAGTTTAAAAGATCCATTAGGTCCAAATTTATAAATAATATGCTGATCAACCAAGGTTTAAAGACCCCTAAAGTACAAATTTTAGAAAAAAATATTCATCAACCGATGTTGAAAGACCCCTTAGGTCTAAATTTAGAAATAATATGTTGATCAACCGAGGTTGAAATACCCCTTAGGCAAAGATATAGAAATAATATGTTGATCATCATTGGTTGAAAGACCTCTTAGATCTAAATTTATTGAACAAGTAAAGGCTCACCTAAGACCCTGTAAAATATTGTAAAGGCAAAACTTCATATTAACGGATCAATTTTCAAAGACACCTCATTAAAACCTTTCTGCACCACCAGGGTAGGAAAGATTGTGCCACTCATTAATACCATATACAAGACAAAACAAATAAAAGTACAAGTATTCATGATTAATCTAAATATAACTTGAGATGCTCGATATTCCACGGGTGCTTAAACATTATGTTTTCCTTGTCCCTTGAACAATACATCCCCGAATTTATCCTCTTTGTTACAAGGTACATAACTTCTTAATTTGGGGAAAACTTCCCGAGGCTTTTATCTTTGATGTGTAAAAATATTTTTATCAGGACCTTGTCAATAATATTAAACTCTCTTCATCAGACTTTTGATGTATACCTGCTTTGTATAAAGTTCTGATAGTACAGTGAGTTTAACTGCGCCTGGTTTCTCTTTCTTCAATTAAATCAAGAACGATACGTCAACTTTCATTATTATCATCCTCAGAGTAATTTTTGACCCGGTACAATTAAAGCATCGTATCCGATGAATTCACCACATCTATCCCATACACCAACACATGAGGGGACTCTCTAGTCGTGGCACGAGAAGTGGTTTGATATGCCCACAATACCTCATGCAAATGATTTGGCCATTTTCATACCTTCCCTTCCAAATTTTTCTTGAGGCCGTCTATGATAGTCCTATTAGTTACTTCGATATGACAGTTTACTTGTGGATGAAAATGGGCCGAAAAGCATTGTTAGATTCCTCATGAAGAATAAAATGCTCATATTTCCCTAATATCAAATTGTGGACCATTATCAATGGCTAATCTCCTCGGGATACCAAATCGGTAACAAATGTTTGCCCAAAGGAATTTTATTACATCTTTGGCCCTTGTCCCGGATAAGGGTTTGGCTTCGACCCATTTAGAAAAATAGTCAACTTATTGGAAACGAAAATAAAAAAGAATGAAGATGTATCATGACTCTATATCAAAAGTGAGGTAAATATTTGAGGATTTATGTGTAAATATTTGTCCTAGAAATGAATAACTTAGATAGTTGTCTTCAGGGATTGACTTTGGCAGATTTTAAAGAGGTTTTCCAACATATAGCAAATTACTTGAATATTTGATAAAATATCTAACTTATAGTATGCAAAAATTGTTAAGAAGATCTGAAATGTTTATCGAGGTAGAAGAAACTAGAAATGAGGAGGTCGTGTTGATTAAGTCTCATAGACAAAGAAGTGGTATATCTGATAGAAAATGAATCGATAACCTATGACCAATATAGTCCTTCAAAGTGGTAGACAAGTCTAAGTATCCGTACTATGAAAATCCAAACATAAGGTTTACTCATTTAAATACATCAATAATGACTATATTTGATAAGACGTGATACAAATATAAATATTGACCTGTACAAACTATGTTAACACCAAACAATAAGAGATCCAAAATATTTTATTGTGATTATCATCATGATCATTGTTATATTATAGAAGGTTATTTTCAATTAAAATATGAGATTCAAATATTGAATGATAATGGGGATTTGATTGAGTTCATTCGGAAAATGGAAGAAATAAATAGAAAGGAGGTTAAAAAATGGATATCTGAATATACGAGAATAAGGAAAACAAGTAATGGTACCGTAACTAGAGAAGATACTTTACCACGAACGTCTCAAAACTCAAAAAAGAAACATATGAAAGATCTCGACGTTCATCTTGTTGATAATCAACAATGTATTTAACACATATTTATCTATATCTTTGAATATTGCTGATGACGACCTGAGAGGATTAGTTACCCCTTACACAGATGATTTATTAACAGCGGTTGAGATAATTGTTATAATCATGAGAAAAGTAATGGTTGATATTGGCATCTCAGCTAATATTCTTTTTAAAAGTAGGTATTATAAGATGATTAGGGTAAAATCGTATAAGAATACATGAAAGAATTTGGTTAGTTTTACTGGGCTAAAAACTAATTACATAGGAGAAGTGGAGCTTCCCGTTGTTGAGGGTTATGATCATATAAATAAAATGGTGAGAAATTTGTTTATGGTGGTTAATGCACCGAGTTCGTATAATGTAGTTCTAGATCATTTATGGCTATATAAAATGAAAGAAATTTTGTTGGGAGAAATATTGGAATAGTCAGAGAAAGTTAAAGAGTTTAAAGGGAATGTTATTCAATTGCGTTATCTTTAAGCAATATCATCGCATAACAATCACATAACCCGTCAAAAGGCAATTAACAAGTCGAGTCTGATAAATATTTTATCATAATTAATAATAAATATGTTGATGGTCCAAAGAAAGCCATTTGTAAATTTAAACCATTAGATGAAACAGTGATAAATATATTTTTTGTTAAAATGAAGTATTTGTCGAGGGTAATTTGATAGTAATGAGAGTTGTCTATGAAACAATGAAGATAAATTTTGGAAAAATAACACATAATTGATATGGTTTGTTTATAGTTGTTTAAAAAAACATCATGGAGCGTGTATGATAATTGATCTAGAAGTTATCATGTTGAACATATTTAGAAACTTAACACGTTCAAAATTTCACAAACCGTCATTTTAAATAAATTTTTAAAAAACAAGTTACTATTAATATTACAACATTGTTTTCCAATATATTCTTCCATATTTGTCTACTATAATCTTCAATCAAAATTTATAATTAATCAAATCAATCAAGTTCGTTTGGCATATTTTTTTATTTTATTTGTGATATTGTTTCATATATATTTTGATTCATAGTTTTTCATATTTTAAAAAATATCAAATCTTTTAATGAGTTTTTTTATAATTTATTTATTTATTTATTTAAAATGGCTCTAAAGCGATCAAATGCCTCGATTATCCGTGGTTATGGGATAATGTCCAACATCTCCCTCTCACTTCTTCTAATCTAAATTATTTTCACGATGATACGTGGTCATGGGGATAATGTTCAACCTCCCCCTCTTACCATTTTAAAAAAAATAAACAAATTATAACATGTTATAGTATAATCACACTATTTCCATAACTATTTTATCATTAATAAGTAATTATCAAAATATAACAACATTTGTAGTATTTAAATCAAACCATAATAATAATCAAAGTATAATTATAAAACTATAATAACCTTATACTAATTTTAATTGTAATATACAAACTATATAACAATTTTTTTATCAAACAATAATAACACTTGTCCTAATAAATAATATCAAAATATAGTAGCATGTGTAGTATTTATAATCAAACCATCATCATCATCATCATCATCATCATCATCATCATCATCATCATCATCATCATCATCATCATCATCATCATCATCATCATCATCATCATCATCATCATAATAAAATATAGTAATAACTTTATATTCATATTAAATTATAATATATAAATTATATAACATTTTGTTTATCAAATAATGTAATTTATTATAAACATAATATAAAATTGATTGGCGCGTCTACCGCTACGTTGATTTTGTCATGTTCTGCTATTTCCATGACAACCATGTCGTGTGGTTACCATATGTGTGACTGACGTATGCGTGACATTGCCGTGTTCTATTACCACGCACTCCGTTATAGCTCTACTGTAATTTACAATTTTTTATCGTGTCACATCACATTTGTCACCTCTATACCCTACATTGACAACATGACAACGCTTACTTGTGAGGAGGGGATAGACTGGAACCATAGAAGAAGTTGTGTGACGAAACCTTCATTGTGCTGAAATTCTCGACACAGGATGAGAGAGTGGATCTGGATGAAGCCAGATACAGGCTCCACATTATCAACAACAAATATAAATTCTATTTCATTATTCTGGTTGTGTAACAACATTTGAAAAAAATATATAATAAACTTGTTGCGTTCTAACAAAATTTTCCTTATGGTACAAATGGAGGAAATTAAAACCAGTTGTTTTCAGGAACAAACTCGATGAACAACTATAACCATAGCCAATAAGAGAATCATTAAATGACTACCACTACTAAGAGCAATATTGAGATTGCAGTTAAAACGAATAAAAAAGCTCATAGACGAGTAAGAAAGGAGAAACGACTGTCATCGAAGAGTGCAATCAAAATCTCCAAAAATTTAAATATAGATGGAGATTTTAAAAAATTGTAGCTGTAAAGGAAAAGAATATAGTGAAATTTAATATAATTAGTTAATTTTTTTTAAAATAATGACAAGATTATGATTTTTTTAAACTTAACAAAAGAAAAAGTATTTACAAAAATAACGATTTTATTACCTTTTTGTCGGTATATGTTTACTATGAAATTTATAAAGTTTATTAGAATTGCCAGTTATAAAGAAAATAAAATTAGAATATAGTTCCAAAAAAAAATAATGGATCCTGTTTTTGTTTCATTGAAACTTGGGTGAAGTTATTTCCTCCATCAAATATAGTATTTCCTCTACATTTGAGAAAAAACTTCATGTTCTTATTTCCTCCATAAATGAAATAATATATTTATCCTTTTTTTATTTTTAATCACAAAATCATTAATATTTTTGATTTCTAACAAACCATCTCGTGCAATTCCATTAACTCTATCTATTTATCTTCCAAGAACCCATTAACTCATACTCTCTTATATTTAAAAACACAATTAACTCCTCTTCTCCTATCGTCCATCCACCCACATACTCTCTTATATTTAAAAACACATTTAACTCATCCTCTCCTATCGTCCATCCACCCACCTAACACCATTAAATTCATTCTCTCGTTAGCCAAACCCCAACCACCATATTATAAAGTAGATCATTTGTTTACTCTCTCCTCATAACCGAGAATGTTAATCTAGAACCCCCTTTAAAAATTGTTCATAGTAGTCGGTTTTTCCCTCTCTTCCTGATTTCTGTAGATTTTAGCGACGAACACTTGATTCCGAGGTGGTAGCTAGGAATCAGTTGTTTTCACAGAAGAATTGATTCCGAGGTGGTATCTCGGAATCAGGTGTTCTGTACAAAACAACTAATTCTGAGATACCACCTCAGAATCAGGTGTTCATCGCTAAAAACTGCAGAAATCGGGATTTACTATAAAAGGGTATTTTAACACAGATTTTCAAGTTATACAGCGTAAAAACAAGATTAAATTGCTTTGTTGGTTGATTGTGTGATGTTCTATGGTGTTAAATCTTTGGTCTGGATGTCTTCCTCCTCCATGGATAATCTTTATCAAATTTAGGGTTTTCTGGATTTTAAGGTTTAATTTTATAAGGTAAAACATATATATTGTATTCAATTGGGTTAAATCTTATGGTTGTTGATATTAGTGTTTGAAAATAGTTAATGACATAAAATTATAAATTAAAAGATAAAGTTAGAACAAAATAGTAAAAGCAAGTGATGAGTGTTTTTTAAAATTTTAATTATGGAGGAAATAATATATCTAGTGGAGAAAATAACTCCACCTTTGAAACTTATCTTATTTTCTGTCTAATTTTTATAGATGTTATTCCTACTAAAAATAAATAATTAGAATATACAGTTTATAGGTTAGAACAATAAATATAAAGTGGATTATCACTGTAAATGTAATAAAAAATATTATAAACATAAAGTAAGTTATCCCTACGAATTGAATAAGGTATTAAAATGAAAATAATTTTTTAAAATAAATAAAATATATTTTAGTTTGATGCCCACAAATTGGAAAATGATTACTGCATTAGTATTTGGAATAGTAATTTGTATTTGGACTATCCATTTTAGTCACAAATAGTTTTTGTATTTTTAAAAATCTGCTAATAGTATATGGACTATCCCGTTTGAATAAAATTACTCTCCACATCAGTCGATTAATATGAATTATTAATCGAGACCATACTCAAGAGGAATTTGTATCACCCAGATACGAATAACTAACTTCATTTATACTGGATAATTCAAAAATTATAACCAAACTTTTAAAAATTTAAAACAATTTTTCACTGATAATATTTAAAACCAACATTTTGCGTTTCCTTTACGATACCCAAAAGAAAATCGATGAGCACATCAAAACCGAAGTAAACATAACAATTTAGAATAAAAAAAGAAATATAAGGGCTTTAAATAATTTTATCAGTTTAATCCTGTTCAAATGTCGTTCTTCTTCTCTAGAGAGTAGAGACTGCTTGTTCTGTCCGATACATCACTAAAATGCAATTCTTCGGAGGATCGGAGATCAGCCCATCACCGCCGACACCGACGGCGAGCGGAAACAACGCGCACATGATGTACGTGTTCAACAGGAACGGGGTGTGCTTATTGTACAAGGAATGGAATCGACCACTCCATACATTGAACCCTCACCAAGACCAGAAGCTCATGTTCGGTCTTCTCTTCTCTCTCAAATCGCTGACCGCTAAAATGGATCCAACGTCGTAAGTCCAGATCGATCTTCTCCTTGAAAAAGATATAAACACTTGTCATTTGTATTGTATCGTATCGTATCGGATCTAAATTGGATTTGTGAATTGCAGTGTGGAGAAAGGGAATTTAGGGGTACCACAGTTGCCCGGACAAGGATGTTCGTTTCATAGTTTCCGTACCAACACCTACAAGCTTAGTTTTATGGAAACTCCTTCAGGAATAAAGGTCGGTCAGTCTTTTTTGTTCTTCTTCTTGTCCTGATGCATAAATTGTGTACCTGAATCTGACAAAAAAAGCTGAGATGTGTAGATTTTGGAATCTCTGTAGATAGATTGTGGTCAACGTGAAATCAGTACATAAAAGTAGATGATCATGAAAAATTAGAACTAGAGGACTCTTCAATGCTATCCGTCTTCCTAAAAGATAATAAGCTTTAAAGCAAAGCCATTGTTGTTGTATGAAAATAGTAAATTCTGAAAACATGTATTGGGTGTTTCTCACTAGACTTAATCCATTGAGAGGAACCTCTTGGGGAAACTTTGGTGATGGATTTTTTGTTGGTAATGTGAGATGGTGGTGACAGAGACATTACTAATAGCATCAAAGTTGTTCTCGTATCTGAGGACTTGACCAGGGAACTCTACTTCTTTACTAACGTTCGATTTAAACGGTACTAAGATCTTAGATCAATCTTTTGCTCTCGGACACACAGCATGTGGTATGAGCAGGCTGTTTACAGAGTTTTCTAGGATTTTTAATGCTTCAACTTATAATAGAAATTAGTTATTGAAATAATGTTAGGTTATGTAGCGTTTCATGTTTTGTTTCTATTGGAAAATATTGCATATTGGTGGATGATTATGATTTAGAATGTTACTTAATTAGTAGTCTTCGTAATTACCTAACATAGTGAAATTCTCTGCTGCTATTGTTTGCTTGATATTAAGATAACTTTATATACTTGCATTGGATGACCTATTATCACATAGCACTGCTTCTGCACATACAATCCCGTCTTGCCTTCTCAAATATATTAGATATATTTTGGTGATTGTTTTTATCTGACATTACTGCGCTTTTTTATATTGATTTGCAGTTTATTTTGGTAACTCATCCTAGAACAGGTGATTTACGAGAACCACTAAAGTACATCTACAACTTGTATGTGGAGTATGTTGTAAAAAATCCGATATATACTCCAGGAAACCAAATCAAGTGAGTCCAATCTTCTTTAACCTAGACAATCTTCTTTAACCTAAACAGTAGTTCTCAACTTGAGCTTTTTGATTCAACCTTAGAAGGTTTAATCTATTTCTCTAGAAATTACAATGAAAGATAGTATTAATACGAAGTCACTCCATCTCTGCTTGCTATGATTTAGCCCCTATTACTTGTAATAGCAATAGATATGCTGATACGCAACAGAATTCCTAACAGGGGTTCAATTCGGCACTACATATTATTATTTCAACACATATATAGTAGTTATTAGCATTGGCTTTGTCTGTGGTTATGTTTCTTTAAATTAAAAGTGCTATTATGTATGATATCTCACTGGAAGTAAACCCATTAATTAATTTATTTTTTGCTTTGTGTAGGTGTGAGCTGTTCAACACAGCGCTGGACCAATATGTAAGGAGCATTTCATAGATTCGGAATAATCATCGACCCTGTATTTCATTTCCAGAATCTGATACACAGAGTGGGGAATACAATGTTGTCTGTGCTGAGTTCATTTTTCATTAGCAATGTAGCTTTTATGTGTGATGTTTCTTTAAACTCATGCTTGTTTTAATTTGTCAACTGTAATTGTTAATGGGCTTAAAACAAAGGTTATGGGCACGTTTTATAGAATACGACTTGCTCCATGTGGTTTACTAAACTTGTCTTCTCGTTCCTTTCTATAACAGGTTTTTTAAGTCTGGAAACATCATCATCCATTTGTATTTATAACACTAGAATTATTAAATCTCATGAGTTTACGTTTCAAGATAACCTTCTGGGGGTTAATAGACATTACATATCACATTCACAATCTACATGACCGAAAATGCAGATGATCTACAAAAGGTGAAGCATATGTCCTAGCAAAGGTAATGCAGCTATACGGGGATTAAAAACTCTTGTTCTTTCTAAATATTTTCCGCAGAGAGTTATCTGCAACATACTGTGAATTATTGTTTACAGAATTTTGCCCAAGACTACTACTATTAATGATACACACGCCTCTTTGTCAAAAAATAGAACAGTTTTAATTTTTTTTAAGGTCCTAATAATACTACTAAAGATACTAATAAAAGAAAAAATCAATAGCTAAAGCTTATTTACAATAAGACATCCTTACAAAAAAAGTGTTCAATTTTTTTATTAACTATATTATATATATGCTGTGTTATATAATCAGTCCAAAAAGAAAGGTTATAGTTAGCACAGCAACAACAGTCCTGCAGCAACATCGACCGAATGTTGACCCTGAAAGAGCATCGAACCTGAAACCTATTGTCTTGTACAAACGAATCTAGGACAACCACCAACTCTTCTTCTTTTTCTTGCCCTTGCCCTCCAATATAGGCAGGTCTAGACACAACACAAAGAAATCAATTTAGTTGGAGTAGCACTCCTTTGGAATCCAATGAGCAAGCATATTCCAACAGAAACATGCCAACACAAATTGTATGTAATGAGACTACAATATTATATTTGGTAATGGAAGTGAATTTCATTTGTTTCGACAGTGCATTGGGTCGACACGGATATACGCAAAACCACTAACCAAACCTCCTTCAATTTATAATATTCGAACCAGATTCGCAATATAGTTCATATTTTCATCCCATGTCAAAATTCATAGGATTCAAGTTATCTGCTAATTACACACCAACTATGTGTCGTCGGTAAAACTATACTCATAAAAGTATTAGACTATAATCCATGAATAAATTTCCAGTCAACCACACAGTAGCGAAGGCATTATCCTTACTTCAAAAGACAATATGGAGATACAGATGATTTACCGTCTTCTGGATAAATTGAATTGTAATGCACCTCAGCCCAGAAGCTCAAGTGGATAACTGAACAAGAAACAGGATTGTAAAAGTTAAAGAAGGATATAAATACTTAAGACTGTTGTATATTAATATTTTTAATACAAAAGTTATGCACGGAGATTTAATTATGTTTATACACATCTTACCTCGTTTGCTCTTCTGAATATTTGGTACGATTTCAATGTAACATGTATCTTTAAATGAAGTAATCATGAATATCCTGACTCCAAACTGCAACCACAAAAGAATAAAACATATACGTACTCTAAAACACCCTCACTCACATACAGTGATATCCAAAAAAGGAACATGATATTATAGCTGAATGAACATGATATAGCTGAATATCTCGTTATCATGGAGAGTAAACTATTAGAAACTGGTCGATAAAGTACATACCCAATCTGAAGCAGCCTGCAGAGTAACATGGTCGCCCCATTCTCCGTTCCTATTTAATCAACAAATAGAAAGACATGACTTCAATGTCAAGTATGGAAAGTTAGGAAGAAACAATGGATTGAAAATTACTTGCTCATTCTCTTCAAATACTCGTTATAAGCCATAGGTACATAACCATCGTATATCTTCTGATACAGCTTGAGCTGATAACTTCAAAAATTAGGAACGGAATAAAGTGCCTCCTTTTCTATATAAGTCAGTTGCTTAAAACGATACTTTATAGAACAACAACCAACCTGATTGACAACTTGCTCCCGTACAAACTTATGTTCATCAGAGGTACGATAAAGTTGATCTGCTAATGCACGAAACTGAGAAAAATGTGAATGCAATGAGACACTACATAACATTTAATATAGGGAAATTACACAGCAGACAAGGATCACAACAAAAACATGAATGCAAAGAGCGACCATAATAATTTCAATATATATGTCAGACAATTTTCACCAAAACTTGCTGGTAGAGAAAAATGATCCTCGCAAAAACAAAAAGTATGAAGTTGCATTTTCAATACATTGACCACCTCAGTAGAAGATATTTTGATAAATAATTCAAATTTGCACAACAAAAAAACACTTCCAGTCCATTTATTATACGGAAATTAAATATCAAAATCAGGAACATCAATAAGAGAAATAATTTTCAAAAGGTGTACGAGATGCCCATGGCAAGAACAAACTGTCGAACCCAGGAGGTACAAGGTAATGATAGAATGCAGCTAGTAGACAACAACAGGCAAACTTATTGAATGGCGGACATGTAAAAAGCTTCTAGGTTGAGACGTTCTCTTTAAGTTCTTCATGATTAGTATTGGCGTAATAAACCATACCCCATTCGGAAGAAACTCTGATTATCAATAACAGATGTGCCCAGAATGAAACTACTAAAAGAACTGACCTGACAGTTACCGTCTCCTTGAACCGTATTCTCAACTAAACCATACACCTTTAATCTGAAAAGCATTAAAAAAAAAGAAAAATATTAAATATTGTCTGCAATAATAATACAGCTCCAGAACCGCCTAAGAATGACTATGAGGCAATGTTTGGTAAAAATATATATCCCAAAATGATGTGCATATTCTGAAAGACTATTACAATATATGGCTGAAGAGGAAAGAAAAGTGAAAACCAAACCTTTCGAGCAGCCGTTCGTGATCTGACATCTCTTCATCAGCCGAGGGTAATTCACCATTAATTTTAGGCACGTGCTGCAAGATAAAGGGTACAAGTTAGGAAGGTAGTTCTATCTTTAATCTAAATTCAAACAGCCAAGGTAACAGAAGTATTTCTCAGCATAATATTCCTTTCCCTTTAATACTAATTGGTTACAAGAAAGTGTGAACTACTGTTTGGAAGTTAAGTTCACTGCAATCTGGGAGTGTAATTGGAATTTTATAGTATTTCAGGAAGCACCTTTGCCAAGCTCCATATGTCATTAGTACTTACGCCATCTATTGCTATGGCATTGTTTTCGTTGCTTAAATTTTACAGGTTAAAATAAAATTAACTTTAAAACCTACTCAGTGTCGACTGTAACTGTAACTTATTAAACTCAGTTGAAATTTTTAATAAGATAAAATTATCCGTGATATAAGTCGTGTCCCCATCTAGTCGTGATATAAGTCCTACCAATCGGACAATTGTATACCAGTCAAAATAAGGTGAGACATATAGAGGATTTTAGTTCAAGAAGCCCCATTCGAACCTAGGATGTACAACATGCAAAAACAAGCTCTAATGCGAGGCAAATACTTCCGAGGCTTGCATATAACTAAATTATAAGCCACTAATTTAAGGTAACGTAGATATTCTACTTCTAAAGCATTTTGTGATATTAGAGCCGCTCATTCTTTTGCACGTCTATATTTGAGCTTCCGAGACTAACCAATCGTTCAAAATTAACAATGAATAATCTAAACTGATCCCCACATGAACTTATGTTAGAAATCTGAAGCATTCACGAAATTAAATTGATGTTGGATAATTTGAAAGGATTGTACATACAGGAACAGGAACCATCTGGTTCAGTCGCTTTCCCACATCTATATCATCAGTTTCGGAGTCATCCGTGATATTAAGATGCTGCTGCAGGTCTTCCTCAAATCGGGAGTTATCTACCTCGAAAGTATGTTTCTCAGAAGCGTTGGCCTGTATTCCATTCTCACCATCACCGTTGGCCTGTATTCCATTCTCACCATAACCATGGGCCTGCATTTCATTCTCACAGTAACCATGCCCCTGCATTCCATTCTCACCTATACAGTAACCATGCCCCTGCAATCCATTCTCACCGTTACCATTTGCCTGCATTTCATTCTCACAGTAACCATGGGCCTGCATTCCATTCTCCCCGTAACTATGGGCCTGTACTCCACTATCGGATGAACCACCAGCCTCTCTTCGGTTCTGGCCATAACCAACGGCCTCTCTCTCGTTACTTACAACACCATCAGCCTGTCTTCTGTACCCGTCAGAATCTGCCGTAGCAGGGAATGTCATAAAAGTTCAATAAAAAATAAAATACTGAACTAGCGAAGCAATCCAAATTAAGACTTAAAAGTTCACACTACCAAAATTTTGGCGATCTTTTGATGGTTTATACCATTCCTGCATATATTCTACCTTAGCAGCATCCGATAATTCTTCTTGGAGAACTTGAGCAATAACAGCATCATTTTCTACGTAGTCATGCGTAGGTTGACAGTAATATTCTCTAATATACTCAGATTGACTGGAGTCGTTCTCGTACCGAGTGACACTACTAGAAGAGCCAGCATTGGTAAGAGTACAAACCTCCAGTTGATCGAGACCCCATCGACTCAATTCTGGGTCTACCATCTCGGGATAGCACTACCTTCTGCCTCAACTTTTTCTATGCAAGAAATCTAACCAGTTGAGAAAACAATAACCAAAACAAAAACATCTTTAATTAAATATCCCGAAAAAAAAGATTTCATGCCAATCTCCACACATACTACAAAAAGTGCCATACAAAACATAATAAATAGCAGTTAAAGTTGCTAACATCATGTGACTATCTCTCTTTGGGATTGTGTAGGACATGACAGAGTTTAATATCTACCTCATTAATTGAATAACACATTATCAACATTCCAACGATACTAAACCTAGTTTTAAACTAAGTCGGCATAGTAATCAGTCTATAATCAAACGTTTCCAGAAAAAAATGGTCAAATCTAAAATACAAAAGGCGTTCGTAAAAAGAAAACCCTTAAAAGAAAGAGAGTTTTGACAAACCCTAATGGCAAATCAATCCAGCAAACCAAACCCAAAAGAGAATCAAAATCGAAACGTATACTAATCAATACTAATAAAGACGAGTTCTTAAAATCACCAACCTACAAAACTTGACAAATATGGAAGATTGGGCCGCAATACAATGAAAAGGACGAAGAAGAAACCAAGCGTATTACGCAAACCCGTTGGCGTCAAAGCTCGAACAAGTTAGGAATAAGAAAACGTCACCAAAGAGACGGAAAGCGAGAGAGACAAAATACAAATCGGGGTGTGAATAAGGAGGCGTATTTCCTTGACCTTCTTCCTAAAATCGGATTGGGTTTTGTAAATCGAAGAAACAGAAAACCGCCATAATTGCTTACGTGGATTCTTATCGGTTACCGGACCCGTCGTCGGTCGATTCGCACGAGGTTAAGGATTCAGAGAGTAGAGTGAGAGAGAAAAATTGTGTCCAGTGATCGAAATTTGTCGATTACAACTTACAAGATTCTGTTTCCTATAATTTATCTTATCAAATATATAAAATATTATTTATATATAACACTCGTTTATACAACGGGCCGCTTAAGTTTTCGGATATATACGGGTACGTGTATTTTCTCTTTGAACAGTTCTTGTGAACATGAGGAAATACGTTTGTACTATAAAAATAAAGTTATTGACGATGCCGGTCACTATCTCAATATGACATTATATGCTGTCGATTTAAATGTGTCAAAACATTTTGATAATCATGCTCATGTATAGTTCCAATAATGTTCATTAGGCCTATCATCTTATCTTCTATTCTGTGTTGGTGTGATAGGACTTTCCATTGTTTTAAGGGATAGGCTACGTAAAAGAGCTGAACTTATTAAATATGATTTATTCCTTTTATTCATAGCTAAAAATAGTTATAACATTTCATTTTTTTATTTTTTAAAATTAAATTTTTTATATAAACAAAATGAAAATTTATAACGCTATTCGTACTTATTTTGAAAGAAAGATGAAGTCTAAACACAAAGGAATAATTATATAGTTTAAAAAGGATTTAGAAGAATACAAAAAATATGTTAAACTTTGATAAAGAGTTTGGCCTAAAAAAATTGTATCCAATTGAATAAGATGAGTTATGGGTTTTAAATTTTTTTTATGGATAAGCTACGAGTTTGAAAACTTAACGGTCGGGTTTGAGGTTTGAGATACGCTATTGATTTAAAACTTTTTTAGACAAAAATCCAAGGCATCTATTAGTTTTTTCTAGTATTGAAAAAATAATGCATTATATATTATTCTTTTATAAATTCTAAAACTATACTATAATTATGCATTTATTATTTTGTTTTTGCTAGTTTTATTATTATTATTATTATTTATATTTATCATTTAAAATTAGTTCGTATTTAATAAATACAAAAATTTAAATCGAATAAATTGATATATATATATATATATACTATTTAAAATAAATTATTATATTTAAAAACAAATATGATTATTAAAAATTTGAATAAATATAAATTATATATAAGTAATATGTTTTAGTAGATTTTTTACTCAATTTTTAGATTTGTTATTGAATTTATGAGTGTATGTATGGTATATTATTATTAAAAATTAAAATTCAAAAGAGAGTTTTTCTCCTATAATAGAATTCTTGGTCCCTCAATTTTATACTGCGAAGAACAGATTTTGGTGACAGCTCAGTCGCCTATCAGAAAATCTAATGGAGGATCATTCCATTTTTTGCATCCTCAAATCTTCAAAACTCAATCTCTCACAAATTTTCAAGGAACAATCTGTAAAATATCAATGATTCTCAAGAAATTGGAAAACAAAGTTTATACAAAACACACCAAATATACCTTATTAAACAGTGAAACAAAATTTCTGATTGTGAGAAAAGTCCAAAAAAGTAACAAAAATGATCATATATAGAATTGAAACAATATTAAAAATATCAACAATGTCAGATTAAACCTAATCTATGATCATCTATCACCAAAGATGCAAAGCCAAAATTACAAGGAAATACAACAGTAAAAAATGGGCCAAAATCTTATGCAGATTGTATAACATTAGAACCAAATAACCTATCTCACGAGAGTGTTAAGTTTTTAATTAAAAAAGACGTCCTCACAAGTTTGCTTTGGGAAGATCAAACGTTGAGTTAATTCAAAAGTTCTTCAAATGACTTCATATTCATAAGAGAAATTTCAGTATCAAATAAATGCACATTTTCATATAATTAGATTCTCAAGAGGATCCTAAAAATATTTGGCATCGAAATGTTTGGACTGTTGGGGAAAAAATCATGAGGTAATTAAGATGTGATCCAACCTTCAACCCAAACAAATAATCTGCTATAAATTCGGTATGAATATTTATTCCAAACTTATCGGGGTTCATGTATAATCAAGACATATTAAGGAACATTGTTAAGATAATTAGTAATCGTCTCTCAATTTGGGTTCCATAGAAGAATATGGCTCGTTTCAACTGCTGTAAAGCATGGGTGGAATTAAATGTCTCTTAAAAACCTATAACAAAAGTATTGATATCATTTGGTGACCAAGAAGGGTATTGCCAAGAAATTGGATACGCAGATAGGCCTCCTTATTGTAATTTGTGCTTGCATTTAGGACACATATCATTAAACTGTAAGAAACTTATCCATAGAAAACTAGAATAGCCCCAAACAAAACTTCAACACATAACTTCCTCCACCATCAAACTCCCTGAACAAGATCAAATATGGAATCCAAAGATAAAATCCATTATAATCCAAGAAGGCAATTCATACAACATAAATACCACCTCGAAAGACTCAAAAATATATTGAGAGGGTCAAACAAAACAACTACATTAAACTAACTTTCAAAATCCTGAGATCAGGGAGATAGAGCTGCCAAGATCAGATTCTGCATACCACTCTCCATATGGAATACCTGAAATGTTATATTAAGTTAGTGACATAGCCACTATGAAAATAGAGAGATGAAGATATTATAAAGGCATTACAAGATATAGAGTCGGGCAATATTTTGATAAAGATTAATAAATCTGGTAAAAATTCAATGGAAACTGAGTCTCCAACAAAAGAAAACATTGGCAGCTTACCAGCTTCACCTACATTTAGTAAACTGGAGACAGATGATGAATTCAAAAAGTATTGAATATGAAACTAAAGATTAATAAAGTCTGGGAGCATGAAAGGTCCTATAACTAGCAAAAGTCTAATATCCGAAGGGTTAGGTAAACTATTTCCAATTGTCTTTAAATGATAATAAACATTATACATTGAAACGCGAAGGCTTTGGAAACAAGGCTACCATAAAGAGATGAAAGATAATAAAAATGATGGAGAAAATTGTATTTTATGTAGAGGTGAGCAAAAACCGAAAAAACTGAACCGGCCGGCCGAACCAAACCAAAATGGATCGGTTTGGTCGGTTTAAAAAAAATTAAATTTAGTTTCGATTTCGATTTTTCAAACCGAATTAGATTCGGTTGGTTTTCAGTTTTTACGATTTGAAACCAAACCGAACCGAACCGACCGAAAGCAAAACATATATATTATATACCTTTCATTCTACCTCCATTAAACACTATTAGCGTAGTTGGTCGAAGACAATAGTTTAGAGTCATCGTACCATCTTGGGTCATGCATGTACACGAAACTTTATATACTAGTGTACAGTAAAAAGAAAAACAGTGTATGTTAAAAAACTTTCTATATATATTTTATATATTAAGTGTATTTTTTATCTTATATATTAAGTATATATTTATGTGACAAAAACAACACATATACGCAAATTTATATACTAGTGTACAGTAAAAAGAAAAACAGGGTACGTTAAAAATCTTCTATATTTATTTTATATATTTAGTTTATTTTTATCTTATATATTAAGTGTATAATAAAAAACAAACAGAGAGTATACTATCTATCATAGTGAAAATCTTTTATATATTTGTCTTATTTTTTTTATTTTGGTAGGTTAATGATAATATCATTATGGTAATTTTATTATATCAAAATTATAAAAACATTTTTTTGTTATTATAAATATATGAAAAAATCAATAATTAACTCTATAGGTTTATTATAAGTTTTTTTATTTTGTTTTAAAAAATCGATTTTTTATTAAAAAATCATTAAAAAAACAAATCGAACCAAACCAGACCGAACCGTACTGATGTTCAAACCAAAAAACCGACCGAAACCGGAAAAACTGATATTATTTTAATAAATCGGTTTAATAATTTATAAAGCAAATTAATTCGGTTTGGTTTAAATATATGTAAAAAAAACCGACCAAATCTCACCTCTAATTTTATGCTATTACAAGAGCAAATGGTTGTTGTTAAAAGAATAGATCAAATTACAAGGAAACTAGGATATCACTCAAGCACTACAAATCTAAAGAACAAAATATGGATTTTTTCTGATAAATGATTTCTCAACGAAAGTCATTTATAATCAAGAACAATTATTGCATTTGAAATTAAATCATAAAAAATTGGATAATATTTTTTGGGTAACCATAGTCTATATAAAACATACAAGATCACAAAGAACTTTTTATGGGACAGTGTAATGAATCCTTCAAATAAAGTAAATGAATGGATAATCATGGGAGATTTTAACACAATAACATCTCTATATAAGCAAATATACTACTCCACTCTCTGCCAAAGGAGTATAAATGACTTTAATGAAGCAATTCAAGAATGTAATATAGGGGGTGCATGAGATGTTTGTCCTAGCTACACATAGACTAATAATAGAAAAAGAAAGCGCCTATATAGGATGCTATTCATTCCTTAGTGGTCTGATTATTCCAACAAGACACTGTAAATTACCTGGTCAGAACATCGTCTAATCATTCTCCCTTAAAGATTCTTGTCTCAACAGAAATGTCTAAGATTAAATCATATTTCAGGTTCCAAAATATGTGGACCTTGCACCTAGAGTTCCTTAATACAATCACATAAAACTGGACAATATAAATATATGGTTTTCCTATTTACACTTTTAACTTAAGCTGAAAAAATTAAAACAAAGGCTAAAAAAATGGAATAAATAGATTTTTGGAAATGTGTTTGAAGCAAATAATTCAAACTAAGTCTCTCAAAGTCAATAAGACATAATTATTTTAGCGAAATCCCAAACACAATATCTCCAACTACTTGTTAGAGAGGAGGCTTGTTGGGAGAAAAAACTCACATAAGTTGGCTTAATGACGAAGATAATGGTTTATGGATGAATGATCAAAATGAGTTAGGCATATCTGTAACAGATCATTTTAAATTAGTACTTGCAGCTCAACCAACTCATGATGATCTAGATGAACTTTATGAGATCATCCATATGCTTATTCTAGAAAATGATAATACCAAAATCATGGAATTACCAAAACATAATGAGATTAAGGACATCAGAATATCTAAAAACCCTATTTCAGCAGCTGGTATATATGGATTTGCACCTAAGTTTTTTCAAGAATGTTGGTATATTTTACATAAAAAATTATGTGAGGCTATCATAGCATTTTCAACAATTACCCTTTCCCTTATGGTATTCATGCAATCTCTATATGTCTTATTCCTAAATATTGATCACCCTCAAGCCTAAAAGGATTTCAAGTTTGGCAGCCTTTGTACATGTTTAACAGGATTCTATCGAAAGCCCTTAATAACATGATAGCTATTGTCCTTTCTAAAGTAATTTCTCCTGAGCAATGATGATTTGTCAAAGAAAGGTACATACATGACAACATTCTTCTTGCACAAGAACTAGTTTGTGATTTAAACAAGAAAGTACGAGGGACGATGTCATGTTAAAAAGGTCTTTGATAGCTAGTATTATGGTTTTATAATCAAAATTATGGATGTTTTTGGGACGGAAAGGTCCACAATTTTATCTTGATGAGTATCCTCTAATGTTTCTATCATGGTAAATAGAGAGCTTCACGGGTTCTTTAAGTCTACCAATAGAGTTAGGCATGAAGATCCTTTATCTCCCAGCCTTTTCTTTTGGCTGAAGAATATTTGATAAGAGAATTGAGGAAATTATTTGAAAGGAAGATTGAGATGAGATTTATAGCTAAAATTCATATATGTATTCCTTCATTAGCATTTGTTGATGACCTTTGAATCTTTACAAAATGGGACTGTTACTATCAAGATTCTTTGCAGATTTCTAAAGCATTGCGAAGCTGCATCTGGTCAAATAATTAACCAAGAAAAAACCAAGATATATACATCAATAGGCTCAAACAAGAGTCAAAATCCTAGATATATATTACTGGCTTGAATCACAACTACCTCCCACTGAAACATCTTGGAATATTTGTCAGCTCCACAAACAACAAAATAAAATTTGAAGAATTGATCATGAAAATAAGATCTAAAATTACAAAATGGGACTCAAAGATATTATCCTTTGGTAGAAGGTTAAATTTAGTCAAATATGCCATAAACAGTTACACAGACTACCACATTCAATGTAACATCCTTCCTCAAGCAGTGATCAAAATGATAGAAGTCATGTCAAACAAATTTTTGTGGGGAATATGATAAATCAAATCTAACAATATATGGACAAGCTCGTCTAACTTTTGTAAACCCTACATTGAAGGAGGATTAAACATCAGGAAAATTAAAAATCTCCGACCAACCTATTCTTGCAAATTATGGTACAGATTCAAGGCTCAAAACTCATCATGGGCTAAATATCTTCATTCAATTTACTTCTTCTCTTCTCCACCTATAATATTTTAGGCGACAAACAGATGCTCTAAAGTTTGGAAAATATTATTAAGTATATGAAGCTATGCTAAAAAAAATTATCAGTTGGAAAATAGGTGAATGAAACCTCAATTTCTGGATAAAAAATGGTGTTCCAACCAGCCCTTCATTCAAATCTTTGACAATTAATATAGTTTTTTGTATCAACTAGATAAATCAAGAACTATTGGTCTATTGGCCATTGGAATCTTGACCTACTAACCCATCAAGTTTTACTCTATGACATAATAAAGATCAATAAGCTCAGAGTGAACCCAAAAAAGAAGATTTTATCAATTTGACATTATCCAAAATCTACTAGTTTCAGCATCAAAGAGACTTGGGAAAACATTAGAACTAAATGCAATACATCAAACCTATATGGAAGGATATGGAATACCTTGAACCCAAACAAGTGTTCCTTTATTCTTTAGAAGTTACTGAAAAACTGGATTCCAGTTTATTTAGTTCTACAAAAAATGAAGCTTAATTTGACATCCAAATGTTAATTTTGTGCAAACACAGAAATAATTCAACACTTGTTTGTAAACTGTGATGCTACTTTAAAAGTGGGGAAGAAATTTGCATGTTTTTTGGTTTTAATGTCTAGAAACATGACTTTAACACATATGATGAGGAACTGGTTCTGGTCTTCCAACAAAAATATCCATATAAAGACTATCTTACCTCATATAATTTGGTGGATTATCTACAAAAGTAAGAATAAATTCAAGCATCAAGGTCTTATCTATAATGCCAAATCTATGATTTCTCAAATACAATGTATTCTAAATAATCTGCACATTGCCAATTTCTTTAAGAGATCTCATTTGAGTCAGATCACAAAAGTAGCTTCAGATATTGGATGTATCAATCACCTATCCAGACCCATGAAATGCTTATATATCCAATGGATTCTACCATCACAAAACAGATTTAAAATGAATATAAATGGATACAGTCTCAAGGAAGGGAAGGTAGATGGTGGAGTTTTAATCCATGACAGCAAAGGAAATATACTTACTTCTTTTGGAAAAACATATGAAAAACAATCTTCTATAGTTGCTGAAACTCATTCTCTAATTGATGAACTCATCATCTACAAAAAAAAAAGAAAATCAAAATGATGGATATAAAGACAAACTCAAACATTTTGATAGAAAGGTTAACCAATTGAAAAAGTCCTTGGTATCTAGATGTAATATTATGTGGTTGCAGAACTGTTATCTCTTCTAACATGAACATCAATCATATTTACAGGGAACAAAACCAAGCAGCGGATTGGTTGGAAAATTAGAGTTTTAAAGTTAAGGGAAACTTTGAATATATTCAAAGCCAAGTCTTATTCCAATTGCGAACCATTACGTTACTCAAAAGTATGTTTACTTGGTACATGAGATTGGAAAAACTATAATTTCTATTTTATTACTTAACTTTGAAACTAACAATCAACTAACAGCCGAACAAGATTTCCTAACTTTCAAATATTTTAATCTATTACCTTTTTTCTTTTACAGCTTCGTAAAAAATGAAAGTAAGAGAAAAGTACTGGAAAGAAAATCCAAGAAGAATAAACCCAAAACATCAAATTTAGAAGAATCAAGATCAAAACAGAGTTAAACGTTATATGTAAGCTTTCCACTGCTCAAAGGAAAATTTCTCATATCAAGTATCTATATGGCTTCAATGGAACCTAAACCAGGGGTTTAATTGTTTCCTAAAGAATTAGAGTTTACCAAGATGGAGCTTGAAGGATTTGTTTTCACTAATTAATTTTATAGCTAATAAGTCAAATTCCAGTTTCACTTCCCTTTTAAATTCTTATTCGTTTTAATTAAGTTGTGAAGCGCAAGTGGCTAAATTTAATTTCAATTGTTAATATATCTAGTTTTAAAATCTTATTATTATTATTATTATATACCATTTTTGGTTTTTTTTTTAAAATTTTATTAAATAGTTAATTACGATAAAATATTTTGTAAATAAATAAATGATCAATGAGTACCCATGGGTGGGTACCGGGCGTAGGAAAAAAAATCTCTTACCCGACGGGTTTTAAAAAATAAAGACTGACTGGCTTACGGGTTTAACAATACCTGTACTAATCGCGACCTATTGTCATTCCTCCCTTTTCGAAATCTAGTTAATTGTTGTTGTGCCTAATAAAAAGAGATGAAACTATGGGACTACCTCCGATAATTGGAAATTTCGTCGTTCGCAATCCAAACTAATACAATTGAAGGGCTAAAACCAAATAAGTGCAAGAGATAAATTTGAGTTTAATTTTTTCTCTTGCAATCCAAACTAATACAATTAAAAGACAAAAACCAAATAAATACAAGAGATAAGCTCGAGTTACAAAGGTGACTCGAGGTTCGATGAGAGTCTGACTATTTTGATATCTCATATTGGAAAAAAAAATTGTCACAACCATTATGAACAAACAAATTTGTCTCTCATCTAAAGTCGACTGAAGCTCCAATCATAATTGTTTAACAACAATACCGAGAATGTTGGATAAATACTTGAACCTCTCATAATTGTCCATAAACAAAATACGGTTTAAAATAATATCTGACAATGTGACTAAACGGACGTTATTCAGTGTCACCGTCATCTTATAAAATAAAAATACAAGATATTTATTTTTGTGTAGGCTAAGAACCCTCGTTAGTCACTGGAATTAGTCATGTGTATAAAAAAACCATTGATGGTGTTTATATTAAAACGACCACTTTTGTTGGCTTTGTTTTGCATCTGTAGTCACTTACAAGTGACCACATATGTCAATCGAGACAAACAAAAAATACCACAGTTGCAAAATAAGACTAGCGAAAGTGACTGTTTTGATACAAAAAAATATTAATGGATTTTTTATACACATGACCAACTCCGGTGAATAAATAAGGTTCTTAATATTTTCATGTACCATGAATGTCTCGCTGAAAGGAACACTAGTTGAGTAACATCGTAAATGTTTGATAAAGTGACCAAAATGTGTCATCATAAGCTCATATTTGACTTGAGTCTAACTGACCAAGTCCCATTTTCTTAGTGTCTCATATAAAACAAAACATTAAAAAACTTTGTTGATCATAAAAATATATGAATATATGTCAATAAACACAAATTAAATTAACCAAACAAATTAAAACTCTTATGTATAAGCAATCCAATCAAAATGATCAAAACTCAATTGCAATAACATGACCAAACAAATAAATCAGAACTCGATTACACAAAATGCAATCAATCAAACAAACTGAAATAATATTACATATAACATAACCAATCGAAACTCGATTACACAAAATATATCATAGCCCAATCAAATCAATATATAACCCAATTTAACACAATTAGACCAACTAACACAAATAACCAAATCACATAAGACAAAATGGATTAATCAAACCAACTAGTACAAATACTCAAAACTAGTTAACATTTTTCAGTCAAAACAATTTATTCAACAAACTAATTAAAACAAATAATTTTGATAAACTTACATCCACATTAAAGACATTGTATATACATGTTCCTCGTATCCCATGTATAAACTACGTGCGTAAGTTAAAGTGTTTACAAACACCATATATAGTTCGATCATAAATAATTGACAAAAGCAATATTGTTCGATTGTTCCACCACTTCAAAATGATGATGAGTGACAGAAGAATTACGATCCTCATCATATAACTTAGCTACAACTTGACATTTATAAACGCACATATAGCAAAAATATGGAATGTGGGACGTTTCATCAGTTGTGACTTCAACTTGGTAACATTCGACGCATTATCTCTACATAGACATCAAAATAATTCTCATACAAAAAGTTATCTTGCTAAAATAAATAAGTATTAAGTTAAATAAGTATTTAACGAATATACTTTCACCAAAATTCATAATGACACTAACAAAAGGCACATTATCTATCATTTAGCGAAACGACATATTTAAACTAATATAAAACTATGATACAACAATAAAAAATGATCAAACAAAAGTTCAGTTTACGTATAAGTATTTGCAAAATAATGTGCAAGTTATCAAAGAAAGTTTACACATAAAATTCAAGGATATTAGTAGTCTTGGCACAAGCTGTGTGAATACTGTCGAGTTCTTGTGAAAAGGAAACCCAAAACATCCTGAAACATGTCTAAATGCAACATAAATTTGTACCATACATATATCACTTTAATACCAACACTTTGCAACTAACGAAACAACAAACACAACAATAAAAAACGAAAAACGAAAAACAAAAAACAAAAAACAAAAAACAAAACAATATATATATATATATATATATATATATATATATATATATATATATATATATATATTGATTTTCTGAAACTAAAAACATAGATAACTCACAAATTAAAAAAAATTCAAAAAAATTATAAAGAAAATATAATTTATTCATAGATTTAATTGTTTAGTTAATTTTGTAAAAAATGTTGAAAGAAATGTTTTTTTTTTAAAATTTGTAAATACAAAAGAAACAAAACGAGTATGGTAATTATTTTTGTAGAATGTATAAATCAAATTTTTTAAAATTATAAAATGATATTTTTAAGAAAAAAACAAAAAAATAATTTTTTTATTAATCGCGACTATAACAATAAAAGAATATGGATACAATGATTTTTTTAATATATTATTTATTTTTAAAATAAAAAATTATAAAGAAGAGTTAGTCTAGTGTTAGTTTTTCTTTTTATTTGATCTTATTTGAAATTAAATATTTTATTTATTGGTTTTGATCTTATTCTTTATCGTTTGTAGGCGTGATTTTTTAATTGGACGTATTTTTTTTAAGGAGATGATTATTAACAAAATGTTTTTACCGTTTTTAATTAGGTTATTCATTTTATTTGTATTTTTCTTCTATCAATTTCAATATATAGTTGCGAAAATAACTTTTCTCAATACATAAAACAACATTTAAAAAAATATATAATAAATGTATTCTGTATTATTTCACAAAACAAATGTCAATCTAACAACAACCACTTGTTAATTCAAATTTGAATTATATTTTAAATAGACTCGAACAATTAAACATCTTAGTAATTTAAATCATAAATGTTAAACTTTTATGTATTTTATCATTATAGCTTTACAAAGTTGATGGTCGCACGTAAAATAAAATTTATAAAATCTTTTTAAAATGTTGGTTGTCACTTAATTATCGTCATTTTTACTATTATAAATTTTCTAAAAAGTGATGATCATTTGGACAATCTGATGTATCTCTACTCCTCGTATAATATCAAAATTAATGAGAATCCCTGTAAAAATTCCATTGTATGAAGGTACTCAGAAAAAAGATCACTTGTTTATTTTTTTTGTCTTAGTTATAAAAGTTCTTTCGAGTATACATAAAGAGAAAATCAATGATTGAAAATTAAATTTCCATTGTAAATATCAAGAGATTAAAATTATTATCCTCGGTTTCACTTATGATCAAATGAGTCTTTTACAGGGTGATACTAACGCCTTCAACATCATCAAGAATAGTCAAAATAAATTCTTCGTTGTTTTGAGCCTCCAAGTCTATCCCGATAAAAGTCATATTTTCTTTTTGGGGGTAAGTCACACCCTTAGACAAGACCTGATCATCATCTTTGGATATAATGTTGGATCCATCATAGTTAAATATATAGGTTTCTTCTTCCTTTCGGTCAAACTCTCATATAATGAGTATCACTTTCCTCGATAAATTATTGTGCATATTGGTTCTTAGACTTCTAAACATTTTTCATATGTTGGTAGACTTCAGCTCGTCAAGTTTGTCTTTTTTACGGGTCGAGTTTACTGTATTCTATTTTTATTCTTCATGCTAAGGTTCTCAATGAGTTGTCTCGATCTCTGTGGCGCTTCAAGTGGTATGGCCATGAGATGAAGGCTTCCAAGGCTAAGGTGACTTTATTCTCAATCACTTTCCTTATACTTGAGGACATCCTTGGGATTTCTAAATCTCAAAACCTAAAATCAGGTGGTTGTCGTTAAAAAGTTTTGTTATATTATTAATATTGACAACAACTCGATTTGGTGTAGTTGGATTAAAATACAAAGTATTAAATATAACAAAAATTAGACTTTTTAAATATGGGTTCTCTCCCTCGTAGGTTTTGGAGAAAAAGCTTACGTCTTATGCATCTAGCTTGCACAATATACATGGTGGCGATCGGTAATTGCGACTCTACTTTTTTTGGTATGTTTTGTGGTTGGTTCCAACCTCTATGGTAACCCACTATGGGAAAATCATTATTTATGATCCTAGGCTTGACAACAGTTTCAAGGTCTTTGACATCATTTTGTGTGGTTGTTGAAACTGGTCGGCCCGCATAGGGTCTCGTAGTCTTAGAAACCACCACAACCTTCAAGTGATCAATAACTTCATTATAAACCTCCCTTCTCTTAGTATAATTTGCAATTATGTCTACTGTTAGACCATCAAGAGTGAAAATGAAAACTTCA
Organism: Limnanthes douglasii subsp. nivea; assembly: GCA_036936605.1. NCBI lineage: Eukaryota > Viridiplantae > Streptophyta > Magnoliopsida > Brassicales > Limnanthaceae > Limnanthes > Limnanthes douglasii. The sequence continues at coordinate 59,206,255 of JAUPFV010000004.1, forward strand.
CAATCAAGAAAACTTCCCACGCCATCTGTATCGGGTGAACTGAATGGGTATGGCATAGATACAATATGCATCATCATTGTTTTTTTGTCACCCTCTCGCATTTACCATTTTGTGTGTGCATGTTTTGTTACGATAATTTACTATGTTTGACGGGAAATTAATTTAAAAAAATTACTCTCAAATCTTTTTTGCTTCCACGGTTTTGTACCATATGCTTTTAGATCTACACTTCAATTTTTTTATATGAAGATTATTTGATCGGTTAACCTTTACATGCTTTTGACTAGAGCTGTTAGGGGGCTTCCCAACCCGTTAACCCGCCCGGGACCGGACCGGTAAGGCCCGTCCGAAACCGGTCTGAATAGTTTAGGGAGCGGGTTGGGAGTCAAAATTTTGGACCGACTCTCTTACCGGTCTGGACTGGTCCGCCCGGTGGCCAGCCCGATAAGAGAGGTATATAATTTTTTTTCCTAATCTATGTATATTTTTAGCTAAAACCCTAAAAAAATTATGATAAACTAACAAACCCGTCCGTTAAGAGTTGGACCGGACCGACTCAACTCTTAACGAGCCGGTCCCAGTCCATAATATTTGGCTCCCTTCGCTTAGCGGTCCGGCCCGACCCGTCCGGTAACTTATCGAGTCGGTCTCGGTCCCGTCCAAACCCGGACTGACCCGACCCGATAACAGGACTACTTTTGACTTATCTTTGTTTTTATATAGTAATCTTTTACAGCTATTCGACACTAATTTTTGTATCATATAGATTTTGGTTTACCCTATTATTACTTTTGTGTTCAAATTTGGATGATAATAATTGACTATTGGATTGGTTGATTTTTTTTATAACTCAGTGATTATTTAATTCTAGGTTTGTTAGACTAAATTCCCCTTGTTTAGACTGATGTTTGTTGATCTATCTCCCGTTTCTTCTTATCAAATTGTTCTATATTTTTTACACTGGATATCATTTTCCTTAGTTTTAGGTTTGAATATCGTTTTTTGAAATATACATTGTGTACTCTTATCAATTTTATTTAACGTTTTAAATTAAATTTATTGTTTTTTTGCAGTAATTAAGATGAAATTATTTGAATGACTTTTCAATATACCATAATAAAAAATGTATTTGATGTTATATGTAGTGGTCTCTTGAATTTAATATTATTATTAAAATAAAATAAGTATAGAATTTGGATGGATTTCAGGGCATCAATAATACCAATAAAGGGTTTCTCTAACCTTTGAGAATCCCTTTCTTCATGATAATCCCAACTTCACTGAAGTCAATAGAGAAGAAAATCAAGCATAACACCTTTGATTCAAACTCATCGTTCATTGAGGTGAATCGATTTATTTTATTCGAAGATTGAAAATAAAGAAATCAGGATTTAGGGTTCAAGAGCATAAGCCCATCAAATCAAGATATGGGACAGAAAATTCACATAAGTAGAAGATAATATCTGAATATTGGGAATCACTGGATATCAACAAAGCCAGAAGTTACAACTTTAATTCAAGATTCGTTCAAAAAGATTCGCTAGGAAACGAGTTTCAGAATTTGGGGTTTCTTAACCTAATTGACAGTGAAGTTTTAAACTTTAATCCTTCTAAATATTTTATGAAGAATAAGGATAAGAAGCTGAATAATGTAAGAAGAATCAGAAAATCAACAAAAAATGAAAAAATATTGATCTTTCTCTTAGTAAAGATATTTAAAGGGAAAATACATCAAACAGGACATTAAGTCAAGAGAAAGAAATGGGGGATGCAACAATAATCCTTTGAGTACTCAAATTCACATCGATAAAATGATGTCTTAGAAAGAATTTGTTAGGCCCACAATCAATATAAAAACATCATTAATGAGGAAGTGACCTTCGGCAATAAATAAAACTTTGAGGCAGTAAGCTTTATTGCTAAAGATAATTTTATTCTCCTTAATTCTTCTAAATATAATATGGTTGCTAAATTTTCTTTAGGTAGACCAGATTTAAAAAATATACAATTTTTTAGGTAAACTGAAACTTAAAGGTGAAATAAATTTATCCATACTAGATAAATGACATGTATTTATTGAATTATCAATTTTAGATAACTTAAAAATAATTTGGAAATGGATGTCTAGTTTTTTTTACCAACATTCATATGAGATCAATAAAATGGGAACCAAATTTTAGCATTACGAATGAATCTCCAACTACCCTTGTGTGGGTAACTTTTCCAAAACTTCATATTTATCTATACAACAGGGACACAATCAATAATATAGCCAAAACTTTAGGTAATCCATTAGATATGGATACCTAATAAAAATAACTATTGTCAGGCTTGGATAGAACTCGATGTATCCAAGCCTCTCAATACAAAACTATGGATTAACTTCGGGGGACAACATGGTTACTAGCTAGATATTATATATAGGAACATCCAATTATATTTTCTAGACTGTTTCCATCTTGGAGATAACAACCAACAATGTAAAAACAATTAAAAAAGGTGATGTAACTAAAGCTTAGAATTTAGTTACAACAGATGACCAAACAATGAACATGTTAACTTTAAAACTACTGAAGTTAGGGTCCCCAAAATGAAATCTACAATACTGAAAGAAACTAATATAGAACATCTTAAACCAAACTCGAAAAAATGGTTACCAATAAAATTACTAGTAACAATGATAAACTGATTCAAGAAAACAGACAAGAAAAATCTAAACTAATTGAAAACAATGATAAAATATTAGATGAGCACAATTTAAAAGTAATCAAAACTCTTCAATCCATAGAAATTGGTAACATATTTAAATGTTTAAATGACTCATTTGATGATGAGGAACTTTCAAATTCTCCACATTATGCTTTAACTGACAATCTTCTAGTTTCTTATAATAAACAAAGGAACACAATTGAGGTAACTCAACAAAAATACAACATATTAAAACCTAAAAAAAATGTTTCGTGTGAGGAAAAAAATGGCTTTTAAAGAGTCAAAAGACCCCTAATCTAATAGTTTAAATGAAAATTAAAATCCTGAATTAGAATATTAGAGGTATAGGTAACAAAAACTCAATTTGAAGATCAAAACATTTAGCTAAAGTTGAGAAGATAGATTTCCCGACCCTTCAAGAACATATGATCTTAGATCTTATAATTAATTAAACTATGAAAAAACTTGGTTTTCATCATGGTATTGCTAACATAAACAATAAAACATGGATAATATGGAAGAATCTCTTTAAGGTGGATGTGGTATGTGATAAAGAGCAACTCATTCACCTTAAAGTTTCTCATTTAATCATAAATAATGAATTTAATGTAACTGTTATATATGATAAATGCTCTAGGGTTAACAAGATCCTCATATGAGATAATTTGAGAGAGTTACCCATAAATTTACTGGAGTGGATTGTCATGGGTGAATTTAACTGTATAACAAACTCAACCGAGCAATTGTCTTGTTCAACTTTGTATTTACGAAGTCTTGATGAATCAACAACACAATTTTGGATGTTTCCTAAAAGATATTGGATTAAATGGCTCTCATTTCACTTGTAAAAATAATAGAAATTAATTTTTTTTGATACAATGCTGATTAATGCCCAAATGAGAAACTATTTTGATTCAATTCAGGTAAAATACTTAACGAAAACATGCTTTAACCATGCCCATTTGTTAATAACGTTAGCCATCAATATTTTGAAACCAAAATCCCCCTTCAAGTTCATAAACATGTGAAATCAATACCCTGAATTCTATAAAACAATTGAGAAATCATAGAATATCCATGTTCCCGCTCCATCTTTACATGTATTTTGGAATTTTTTTAAAAGACCTAAATTAACTTTTAAGTCTTGGTATCATGAAGTCCTTGGCAACATTGTAAATATTGTTTGCAAAACTGATGAGGAAGTCAGTTACTATGAAAACAAATTCCAAGTTTAAGAGAACATTGAAGATAAGATAATATTGTCAAATTCTAAAGCTAATAACCTTCTTCTCTTGGAAAGAGAATAAGCTTATTGGGAGCAGAATAACTGTATAAATTGGTTAATACATGATGATAAAAACACAACTCTCTTCTATAATTTTGTAAATAAAAGACAAAAGAAAAATATAATAAATGGTATCAGACTATGAATAATTGGATAGATTATCAAAAGAGGATGAGTGATTTTGTTGTAACTTATTGAAAAAAAAACCTACTAGGTAATAATAATTTAGTTAATCCACTTGAAATCATTTTAAATTAATAACCGGGTCTGATAATACTATTCTAATGGCTATTCCAACAACTGATGAAATATATAAAGTTGTTAAGACATTGAAAACAAATATTGTTGCTGGTCCATATGGATTTAATGCAGCATTCTATCAAACTTGTTGGTATATTATTTAAAATGACCTTTTGTTTAGCAATTACATAATATTTCAAAGGTAATACTGGCCCTAATGGTATATATGTGACCACAATTTTCCTTATACCAAAATTAAAAACCCTAAACAATGGAAAGACTTTAGACCTATAAGTCTTTGCACTGTTTATAACAGAATATTATCCAAAATTATTAATAATAGATTGTCCTTAATTCTCCCATAGATTATTTTCCATGAGAAATGGAGGTTTGTTCATGGCAGAAAAGTTCATGATCATATCCTTCTTGCCCAAGAAATCATTCATGACATTAATAGGATAACAAAAGGTATCAATATTTGTTCTAATAATTAACATTGATAAGGAAGAATAAAAGACAAGGGCCAAATTGTAAAGAAGAAACTTGGTAGGAGAAGATAGCAAAGGAAAAGTATGATGGAAGGAAAATGTATAGAAATAGATTTATAAGGGCTAAAATGTGCAGATTATAAAGGCATGGCCAAAATAGGAAGAAAGCAAAAAGTAGGGACCAAACTATGTAATTAGACCATATTAAAGCATATGGGGTCCGCAATTGTACTATAAAAGGACCACACATGCTTCACAAATCCCGAGATGAATAGTACGAGATTTTCTCTATCTATATTGTTTAACAAGTAGCACTTTCTCTCTCTAGATCTGACACACGAATATTTCTCTGTCACCAAATCCTCTATCAACAAATCTTCGCTTAACAAAATCACCCTTGGACAACCTTTTAACTCTTCAGTGGCGTCGTCTGTGGTAGGAGAAGATAGCAAATGAAAAGTATGATGGAAGGAAAATGTATAGAAATAGATTTATAAGGGCTAAAATGTGCAGATTATAAAGGCATGGCCAAAATAGGAAGAAAGCAAAAAATAGGGACCAAACTATGTAATTAGACCATATTAAAGCATGTGGGGTCTGCAATTGTACTATAAAAGGACCACACACGCTTCACAAATCCCGAGATGAATAGTACGAGATTTTCTCTCTCTATATTATTTAACAAGTAGCACTTTCTCTCTCTAGATCTGACACACGAATATTTCTCTGTCACCAAATCCTCTATCAACAAATCTTCGCTTAACAAAATCACCCTTGGACAACCTTTTAACTCTTCAGTGGCGCCGTCTATGGGAAACGAAAATCGCTCTGTCGATAATCGTTCCCTGGAAATAATTCCTGTTCCGAGGAGAACCATGGAAGGTCGAGGGGATGATTTGATCAATCATTGCGAGGAAAACATGGAGGCGGACGATTTTCAGAACGACTTGGAATCTGAAGGAGAAGGAGGTCGGCGAGTCGAGAACATTTTCGATGACTCCGCCCTCTTGACTCAGAGGAATGAACTGCTGTTGGAAATCGAAAGGTTGAAGGCAGAGAAGGAAGTCGCAGAGAAAAATGTTCGATCTGAGATAAGGAGGGAACCCGTCGATGGAAGGGAGGAACGCGGCGCTGAAGTTCGTCCCAGAAAGAGGGATGACAGATATCGGAGGCGTGAGCAACGGTCCCCGAGGAGGAGAGAGAAATACCGTTCGAACTCGGCTACTTCAAGCGACTACTCGCGGTATAGCACTTCTGAATCATCTCCTCGGAGATACCACAAGAGGAAAAAGCGTGATCATAAGCAAACTGATCTCCGACGGGGAAGGAGTTCGGAGAGGAAATCCTCGCGGAAAAAAAGTCGCCACGATTGAGTTGGTGATCGATCCCATGAGCAAGCAAAGGGCCCTGGAAAGAATGATATGGGCCCTCGAAATTCAGAATGGCAGCAGCAATATACTTTGCCTTCCAAGGAGGGGTTGTACTTCTCAAATAACGACAACCTGAGATCGAACATTTATCGTACGGGACACAATTGGAGAGCTTCTCCGCTCTCCTCGGAGATTCTAGTGGGGAACCTCCCAAAGCATTTTGACATTTCGAAGCTAGAAAAGTTCGACGGGACACAGGACCCGGACAATCACATCGAGCAGTTTAAGAATTTTATGATCAATTTCGACGACGATGATAAGCTTCTCTGTAGAGCTTTCTCTCAGACCTTCAAGGGAGTGGCATCTAAGTGGTACAACAGGCTACCTCAGGGCTCTATTAAAAACTTTGACATGTTCTGGAGCATCTTTAGACAACACTTCGTGGGAAGCAATAAGTTCCGGGCCAACGGAGACACCATAATCTACTGTCGACAAAAAGTGGGGGAGAGCCTCAAAAATTATACCAATCGCTTTGTCAAGACCAAAACGGATATGGAGTACTGTAAGGACTCGGTGGCACTTGCAGCGTTCAGGATGGGTTTGCTCCCCGGGTTGTTAAAAAATACAGTGGCAGAGAGTCAGGCGATGACCTTCGGAGCATTGTTAGATCAAGTAGAGAAGAGAATCTTGGTGGAAGAAACCCAGGCCTCGGAGAAGGGATCAGGAGAACAGCTGGACCATAACCAATTCCAAAGGACTGAGCCAAGCGCCCAGGGCCCTCGGTCAAATGTAAAAGCTAAAAACGCGGGTCAGTACCCTCCGAGGCAAAAGTCGAACCAACAGTACTATGGCAATCAGCAAAACTACAACCAAGGAGGAAGATATATGTCGAACAAATGGGTTCGACCAGATTATTTTGCGGAGTTAACGGAGAATGTTGCTGCAATATTTGATAAAGCTAAATCGTTGGTCACGTTCAGAAAGCCATTTCCCATACAGACGCCGAGGGAAAGCAGAAGCGTCAACAAATATTGCAAGTATCATGAGGATGTAGGGCATGACACCAAAGATTGCATAGCCTTGAAGAAGGAGGTGCAGGCCCTGATCGAGAATGGAATGCTGTTGGAGTACGTCAAAAAGCACTCCCAGAAAAATGCTGTGGTGAAGGCTGTCACAAAGAATGCTGACACAACCATGGTAATTTCTGAGGGCGTCGACGATTTCGACATCGAGCAAGAATATTTGGACCCTAAAGTGGGGAGGAACAATGTCAACCTGGTAGAGGAGGAAATTCCGAAGGGAAGAGTGGACAGTCTGTGTGCATTTTTCGATTCTTTGGCAATTTTCGGGGGAGACACTATCGCGGGAAATTCCAATAGTTCCCGCAAAAGGCACATGGTCAACTTGACCACCGAGATTGAAGCGGGAGTCTCCGCGCAAATGAATTGCTCGCCTTCTCCAATTATTTGTTTCGATGATGATGACATGAGGAATGTTGCAGGCCCTCATGAGGACGCTGTAGTGATCGCGGCGGGTATCGCGGGGGGATCAGATTCAGAAAATACTCATCGATACTGGGAGCTCGGCGAACATCTTGTTCATGAGTACTTACCGCCGCATCTCTGACCCGCCGGTTATCCGAAGGTCCGACCGGACAATAGTGGGCTTTACCGGTGCCACAACAGTTGTAGTGGGAGAATTTCAATGTATGGTAGAGCTGGGCCGTGGACCGTTCAAAAAGGAGGTAGAGGTACTCTTTATTGTGGTTGACGCGCCAACCTCATATAATGCTATCTTGGGTCGCTCTTGGTTATCCCGGATGCACGGCGTAATCTCTACGGTGCATCAGTGCCTAAAATACGTGATCGGAAACAATATTAGGACAGTCCGAAGTAGCCAGAAGATGGCACGAGAATGTTACCAGGTCGCCTTATCTTCTAAGGGGGTTCGAGGGGACCCAACATAGCAATTAAAGGGGGCCCTCCCTGATGTCATCCCATGTGATGATCCAAGGGAGGCCCCCGGATTTCAAGTCCCAGAGGACGACTCTGCAACACACGAATTTGAGACTGGCAAAGTTCTGAAAATAGGGGTCCACCTCTCTTCGGAGTTTAAAGAGAAGTTAATTGCTTTCTTATCTGATAAACTTGATATGTTTGCTTGGTGTGCACAGGATGTCACTGGTGTGCCGGCGGAAATCATGTGTCACAAACTCGCGATACGATTAGATGTCCGACCAATAGTCCAGAAGAGAAGGCCTGTCTCTCCGGAAAAGGCCTCAACGATCTTGTTGGAAGTCGAAAGGCTGTTGAGCATAGGTCATATTCGCGAGTCACATTATCCCGTATGGGCTTCCAATCCGGTGTTGGTGAGAAAGAAAAATGGCAAGTGGAGAATGTGTATTGACTTTACAGATTTGAACAGAGCTTGCCCTAAGGATCCGTTTCCTGCGCCTCGCATCGATTAATTAGTGGACTCTACCTCCGGGAATCGATTGTTATCTTTTATGGATGCTTATTCGGGGTACAACCAAATTCGATTGGCTGCCAATGATGAGGAAAGCACTTCTTTTATTACTGGACGAGGCTTATATTGCTATAAGGTCATGCCGTTCGGGTTGAAAAATGCGGGGGCAACTTATCAACGTCTGGTTAATAAAACTTTCGAAGGACAGATTGGGCGAAACATGGAAGCCTATATCGACGATATGTTAGTCAAAAGTGAGCGAGACGAAGATCATTTTGCTGACTTAGCAGAGACATTCCACAATTTACGCAGGGTCAATCTCAAACTCAATCCGGAGAAGTGCATTTTTGGGGTAAGGTCAGGTAAATTCCTCGGATACATGATCAGCGAAAAAGGTATCGAGGCTGACCCCGAGCAGCTAAAAGCCATGATCTCCATGACTCCCTCCCGAAATATTAAAGAAGTCCAAATTCTGACAGGACGATTGGCTGCTCTGAATCGATTCATTTACCGCTCGTCGGATAAGTGTGCCCCGTTCTTTAAAGTATTATGGAATGCGAAGCATTTTTGTTGGACTGAAGAATGTTCGACCGCTTTTCGAAAAATTCAAGAGTATCTGGCCTCTCCGGAAATCTTAACAAAACCTGTGGTCGGGGAGACATTAATTGTCTACGTAGTAGTATCCGAATGCGCTGTCAGTGCCATTCTCCTCCGCGAAGATGGTTTTCTTCTAAGGCCAATTTATTATGTCAGTAAGAGTTTGCTGGACGCCGAGAAGCGATATCTTACTTTGGAAAAGGTAGCTTTAGCGTTGGTGACGGCAGCGCGAAAGATGAGGTCTTATTTCCAAGGTCATCCAATTGTTGTTCGGACGACTTTTCCTTTGAAGAGTCTATTACAGAGGCCAGACATCTCTGGTAGGATGACTAAGTGGTCCGTGGAGCTGGGAGACTTCGACATAACGTTTGAGCCTCGAACGGCAATAAAGGCACAAGTGTTAGCGGATTTTCTGGTTGAGTTCCACTCGGACAGAGAAGAGCAGGAGGAACATGATGCGGTTGTCGAAGAGGAATGGGAAATACGGACGGATGGCGGGTCAAATATTTCAGGCAGTGGGGCAGGCGTCCAGTTGATATCCCCGCAGGGGGTAGCTATGTTCCAAGCCATTCGTTTTGGTTTCAAGGCTACTAATAATGAAGCTGAGAATGAAGCTGCTTTGGCGGGCTTACGGTTGGCTCAAATATGTGGTGCTCGGCGAGTAAAATTGATCAGTGACTCTCAGTTGGTGATAAATCAAGCTTCTGGGGAGTCCGAGGCCAGGAAGGAATCGTTGATACAGTATTTGAAGCTGATGAAAAATTTGGCATCTGAATTTGAGGGAATTAAGTTCGAGCATGTTCGAAGAGAATTAAATGCCGTCCCGGATTCTCTCGCCTCCGCGTCACGAACAGAAGGATACCCATGGGTGTTGGTTCAGGCACGACCTTCAATCTCGATTGGCGAAGAGCATGCAGTGAATATCTCGGAGGAAAGCCATGTGGTTACGCCTGATTGGAGAACCGCTCTCATTGATTTTTTAGCTCATAACATTTTGCCCGTCGACAAACATGAAGCCAGAAAAGTTAGATTCAAATCTCACGGTTACATTTTGTTGGGAGGATTATTGTATAAAAGGTCTCTGAGTCGGCCCTTATTAAGGTGCTTGAGTTGCTATGAATCACAAATTATCCTCTCCGAGTTACACGATGGTGAAGGGTCTGCTCATTGTGGATATAAGGCTCTAATCCGTAGGGTATTCTTGGCAGGCTATTATTGGCCAACTATCACGGCCGACGCAAAAGATCTGGTCAAACGTTGCGACACGTGCCAAAGCTATGCCAATATAATTCACAAACCTGGGGTATTGATGGAAAGCATATCGGAGGCAGTTCCGTTTGACAGATGGGGTATTGATTTGGTTGGGCCTCTACCCATGGCTTCTGGGGGTAGGCAGACAATAATTGTGGCCGTCGACTATTTTTCCAAGTGGGTGGAAGCTGAGCCGCTCGCGGGAACAAAGGCCAAGGATGTCATCAAATTTGTTCTATCTAATATTTGTTGTCGTTTTGGTGTACAATTGCAGATTACCACGGACAACGGGCCTCAGTTTGATAACAAAGAATTCCAGAGCTTCTGTGTATCGAGGGGCATAAAACAAAGTTTTTCGGCACCATTTCACCTTCAGGCAAATGGGCAGGTGGAAGTAACTAATCGTACTATTCTCGACGGTCTGAAAAAGAATTTGGAAGGCAAAGCGGGGAAATGGCCCGACTATTTACAGGAGGTGTTGTGGGCATATCGAACGACCCCCCGAACGGCCACCGCTGTGTCTCCATTTTCCTTAGTCTATGGGATGGATGCCGTGGTCCCTTCGAAGATCCTTTTCCCTTCACATCGAATAGCGACTTATGACTCAGACACAAATGACCAGAGCAGAGCGTTGGCTTTAGACTTGGTTGAGGAAAAGAGACAGCGGGCACAACTGAATTCCCTCCACTATCAAACTCTTATGAGGAGTCGATATGCATCCAAAGTAAAACATAGAGACTTTCAGGTGGGAGACAAGGTCCTACGGAAAGTTTTCTTGCACACTAAAGATAAGAGTTTGGGGAAGTTGGGGCCTAATTGGGAAGGCCCTTATGAGGTCACCGAACGGATAAAGCCAGGCACATATCGATTGAAAGATAAAGACGGGCGCTATCTCCGCTTACCTTGGAATATTGAGCATTTAAAGTTGTACCTTGATTAGCAGAGACAGATAGCATTGTGTTTCTTTTCGCTTTCTATGTATCCCTTGGAACAAATTTTGGTGAGGACACACTCTTTCCTACCCTGTTAGGCACATGAAGGTTTTAATGAGGTGTTTCGATGATCCCCTTAAATACAAAGTTTCTTTGCCTTAACTATTATTTTTTGAGTCACAGTAACATGTGCCTCGAATTATTGTCCCTTCGAACTATTTTTGGAGTCACAGTAACATGTGCCTCGAATTATTGTCCCTTCAAACTATTTTTTGAGTCACAGTAACATGTGCCTCGAATTGATGTCCTTTCGAACTATTTTTCGGATCACATCACGGTGTGCCTCGAATTGCTGTCCCTCGAACTATTTTTCGGATCACATCACGGTGTGCCTCGATATTTTGGGACCTTCAAACTATTTTTCGGATCACATCACGGTGTGCCTCGATATTTTGGGACCTTCAAACTATTCTTCGGATCACATTACGGTGTGCCTCGATGTTTTGGGATTTTCAAATTATTCTTCAGATCATATTGTGAATCAAAATATCATATCTTTAAGTTCATCGGAGACTCTATAGTTGTTCATGAGCTAATGGGGATTCGAAGGCTTCATTACAAACATAACACTTGTGAACTTGCCTAAGTAAAACTTGTTTGAAGACAAATCAATTTGGGTTTCGAAGGCCTCATTGGGAGCATAATAATTACAAATTTATCCAAGTAAATATTGTCCGAAGGCCAATCCAATTAGGATTTGAAGGCATCATTTCAAACATAACACTTGAAAATTTGTCAAAGCAAAAATGGTTCGAAGACCAATCAACTTGGGATTCGAAGGCCTCATTGCAAGAATAATATTTGTCAATTTGTCCAAGTAAAAATTATTCGACGACCAAGAAAATTGGAATTCGAGGGCTTTATTTCAAACTTAGTAATGATATATCTATCTAAGTCAAAATTGTTCGAAGACCGATGAAATTGGTTTTCGAAGGCCTCATTTCGTGTTATGCGTGAATTTAACTAACTGATAATCTTTCGAAGGACAACATAGGTAGATATCGACAGAACTTGTTCTAAGCATAATATATATAGAAGTGTAGAATATTCATTGCCCTTACAAAATTTACCCTATCTCCCACAATTGGAACAATACAACATGTTCAGGTCATTACAAAAAGAGGCCCTATTGGGCCATGCACAAAAAAAAAACACAGACTCACTCAGTCTGCCTTTTTCGAAGAGTCACTTCCTTCACCCTCTGAATCTTCACTCTCACTTACGATTACTTGGGGAGGGCGAAGTTCTGGGGGGACAAGCTTCCAGAAAGGCCCTAGGTTATACTCAGGATGCTCAGCATATATCTGGGTCAGCAAACCAGCTCGAGTAGCAGCATCCCGGGCCTTCAAACTTTTCGTACATGTTGCTGCGTAAGCATCCACAGCCTTCTCCTTTGCCTCCTCGACCTCTACAGGGAAACCTTTGATCTGTCTCTCCAACCGATCCCGCTCTGCAACTACCTTCGCAAGAGCATCAGTACATTGGTTAAACCCATCGCAAGCTAAGCGATGACCCTTTTTGTATTCAGCTATCATTTGCTCTTGAGAGGTAGTTTTCTCCTTGTACAAATCTCTTTCTTGTTGACAACACTTCTCTAGCATTGTCACATAACTCTCAGAGGTAGAAAGGCGCTCGAACAAGGCATCATCTTGGCCCTCGATCACTGTGTATTCCTTCTTGGCCTCTTCGAGCTGAGACGCAGCTACTGATGACTTGAACTTATAATAATTTTTGCGTTTTTCCAAATGACGCATCTTTTTTCCTCTGTTCACAGAAGTGTGTAGCAGTCTTCGAAGACCCATTGAGAACTCGTCATCCAGAGGGACCTCGAAGGAACTCGAGGGGGACCCCAGCGCTGTAGAATCAAACTCGGAGAAGTTACCACAAGCAACGTCTGGATGAATGAGTAGTGGAGGGTTGGTTCGAGGAGCAAGGACTGGAGCCAATCTTGGGCTGCCTTCGAAGGAAGCTGGATGCGAAGTCTCAGTGAGAGGAGAATGCAATGATGGATAAGAAGTTTCCTTGGGTGACTGGCCACCCCTGTTTTCAGCATCATTTGCATCCCCATGGACTTCCCTCTCAGGATTAGTCTCTTCATTATTATCAGGGGTCTCTCCTCCCTCGGATTGTTCTTCGATGAGCTCCAGAAGAATACCCTTCCCCTTCAAATCTTTTTTCTGGGCATCTTTCCTTGGAGGGAGGATGGAAGAAGGGGGAGGAGGAATGGTCTTGGGTGAAGAAATAGTACTTGGTGGAAGGGCTTCAGTATTCGACCCCCTAGCATTGTCCGAGGAGTGAAGCCTTCTGGGATTCAGTGGCTGGGTTGGCACTACTTCATCTTCTGGAGGTTCCCCCAGGTGACTCTGCGAACGGGAGCGCTTGGGCAGATAGATTGTGACATCCTTTTGGCTACACCGTTATAACACTTCCCGTTCCGAAGGCGGAGTCATTAATCCTCTCATGCTAATACGATCGAGGGGATTCAGCCTCCATAGTCGACTCCTCGCCAGATTTTCATCGGTAAAGCAAAGGCGAAACCGGTTATCCCACTGATCTTTGGCCCATAGGCGAAGATTGGTGAATACAGTAGTAGCTCCCTCGACATAGTTAGTGTAAGGTTTAAATATGTCGGTCATAGCTGCAACAAATAACTAAGTGTTAACATGTTTACAACGAGCATATTTGTTCGAAGGAATATATTGTTCGAGGACAAATATGAGTTCGAGGGAGCATATTGTTCGAAGACAACTATGTTTTCAAAGCAGCAATCTACTTAGAGAAATATAAATTTTGAAGCAAGTTTACAGTTCGAGGGAACATATTGTTCGGGGACTGTAAAATTCGCGGAGTAAAAAGAAGAGCCAGCACTTACATTTCATGGTCCACTTCAAAGAGAGTTTGTGAGGATTTGAAGGAGTGGCTTCTGATCCGGTTTCCCAGCAACCAGAGAAGAAGAGAAACTGCTGCCTCCATTTTTTGCCAGCTTCAAGTAAATCTTTCAATACCTTTTGCCCTCGATTGAATGTCAGTGAGTAAAATGGAAAGTATGGATTTTGAGCCAAGCCAGCAAGACCAATGAGTTGCTCTAGCAAGAACTCTTGACCTGAGAGCCTCGAGGCCATTATGCAGGCCATTAAGGTAAACCACATATTGGGCCCGACTTGTGAAGGGCAAAGATCTATCTTCGAAAGATATTCAATAAAGAAGGGGTCTAAGGGATACCTTAACCCCCAGTTCATAATCTCTGTGTAGAACACCACTTCGTTGTCCCTTACAGATAAAGGTGTTTCCCCCTCGACAGGAAATCTAATATTGATATAAGTGGGGATGCCCCATCGAGCCCTCAACATCGTCTCCTCCTCCCTCGAAAAGTATTTATACTTAATATTGGCAAGGGCCACCATATGTTTATTTTCAATGCCCCAAATATTATTGCCGGCAATGTTGTCCAACTCCAAGGGTAGCACAATATCCCTTTCAATTTTGGAGCAATCCGAAGAGCTTGCTCCTCGGATATTGTTGTGGAAGAAGAAGTTACAGCGTTCGCAGGGGTGATTGGCAATCTTTGTTCGAGGAGTGTGTTAGGATTCCTTGTGACTTCGGGGTCTAAAGTTTCTTCATGTCTAATACGCATGTCTTCCTCGGTAATAAGAGTTCTTGAGGGGGAGAACCGAGTTCCATGAATGGTCATGGATGGAGTGGAAGGCAGACTAGACACATCTGTTCCTTGTCTTCGAGGAGGACTACCAGAAGTACGTTGAGGGTCTAAGTTTCGAGAAGGGCTACCAGAGTTTCGAGGAGGGCTCTTCGAAGTCCTTCGAGGACTTGCAGATATTTGGTGGAGGTTTTCAGCATCAGTTGGGACAGGTGGTTCTCGAATAGTTAAGGGAGCTTCTTTGGCCCGTTTTCGCTCATGCGAGTTTTTTCTGTCTTTGTGGGACTTTTTTCTTTTCCCCGATGAGTGTTTATGTTGCTTATCTTTTCCCATTTCTTCGAGGGATTTTGTCTCACTGAGCAGGCTTCGTTGAGCAACTTCGTGGGGAATAATGGCGGTCGAATCGTTCGAGGGAGGCCAAGCACCAAAGAAAGTAGTCGTTGACGGTGGGGGATGAGGCCTAACGTCTTCACCAGCAGCAACCCTCTCTTCGAACCGCTTACTAATTAACAACCACTCAGGAATTCGACGGGGCTTATTCGCCAGCTTTATCTCTCTAGAAATACTTGAACAGAAGTTGTATTTATGAGGTGAGCAGGTTGGTATTTATAGCAGTTAGTGGGCTTTATTGATGAATGAAGCCCGGGGATATTTTCATGATGTTTGCCTAGGGGTACGATGGTCCATATATGTGGACATTGTTCTGCCACTAGCTATAGAAGAAGGTGAAGAGTTCTGTGTCAGAGACTGTCATGGGAAGGCAAAGAGTTTTCTGACCAAAATGTTAGAAGAATTGGAAACGTTTCTGAAAAAGTATGCTGAGTCGCTGACACATGTGTTTATACAGTGACGTCATGCCTAAGATCAATCCTAGCACCCTTTTTTCGCCTAAGTATGCAATTATCCGAGGACTACTTGGCTTAAAATGTTGCAAGGATTGGGGGGGCTACTCGGTTAATAGCAGAAGTTCGAAGAGGCTTGCACGGGTTTCGAAGAGCTTCACAAGTCATTCGAACGGGTTTCTAAATATTCGAAGAAATCGAAGAAGAGGTTCATGGCCCCGATAGTCCGAGGAGCTCTGCAGGGTAACCTTTCGAGGAAGGACTTGTGAAGTTCGAAGACGAAATGATTTTTGCCTGTTGGGAGAATTATTCATTCTTAGCAAAACAATTTTTTACTAAGACTGGGGGGCTACTGATAAGGAAGAATAAAAGACAAGGGCCAAATTGTAAAGAAGAAACTTGGTAGGAGAAGATAGCAAAGGAAAAGTATGATGGAAGGAAAATGTATTAAATAGATTTATAAGGGCTAAAATGTGCAGATTATAAAGGCATGGCCAAAATAGGAAGAAAGCAAAAAGTAGGGACCAAACTATGTAATTAGACCATATTAAAGCATGTGGGGTCCGCAATTATACTATAAAAGGACCACACATGCTTCACAAATCCCGAGATGAATAGTACGAGATTTTCTCTCTCTCTATATTGTTTAACAAGTAGCACTTTCTCTCTCTAGATCTGACACATGAATATTTCTCTGTCACCAAATCCTCTATCAACAAATCTTCGCTTAACAAAATCACCCTTGGACAACCTTTTAACTCTTCAAACATGGCAAAAGCTTTTGATAAAATTTCTCATAGATTTATTATAGATGTTATGAAAGCCTTTGGCTTTCATAATAACATTGTAAATCTAATCAATAAAAACATTAGTTATGTGTTTTTCTATGTTTTAATTAATGGAGAACTACATGGGTATTTTTATATTATTGAATGGTATTGTGCAGGAGGATCCAATCCCCCCATCCTTTTTGTAATTGCTGAAGAGTTCCTTATTATAGACATTAACAACCTATTCAACAATCAACGGGAAATGTTATTCAAAACAAGAAACCAAATGAACATTAATTGTTTGGCCTATGCTGATGACTTTGTCATCTTTGTTAATGGATCAAATAACAATATCAATAAATCTAACATTTTCTTAAACTTATATCAGAATATATTTGGCCAATGCATTAACATTAAGAAATCAAGTTTAATAGTTTATCATAAGTTAAGCCCTCACAATATTAGATCTCTTGAAAAACTCAATGGTTTCAAATACAAAGCTTTTCCAATTAAATACTTAGGTATATACATTGACACTAATAAGACCAATAAATATGGCGAGCTGATTTATAAGATTAGACAAAAAAATTAATGAATGAGACTCTCTCTCTCTTGGTGGTAGATTAGTACTGATCCAATCGGTACGAATGGTCTTGCCTAAATATTATATTCATGCTGCAATCTCCCTAATAATGTTGTTAATAGAATTGGCAACATTTTAAGCAGATTCATAGGAGGATCTAAAGAGCTCGCCAAGACTATTCATTGGACTAAATGGGATACAATTTGTATATATTATAAAGATATGACTTCAATATAAGAATAATGAGTGAATTATAAGAAACGTATGCATGTAAGCGAATGGTTCAACTTTAGGGAAAACAAATCCCCGTGGTCCAAGTATATGAGTTTTGTTTACTGTAAAACCAATTATCCCCTACAACTTAAAAAAACAATTCAAGGCTTTATAACTTGGAAAATATTAATTAAAATTAAAGATATTGTTAAACCTCATATCCTATAGAGTTTAGGTAATGAAAGTATTGATTTTTGGTTAGAAGTGGTTTAAAAAGCTGTTTTAATTCATCTATATGATTCTGAAAACAATTATTGGTATAATTCTGATAAAGTGAGTAGATTTTGGGAGAATAACTCACGGAATATGGACAAACTAAGATCAAATATCACTCTTTTAGATATATACAAGATTCAAACTCTTAATATACATATGGATAGAGAAGACAATATAATTTGGGCATTAGGGAAATCTGGAAACTTTGAAACTAAACCAACCTGGAGCCGCATTAGACAAAAAGACTTAGGCCTTGTTTTATCTACAAAAATTTAACACAATATCATCCCCACAAAGTTTTCTTTTCTGCTTTGGAAAGTCTTAGAAGGTTGGATCTCTATTGGCACCAACTTTCAGAAGAAAGATTTCACCTTAGCATCTAGATGCTTGTTTTGTAAAGATATTGAGACACTTAACCATTTATTCATTAGTTGTCTAGTATCTTGAGATATTTGGAACTACTTTTCAGTTTTCTTTGGAATTCAAATTAGTGGATATATGAATCTTCAACATATAGTAAGATGTTGATATTGGTCTACTCATAAAAGTATTCACATCAGATTAATCCTTCATAAAATAATTACCTAGACTACATGGTACCATATAAATAAAAGGAAATATGATAATCTTAATGTTACCATTGAGCACTTATATAATAACATCAACCATATTCTTTCTTATTTTAATAATAATAACTATTTTAAAAAGACATTATGGGCTGATGATATCAATATAGCAAACATATTTGGTATTTTCTTTCATGTTGAAAGTACTAACAAAACTCATGCTAGTAAATGTAATGCTCTTAATGAAAACAAAATAAAGTTAAATTGTGATGGATCTTGTTTCATGAATGGGGAATCAAGTGGTGCTCGGTTATTTAAAGATAACAATGGGTATATGATCTATTCTTATGGTAGGACTTATGGTAAAGTAAGCCCTTTGATTGCTAAAACATTGGATCTATTAGATGAGCTAATTATATGTAATCTTAAGGGCTTTAGGAATGTTGATGTTGAATCCGACTCAAAATTTCTTATTGATATGTTGGCTAAGGGTACAACCCCTTTGTTCTTACATCCTACAATCAATTGTTGCATAAAATTTTAGCATCCTTACAATGACAATTAAACACATATGTAGAGTTCAAAATCAGACAGCTAACTGGGTGGTCCGATGAACTCTTAGATGTAAGATGAGATTAGACCATGCTATAATTAGAACCCTAAACCCTATTAGAGCCATTGTGCTTTTAGAAAGTTTAGGATTATGCTATTTGAATCCAACTGAATGACTATATTCTTCATGTTACTACTATGACATAATAATAATTTGATACAATATAATGCTCTCATTTGATTAGAGATCTCTCAATCCTTATATGGTATATCAAAAGGCATGCACCGTGTATATCAAGTCTCAAATATGAAGATGTTGATAAAAAAATGTTTAAAATGCTAGTACAGTTGCTACTCAAAAAAACGTTCAAAATTTTGTTCTACTTGATGACCAAATCCGAACTAAAATTAATGCCTTTCAAAATTAATGGTTTTTCCTTCAAATTTTCATAGTTATTAAAAAGCTATTTTAATTAAAAATAATAATTGCAATTTACTATAAAAATGTAAATCAAGCCACTGTACTTTGAAGTATTATATTTTTGGAATATATATTAATAAAGTATTATATCTTTGGAATATATATATATATAAATAAAAAAATAGATAGAAAGAGAGAGGGGTTGCTAGTGCGTTATCTTCCTCTTCCACTACTCATTTATTCTTTATTCCCATGATTATCGGTAACGCTGTCAACTATATGCCAAATTTATCGGCTCTCAATTTCCTTCGGTCCTTAATATTTGTTTTCAAAAACATTTTCATTTCCACTTTACGGTACGTTCGGATTACAATTTTTTGAACTTTAGTCTGGTTTAAACTTGTTTGTTTTCAAAATATTAAATTTATATATAAACTGAAAGAAAACTATTCAAAACTCCATCCACTGTAAAATCAGCTTTAAGATATCTTTAGTTTTTAAAACTTAAAATATCAAATACAAAGATCGAAACAAAAAACAATAAATCGAATAACTTTTTATAGTTTTAATTTTACACTTAGTTTAGCTTTCAAATTCAATAAAACCAGCTGATAGAAAAGTCATAGTACTATTTGTATACTTGCGCTAATAACCGGAGAGTAAATTACTAAATTTGCACACTCACCCAAAGGAACGCCTCTCTAATGTGCTACTTAGTTATAGCAGCATGGCCAATATGGTTAAGAAAAAAATTAAAGGCTCACTCATCTTTATATGTCTCTAACATGTAATAACAAGTTTTGGGGTCCAAATTCCCCATCTACGGCACCCGTTTTCTCCGACTATCAACGCCACAAATTTCCTTTTCACTCGCTCTCGTTTAGATACCTCAAGAGCAATTTTCGGACTCAATGTCTTGAGGAAAGGGAGTGTAGGACTCGGGGTATTCGTAGGCTCCAGAACCCGGTTGATCATCTCTAAGACTTGGCTCATTTTAGGACGTGCCTTAGCTTTGATTGTTAAGCACCTATTGGCTATGGCTGCAACTTTTACCGCAGTTTTGTGATAGTAGTTTCCTTCGAGTCTCGGATCAACGATTAAACTGAACTTCTTTAGATCAGAAAGGTGAGGCCTTACCCATTCCAACAGATTTTGCTCGTTTCTGGGCCGGTTGCGATCAAAAGGACGTCTACCCGTTATGAGCTCGTACAAAAATACTCCATAGCTCCACACGTCGCTTTTGGACGTGAGACGTCCGGTTTGAATGTATTCAGGAGCTGCGTATCCGATGGTTCCAACAACCTGAACCACATGTAGATTAATAAACTACTACAAGTGTATTGAAAAAAGAGTTTGTATCAAACTGGACGTAACCAATGTAGACGATGTCAAGAAATCTGAGCATTTGAAACATTTATACATACCGCAGTTGAGACATGGCTTATGCCTTCTGTTGGGCCTAGCCTGGCCAATCCAAAATCCGACAGTTTTGCGTTCCATTCGTCATCCAAAAGTATATTCGAAGATTTGAAATCCCGAAAGATGATCTGTAAAAATTGTTTACAATATTAAAGTATCACAAAAACAGAAACGAAATCAGACGGATAGCGCATGCAACCAGACATCCAAATAGGTTTGTACTGAAAACAATAGAAAACAGCTATGACCATATCGAGAAAAGATTTCATGATTTAACAAACATCAAAACTGTCATTCGGAAATCAATAAGTGAATAGCACCTGAAAATCTAATCCTTCGTGAAGATATGATAAACCGCGAGCAGCATCTTGAGCTACTTTCATTCTAATAGACCAAGGCAAAGTTGATCCAAAGCGGCTTGATAAATGATCTTGGACACTTCTTTTCGGCATATACTCGTACACGAGCAGACGCTGAATTCCCCTTTCATCGTCCTCGCCACAGTAACCTACTAACTTCACAAGATTTGGATGTTCAACAACCCCTAACACATTCACTTCCGTCTCCCATTCTTTGTGCCCCTGCATTTTCCATACGTCATATGCACAATCTATCGTGACAATAATGCAAAACACGAGCCAAAAGGGTGATTCTACGGTCATTCATTCTTGTTTCAGGATATTTTTCAGTAATTCATCAACAAATTTTCAGTAACTCATGATGAAATTTCAGCACCTGACAATTCATCCTGATAACCAATAGGTTACTGAAATTTCTTCGCGGGTTACACAAAAACTCACCGTACATAGAATATAATCTAGAATGACCAGCAAACTGTTTTACCTGCAGACCTCGTCGACTTAGTTGCTTAACAGCAATTTCGATCTTCTTACGAGG
Source organism: Limnanthes douglasii subsp. nivea (assembly GCA_036936605.1). Taxonomy (NCBI): domain Eukaryota; kingdom Viridiplantae; phylum Streptophyta; class Magnoliopsida; order Brassicales; family Limnanthaceae; genus Limnanthes; species Limnanthes douglasii. Next base: position 59,227,847 of record JAUPFV010000004.1, read on the forward strand.
ATTGTCTTTGCTTTGAATTGTAGCTCTAAACACACCACCGAATCCTCCTTCTCCAATCATGAGGGACCGGCTGAAGTTTTTAGTTGCTATCTTTAACTCCTCCAGAGTAAAGACTCTAAGGTTAGTATGTCTCTGGGACAATTCAGCAAACCAGTTCTGGTTGGAAGATGATGCGCCACTGCTATCAAAGAAATTCTGAGAGCTGAACTCGGAACCAGGTCTCTTGGTTGTTGAAGTGGAAGTGGAAATGGAGCAAGGTACAGAATTCGATCTTATAGTCTTTATCTGCTCATCGTTTTTCTCTTTGTTTGGAAAATAACAACACTTCATAGCGCCTTCTAATCCAAAAAAATGCCTGGCTGCAAAACGAGTCGTTTACGTACAATCATAATGATGCAGTAGAAGCTAATGTTTCAACCGATTGTTACACTAAAATATTCAGACACAAATATATCGGTAAAGACATCAAACGTTTTAATGTTAGTGTCTCAAAACACTACCAATGAGGCCTTTCTTGTTAAGTACAAACACATGAATACATGATACAATACAATTCTATCACCTATATCGCGACAATCAATCGTAGTTTCTTATTCAAGAGAAGCTAAACATATTCGAAAGTCCGAAGTAAAATATCATTAGTGCCATGCCATCACTAAGTGAGTTCATAAACATTAATAATAACTCTTTTCGGATGAAATCACCACGCAATCTACTCTAAGCAGCCAAATTACGCAACAAAGCGAATCAAATAACAACATAAAAACTATTCAACAATTAAATCACAAACTAAGAACACCCAGAACATAAAAACTTTAAATTGAACTACTTCTTTAGAGAAAAAAATAAAATAAATTACCTTTTGGATTGTTGGTTTGAAGTAGCTAGTCTTGTGCAGGTTATGGTGCTAACAACATAGACATAAAAGTTATGTAATGAGACAAAGGATTGAGGCCTCCATGATCTAAGTCAATTTGTTGGCAGCTGGAATCTAGCTTACCAACTCCGATTTTCATCCAATAAATTATAATTTATTATTATCAATCCTACTCTATAGAAGGAAAGAACTACCAAAACATAACTAATCGATGTCTCAGCCAATTATGTTAAAGCTGGCCCTTTTCTATATATATATGTAGTTGTATTGGTGTAGTTCGTATAGACGTTGATAGAAAATTAAATTGATATTTTTATCTTAATATAACCTCGCTTTGGGCTAGGTTAGGTCATTGGTTTTACGTTCGATGAAATGTTTTAATAAGTAGTTTCACATAGCCAATCGACTACAGAATAAACAATCCAGGAATATTAATTTTTCTAGTCCTTTTATGCTCCGAGTTGGCTCAAAACACAATAGACATGAAGAAAGTCATTGACGTGCAAAGCAAAATAACAACGTCAAAATAAAAATAGTATTTTTAAAAGTTACAAGTTTAAAAGTCTCTAGTCTTTGGAATTCGGTCAATCTATACCATTGATGCACGACTTTCATTTTATACCGATTTCCTGGCTTTCAAAAGCGTGAGATAGGATTGGAAGTCGGGAACTACATGGTATAATTGGAGAGATTAATTTTATATGTTGTTGTCGTTGGCTTTTATATATCCACTCAAAGGATTACATGTTGAACTCATGTATATAAATGCAAACTGACGGATTTCTCTTTCAAAAAGCAGCTTTTATATTTTCGCCTTATTTAATATTTGATTATTATTTTTATTTGATTATAATATTTTATTTCAAAACATTTATGTATTTTTTTTATTTGTAGATTAAAGTTTTAGGTACTTGCTATATAAAGCGATCTATAACCTATTTTATCGTGAGATTGATGAATAAAAATTGATATTATTTTTTATAAGTTTTTTAGTTTCTTTTACTCTCTAACCTAAGGTTAGGGTTTATATCCACTATTTCTTCTTCTTTCTTATATTTTGCAGCCGTCTGTTCTCTTTCTCTCTCCATCATTTATATCGCCTCCACTATATTGATATCAGAGCGACAGAGCTCCTACGATATGGGTTAAGGAGATATGCCGTCTAAGAGAACCGCTCGCGAGAATTTCACTCTTCCAATCGCAGAACCATTCGGGCGGGAGGAGATGGAAAATTGATTTGGCCATATGGGTGAGCGGATGAATTTGTTGCGACATCAAATGAAGAAATTGAAAGAAGATATAAAGATGATGATCAGCACCAGATTCCAAACTCCAATCGGAAATTTAAAGGTGCAAGTCTTTTTTCACAGAATTCAACCACAACCTTAGCTACAATTTGGAAAAACCAAAGGCGGATGAGATCCATCAAGTAGTTACAGGTGACATAGAGAGTTCACCGATACTCGATCATCCCCTCTTTGATGAGTATGAGCCTGACTACCTGGGTGAAATTTATGATGAAACTTGGCCGAAATTAGGAGATCCGATTTATGATGTATACGATGATGAAGGTGAAATGAGTGTTAAAGACGAAGACAATTAGGTAACACCAAAAAAGGTCTCTCGTTATTTCAGCAATGTAAACAATAAAAAACCCTTTATTTCAATTTCTACTAAAGAAATTGTTAAATATTTGGTTGATAAATCTTTCTCTGAGTCTAGGAACCAGAAGAACAAAAGATGATCTACAATTAAGAATAAAAAAAGAAAAAAAGAAAAAAAGAAAAAAAGAAAAAAAGAAAAAAAGAAAAAAAGAAAAAAAGAAAAAAAGAAAAAAAGAAAAAAAGAAAAAAAGAAAAAAAGAAAAAAAGAAAAAAAGAAAAAAAAGAAAAAAAGAAAAGAGAGAGTAGTGTTTTAATATATGAAAATTTCGATTTTCAATTAGAACATGGGGGATGTCGTGAAAACGTCTCGGTTCATTTGTTCGAGCCAGATTGTAGTGTCTTTGATGCTTTTGGTAAGGTTTATAGTGGTAGAATTCAGGCGGGACAAACAGTCTGCGTGCTAGGTGAAGGTTATTCGCCGGATGATGAAGAAGACATAACTATCAAAGAAGTGACTAAGTTATGAATTTATCACACTCGATATAGGATATTTGTAAATAGTGCATCTCATGGTTCTTAAGTCATAATTGAAGGCATTGATGCATCGATCAAGGAGCACAAACAAACAATCTAGTATATACAGCCACATCAACTTGAGAAGCCATCTGATATTGAACAAAGAGGAATTATTCCTTTTTGCAAGGATTTGGATGTAATGCACAAGGTTATAGAGAAGTAAGCACATTTGTTTGTCAAAAATAACATTTCCAAGACATCTCAGATTCTTGAACCATGTTTCAAGTAGAGAATGGTAGATGCTGGAAAGTCTTTATGCTCCTTGCTGAAGATGGTCTTTGTAGCTTTTCCTTTAGATGCAACTAGTACTCCACCAGATGTGAAGTCGATGTATCAGAAAATGAGTTTTTACACGCGCAAGGGTGTTTTTGTGCTTAGTAAATGGATTGGTGAGACTCAAAGACAACATAAATTGCTTTTTGAGGAGGCAGTTCTTTCAATATTTCGTTATTTTGAATTCAAGGTCGAATTCTTCCCAACTAGAGAATGATGATGTAACAAAGAATGCAGACAGGCTGGTTTCTCGCTCAAGTATCAAAATTGGGTCAAACAAGTACTCAAATCGAACTAAAATCCTTCGAAAATCAGTCGTTATATTTACGTGTTATTTAAATATTTTATTTTTATTTTATTCTAATATTGTGTAATTTCCCTATTTTAGGATTAAGGTTTTGGGTAGTTGTTATATAAAGCATCCTATAACCTATTTTGTCGTCAGACTTTGATGAATAAAAATTAAGATTATTTTCTCCGAGTCTCTTTTATTCTCTAACATAGGGTTAGAGTTTGTATCCACTATATCTTCTTATTTCTTGTGTTTTGCACCAGTATGTTTTCTCTCTCTCTCTCTCTCTCTCATATCGTCTCCACCATGAACGTTTAAGTATTTTCATTTTCTAATGATGAATTCAATCATTGGCCTTAAATCTATGGAAGAATTTCCCGTTCTTCAAACATCTGGAGTTCAGCAACAACAATCGAAGAAGAAATTTGTAGATTTATTTCAAAAATGTGAAGATTTTGAAACATTAAACCCTGATTTCGTCAAGAAAATAGAGGATCACTTTACGTTGCAGTATGGTGTTAATGTTAAGGATCTTTTAATAAAGAAGGCTAGGACTACATTGATAGCCAAGTTCAGTAACGGTTCCTAAGAAAGTGAAGCTTGAGAGTTTCCTGGCCACAATGAAGTTCAGAGGTCCATACTGTTATGAAGTGTGGGATTCACACCATATCTTTTTTGAGTTTGAATTAAAGGAGGACGTTGCGAGATTCTGGTCTCGTAATGTGTGGAAATTTGACGATGTTGTGATGAGAATCTTGAGGTGGAGTCAAGATTTTAACAAAAAAATCGAAAACCCAACTGTCCTGACCTGGGTCCGCTTTGAGAATCTGCCTGAGTGTCTCTATGATAAGGGTCTGGTTAGTGATATGGCCTCTGTGATTGGTCCTACGTATTGGCGTGGTTAATTTTCGTTTGAGGGTAATTTAGTAATTTGTTTAGAGTTTGTGAAGGTTGGTGTGTGTTTAAATGTTTTGAGTAGAGAGTAGAGGGAGAATTAAGCAGCCTGGTTGTATTTAATTTTCATTACCCATATTAAATGCAGGTGGTTGGATATTTATACCCTTACATTTGGGCTTTATGGGTTTTCGGGTCATGTTTAATGGACCCGGGTCATGTTCAAAGACCCATGAGCTCTTAGTAGAAGAGCAAGCTGCTTAGTCAAGAAGTGTTTAGGTTCTTAAGTACTTTAGTCATAATTCGGACAGTCCAATGAGCTAAGGGTTCAAACTGTTCTGTCCGATCCAGTGATCTTAGTCCGAACTGTCCCCGTTCGGAGAGGTAGCAATATTCAGACTCATCACGTATAAGGTGGTGGTTCCTAATAAGAATCGTGCGCACGCTAATGCTTGTTATGCCCAAGTGGAGGTTGACATCTCCAAAAAGCTTCAAAGAAGGATGTGGGTTGGCTTTGGGTGTAACGATGGATATTGGGTGTCTGTTAGCTATAAGAATGTGCCAATGTATTGTTCTAGTTGCTTGCATATTGGTCATGATTTGTCTATGTGCAAGAAATCTTCTGAGAAAGTATAAGTTTCTAAAACTGTTAATGATAAATGTCAAGGTGTTGCTGCCAAAGATAATAAAGAGGGTGATAGTAATATGGGTCCTTCAGTTGATTCTTTAGGATCAAGAAATATGGACATTCTTAAAGTTTACAGACGAAAGCTCAAATCGATAATTACTCAAAAAGTTCAAGAAGAAAAGATGAATAGAAAAGAGGAAGATGAAAACATTAAAATTCAGCATGGTTCTTCTCAAGAACAGTTGTGCAAAACTTTAGATCAGGAAAAGAAGCATATTGAAGTTAGTTCTCAAGAGAACAGTAAAGAGGTTATCGAAGCCATTGATAAGATTGATGAGGATCCTGATCCCAACATTGGTAATTGTTCTCCTTCTCCAACTCTTTCACCACAACAAAGTTTTAATGATATAATATCCTCCAGGCTCAAATCTGCAAAGAAACGAAGGTCTACTAGTAAGTTAACTATTAAGTCTCTTAGTTCAAGGGACAGAATGTACAAGTCTTACTATGAAAATGATCAGAGTGATTAGTTGGAATGCTAGAGGGGTTAACAACAAACCCACTTTGAGAAGGCTTAAAACTATGGTTAAATCGGAGTATATTAAGGTGTTGGCTATTCAGGAGCCCATGTCTAAGAGTGATAAGATTTTTGCTGTTGCTGAGGAGCTTGGTTTTGGTAACTGCTTTGCTAATGTTTCGAATAAGATCTGGATGTTCTGGATGGATAATGTTACTATTAATGTTTCTCTTAATGTTGATCAATGCATCCATATGGTGATGGAGTATCCCGGTATCTCTGATGATGTTCATCTTACTGTGGTGTATGCTAAATGTAATCGGGTTCAGAGGCTGGATCTTTGGGATGATCTGAGATCTGTTGGTAGTCAGGATAAGGCTTGGATGTGTGTTGGAGATTTTAATGTTATTTCGTCTCATGATGAGCAGCTGGGCTGTATTTCTTCTTGTCAAGCTAGCATGGATAATTTCAATGAAGCTGTGAGGTGTTGTAATCTGAATGATGCTGGATACAGTGGGTCTAAGTTTATTTGGTCTAGAAGCAACAAGTGGAGAAGGTTAGATCGGGCGCTTATTAATGATAAGTGGTTAGCTGTTTTCAATGAAACCCAAGTCTTTCATATGGTCAGAACGTGTTCTGACCATGCCCCCCTCTTAATCTCTTCTAATCTTCATAATGTTAATGATAATGTTTATAAAAAAAAGATGTTTAGATATCTTAATTCCTGGTCAAATGATGATTCTTTCTTAAGTGTGGTTAAGCAGGATTGGAGCCGTCCTATTGAGAGTCATTCAAGCACTACCTTTTGGAAGAAGCTCAAAAGGCTTAAAGGTTGTCTCAAGATTTGGAACAAGGATCACTTTGGGAATGTGTTTGATAAAGTGAAGGAGTCTGAATGCAAAGTGAAGAGTTTGGAAATTCTTCACTATACTAATAATAACATCCATGCTATTGCTGAGTTAGCTAGAGCCAATAGTATGTACTTAAAAGCCCTTAGAAATGCTGATTCTTATTTAAAACAGAAATGTTTTAATAACTGGATGCATGAGGGTGATGGAAATTCTAAGGTTTTTTTTATAGCTATGCTGCTAAGAAAAGGAGGAAAAATGAAATTAAAAGCGTCAAGGATGGTGATTCTTGGATTACGGATAGAAAGGAGATTGGGAAGTCAGCTGCTGATTTCTTTAAAGATATTCTCATGTCTGATCCTTATAATAACAAGAATGATGAGGATAAGCTGCTGGACAGTAATAATTTTAGTTGTATCCCTTCTATTGTTTCTTTTGAGGACAATGAGAGGCTGCTTGGAAGAGTATCTGAGAGTGAGGTTTGGGATATCATCTGTAGTATGAAGAATGACAGCTCTCCTGGTATAGATGGTTTTAATCTCTATTTCTTTAAGCATTGTTGGTCTATCATTAAGTTAGACTTGTGTGCTGCTTTTAATGCTTTCATTCAGGGTAGCTACATTCCTACTGGAATGTTTGCTACTGGTATTTGTTTGGTTCCTAAGTCTTATAATCCTGTTTGGTGGAATAGCTATAGGCCAATTGGATTGTGTACTTTCATGAATAGAATCTTTTCTGCTCTCATTAATCATAGGTTGTCTATCATCTTTCCTAGAGTTGTCTCTCCTTCTCAGTCTGGTTTTATTAAAGGGAGACTAATCCATGATAACATTTTGTTGGCTAAAGAGCTTCTTTATGATATTAACAAAAGGCCTAAAAAGGGTAATATGGTGGTCCAATTAGATATGACTAAGGCTTTTGACACGGTCTCTCATCCTTTTATTCTTAAGGTGTTGCAGTGTTTTGGTTTTAGTATTACGTTTATTAAGCTGATTGAGAGAATGATCACTAATGTTCATGTTTCATTATTAGTCAATGGTGATTCTTATGATTATTTTAAGATGAAGAGAGGTTTAAGGCAATGGGATCCTATTTCTCCAAACCTGTTTATCCTTAGTGAGGAATTTCTAAGTAAAAGTCTATATATTATGTTTAGTTCTAATCCTAAAATGTGTTTTTCTTCTATACTTCTACTATTGTTCCTTGCATTATGTTTGCAGATGATATTCTAATTTTTGTCAATACCTTACCTAGTTTTATAGTTAGTCTTAGTAATTGTCTTGATCTTTATCAGCAGACCTCTGGTCAAGCTATAAACAAAAATAAAACTAAGCTTGTGGTGTCTACTAAGTCTTCTTATGTGCAGAATCTTAAGTTTCAGACTGGTTTTGAAGTGGACTATTTTCCTATCTATCATTTGGGTGTCACTATCTCTAATCACAACAAAGCTTTCATCTACAATCCTATCATTCATAAGATCAATGACAAGATTGCTGAGTGGGACAGTAAGTTGTTGTCTTATGGTGGTAGGCTCTCTCTTATTAATAACGTTCTTATGCCTATGACTTTTCACTGGATCCAGTGCTGTGAATTACCTAAAGCCATTATTACTAAAATTGAAAACATTTTCAACAGATTTCTTTGGATAATAAACTTTAATAAAAAGTCTATTCATTGGTTTGGGTGGTCTTTTATTTGTAAACCTTTTGAAGATGGGGGTTTACATGTTCGAAAGCTTATTGATGTTCAGAATGTTATTTCTCAAAAACTGTGGTTTAAGCTTAGGAAAAATTGTTGTCTTTGGTCAAATGTAATGAATGACAAATATTGTAGAAATGTTCATCCTTTATACTCTAACAAAAATGGTTCTTCTGTTTGGAAAAGGTTGTGTAGTATTAGAAATCAAGCTGATACTAATATAACCTGGACTTTGGGCAGATGAGAGATTGACTTTTGGAAAGATTCTTGGCATGATCTTCCTGCCATTGCTTCTGAGCATAATATCAACTGGTTCATTGATGTAAAGGTTAATTCTTTTTGGCAAAATAATGCTTGGGTGTTGAATGATGTGCAGGATGCTATTGGTACTAATAGAATGCATCTGATTAAAAAGACCATGGTTTCTGATAAGGATGATGTTATGTGTTGGAAGCATTCTAAGGGCGATCAGTTCAATATGAAGTTGACTTGGGATAGCTTAAGAACCACTCATTCTCTTTCTTCCCTTTATAAGAATATTTGGAATGCAAAGATTCCCAGGAAGTTTTATTTCATACCTTGGAAGCTTTTACATAATTTCATTCCTCTTGATTCTGTCATGAAAAAGAAGCATGTGAGCATGGCATCTAAATGTGTTTTCTGTGACAACTGTGAAGACAAAGATCATTTATTTGTTAACTGTGGTTTTTCTTGGCAGCTGTGGAATTAGTTTGCTTGTATTTTTAATGTGAAAATCAAGAGAACATGATTCTCAACCATGTGTTGAGGGTTTGGTTTTGGTTTTCTAAGTCTAAGTTTCATATAACTCAGCTCATTCTTCAAGCAATTTGCTGGGTAATTTGGAAGTCCAGGAATTCCATTAAGCATAAGAATCTGAATATAAATGTAAAAATGGCTATTGAACATGTTATTAGAATTGTTAAGGGGGTTGAAGTTTCAAGTGAGCTTAACTATACACATTGGTTAAAGTCTGAAAGTGCAGGTGTTTACCTTGGTTGTTGCTCTATTGAGAGAAATAGAAAGTTGAGGTACCTTAGATGGATCCATCCTGCTAACAATCGTCTGAAAATGAATGTGGACGCTTCTTGCGCTCAAAATGGAGAAGCAACTACTGGTATATTGTTTAGGAACAACGATGGCAACATAATCTAGGCTTTTGGAAAGCTTATTGGCAAGGCTTCTCCTCTTCAAGCTGAGACCGAGGCGATGCTCCAAGGTCTTATCTTTTTCTTTAAAAACAACTGGACTTGTGTGGATGTTGAATCTGATTCATTAGTGCTTATCAAGCAATTGTCTGCTAGCTCTTGTTCGTTCCTTGGCGAATCTAATGTTAAATCATGTAGAAATCTAGTTCATAAGAACATGAATCTCATTCATATTTCAAGGGTCCAGAATCAGGCAGCTGATTGGCTTGCCAAATGGACCCTTAAATGTAAATTTAAGCTTCAGTTTAATCACCTAAATGTTCCTTCTAACCTTCAAGCTATAATTTTCTTGGAAAGTTTAGGGTTAGGTTATCTCCATTGGGACTGATTAGCCTTGAGTACTGCTAGTTTTGTGTGTATTTGTGCAGGTTATGAAGCTGATTCTTGTTGAAGGATGGCTTTTCTTTACTCTGATGATAGTTGTCTTTGAAGCAAGTTGAAGATTGATGATGGTGTTTTCAAGCTTGTTGCTGTTTTCGTTGATAAAAGTGTTTGATGAAAGTGAAGTGTTTGATGAAAGTCTGATGTTGTTCCTTCTTGTGTGGAGGGAATTTTTTCCTTTCAATTTTTGGTTTAGGCGGGAGTGTTTGTGTCTATTTTTCCTTTTATTTGTTAAGGGAACAAATTACATTTTGGTCCCCTTACTTTGTAATTCATTTCTTTAATAATAAGAGTTCCTTTTGACTAAAAAAAGTATTTTCATTTTCTCATTATTAGTCTTGATGATATAATATTAAAAATAACCATGAAACCATTAATGGTTCTGCCTAAGTTAAAAAATTAGACTGAAGTGTAAAGGTTTAAAACTATAGTTTTGTTGGAATTTGAGTAGACTATATTTAAAGATTTAAAAATTAATGAAATTTTAAGTGTTCTGTTGAAATTTGAGTAGACAAAAAAATTAAAGATTTAAAAATTTTAAAAAAAATTAAAAAAGGTAATGTAAGAAGTCAACCGAATTTAGGTGTAAAGACGTTTGTTAGGGAGTTTTCCCGATGCTGTTGTAGAAGATCTGCTAGATCAAGGTGTATAAGCATTATCTGTTGGAACTTGGATGGAGAGATTCAGTTTTCGAAGCTTCCACATATGTTTTTATGTCTCTTGATGAGATTGGACTTCCTGATTATGAGAATAATCTGAATTAATGAGATAACTTCAACCATTGATCTTATTATCGTTAATCCGAGCATGTTTATAAAATGAACAAGATTACAAGTAACCGAACGTGAGTTGCTAAAGTGAGAGCAAGAAAATACAAAGAGTTTTTATGGGTTTTTGATAGAGAAACAAGTAAGAAAGTAAACACTAAAAGTAACACAGCATAAGCATAGTTTTTTCGATAAATTTGAGAAGTTTTGGAACAGAAACATAATGATTGTGTGTTAGAGTGTTTCAGAGTTTTTTTTGTAATCTTCTTCTACATAAAATCAGTGTCCGTTGTCCATAAATGTATGATATATCACAATCCGGCACATGTTAAATACTGTCTTTTGTGTTTGATTTTAATTCTATTATTTTTGGTAATTTTATGTTTGGGAGTTTCAAAAATTGAAAACTCTACTTTTTATACCATAATTACACAAGATTAGATCAGTTTTAGGTTGTGTTCGAAATATGAGTATCACATATTCCAACTTTGTATATAGTAAGAATAATTTGATCTCCACACTAGTGTAAGTTCTTTTGGAAGTGGACCAAAAGAAAATATGTGGGCTTTCGGGCCCAAATGGACAATATCATATTAGTGTTGAGATTGAGTTGTTCATACTTATATACAAAAGCGGGATATCTGATACCCATATTCTGAATAAATGGTATACGAGCTCCAGGTCCAGATTAAACGTGATGTGGGTGAAATTCTCGAATGCCGAACATGATGAAACAACAGCCATGCTCAAGGTGAATGATCTGCTCTATAGATCATTAGTATGAACTAGTTTGGAGGGCACATAGATCATTAAACAATGTGACTTGATTAGAGTATATTAATGTGGTCGTACTTGATTGGAGTGACGCTAAAGAACAATACGGTGTGGTATGATAAGAGTGAGCAACTACATCCGTAGCGCCTCTATAGTTCAGGTAGTTCCCAACCTGATAAGAGTGGGTTGGTGGAAGTCAATTAAGAGAGGAGAAAAAGTAATATTTTATTCAAGATGATGATTTGTTAGGTGCAACTAAAGTCTCAAGTGGGTAACAGACAAGTAAGAATATATATCAACTAGTATGGTGCCTTGAAGCAAGAGATGCACTCGTTAATTGAAAATGGGAAGCTAACTAACTTTGTTAAATCACAAGTGGGTAACATACAAGTGAGTAACAGATCACAACCAAGCACAAGTGGGCCGCATGCAGCTTCACCTATTATCAGAAGGAAATCTACAGAAGCTCCCAACAAGGAAAGTACAATGGTAATTATTGAGAAATTTGATGTGGACTTCGAATACTTAGATCCTGATCCGTATCAGGGTCGATTGAATATAGTATCTGAAAATAGTTGAAGGGCCTCAAAGTTGTGTTAGTTATTCGAATCCTTTTTTTTGAAGGAGATACGATGACAACACCCTCAAGTTGTTATAAGAAAAAGCAGTTGGTCAGTTTGACCATGTAGTTAGAAAGAAAAATATCTTCACATTTGTATCAAAAGCCTACCCCTTTCATAGTTTTTGAAAAAGATAATTTAAGGGATGTTGCTGAGCCACATGAGGATGTTGTGGTAATATGGGCATCTATCGAAGGGACAAAAATCGGATGTATCCTTATCGACACTGGTAGCTCAACTAATATCCTATTTATGTCCACCTATAAGCTAATGAAGAATCCATCTGTTATTCTTCGATCAAACAAAACCATAATGGGGGTTTACATACAACTCTGCTAATTTATCGGGTAGTTCAAAGGTGAAACAATGCTTGGCAAAAGACCGTTTAAGAAAATGATGAGGGTTTTGTTTGTGGTAATGGATTGTCTGACCCCATATAATACTATTTTTAGTAGATCTCTGCTATCAAAGATACATGCTATTGTATCGACAGTTCATCAATGCTTGAAATACACTATTGGAGGCCAAGTGGGAGATGGTTCAGAGCAGTCAAAATGTGGCTAAAGAATGCTATGTCAATGCTCTTACTCCACAGTCCATGGAAAACGTAACAACTAAAGAGGAATAACAATTACTAGATTTCTCTTCAGATCCAAAAAGATAGATGATCCAAGAGAGACTTCTAGTGTAGTTTTCCCTATTGAAGATGTTGAAGCGCACAATTTTGTAGATGGGAAAAATGTCCAAATTGGAACTAAATTATCATTGGAATTGAAAAAAGAGTTGTTATCCTTCTTATCCAAGAGTTTACGTGTGTTTTCCTAGTGTAATGAAGATGTGACAGGCGTACCAACTAGCATCATTTACCACAAGTTATTTGTGCGATCCGACGTGGGCCCAGTGATCCAAAGAATAATAACTTTTTCTAAAGATAAATTTGAAGTTATTGTTAAAGAGGTAGACATATCAAAAAAGTTGAGACATGTTCAGGAATCTCAGTACTCGTGACGGACAACAAATTCGATCTTGTAAAAAGGAAAAATGGTAAATGAAGAATGTGTATTGATTTCACAGGCCTCAACAAGTCCTGACCCAAGAATTCTTTCCCTGTTCCTCGGACAGATCAGTTGGTAGATTCCATTAATAATTTGTTGTCCTTCAAGGATGTCTTTGCTGGGTACAATCAGATACTAATGGATCCAAAAGACCATGATCATACTATATTTATTAATGATAGAGGGCTTCATTATTATAAAATAATTCCCTTTGGTTTAAAGAATGTTAGGGTTACTTGCCAACACTTAGTAAACAAAGCATTTGCCAGTTATATTGGGAGTAATATAGAAGTTCATATCAATAACATGATTATGAAAATTCTAAGAGAGGAAAATCATTTACTTGATCTCAAAGAAACTTTCCCCAACTTGGAAACCATCATTTTAAAGCTAAATACAGAGAAATTTACCGTTACTGTGGGATCCAGAAACTGTTTAGGGTACGTTATTAAAGAGAAAGGGATTCAAGCTGACTCATCACAACTAGATGCATTGCTAGCTATGGACCCTCTCAGATTAACAAAAAAGGTTCAAGTATTAACTAGAGGGCTGACAGATTTAAACAGGTTGATATCAATGCCATCAGATAAGTGTGCGTAATTCTTCCAAGTATTGAGGAATGGAAAAAAGTTTAACTGATCATCATAGGGAATTTCTTGAAATAAAAAAATATTTATCTTTGCCGAAAATGTTTTTAACCCGATAATAGGAGAAAGAATCTATGTATACTTGGAAATATCCGATCCAACAACGAGTGTAGTGTTAGCTCGAGAAGTTGACAGTTAACCTCGCCCGGTTTATTATGTTAGTAAGAGTTTATTGGATACTGAGAAAAAATATTTGTTGCTAGAAATTTAGCCTTAGCCTTGGAATATCAGCCAGAAAATGAGGCCCTATTTTGAAGCATTCCATCACGGTTCGAACTTCTTTTCCACTCAAAAGTATGTTGGAAAAACAGAATGTGTCGGGTCGGATGACCAAGTGGTTTGTGGAATTAGGGGGTTATGATATTGATTTTTCTCATCGAACAACAATAAAGGCACAAGTTGTGGCTGACTTCTTGCTGGGTTCCATTAGGGGCGATCCTACGTAGAATCTTTATCAATGGAAAATAATAAGTAATCCGAACATATGAAGGATCTAGTGTGATGGCTTGTGGCCTTGTGGGAAAGGAATTTATCTACTCTCCCCATTTAGAGACTCAATATATCAGGCCATATGTTTCGTTTTCAATGCATCGAATAATGAAGCTGAGTACGAAGCAACAATAGATGGTTTAAGGCTCACTCAAATATACAGTGCCAAAATAATCCGATTGCTAAGTGATTCATAGATGCTCATACATTAAGCTTAGGGACAATCTGAAATAAGGAAAGAACAGTTGGTAAAGTATTTGCAAGTATTACGAGAAATTTCTGCATGCTTTAAATGTGTGAAGTATGGGCATGTACCAAGAGTTTAAAATTCAATGGTTGACTCTTTAGCCACTGTTGCATACTCTGAGGCATATTCTTGGATTTTCGTACATGAATTCCCGTCCATAATAACAACCCTCGAAATGGGAGTTATAACTAATGAAAATTTTCAAATATCTACAGTAACCAACCAAGATTAGAGGTATGAGATCCAAGAGTTCATCACTAAAAAAGTCTTCATGTACACAAAATCCTAGGTAAGAATTTGAAGTTTAAGGCATATAAGTTTTTGGTGTTGAGAATCCTCTACAAGAAATCTTTTAGCAAACCTTTATTACATTTCTTCGGATCCGATGAATCCCAAGTAAGTTTATCTGAGTTACAGGACGAGGAAGCCTCCGCCCACTGTGGCTACAATGCTTTGACTAGAAGGGTATCGTTGGCAGGATATTACTGTGCCAGATGCTAAAAAGTTAGTTAAAATATGTGATCTATGGCAGATATTTGGAAATGCAATACATGTACCAGCAATTCCTATGGAATTAAGAAGTACATTTTGATAGATGGGGCTTGATTTGGTTGAAATCCTGCCAATGGCTTGTGGAGGATTTCAAACCATTATACTAGGAGATAATTATTTCTTTAAGTGGGTAGAAGCTGCACCTTTCTTCGGAACTACTTTCAAATCAGCAATCAAGTTTATTTTTTCCAACATATGTTGTATATTCGGAATTCCTAGATGTATTACAACATATAATGGTCCTTAGTTTGAGAATAGGGACATGGAAGTGTTTTGTACCTTAAGGGGAATTCACCATTGTTTCTCTTTACCTTTTCATCCTCAAGCTAACATACAGGTAGAAGTTGTAGGCAGATTAATCCTAATGGGTCTTAAGAGGATTTAGAAGGGACGATAGGTAAATGGCTCTATCATTTACAAGAAATATTGTAGGTATATCAAACTACTCCACATAACTCCACAAAGAGTCTCTTTTTGCTTTGGTTTATTGGATGGATGCAATAACACCGATAGAATCTATTTTTCCTTCTTTTAAAGTTCAAAATTATTCCGAAGAGGATAATGAGACTGCATTAAGAGGTCAGCGAGACTTCATTGAAGAAAAGAGAATCAAAGCTCATTTAAGAATGATACGTTACAAAGGTTTAATGACAATCATGTATGCATCTAAGATACGAAGAAGATAATTCGAAGTGAGGGATAAGGTTTTAAGAAATTTATTTTTACACACCAAAGACAATAAATTTGGAAAACTAACACCAAATTGGGAAGGGTCATACACTACATGTGAAAAGATTAAGCAATGAGCATATCGATTAGTTGATCAAGAAGACAGTTCTTTGAGACACTCGTGGAACATCGAACACTTAAGGTTGTATTTCGAGTAAATATGTATTGTAAATATTTAATTTGTTTTTTATCGATGTAAATATTTGAGGGCATACTCTTTCCTAATTTGTGGCTCGGAGAGGTTTTAATGAGGTGTTCAAATCATTATCAATATACCATATTTACCTTTAAAATTTGTATATTAATTTTGTTTGCCTTCGACTCGATTACCTTCGAGTGACTTGTGTATTAATTTTGTTTGCCTTTGAATGGGTTACCTTCGTATGACTTGTGTATTAATTTTGTTTTCCTTCAAATGGATTACCTCCGAATGATTCGTGTATTAGTTTTGTTTCCCTTCGAATGAATTACCTTTGAATGGCTTGTACGTAAAGATTAATTAATTTCGAATAAAGTAGATTAAGGAATGAAAATAAAAAGATTAGGGAATGAAATAAAGTCATTGGGATAATAACTACTACAAAACGCCTCGGGAAACCCAAGAACTTGATAATATCCGAATTAAATAACAACAAAAATGATTTGGAAATACCAAAGAGTTACATAAATTTCCGGTCTGCTATTAAAAAATGCCTTGTAAACAACAAGGACTTGCACAACATAACAAAATTTAAAACTATTGACCTTTGGGGTCGTTCCCATCAGTTTCTTCCTCTTCTTATTCTTTGGAGATCTTACTTTAGAATCCTCTTTGTCACTATCATCAAAACCATTGTTGGGTGAGTTCTTAGAGATACCGAGCTGATCAGCTATGGGCATGTCAGGGGCCAACAATTTCTTTGGAACCAGTCATCATAAAGACCAGAATACTAGTGTAGGGAATTTCTTATAAAAATCTAGCACCATGTCTGACTTGACTGAAGAAAACCACTTTTCTAAGGAATCTATGAATGCATCAAGATATGCATCTATATCATCATTTGACTCCTGTTTAGACGTCGTATTGAGAGAAGCCAACTCATCTTCATAGTTTTTGGTAATAACCTCTTGGCTACTTTTCTCAGCAAACAAGCCCTCAATGGTTCCTCTATCAGCAATTTGATGATTTTTCAGGGAAGTGATTTCCCCAGATCTAGATGATTGTAGCTTCTCATAATCTTCCTTTGCTTTGGCTAGTTCTTTCTTGAGCGAGTTGACCTCTTTAGATGCATGTTCAATCTTAGCTTTTTTTTCTCTTCAAGGGAGGCCTTCTTATTTTGGTTCTCCTCTTGAAGAGAAGAAATGGTTATTCCATGAGTCCTCATGTCTCTTTCCAGTTCGATGATGGACTTCACATAACTCAACATTGAATATCCTAGTACATCGTTTTCCTTTGACAGCTGAAAAGGTACACCATCGAACACCACGTTGGTGGCGTTTCTTGTAGATTCCGTCTCGAATGTCTCGAAATCAAACTCTTAAATGTACCCCATTGGGTATTCTCCAGTAACATGTTCTTCAAATATGGGGACGAATGGAGATGATAGATTGGGTGCATATAATGGTGGATGATTGACAACGGTATTTGCAGGAGGGATGATATCTGAACGCAATACAATCTCCGAACATGTTGAGTTTGTATTTTTCTTTTTACTTCTTTTATGTGTATTATTTTTCTTGGATACAAGAAGCTTTGTAGGCACATCACCTCCTCCGACAGTGGCAACAACATTAGCTAACAAGGCCTCATCAATTTCATCCGGCTGCTATTCGGTTCTAGCTTTAATGACATTTTTTGAGGTGTCTTCTTTACTTTTATTGTCCTTTTTGTTTCGATGGCTGAAGACTATATTTTATTTTGGAAGAAATAGCTTACCATCAACAGTTTTGGTTCTCTTTAGAATGATAGAAGGTCGAGGATGAGTGGAGAACTACTCCCATGTCAACTCGCGCTGAGGTTTAATCCTCCAAAGATGACTTCGAACAAATTTGGTAGGGGTGAAGGACTGATGGAAGCCATTAGACCACTTATCTTCCGCACACTAATTTAACCTCTTAAAAGTGACCTTCGCATAATTCAGGTGGTGCCTATAGGTCTTTGAAATGACTGTTAAAGACAAGAAATTAGAAACGAGTAATAAAATGTTTAAAAGAAATAATATGAGGTTAAAGAAATCCGAAGATATATACATGTATTCTTCCAAAATCGGGTCAACCGACTCAGATAACCCTGGGAAGTAATTTTCCTATCATTCTGATGAAGAGAAATTGTGTCTTCCATATCTTATATACTTCTAACATATCATCCGCCACCTTGTAGTCATTCCCCATATTGAAGTAAAAAATAATAATTTGGGGAAGTTGTGGGACAACCCTACAATAACAGCTAGTTGTTCCATTGGCATCAGAATCTTAGAAAGCCTAGAGGCAATGATGCACACCATTAATTTGAACCATGCATTATAACTAGCCGGGCTCGAACGCAACCTTACTAAACTAAAGTAGCTTATGATTTAGAGGTCCAAGGGGATCCGAAGGCCCCAATTTAGCACGTTTGTATAAACCACTAACTCTCTATAACTACAGCTCATCGGAGTCTCTCTAGGTTTGGGCACCATAACATTAAATGTTTTGGGGAACCCCCAATTAGCACGAATAGCTTCTAGCTCTCTTTCATGGAAATAAATGTAAGATATCTTGTGTATAGCTAAAATGTATTTAACACTTATCTTTGCAAAGTTGGGTCCAACCCGTCCGACCAAAGAAGGTGGAAGTGCTTCAGATTCTTTTTCAAGAGCTTTACCTTTACCTTTATTACCCTTACTATCTTTGTTATTTGTAACTTTTTCTTTAGCTAGCCCTAAAGTCTCTCCGGTTTGACTAGATGTCTCAAGGGAAGAGTCTTGACTGACATTATCCATGTTTTCTTTCATTACCCTCATACCAGATCTTGAAGGTTCAGTGGGTTGAGTACCAACATTCTCTGCTATGTTTGATGGTTGATAAAGAGCTTGTTCAAGTTGATAGAACTTAACTGGTTGATTTGCAAGGTTTTTTTTTCCTTGTTCGGATTTTGAGAGGACTCAACTAGTTAAGTTACATGGTTTTCTTCCATTTTCGAATTTTATGGAAGGTCAATTGGTTGAGATGCAGGGTTATCTTCTTTGTGCGGATTTGGTGAGGATGGATTGTGGGAAGTTTTCTGTTGCAAGGCTGCCCTCTTCTCCACATAAGGTTTGTTTTTTTTCCAATTTTCTTGTTAATATGTGTGAAGTGTTCTTTTTGGAATCCGAACTCATGGATTTGAATCTAGAAGGAATCCGAGTACTAGTGGCCCCTTGATATTGGGATGTCTTATGTGAATTCCTTTGTGAGGTGAACGCCTGACTAGTTGAAGAAGGCTAAGAGGGAACTTTACGTCTGTTGTAAGGATATAATCCCCCGTAGTCAATTGAATGAGTTACCATAACAATGTTTGTGGGAACATGTAACCCAACAACAACAATTGCATTTGTATTCTCTTCGTCTAACTAGATAAGTTCAACCAACCGTCTTTGGTTAAGGCGTTTTTGGCGGTGAACATGCAAACACCAGAATATAACCGGAGGAAAGGTTTGTGGTGGTTAAAGCGGTGGACAAAAATAAAAATCGATGGCGGTAAACTAAATGCCAATCGCGAATAACAGTTTCCCTTTCTAGAATGCATATCTTCCCTATCTAAAAGTTTCTAAAATAGGAAAATAAGAGAAAAGTTTATATAAAGAGTTGTAGAAAACTCTTGAGTTCCCTACTAGGGAAATTGAAACTCCGCTAAAAGCTTAACCCCTAGATAAGTAGAAACATCTTTAATTGATTGGATCACCTCACCTAGGGTAAAAAAAGTTCGTGGCTCAAATCAAGAAATGACATGTATCGTGAGATACAACTGGTTAAAAGATGTAAATTTTTGGCGGTAACCTTCTTTGAATTACGCCATCGGATGTGGTACAAATTTGTTAACCATCAAAATTAAAGAGTATTAAAAAATTAGACTTGGAAAAATGAATAAGGGAAGGTCGGAAAAATGTCAATTAGCCATCCCAAATATCTTTGATATGGCTAAGGGGTCTATATGATAGGGTTGGAAAGATTCAGAGGTAACTACATTGATAGGGTCAAATTTATTTGAGCAATAGTTTAGACTTGAGGAAAATGTTATATTTACACTAAACTCTTACCTTTTGACTCAATTGTGTGTTTACTACTTTTTATTTATTATCTTTTAATCAAATGTATATATAAATAATGGTTAATGGGCTTCATTGGTCTTGGAGCTTGACCCATGTCCATGACCGACCCGTTTGGCCCATTAACCCAAAACCAATCTATAAATGTTCTAAGGGATAACATTTAAGAGGGTTGGGCTTTATCTTTCTAAATATATAATATAACCTCTAAATTATCTTTATAGTTTCTGCCTTGTACTTATTTCACCACAAAAAACTACCTAAATAACCTCTAAACCAATTTAAAACATATCAATTATTAGAGTCCATTTTAGAGTAAGATGTTGTTGGTGATCCGAGAGAGACTTCCAGTTTGGTAACACCTAATGAGGACATTGAATTTTATACTATTGCTAATGGAAATAGTTTGAATATTGGAGCTCGGTTACCACCGATCATAAAAGAAAAATTGCTATCCTTCTTGTCAAAGAATTTACACATGTCTGCTTGATGTACAGCGGATGTAACATGCGTCTCTATGAGTATTATTTTTCATAAACTTGCAGTACGACCCATTGTGCACCTATTATCCAGAAACAAAAAATCTTTTTCTGCCAAAAAGTCCGAAGCAATTGTGGTAGAGGTTGATCGACTAACAAAAGTGAGGCATATCCGAGAGTCTCAATATCCATTATGAACATCAAATTTGGTACTCATCAAAAATAAAAATTGAAAATGGCATATTTGTGTTAACTTTAAAGGATTTAAACAAGACTTGTCTAACGTATCATTTCCATGTCCTTATAATTTACTAGTTGATGGAATTGACCTTGGGTAATAAACTTTTATTATTTATGGACACTTTTACAAGGTATACCCAAATACAGATGGATCCAAAGGACCAAAATAATACCACATTCATAACAGGTATGAGGCTTCATACTACAAAATGATGTCGTGTGGATTGAAGAATGCTAATGCTACTTATCACTGCGTGATAGACAAATCTTTCATCATCCAAATTAGAATACATGTTGAAGTTTATATAGATGATATGTTAGTAAAAAGCACGAGAGATACATATCATTTTTCTAATCTTGAAGAAATTTTTTATATCCTGAAGGCCATTGGCTTAAAATTGAACCCATAAAAATATACATTTGGTGTTCAATTCAGAAAATTATTGTGTTATATAGTGAGTGAAAAAAACATTGAAGGTGACCCAACACAATTAAATTCTCTAACTATCATAGATTTCCCCAGGTCCATCAAAGAGGTACAAATTTTAACTTGAAGATTAACGATATTAAACAGATTTATATTAAGGTATTCGGATAAGTGTGCATCATTTTCCAAGTTCTAAGAAAGGAAAATAGGTTCAATTAGAATCCAGAATGTGACAAATCATTCACAAAAAATAAAAGAGCATTTATCCTATCTAAATGTTTTAACCAAACCTATTGTGGGGAGAAGTTATTTATTTACATACTTGTTTCAGATTATATAGTAAGACAAGTTTTAGTCCGAGGAGCTGAAAGTTATCCGTGCCCGCTTTATTATGTAATTAAAGATAGAAAATCATCTTTGGCTATAGTGGTCGCACCGCGAAAAACGAGGCTGTCTTTCCAAACCGATTATATGGTTCAAACCTCCTCTCCACTTAAGAATATGTTGCAAAAAATAAATGTATTGGGTCAGATGATCAAACGGTTAGTAGAATTAGGAGACTATGACGTCGAATTTGAACCTCTAATAACAATTACGACATAAGCTTTGACAGACTTTCTAGTTGAGTTTCATTCTGAACGACCTAAGTCTTAGCTAGATATTGACATACTTAAGAACAAGTGGGTAATTCTAACCTATGGGTGCTCAAGAATTTTGGGCTATGGAGTAGGGGTTCACTTGGCATCTCATGTTAGAGACTTAATGAACCAATCAATATGTTTTGGCTTCAAAGCATCAAACAACGATGTATAATACGAAGAAAACTTGACATGGCTATGACTCACACAAATTTGTGGTGCCAAATGTTGTTGTATGGAAAGTGATTTATAACTTCTTACTAACCATGCATCGTACCACACTTAAGCAAGAAAATATCATTTGTTAAAATACTTAAGAGCATTAAAAAAGTTAACAACCTTTTTCGAGTGCGTAATATACAAACATGTTTATCGAGCGAGAAATTCAATGGTTGATTCCTTAGCTACTATTACATATAATAAAGGGTATTCATGGATACTACAACAAGAGCATCCACTACTATAATTAATTTTCTGAGAAAAAAAATTAAGCATAAAAAACATTCCAAATTTTGACGAGCTTGGAGATAGATTGGAGATAAACGATTGAAGAATTTATAAATAGAGAAACTTTTCTAGTTGATAAAGCATTGTTTAAAAAGCTGAGGTTCAAGACACATGGCTTCATGTTCCTCGGGGACATACTTTATAAAAATTCTTTAAGTCAGCCACTATTGTGTTGTCTTGGAGCTAATAAAGTACAAATGATGTTATCTAAATTTCATGACGGGAAGGGATATGTCCATTGTGGTTATACATCATTGGCAAGAAAGGTTTTGTGGGCCGGATATTATTGGCATTGCATCATGGCAGATGCTAAAGACTTAATTCGACGATGCGACCCATGCCAAAGATTTGCGAATGCAATACTTGTACAAGATGGACCACTTGAGTTAATATATGAGGCATTACCTTTCGACGGATGGGGGTTGGATCTTTCAATTATCAAACTCTGATGAGAAGAAGGATTTCATGTTGACTGAATGAGAGAATTTAGAGTGGGGGACAAATTTATGAGAAAAGGTATTCTTGTACACTAAAGATAAGTGGTTAGGGAAGTTATGACCAAACTGGGAAGGACCTTATTTGGTTATTGAAAGGATTAAGCCTAGAACTTATAAATTGACAAATCAAGAATATAACCCTCTTTGGAATCCATGGAATATCGAGCACTTGAGGCTGTATCTCGAATAACTGTAAAAAATAGTGTACATTGGTAAACTTTATGATGTAATTTTCAGAGACACATTATTTCCTACCTTTGTGACACATAGAGGTTTTAATAAAATGGTCAAATAAGTTATCTTTTATAAATCATTTTTCTTTTTACGTTCATGTTTCATTGTTGATTGATTCATATATTTATTTACCCACAAAAATTAAAAATATTAAAAGATTCTAACATTAGTTGGTCAAGTGTAAAAGATCCAACACTAGTTGTTCAGAAATAAAAGGTTCCAATACTAGTTGGTCAAGTGTAAACGATCCAATATTAGTTGGTTACACTTAAAAGGTTCTAATATTACTTGGTCAAATGTAAAGGATCCAACATTAGTTGGTAAATATTGGATACAACTAAAAAGTTCCAAATTTAGTTGGTTAGGTTCAAAGTGTGTGTCATTGCTCGGTTGAGGATTCATAGTCAGGTTTGAAGTTTGTTTTGGTAACCGGTTGGGGATCTGACTACACTATTGACAAATAATAAATTTGTGTTAAAAATGAAGAAAAAAACGAAAACAACTTATATTGGAAACTTCTGAGTACAATTACAAAGCCACCTGACCAAACCAAGGACTTACAAAAATATGATAATACAAATTTTTTTTTGGAAAGAAATATCATTTAACTGCATTCAGATTTGTTTCCATCGGCTTGACCATGCTTTTTATTACCCTTACCCTTAGGATTCTCCGGTTGCTGATTTTTCTTCGACCTTCCACATTTAGAGTCTTTGTCTTCATTCCCATCCTCAGAAGTATTATCTTCATCCTCTGTATCCAAGGTGATTTCCTATTCATCTGCGAATAAAAGGTCAGTAGGTCATTCTCCTTTACGTACAAAGTAAAACAAAATCCAAAACTAAGCTCTGGAAACATTTTGTGAAAGCTAATAACCAATTTAGATTTGATCTTAGCATCCCTCTTATCTAGGGAGCTTAAAATTTTCTCAGCATATGCATTGAACGCATTCTCTTGATCCTTTGCGGCTTGAATTTTATATGTAGATATATCATCCCCGATTTTTTAGTGGCCAATGTCTATTCATCCAACATATTTTGCAACAGGTATATTTGAAGGTTATGTTATTTTTCATCATCCTTGTACTTACAAGCTTGCTTTATCAAAGCGGCCTCCAGCTCAATAGTCTTGGCTTCACGAGTAGATCTTTGTATCTAAGCTATTCTTCATCCAATGTGACTTGGCGTTCAAGGTTTCCACCATGACTCCTTTGCTCCTCGGTATCTTTTTATGAAGCTCACATTCTTCTTTAAGAGATGCAATGGTCTCTCCGTGATTTTCTACTTCCCATTCAAATTTGGAAATTGGCTTGATGAAATAAAGTAAAGCAAGAGCATAGAAGTCTCCCTTTGTCAAGCTAACAGGAGTGTGCTCCAATAGAACCCTCCAGATTTGGAGAATTTTCTCTCTGTTTTTCAATATCCAATTTTTTCAGACTACCTACCAAATTTTAACCTTCAACCACCTTTTCATCTGACTTCAGAAGAGAGGATGAATGAATCTCATATTTTTAAGCAATGAACGCTCGAACATTAGAGTAATTTTTGCATGATCGGTGGTACAAACAACTCCCAATACCGCATTTATCTTCTCTTTCTCACTAATTTATCATTTACCCTTGTGTTCCTTTATTGCACGTACTACGTTTTTTCCTTTTTAGGGTCAGAGTTTATTCTTGTATTTGGCTGATTATACCTTAAGAAACTTTTTTCACTGGCTCATTGGTTCGCTTCGCCTCGACGGAATTAATAGCTATTCTTTTCGTGCCTGAACCACTATGATCATATTTCTTCACCTCGTGGCTTGGAGCCCTCTTTCTAGTCAAAATATATACCATGCCATCGACAACTTCTATTCAATTGAGGATTTTTTTACGCATGTGACGAAGTCATTTATTTTTCCCATGATAAATTAAGCTTCGATTGAGTTCGCCAGAAATGACTCCGAACCAGGTTGTTCGGTGCGAATTAATTGTGGAACTTGTCCGACCATTTCTCTCCAGACCGCTTGTGTAATATTTTGAACATCTCTTCGGAAGATCCTAAATTTTATTATTGGGACTAGGGTATAGCTGCAAAAATAATTAAATATAAGCTTTAAGCATTGTATGTTAATATTAAGCAAACTTGTAATCGGGAAATATATTGATGGAATTGAGTTATCCAAATACAAGGTTAGGCTGATGGTTAAGGGATTTGCGCAAAAGACAGGTGTTGATTTTAATAAAATATTCATGCCCGTTGTGAAATAAACCTCGATAAGGGTTCTACTAAATTTTTTTGCTAGATTTTATCTAGAGTTAGATCAAATCGATGTTACTAATTCCTTCTTATGATGAACCGAAAGAGATAATTTGTATGTTTTAACCATAAAAATGGAAAGAATGATACGTGTGTTTGTTGAAAAGACTTTTTTATAGGTTGAAATAGTCATCAAGGCAGTAAAATATAAGATTTAATTATTTTATGAGATCCATTAAGTATATATGAAGGTGTTATGATAAATATATCTATTGGAATGGGGAAATACACATATAGAGATAAATCTTATTGTTATTATATGTGGATGATATCTTGATAGTTGGAAGAGATATGAAGCTGATTAGAACAATAAAGACTCAGTTAAACGAAGAGTTTGATATGAAGGATCTGGGAGAGGCTAAGATGATACTTGGTGTTGAGATCAAATGGAACGTATCCAATGGGTATCTATTTTTTTTATCTCAACAAGAGTACATACATAAGATCCGTCAATATTTTTGGAATTTTCGGAGCCATAAAGGTTGTAACTCACATTGGAGCCCATTTCAAACTTAGTACCACTCCACCACCAACTGAAGAAACATATAAAAAGTATATGCTAGAGACAACTTATGCTAATATTGTTTGTAGCATTATGTATGCTATAATTTGAAAAAGACTTGATCTTACCTATGTCGTAAGTGTTCTTTGAGTAGATTCAGATCAAATCTAGGACTCCCGAATTTGCAGGCACTCAAGTGGCTCATAAGACACTTGGAGGGTTCAAGTAAAGTTGGGTTATGTTATAATCAGAAGGATAAGGTTGATATAGTGCTGAAAGGTTATGTTGACTCTAATTATGCAGGCTTCCTTGACACAAGGAACTCTACTTTGAGTTATTTGTTTATTATTCTTAGAGGAGTATTTAGTTGGAAATCTTGTATGCAAAATTTCTCTAACTTATCATCTACCAAAGCCATGAAGGAAGCTATTTGAGTGAATGAATTATTGAGTGAAATCACTGGCATGGAGCATGTAATTCCTTTGTGTAATAATACTAGTTCTCTTTACGATATGAAGAATCCAAAGTTCCATGAGTGGACTAAATATATCAAGTTACATTTCATGTGATATGTGGTGAAGAGAGAGAAAATAAAGGTGGCTAATATGCTAGCGAGATGCTTTAACCAAGTTATATCAATTTCAAAGTTCACGAACTATATGAGACTTGTGCGAGTCTGGAATGTATATGAGCTAGTCTCTAAAAAGTTGATCATCGGTGTCGAAGATAAATATTTAAATATATATGCCAAGTTAGTAATTTTATTTCATAAAAAAAATAAAATATATTTTACATAGCTGTAATCCTATTTATACAAAGGGTATGGCTATATATACCCATTTCAGGTTTAAGTATATCCAAAATCAACATTTGACTTTCGTTTGACTTTTTTTGACATTTTTACCCTCCATCAGAAAATTAATATATAAACTGCCATTAAGTAAAAAAAACTACTAAGTGTATCCTGAGTATACCCAATTCACCAAAAGTCATATTTCGCTATCTATACCCAAGCAAACACTCTTCTTTGCTGAATTTAGTATCCAAATAGTATAGTTTTCTTAAAATTTTTGAAACCTAATTCAAATTTCCTAAGAAAATCAAGAACATTCAACTTAAAACACAAAATCGATCATGACCGAAGCAGAACTAGGGATCAGCGGGGAGGAGTTAATGTCGCCGGAGAAAAAGAATGATGAAATTTTGCCGGAAAAAGAGATGGAGTCGCCGGAGAAGGAGCCACCGTCGCCGGAGCAGCCACCACCATCGCCGGAAAAGGTACTAACCAACCCGGTGGCCCATGCACCATCGGTTCTAGGCCATGGAACCGATGGTGCGTCACCTACGCACCATGGGTTCCATGGCCTGGAACCGATGGTGCATGGCCCACCAGCCGGTCGGTTCCATAGCCTTGGCACCACCGGTGCTGAGGCCATGAACCGGTGGTGCTGGGGCCTCAATCCGCTCGGTTCTGAGGCCCCAGCACCACCGGTTCATGGCCTCAGCACCGGTGGTGCTTATGGCCGTGTCCGGCCGGTTCTGAGGCATAGAACCACCGGGTTTAGGCCTCAGAACCTTGGATTCGCGCATGTTTTTCGAAAAAAATCAAGATTTGTTTATGTTTTTAACTATACCTGAATGTTTATTGTGCTCTTTTGTTGTGTAACAGGGGACAGATGTCGCAAGTGGTACTGAGGCACCTTCCGCTACTGATTACAGTCATTTGTTCTTCACTACCGAGTTCTACACACACGACGCGTTGGTGAAATGGGTTACGAAAATAGGAAAACTTTATGGTATGGTTATCAACATAAGTCGGCGCGACAAAGTAAACAGCAGAAAAAATCCGAGAGTTTATTTCCAGTGTGAGAGGGGGGGGGGGAAATATACTCCAAGGGTTGCAGAAAAAGACCGTAAACGGAAGTCTACATGAACGAAAAAGATTGACTGCCCATTTCAGCTTCTCGGGTCAATGGTTGCCCCAGATCAATGGAAGTTAGAAGTAAAATGTGGTACTCATAACCATGAGACTTCTATACATCTAGATGGTCATTCTTTTGCTGGCCGTTTGAATGATGAAGAGATGGAATATGTTGAACGAGCGACCTTCATTGGTACTAACCCCAGAGATATACTGAATGGTGTGAAGAAATTGAACGAAGATAATGTTTCTACCATGCAGACGATCTACAATGCACGACAGAAAAGTCGGGTTTTAAAGAAGGCGGGTAGGTCACAACTTCAGTTCTTGTTGGGTGAGCTTAAGTCACAAAATTATTATGAATGGCATAAATCTGGTGAAGACGATGGACAAATCATTACAGATTTGTTTTTTGCCCATCCTGTCAGTGTTGACCTTTTGCGGACATTTCCGACAGTTTTGATTATGGATAGTACATATAAAGTGATACGATATGGTATGCCATTGTTCGAGATAGTGGGTGTGACGTGTACCGGATTGAATTTCTGTGCGGCATTTGCCTTCATGTCGGGTGAGAAGTTAAACAACTTCAAATGGGTGTTAGGGTGTTTGAAGTCGTTGATTTCCGTTCACGGAATTCAAGAACCTCGGGTCATCCTAACCGACAGAGATTTAGCATTGATGAATGCCATAGACGTGGTATTCCTAGAGACAACGCATATGTTATGTCGCTGGAACATAAACCAAAATGTTTAAGGGCAAACAAGAAAACACTTCCTCGAGAAAAGTGATCATAACGCATTTGTTACTGCTTGGAAGAAGATTGCGTATGCAGAATCAGAGATTCAATTCGATCACGCCAGACGAGACATGCTATTGGAGTACACAGATTTCCCTCTTGCAATTGAATACACTGAAAAATCATGGCTCGATAAGTATATGGACAAATTTGTTGTTTGGAAGACGAACAAAAACTTGCATTTGGGACATTGCACAACTAACCGCGTCGAGAGTGCTCATTCTAACCTAAAGCGTTACATACGTACGAGCAAATTAAACTTCGAGTTATTTTGGGGGAGGGTTCATTCGCTTGTTGAAATCCAACATGCTGCCATTAGGTCGTCGTTCGAGAAGAGTCGTTACATAGCACTGCATAAGTTCGCGGATAAACTGTTTGATGAGATTCGAGGCAAGGTTTCCCACATGGCGTTAAAACTATTTTTCTCCGAAGTAGAGAAGGCCGAAGATACCAAGATGGTCGCTATTGAAGATGGGTCGGATGTTAAAGACACTGGCGACTGTATATGCGCTATAAAATCTACCCATGGTATACCTTGCTATCACCAGGTCTGCAAGTGGCGTAAAGGTGGAATGTATGCCTCTCTAGATGATTTTCACATCCACTAGACAAGGTTAGAAATAATGCCTCATACATTCCGTACGACCATGGAAATTCTCAAAGATGATCTGCTAAAGCTAGTAACCGATGTTATGGAGACAAAAGATGAAAGTCGTATCAAACATATTTACAAGAAATGGTTTGAAGTTGTTTATCCTGAAACATCGTCATTGCTAGAGCCATTGGAGAAGCAGAAACACCGAGGCCGCCCACAAGTGAAAAGAAAGTTAGTAGTGGATACATCATCCACTAAACGGGACATGAGCGGATGGGAGTACCCGCTAAAAGAGGATGAAGCTAGTCATGACGCAGTCATGCAGTCTTTAAAACCAACAAAAGTTAAAAAGGGTAAAACAGTTGGTAGTGAATCAACGATTCGGGCAGATGTGCCTAGAGTACCTCGTACTCGTACCTCTTCCATTGCCTCGCTAGGTAGCAACATTGTACAACCGTCCATTGATCGATTCACAGAACTAATACATGACCCGAAAGGTTTTTTGCGTTGGTTTCCGATTCACTTCAACCCTTTTATATCGGGTATTAATGATGTTAAGCCAGATGGACATTGTGGATATAGAGCAGTTTCATTCGGGTTGTATGGTCATGAAGAAGGTTGGCGAGGTGTTCGAAAGGAAATATATGATGAACTAATGGAAAACTACGACACGTACAGCAAGATTTATAACGGTAAAGAGGATTACCTGAAGGTTGTAGAAAGTATAAACTACTACGAGACACCAGCATCACCCAAATATTGGATGACAATGCCTGAAATGGGAATTGCGATTGCAACCAAGTTCGAATGCATTGTTCATTTTGTGTCACTCGTAGGGTCTCACAACTGTAGTCATACTTTTTTACCTCAGCGCCGTAAGCCTCCCATTATGGCCCAAAGACTTGAGATTGGGTTTGGATTCGTCGATACTAACCACTTTGTCAATGTAAGTCATTCGATATATGGTTATGTTTTTTCTCACCACTATATTACTCAATTGTTGGTTCTAATTTAAGTAGTATTAAACAGCTATCAATCAAGCCCCTTTGCCCTTGCGCACGCATACATCCTACTTGGCAGAAGTTGAAGAGCGAAGAGGCTACGCATTGGGAGCTACCATTAGTTGGTCGCTGCAAAAAATACACGGAACTCGAAGGGAGAAAGCCAGTTTGTTCATTCCCAGAAGTAACTAATCTTGATGAATTTGTTTAGTAGGTTTATGTGTTTTGGTCGGGTTTCGCAGCCTTCGCAGATGAGCATCATCAAACACACTCCAACCCATTAAGAAAGACTTCAACTATGTTAGAAGGAGAGTTTTGTGTGTTTGGTGTTGTAAGGTAGACTTCCTTATATAGAAGAATGAGAGTTTACTTTGGCGGGAATTTAAGAGCGCGAAAACAGAAAACGCGGGAAAAAAAACCGGGAAAAAAATTCCAAGATACAATTGCGCACCATAGGTACTGTCTTTTGTGTACCTATGGTGCACATGCTACGGTACCTATAGTGCACGCAGGTTGCACCACAGGTACACAGTGTGGTGCACCATCGGTACACCACACTGTGTACCGATGGTGTCATGCACCGGTCGGTACATAACGTGCCGGCCGGTGCATGGTACCATCGGTACAAGGGGGTTGTACCATCGGTACATACCCCCTTTACCGATGGTACTCTGCACCATCGGTACTGTCTGCTGTGTACCCATGGTGCACAGGCTATTGTACCATGGGTATGCAGTAGTGTGCACCATAGGTACCACTGACTGCGTACCCATGGTGCACAATAAGTTGTATTTTTTTTAAGTTTGTTTTGGGGTTATGGTGTTTTTTTGACAAATTTAAGTGAATGTTATGGTGTTTTGGTGTTATGGTGTTATGGATTTTAAGTGAATGAATTACTATTATAGTTTTATTTTTGACGAATTTAAGATGAACATTGTTAAATATATGTTA
The DNA here is from genome assembly GCA_036936605.1 of Limnanthes douglasii subsp. nivea. Classification (NCBI taxonomy): domain Eukaryota; kingdom Viridiplantae; phylum Streptophyta; class Magnoliopsida; order Brassicales; family Limnanthaceae; genus Limnanthes; species Limnanthes douglasii. Next base: position 59,258,897 of record JAUPFV010000004.1, read on the forward strand.
TAGAGGATTGATTGAAAGAATGGTTCGACTTATGTTTGTTTGTGGAATCTCAATTATAAAAAACGAGATCAAGTTAAGTACAAAAAATCTAAAAGAACAATAGAAGCAGTAGATAGTAGATGTCATAAGTCATATTACAAAGTAGATGTCATAAGTCATAATACAAAATACGATAGTGAAACAACTAAGAAGTCCACAAGAATGAAAGATCACAACAATGCTAAAACAAATCCAATAATGAGGACAAACAACCAAGGAGAGAAGAGCTGCAGGACTTGATCTCTCCACCTAAGCGCACCCGCTTCCCCACGCTCTACGGGCATAGTAACAATCGAGCGAACAGCGTCTAACAGTCTATCGTCCGTGGTACGTGGTGGTGGAGTAATAGTATGCCAACCATACTCAGCCAGGTACCTCCGATAGGTGTTCGTCGCTGACTGTCTATACGTGGCAATGGTAACTGTCAATCGATCCTCAGAAAGCAAGTGCTGACGCCAATCTAGCCATGCGCTCTCTCGCCACGTGTACCTCGCTAGATCTCCTTTCCTTTAACCTGGTCGTAGTACAAGTGGGAGTTCGGGCTCATCCTGAACCCGTCCAAACTGGCGCATAACCCGATCAGGCATGTAGCCCTCGACCGTGCTCATCATCCGCAAAGGATAAACAATGGTGCGGATCTTCTGAACGGGGAACTGGACTCTAATGTCCTGGTATGGCTCAAATATCACCTGTTACAAAACAGTAAAACAATTAGATAGTTTTAAAATCCTAAAACTTAATATCAAAATGTTAATGCAAAAAAAATATTTAAAAACTTACATATGCCTCCTTCTGATCAACAAGGAGAGTACGAACAACCGATTTGGGGCGGATGTTTTGCCCAACAATCCGCTTCGGTAGCCACTTCACAATCCTAGGCTGCCTCGCTAAGTGGTCAGCATTCTCTGAGGCCCTAAACGCGGGGAAGTGGTCGTAGATCCAACAATCGAGCATAGCTACAAAACCATAAAGGTTATGCTTCGATGCTTTCGAAGCATCACCCAAACCACGGAACAGGAATGCCAATGCACTCGTACCCCACGCGATGTCCCACAACCCAGAATCCATATTGGCTAACCCGTACAAGTAGTCAGCCTTGACGCTTTTCTGACTAGTATCCGCAAAAATATTGCAACCAAATAAGAACATAAGGTATGCTCGTGATACCTGGCGGATAGTCTCAACATCAGTCTGCTCGATGTAGCGCCCTCTGGTGAAAGTCTCCCGCAGCCACTTTATCTTGAAGCCAACGCCTCTGGTGGACTATATCTCTGTGCGAACCTCATCCACTGTCAGACCTAACATACTAGCATAGTAGCTGTATGCCTCATCACGTGGAGCCGTGACTACATCAAGTGTCTGACCAACTACAGGGAGACCTGTAATGCAGCTGACATCATCGAGCGTAATCGTCATCTCCCCAAATGAGAAATGGAAAGTGTTGGTCTCCTGATGCCAACGCTCAACAAAAACCTCGTCTAGGACAGAATGTGTGAAGTACTGAGGCAGGTGGGCTATAAGAGGACCAAAATGAGTCCGCGCCAAAAATCGCTGCACATCTGGCTGAGCACTGAGGTCCCACATACGAAGCACATTATAATGTGCCTGTATGCCCAGTGTAGTGCGACCCTATAAATTTAAAACTAAGTCAGAACATAATAATAGTAAAACCTTAGACTAGACATTTAATAGTTAGGTCCTTACCTGTCCGATGAAGACGTGGTACGCCTCATGCTCCTTGTAGTCAGGAAACAGAGGGATCTTGTTGCATTTGAGAAATGCAAACTTCTTTCGCTGCTCCTCGGTGTGGATGGCATCTATGTGCTCCTCGTCGATCGTGTCCTGCTCAGGGTCCCCAGTGGCATCCACCTTGTCACTAACATGTGGTGGATGTGTAATAGTATGCGCAGGGGACGGAGCTCTACGAGAAGGAGATGGAGGTGGTGGATCACTAGCAGTGGGAGGTGGTGATCTATGTGTATGTGATGACGACGTCTCTCGTCGTGAGGAGCCTCCACCTCTAATATCAATGTCCGCAGTCTCTATGGCCTTTTCCTTCCTCTGGCCATGCTTGATTCGGCGCAAAAACCGATCACTCCGTATCCGTTCCTCCTCCTCCCTAAGACGAATAGTCTCAGGGTCGTCTGGTAAATCTCGTCCGCGCTTGGCATCGCGGACCCGTTCATTCTCAACCGCCCGAACAGTCTTAATACTCTTCCCTGGCGGTGGCGGACGTGACCCAGGGGGATACGCCCTGGATCGAGGAAGACGTCGCTCCTCAACCACATCTGACCTACAAAAATACAAAACAAAACACGAAATTAATAACAGTAACATACAAAATTAAAATCATCAACACTCTTATACGCATGGTTGGCTAACTTTATAAAGTAGTTTCTAATCAATTTGAAGTTTTTTTTAAAAAAAATGCAATACTGCAACTTTTGAAACAAAATTTGGAGATTTTTTTTAAAAAAAATTGGCGCACCATAGATACGCTACAAGGCGAATCGAGCGGGCACGGGGGCTAGTGCCGCTCGGTACACAGTAGGTGTACCGAGCGGCACACCTACACGCACCGGTGGTGCGCCTTGGGCAGCACCATCGGTGCATCGCCGGCCATTTTCCAGCCGACAAATTGGCTGGAAAATGGCCCCTAATTTCTATCTAAACCCTAATTTGTCTACCTAATTCTATCCTAAACACCAAATTCAACCCTAAATCTAACCAAAAACTAAAATTCATACCTAAATCTAACAAAATTAAGAAACAAAATTAATTTAGGAACTTACGTAGGAGGCGGCGGCGGAGGGTTTTTGTTCTTGACCATGATGAAGGAGGAGGAGGAGGAGGAGTGGTGGTGGTGGTGGTTCGCCGAAAAATATGAGAGAGAAGTGAGAGTGAGATTTTAGAGAGAAGTGAGAGATGTGAGTGAAGTGAGAGAAAGTGAAGGTTAAAATGGAGTGCATGAAGTTAGTAAAAAAAAAATTGGCTTATATACCCACAAAATGGCATTTTTGGAAAAAAATAAGTATACTTAGATGACCTTTGGGTATACTCAAAATTGGGTATACTTAAACCTGAATTGGGTATATATAGCTTGACCCTTATACAAATATATGTATGTTATATCGGAGTGTTGGTCAATAATCGTCTTTAATGCTCATTGAATTTGTTTATTACTCTGGTATAATGGTAGCGGTTATGCCATTTGGGCACCGCTATACATATACTACCTCGGTAAATCATGTAACTACCTCGGTAATGTGCGCTAAAATCATGGCTCTGTCAATACTGCTTACGAGTGACCTTGGTAAGGCTGGGGACCCCCTCGGTCTAGTGTTGCGGGCTGGCAGGGGTTATACTATTTTGTCCTTAAAGCATGTCCATCGACCGTCCTATCTTACGGTTTTCCAGTCTGAGAGCAGACATTGCCACCATAGGGTCCTTCATATTACGATCCTATCTTTCCCTATAATAATGACCTTTCCCTATAATAATGACCTGATGAGGGCTCCCCCTAGTCTATTTAGGAGCTAGAAATACATAGTAAGGGTACTGAATGGAGTATGGATAACAAGCCAGATATGTGTGGCGATTCAATTTTGAGTATGGTGAGGTGGCATTGCGTGATGAAGATCGCATGGGGCAATGTGATTAGGCAATGCGTGACACATATGACATATCACAACTAGGAAGAATTATTTTATGGTATCTTTGACACAAAGTTAGCATGCGTATACAAATGTGTATATAGTTTCGATTCCTAAAAATTGTGTATCTTTAATTACTCAGTACAATATATCACATCATGTGTGGATTATTGTGCCCAAATCTAACTTAGACAAACAAAGAGAGTTCGCATAGTTCATTTGTTGTGTGGTGTTGTAGATATTAGAGAGTAGAAAAAACATTTTGTTCGTAATATTCATAATCTCGTCGTCGTCGTTGCCGTAAATCACGCCATTAACGGGTATGTATGATTCATAACTTTTTTACGCTTATGATCTTGTATAGTACTAGGAGGTAACTGTTAGGTTTTACCATGTACTATCTTAGTAGTTTTTCCTTGAAACGTCTATTACCCTAAATACCTCCCTGCCGGTAGTTCTTCACAGCGCATGATGAGTTAGCTATTACCATGTTGTTTATGAGCCCTGTTGGTATATTACAGCCACTCACCGTTCATGATGGCTCCTAAAAAGGGAGGTAAAAAGAAGGCAAAAAAAAATAAACTTTATAACGATCCCATATATGAAGAATTTAAAAGTTTCTCTTTTTTTGAATAGTAATTTTACCCTGTAACTCCCAAGTATGGGTACTTAACCGAAGACGACCATCATCAATTTAGGGTTAGGTATGGTATTCCGATGTCGTCGTAACGTGTTACCAGCTCATGGTGAATAACCCTATCAATCCTAGGAGAACAAGACGTGCCTTTACACGACGTTGTTCGATTGGGGGATTCGTTTACCCTTATCGTCCTTTTATTTTTGATTTCTTTAGCTTCGTGAGTATATGCCCCACACAGCTCACTACCAGTGGTTGAAGGGTGCTCTTAAGTAGTTGATGTCTCTAAGTTGGCCTGCTCCTCTTTCGTCTATCTACAGCTGACGGGGGTGAGGAGGTTGGTTGACTTAGCAAAGTTAGATAAAAACTAGAAGCATACTTTCATCTATATCTCCGAGAATTGGGAGCACTAGAGTGCCGTGAAAAATCTGCAGTTGGAGAGGCGTTGTTAGCCCAATTTGAAGGGGTCAAGTTTTCAATCGCACTGGTAGATGTATACATTTTTTTATGTATTTCTAAAATGTGTTCTTATGTTGCAGATGAAGGGAGACATCATGAGTGGTGTAAAGAAGGCAAATTGGAGGGTGATATGAATCCATTGCTGGGTCTATCAGCTGCTACGAATGCAAGATGGGGTTTATACGCATCATGCTTGTTTACTCAGGTGAATTACCTACGATCCACTTTGTGGTGTGTACCTGAATTGGAGATTATTGATGAGGGTCAAATGAAGATGAAAGATAATAGAGAGATTGCGATTGAAGACCGATTGTGAGCATTAATAAATCAAATATTCTAGGACTAGAACATCACTAGGGTAGGCTAATTAGTACTCCAAAATTTCAAAGGTAAAGATATGGAGGATGCATCCTTTGCACAAGGAAAGGTGTGTGTAACATCAGTACCCGAGGCGGTCAGAGAAGAGAGTAAAGTACCCGAGATGGTGGTACTGGACAAGTCATATGAGAATGTGAAAGAAAATGAGGGCTCGACCAAGCCTGTCGAGGATGGTGGTGCACCAGTAAACACTAATGAAGTACCAATGAGGGTAGCGCCACGAGGGGAAACCTTTGTAAATAATGTGGGTTCTTGATCCTCCTGTGTTAACATCGTAAGGCCAGGCCTGGTGCAACTAAGAGGACGCGCTGCTGAGGCCGCCCACGATGCTGTTGGTACAGAGGAGGTCACACCGGTTGACATGATCATGCCCTGTCCCTCACTGATGATGCTTAGGTAGTTGAAGCGATGTCCTCAGCTATCATTCGACCATATTATGCCAATGGTTGAGATACTACAACGACCGTTGAAGCTGGAGATTGAGGTAAATGTATCTTGTTAGTGATAGTTTTTTTTATTGGTACAGGTATTGATTGATCGAAGTGTTTTTAAGATTTGGTAGAGATATCATAACTCATAGTGCTTGCATATTGATGCATATAGCTGGTGTGTTTCAAGAATGCATATGGGTCAGCTATGACACACCATGAAAAGGAACTGCAAGATAACAAAGAGCTGCAACACGCACTCACTATAGTGGCTGATAAAAAACGTACATGTCGGAATGAGTGCCTAAAACTGATTAATGGTAGGACTTTGTTAAGATCTCAAGTCAACAAGCTGACGAGGAAGAACAACGAACTAGTAGCTTAAAGTGCTGGTATGTTGACATAAAATATGGCCCAAGTGAAATTGTGGCAGGGCTAACTTAGAGAACTCCAATTTGGGCGTCGCTGCCTTAGAGGCCAAGGCAGAAAAAGAAAATAATGGGTAGAGCTTATGAAGAATGCTCGACAAGATCTTGTGGATCGGGAGAGCCAAGTGATAGAGCTGGCTATGGGGATGATTGAGAGGAATCAAAAGAAGACCGTCCTAGAGTTATGGAAGTTGAACCCGGAGATGTCCTTGGGGTCGTTAAGGAAATTGATTAATGTAGAGGGGTAATCGGATCAGGCTGGTGATGCATCAAAGGTCGCGAACCCCACAAAAAACCACCTGTAACTAACTACTTCTGATTTTTTGTGTTGGCAGCCAAGAGAGGGCTGACCGAGGTACTCCTTCGTGTGGGAGTGGCAAGTGTAGTGCCAGAAATGAGAATAACACCATCTCCATAAAAATAATGGGACTTGTATTACTTTAAATGTTAACAAAAATATAGATTTAGATTTTTTGAATGATTGTACTTGATTTGTTTTATGACAATGTGGTAAATGGATTTGTTTGTTTATATACATGCATTAACTACTTCTCTCCTTACAAAATTGAGGCTCGGTATAGACCATCGCATAATTCTTAAGGGCATGCCAATCGGTTTATTCACATGAGAGACTGATTTGGCATATTGTGTGGTATATGTAGGCTTGGTATATTTCTATCTTACGTATAATATCGGTGCCATGCATTGGTCTTACTATGGTCTCTTATGTAGCTCCACTGAGCATGGCCTATTAGCCTGTTTGTTTAATGGACTCAAGTAGTTTGTGCTTAGTATGGCCTATTGCGTAGCCGGTAGGCATGGTCAATGGCCGAGTTCGCATTTTGTAGGAGGAGAGATAATATATAACAAAGACACAAGGTGGCAAAAACAGTATATTATCATTGAAGGAAAGAAAAGATGTACCTCCTTAGAAAAACCCTTTGTGCTATCACAGAGGAAAAAAGAGTGCACATCTAAAGTACACAACTTGGTGATAGATTTTTAAGTGACTAATATTCCAAGGGTGATTGATTACGCGTCTGTTTGGATCAGCGAGGCGATTGGCATCATTATGACCTTTGGCGATGATTGTGTAGGGACCCTCCCAGGTGGGGCCTAATGTGCCTGCAACTTTATCACCTCCTCCTTGAAACATATTTTTCATGACTAAATCACCTTATCTTGTAATGCTCAACGCACACCTTGGCTTGCTCACGTCGCTCTTCAACAAGATCAATACTAACGTCACACTCAAGTATTATTGGTGATATCCAAGTAATTTGCCATATTATGAATCGGTATGATGATTTCCACTGGTACCATTTCCTTTAGACCACAGACTAGCACAAAATGGGTCTTGCATGTTGTTAAGTTTGGGGTGGTACGATAAGCCTATAACGCCTCAGTTAGTTTATCATATCACTTCCCCTTGGCGCCTTCCCACTTCTTTTTGGTGCCTTCTAGGATAGTACGGTTGGCCACTTCAACTTGGCCATTTTCTTAGGGATAGTATAAGGTAGAGAAGTGATGTACGATGCCACAACATCTGCAGAACGTGAAAATGATGGAATTCTGAAATTGGAAGCTATGTTTGTCATGTGGATGCGTGATATACCAATAATGGGCGAGGATCCAGTGATGTATGAAGTTACATAATTTTTAGGCTCTGGTGCGGCAAAGTGTTTCTTGGGCCATGGGCAGGAGTCCAACTAAATTGATGTTCCATTTATTAAAAGGGCATGAGATTGGGTTATAAATCATAGGCTCTCTGGGTCGATGACCGGTGTTAGAAAATTGTTGGCATGGATGGCACTACTACACTATACGCTCGATGTATGCGGCCAACGTGGGCCAATAGTAGCCTGCCAGTAAGAATCAGCGGATCAGGCTGCATTATCCATAGTGCGCTCTGGCTTATCCAGTATGCAAGTCACGTAGAGATGTGGTAGCTTCATCTCGACTTAGGCATCATAACATAAGTCTTGTAGTAATATTTTAGTAGAAGAAATTATCCAATATACTGTACTTTGCATCACTACTATAAAGCTCAAACGGTTGCTCTGCCTTCAGGGAGAGTACCATGTCGAAGGTAGAGCAGATGCAGTTGGCACCACTCGGTTATGGATTTCACTCTGAAAATATCAAGATCAGTCGATAGTGTTGTGATGGTGGGGGAAGTCTGCAGAAGGATGAGCGGGTCATCCCCTAAGGCGGTAGTCTTGGCCAAGACATCAACGATCGAGTTGTCAAGGCGTGGTACTTGGTCAGAGATAAATTTCTCGAATTTGGACTCACATTCTTTCAAAGTGGTCCGGTAGTGGCAAATTCTGTCTTGTTTGGTGTTATAGGTTCCCTTCACGTGATTGACAACCAATTGAGAATCAGAGCAGACTCGTATTGCCCGTACTCCGCATATATGCTCCAATTTCATCCCTTTGAGAACTACCTCGTATTTCACAATATTATTCGTGAGAGCACTAACTAAATAACATAAATCATAAAGTAAAGAAATAAAGTTTCACCCGAGGTGGGGGTGGATATGATTTCAGGTGATGTGAGATAGTATTTGAGCACGACGAAAGCTTCGTTACATATTTCTTCCCACACAAACTTCTTAGTCCCCTGAAATACCTCAAACAAGGGATGACTTTTATCTGATGCTCGTAAAACGAAGCGTGATAAGTCTGCAAGACGACCCGTTAGACACTGCCCTTCTTTGATGTTTCTTGGAGGTTCTATCTGTAGTGGTGCCTTCAATTGATTAAGGTCAAATTTTATCCTTTTTTTTGTTAACAACATAGTCTAGGAACTTACCGCTTCAGATACCAAAAAATAATTTAACCTGGTTCAACTTAAAATCAAACTGTCATAGGATGGCGAAGATGTTGCTCAACACTTCAAGTTTTCGAGACCCTGGACTACTTTTAACAATCATGTCTTCGATGTAAGCCTCTATATCATTACCCGATTGGTCATTTATCTAATTTACCATGCGTTGGTAGGTGAAACCTACATTCTTGAGACCGAAGGCCATAATGGAATAGTAGTATAGACCCCTCTCAGTGTGGAACGTGGTTTGCTCTTCATATTTTGGGTGCATACAGATCTACTTGTAACTAGAACATACGTCTATAAATGACAAGTACTCACATCTAGAAATTGAGTCCACCAGCTGGTCAATACAAGGAAGCGGGAAGGCGTCCTTTGGGAAAGCTTGATTGAGATCGGTGAATTCGACACATATGTGCCATTTCCCACCTTTCTTTTTAACCAAGAAAGGGTTCGCCACCCATATCGGGTACGTGGCTCTGCGAATGTGCCTAAGCCTGATTGTCGACCTCTTTGTTAATGGCTTCTGCCTTTTCTGTTGAAAATGACCGACACTTTTGGCGAATGGGTTTGGCTCGTTTATCAATTGCAAGCTCATGGAAAATTACCGAGGGGTCCACCCTGGATACATCACTAGCACTCCATGAAAAATTCTAAATTATGTTGTAGTAATTTAATCAAAGAATAACAAAAAGTATGGTCTAAATCATTACCTATTCGAAGTATACGACCTATGACTACTAGTTCATCACTTGCATATCCAGGAAAATCATTTGGCAGATCAGCACGGGGGTCATTGACCAATTCGAGAGGTAGGGTGAAGTTGATTTCCCAATCCCTTTCCCCATTGCGAGTTAATTGCTATCGTAGTGGTTTTGAAGGGTCGACGGACACCGAAAAAAACGTTCTGGTGGTCCGTTAGCTCCCCCGAATGATGCCTACCGAGTTACCAACTGGATACTTAACATATTTCCGGAAAGTACAAGGGGTAGCTTCCATACAGTGCAACCATAGTCTTATTATAATGGTGTGGTAGGATTTGGGGGCATCATAAATCATAAAGAGCATCCTGACTTCATTTTTGGTAGCATCATGCCCAACCTTCACAATGAGCTCGACCTCTACTACGAAATGTGACAACTTACCCTCATATCCAACCAGGGTTCAGATAGTAGATTTGTAAGGCTAGACCTCCAACATTTTATCATAGGTGGCTTTTGAATATTATGTTTGCCAAGCTACCTTCATCAACCATCACCTAGGTTACCATCACTCCCCTGATATCCGGATTGATGGTCAGGGCGTCGTCATGGAGCATCGCAATCATATGAAATTCGTCATCATTGAAATTGAGGTTGGATACTAGATTATGATAATTGTGGTAAGAAGACCATTCCATGACGTGTACCTCGTGGTCTGTCTTAACCCTCTTTCTGGATTGCTGGCCTCGCCTATCAAAGTTCCTCCCTTAGAAATCGTGAATAACCACTTCTGTTTTCCCTAGTCGACTATCTTATCTTGCCACTGAGATTCATTATTCTTAAGTTAAATTTTTGTTGCATTTTATGTATTTAATCTAAACATGTTTTATTTATTTAAGTTATAGTAACCGTTAGTATTAAACTGAGTCTTAGAGTTTTACGTGGGTGTAGGAGTTACGTAACGGGCATTAAGTGAAGAGAGAAGTGGGATTAGTGGATCTTATTTTGTAACTTCCACCTCGTTTATTGCCTATTTATTTCCTTTGTACGCTGCATTTGATGAATGAAGAAGTACCACAGTTTTACTTTCTCAAAAAGGATAATAGATTTGTAGGGCGACATACACTTTCTCTGTGTACCCACGGTCTATCACATTGAACATAAAAAAAGGTTAATACTTGGTATCAGAGCTTCAGGAGGTGTTCATAACTTCAGATGGAGACGACAAGCAAAAGCTCATTTGGTCTCAGCTACCCGATGTTGAGCAAAACCAACTACACTGCATGGGCTCTCAAAATGACGGTATTCATGCAAGCCCACGGAGTGTGGGAGGCAATCGAACCCAAGGACCCTAAAGCTCCTGTGGAAGACAAGGTCGACAAAAAGGCACTCGCTGTTATTTACCAGGGAGTTCCAGAAGATGTCCTGATGTCACTTGCAGAAAAGAAGACGACCAAGGATGCGTGGAAGGCTGTCAAAACCATGTACCTGGGAGCAGACAAGGTAAAAGCAGCTAGAGCCTAGACCCTCAAGAGCGAATTCGAAGCTCTAAGCATGAAAGACGATGAGCCATTAGACGAATTCTATCTGAAGCTGAACAGCCTGGTTACCAATATTCGAGTGTTGGGAGAGAAAGTGGAAGAGACATATGTGGTTAAGAAACTTCTCAGAGCGGTTCCCACAAAATTCTTACAGATTGCATCTGCTATTGAGCAATTCGGAGATCTGGAAGAGATGTCGGTAGAAGAAGTCGTTGGTTCTTTGAAAGCCAACGAGGAAAGATTGCGAGGGACAACAGAGAAACACCAGGGACAATTGCTGCTGACAGAAGATGAGTGGAGGAAGAAAGAAAGCGGCGAGGGGCAGCTTTTGTTGACTCGAGAAGAATGGTTAAGGAAAACCAATAGAAAAGGGACTCGAGGTGGAGGAAGTACTCGTGGAGTACGAGACAGAAGTAGAGTGAGGTGCTTTAACTGTCAAGCACTGGGACACTTTGCTGCGGACTGTCGTAAACCAAGGAAGGAGAAAGACATGACGAGAGAAGCAAATCTCTCGAAAATCCAAGAAGATGAGCCAGCCTTGTTGGTTGTTGAGGTCAGAGAAATGGATATCGAATCTATGCTTCTGAAGGAGGATGGAGTGGTTCCAAAGCTACGAACAAACGCAGGTGAACAAAAGGAGTCACAGGTGTGGTACTTGGATAACGGCGCCAGCAATCACATGACTGGGCAACGTGGAAAATTCAAAAGCTTGGATGAGCGTGTCTCCGGGAAAGTGAAGTTTGGCGATGGATCGACCGTGTGTATCAAGGGAAAGGGAACAGTGGCGTTCCAGTGCAAGAATGGTGAAGAAAGGATGCTTGAAGAGGTATACTATATCCCAAATCTCTGGAATAATATTATAAGCTTGGGACAACTTTCTGAGGCAGGGAATAAAGTCGTACTTGATGGGGATTATTTGTGGATTCACGAGGCGAGTGGAAGACTATTGATGAAGGTGAAAAGGACAGAGAATCGACTATATAAGATCAGTCTTGAAGAAAGTAGAGCAACATGTTTGTTTAACAAGGCCGAAGAAGATACTTGGTTGTGGCATGCTCGTCTTGGGCACGTAAATTTCCAAGCTTTGGAATTAATGTCGCGAGAGAAGATGGCATACAGGATTCCAAGCATGACTCAACCACTTAAAAGGTGCGAAGGTTGTTTAATGACAAAGCAATCCAGAAAATCCTTCCCACATCAAACTAGCTCTGTGTCGAGGAAAGCACTCGAGATAATTCATGCTGATATTTTTGGCCCTATCACACCAACGACAACTGGAGGTAATCGTTAGTTCCTTCTATTTGTTGATGATTTCAGTAAGAAAATGTGGGTCTACATGTTAAAGGAGAAAAGTAATGCTTTCGAGATGTTTAAAATTTTTAAAGCTTTAGTTGAAAAGGGGAGCGAGAAAAACATAAAGATCTTGAGGACAGATAGAGGCGGTGAATTTTGTTCCAAGGAATTCACCTTGTATTGTGAGAAGGCTGGTATTTTGAGGCATTACACAGCACCATACACTCCGCAGCAAAACGGGGTGGTGGAACGAAGGAATAGGACTGTGGCTGCTATGGCAAGAAGTTTTCTAAGGGGAGCAAACCTACCTGCGTATCTCTGGGGTGAAGCGGTGCGTCATTCGATCTATGTTCTCAATCGACTACCAACTCGAAGTTTAAATGGAAGAACACCATATGAAGCATGGAGTGGGACTAAGCCGGACCTGACACACTTAAGAGTGTTTGGGTGTATTGCATTTATGAAGATACCTTCGATACATGTCAAGAAACTGGATGATCGTAGTAAGAGGGTGGTGTATCTCGGTAAGGAGCCGAGAACAAAAGGGAGTCGCTTATTTGACCCACAAACAGGGACTGTACACGTCAGTAGGGACGTGGTATTTCAAGAGGAAGCCTTCTGGTCATGGGAACAAGAAACAGGTGGTGAAGTAACTTTCCCTGGGAGCTATGTTGAGGTAACCGAGAACACGGAAACTGGGGACAGTGTGGATGCAGATTATGAACCCACAACTCCTCTGCAATCCATGACTTCACAGTCATCGGCATCGTCACAACAAACTACGACGACCAAAACAGCTGAAACTGTTGGAACATCATCTACCACGAGCAGTGAACCTAAGAGGTTCAGGCCTTTGGCAGATATTTATAATGACACTGAGGTCATTGAGCTGATTGATGAGCTGATGTTATTAAAGGCTGAGGAACCAACGTCATATTTCGAAGCCATAAAAGAGAAGGATTGGCAAGATGCTATGAAGACGGAGTTCGAGACAATAGAGAAGAACGAAACCTGGGTACTCACAAGTTTACCACCTGGGCATAAACCAATAGGTTTGAAGTGGGTATATAAGTTAAAAAAGGACCCAGATGGGAATGTGGTGAAACATAAGGCACGGCTCGTCGCAAAGGGATACGTTCAAAGGAAAGGAATAGATTATGATGAAGTTTTCGCTCCCGTAGCACGACTTGACACGGTTCGACTCTTGCTAGCACTTTCAGCGAAAGAAGGTTGGGAAGTTTATCATCTTGATGTAAAATCAGCGTTTTTAAACGGAGAGCTCATTGAAGAAGTTTATGTCATCCAACCTGAGGGGTTCGTCAAGAAAGGACAGGAACAGATGGTGTATAGACTGGTGAAGGCTTTGTACGGGCTGCGTCAAGCTCCTAGAGCGTGGAATGCGAAGCTAGACAGATGTTTGAAAGAGTTGGGAATTGACAGATGCTTACACGAGCAAGCGGTGTACATGAAGTACAAAGAAGGGAGTATACTCTTAGTAGGATGTTGTATGGGTTTACAGATAGTGATCTTGCTGGAGATGTTATCGACAGGAGAAGTACTGGGGGCATGTGTTTCTACCTTAACAGGAGCTTAATATCTTGGACATCGCAGAAACAGAAAGTGGTTGCTCTATCTTCGTGCAAGGCGGAGTACATGGCCGCCACGACAGCAGCTTGTCAGAGCATATGGCTTCGTGGACTACTAAAGGAAATCTCGGGACAATCGGTTGGACCAGTGATACTCCACATAGATAACAGGTCAGCCATCGAGTTAATGAAGAATCCGGTACTACACGGGAGGAGCAAACATATCGACGTACGGTTTCATTTTATTCGAGAGTGTATTGAAAGGGGTGAGTTGATCATTAAGCACGTGGTGACTTAAGAACAGAGGGCAGACATCTTAACTAAGGCATTGGGGAAGGTTAAATTTGAAGAAATGAGGAAGGCAATAGGGGTTGAGGATCTTACTGCGAGCTCGGGAAGCTGAAGTCGAGGTTTGAAAAACATGTTGAGATTAGGGGGGGACAATTTTGTCCTTCTTTTCGTCTTGACGGATGTGTTCCTGTTTTTTGACAAATTACACAGGCTTCCCACTATCAACGAGCCTCTGGATCTCTTATTTTGAGCTGCTTACATTCAATAGTCGGATGACCATAATCGTTGTGATAAGAGTAGAAATGTTTACTTGATCACCTGTGACTAAGAGTACTCATGGTACACGGGGAATGGTATTGCCTTCTCCCCTTATTCGTATCATAAATTACCTATATCATCTCGGTTAAAGAATTAAAGTATCGCTCAGGGTTATCATAGTATTCCATCTTGCGGTTACTACAATTTCTTATACCATCTCAGTGGAGGCCTTCATCAACCTTACTTCTGTCAGACGATCCTCCTTTGTTATCTTGGGGGTTCTATCTGGTGAATCACCTCTTGTCGCGTCATCCACCTGGATGAATTAGTCTAATCGGGCTAAAAGGTCTCCCATTCTTTTATCCACGAAGCAGACTAGATCAACATATGTGTACCTCATGTGGTTTAAACCTTGCTTCAAAGATGTCACCGCCTATGGATCCTCCTATTCTGGCAAGATGTTCATTTCATGGACAAACCTCTGGTGTAGATTTTTAACGACTCACCCTTTCTCTAGTATATATCCATAATAGAATCGCCTCTCACGTATGGATTCTTTTATTGCGTGCGAACGTGTCTCTAAATGCATTTTAGAGTCATGATAATTCATGTATATATTTTTTTGGTAAAACTACTAAACCAATCCATAGCTTTACCATTGAAACTCATGGCGAGGACCCGACAAAACATAGCGTAATCTAGGTTGAAAGCCATCATCATGTTCCTGAATTCCTCTAAATGTCTCTCAGAAAGCAAGTGCTGACGCCAATCTAGCCATGCGCTCTCTCGCCACGTGTACCTCGCTAGATCTCCTTTCCTTTAACCTGGTCGTAGTACAAGTGGGAGCTCGGGCTCATCCTGAACCCGTCCAAACTGGCGCATAACCCGATCAGGCATGTAGCCCTCGACCGTGCTCATCATCCGCAAAGGATAAACAATGGTGCGGATCTTCTGAACGGGGAACTGGACTCTAATGTCCTGGTATGGCTCAAATATCACCTGTTACAAAACAGTAAAACAATTAGATAGTTTTAAAATCCTAAAACTTAATATCAAAATGTTAATGCAAAAAAAATATTTAAAAACTTACATATGCCTCCTTCTGATCAACAAGGAGAGTACGAACAACCGATTTGGGGCGGATGTTTTGCCCAACAATCCGCTTCGGTAGCCACTTCACAATCCTAGGCTGCCTCGCTAAGTGGTCAGCATTCTCTGAGGCCCTAAACGCGGGGAAGTGGTCGTAGATCCAACAATCGAGCATAGCTACAAAACCATAAAGGTTATGCTTCGATGCTTTCGAAGCATCACCCAAACCACGGAACAGGAATGCCAATGCACTCGTACCCCACGCGATGTCCCACAACCCAGAATCCATATTGGCTAACCCGTACAAGTAGTCAGCCTTGACGCTTTTCTGACTAGTATCCGCAAAAATATTGCAACCAAATAAGAACATAAGGTATGCTCGTGATACCTGGCGGATAGTCTCAACATCAGTCTGCTCGATGTAGCGCCCTCTGGTGAAAGTCTCCCGCAGCCACTTTATCTTGAAGCCAACGCCTCTGGTGGACTATATCTCTGTGCGAACCTCATCCACTGTCAGACCTAACATACTAGCATAGTAGCTGTATGCCTCATCACGTGGAGCCGTGACTACATCAAGTGTCTGACCAACTACAGGGAGACCTGTAATGCAGCTGACATCATCGAGCGTAATCGTCATCTCCCCAAATGAGAAATGGAAAGTGTTGGTCTCCTGATGCCAACGCTCAACAAAAACCTCGTCTAGGACAGAATGTGTGAAGTACTGAGGCAGGTGGGCTATAAGAGGACCAAAATGAGTCCGCGCCAAAAATCGCTGCACATCTGGCTGAGCACTGAGGTCCCACATACGAAGCACATTATAATGTGCCTGTATGCCCAGTGTAGTGCGACCCTATAAATTTAAAACTAAGTCAGAACATAATAATAGTAAAACCTTAGACTAGACATTTAATAGTTAGGTCCTTACCTGTCCGATGAAGACGTGGTACGCCTCATGCTCCTTTTAGTCAGGAAACAGAGGGATCTTGTTGCATTTGAGAAATGCAAACTTCTTTCGCTGCTCCTCGGTGTGGATGGCATCTATGTGCTCCTCGTCGATCGTGTCCTGCTCAGGGTCCCCAGTGGCATCCACCTTGTCACTAACATGTGGTGGATGTGTAATAGTATGCGCAGGGGACGGAGCTCTACGAGAAGGAGATGGAGGTGGTGGATCACTAGCAGTGGGAGGTGGTGATCTATGTGTATGTGATGACGACGTCTCTCGTCGTGAGGAGCCTCCACCTCTAATATCAATGTCCGCAGTCTCTATGGCCTTTTCCTTCCTCTGGCCATGCTTGATTCGGCGCAAAAACCGATCACTCCGTATCCGTTCCTCCTCCTCCCTAAGACGAATAGTCTCAGGGTTGTCTGGTAAATCTCGTCCGCGCTTGGCATCGCGGACCCGTTCATTCTCAACCGCCCGAACAGTCTTAATACTCTTCCCTGGCGGTGGCGGACGTGACCCAGGGGGATACGCCCTGGATCGAGGAAGACGTCGCTCCTCAACCACATCTGACCTACAAAAATACAAAACAAAACACGAAATTAATAACAGTAACATACAAAATTAAAATCATCAACACTCTTATACGCATGGTTGGCTAACTTTATAAAGTAGTTTCTAATCAATTTGAAGTTTTTTTTAAAAAAAATGCAATACTGCAACTTTTGAAACAAAATTTGGATATTTTTTTTAAAAAAATCGGCGCACCATAGATACGCTACAAGGCGAATCGAGCGGGCACGGGGGCTAGTGCCGCTCGGTACACAGTAGGTGTACCGAGCGGCACACCTACACGCACCGGTGGTGCGCCTTGGGCAGCACCATCGGTGCATCGCCGACCATTTTCCAGCCGACAAATTGGCTGGAAAATGGCCCATAATTTCTATCTAAACCCTAATTTGTCTACCTAATTCTATCCTAAACACCAAATTCAACCCTAAATCTAACCAAAAACTAAAATTCATACCTAAATCTAACAAAATTAAGAAACAAAATTAATTTAGGAACTTACGTAGGAGGCGGCGGCGGAGGGTTTTTGTTCTTGACCATGATGAAGGAGGAGGAGGAGGAGGAGTGGTGGTGGTGGTGGTTCGCCGAAAAATATGAGAGAGAAGTGAGAGTGAGATTTTAGAGAGAAGTGAGAGATGTGAGTGAAGTGAGAGAAAGTGAAGGTTAAAATGGAGTGCATGAAGTTAGTAAAAAAAAAATTGGCTTATATACCCACAAAATGGCATTTTTGGAAAAAAATAAGTATACTTAGATGACCTTTGGGTATACTCAAAATTGGGTATACTTAAACCTGAATTGGGTATATATAGCTTGACCCTTATACAAATATATGTATGTTATATCGGAGTGTTGGTCAATAATCGTCTTTAATGCTCATTGAATTTGTTTATTACTCTGGTATAATGGTAGCGGTTATGCCATTTGGGCACCGCTATACATATACTACCTCGGTAAATCATGTAACTACCTCGGTAATGTGCGCTAAAATCATGGCTCTGTCAATACTGCTTACGAGTGACCTTGGTAAGGCTGGGGACCCCCTCGGTCTAGTGTTGCGGGCTGGCAGGGGTTATACTATTTTGTCCTTAAAGCATGTCCATCGACCGTCCTATCTTACGGTTTTCCAGTCTGAGAGCAGACATTGCCACCATAGGGTCCTTCATATTACGATCCTATCTTTCCCTATAATAATGACCTTTCCCTATAATAATGACCTGATGAGGGCTCCCCCTAGTCTATTTAGGAGCTAGAAATACATAGTAAGGGTACTGAATGGAGTATGGATAACAAGCCAGATATGTGTGGCGATTCAATTTTGAGTATGGTGAGGTGGCATTGCGTGATGAGGATCGCATGGGGCAATGTGATTAGGCAATGCGTGACACATATGACATATCACAACTAGGAAGAATTATTTTATGGTATCTTTGACACAAAGTTAGCATGCGTATACAAATGTGTATATAGTTTCGATTCCTAAAAATTGTGTATCTTTAATTACTCAGTACAATATATCACATCATGTGTGGATTATTGTGCCCAAATCTAACTTAGACAAACAAAGAGAGTTCGCATAGTTCATTTGTTGTGTGGTGTTGTAGATATTAGAGAGTAGAAAAAACATTTTGTTCGTAATATTCATAATCTCGTCGTCGTCGTTGCCGTAAATCACGCCATTAACGGGTATGTATGATTCATAACTTTTTTACGCTTATGATCTTGTATAGTACTAGGAGGTAACTGTTAGGTTTTACCATGTACTATCTTAGTAGTTTTTCCTTGAAACGTCTATTACCCTAAATACCTCCCTGCCGGTAGTTCTTCACAGCGCATGATGAGTTAGCTATTACCATGTTGTTTATGAGCCCTGTTGGTATATTACAGCCACTCACCGTTCATGATGGCTCCTAAAAAGGGAGGTAAAAAGAAGGCAAAAAAAAATAAACTTTATAACGATCCCATATATGAAGAATTTAAAAGTTTCTCTTTTTTTGAATAGTAATTTTACCCTGTAACTCCCAAGTATGGGTACTTAACCGAAGACGACCATCATCAATTTAGGGTTAGGTATGGTATTCCGATGTCGTCGTAACGTGTTACCAGCTCATGGTGAATAACCCTATCAATCCTAGGAGAACAAGACGTGCCTTTACACGACGTTGTTCGATTGGGGGATTCGTTTACCCTTATCGTCCTTTTATTTTTGATTTCTTTAGCTTCGTGAGTATATGCCCCACACAGCTCACTACCAGTGGTTGAAGGGTGCTCTTAAGTAGTTGATGTCTCTAAGTTGGCCTGCTCCTCTTTCGTCTATCTACAGCTGACGGGGGTGAGGAGGTTGGTTGACTTAGCAAAGTTAGATAAAAACTAGAAGCATACTTTCATCTATATCTCCGAGAATTGGGAGCACTAGAGTGCCGTGAAAAATCTGCAGTTGGAGAGGCGTTGTTAGCCCAATTTGAAGGGGTCAAGTTTTCAATCGCACTGGTAGATGTATACATTTTTTTATGTATTTCTAAAATGTGTTCTTATGTTGCAGATGAAGGGAGACATCATGAGTGGTGTAAAGAAGGCAAATTGGAGGGTGATATGAATCCATTGCTGGGTCTATCAGCTGCTACGAATGCAAGATGGGGTTTATACGCATCATGCTTGTTTACTCAGGTGAATTACCTACGATCCACTTTGTGGTGTGTACCTGAATTGGAGATTATTGATGAGGGTCAAATGAAGATGAAAGATAATAGAGAGATTGCGATTGAAGACCGATTGTGAGCATTAATAAATCAAATATTCTAGGACTAGAACATCACTAGGGTAGGCTAATTAGTACTCCAAAATTTCAAAGGTAAAGATATGGAGGATGCATCCTTTGCACAAGGAAAGGTGTGTGTAACATCAGTACCCGAGGCGGTCAGAGAAGAGAGTAAAGTACCCGAGATGGTGGTACTGGACAAGTCATATGAGAATGTGAAAGAAAATGAGGGCTCGACCAAGCCTGTCGAGGATGGTGGTGCACCAGTAAACACTAATGAAGTACCAATGAGGGTAGCGCCACGAGGGGAAACCTTTGTAAATAATGTGGGTTCTTGATCCTCCTGTGTTAACATCGTAAGGCCAGGCCTGGTGCAACTAAGAGGACGCGCTGCTGAGGCCGCCCACGATGCTGTTGGTACAGAGGAGGTCACACCGGTTGACATGATCATGCCCTGTCCCTCACTGATGATGCTTAGGTAGTTGAAGCGATGTCCTCAGCTATCATTCGACCATATTATGCCAATGGTTGAGATACTACAACGACCGTTGAAGCTGGAGATTGAGGTAAATGTATCTTGTTAGTGATAGTTTTTTTTATTGGTACAGGTATTGATTGATCGAAGTGTTTTTAAGATTTGGTAGAGATATCATAACTCATAGTGCTTGCATATTGATGCATATAGCTGGTGTGTTTCAAGAATGCATATGGGTCAGCTATGACACACCATGAAAAGGAACTGCAAGATAACAAAGAGCTGCAACACGCACTCACTATAGTGGCTGATAAAAAACGTACATGTCGGAATGAGTGCCTAAAACTGATTAATGGTAGGACTTTGTTAAGATCTCAAGTCAACAAGCTGACGAGGAAGAACAACGAACTAGTAGCTTAAAGTGCTGGTATGTTGACATAAAATATGGCCCAAGTGAAATTGTGGCAGGGCTAACTTAGAGAACTCCAATTTGGGCGTCGCTGCCTTAGAGGCCAAGGCAGAAAAAGAAAATAATGGGTAGAGCTTATGAAGAATGCTCGACAAGATCTTGTGGATCGGGAGAGCCAAGTGATAGAGCTGGCTATGGGGATGATTGAGAGGAATCAAAAGAAGACCGTCCTAGAGTTATGGAAGTTGAACCCGGAGATGTCCTTGGGGTCGTTAAGGAAATTGATTAATGTAGAGGGGTAATCGGATCAGGCTGGTGATGCATCAAAGGTCGCGAACCCCACAAAAAACCACCTGTAACTAACTACTTCTGATTTTTTGTGTTGGCAGCCAAGAGAGGGCTGACCGAGGTACTCCTTCGTGTGGGAGTGGCAAGTGTAGTGCCAGAAATGAGAATAACACCATCTCCATAAAAATAATGGGACTTGTATTACTTTAAATGTTAACAAAAATATAGATTTAGATTTTTTGAATGATTGTACTTGATTTGTTTTATGACAATGTGGTAAATGGATTTGTTTGTTTATATACATGCATTAACTACTTCTCTCCTTACAAAATCGAGGCTCGGTATAGACCATCGCATAATTCTTAAGGGCATGCCAATCGGTTTATTCACATGAGAGACTGATTTGGCATATTGTGTGGTATATGTAGGCTTGGTATATTTCTATCTTACGTATAATATCGGTGCCATGCATTGGTCTTACTATGGTCTCTTATGTAGCTCCACTGAGCATGGCCTATTAGCCTGTTTGTTTAATGGACTCAAGTAGTTTGTGCTTAGTATGGCCTATTGCGTAGCCGGTAGGCATGGTCAATGGCCGAGTTCGCATTTTGTAGGAGGAGAGATAATATATAACAAAGACACAAGGTGGCAAAAACAGTATATTATCATTGAAGGAAAGAAAAGATGTACCTCCTTAGAAAAACCCTTTGTGCTATCACATAGGAAAAAAGAGTGCACATCTAAAGTACACAACTTGGTGATAGATTTTTAAGTGACTAATATTCCAAGGGTGATTGATTACGCGTCCGTTTGGATCAGCGAGGCGATTGGCATCATTATGACCTTTGGCGATGATTGTGTAGGGACCCTCCCAGGTGGGGCCTAATGTGCCTGCAACTTTATCACCTCCTCCTTGAAACATATTTTTCATGACTAAATCACCTTATCTTGTAATGCTCAACGCACACCTTGGCTTGCTCACGTCGCTCTTCAACAAGATCAATACTAACGTCACACTCAAGTATTATTGGTGATATCCAAGTAATTTGCCATATTATGAATCGGTATGATGATTTCCACTGGTACCATTTCCTTTAGACCACAGACTAGCACAAAATGGGTCTTGCATGTTGTTAAGTTTGGGGTGGTACGATAAGCCTATAACGCCTCAGTTAGTTTATCATATCACTTCCCCTTGGCGCCTTCCCACTTCTTTTTGGTGCCTTCTAGGATAGTACGGTTGGCCACTTCAACTTGGCCATTTTCTTGGGGATAGTATAAGGTAGAGAAGTGATGTACGATGCCACAACATCTGCAGAACGTGAAAATGATGGAATTCTGAAATTGGAAGCTATGTTTGTCATGTGGATGCGTGATATACCAATAATGGGCGAGGATCCAGTGATGTATGAAGTTACATAATTTTTAGGCTCTGGTGCGGCAAAGTGTTTCTTGGGCCATGGGCAGGAGTCCAACTAAATTGATGTTCCATTTATTAAAAGGGCATGAGATTGGGTTATAAATCATAGGCTCTCTGGGTCGATGACCGGTGTTAGAAAATTGTTGGCATGGATGGCACTACTACACTATACGCTCGATGTATGCGGCCAACGTGGGCCAATAGTAGCCTGCCAGTAAGAATCAGCGGATCAGGCTGCATTATCCATAGTGCGCTCTGGCTTATCCAGTATGCAAGTCACGTAGAGATGTGGTAGCTTCATCTCGACTTAGGCATCATAACATAAGTCTTGTAGTAATATTTTAGTAGAAGAAATTATCCAATATACTGTACTTTGCATCACTACTATAAAGCTCAAACGGTTGCTCTGCCTTCAGGGAGAGTACCATGTCGAAGGTAGAGCAGATGCAGTTGGCACCACTCGGTTATGGATTTCACTCTGAAAATATCAAGATCAGTCGATAGTGTTGTGATGGTGGGGGAAGTCTGCAGAAGGATGAGCGGGTCATCCCCTAAGGCGGTAGTCTTGGCCAAGACATCAACGATCGAGTTGTCAAGGCGTGGTACTTGGTCAGAGATAAATTTCTCGAATTTGGACTCACATTCTTTCAAAGTGGTCCGGTAGTGGCAAATTCTGTCTTGTTTGGTGTTATAGGTTCCCTTCGCGTGATTGACAACCAATTGAGAATCAGAGCAGACTCGTATTGCCCGTACTCCGCATATATGCTCCAATTTCATCCCTTTGAGAACTACCTCGTATTTCACAATATTATTCGTGAGAGCACTAACTAAATAACATAAATCATAAAGTAAAGAAATAAAGTTTCACCCGAGGTGGGGGTGGATATGATTTCAGGTGATGTGAGATAGTATTTGAGCACGACGAAAGCTTCGTTACATATTTCTTCCCACACAAACTTCTTAGTCCCCTGAAATACCTCAAACAAGGGATGACTTTTATCTGATGCTCGTAAAACGAAGCGTGATAAGTCTGCAAGACGACCCGTTAGACACTGCCCTTCTTTGATGTTTCTTGGAGGTTCTATCTGTAGTGGTGCCTTCAATTGATTAAGGTCAAATTTTATCCTTTTTTTTGTTAACAACATAGTCTAGGAACTTACCGCTTCAGATACCAAAAAATAATTTAACCTGGTTCAACTTAAAATCAAACTGTCATAGGATGGCGAAGATGTTGCTCAACACTTCAAGTTTTCGAGACCCTGGACTACTTTTAACAATCATGTCTTCGATGTAAGCCTCTATATCATTACCCGATTGGTCATTTATCTAATTTACCATGCGTTGGTAGGTGAAACCTACATTCTTGAGACCGAAGGCCATAATGGAATAGTAGTATAGACCCCTCTCAGTGTGGAACGTGGTTTGCTCTTCATATTTTGGGTGCATACAGATCTACTTGTAACTAGAACATACGTCTATAAATGACAAGTACTCACATCTAGAAATTGAGTCCACCAGCTGGTCAATACAAGGAAGCGGGAAGGCGTCCTTTGGGAAAGCTTGATTGAGATCGGTGAATTCGACACATATGTGCCATTTCCCACCTTTCTTTTTAACCAAGAAAGGGTTCGCCACCCATATCGGGTACGTGGCTCTGCGAATGTGCCTAAGCCTGATTGTCGACCTCTTTGTTAATGGCTTCTGCCTTTTCTGTTGAAAATGACCGACACTTTTGGCGAATGGGTTTGGCTCGTTTATCAATTGCAAGCTCATGGAAAATTACCGAGGGGTCCACCCTGGATACATCACTAGCACTCCATGAAAAATTCTAAATTATGTTGTAGTAATTTAATCAAAGAATAACAAAAAGTATGGTCTAAATCATTACCTATTCGAAGTATACGACCTATGACTACTAGTTCATCACTTGCATATCCAGGAAAATCATTTGGCAGATCAGCACGGGGGTCATTGACCAATTCGAGAGGTAGGGTGAAGTTGATTTCCCAATCCCTTTCCCCATTGCGAGTTAATTGCTATCGTAGTGGTTTTGAAGGGTCGACGGACACCGAAAAAAACGTTCTGGTGGTCCGTTAGCTCCCCCGAATGATGCCTACCGAGTTACCAACTGGATACTTAACATATTTCCGGAAAGTACAAGGGGTAGCTTCCATACAGTGCAACCATAGTCTTATTATAATGGTGTGGTAGGATTTGGGGGCATCATAAATCATAAAGAGCATCCTGACTTCATTTTTGGTAGCATCATGCCCAACCTTCACAATGAGCTCGACCTCTACTACGAAATGTGACAACTTACCCTCATATCCAACCAGGGTTCAGATAGTAGATTTGTAAGGCTAGACCTCCAACATTTTATCATAGGTGGCTTTTGAATATTATGTTTGCCAAGCTACCTTCATCAACCATCACCTAGGTTACCATCACTCCCCTGATATCCGGATTGATGGTCAGGGCGTCGTCATGGAGCATCGCAATCATATGAAATTCGTCATCATTGAAATTGAGGTTGGATACTAGATTATGATAATTGTGGTAAGAAGACCATTCCATGACGTGTACCTCGTGGTCTGTCTTAACCCTCTTTCTGGATTGCTGGCCTCGCCTATCAAAGTTCCTCCCTTAGAAATCGTGAATAACCACTTCTGTTTTCCCTAGTCGACTATCTTATCTTGCCACTGAGATTCATTATTCTTAAGTTAAATTTTTGTTGCATTTTATGTATTTAATCTAAACATGTTTTATTTATTTAAGTTATAGTAACCGTTAGTATTAAACTGAGTCTTAGAGTTTTACGTGGGTGTAGGAGTTACGTAACGGGCATTAAGTGAAGAGAGAAGTGGGATTAGTGGATCTTATTTTGTAACTTCCACCTCGTTTATTGCCTATTTATTTCCTTTGTACGCTGCATTTGATGAATGAAGAAGTACCACAGTTTTACTTTCTCAAAAAGGATAATAGATTTGTAGGGCGACATACACTTTCTCTGTGTACCCACGGTCTATCACATTGAACATAAAAAAAGGTTAATACTTGGTATCAGAGCTTCAGGAGGTGTTCATAACTTCAGATGGAGACGACAAGCAAAAGCTCATTTGGTCTCAGCTACCCGATGTTGAGCAAAACCAACTACACTGCATGGGCTCTCAAAATGACGGTATTCATGCAAGCCCACGGAGTGTGGGAGGCAATCGAACCCAAGGACCCTAAAGCTCCTGTGGAAGACAAGGTCGACAAAAAGGCACTCGCTGTTATTTACCAGGGAGTTCCAGAAGATGTCCTGATGTCACTTGCAGAAAAGAAGACGACCAAGGATGCGTGGAAGGCTGTCAAAACCATGTACCTGGGAGCAGACAAGGTAAAAGCAGCTAGAGCCCAGACCCTCAAGAGCGAATTCGAAGTTCTAAGCATGAAAGACGATGAGCCATTAGACGAATTCTATCTGAAGCTGAACAGCCTGGTTACCAATATTCGAGTGTTGGGAGAGAAAGTGGAAGAGACATATGTGGTTAAGAAACTTCTCAGAGCGGTTCCCACAAAATTCTTACAGATTGCATCTGCTATTGAGCAATTCGGAGATCTGGAAGAGATGTCGGTAGAAGAAGTCGTTGGTTCTTTGAAAGCCCACGAGGAAAGATTGCGAGGGACAACAGAGAAAAACCAGGGACAATTGCTGCTGACAGAAGATGAGTGGAGGAAGAAAGAAAGCGGCGAGGGGCAGCTTTTGTTGACTCGAGAAGAATGGTTAAGGAAAACCAATAGAAAAGGGACTCGAGGTGGAGGAAGTACTCGTGGAGTACGAGACAGAAGTAGAGTGAGGTGCTTTAACTGTCAAGCACTGGGACACTTTGCTGCGGACTGTCGTAAACCAAGGAAGGAGAAAGACATGACGAGAGAAGCAAATCTCTCGAAAATCCAAGAAGATGAGCCAGCCTTGTTGGTTGTTGAGGTCAGAGAAATGGATATCGAATCTATGCTTCTGAAGGAGGATGGAGTGGTTCCAAAGCTACGAACAAACGCAGGTGAACAAAAGGAGTCACAGGTGTGGTACTTGGATAACGGCGCCAGCAATCACATGACTGGGCAACGTGGAAAATTCAAAAGCTTGGATGAGCGTGTCTCCGGGAAAGTGAAGTTTGGCGATGGATCGACCGTGTGTATCAAGGGAAAGGGAACAGTGGCGTTCCAGTGCAAGAATGGTGAAGAAAGGATGCTTGAAGAGGTATACTATATCCCAAATCTCTGGAATAATATTATAAGCTTGGGACAACTTTCTGAGGCAGGGAATAAAGTCGTACTTGATGGGGATTATTTGTGGATTCACGAGGCGAGTGGAAGACTATTGATGAAGGTGAAAAGGACAGAGAATCGACTATATAAGATCAGTCTTGAAGAAAGTAGAGCAACATGTTTGTTTAACAAGGCCGAAGAAGATACTTGGTTGTGGCATGCTCGTCTTGGGCACGTAAATTTCCAAGCTTTGGAATTAATGTCGCGAGAGAAGATGGCATACAGGATTCCAAGCATGACTCAACCACTTAAAAGGTGCGAAGGTTGTTTAATGACAAAGCAATCCAGAAAATCCTTCCCACATCAAACTAGCTCTGTGTCGAGGAAAGCACTCGAGATAATTCATGCTGATATTTTTGGCCCTATCACACCAACGACAACTGGAGGTAATCGTTAGTTCCTTCTATTTGTTGATGATTTCAGTAAGAAAATGTGGGTCTACATGTTAAAGGAGAAAAGTAATGCTTTCGAGATGTTTAAAATTTTTAAAGCTTTAGTTGAAAAGGGGAGCGAGAAAAACATAAAGATCTTGAGGACAGATAGAGGCGGTGAATTTTGTTCCAAGGAATTCACCTTGTATTGTGAGAAGGCTGGTATTTTGAGGCATTACACAGCACCATACACTCCGCAGCAAAACGGGGTGGTGGAACGAAGGAATAGGACTGTGGCTGCTATGGCAAGAAGTTTTCTAAGGGGAGCAAACCTACCTGCGTATCTCTGGGGTGAAGCGGTGCGTCATTCGATCTATGTTCTCAATCGACTACCAACTCGAAGTTTAAATGGAAGAACACCATATGAAGCATGGAGTGGGACTAAGCCGGACCTGACACACTTAAGAGTGTTTGGGTGTATTGCATTTATGAAGATACCTTCGATACATGTCAAGAAACTGGATGATCGTAGTAAGAGGGTGGTGTATCTCGGTAAGGAGCCGAGAACAAAAGGGAGTCGCTTATTTGACCCACAAACAGGGACTGTACACGTCAG
The DNA here is from genome assembly GCA_036936605.1 of Limnanthes douglasii subsp. nivea. Lineage (NCBI taxonomy): Eukaryota > Viridiplantae > Streptophyta > Magnoliopsida > Brassicales > Limnanthaceae > Limnanthes > Limnanthes douglasii. The sequence continues at coordinate 59,286,662 of JAUPFV010000004.1, forward strand.
TAGGGACGTGGTATTTCAAGAGGAAGCCTTCTGGTCATGGGAACAAGAAACAGGTGGTGAAGTAACTTTCCCTGGGAGCTATGTTGAGGTAACCGAGAACACGGAAACTGGGGACAGTGTGGATGCAGATTATGAACCCACAACTCCTCTGCAATCCATGACTTCACAGTCATCGGCATCGTCACAACAAACTACGACGACCAAAACAGCTGAAACTGTTGGAACATCATCTACCACGAGCAGTGAACCTAAGAGGTTCAGGCCTTTGGCAGATATTTATAATGACACTGAGGTCATTGAGCTGATTGATGAGCTGATGTTATTAAAGGCTGAGGAACCAACGTCATATTTCGAAGCCATAAAAGAGAAGGATTGGCAAGATGCTATGAAGACGGAGTTCGAGACAATAGAGAAGAACGAAACCTGGGTACTCACAAGTTTACCACCTGGGCATAAACCAATAGGTTAGAAGTGGGTATATAAGTTAAAAAAGGACCCAGATGGGAATGTGGTGAAACATAAGGCACGGCTCGTCGCAAAGGGATACGTTCAAAGGAAAGGAATAGATTATGATGAAGTTTTCGCTCCCGTAGCACGACTTGACACGGTTCGACTCTTGCTAGCACTTTCAGCGAAAGAAGGTTGGGAAGTTTATCATCTTGATGTAAAATCAGCGTTTTTAAACGGAGAGCTCATTGAAGAAGTTTATGTCATCCAACCTGAGGGGTTCGTCAAGAAAGGACAGGAACAGATGGTGTATAGACTGGTGAAGGCTTTGTACGGGCTGCGTCAAGCTCCTAGAGCGTGGAATGCGAAGCTAGACAGATGTTTGAAAGAGTTGGGAATTGACAGATGCTTACACGAGCAAGCGGTGTACATGAAGTACAAAGAAGGGAGTATACTCTTAGTAGGATGTTGTATGGGTTTACAGATAGTGATCTTGCTGGAGATGTTATCGACAGGAGAAGTACTGGGGGCATGTGTTTCTACCTTAACAGGAGCTTAATATCTTGGACATCGCAGAAACAGAAAGTGGTTGCTCTATCTTCGTGCAAGGCGGAGTACATGGCCGCCACGACAGCAGCTTGTCAGAGCATATGGCTTCGTGGACTACTAAAGGAAATCTCGGGACAATCGGTTGGACCAGTGATACTCCACATAGATAACAGGTCAGCCATCGAGTTAATGAAGAATCCGGTACTACACGGGAGGAGCAAACATATCGACGTACGGTTTCATTTTATTCGAGAGTGTATTGAAAGGGGTGAGTTGATCATTAAGCACGTGGTGACTTAAGAACAGAGGGCAGACATCTTAACTAAGGCATTGGGGAAGGTTAAATTTGAAGAAATGAGGAAGGCAATAGGGGTTGAGGATCTTACTGCGAGCTCGGGAAGCTGAAGTCGAGGTTTGAAAAACATGTTGAGATTAGGGGGGGACAATTTTGTCCTTCTTTTCGTCTTGACGGATGTGTTCCTGTTTTTTGACAAATTACACAGGCTTCCCACTATCAACGAGCCTCTGGATCTCTTATTTTGAGCTGCTTACATTCAATAGTCGGATGACCATAATCGTTGTGATAAGAGTAGAAATGTTTACTTGATCACCTGTGACTAAGAGTACTCATGGTACACGGGGAATGGTATTGCCTTCTCCCCTTATTCGTATCATAAATTACCTATATCATCTCGGTTAAAGAATTAAAGTATCGCTCAGGGTTATCATAGTATTCCATCTTGCGGTTACCACAATTTCTTATACCATCTCAGTGGAGGCCTTCATCAACCTTACTTCTGTCAGACGATCCTCCTTTGTTATCTTGGGGGTTCTATCTGGTGAATCACCTCTTGTCGCGTCATCCACCTGGATGAATTAGTCTAATCGGGCTAAAAGGTCTCCCATTCTTTTATCCACGAAGCAGACTAGATCAACATATGTGTACCTCATGTGGTTTAAACCTTGCTTCAAAGATGTCACCGCCTATGGATCCTCCTATTCTGGCAAGATGTTCATTTCATGGACAAACCTCTGGTGTAGATTTTTAACGACTCACCCTTTCTCTAGTATATATCCATAATAGAATCGCCTCTCACGTATGGATTCTTTTATTGCGTGCGAACGTGTCTCTAAATGCATTTTAGAGTCATGATAATTCATGTATATATTTTTTTGGTAAAACTACTAAACCAATCCATAGCTTTACCATTGAAACTCATGGCGAGGACCCGACAAAACATAGCATAATCTAGGTTGAAAGCCATCATCATGTTCCTGAATTCCTCTAAATGTCTCTCAGAAAGCAAGTGCTGACGCCAATCTAGCCATGCGCTCTCTCGCCACGTGTACCTCGCTAGATCTCCTTTCCTTTAACCTGGTCGTAGTACAAGTGGGAGCTCGGGCTCATCCTGAACCCGTCCAAACTGGCGCATAACCCGATCAGGCATGTAGCCCTCGACCGTGCTCATCATCCGCAAAGGATAAACAATGGTGCGGATCTTCTGAACGGGGAACTGGACTCTAATGTCCTGGTATGGCTCAAATATCACCTGTTACAAAACAGTAAAACAATTAGATAGTTTTAAAATCCTAAAACTTAATATCAAAATGTTAATGCAAAAAAAATATTTAAAAACTTACATATGCCTCCTTCTGATCAACAAGGAGAGTACGAACAACCGGTTTGGGGCGGATGTTTTGCCCAACAATCCGCTTCGGTAGCCACTTCACAATCCTAGGCTGCCTCGCTAAGTGGTCAGCATTCTCTGAGGCCCTAAACGCGGGGAAGTGGTCGTAGATCCAACAATCGAGCATAGCTACAAAACCATAAAGGTTATGCTTCGATGCTTTCGAAGCATCACCCAAACCACGGAACAGGAATGCCAATGCACTCGTACCCCACGCGATGTCCCACAACCCAGAATCCATATTGGCTAACCCGTACAAGTAGTCAGCCTTGACGCTTTTCTGACTAGTATCCGCAAAAATAGTGCAACCAAATAAGAACATAAGGTATGCTCGTGATACCTGGCGGATAGTCTCAACATCAGTCTGCTCGATGTAGCGCCCTCTGGTGAAAGTCTCCCGCAGCCACTTTATCTTGAAGCCAACGCCTCTGGTGGACTATATCTCTGTGCGAACCTCATCCACTGTCAGACCTAACATACTAGCATAGTAGCTGTATGCCTCATCACGTGGAGCCGTGACTACATCAAGTGTCTGACCAACTACAGGGAGACCTGTAATGCAGCTGACATCATCGAGCGTAATCGTCATCTCCCCAAATGAGAAATGGAAAGTGTTGGTCTCCTGATGCCAACGCTCAACAAAAACCTCGTCTAGGACAGAATGTGTGAAGTACTGAGGCAGGTGGGCTATAAGAGGACCAAAAGGAGTCCGCGCCAAAAATCGCTGCACATCTGGCTGAGCACTAAGGTCCCACATACGAAGCACATTATAATGTGCCTGTATGCCCAGTGTAGTGCGACCCTATAAATTTAAAACTAAGTCAGAACATAATAATAGTAAAATCTTAGACTAGACATTTAATAGTTAGGTCCTTACCTGTCCGATGAAGACGTGGTACGCCTCATGCTCCTTGTAGTCAGGAAACAGAGGGATCTTGTTGCATTTGAGAAATGCAAACTTCTTTCGCTGCTCCTCGGTGTGGATGGCATCTATGTGCTCCTCGTCGATCGTGTCCTGCTCAGGGTCCCCAGTGGCATCCACCTTGTCACTAACATGTGGTGGATGTGTAATAGTATGCGCAGGGGACGGAGCTCTACGAGAAGGAGATGGAGGTGGTGGATCACTAGCAGTGGGAGGTGGTGATCTATGTGTATGTGATGACGACGTCTCTCGTCGTGAGGAGCCTCCACCTCTAATATCAATGTCCGCAGTCTCTATGGCCTTTTCCTTCCTCTGGCCATGCTTGATTCGGCGCAAAAACCGATCACTCCGTATCCGTTCCTCCTCCTCCCTAAGACGAATAGTCTCAGGGTCGTCTGGTAAATCTCGTCCGCGCTTGGCATCGCGGACCCGTTCATTCTCAACCGCCCGAACAGTCTTAATACTCTTCCCTGGCGGTGGCGGACGTGACCCAGGGGGATACGCCCTGGATCGAGGAAGACGTCGCTCCTCAACCACATCTGACCTACAAAAATACAAAACAAAACACGAAATTAATAACAGTAACATACAAAATTAAAATCATCAACACTCTTATACGCATGGTTGGCTAACTTTATAAAGTAGTTTCTAATCAATTTGAAGTTTTTTTTTAAAAAAATGCAATACTGCAACTTTTGAAACAAAATTTGGAGATTTTTTTTAAAAAAATCGGCGCACCATAGATACGCTACAAGGCGAATCGAGCGGGCACGGGGGCTAGTGCCGCTCGGTACACAGTAGGTGTACCGAGCGGCACACCTACACGCACCGGTGGTGCGCCTTGGGCAGCACCATCGGTGCATCGCCGGCCATTTTCCAGCCGACAAATTGGCTGGAAAATGGCCCCTAATTTCTATCTAAACCCTAATTTGTCTACCTAATTCTATCCTAAACACCAAATTCAACCCTAAATCTAACCAAAAACTAAAATTCATACCTAAATCTAACAAAATTAAGAAACAAAATTAATTTAGGAACTTACGTAGGAGGCGGCGGCGGAGGGTTTTTGTTCTTGACCATGATGAAGGAGGAGGAGGAGGAGGAGTGGTGGTGGTGGTGGTTCGCCGAAAAATATGAGAGAGAAGTGAGAGTGAGATTTTAGAGAGAAGTGAGAGATGTGAGTGAAGTGAGAGAAAGTGAAGGTTAAAATGGAGTGCATGAAGTTAGTAAAAAAAAAATTGGCTTATATACCCACAAAATGGCATTTTTGGAAAAAAATAAGTATACTTAGATGACCTTTGGGTATACTCAAAATTGGGTATACTTAAACCTGAATTGGGTATATATAGCTTGACCCTTATACAAATATATGTATGTTATATCGGAGTGTTGGTCAATAATCGTCTTTAATGCTCATTGAATTTGTTTATTACTCTGGTATAATGGTAGCGGTTATGCCATTTGGGCACCGCTATACATATACTACCTCGGTAAATCATGTAACTACCTCGGTAATGTGCGCTAAAATCATGGCTCTGTCAATACTGCTTACGAGTGACCTTGGTAAGGCTGGGGACCCCCTCGGTCTAGTGTTGCGGGCTGGCAGGGGTTATACTATTTTGTCCTTAAAGCATGTCCATCGACCGTCCTATCTTACGGTTTTCCAGTCTGAGAGCAGACATTGCCACCATAGGGTCCTTCATATTACGATCCTATCTTTCCCTATAATAATGACCTTTCCCTATAATAATGACCTGATGAGGGCTCCCCCTAGTCTATTTAGGAGCTAGAAATACATAGTAAGGGTACTGAATGGAGTATGGATAACAAGCCAGATATGTGTGGCGATTCAATTTTGAGTATGGTGAGGTGGCATTGCGTGATGAGGATCGCATGGGGCAATGTGATTAGGCAATGCGTGACACATATGACATATCACAACTAGGAAGAATTATTTTATGGTATCTTTGACACAAAGTTAGCATGCGTATACAAATGTGTATATAGTTTCGATTCCTAAAAATTGTGTATCTTTAATTACTCAGTACAATATATCACATCATGTGTGGATTATTGTGCCCAAATCTAACTTAGACAAACAAAGAGAGTTCGCATAGTTCATTTGTTGTGTGGTGTTGTAGATATTAGAGAGTAGAAAAAACATTTTGTTCGTAATATTCATAATCTCGTCGTCGTCGTTGCCGTAAATCACGCCATTAACGGGTATGTATGATTCATAACTTTTTTACGCTTATGATCTTGTATAGTACTAGGAGGTAACTGTTAGGTTTTACCATGTACTATCTTAGTAGTTTTTCCTTGAAACGTCTATTACCCTAAATACCTCCCTGCCGGTAGTTCTTCACAGCGCATGATGAGTTAGCTATTACCATGTTGTTTATGAGCCCTGTTGGTATATTACAGCCACTCACCGTTCATGATGGCTCCTAAAAAGGGAGGTAAAAAGAAGGCAAAAAAAAATAAACTTTATAACGATCCCATATATGAAGAATTTAAAAGTTTCTCTTTTTTTGAATAGTAATTTTACCCTGTAACTCCCAAGTATGGGTACTTAACCGAAGACGACCATCATCAATTTAGGGTTAGGTATGGTATTCCGATGTCGTCGTAACGTGTTACCAGCTCATGGTGAATAACCCTATCAATCCTAGGAGAACAAGACGTGCCTTTACACGACGTTGTTCGATTGGGGGATTCGTTTACCCTTATCGTCCTTTTATTTTTGATTTCTTTAGCTTCGTGAGTATATGCCCCACACAGCTCACTACCAGTGGTTGAAGGGTGCTCTTAAGTAGTTGATGTCTCTAAGTTGGCCTGCTCCTCTTTCGTCTATCTACAGCTGACGGGGGTGAGGAGGTTGGTTGACTTAGCAAAGTTAGATAAAAACTAGAAGCATACTTTCATCTATATCTCCGAGAATTGGGAGCACTAGAGTGCCGTGAAAAATCTGCAGTTGGAGAGGCGTTGTTAGCCCAATTTGAAGGGGTCAAGTTTTCAATCGCACTGGTAGATGTATACATTTTTTTATGTATTTCTAAAATGTGTTCTTATGTTGCAGATGAAGGGAGACATCATGAGTGGTGTAAAGAAGGCAAATTGGAGGGTGATATGAATCCATTGCTGGGTCTATCAGCTGCTACGAATGCAAGATGGGGTTTATACGCATCATGCTTGTTTACTCAGGTGAATTACCTACGATCCACTTTGTGGTGTGTACCTGAATTGGAGATTATTGATGAGGGTCAAATGAAGATGAAAGATAATAGAGAGATTGCGATTGAAGACCGATTGTGAGCATTAATAAATCAAATATTCTAGGACTAGAACATCACTAGGGTAGGCTAATTAGTACTCCAAAATTTCAAAGGTAAAGATATGGAGGATGCATCCTTTGCACAAGGAAAGGTGTGTGTAACATTAGTACCCGAGGCGGTCAGAGAAGAGAGTAAAGTACCCGAGATGGTGGTACTGGACAAGTCATATGAGAATGTGAAAGAAAATGAGGGCTCGACCAAGCCTGTCGAGGATGGTGGTGCACCAGTAAACACTAATGAAGTACCAATGAGGGTAGCGCCACGAGGGGAAACCTTTGTAAATAATGTGGGTTCTTGATCCTCCTGTGTTAACATCGTAAGGCCAGGCCTGGTGCAACTAAGAGGACGCGCTGCTGAGGCCGCCCACGATGCTGTTGGTACAGAGGAGGTCACACCGGTTGACATGATCATGCCCTGTCCCTCACTGATGATGCTTAGGTAGTTGAAGCGATGTCCTCAGCTATCATTCGACCATATTATGCCAATGGTTGAGATACTACAACGACCGTTGAAGCTGGAGATTGAGGTAAATGTATCTTGTTAGTGATAGTTTTTTTTATTGGTACAGGTATTGATTGATCGAAGTGTTTTTAAGATTTGGTAGAGATATCATAACTCATAGTGCTTGCATATTGATGCATATAGCTGGTGTGTTTCAAGAATGCATATGGGTCAGCTATGACACACCATGAAAAGGAACTGCAAGATAACAAAGAGCTGCAACACGCACTCACTATAGTGGCTGATAAAAAACGTACATGTCGGAATGAGTGCCTAAAACTGATTAATGGTAGGACTTTGTTAAGATCTCAAGTCAACAAGCTGACGAGGAAGAACAACGAACTAGTAGCTTAAAGTGCTGGTATGTTGACATAAAATATGGCCCAAGTGAAATTGTGGCAGGGCTAACTTAGAGAACTCCAATTTGGGCGTCGCTGCCTTAGAGGCCAAGGCAGAAAAAGAAAATAATGGGTAGAGCTTATGAAGAATGCTCGACAAGATCTTGTGGATCGGGAGAGCCAAGTGATAGAGCTGGCTATGGGGATGATTGAGAGGAATCAAAAGAAGACCGTCCTAGAGTTATGGAAGTTGAACCCGGAGATGTCCTTGGGGTCGTTAAGGAAATTGATTAATGTAGAGGGGTAATCGGATCAGGCTGGTGATGCATCAAAGGTCGCGAACCCCACAAAAAACCACCTGTAACTAACTACTTCTGATTTTTTGTGTTGGCAGCCAAGAGAGGGCTGACCGAGGTACTCCTTCGTGTGGGAGTGGCAAGTGTAGTGCCAGAAATGAGAATAACACCATCTCCATAAAAATAATGGGACTTGTATTACTTTAAATGTTAACAAAAATATAGATTTAGATTTTTTGAATGATTGTACTTGATTTGTTTTATGACAATGTGGTAAATGGATTTGTTTGTTTATATACATGCATTAACTACTTCTCTCCTTACAAAATCGAGGCTCGGTATAGACCATCGCATAATTCTTAAGGGCATGCCAATCGGTTTATTCACATGAGAGACTGATTTGGCATATTGTGTGGTATATGTAGGCTTGGTATATTTCTATCTTACATATAATATCGGTGCCATGCATTGGTCTTACTATGGTCTCTTATGTAGCTCCACTGAGCATGGCCTATTAGCCTGTTTGTTTAATGGACTCAAGTAGTTTGTGCTTAGTATGGCCTATTGCGTAGCCGGTAGGCATGGTCAATGGCCGAGTTCGCATTTTGTAGGAGGAGAGATAATATATAACAAAGACACAAGGTGGCAAAAACAGTATATTATCATTGAAGGAAAGAAAAGATGTACCTCCTTAGAAAAACCCTTTGTGCTATCACAGAGGAAAAAAGAGTGCACATCTAAAGTACACAACTTGGTGATAGATTTTTAAGTGACTAATATTCCAAGGGTGATTGATTACGCGTCCGTTTGGATCAGCGAGGCGATTGGCATCATTATGACCTTTGGCGATGATTGTGTAGGGACCCTCCCAGGTGGGGCCTAATGTGCCTGCAACTTTATCACCTCCTCCTTGAAACATATTTTTCATGACTAAATCACCTTATCTTGTAATGCTCAACGCACACCTTGGCTTGCTCACGTCGCTCTTCAACAAGATCAATACTAACGTCACACTCAAGTATTATTGGTGATATCCAAGTAATTTTCCATATTATGAATCGGTATGATGATTTCCACTGGTACCATTTCCTTTAGACCACAGACTAGCACAAAATGGGTCTTGCATGTTGTTAAGTTTGGGGTGGTACGATAAGCCTATAACGCCTCAGTTAGTTTATTATATCACTTCCCCTTGGCGCCTTCCCACTTCTTTTTGGTGCCTTCTAGGATAGTACGGTTGGCCACTTCAACTTGGCCATTTTCTTGGGGATAGTATAAGGTAGAGAAGTGATGTACGATGCCACAACATCTGCAGAACGTGAAAATGATGGAATTCTGAAATTGGAAGCTATGTTTGTCATGTGGATGCGTGATATACCAATAATGGGCGAGGATCCAGTGATGTATGAAGTTACATAATTTTTAGGCTCTGGTGCGGCAAAGTGTTTCTTGGGCCATGGGCAGGAGTCCAACTAAATTGATGTTCCATTTATTAAAAGGGCATGAGATTGGGTTATAAATCATAGGCTCTCTGGGTCGATGACCGGTGTTAGAAAATTGTTGGCATGGATGGCACTACTACACTATACGCTCGATGTATGCGGCCAACGTGGGCCAATAGTAGCCTGCCAGTAAGAATCAGCGGATCAGGCTGCATTATCCATAGTGCGCTCTGGCTTATCCAGTATGCAAGTCACGTAGAGATGTGGTAGCTTCATCTCGACTTAGGCATCATAACATAAGTCTTGTAGTAATATTTTAGTAGAAGAAATTATCCAATATACTGTACTTTGCATCACTACTATAAAGCTCAAACGGTTGCTCTGCCTTCAGGGAGAGTACCATGTCGAAGGTAGAGCAGATGCAGTTGGCACCACTCGGTTATGGATTTCACTCTGAAAATATCAAGATCAGTCGATAGTGTTGTGATGGTGGGGGAAGTCTGCAGAAGGATGAGCGGGTCATCCCCTAAGGCGGTAGTCTTGGCCAAGACATCAACGATCGAGTTGTCAAGGCGTGGTACTTGGTCAGAGATAAATTTCTCGAATTTGGACTCACATTCTTTCAAAGTGGTCCGGTAGTGGCAAATTCTGTCTTGTTTGGTGTTATAGGTTCCCTTCGCGTGATTGACAACCAATTGAGAATCAGAGCAGACTCGTATTGCCCGTACTCCGCATATATGCTCCAATTTCATCCCTTTGAGAACTACCTCGTATTTCACAATATTATTCGTGAGAGCACTAACTAAATAACATAAATCATAAAGTAAAGAAATAAAGTTTCACCCGAGGTGGGGGTGGATATGATTTCAGGTGATGTGAGATAGTATTTGAGCACGACGAAAGCTTCGTTACATATTTCTTCCCACACAAACTTCTTAGTCCCCTGAAATACCTCAAACAAGGGATGACTTTTATCTGATGCTCGTAAAACGAAGCGTGATAAGTCTGCAAGACGACCCGTTAGACACTGCCCTTCTTTGATGTTTCTTGGAGGTTCTATCTGTAGTGGTGCCTTCAATTGATTAAGGTCAAATTTTATCCTTTTTTTTGTTAACAACATAGTCTAGGAACTTACCGCTTCAGATACCAAAAAATAATTTAACCTGGTTCAACTTAAAATCAAACTGTCATAGGATGGCGAAGATGTTGCTCAACACTTCAAGTTTTCGAGACCCTGGACTACTTTTAACAATCATGTCTTCGATGTAAGCCTCTATATCATTACCCGATTGGTCATTTATCTAATTTACCATGCGTTGGTAGGTGAAACCTACATTCTTGAGACCGAAGGCCATAATGGAATAGTAGTATAGACCCCTCTCAGTGTGGAACGTGGTTTGCTCTTCATATTTTGGGTGCATACAGATCTACTTGTAACTAGAACATACGTCTATAAATGACAAGTACTCACATCTAGAAATTGAGTCCACCAGCTGGTCAATACAAGGAAGCGGGAAGGCGTCCTTTGGGAAAGCTTGATTGAGATCGGTGAATTCGACACATATGTGCCATTTCCCACCTTTCTTTTTAACCAAGAAAGGGTTCGCCACCCATATCGGGTACGTGGCTCTGCGAATGTGCCTAAGCCTGATTGTCGACCTCTTTGTTAATGGCTTCTGCCTTTTCTGTTGAAAATGACCGACACTTTTGGCGAATGGGTTTGGCTCGTTTATCAATTGCAAGCTCATGGAAAATTACCGAGGGGTCCACCCTGGATACATCACTAGCACTCCATGAAAAATTCTAAATTATGTTGTAGTAATTTAATCAAAGAATAACAAAAAGTATGGTCTAAATCATTACCTATTCGAAGTATACGACCTATGACTACTAGTTCATCACTTGCATATCCAGGAAAATCATTTGGCAGATCAGCACGGGGGTCATTGACCAATTCGAGAGGTAGGGTGAAGTTGATTTCCCAATCCCTTTCCCCATTGCGAGTTAATTGCTATCGTAGTGGTTTTGAAGGGTCGACGGACACCGAAAAAAACGTTCTGGTGGTCCGTTAGCTCCCCCGAATGATGCCTACCGAGTTACCAACTGGATACTTAACATATTTCCGGAAAGTACAAGGGGTAGCTTCCATACAGTGCAACCATAGTCTTATTATAATGGTGTGGTAGGATTTGGGGGCATCATAAATCATAAAGAGCATCCTGACTTCATTTTTGGTAGCATCATGCCCAACCTTCACAATGAGCTCGACCTCTACTACGAAATGTGACAACTTACCCTCATATCCAACCAGGGTTCAGATAGTAGATTTGTAAGGCTAGACCTCCAACATTTTATCATAGGTGGCTTTTGAATATTATGTTTGCCAAGCTACCTTCATCAACCATCACCTAGGTTACCATCACTCCCCTGATATCCGGATTGATGGTCAGGGCGTCGTCATGGAGCATCGCAATCATATGAAATTCGTCATCATTGAAATTGAGGTTGGATACTAGATTATGATAATTGTGGTAAGAAGACCATTCCATGACGTGTACCTCGTGGTCTGTCTTAACCCTCTTTCTGGATTGCTGGCCTCGCCTATCAAAGTTCCTCCCTTAGAAATCGTGAATAACCACTTCTGTTTTCCCTAGTCGACTATCTTATCTTGCCACTGAGATTCATTATTCTTAAGTTAAATTTTTGTTGCATTTTATGTATTTAATCTAAACATGTTTTATTTATTTAAGTTATAGTAACCGTTAGTATTAAACTGAGTCTTAGAGTTTTACGTGGGTGTAGGAGTTACGTAACGGGCATTAAGTGAAGAGAGAAGTGGGATTAGTGGATCTTATTTTGTAACTTCCACCTCGTTTATTGCCTATTTATTTCCTTTGTACGCTGCATTTGATGAATGAAGAAGTACCACAGTTTTACTTTCTCAAAAAGGATAATAGATTTGTAGGGCGACATACACTTTCTCTGTGTACCCACGGTCTATCACATTGAACATAAAAAAAGGTTAATACTTGGTATCAGAGCTTCAGGAGGTGTTCATAACTTCAGATGGAGACGACAAGCAAAAGCTCCTTTGGTCTCAGCTACCCGATGTTGAGCAAAACCAACTACACTGCATGGGCTCTCAAAATGACGGTATTCATGCAAGCCCACGGAGTGTGGGAGGCAATCGAACCCAAGGACCCTAAAGCTCCTGTGGAAGACAAGGTCGACAAAAAGGCACTCGCTGTTATTTACCAGGGAGTTCCAGAAGATGTCCTGATGTCACTTGCAGAAAAGAAGACGACCAAGGATGCGTGGAAGGCTGTCAAAACCATGTACCTGGGAGCAGACAAGGTAAAAGCAGCTAGAGCCCAGACCCTCAAGAGCGAATTCGAAGCTCTAAGCATGAAAGACGATGAGCCATTAGACGAATTCTATCTGAAGCTGAACAGCCTGGTTACCAATATTCGAGTGTTGGGAGAGAAAGTGGAAGAGACATATGTGGTTAAGAAACTTCTCAGAGCGGTTCCCACAAAATTCTTACAGATTGCATCTGCTATTGAGCAATTCGGAGATCTGGAAGAGATGTCGGTAGAAGAAGTCGTTGGTTCTTTGAAAGCCCACGAGGAAAGATTGCGAGGGACAACGGAGAAACACCAGGGACAATTGCTGCTGACAGAAGATGAGTGGAGGAAGAAAGAAAGCGGCGAGGGGCAGCTTTTGTTGACTCGAGAAGAATGGTTAAGGAAAACCAATAGAAAAGGGACTCGAGGTGGAGGAAGTACTCGTGGAGTACGAGACAGAAGTAGAGTGAGGTGCTTTAACTGTCAAGCACTGGGACACTTTGCTGCGGACTGTCGTAAACCAAGGAAGGAGAAAGACATGACGAGAGAAGCAAATCTCTCGAAAATCCAAGAAGATGAGCCAGCCTTGTTGGTTGTTGAGGTCAGAGAAATGGATATCGAATATATGCTTCTGAAGGAGGATGGAGTGGTTCCAAAGCTACGAACAAACGCAGGTGAACAAAAGGAGTCACAGGTGTGGTACTTGGATAACGGCGCCAGCAATCACATGACTGGGCAACGTGGAAAATTCAAAAGCTTGGATGAGCGTGTCTCCGGGAAAGTGAAGTTTGGCGATGGATCGACCGTGTGTATCAAGGGAAAGGGAACAGTGGCGTTCCAGTGCAAGAATGGTGAAGAAAGGATGCTTGAAGAGGTATACTATATCCCAAATCTCTGGAATAATATTATAAGCTTGGGACAACTTTCTGAGGCAGGGAATAAAGTCGTACTTGATGGGGATTATTTGTGGATTCACGAGGCGAGTGGAAGACTATTGATGAAGGTGAAAAGGACAGAGAATCGACTATATAAGATCAGTCTTGAAGAAAGTAGAGCAACATGTTTGTTTAACAAGGCCGAAGAAGATACTTGGTTGTGGCATGCTCGTCTTGGGCACGTAAATTTCCAAGCTTTGGAATTAATGTCGCGAGAGAAGATGGCATACAGGATTCCAAGCATGACTCAACCACTTAAAAGGTGCGAAGGTTGTTTAATGACGAAGCAATCCAGAAAATCCTTCCCACATCAAACTAGCTCTGTGTCGAGGAAAGCACTCGAGATAATTCATGCTGATATTTGTGGCCCTATCACACCAACGACAACTGGAGGTAATCGTTAGTTCCTTCTATTTGTTGATGATTTCAGTAAGAAAATGTGGGTCTACATGTTAAAGGAGAAAAGTAATGCTTTCGAGATGTTTAAAATTTTTAAAGCTTTAGTTGAAAAGGGGAGCGAGAAAAACATAAAGATCTTGAGGACAGATAGAGGCGGTGAATTTTGTTCCAAGGAATTCACCTTGTATTGTGAGAAGGCTGGTATTTTGAGGCATTACACAGCACCATACACTCCGCAGCAAAACGGGGTGGTGGAACGAAGGAATAGGACTGTGGCTGCTATGACAAGAAGTTTTCTAAGGGGAGCAAACCTACCTGCGTATCTCTGGGGTGAAGCGGTGCGTCATTCGATCTATGTTCTCAATCGACTACCAACTCGAAGTTTAAACGGAAGAACACCATATGAAGCATGGAGTGGGACTAAGCCGGACCTGACACACTTAAGAGTGTTTGGGTGTATTGCATTTATGAAGATACCTTCGATACATGTCAAGAAACTGGATGATCGTAGTAAGAGGGTGGTGTATCTCGGTAAGGAGCCGGGAACAAAAGGGAGTCGCTTATTTGACCCACAAACAGGGACTGTACACGTCAGTAGGGACGTGGTATTTCAAGAGGAAGCCTTCTGGTCATGGGAACAAGAAACAGGTGGTGAAGTAACTTTCCCTGGGAGCTATGTTGAGGTAACCGAGAACACGGAAACTGGGGACAGTGTGGATGCAGATTATGAACCCACAACTCCTCTGCAATCCATGACTTCACAGTCATCGGCATCGTCACAACAAACTACGACGACCAAAACAGCTGAAACTGTTGGAACATCATCTACCACGAGCAGTTAACCTAAGAGGTTCAGGCCTTTGGCAGATATTTATAATGACACTGAGGTCATTGAGCTGATTGATGAGCTGATGTTATTAAAGGCTGAGGAACCAACGTCATATTTCGAAGCCATAAAAGAGAAGGATTGGCAAGATGCTATGAAGACGGAGTTCGAGACAATAGAGAAGAACGAAACCTGGGTACTCACAAGTTTACCACCTGGGCATAAACCAATAGGTTTGAAGTGGGTATATAAGTTAAAAAAGGACCCAGATGGGAATGTGGTGAAACATAAGGCACGGCTCGTCGCAAAGGGATACGTTCAAAGGAAAGGAATAGATTATGATGAAGTTTTCGCTCCCGTAGCACGACTTGACACGGTTCGACTCTTGCTAGCACTTTCAGCGAAAGAAGGTTGGGAAGTTTATCATCTTGATGTAAAATCAGCGTTTTTAAACGGAGAGCTCATTGAAGAAGTTTATGTCATCCAACCTGAGGGGTTCGTCAAGAAAGGACAGGAACAGATGGTGTATAGACTGGTGAAGGCTTTGTACGGGCTGCGTCAAGCTCCTAGAGCGTGGAATACGAAGCTAGACAGATGCTTGAAAGAGTTGGGAATTGACAGATGCTTACACGAGCAAGCGGTGTACATGAAGTACAAAGAAGGGAGTATACTCTTAGTAGGATGTTGTATGGGTTTACAGATAGTGATCTTGCTGGAGATTTTATCGACAGGAGAAGTATTGGGGGCATGTGTTTCTACCTTAACAGGAGCTTAATATCTTGGACATCGCAGAAACAGAAAGTGGTTGCTCTATCTTCGTGCAAGGCGGAGTACATGGCCGCCACGACAGCAGCTTGTCAGAGCATATGGCTTCGTGGACTACTAAAGGAAATCTCGGGACAATCGGTTGGACCAGTGATACTCCACATAGATAACAGGTCAGCCATCGAGTTAATGAAGAATCCGGTACTACACGGGAGGAGCAAACATATCGACGTACGGTTTCATTTTATTCGAGAGTGTATTGAAAGGGGTGAGTTGATCATTAAGCACGTGGTGACTCAAGAACAGAGGGCAGACATCTTAACTAAGGCATTGGGGAAGGTTAAATTTGAAGAAATGAGGAAGGCAATAGGGGTTGAGGATCTTACTGCGAGCTCGGGAAGCTGAAGTCGAGGTTTGAAAAACATGTTGAGAATAGGGGGGGACAATTTTGTCCTTCTTTTCGTCTTGACGAATGTGTTCCTGTTTTTTGACAAATTACACAGGCTTCCCACTATCAACGAGCCTCTGGATCTCTTATTTTGAGCTGCTTACATTCAATAGTCGGATGACCATAATCGTTGTGATAAGAGTAGAAATGTTTACTTGATCACCTGTGACTAAGAGTACTCATGGTACACGGGGAATGGTATTGCCTTCTCCCCTTATTCGTATCATAAATTACCTATATCATCTCGGTTAAAGAATTAAAGTATCGCTCAGGGTCTCCAGTGCCGTCATATGCCTCCATGCAAAACAGGTGGAACTTGCGAGAGAGCTCAACTTCTAGGATTTTTTTATGAAGGGATACTCTTTGAGCATGTACGCGCCCATCTTGGAACATACCTGATCATATTGTTAAGCTTTGTTTTCTATGGCTCGCTTGGGAGCTGCTTTCTCATTTCCCTTCTTCGAGATCTTCTCGCTTGGAGGAAATTCTCCCTCGTTTAGCTTGGCTGACCTCTACACTGAACCGTTTCTTTATGCGGCTACAATCTCTTATCTTAACGGTTAACGCCTAGAGAACGTCATTCATTTTTGCCAATGTAGCTATGGCTTACTGGTCTTTGGTTTTTTTACAATCAGAAGACTTTTGACTGTTCTTGCTGCTTTTCTTTAATCTTTAATTTCAACTAGTGGATTTCAGAAGTAGTCGATGGGTTACCTGCATCAAAAATGGGTTCTACCTGAACAAGCATGTCATTCTTGCCAATTGGACCAACTTTGGGCCGACGGCTGCCGACTGCTGACCTTCATCCGCTAATAGTCCAACTGTGGTGACAATCCAAATGGGTCGAGATCCCGCCTCCTTGTTGGAACGCCTAATGGTGAGAAATACAAGATTGGTTGCCAATCAGGTCTGGAACAGATGCTCAATTTCTAGCAGAGAGATTTCTCTCTAAAGTTTCCATTTCAATCCCGGTTCTATTTACCACCATTGGTCTAAAGCTTAGTGTTATTTAGTGACTAGTTTCCCACATAAGGCGCCAAATTGTTTGAGGGAAAAAGTTATAAATATATGCCAAGTTAGTAAATTTTATTATAGATTCATTTCTTTAGATGTGTTGCATGAAACAATAGTGGAAGGAGGGGTTGCAGGCCCGCTGTCGTACAAATCAACACCAACCTTGTCTTTTTTGCTATTTTACCTAACGAGTTAGGGAAATTGGTTGTTAGGTGCTAATATACGCTAAGTAGTATTGTGTACATCTTTGATCATCTATAAACATTGAGAGCTCGGTATTTAGCCATTGTTGTATGAGAAAACTCTTGTGAGATTTGAGATAGAAATCTATAAGATTTTAGTATAATGAGGTATAATATAAATACTTAGACACGTTCTTAGATCCATAGTTACTTTATCAGCTGTGAGTGTTTTATAACAAAGACAAGTGACTAAGTCTTTAATATTTGAGCTAATCTTCAATGTTCTTGTAACCTCATATATATAAAATCTATGTCTGTTGATGAGTGTAAAATTCTTCACAATCTGAACTACGTTAAATCTGATTTGTGTGTATGCTTAGGTTTAGCATTCTTCTTTCTTTCTTGCTTTGTATTTTTCGAAACCTAATTAAGCTTTGAGTACGAGAGAAAACTGTGTGACTCATTTGTTCTTGTTACATATTCAATACTATCACTCAAATTTTTTTTGTTGGAGTGTTTGAATTTCGGTAACACCGTCCGAACTTTGAACTTTAACTGTTGCTGGATCTAGGTGTTTTTTATCATTACAAAATATGGGACTTTCGCATGAGGAGTTTCCCAAAAATTGTTTTTGATTTAACATACTTTATCTCATCGTATAGAATCATATGTTAACGCACAAAAATAAACCATTTATTTTTTGTTGTTTTTCATTTAATATAATTTTATTTAAATTTATGGATCACTTACTTATAGATAGTTAGTAGAAAACTTAACTACAATTCAAAATCCAAAGATAATAAGTTACTAGTTGACATCTAAGTCAAGTTTTCTACCTAAAATGACGTATAAAATAAATAAGGATCCAGACAGTGAGTTACATTTCTTTCTTTCTATATGTATTTTCATCAAAAAAACCATGTTCAAAATTTTCGACGATTTCTTAATTGATTGTTGGTGCTCACGATTGCAAGTTCAATTTTCAAGGACATTCGAACCTATTTTGTTTCTTCTTTGATCGATGGGATACTGATCAGTTGAGGAACTTCATGCCAGAAGAAAGAATATGCATATACAGAAGGTCAGAGTTGACAGTAACAAGGAAGATAAAATGATTTGGGCTCTTTCTCTAGACTATAACTTCAATACTAAACTAACATGGAACGGTATTTGAAATCACTCCAATAAATTGGACATATTCAGGAAGATTTGGAATCATCTCACCCATAGGAAGTACTCTTTTCACCTATGGAAATTACTTAAGAATTTTATCTGTACTGATTCTAACTTGCAAAGGAGACATGTGAATCTAGCTTTCAAATGCCAATTTTGTTCTAACTTTGAAGACACTAACCATCTCTTTATTAGTTTTCATTACTCTTGGAGTATTTGGAATCACTTTAGTAGCATTTTTAGCATTCAGATTGGTTTTTAGGAACTGGTTTTGGTTTTCCAAATCCAAAGTTCATATTACTCACATTATTCCTGCCATCATTTGTTACATGATTTGGAAATATCTTAATAGCTCCAAATTCAATGGTCATTACGATTCTGTTGCAAAGACCATTAAAAATATAAGCATAGTTATTACTGGTCTTAATATTTCTAACAAGCTTAAAAGTAAGCACTGGAATCATGCTATGAATGCAGGTATCAGTCTGGGCTGTACAACTGCTTTCAGAAAAATTAAAAAGGTTGATTACCTTAAGTGGATTGCTCCTGAAGTTGGCAGATTGAAGATGAATGTGGATGCGGCCTGTCTCAGCAATAGAGAGTCAAGTGGTGGGATTTGTATTCACAATAGCAATGGATATACCATTCACTGTTCTTTTAACACATATGGGAAGCTCTCGCCGATGCTAGCTGAAGCCAGAGTGATTCTCGAAGGATTAGTTATTTTCTTAAAAAACAGATGGTTTAATATCGACATCGAATCAGATTTCTTGCAGCTTATCAATCTTCTAGTTGAAGGGAAATCTCCTTGGGTTTGGGTTACTTAAACTCCAATTCGGATTAGTTCTTGCATCTTTACTGCAACCAAGCTTTCCTTTTTTCTGCCGAATTTACTTCAATCCTTCTTTCAAAAAATATTGTTGTTTCTTCTCTAAGAGTTGAAGTTGGAGGTGAAGGTCTTACTTCCTCTCTCTCGAGTGAATGTTATGTTGAAGAGGAATGACGTGTATCAGTTTTGACTATGGGCTTGATGGCTAGAAGTTATGATTCGTATTAGGTGGGCTCTAGAAATTTTAATTTTGTATTTGGCGCCTCTATTAAAATTCAATTGTATAAACGTTATTACCCCCCAGTTTCTTGACGGGGCCCTCTTATTGATTAATAAAGGTTTCCTTTTAATTAGAAAAAAGTTCAATTTTTAAGATTTCAAATTTCTCGATGATTTTTAGTTGATTATCCCGTTCAAATTCTCAACTATTTTCCAATCATTTTTAAGTTTCACGAGTTTGGTTTAAAAAATAACCTAGACTTCGTCTTTTTAAATAATTAACGAAATTCACTTATAACTTTAGAATTTCAATATTTATGATAAAAATTGTAATTTTTATGTTTTATGGTTTGATGTTTTTTTTATAGTTTTCTAGTTTATAAGTTTGATGATGAAAAGTCTTACTTTTAATGGGTTTTTGGTATAAATAGTTGGCAGTTCATATTTAATTTGAGAAGATAACGATTAGCAAATCATTTTTAACACAAACTATATGATTTTTTTGGATAACAATTTATGGGTTTATATGATCGTATAATTCATATTTCAAGTTAAGGGTACACGATTTCATATATTGATTATACATGTCTCTAAATTAGCAAGATTTAGAAAGAGATTTCTATATTTTAGGCTTCTAGAGACATCATAGTTCAAATAATAAATACCGATCACATTGAAAACAACTCTTTCATATGGGTTTTCAAAATTTGTGAAGCTAAAAGACATATATGTAAAGGCTATCTTCGGGTTGAAGCACGAAAATAAACAAATATCGTAAAATGCTATAAAAACTTTACAACCAAGATATGAAGCGGTAGAAGAATCAAGAATTATCAAAGATTAGTTCTCGGACACAAAAAAAAGACAACCCAACAAAGAACAACAATCAAATATTACAAATTTGAAGATAAAGGTATGTACTATAATGTTGCATCTTCGTTTAGGTCTATATATATATATATATATAATGACGCCTCTTCGTTCACATCTATATTACGAATATTGATCACGATTTGCATGCATATTATCATATACATACATGATTCACGTTTATATTAAAGTTTTCATGCACGATTCACGTCTATGTTATCACCTTCATTCATAATAATATATGTGTGCTATTCTATATCTTAGAATGGTATAACAAAAGCGTAAAAAAAATGAGAAGTTGAAGGAGATACAAATGTGGGTAGACTCATGATATTGCTAACTTGTTCAAGATTATTCTTCTGAACTTCTGGTGATGTATTGGGTGCATCGATGATCACCTACGTTGAAGACCGAAAGAAAATAAATAATTACAACTGGGCAGCATGAGTAATGGAAAAATTTATACATTAAATAGACACCAATTTCGATCCGAAACTAGATAAAGTTGTCGAATGTACTGCTCCATTATTTGTAAGTATATTAATAATTTTTCTTACATAAGTTTATATAGCTCATACATGATCTTATACATATGTACATGCAACTATTCCTTTTGAAACACCCAACAATGGGACAAAGAGCTGCAAACGAATGTTTAATACCCAAATGTTTGAAATGGGTGGAAGTGAAAACAGAAGGAGACGGTGTTCTGGAAAAAAACACTTGAAACAATCGTTGGAGATTAGGTAATCATACATGATTCTAGTTTTATACTTTCAATCATATGTGATTCATATATATTATTAATTCATGCTTATTTTTTTTAAACGCCATGCACAACTCTCGTTTGGTAACCATGCACAATTCATGTTTAATATGGTTATACCTTCTAATTGTTAACCATTCATTATTGATATAAACACACATTCTCACAGGTTTTGGTTGAGATATTGTCTCTAATACATGTTGTAAGAGAATAAATTAAAGGTCACGAATCTAAATAGGAATGGGGTTCATAATAAGATGTAGAAGAAGACGAAAGAAAATGCAGCCGCTGAAGGTAATGTGGCTAATTTAATGGATTATGAAGATGATCCAACATTTGGTGCCTCAATACCACATAATATAATGTTATCAAAATTTACAACAATTGCATGACAAAAATACTCAACTGAAACACTAAGGAAGGCTAGTTTAAAGAAACAAATCGAGTGTATCTACTACTGCGCACACAAGGAAAATCACTATTACAATGGATATAAAGAAGTCTTTGAACCAAAGAGCTATTGAGACCAAGCAATGAGGTTCTAAAAAAGAGATGTTAAGACGTCATAGAAAGATGTTTCTACAGATAATAGATCGTATTGCAAGATAAACTGGGTCTCAACAAAATGTGAAGTTTGCAAATAAGGTTTACCCTTTGATAGTTTGAAATAGACGTCTGGATAAACACTAAAGACAGTTTAGGTAAGCCTCAGTTTATGATTCATGTTTATGTTTTGCCTTCATTTGCAAATATGTTTATTTATTCCAATGTTCACAACTTGTGTTACTCGATATCGTTTCACATATAACTAGTTATTTGTTGATACATATAAATATTTATTCACGATTAATATGTTTAACTCTTAGTAATATTCATTTATAAAACTTCCTATTTGATATGTTTTTCTTAATAGTTTGTAATCAAAGAATGAAGAGTTGGGATAAAATAAAGTTGAGAGATAACTTCTAACATAATAGGAGAATAATCTAAAAAACTCAAATGATGTGCTGCTAAAGTCAAATCTTGAGAAACATTTACTGGTAGCAGCACTAACATAGATTTGGAGCAATATAGATTGAACAAAAATATGTTGCCTATATTGGAACATATGTTGGATAAAATTGGAGATCAATCAACTTCTAACAAAAAGAAATTCATAAAGCTGTTTATGTTACCTTGTCAAATGTTTTGAGTCAATCACCTAAAAAAACGATGTATTAAAAAGGTTGATGATGAACAAATTCATGTAAAATAAAGTTTTTTTTAAAAGGATAAAGTACCAATAACTACCCAAAATCAAAGTTATTCACTACTTACTATCCTTATTATCATTTATTCCTAGCAAAAAAACTATTTAACTTTGCTAATTACAACGTACTACATAGATATCCAAAATACTACTATTTATTATATTAGACTATGGTTTTTTACCAAATAATGTACTTTCATTAAATGTTCTCCATTTCTTATTCTTTTTCTTCTTAGTATTTTTTCTGTCTTTTCTCTTTCCTTTTCCTAATCTCTCTAGTATTTAAAGTAGAATTCAATTACGATGTAAATCGACAAAACTAAAGCTGACGAAAATTTAAATACGTTGTAATTTGACAAAGCTAAAATCGAAAAATATTATAATATTTCAGTAAATTGACAACTATGATCGAAATGATAAACCAAAATAATTATAATTGGAATGTGTTTCTAAAGTTTTGGATTATGGATTGTTTGGAATAAAATGATTATGTTTTCAGGTAAGTTTTATTAAATTGTGTGTTTTTCAGGTAAGTTTGTGTCCCGTATCCAGTGTCTCACATATATCAATGCGTGACGAGTGTAAAATAAAATTGTAAATATAAGACATAAAGACTAGTGATAGATACAAGACTTATTTTTAGATGATAGATGTGATGTTAGTGTCAAATAGCAATTATAGATTTATTTTTAGATGATAAATACGAGGTTAGTGGCAAATAGCAACGATAGATACAAGACATAATAGTTTGATGAGTTCAGATATCTATATTTGATATTGGGTGAACTTCTATATTTGGTATGAGTGGACCAATGATCTCCCATAAGCAATACACTATTCATGGAAAGTTATTTATTCTTTTATTTATATATTATGTACTAAATAATGTTAAAATAATCGATAATAGATTGTTTGGGTGATAAGATAAATTATTTTGATTAAGAATGATATTTTAAAAAAGAAATATTTAAAAAATTAAAATAAAAAAAAAGAAAAACAAAATTATTTTGAGGTAAATAAAAAGGAAACTTACGGTTTAAGATCCAATCCAAAACCTATTATGGATAAAGGCTAACAAAATTAACAAAATTTGTACCTAAAATACTCTTAGGTATAAAATCAACAAACACACGTACATATTATCTTTCTTTTATTTTTTTTAATTTAGAATTTTAAAGGTTTATATCTTTAAAATCGTAATTGAAAAGAAAAATATGAAAATAGCATTGATTTTATTTTTTTTGTAAGACGAACAAAACCAGATCTTTTCATGATATATTTTGAATTTATTTTATAAAAAATTATATTTTATACTGCTTTCTCGTTATATGGTTCCGCATCTATCATATGTCTGGTTTGATATCTAACATCTATCATAGTTAGCATGGTTTCTCATCTATCATAGTTGGTATGATTTTGCATCAAGCATGTATCATAGTTGCCTCATTTTGCATCTACCAGTAGAAAAATTAAAAAGGTTTTGCATCTAGGAATCTTCTTCGTAAAAGTCTTATTCTTCCTTTGCACTCTCAAAATTAAAATATTAAAATATTAAAAGTTTGTATCTTTTAAACTGTAACTCGAAAAAATAATATGAAAATACCATTTGTTTTTTTTTCTAAAACGAACAAAAATAAATATATTTGATGAGTTCAAAGATTTTGGTCACTACACACGAAGCCAATTCACTTATCCGATGAGGGGTGATTCAGACCATATCACACAACTAAAAAATCGAACATGGAAAATGTAATAACTTTTGACTAAGCTATTTGTTAATCAACTTTTAACTAATGGATCTTTGAATTCAACCCGGTTTCATGACCCGACCCGATAAGCCAATGAGTCAGTAATTAAGGTTTAAATACCCCAACTACTTTCATTAATGAGGGTGATCAAATTTAATAAAAGTAGACAATCTTAATTATCTCTCTACCGTACACACTAAACACAAAACACCTCACAAATATTTTAAACACTCCCTAGACATTTTACCAATCTACCCCCAGCCTAAAATAAACCAAACCAAATTGGCGACCATAGTGGGAGGCGACAGTGCCTAAATTTTACATTCAAAACCAATAAGAAAAACAGTTCAGATGGATCAGAATGGGCTAAATACTCCACATCTTGAGGTGGAATGTGCAAAAGAAAATAAGGAATACACCACCGAGGAACGAGATCAGTTGAGGGAAAAATAGGGGCTCTAAGAGCCATAAAACAAGCAGAGAAATATATCAAGGAGAAATCCAGAGCGTCAGTACTTCACCATACTGACAACCTTTGGGAGAATGAGCTATCCCTAAAGACTCACCTCAAATCAAAGAAGACACACCGGTCTAAACTTGTTGAAAGCTCTAGATCTGAATCCTCCAATAGCTCTTCAAATGAGGCTGAGCTTGAAGAATTCTTTTCTTCAAGCAGTGATGAGGGGAGATCCAGAAAAAAAAATGAAGTTAATAAAAAACCACTCAATAAAGAGGGACCGACATTATAGGCTCAAAATGAACTAGGGCAAAGGATCATCCCACAAGCATGTTAATCAAATGTTGATGATCCATTTGCTTTTCAATCCAAACCATGTATTTTAGAAACTCCTAATAAATATACTGTTTTTAGTCACAATAAAAACTGGAAGCAGTCACCTTCGTCTCCGAAAATACGGTCCGGACATCTTCCTAAAAGATTTGATAGCTCTAAGATGGAGAAATATGATGGAATTCGGGATCCGGACAACCATCTGGAGAAATTTCAAGAACTTCATGATGAATTCTGTTGACGACGATAAGCTCTTGTGCAGAGCTTTCTCCCAAACTTTTACTGGGAGTGCTCTTAAATGATATAACAGCTTTCCTCAGGGATGTATCAGAAACTTTGATACCTTTTGGGTTGCCTTCCGGAGGAAATTTGTTAGGCGTAAAGAACTGAAGGATAAATGGGATACCATTATCCATTGTGCACAGGAACCAAACGAATCTTTAAAATATTACATAAGTCTCTTTGTGAATACAAAGAACGGATTAGCAGATTTGCTTTGAGAAAGTGGCGATTGCTTCTCTTAGGAATTGATTGAATACTTGGAACTTAGCTGATTTTGTGACCCGGAAGAAGGCTATAACCTGGAGTGGCTTATTAAATCAAGTGGGAAAACTGATTAATGTGGAAGAAACAAAGAAAACGAGGATGCACCGTCAGATGAGGTCCACCATCATAACAACTTCTCCAGCCACTAACCAATCCGGTTACAAGGCGAAGGAGACCGGGCAATGATCTAATCGGTCCAAGCAAACTCAATCCAACCAGAGCCAGCCCCAGATCCAACAATTCAGAAGTAAGAGAGGACCTTGGGTCTAGCCAGAATGGTTCGCTGAATTGAGAGAAAATGTAGCTACAATCTATGATAAAACTAAGGATGAAGTACACTTTCGAAGGCCGGCAGTATTGTAGTCTCCCAGAGAAAACCGGAACACTTGTTTTTGCCAATATCACAATGATATAGGCCATAATACTCAGAATTGTATAGCATTGAAACAAGAAGTCCAGAACCTTATTAAGAAGGGAAAACTGGAGGTGTACGTTAAAAGACGAAGTGGAAACAGACCTGACAATGCTCCTCGGGCGGGTCCTTAGAAAAATCTTGGAACATCTGCTCAAGATGGTGCAATGGTGATCCTTGAAAGGTTCGGTTAGACTCTGAGTATCTGGATCCAAATCCAACTCGAAATAATATAGGGGTAATAACAGAAAAACTAAGACAGTATCCGGACTGATCAGGTTCTTCGAATCATTAACTATCTTTAGAGGAGATATTGTAACTACACCTATCCCTTCATCAAGGAAGAGGCTTGTCCATAATTTGGCTACCCAGTTGGAAGGAGGAATGTCTTCTCATTAATGCTAGTCCTCATTCCCGTTCATAGTCTTTGATGAAGATGACTTGGGGGATATTGCTTGGTCGCAATAGGGGAAATGATTGGGGATATTGCGATGGTTATGGGAAATGATAAGGGATATTGCTGGGATATTTCTTGGTCGCAATTGGGGGATATTGCGGTGGTTATGGGAGCTTCTATAGAGGGAAATGATATACGCCGAATTCTGATTGACACATGCAGTTCAGCAAACATCCTATTTTTAAGCTCCTACAAACAGATGAGGAAACCGGTTGTTATTCAATGTTTGAACAAAACCATTATGGGCTTCATAGGGATTTATGCGGATGTAATTGGGGAGTTTGAAGAAGAAGTGATGTTGGGCAAGGGGCAAAAAGATGGTAAGAGTACTATTTGTTGTGGTAGATTGCCCCACTTCGTACAACATAATTTTTGGGAGGTCTTGTCTCTCCAAAATGCATGTTGTGACCTCTACTGTCCATCAGTGTTTAAAATATGCGGTTCAGGGACAAGTAAGCATTGTCCAAAGTAGTCAGAAGATAGTCAACGAGTGCTATGCAACACCTCTTGCTCCTAAGACATTGGGGGCAGTTCGAATTAATAAATATTAGCAGTTATTGGAGCCTTCTACTGAAGAAGGTGAGATTGATGACCCCAAGGAGGCTCCCAGTGTCATAATACCCATTGAAGAAGTTGAAATTCATTCCCTTGTAGAGGGTAATAATATCAAGATTTTTGCTGAACAATCAACATGTGTTTGCATGGTGCAATAGTGATGTATCCGGAGTACCAGCAGATGTTATTTCACATAAGTTGTCTATCCGGAGTGATGTTGCACCATTTGTACAAAAAAGAAAAGATTTTTCTAAGGAAAAAGCAGACGTGATAGTTCAAGAGGTTGATCGGTTGACTAAGATGGGACATATTAAAGATTCCTAATATCCTCTATGGACTGCCAATCTGGTGTTAGTCAAGAAAAAGAACGGCAAATGGTGTATGTGTATTGATTTCACTGACCTCACTAGAGCTTGCCATAAGGATCTCTGTCCTGTTCCATGATTAGATCAGTTGGTGGATTCTACATCTGGAAATAAATTATTGTCTTTTATGGATTATTTTTCAGGGTATAACCAGATACAAGTAGAGACTGTATGTGTTAGCCATGTACACATAACCGTCCTTCGAGAAACGTTTGCCAACTTAGAGACTGTGAATTTGAAGTTAAATCCAGAGAAATGTATGTTTGGGGTCTGATATGGGAAGTTTCTAGGCTACATAATAAGTGAGAAAGGTATTCAACCTGATCCGGATCAGCTCAATGCCTTATTAGAGATAGATTCCCCTCGAAATATTAAGGAAGTTCAAAGGCTCACCGGAAGGTTGGCTACTTTGAATAGATTTATTTCAAGGTCATCGGATAAGTGCGCTCTTTTTTTCCAAATAATGAAAAACACTAAAGACTTCAATTGGTCCCCATAGTGTGACCAAGCCTTTATTGAAATAAAGAAACATTTATCTTCACCTAAGACTCTTTTCAAACCCGTTCGAGGAGAAAAGCTTTATGTATACATGGCTGTATCCAAAGGTGTTATAAGTGCTGTCTTAGTAAGGGAAATGGAAAATTATCCTCGTCCATTGTACTACATCAGTAAGAGTTTACTGGATCTCGAAAGAAGATATTTAAAGTCGGAGAAGTTGGCATTGACTTTAGTAATTGCAGCAAGAAAGATGAGGCCATATTTTCAAGCTCATTCTATTATTGTCCGACCGTCTTTCCCGCTGAAAAATATGCTTCAAAAGGCAGATGTATCAAGTAGAATGACCAATTGGTCAGTGAAATTGGGTGATTATGACATTGATTTCGCCCCTCAAACGACTATTAAATCTCAATCAGTTCCTGACTTCGTGGTAGAATTTCATAGCGATAGATCTTCTGGACAAGATTAAAAAATAACTGCAAGAATGAGTGGGTGGTCCGAATTGATGGTGGATCAAACACTATGGGCTGTGGATCTATAATTTTCTTAACCTCTCAATTTGGTGATAAAATGTATCAAGTTATATGCTTTGGATTCAGGGCCTCTAACAATAAGTCTGAACATGAGGCAACTATAGTCGGTCTTAAGTTAGCTCTTCTCTGTAGAGCTAAGAGAGTCGGGCTAATGAGTGACTCTCAATTGCTTATCCACCATACCTAAGGACAGTTTAAGTCCAAAAAGGAACAACTGGTTAAGTACTTGTTCGTTTTGAAAGAAGTAGCAGCAAAGTTCAAAAGTATTTGCTATGAGCATATTCCTAGATCGGAGAATACATTGGCTGACTCCCTAGCAACTATAGCCTATTATGAATCCTACCCTTGGATTCTCATACAAGAATGTCCATCCATACAGTTAGATCTAAAGAAAGAAGATGAAGAAAATATGAGTATATTTGTAATCCAGCCTAAGGACTGGAGATACACCCTCCTTCAATACATTACCGACGGGGTATTACCTTCGGATAAAGCTTTGCCCAAAAAGATTAATTACAAGGCTTGTGGTTTTTTTTATAATAAGAGAAATTCTCTATAAAAAATCTTTCAGCAAACCTCTATTACGCTGTTTGGGATTCGAAGAGTCCCAAGTTGTCTTATCCGAACTACACGATGGGGAAGGCTCAACACATTGTGGATACAGGGCACTGACCCGAAGAGTCTTGTTAGCTGGATACTATTGGCCTACCATAATGGCAGATGCTAAAGAAATGGTGAAGAAATGTGATCCATGTCAAAGGTATGGGTATAAAAATCATGTGCTAGCAGTACCTATGGAGTATATTTCTGAGCCCATACCTTTTGCTAGATGGGGGATGGATTTAGTTGGACCCCTTCCTATGGCATCCGGGTGATGCACAACTATTATAGTCGCCATTGACTATTTCTCTAAATAGATAGAGGCAGCTCCTTTGGCTGGAACCACATCAAAAGTTGTTATCAAGTTCATTTTATCCAATATATATTTCAGGTTTGAAGTTCTTCATAAAATTACTACAGACAATGGGCCACAGTTTGATAACAAAGACATCGAAGCCTTTTGTACTTCTAGAGGCATTCAACATGGTTTTTCCTCTTCTTTCCACACTCAAGAAAATGACCAAGTTGAGATTGCAAATAGAACCATCTTGTCCGAATTAAAGAAGATCTTGGAGGAAGCTGTAGGAAAATGGCCAAACTATTTACAAGAAGTATTATGGGCCTACCAAACTACTCCTCGGGTTTCCACACAAGAATCTCCTTTTGCTTTGGTGTATGGGATGGATGAAATTACTCTCATAGAAGCTAATTTAGCATCACACATGGACCAAAACTATTCTGAACAAGCTAATAATATAGCATTTAAGAATCAGTTAGACTTAATAGAGGAAAAAGTGTTGAAGCACATCTGAGAACATCACATTACCAAGGCTTAATGAGGAGCTGATTTGCTTCCAAAGTGAAAATAAAAGATTTTCAAACAAGGGATAAAGTCTTAGAAAAGTCTTTTTACATACCAAGGAGAGGCAGTTCGGTAAATAAAGAAGAATTCACAAGTGCTTTTCCATCTACTGGTCAAGAGGCTGGGGTTCGTGTTAGCTTTAATTTTTCTACCACTCTCCGAAGTCCCACTGACAAAGAGAAACTGTGTCCTCCAAGGCTTTTGGGACTCCAACAGGTCATCCACGACTTTGAAATCATTCCACATATTGTAATGATAGAAGGGGGTTTGGTGATTCTTGCACAGGCTTGCTACAACAGCAAACTGCTCAATGGGGAGTGGGATTTTTGATAGCTTGGACGCCATGATGCAGGCTAGAAGAGTATATCAAGAATTGGGGCTCAGCTGGCTGGTGCATAGTTTGATGAGATGAAAGTATCTGACAATCTATGGGTCTAAGGAGAACCGAAGTCCCCAGTTCAGTACTTCGGTGTAGACCACCATCTCGTTCAACATGCAGTCCTTGGGGGTCTCCGAAGTGATTGGAATCCTCATTTTTTAAGAATCTGGGATCCTCCATTTGGTACAGATATGACCCAACTCATCTGTGTGGCTATAAACATAATTGATGTTCTGCAAAACAAATGGTCTTATCCATCAAACCACTTGTCCAAACACACCTCAACAAAACGGTACTTCAGAACGAAAAAATCGTACTTTACTTGAAAAAACTCGTGCTATTATGATTGAATCTAGAGTTCCTCATTCTCTTTGGACAGAAGCTCTTGCTACAGCTACGTATCTTGCAAATCGTCTACCAACCCGATGTCTAGGAAATAAAACTCCATTACAAGTGCTTGCCACCCAAGTTACAATTCCATCTGTTATGACCTTACCACCTCGTTTCTTTGGTTGTTCGGTGTGTGTTCATATCCCTAAAACTAGTCGAAACAAACTTAATCCGTGTGCTGAAAAGTGTGTATTCATTGGGTACGGTGTTCATCAAATGGGATATCGGTGTTACAATCCGGTTACTCGTCGAATCCATGTCACCATGGACTGTGACTTATTAGAATCCGATTATTTGTTTGACCACCAATCTCGTTCTCAGGGGGAGAAAGTAAGTGAATCACTCGACTGGTTGCTATATGAAAGTTACTTTGAGGATGTGCCGATAGAGTCGGTAGATGGCGCCACCGAACACACCTCTTCCAACATAAAGGAGACTGACGAGGCAATTCTTACCACCAATGATTCTCCCGAAGACAATGTCCAACAAGAAATAAATGCCATGGATACTACCAGTGAATCAGCCGAAGAAAATGTCCATCAAGAGGTAAACAATTTACGATGTCATAATTCACAAAATGCTACTGACCATGACATTTCAGGAAGTTCATTTGTTGAAACTCAAAATCCGGTTCTTCCCCCAAGAAAAAATAGAGGAGTTCCTCCTGACCGGTATTCACCGGAACACGTTCCTCGTGCTTCTACATATCCGGTAAAAACGGACAGGAAAGGAATGACGAAGATTGCAAAGGTGTTTGCAGCTACTATTCTCTCTGAACAAATCCCTAAAACAGCTCAAGAAGCTAAGAAGATGACTGAATGACATGAGGAAATGAATACCGAAATGGAAGCTCTAAAAAGGAATGGTACATGGGAGAATTGTGTGTTTAATATAAAATATAAATCTGATGGCACCATTGAACGACACAAGGCAAGATTTGTTGCCAAAGGATATACACAAACATATGGTATAGACTACTCTGAAACGTTCTCTTCGGTTGTAAAGATTGACACTATGAGAGTTTTACTTTCAATAACTGCGAATAAAGATTGGCCTCTTCATCAATTTGATGTAAAGAATGCTTTATTACATGAAGACTTGGAAGAAGAGGTATATATGGAACCCCCACCAGGGTTCTCTGATGGTTTTAAAGAAAATGAGCTATATAAACTGAAAAGGCATTATATGGGCTCAAACAGTCTCCTCGTGCTTGGTTTGAGAGATTTACAATGGCAATGAAGCAGTATAGCTACAAACAGATTAATGGGGATCATACCTTGTTTTACAAAAAGAGAGGAGAATTAGTTACTTGTCTTATAATATATGTCGACGATATGATTATAACGGGGAATAACAAAGAAGAAATTAGCTCTCTTAGGAAAAACCTCTTCAAGGAGTTCGAAATGCAATACCTTGGGGGAGCGAAGTATTTCCTAGGAATCGAGGTTCTTAGGTCAAGAGGAGGGATTTATATCTCCCAACGGAAATATATATTGGATTTATTAGCTGAAGTTGGCATGGTGGATTGCAAACCAAATGACACTCCTATGGTTGTGAATCACAAACTAAAGATAATTGAAGGGGCCAGACCAGTGAGTAAAGAAAGGTACCAAAGGTTGGTGGGAATATTGATTTATCTGGCTCACACTCGACCCGACATTGCATATGCGGTGGGAGTAGTTAGCCAGTTCATGCATCATCCTCAGGAACACCATATGGAGGCGGTAATGAGGATTATTCGATATCTCAAAGGCAGACCAGGAAGAGGCATAATTTTTAAGAAAAATGGACAGGTTGATGTTGAAGTATTTTTAAAAGATTTTTTACATTAGAAATATAAGTCTTAGATTCTCACAACCAAATATGTAATTAAATTGAAAAAATATAAATCATTATGAAGTTACATTCCAAATATATATATATATATATATATATATATATATATATATAATATAATATAGAATCTCAATAATTTAGTCGTTGAATATTTAGACATTTGACTCTTCTGAGAAATGCCACGACTTTCTCTATTAAATTTACTTTAAGATATTTTTTAGAATGAAGAACTAGACTCTTACATATTCACAACCGTACATAAAATTAAGTTTTAAATAATAGAAATCAGTATATAATTACACTTAGTCCTTTAGCTTTAAAACATCGCAATCATGAAATAAAGAACCAAATTGATCTAAATCAACAAAATCGATGGACTACATATATCGAACTCATGAAGTAGATGTACAAATTATCAAAATCTCCAAGTTGAGGGACCCTTATCGGTATTTTTGTAGCTAAATGACTATATATAAGAAACAATCATAATCAAAGAATAAATCATCGATTTAAGTTTGTTCACAACTATATATAGAATTAATTTTTTAAAAACTAAAAGAAATTCAAAAGTATATTTCAAACAAACACATAAATGTTATATAAGGTAAACCAACGAGATCCTTGGGAGATACTACAGATGTTATGGGAAGAACTAATCCAGTATGAATTACTACTTTCTCTAGATATCGTTATCTTTGAAATAATAAAAGAACATACAATTATCTCAATTTTATGAGATTGTATAATGTAATTCCTACAGTTTGCAGCTTATGAGTAATTTCAAACGACTAATGTTTTTCTTGTTATGATAGTAAATATAACCGTATCACTTGTTATGGTAGTAAATATAACCGTATCACGAAACAATTAAAATGTCTACCATAAACAACTTTAATAATCTGAACGTTAAATCCAAATAATTTGTTTTTTTTTTCACATTTTGCAATGTTTATCTAGTATTATTTACATATTCACATCACATTTAAAAGAAAAACAACCCATAATTCTTAGACTTAACAAAATTGTAAGCATATTAAAATTGCAATCGAAAATAAATATGATGGTAATAATACTCATCGGTACTATTTATGTTAGTAAAAAAAATACGAGAAAGAAAAAAAAGGTGGCACCGCTGCTATGATATGTGAGGGAGACTATTCTTTGTATTAAGACCATCAAGGTGTCCATTTTTCTAAACATCTGAACAGCCTTCCATAGTGATGGAAAAGAACATGGAGGAAAACATAAAAGAAGCCTCTTTCGAGACTGAGGCGCCCGGTCAAACAGGGGATACTACCTGAGATTAGAAAGGTAAGACCAAGGTAGGCATGACTCATCCAGACGCTCTTCCGGAGAGTTTAGAGGGTAAGGTAGACCCTTATTTGAAGCATGTTAGTGTCAAGTATTTGCTGGCTTTTCAGAACATCAATTTTGTTTATACCCACACAGATGAGTTGGGTCAGATCTGTACCAAATGGGGGATCCCGGATTCTTAAAAGATGAGGATTCTAATCACTTCGGAGACCCCCATGGACTGCATGTTGAACGAGATGGTGGTCTACACTGAAGTACTGGTGTCCATTTTTAGTTTAGTTTTCACTTGCTTCATTTGGATGATAAATTCACTAAAGAAGAATGGTCTATACCTAAAAATCTCGATGTTTATTTAATTACGAGAGCAAATTATGTCTAACAGAAATCCAATTGTCCGATTGACTGTATATCACTTTTGATATGGTCAGATAACCATATTTTTTATTTGGCTTAACGTCTTCCACGATAGTAATAAAAGGAAGGAAAATTTTAGGGATGCATCCCGCGTACATATTTTCATTTTCTTTGTTAATAGATTTTTGGACGAAACATTGTAATATTATATTTAAGTTCAATATGAAAACTCACTTTGCTTGAATAATTCAAAAAGATCTTTGATTATTGAAGATTAAGCAGCTTGTGAACTTTGTCCCTTAAAAAAATTAACATTATATTGATTAGTACCAAGGTAGAGTCTTAGGGACACGTTAGCTCTCTCATACCTACAAAAATAAACTTTTATTATTATAATGTTGATTTTTTATATAAAAAATATAACATGGAAAACGAAATTCGTACTTACATATTGGTTGTTCTATTTCTTAAATGTTTAATCTCGTTGGTGAAGTGATTAAATAATTGTCCCCGTAGTTATTATCAATATCGTTAACGATGCTAGATTTTTTTATACTATTCCTCCATGTATGATTTGACAATAATTTTATAAAAACATTTTTGTTTATTTTTCATTTGCATAGCATGTGGATTGCATCCAAAAATAGGTCTTCAATAGCTAACATCAATGCTAATTCATGATTTGTCAAAATGATACTAGGAAATGCACACTTATTATCCATCAGTATTGTTCTTTGAACATTTAAAGCCCATGTGTAGTTGACTTTCTTCTCCACACTCATAAAAATGAACCAATGCACAATATAAGTTATGTGGAAGTTATATCAATAATCTCAAGCAATATAATTTTATACCTTTTCATCTTATAAGTATAATCCAAGATAAGTACATGTGAAAATTTACACAACAAGTCAATAATTGTAGGGAGCAAAAAAATAAATTGGTGATCACATCCGTTACATCAACTGTTAGATGCCATATGTAATATATTCGTTCCTTCAATTTCGTTAACAAGTATTACATTTGGGTTTGACCACCTTCAATATTTTTAGCGACAATTGTAGATCGTGTGCATGTTAATTTTTTTTTCTGGGCTATGTATATTCAAACCAACATACATTTCCCTATGACACGAACTAAGTAGCTATAAGTTACAAACTAATTCATCTTCTTCAGCCCCGAGTCTACAAACTTTTGAATGACCATTTAACGGGATGAATAATTTGTGGTTGTGCTTCATGTTTACAATGGTTAATCTCCAATAAGAAGCTATACATCCAATGGAAAGTCTTTTAATTCAAAAGGATACTCGTATTTTATTGTACACTTTCTTTTCCTCATAGTTTCCGCTTTACCTTTAGATTTATAAATATGTACCTCTAATATTTGTAAACTATCCTAGATTTTTTATCATATTTACCAAAATTGTAAAGGGTAAAAATGTTGATGAATCTTATATTTCTTCCTTCGAATTTAAGCATTCATTCCAAAGTCTAATACGTGTGCGGGGTAAAAATATGTGTGTAATCAGCTACCATAAATCGTAGTTGTTCAGGTTCCCACAATATATAATCGTACATTTAATCGCACATATGAAGAAATAATAACACATATTTCAAACTGAGATTTGCAATAGAACATTCTATTGCGCCTAACGAGAAATAAACCTACCAAATATCGCAAGTTGAGTGTAGCTAAACCTATAAAAATCTCACATTAGGTGAATTAGACTACACGAAACCACATACTGGGTGTAACCAAAACCTACATAAAGTTGCATTTGGGTATAATATTTCATGTTCATAAAAAAATTGTATGATTTAAACATATACAGTTATAAAGCTTAGAATGTTACCTCAATCGTAATTTTTTCATTTTCATCTAAAAAATCAGACATGTCACAACTAAAATCGTTGTTATGCATATATAGTTTAAGTTTTGCAATTTTAGAAGTTTTAGATGTTTAGACATTAAATGTCTAGAGTTTAGATGTTTAGATGTTTTCGGGTTTTAAGTTTTTTTGGTTGAGTGACACATATGTAATTATCAGGGTTAGTTGGGGGTATTTTTGGTTTTTTTAACTTTATAATTTTGTTAGATAAATGTGTGAGATCTAACAAAAACAAGATGGTTAGAGCCGATCGTGAATATTTCAGATAGGTTACTTAAGGCATACAATAGATACAACATTGTGCTTGGTAAACTAGAGACTCAAAACTACAAGTTAACATCAAATCCAGAGCAAGAACGTAGTATTTCATACGTGCATAATCCAAACCTATCGGTAAAAAAAGAGTTTTGAGCTGAATTCTTTCATATACCAAAAATATACAAAGGATGTTTTATTTAATAATTTATTGGAAACAAAATATTGAATATCTAAAAATATTATATATATATATATATAGGTTGTTGATTTATAGGAAAGACCTGACGACACGTCAATTCGAATTTACAACATTACACTACATTGTAGAGTTGGGATTTGACCCACCAAAAATATATATGCTAGGTCATCGATGACATAATATTTATACCCTTATGGGAAGCATTATCCGCTTGGTATCCAAATGAACCTCTTGCAGCAGCATTCATTGAGGGATGACACCCTGATTCCAGTAATTTTAGTTAATTCTTCAGAAAGATAAAAATGACGTTAGATGATGTCACATACATTCTACGTTTGTTTGTTCGAGAACACCACACTAAACTAGACGATAACAATGATAAAGATGTCAATGCCAAATTAGTGATTGTTGCTTGGCCGGAAATTCATCATGGTAAAAAATAACGTAATAAATGTAAAGTAAGGGGACTAAAAATAACGTGGTTGAGGGATATTTTTCTCGCCGAGTGTTGCCATGGTTGGTTAAGGTTGATGGCTAGTACAAAGTATTACATGTGAGAGTATCTTTTTTGTATTTGGAACTATAATATTTACTAACAAAACAAAGACGTAAATCAACTTTGAGTAGTTGTATTCCCTTCGGGACTTAGCCATATTACATGAGTACGTGTGAGGATGTATATCTTGGCAGAAATATACCATGCGTCACGTTAGGCATCCAAATATGACACAAAGAAGATGAATATATTTGTGGCGGTAATTGAGTGTAGACTATAATAATAACTACAGTTTCCAACCATTGGGTCGTGAGGGCTATCAGACGTTCATACCGTATTTTCGTGCGTGGGTTCGAGCTTTTTAAGAAATATAAAACAAATAATTCCTATATAATCTTTACTCTAAGAGGCTCAGTCTCGAACTTTTAATAGTTGATATGGTATGTATATTTATCATCTTTCGTATATTAAGTATTTAAAATGCAAATATATATTGAAACATTTTTATTAATTATACTACAAGTCAACTTATAGTTATATGAGGTTATGTAGGCTACGAGACCTTTCCATAATATGTTATGGTTTGACCATGAAATCAGGTGTATAGATAATATAAAACCATTCATACCCGACCATGTAGTTTGGTATCTAGACCACATCCAATGCATACCAACTAAGCCGAGAAATGCCTTACTTAGGAAATATAGAAAAGACAACAATTATGCAGAGTAGAGCAATTTGGTTTGGTGCCATTAGGACCATAACCTTCTACTACTAGAATGAAAAGGCACGCCATTGGTAGTAGGTGTTGGTATTAATACTATATACCGATATTATGATAATTTCGTTAAGACTATTTAAAATGTTAAGTACCTTATTCCGGACGAGTAAAACCCAACGTTTCAAGAAATGTGACACACGACGCATGAAGATTCTATCTTATATGGGAGGATACTCAGTAGATAGAAGCATCATTTCCATAGATGAAGCTCGAGGAAAAAAATTAAAAATTGTGAGAAACCATAAATTTATGTGGCTCATATCCATTAGACTAGTGCTACATTTTGTATTTATTGATTCATTGTGTTTTCAGATGTTATGTTTTCATGTTATATTTTTTGATATTATGTTTTGAATGATATATATTTTATGTATTTTAGGTTGTGCATATGTTTTTAAAGTGTATTTAAATAGATTTTATTCAAAATTATCTTTTGTATTTATCTAAAAAGATACACTAAACAACCATAATAATTCTTTTACAAAATATAACTTTATAAGAATAAAAATTGATGTCAGTAATACACAATGATATTATGTGTCTGTATAAGACTTTTTTGTACTTATTTCGATAGAATAGATTGAAATTAGGTGCATTCAAATGGGAACTGACATCGACTCAACTTGTCGATATTAGTGTAAAACCTACTATAAAAATAATGGATGATGTGTTGTAAAAAAACAACTACTATAGACTTAATTTATCGATATTAATTGTTAATATAAAATAACTAGTATCGACATAACCTATCACGCAACCTATAGACACCTAATATTGATGCATGTAGTAGACATTTATCTTATACCTCACTTATCCACGTATTACTAGATTAATGGTTAAATTGTTCAGCCTTATCTATTTCAAGCTAGTTTAACCTAACTTTTCACTCCTTTCTCTGTATATATTAATATGAACTCTCTCATATCTTCATCGAAAAATATTTGAACAAAACAAATATTTTAAATCAACAATATCGAATAGACTACGATCCAAGATACATGCTTGCTAAAAGTCGTTAACATTGTGAAGGAAATAATAGTAGATGAAACTATATTTTTGATGAGTTAGTATGAAAATATACTATGTGTACGGTGTAAATTGTATCATCCCGAGTCTCCTAAGTGAGTAAGAGGTGAAGTCTTTACATGAAATTATCTGAAATCGCTTCGAACGTTTTTGTATTTTGATGTCTCGTACGATGCTATGAAAAAAAGTGTTCAAGGTTTTTTTATGTGTATTAATAAATAATGTAAATATCATCCTCAACGAAAATAGATGAAAGTAAGTAGAAATGGATGCGTACCCCAGACTTATAGACTCACAAAGATATAACTCACCTAAAGTACTATATTATTTGTATTTCATACTTTATCTTTTTCTTTTATGTTCTTAAACTATAGTGAATAATTATAATTTTGTTTTGTTTTCATTCTATTTTGAAACTATTGTACTTTATTACAATTTCGTATAGTTTAAGCACATTATAAAACTACAACGTTTGTTTCTCTATGTTCTTTAAATGTTAAAGTTAAATGTTAAAAATTTAAACAACATCATTGATAAAAATAACAATAAGTAAAAAAAAGAAGTTTGAAAATGGAAAGACTTAAGTTAAAATAAAATAAATTTACAAAGTAATACCAGTCCTGGATAATGTTCTTCGCTCATGGTCTTGGAGGATAGGATAAACAAATTGTATGTAGTTAAAAATAATCCGCCCAAGTAATGGATTCATTAAACTAATAATATATTCTCTAGATAATCTTAGCAACCTAGGATGAAATGCATATAGAATGTGTTTGAATGCATGATAACCTTTTAATTAAATACAAATAATATTATAAAATAAAATCTTGTTATAGATGTTATAAACAAGTTAATTCATAAACTTTTTACCTTAATGAAATTATTCTTGTTCATGTAAGCAATGCAAACCTCTTTTCTTAATATAAGAGAATTTAAAACATCTTTTAGAGGTAAACAAATTGACGAGTCATGTAGAGAAAGTGTACACATGGCATATTAAAACATGATCACAATGATGAAAAAAGTATCAGGCATTTGCATATAGTTCTTCATATCAGAAACTATATCAAAACAATCAAGCATATTTAGTTTGGAACTTAATTTCTTAAGTACCATAAACATCTTTATACAAATTTAAGTATGATCATTACGTGGCCATGAATCTTGATTACCTCATAAATGTATGGAATCATAAACGGGAAAGATGATTGCAATACAACAACTCTTGTTTAGGTTTTTAAAGTTTAGGTGTTATCAGAGGTTTGGTTGATATAACTTAGATTTTTTTAGGATTAAGTACTTCAAAGACCTTCAATAAGATATAAAGTCTCTATTTCGGATCATAATCACATACTAAACCATACTTGCCAATTTTTTGTTGTGTTTTTATAGTGTTTCAGCATGTTAGTGTATACATTAAGAAATGTATCACCGTACGGTTTGAGCTAACATGTTCTGTCTCTTTAATTTTTGTTATGTCTGCAAATCGAAATTATTTTCTAAATTCCAAATTGAAAGAAGAATTAAACTCATCTAATGTTGTTCCTTCTTCAATTTTTTTTTCAATAATATTCGTGTTTATATGCCACTTTCATAACAAGTATGTAACATATGGAAATACCTCATCGATTTCACTCATTAACATTAATTTATTATATGACAACGTAATATTAGGGAATACACACTCATTTTCTTTTATGAGCAACCGAAGGCAATTCATCCCCTGAATGTAGTCATACAACTTTTTTGCACCCGTAAAAACAAATGTAATATAAAATATTAAACATGTTAATGTAACCCTAATATGTCAAACAATAATTTTATACCTTGTAGTCTTGTAGGTATTATTCATAATCAAAATATGTGGAAACATCATTAGAAATTTTATGAATGTCGGGTTTTTCTTAATTTCACCCAACAAAAACTGCATGTGTAAATGACCACACATCTCCAACGTAGGATGTTTATGTCTTGCGTTATAAATATTACGCATGTTGTATATGTTTCCGAGTTTTGATTCTTCAAACCGTCTAAAACTTCCCCCGTACTTACACTAGCCATAGACAATTTCATAATAGTTTCTTTTTTTTGTTTATTTTCAACTTCTAAGAATTTTGTAGGCTCTTGATTATGTTTTATGTATATAACTTGTTTAGATTATTTCACTTTCAACTGTAACGTTATAAACCTTAAGTCTCAAAATACAAACATATTTTTTGGTCTCCCTATTTCTTCTCTTAGCATTATGTTAAGAGTTTCTTATGTTTTTTCATATACGATCCGAATTTAAATCAAGAGAAAAATAATCTCAGAGCTTTTTGAATCTTTTCGTCGTCATAAAAACTTTCAACCATCATGTACCGTATATTTTCAGCCATACGTTCTATCCATTCTTCAAATTCAGCTTTAGTGTAATTTGTATAAGTCGTGAATATCTGTCCATAATCTTTCAAACTAATAGAATCTATATCGGGTTTGATTTCCTATAAAAATTAACAACCACCAAAATACAAAAATAAATTAGAAAGTGATTAAGTTTAGTAAACCGGACTTCATCGAGTC
Source organism: Limnanthes douglasii subsp. nivea (assembly GCA_036936605.1). Taxonomy (NCBI): domain Eukaryota; kingdom Viridiplantae; phylum Streptophyta; class Magnoliopsida; order Brassicales; family Limnanthaceae; genus Limnanthes; species Limnanthes douglasii. The sequence goes on from JAUPFV010000004.1 coordinate 59,328,051, forward strand.
GACATCAATATCAGAAGTCGACTCCATAGAATTGATATATTATATTGACAATGACAACATACAATTGACCTATGAAGAATAAGGAAACTCAAATTACGATAGTAACTCCAAATTCAGTTGGTTTTATTCTAAACTATAAGAGGTAATATATATTTAAAAAATAAATATTTTTTTGGACTCGAAACAAAATGTGTGTTTTTCATATTTGGAATTTGATCGCAGTATATTTTTTTATTGAATTATATATTTTTACTTTTTTATTATATTTTTTTGACTTTTATATATGTGCTTGGTTTTTAATAGATAAAAACTAAATTATAATATATATTCTTAGTCCGACGAAGCAATCAAGACATCAACGACCGTTATTTATCGTCCAGGAATACATATATGAAGTTTTATTTGGCGTTAAGACCTCTAGAAACACCATATAAGTAATAACTGTGACAGTAAAAAAATGCATTGTAATTCCATGGTTATCGTCACATAGCTTCTGCATTTGTAGGTATATAGTGTAGTTAGAGTGTATTTTGATATATACATTGCAGCTAGGTTGCTCCATAAACTTATATTGTTCTTAGGTATTTCTTTGATCATCTGTAGTTTCTGGTTTTAGTAGACATACTATTTCGGAGTACTTTCTAGGATTTTTGGGTGTATATAATGATGTGTTACATTTTATAATTAGGTTGTAACGTGTTGTCCTGTTTCTGGATTTAGTGGTTTTAGACTCAATTTTTGATTTTCTGTCAATGTGCACGTGAAAGTAACACTTGTCTCGCATTTTCTTCATCTAAAAATATATCAATCTCGCATTTTCTTTACTTTGTGGTACAAAAGAAATGTATGGTTGTATTATAGCTGTGCATTATGTGTTAGTGCAAAAGAAACACATGGTTGTATTATGGTTGTAAATTATGTCTTTATTTAAACTCGCGTGGTTAATTTTTTCAAGAAATATCAAATTGTTGTATTTATGGTGAAAATGCAACACATCTTTAATTTTCCCAAGAAATAGCATGTACAGTGTAGTAGAATATCATGGTCGCAAGGAAACGCATGATTGTATTTTGGTTGTGCATTTTGTCTTTATCTAAACTCGCATGGTTAATTTTTCCAAGAAGTATCATGGTTGTATTTGTGTTGAAAATGCAACACATCATTAATTTTCTCAAGAAATAACATGGTCACGGTAGTAGATACTCATGGTCGTGAGGAAACCCATGATTGTATTGTGGTTGTTCATTCTTTATTTATCTAAACTCGCAAGGTCAATTTTCCGAATTAATATCATGGTTGTATTTGTGGTAAAAAAATGAAACACAACTTTAATTTTTCAAAGAAATAGCATGGTCAGTGTAATAAAATCTTATGACCAATGCATTGTTGTATTGTGGTTGTGCATTATGTTTTTATCTAAGCTCATATGGTTAATCTTCTCAATAACATGGTTATATTTTTGGTACAAAGGAAACACATCGTTATTTTCCCCAAGAAATAACATGGTCAGTGTAGTAAAATCTCATGATCGTGAGGAAACACATTATAATTTCTTGTTTAATCAACTTCTGTCTAATTTTATTTGTGTAGGAGATATGTCTCTGAAAGTATGCTTCTACAAATCAAGATTAGTCAGCATCCTAAATTTGATGAAATATAAAATAAATATTATTACTACGAAACATAACATTATTCTATACAATTTTGAGAGCTTCATTCGACCTCCGTAATGAGAAGTTCTTGTTGAAAAACCATTATCTACTTATTGATAAGATTATAAAGACATACTCGGTCAACGAGGACGCTTTTAAAATTGGGTCGAAATTGGTCAAGTTAACGACCACCGATATAAAGGTATTTTTCGGGCTTAAACACGATGCCGAGGAAATGTCTTTAAACAAAGCAGGAGGGTTCTTACTTCGCTACAAAGATGGTCCGAAACAGAGTCAATAATCATTTTAACATACTTATGGGCTAGAAATTCAATAAAAGTTGGCACAAACAAAACTAAATCGATATCAAATGCTATAATAAATGTACATCTGATATATATGGTCTACTATAAGTAGGATGTTCAGTTGCATTAATCTAGCATGGTCGGTACACTGAAGTTACATGTTTAGTATAAATAGGATGTTCATTAAAACCAATATTGCATGGTTTTTATTAACTATCGTGGTCACTACACTAAAGTCACATGATTTTTTGTCTGCCATAGTAATTAGCACTAAAGTCACATGGTGTGTGGTGTTTTAGAGGAATGAATAGAAAAGGCCACCAGGGAAGGTGAGGAGAATGTTACAAAGGATGTTTTTGTTTTATTGATCTTGTTTGTTTGCTCTACGATGTTCTATTAAGTATCAAGAGATATATTGGGTTAGAAATCGGTATATTATGTAAAAAACGTGAAAAAATAAACAAATACGAATGGTCTGGAATAATAAAACAGAAGCTTCTTATGTCAATTAGAACTTGTATTGTTGCTGGAAAACCCGATAGAGTTATCAGTTGTGTTGCACTTTATTTGTAAGAATGTTGGTACATAATTATATATAACTTTAAAGAAGATGTCCAGATGCTTATAAATTTTATGATGCAACCCTTCATCATGGAGCAAACAACCATTATGTTAGCACTCGCAAAGCCAAACATGATCCCAAAATGCTACAAATAGTGTGGATTAGAGTCCAAACCATCAACCATGGAGATGATTGAAATATTCTTCTGCTAGAAGATGATGAGGTATCCAATACATATTCTCAAACATTATTATATTTCGTGTAGGAATGCATGGTTAAAATAACTTATGTCTTGCATATTATTTATTGTGAAAGAATCACATGGTGTGTACAAAACTCGCGTGGTAGCTTTTAGTATACTAGAACTCGCATAATTGGAAAATTAAAAAAAACACATGCTCAGTAAGAATCCCATAAGATTCCTAGTGATAAATATTTTACTCGGTTATTCTTCATTGGATAGGTTTTGGAGGGTGAGTTGACATTGACAGAGGCTAAACGAACAATATTTTGTGACAATGAAGCAAGCGGGAACCCAAATGTTGTATCGAATGAAAGGGCTAGGAAAAGGACTAAAACTATAGCAAAAAAACAAGCAAAGGCCACCACATTCAAGTCAACCACCCAACCCCGAACAAACTAGCCCACAACCAGCAACAAAATACCAAGCCTTACATCCTTAACTGAAACTAGGGGGTTAGGATATGAGTTTGGTTGCACCCTTACTGATTAACTTGTCCAAGAAAACCTGAGTCCACAAAAGTCAAAGAAGACTCCAAGGACCTCAAAGAGTGCTGCAACGACATCCAAAGCTCGGAACAACATCCGAACAAAGAATATGACTAACTTCAGGAGCAGTTCTCTTTTACGTTAGAGAATGGAACTTAAAAGAAATAGAACTACCTACATGTGGTTTGTTAAAAACAAATGTATGGAGCGTTTGCTGAAACGTGGACAAAAATTTTAGTATATGTCTCTCATCTCATCGTGCTTGTTATATATGTTTTACTTGTTTTATCCTCACACATCTTATACCAATACGTTTGGCATTGCTGTGACAGATTGAAGAGCTACATAAACAATTAGCTTAGTTACGTTAGAAATTAGAATGATCAGAACTTGGAAAAATAATATTTCTAGCTTTTTGTTCTCCAAATATCCTTGTTGCAGTAACACAAAACACACAAGTCGTGGAAAGAGTCACAATAGAACCACCGGTCCTCGAAGATGTGCCACTGGTATCACCTGAACAACAAGTGGTAAAAAATGAATCTCTTTTAAATGAGACGCGAACTACACCAGTGGTACAAGATCATGAAGATGAAAATGGATCTTAAGTACATTAATATTCGAATTTGAATATGTATTGTCATATACCGTCGGTTTCTATATTCATATATTATATGGTTGTATAATAAAATTTGTATATCATGTTATTTATAATTTGATCATGTTATTATACTTTGATCTGATGGTCTAATACCATAGAATTCGTATTTTTAACAATTCAGAAGTCTTATGGTTTATATATCAAAGCAATTGTATCGTTTAAATATCAAACCACCCGCAATTTTAAATAATAAAAAAATTGTATCTTAAATATACAAGAACTTACATGGTATAAACCCCTATATATTCCATGTTGTAATATACAAGAACTCACATGGTTAAAAGTACACTGAAGTCGCATGGCCAACATATAAGAAAGTGCATATTAATAATATACCTGTTATCGCAAGTTCATCGCAAGAGGTATCACATTCTCAACACCAACAACACCATCAATCCCAAGAAGAAGAAACCCTACACCACCATCAAGCTGAAGAAGATGCACAAAACTATCAACCCCAACATTAACAATACTATCAACCCCAACCAAAAGAACCAACCTCCACAAAGGGAGAACTACTAACCAAACCGAAGAAACATGAACTAAATAGGAATCTCAAAACCAACAACAAGAACTAGCCTCCAAAAAGAGAGAATAACTCACCCAAACAGGAGCATGAGCTACAGTCCCACAACCAGCTGAAAAGGAAGCGTAACACCAACAATACCATCAACCTCGATAACAAGAACTACATTCTAAAAGGCATAATAAATCACATAGACAGAAGCAGCAACAAAATTCCCACATCCAGCTGAAGAAGAAGCCCATCACCAACAACATCATCAACCCCAACAACAAGAAACACCCTTCTCAAAGGCAGAACAACTCACCCAACAAGAAGTCGTAGCAACAATGCTCCAACCAACATAAAATCGTGAAGGAGAAGCATCTATGTTAGCTGATACGCCCAATAAAAGAGTATGTTTAGAACTATAATTCTTTGATGATTTTTTTGTACAACGTATACAGTCTTATTTTAATAAACTTGATCAACTTGAGGCTAATGTTTTCATGCAATGAATTTTGGATTCTATCACGGAAGATACGTTTGGTCATAACTTAGGAGATGTTGATGCTGACAATGTTGTATAGGAGACAACATTATGGGTAGTAGCTCTTCATTTTGTAAGTGGATTATTAGTAGATTAAAATCATTAAGCATTGAAAATATATTTTATATTTAGTAACATATCGGATGGTGTAATATACTTAGAATCCCACGGTTTGTATACTTAGAATCTCATTGTTGTTATTTTCATTAAGATCGTACAATTGAGTTGTACTTATCTCAAATATAAAGAATCTCATGGTTGTTATACATGGAATTTTACCGTGTTTAACACCCACTATTCTACATTCCAGAGTACCAAAAATCAGTGCAAGATCCCAATACGTGGCTTAATTAAGATTTCGAGGGTCAAATACATAACGAGGGTCAAGAGGAAGAGGTGACTTTGAATGGTTGGCAAATAATACAATAAAAACGTAGATTATTGAGGTATGTGAATACCACAAAGTCCTTAAGATACAAAGGGAAGCAGAATAAAAAGATCCATAAGTATGGTTTTTACCAATACAAGGTAAAATGAACTGATGACGATATATTAGGAAAGCGACCAGGAATTCAAGGTAAAATATACAAGTGTTGCGTCGTAAAGGTGGATTTAATGTTAGAAACTCATGTTAGTTAGCTTGGTTAAGACTAACATGATTACTTATACTAAAAATATTGCATGGTGTTTATTTTTAGTAAGATTGCATAATAAAGTTGTACAAATCTCTCATGTTTTGTTATACGCCTCTCACTTGTCATTTGATAGATTTTTTACGGTTAAATTCATAAGATTCTTAAATAAATTGATTTGAAATTACCATTCAAAGGTTTCAGAGGTGCTTACAGCTGTAAATTCAACGCGATACAAATTTATGCTCACGTTACGGTAAGTGTAACTAAAATTAGTTATTGATTATTATAAAAGTAATTTTTGTAATCCTTTTCGTTAATGCAGAAAACACCGACCAAAAAGAGAGATCTATAAATAATTATTGACGAATTATTCAAAACTATGGGTCCCCACACATATTATGTGTTACTTCTAGTGTGCAACTTCAAGAAAGATACAATCAACCACTGGACATTGGTGGTTATTAACATGGAAAATGGAATGACAACAAACTATAACCCACTAATGTCTAACAATAAATACACAACAGACTACACAAGGAAAACTGTTGAGCCACTGGTAAGTATTTAAAGTCATGAATGCTTGTTATTTGATACTAGTCTTACATATAAGCTTCTAATTGCTCTAAAATCTTGATGCGAGTTCTTGCATATGAAAAAAAGATACATATTTGTTGTAAAGAAGGGATATAAAGTAAAAAAATCAAGACATATCCCACAACAAAAACCATACAATCTCGAATGTGGTATTTTTGTTTGTGAATACACCAAATACATTATCCAAAAAAGCTTTGTATCGAACACTTAATAAAGATATATGTGTAAATACGCGAGCTCAATTTTTTTTATTTCTTAATTTATATGAATACAAACATTCGATGGTAGATATTTTAATAGAGTTTATTTTGATGTGGCCTAATTTGTAATTTGATATATTTTGTAAGTAATTTTTATTGTAAATAAAAAAAACAGAATAGTAAGTAAGCATAAAGTTGCAATATTGATTAACACTACTCTTGCGTGATTAGTAACAATACATGAATATGATTGTAATAAATTTTCTAGAATCACAAGGTCATCATATAATACAAGGTCATAAACCTTGTATTGTATGTTAGGTTTATATGTTAAAGACGCATGTTAAATAAAAAAGAACTTGTATGTTTGGCTATACTTAAAATACATTGCTAACTGGTCCTAACTCTTTTTTAACAAAAAAATACACTGATAACACATGGTAATTAATACAGAAAATGTCAACTAGTTTTCAACTAGTTTGTCATATCAGTATTTAAGCTTTTAATTATTTCAACTGGCTAAGTTTTTGTTGGATTTGACACAAGTAGATATCTAATCGTGACTAAAGAAATAACTACAAAACAAATATCGACATTGGGTTAGAATTCTGACTTTAAATAAGAGTATCCAGATTTAGTATGGTATTATACATAACTCTTAAAAGTAAAAAACTCTAACACTTTATATTAAAAAACCATGGCCCACTTCATCTTACAAATTGTATGGCTACTCATCTTCTCTGGACAATGGCCTTTCTGACTTTTAGACCACTTATATGACTAGCATCATTCAACAACCACAGAGTACTCGTCAGACTCTTCCAGAAATGACTCATTCCAGGATGAATATATCTGTGCGGGTTCTGTTTCATTCTCGGGATATAATTCAAAACCCAACGAGCTTTCATAAATAAAACAGAAGAGAGATGGCTCAGAAATAATAACAAGAAGAAGTCTTAGACACGAACGAAGAAGAAGAGGAATAGAGTGATGAGGAGCAGGTTGATGATGAGATAGATGAAGATAGTGAAGATGAGTAAGGTGATGATGAGATTGATGAAAAGAATGAAGAATCTGAAGAAAACGACTCTTCTTCTGACGGTTGAATATTTTTGTTGTTAACTCCCGTTGTAAACTGACCAAACCTAAAGTATACTATTATTTTTTGTTAGGGTTGAAACTATGGAGAATGTTATGGTTGGCTTTTTTTCATTCAAGGCAACTTGTAATCTCTATTTGACTAATAGAACAAGTTTATGATCTCATATAGGTTTGTTTTGCATCTTTAATATGTCATTTTATAGTTTAGTTTACAACAATTATATGGTTGGTGGGTTAATTATACAAGAACTCGCATCGTTTGTTTTGTACAAGTCGCATGGTCATTATAACTAGAGTTTCATATGTTAGTTTCTAAGAAACTAGCATGGTCAAAATACACTTGAAATCACATGATTGTAAATACAAGAACTAGTATAGTTAATATACTTAAAATTGAATGGTTGAATATACAAAGAATTGTACAATTGATTTAATAGACAAAAATACCATGTTTAATATACAAGAAACTCGCACAATCATTTTAATATACATGAAAGTAGCATGTTCCGTAAGCAAGTTAATAGAATATAAATCTGCCATCAAATGTTTTCAAGCCTGTTTTTGCATCTAAGTACAAAAAAAAGTACTTTACAATTAGCCAAAAGGGAGAAGCTATAAATTTCATGAAATTAAAACTATAAAACATGAGGAATGAACATTTTTAATATTTAAAATAGAACCTTACAAGTCCTTTTTATTATGGATTGACTTCGAACAACAACCCCACGTAAACTACTTGGTTGTTATTTATCACTTAGACGGAATACACTTTTTCTTCGGCCTTCCAGCTCGTCTTTTCATGTTGGAATCGAAAGAATTATTAGAACTTGATCATTCACCAAAATTGGTTAAATTTGGTATGGTAAAAGAGTTAGTTGACCTGTAATTGCTAATAGTGGAGAAGGAATTCATTAACATCATAGGATCTTGCTTAGTCGAATGAATTGCAACAAAAGTGCGAGAATATGGAAAACAATCTTGTTACAAAGAACAGAAGAACATTTGAAATCCATCAAATTAACAACCATAACATGATCTATTTTTTTTTAATATGGCTACTGAAGAATTACAGATTAGACAAGGTATCCTTGTTCGATATTTTCCTTTAACTTGTTTTCACACTCATGGTATAATTTAGTACTCCAACTTAACCCCTCTGAATAACATCGTGAAATTTGAGACATAAGTAAGACTCGAATACTACACAATTTTTTTAATCTGATAAACAATTTAGTCGGAGTAGAGGCCGTAGCATAATATCGTTTCCCTTTAACAAATGCTTGAGCATACTCTCCCAAGGTAAATTATCAGGAAACTTAACAACTTTGTTACCCCCTTTACATATAAAATCTTCAAGATGTTCATAAAAATATCTAAAGTTGGAGCATAAACACATCTATTAAATAGATTTACCTTCACAACCAACAATACCAAATTCAACAAGAAATATACATGTAAAACAAAATAAATAAACTGATTTTATCTATCTCGCATGGTGTTTATTAGAATAGAATCACATGTTTAATATCTTTAGAAACTAACATGGTTAAATAAACAAGAAGTCACATGGTTCGGTATACAAGAAAATATCATGTTCATTCTTTCAAGAAGTCGCATGTTTGGTGTAATATAATAAACAAGAAATAGCATAGTAAATATACAAAGGAAACGCATGTTCAATTATATGACAAGTATTATGTTTAATATACCAAACTAGTATGGTTAAATATATAAAAACTCGCACGGTTAAGTAAACAAAGAAAAATCATGTCTGATATACAATAACTCTCATTGTTGTCACATTAGAATCGTATGGTTATTAACAAGAGAATCACATGGTTATAACTAAACTAACAAGTCATCAAATTATAAGAGAAGCATGAAAATAACCGTTCTTACCATTCTTTGCTACGACATATAGCAATACACCCCTATGTTTGCCAGTTACAAAGGTTCTATCGTCAAATAAAAGCAGATAACATGAATAAAAACCTTAAAGGCAGGAATTGAATGCTACAAAACAACACTTAAATACGTTTCCAGCAGTATATTTCAAATGAAAATCGGTCGTAATATCATGACTCTTTAATTGTTTGAAGTATCCATTGAGTAAAGTAAACGAAATATAAGTATCTCCACAAAATCCCTTCATTTCCTTCTTTAAAGCATTCCATGAGAGATTGTAAACGGTGTCTGAACCATAGTCATGTTTAACAGAAATTTGTATATTTTTTAATATTACGGAATGACATGTCATAATAGAATCATGAATTTATGTAGCAATAAAATCCAATGTCAAATATCTTCAGTGTTGTTTGGAAAAAAACAAGACTGCAAGTATGTTATTCAACAAACCACTTAATCATCATAAAACCGGTGCTGCAATCAACTGATGCATAAAGTGTCTATTTGCATCCAGTTGAGACTTTATTTTCACAATAACCAGTTATCTTACTTATTGTATTATACATGTATTTAAAAAAAACCACGCTCTAAGGCATATTGATGACCTTAAGTCGACAGAATCACTGAGAAAACAATTTTTTTTGAACCACCATGTGGAAGTTTGTAGTAGGGTAAACTCTAATACCAAAAAAATATTCAATTGCTACTTTTTCTGAAAAAATTAAGCTTATAAAGTTAGTAAAGGGTGTTTAGGATTTTATTATAAAATTAAATATTAAGCGAGAATTATTTATATAAATAATAGTTTGAATCTTAAATAACAGTATAGTTTGGTTCAGCATATTCTTTATGACATTTCTTTTTTTAAGAACCACGTAATTATAAAAAATAATTAAATATAATGAAAATAGAAAAAACAAAAAAAAAAACAAGAAAATAACAATCTTACAAAATATTATACTAAAATTCTTCTTAAGAAACAATTCTTTTTGACAAATCTTCATCATAAATAAGAAAAGAAAATCATTAATGTTCTTAAATTTTTTGAAATGGTGGCTGTGCATAATTCCAAATCACAGCTTTAAAGTCTAAACCTTGGGTTTTAGGAAGAGCAATCTCTTCTTTCAGAAACGGTTTTTTTTTAATTCAAAAGTATGTTTTTACAAAAATATTGTTTCTTATTCTTTATTTATCTTTTTTTATTAATTAACCAATAAATGTGATAAAATTAAAATATGAGGGTAAATAATTTTTGTCTTGCGTATAACTTTTTTAAATATATTTAAAAACAAAAATCTCACCGATAAAAATCACATATTAGATAGGCGTTTCGTTTCCAGACAAATCATTCATTGTTCTAACTCCATTCAATCCATGGATACAGGTTGTGGTTTATCAAAAGTGGATAAACTTAAAAATATAAAAAGTAAATTATATTTTTTTAATCTCCCTATTTTACATTTCCAAAATATTAAATTAATATAAGTCGAAAATGATTTGAAAAATATTAAAAATACTGGTACTTATTTACATGCAGTTTATAAGTAATTTCCTTTATATAAACTAATATAAATATTTTCAACAATATTCATAAACACACAGAGTATATGTATATATATTTTTATAATTAGTTTTCAATTTTCAAAATATCATATTTTTTATATTTTAACTAAATTTTTTATTTTTATTTATTAATTTTTTTTCATTTTTTTTATTTTCGTAACCAAATTAGGAATATTTTCGCATCCGAACATAATAAAAAATTTATAAAAAACTTTTTTCAACTCAACTCATTTCACAACTATAACAAATGTTAGTTGTTTCACACACAATTAACATTTATTTTCATAAAACATGTTACATTTTGTTTTTTCATACAAGCAGACTTACATCGCAACCAAAAATCCTATTTATGCAACTATTGTTTTTACACATTTGCACGTAATTATGCAACTCGATCACATTTTTTTACCGCAACCAAAGTACACATATTTTCACACCCGAAACACCGTCCAAAAAAAATTAGTTTTTTTTTTCAACTGAAAAATGTACATATGTTCGCCTCAACTACAAGTAAGTTAGTTGTTCATTCCCAATAACACTTATTTTCACAAAAGTAATTTTTTTTCACACAATCAAACTTATTTCGCAACCAAAAGTGTTATTTATGCAACTTCTTTTTTTCTTATTTTTGTTATACATTTGTATGTAATTAACGCAACTAGACCACAATTTATTTTTAGCAACTTAAAGTACGCATATTTTCACACCTAAAATATAGCCTAATTTTTATTTTTATTTTTTTAAAATATTTTTATATAAAACAAATACGCATATTTCCGTAACTACAAAATAGTTAGTTGTTTTCACACCCCATCAACATGTATTCTTATAAAAATAAGGTTTTTCTGTTTTTTCTACAATCAGACTTATTTCACAACAAAAAATTCTATTTATGTAATTATTTTCATCTTAAAATTGTAACACATTTGTGAGTAATTACAAAACTGAATATAGTTTTTCTCTCCTGAATTATTTTGTCATCGAATTACACGTAAATACATAACCAAAAAAATAAGACTAAAAAAATCCATAATTTTTTTTAATAAATCTAGTTTTGTTCGTATTAAAAAAAAAACTAGTAATATTTATAGATTTTTAGAGCTATCGTTTGGAAGATATGACATTTATAAAAACAAAAAAATGAGAGAGAAAAAAAATTAATGGGTATATTGATATTAACAAAAACTCAAACTCGTTTTTCGTGTTTTAGTTTTAAAACCAGATGGTTATCTGTACTTTATTAAACCTTGAGTGATTTTATCAGTAGATTACTCATAAAATTATTGATAGTTTCAATTATTTGAAAACAAAAAACAAATATATAGTTTATGATAAAAACGTATTTTTATAAATCAAAATATATAAAAAAATAAAAAAATAGGCTCATATAAACTTTCGGGATATATTTTAAACATGAAAATAAGTCTAATAAAAACTAAAACAAATCAGAATATGAAGTATGGTCAAGTCTCTAAAAAATTTTAAAACAATGGAGGGCTAATAGAAAAAGTCAAAATATTACTAGGAAATTACACATGACAAATATGAGCAAATAAAGCATGTATCCGAGGGATATGACCATCAAATCTTACGTTAAAAAAAAGTATAACAAAATCACAAAAAACAAAAGTAAATAAGAAGATAAAATAAAAATAACTTAATCTAGTTAAAAACTTTTAGTACCAATTTGTTTGAAATAAAGGTAAAAAAAAGATACGATGCGAGACTGCAAATGTGAATTTTACAAGAGAGTTATTTTTTGAGTTCCACTTTGCATGACGTGGAAAATCATCATACCAAAAGATGTTGGCCTAATATAACGAAGGTAAGACATAAGACAATTTGCAGACACCCGGAGTCAGTTTGACCAATCGTGGGCATTCAAGATAGACGCAAATTTGGTGTAGGCCGTGTCTCATATACAATGAGTGAGTGCACAAACATAGATTTTATGCTTAATAAATTCAACACAATAATTACAAATGAGGATAAAGGTATATCATGCTAGATTTTATGTTATTATGTATGAGGTAAGACTGAAAGTATGAAGATATACTGATATTAGAAAATATGTGTAAAAGGCTTCTATAATGCTATAGTAACTATGTTGAGCTAAAAGTTTATATAAATAAAATAATTAATCAAATTTGGATAAAGGATACGATAATATATCTTCAATCATGACGTGCTAGATCTTGACGCCCTTCTATTGAATGAGAATAAATAAAACCAATGATAAAGAACAAACATATATTAGATGAATAACCAAGATAAAGTAACAATGGAAACGATAACGAGCTAAATAAAATTATACATAGCAAGTTGAAAATAATATAAAAGGAATATGATATAAACTTACACGTAAATAGGAACCATAATGACACTTGGTTACAAGACACAGAAGGATCTTACAACTAAATTATTCAAGAAGCTTATAGCACGTTCCTAATATTACAGAAATATCTCAATCAGTTATAGGGTAATTTAGTCATATATGTACAACTATTATCCCGGATGGATATCACACGTCTTTGTAAGAACATGTATATTATACCTTTGTTTTCAGGCATGATAAAATATATAAGTATGGTTGTAAACCTTCATTTGAGTTTGATTGATTTTTGAGTAATTAAAAGTAATCTTACAAATTTATTTTTCTAAATCATGAGTAATTTAGTCATTTTCATCATTGATATTAGTTTTGACAAGGTTATAATTCATCATATTTTTTGTGCAGTTTGTGGGAAACCTTTACAAAGTATCAACTTGTACAAATGGTATTGACTCACTTATGGATTAATAAAGACTTTTCACATGGATAATATGTTTATATATCTTTAATCATTATTTAATAAAACTCTACTATTTCTTCGTTAGTTGGGGAGAATAATGAGGTAATCTATGTGTGGTAGTAACCATTAATATTTCTTTACCAACTTGCGGGAACAATTAAAGTAGAAGGTAAGTCTCTAATAGTGGTAACACATCCTTTAGTCATTACATCTTCAGTCGAAGGTATTTTTGTTGCTCTTAGGTCGTCTTAATAATTACCATTTGTAAATGAATTAATTAATTCAAACTAATTTACATACTTTAGGAGTGCAACTGAATAAATTACGAAAATAGCAAAATAAGTCTAATATGTTACAAGTTCAGAGAGATGATGGATGAAGATTAAGAATAGAACAAATGTGTAAGGTATTATAATTTTTAACATGAAAGTAATGTCCAAAGATAATGATGATCAAGTGAATTTATGCATCAATAAAATTATACTTCAAAATGAAGAAAAAAGCAAAAAATATGATAATAATGACAAATACGATAGTAATGAAGTAACGTTTATGATAAAATAAATAAAACGAAAGAAAAAAATAGTTGAGTTGCGTTAATGAACATTTAAAAGGCCGAAGTTAGTTTTGTATACTTTAGCACAACCACTTTTGTTCCAAAGTATTTTGGAATGCAAAATACCTATAAAATTTGATCTGTATAAATAGATAAGTGCGACGATGCTAGAGATCCCGAGCATTAGTTAGAAAAGTTTTATAATATAATCTTAGGATTCCATCCTGATGATACACATTGTTTAAGCTTTTTCTATTATATTTAGAGGTAATATGTTGGCATGGGTTTGTAATCTACCTTTTGGATCAATTTGTAACTTTGAATAAATTTATAATGCACTTAAAAATCAATTTATTTGTAACAAAAATATTAAAAAGGATGGAGATTATATCATGACTTTATGCTAAAAATGACTGAAACATTGCGTGATTATGTTCAAAGATATGTTCAAAAGATGAATAGTTTAGAAGGATGTCAAGAAGGGGCTCCTTTGGCTGCTTATAAAAGAGATCTTCCTTTATAATATACAATATATAAGATTTTTTAAGGATATCTGAGATATTCATTAATATTGAGGAAACAATACGAGGTGTAATCGTGCCAGTTAAAGTGCAAGAACACAGAGTAGGACGTTCTAATAGATTAAGAGGCGATGATATAAGAAATGAAGAAGTTGTGATAATACATTCTATCTAAGCTAGATTTTTATATGGATAATGCCGATAGGAGG
This sequence comes from Limnanthes douglasii subsp. nivea, assembly GCA_036936605.1. Lineage (NCBI taxonomy): Eukaryota > Viridiplantae > Streptophyta > Magnoliopsida > Brassicales > Limnanthaceae > Limnanthes > Limnanthes douglasii. The sequence continues at coordinate 59,343,088 of JAUPFV010000004.1, forward strand.
TTTACATTACTTAAATAATAAATTACGACAATTTATGATAAAACAAGGGATAAAATCAATTACAAACCTCATAGGATGATGTTTACTCCACATAATGAAATATCTAAAAGATATTTTTGTGTTTATCATAATAATCAGTTAATGGATGAAATCCAAAGGTTAATTGATAATGTAAAATTGATTGAATTCATTAAAAATAAAGTTTTGAGAAGTCATAAGAAACAGGTAAAGTTAATAGTCAAGAAGAGATGCGTTGGTTTGAATATCTCCGACATCCATAAAATATTATAGAATAAATTTAAAAGTACATATTCTTGATAAATCATCATTACACGTAAACAAGGCTCCATCATAATTGCTAATTTCAAAATGATGATGACTCAAAAGGTTTAGTTACTCAATGTGAATATGTTATGTTAGTTACTTTAGACATTACTAGGGTAATCATTAGAAGCGAAAAAAATAAGAAGTTTGGCTAACATTTTGTATGAGAGTAGTTATGAGCGAATTATTGGAGCTCCAAATAAAAGATTGGAATAAATTTAGTAAGTTTTGTAGAGAGGTAAACTTTAATTATTTTGGAAGTAGAATTACCTATAACAATTGGTTTGGTCAAATAGAGAAAATAATAATATATAGTCTATGGATTTTTAAAAGTCCGTTGGTAGTTTCTAGACTATCTATTTTAGATAAAGTTGCACATATTTATGAAGGGAACTAAGTTTATTGAAAATACAAATTCAAAGGACTAACTTTCTCAAAAATGAATAGTTTGGGGACTATCTTTTAAAAAAATTGATAATCAACACACGCAGGGGGACTAACTTTAAAATTTTCATTGGTAGTCTTTAGACTATCCATTTTTGATAAAGTTAGCCACTTGCGTATGTCTATGAAAGGATCTAAGTTTATCGAAAATAGAAAGTCAAAGGACTAACTTTATTAAAAATGAATAGTTGAGGGACTATCAGCCAGAAAAATTAATAGTCAACACACGCAGGGTAATCAAGTATGAGTTGTCAGAGAAAGTAAAAAGGTGGCTATAGATTTTTATTTAGTATATTTTAGTCATAAGAATTCAACGAACGCAGTTGACAGAAGTGTTAAATGATACACTTGATATAAAATTGGTGAAGGGAAAAAAATTAAAAGTCATTGAAGTTTTAAATTTAAAGATAAACTTACTAGTTTCTTGAAGTTTAGTTTAGATGTTTTTGCTTGGATTATTGATGATACAACTGTAATAAGCAAGTCAGTAAACTGCCATGAACTAGCTATTGATAGAAGATTAATATCAATTTATAAAAAAGAGAAGTACTTTATCCAGATAAATATAAAGTTATTGTAAAACAAGTTGAATGATTTATTAAAGTGGGGCATAAAAATAATATAAATATTTGATATAGGTAGCGAATTCAGTTTCGATAAAAAATATATATCAATAAATGATATGTGTAGATTCTACAGATCTTAATAGGGCTTGTCTATATGATGTCTTTCCTCTACCATGTATTGATTAGTTAATGGATTATAAACTAGATCTCGAGTTGTTATCGCTTATGGATGCATACTCAGGGTATAATCAAACGAAGATGCATACTAACGATGAAGATCACACAATATTCATGACTAAAAAAAAGGTTATATCGTATTTTTGCAATATAGTTAAGGAATAATATGAAATCTTACATTGATTATATGATTATAAATCAGTTAAACATATAAAAGAATTGTCATAAACTTTTGATAGCCTTAGAAATGTTATTTTAATATCGAATATTTTAAAATGTTCATTTATGTATGAGCTAGAAGTGTTTTGGGTTATGTGATGAGAAATAAAGGTATTGAAGCTGACCATGTTAAGTTGAAAGCACAATTGACTATGGTCTTTCCTACCTATATCAAATATGTGCAAAATTTAACACGTTATTTTAGCAACTTTATTTCGTTTCATATATGAAACGTTTGATATGATTCATACATTTATTTAAAAAAAATTAACGGAGCGAAAGAAGTTTGATTGAAAAGATGAGTGCGTCAAAGTTTTTTATGAGTTAAAGCAATAATTTTACTTCGATGCAAATTTTCTCTACACCAAAAAGTGAACCTTTATAGTTTTACTTATTGGTTTTATATTTTACTAGTATGTGTTGTTTTGGTATGTGAAGAAGATCAGATTCATAAACTAATTGATTATGTGAGTAAAAGTTTAATAGATTTAGACATAATGTATCTTGATTTAGAGAAATTAATCATTATGTGAGTAAAAGTCTAATTGATTATATTTTCAAATTCATGTTATAATAGTTTGTACATCTTTTCATCTTAAAAGTATTTTATAAAATCCAGATATGTAATGTCGTATAACACGTTGGGCTATAGAGCTTGGAGAGTATGAAATTTGGTTTGAGCTTCGTATAACAATAAACGAAAAAGCGGTAGCATATTTTATTAATGAATATCAGGAAGAAAGTTGAAATGACGAGGAAGAAATATTTAAAAAATTACATAGAGATAGTTATATCAGTTTTAAGAGCATGTGAGGCTTAATGAGATAATGATTATGGAGATAAAACTATTTTACAAAGTCTATGTGGAGGAAATATTAAGTAATCTATTATGTTTGATTTTGAAGTAACTAACAATGAAGCTTAATATGAAACAATTTACACATGAATAAAATTAGCTTGTATATGTGAAGTAAAAAGTATAACCACAATTTATGGTTCACAACTTGTAATCAGTCAAGCTATAGGGGAATTTTAAAAAATGAGTGGTTATTTAGAAATGCTTAAGCACATAAAGAAAAATATTATTTTTTGCAAATAAATATTTTAGTAGCAAATACAAAAATATACCAAAGGCTATCATCAAGAAATTAAAAAGTTCATGATAGATTTTTAAAAGATAAAAAAGTAAAAGGATAACAAATCAATGAATAAATTAAAATATTTAGTAAATAAAAAATAATATTGGTAGTTTACATAAGATAGTAAATATTAATACAAAGTTTTGAAAAAGTTGGTTAATAAAAAGTTATAAAGTTAGTAGGTACTGAAAGCGAGTATGGTTATTAGTTGAACCCATCATTTATAAATATGACGAGGTCACACAAAAGGTTGTCAACGACCGAACTATATGTCAAATAAGAGAAATTGATATAAGCTAAGTTTATTATTTTAAAAGACAATGCGGACCACGCAAGGATCCGTAAACGTCCAAATAAAATGTTAATAAATGAATATGGCTATATGTCAAACTCATTATCTAAAAAGACAATGCGACCATGCAATGGGTCGTAAATGTTCAAACTATATGTTAGTTTGAAAATATTTTTGTAATATAAGAATAAGATCTTTGATGAATAAAAAATAATGCAATAAAAAGTAGGAAATTCTATTAAAAATTGATTATAAAATACCGATACAAAGTAAATAATAATGATAAAGATATTATACGAAGAATATTATTTGTTAAAAAAATAGAGAAAATTATAAATAATAATGAGCTAAATATTACAATAAGACAAATTTATAAGTTAAAGAGAATATAAAGGTAAGTAAATAAAACAAGACTTGAATAAAAGTTAGAAACAAGTAACAAAGTATGACTCGAACACTACCTGACAAAAACTAATGGTTCAAACAAAGTAGATAATTTAAAGATTGTATATAACCAATTTTTTAAAACACATTGGGGTAATTTGAACTTGATTCATAATGTCATTGATAGTATCAACTTCAGCAATGGTATCGTTGGTGTTAATTTGTTCGTATTTTTCATTCATCTTAGTTTGAATATATTTTGTACGAGCTAAACCATGTTCATTATGAGAAATGTTCATTATGAGAAGAAGTTATATTATCATTATCACAATCCTTATATTTTGAGGATTCATGCGAAAGACATATGAGAACTGCATTCTCGACGAACAGTTATCCACGAGGCCCTAAGTTTAATTTGTGGTTTTCTTTTCAGATACCAAGGATAAGATCCATGCGTAGCTTGTTAAAGACCATTTAAACAATTTTCAAAGCCTTTTTTTTAATAATTTGTGTGGTCTTGTGAACTACATTTGTTTCTCTTTGTTAACATTATCAATTATTTTTCATTTTTTTCGTGTCCTTAGCGGTAATAAAAATATTCCAATTTAGATAAAGAGGTTTCTGGTTCCTCTTAAATTTCTTGTTATCTTTATTTAAAGATAAATATTAGTTTTTAAATCAATAAATTCACTTTTAAGGAACTAAAATCTTCGAATTAAGGTGGTAATATAGTTTGAGAAAGCACTCGTTCAGTTCTAAGGAAAAATACTCTTGTAAATAAATAATTATATATATATATTTCATTATGGATATAGTTATATATGAAAAAAGAAAAACTTTGAATATGAATAGAAATATAACTCTAGGGTTATTTCACTTTATTATTTCAAGATTTTGGAAATTGCTTCAGAAGACGTATTCGAACCATTCAGAGACAATGATAAATTATTTTTGAGATATAATTTTAGATTTAATGTTTTTTACAAACTAAGACAATCATTGGTAGAAGGAGAATTCATAATAAACCTGATTTTTTTATTTTGTAACATCAATGTTTTTTACTTTTGTATTGATGAGTCTAGAGATTTGAGTCAGTGTTCCATGATTAAATCCAAAGCAAAATTCGGGCTAAACCACCACACGGAAATTCCAAACAAGACAAATATATTAATTATTGACTAAAGGAGTTGCTAATCAACTTAAAATTATATTTTTAACGGGTCTTTAAACTCGACTCGGTTTCATGACCCGATCCAATAAGCCCATGGGTCAGTAATTAAGTATAAATATCTCAACCACTTTCATTAATTAGGGTAATGAGAATTTATTACTCGTAGGCAGCATAATTATCTTTCTACTCTTCACACTAAACACAAAACACCACAAAATACCCAAAACACCCTTTAAGCACTTTACCAGATTACCCTCAGCCAGAAACAAACCACACCAAATTGGTGACCACAGTGGGAGGTAACTGTGTCTGAATTTTATATTCAAAACCAGCAAGTAAAGCAGTTCAGATGGATTCGAATGAGCAAAATGTTCCTCACCCAGAGGTGGAAAGTATAAGGGAAAACAAGGAATATACCATCGAGGAGTGAGACTAGCTAAGGGCTGAAATAGAAGCGTTGAGAGAAATAAAACAAGTAGAAAAAATAATTAAGGAGAAATCCGGAGCGTCAGTACTTCACCATACTGACAATCCTAGAGAGAATGAGCAATCTTTGAAGACCCACCTCAGTTCAAAAAAGACACACTGATCAAAGCTTGTTGAGAGTTCTACATCTGAGTCCTCCAGCAGTTCCTCAAATGAGGCAGAACTTGAAGAATAAATATCTTCAAGTAGTGATGAGGGAAGATCTAGAACAAAGATGAGGTTAACTAAAAATCATTCGAGGAAGAGGGACAAACATCGAAGGCTCAAAAGGCACCAGGGTAAAGGGTCAACTCATAAGCATGTTGATCAGTTGTTGATTGATCCCTTTCCCTTTCAGTCCGAACCGAGTATTTTTGCAACCCTAATGAAGATACTGTCTTCAGTCGCAGCAAAAATTGAAAGGCAATTATTTGTGTCCGCAAAAATACTCTCCGGAAATCTTTCTAAAAGGTTTGATAGCTCCAAGATGGAGAAATACGATGGGAGTCGAGATAGCAACAACCATCTGGAACAGTTCAAAAATTTCATGATGACCTTTGACGACGAACACAAGATTTTGTGTAAATCTTTCTCCTAAACTTTCACAAGGAGTGATTTTAAATGGTATAACAGTATCCCTTAGAGGTGTATTAGAAATTTTGATACATTCTGGGTTGCTTTCCGGAGGCAATTTGTTGGAAGTAAAGAACTAAAGAGTAATGGAGACACCATTATCCATTGTGCTCAGGAATCAAATGAGTCCCTGAAAGATTATATAAGTCACTTTATGAATACGAAAAATGGGCTAGCAGATTGCTTTGAGCAGGTTGCAATTGCTTCCCTTAGACAAGGTTTAAATCCTGGGAATTTAGCTGATTATGTGACTCGGAAGAAGGCTATGACATAGGGTGATTTATTGAACCAAGTGGGAAAACAGATCGATGTATAAGAAACAAATAAAACAACGGTACACCATCAGGTGAGGTCTACCACTACAACAACAGCTCCTTCAGCCACTAACCAATCCGATTACAGGGAAAAAGAGATCGGACAAGGGTCCAACCGGTCCAAACAGAATCAGTCCAACCAAACCCATAGCCAACAAACCAAAAGTAAGAGGGGTCCCTGGGTCCAGCCTGAGTGGTTCAATGAGTTGGGGGAGAATGTGGCCACAATCTATGATAAAACCAATAATGAAGTGCACTTTCGAAAACCGACAGCATTGCAATCCCCCAGGAGAGAACCAGAACACTCGTTTTAGCCAATATCACAATGATATTGGCCATGACACTCAGGATTGCATAGCATTGAAACAAGAGGTCTAAAACCTTATTGAGAGGGGCAAGTTGGGAGCTTATATCAAGAAACAAAGTGGAAACAGACCGGATAATGCACAAAATAATGCTCCTCGGATGAATCCTTCAAACAATCCTGAGACATCTGCACAAGAGGGTGCAATGGTGATTCTTGAAAGATTTGATGTAGACTCTGAGTATTTGGATCCAGATCCAGATCAAAATAAGGTGGGGGTGATAACAAAAAAACTAAGACAATCTCCGGACTGATCTGCTTCGTCCAATCGTTAACCATTTTTGGAGGAGATATTGTGCATGCACCTACCAGTTCATCAAGGAAGAGGTATGTCCATAATTTGGCCACCCAGTTAGAATGTGGAATATCTTCTCATCAATACCAATCCTCATTCTCATTCATAGTTTTTGATGAGGATGACTTGAGGGACATTGCAGGACCTCATGAGGATGCGGTGGTTGTAGGGGCTTCAATAGGGGGAAACGATATACGCTGAATTCTAATTGATACAGGCAGTTCGACAAACATCCTATTTTTCAGCTCCTACATGCAAATGAGAAATCCAGCAGTTATTTAACGTTCGAACAGAACCATTGTAGGCTTCACAAGGATTTCTGCAGATGTAATTGGGGAGTTTGAAGAGGAAGTATTGTTGGGCAAAGGGCCCTTTAAAAAATGGTGAGTGCTATTTGTTGTGGTAGATTACCCAACATCGTATAATGTAATTTTTGAGAGGTCTTGGATTTCCACAATGCATGTTGTGGCCTTTACAGCTCATCAATGCTTGAAGTATGTTGTTCAGGGACAAGTGGGTAATGTTTGGAATAATCAAAAGATAGCGAGGGAGTGCCACACAACAGCTCTTGCCCCTAAAACTCTAGGGGGAGTCAGGATTAACAGCTACTGAAGCCTTCTACTGAAGAAAGTGAGATTGATGATCCCAAGGAGGCTCCCAGTGTTATAATACCTATTGAAGAGGTTGAAACTCACTCCCTCGCAGAGGGAAAGAATGTTAAAATTGGTTCTAAGCTGCCACCAAAGTTGAAGCACCGGTTGTTGTCCTTTTTAATGAATAATCAACATGTATTTGCATGGTGCAACAATGATGTTACCGGGGTACCAACACATATTATTTCACACAAGTTGTCAATCCAGAGTGATGTTGCTCTAGTTGTGCAAAAGAGGAGAGTTTTTTCCAAGGAGAAAGTAGATGTGATTGTTCAAGAAGTTGACCGATTAACCAAGATGGGTCATATTAAAGAATCCCAGTACCCATTATGGACTGTCAACCCTGTGTTAGTAGAGAAAAAGAATGGCAAATGACATATGTGTATTGATTTCAGTGACCTCAATAGGGCATGCCCTAAGGATCTCTATCCCATTCCTCGGATAGATCAGTTGGTGGAATCTACATCTGGAAACAAGCTGCTATCCTTCATGGGTGCCTTTTCAGGGTACAACTAGATGCCTTCCTCCAAGTTTTCCTAATTAGATTGGCAGGAACATAAAAGTGTACATAGATGATATGATGGTTAAAAGCTTGGAGGAAGATTCACACATATCTGACCTTCAAGAGATATTTTCCAATTTGGAAGCTGTGAATTTAAAATGAAAAGGGAATCTAGCCTGATCTGGATCAACTTAATGCCTTATTTGCAATGGACCCTCCTTAGAATGTTAAAGAATTTCAAAGGCTCACAGGAAGGTTTGCTGTATTGAATAGGTTTATTTCAAGGTCATCAGACAAGTGCCCTCTACTTTTCCAAGTATTGAGGAATGCTAAAGACTTTAATTGGTCTCCACAGTGCGACCAGGATTTTATTGAAATAAAGAAACATTTGTCCTCACCCAAAACGCTTTTCAAACCTGTTCGGGGAGAAAAGCTTTATGTGTATCTAGATGTACAGAATATGCTATAAGTGTTGTGCTAGTAAGGGAAGTGGAAAATTATCCTCGTCTGGTGTACTACATCAGTAAGAGTTGACTGGATACTGAGAGAAGGTACATGAGGCTGGAGAAGTTGGCAATGGCCTTAGTAATTGCAGCAAGAAAAATGAGACCCTACTTTCAAGCTCATTCTATTGTTGTCCGAACGTCTTTCCTTTTGAAAAATGTTCTTCAAAAATCTGATGTATCAAGAAGAATGACCAAGTGGTCAATGAAATTGGGTGATTACTAGATTGAATTTGCCCCTCGAACAACAATTAAAGCCCAATCAGTGGCTGACTTCTTCGTAGAGTTTCACGTTGACAGATCCTCCGGACAAGAGTCAGTAAATTGTCTTAAAAAGGAATGGGTAGTTCGAACTGATAGTGAATCAAGTACTATGGGCCGTGGAGCTGGAATTTTCTTAACCTTCTCATATGGTGATAAAATGTATCAAGCTATATGCTTTGGAGTCAGAGCTTCCAACAATGAGTCTAAGTATGAAGCATCTATTGCTGGTCTTAAGTTAGCTCTGCTATGTGGGGCTAAGAGAGTCCGGTTAATGAATGATTCTCAATTACTCATCCACCATGCTCAAGGGCAGTTTGAAGCCAAAAAGGAACAATTAGTCAAATATTTGCTCATGTTGAAAGAAGTGGCAGTCAAATTTCAAAATATATGCTATGAGCACATCCCGAGATCAGAAAACACTTTGCCAGACTCCATGGAAACTATAGCCTATTATGAATCCTATACTTGGATTCTTGTATAAGAATGTTCATCTATACAGATAGATTCGAAGAAAGAGGAGAAGAAAATATGAACATATTTGTTATTCAACCTAAAAAATTGGAGATACGCTCTTCTCCAATATATTTCCGGTGGATAGAGTTGTAGTAAAAAAAGTTAAGTACAAGGCTCATGGTTTATTGATTAAGAGAAGTTCTTTAAAAAAAGTCTTTCAGGAGGCCCCTCTTACGCTGTTTAGGTTTTGAAGAATCCCAAGTTGTACCAATCCAAATTATGTGAAGGGGAAGGCTCAACACACTGTGGCTATAGAGCCTTGAGCCAAAGAGTCTTGTTAGCAGGTTACTACTGGCCAACCGTAATGGAATATACTAAAGAGATGGTAAAAAAATGTGATCATTGTTAGAAATATGGGAATGAAATTCATGTGCCAGTAGTACTTATGGAGTCTATATATGAGCCAGTACCTTTTGCCAGATGGGATATGGATCTAGTGGGGCCTCTTCCTATGGCCTCCGGTGGATGTAGAACTATTATAGTCGCAATTGACTATTTTTCTAAGTGGATAGAGGTAGCTCCTTTGGCTGGAACCACTTCGAAGGCCTTTATTAAATTTATCGTATCCAATATATGCTCTAGGTTTGGGGTTCCTTAGAAGATTATTACAGACAATGGGCCACAATTTGATAACAAAAACATGGAAGCCTTATTTATCTCTAGAGGAATTCGACATTGTTTTTCCTCTCCTTTCCACCCTCAAGAAAATGGCCCAGTTGAGGTTGCAAATAGAACTATCTTGTCTGGACTAAAAAATAATTTAGAGGGAGCTGCAAGAAAGTGGCCAAGTTATGTACAAGAAGTATTGTGGGCTTACTGAACTACTTCTCGGGCTGCCACACAAGAGTCTCATTTTGCTTTGGTATATTGGATGAATGTGATTACTCCCATAGTGGCTACTTTACCATCACACAGAGTCCAAAACTATTCCGAACAGGCTAATGATATAACAATTAGGAATCAGTTGGACTTAATAGAAGAAAAAATGGTTAAAACACATCTGAGAACATCACAATACCAAGGCTTGACGATGAGCAAATTTTCTTCCAAAGTCAAAAGAAGAGATTTTCAAAAGGGAGACAAAGTTTTAAGAAAAGTCTTTTTGGATACCAATGAGAAGCAGTTTGGTAAGCTGGCCCCAAATTGGGAAGGCCCTTATATGGTTTGTGAAAAGGTCAAGCCAGGGACATACAGGCTCCAAGACAAAGAAGGGAGAGCTCTAAAGCATCTATGGAATGTTGAGCATCTCAGATTATATTTAGAATATAACTCTTTTATAAATATTTACTTGTTAAATACTAATGTAAATATTATGGGGCGTACTCTTTCGTACCCAGGTGGCGCGGGGAGGTTGTAATGAGGTGTCCCGGTTTTTCAATAATAAATTATGTTTTCTTCAAAAGTCTGGTGTGATTTTATTTCAATTTAGATATAAATTTCTTATTCAACACCCCCACTCTCAAGTTTTCTTGAGTTGATCAGATATGCTTAACACTTGATCACAATTATTAAACGCATGTGATTGAAGATATTGGATAATTTTGTTCAACACTTCTGAAATATTAGTGGCTATTTAAACAGAACATTAAACAACAGGGAAATATGATAATTCAAAGGTGATCGGACTCAAACCGATCAGGAGTACAAAAAATGTCTGGGCCATCCAAGGACTTTAGTGTTTAAAAAAATACATAATAAAACCTTAAAGATGGTTCCCTTTGGATTTTTCTTCACCACCATATTTTTAGGAATTTTGAGTTCAGCACTTGAACTCTCACCTGTTCCTTCATCATCAGTGGACTCAATTCCACTATAGTAGTTGTGCTTGTCACCATATCCTAAGATATGAAATGGGATGTCATCTTAATCTACATATTTCCATAGAGGACCAATGGTCCTCTTGGGAAAGGTCTCATGGAACAACATGACCATATCAGACTTGATCCCATCATCCATTTTCTCTAAGGAGTCCACTACCTTATTAGCATACTTCTCTCTACCTGCAGCCATAGCTTGTTTTTGTAGGCTTTCCAAGGGCTATTTCTCTTTGATATTCTCTTCAACAGTGCTCTCCAACTGGGTCTTCTCATCAGACAAAGTCTGGATAATACTATCCTTAATATTCAATTTCTCCTTCAAATCTGTGAGGTCTTTTGAAGAAGAGGTCTCCAGGTTGGAGTGTTTGGTTTGGAGCTCCTTGTTGGCCGCTTCTGATGCGAGCAGTTTGGCAGCTAACTCTTTTTTATCCTTCTTCAATACCTCTATGATTTGTTGAGCATTGAGAATTTCATTCGACAAGTTTTTCTTGTCAGTGGTCAGAGAATTAATGGTACCTATTTGAGTCCTTACCTGCCTTTCCAGATCAAGTTCTGGTGGGATATAGCCTACATGGCATGACTAAATGTGTCTTGCTCCCCGGATATAGCGTAGGACTTCCCATTATGACTCACCACATTGGAAGAACTGGGAGGATGGTAAGGACCCGCGAAGTCGTCTTTCTCTAGATCATTGAAGTAAATATTAATGTCTTGAAAGGCATCAAGGTCCACCTCATCGTTGCCATCACCAGCAACTTGTCCGGAGTGAAGGTTAGTTGGAATTTCCTCCTGTAAGCTGGGATTGGTAGAAGTTGGGGGGAGGACTTCAGGTGGGCGAAGGATTATCGATGCCTCTATAGTGACCTTCTTTTTCTTGACAGTTTTTTAATCGCTACTGGCCTTACGCTTTTTATCCTTCTATAAAGGCTTCGGTGGGTTCTTTGACCTACTAGCTTCCTTTACAGTTACCTCTACTACTTTCAACAAAGCAGCATTGATGCCTGCCTGGTTCTCCGAACCGGTCCTCTCAGTAGTCATTTAGGCTGGGTCTATTGTGGCCTTCTTCCACTTGTTCTTCATTTTGCTAGGGGTTTTGGCCCTGGAAGGCGGATATAACTAAGCATCCTTGGCTTCTGTCCTCTTTAGGATCACATATTCAGGGGGAGGAGTAGTCAACTCTTCCCATATGAGATCTCTTCTACCTGTGGTGTTCCACAAGTGAGACCTCACAAAGATTCCTGACTTGAAGCAATTATGGAAGGAATTTCCCCAATTCTCCGAAGCCCAAGCATTTAGCTTGACGCAAGTATCATGCCCTGCCTCCAAGTAACCCAAGAACTCCTTCAGAAGTACTCGAAAGAAATATAAGTTAGTTTAAATTAAAAACTTAGAAATTAAAAGATGAAAGGAAAAAGCAAGAGAAACTCACCAGTGCTCTTCCAGAGAATGCTCAAAAGGCTTGGATTTGTGTCCGCCTTGATTTTCTTACCATTCTCCCACGCCCCACTTATAAATGGGAACTGCGTCCTCCAGGGCTTTTCGGACTTGAACAGATCGTCCACTACCTTATAATCGTTCCTCATGTTGTAATGGTAAAATGGGATCTGGTGGTTCTTGTACAAGCTTGCCACAGCAGCAAACTGTTCCATCGGTAATAGAATCTTGGTAAGCCTGGACGCCATGATGTGGGCTAGAAGGGTATACCAAGTGTTGGGGCTCAGTTGGGTAGGACACAGCTTGATCATATGGAAATATTTGACTATCTTCGGATCTAAGGGGAACCAAAGTCCCTAGTTCAATACTTCAGTATAGACCACCATTTCATTTAACTTGCAATCCATGGGGGTCTCTGGAGTGATTGGGATCCTCACTTTTACAGATTTTGGGATACCCCACTTAGTGTGGATCCGGCCTAGCTCAGTTGTGTGGGTATACACATAGTTAATATTTTGACGGGCCACCAAGTATTTAACACTTACCTTCTTAAAGAAGAGACCCACTTTGCCCTCCAAGCTGGTGATTTTTCTATGTCTGATCTTATCATAATGAAAGGTGAGGGTTTCCTTACACTGGAAACAACTTTCTCCTTGGGTAAAGGGTTTTGGGATTTTTGGACTAAGGAACCAGATGGGAGAGGTGTAAGATTCGCTACAAACGGGAGTTTCCTAACTTTAGGGTTTTTTGAAGAAGATGACCCTTGATCAGTATTCTGTTGTAGCTGATTACCTTTTTTGCTTGGAGAAGCAGGAAGACCAGCAACAATGCGTTTATCCCTGACTACTTTTTGTGCCTTTTCTAATTTAGACAAGTTCAACCAACCTCTTTTAACTAAGGCGTTTCTGGCTGTGAACATATATGACTCAAGAACAAAGGTGAACTGAGCTCTCTCTCTCTCTCTAAGAATGCTTATGATTTTTTTAAGACAATAAAACAGTAGAACAATTTATATATAACGGTGAAAAAGAGAAGTTACCTAGGAGAAGTTGGATCAATTTTTAACAATGATTAAAAGATGTAAAGTGTGAAAATTAAAGCCTACGTAAATTTCTAGCCTAGCGGGTGCGACAGTCTAGGAGAAAAATGGTTGAAAGGTTGAACTAGAGCATGACACATGTCCAACGATTCAAGAAAAACTCTTAGAATTCTGTGATGATAAATCAGTTATGAAAAAATACGAACAGGGTCACTATTAAAGATTAGCTCTTGCAGTTCGAACGATACAAACAGATCATAAAAAGTTGGTATTGGTTTTTGAGTTTTAGCTCTTCCAAAGATCTTTTGCAAGATCTAAAATGGGCTACTGATAAGTTCGTAGATTTGAGTCACTGTGCCATGATTAAATCTAAAGGGAAATTCGGACTAAACCACCACATTGAAATTCCGAACAGGACAAATGTATTAATTATTGAGTAAGCTAGTTGCTAATCAACTTAAAACTATATTACTAATGGGTCCTTAAACTCGACCCAGTTTCATGACCCGGTCCAATAAGCCCATGGGTCAGTAATTAAGTATAAATACCTCAACTACATTCATTAATGAGGGTAATGAGAATTTATTACTAGTAGACAGTATAATTATCTCTCTACTCTTCAAACTAAACACAAAACACTACAAAATAACCAAAACACCCTTTAAACACTTTGCCAGATTACCCTCATCCAGAAACAAACCACACCATGTATGACAATTTAATGAGACGTTTGTTTTTTGTTTGAACACGGATGCCTTGATTTTGAGTAACAATAATGATGGTAGAAGGATGAGGATCATGGATATTGGTTTCTTGGATTATATTTGTGGTTAGATGAGCTGATTTCATTATTTTTAAAAACGACTGGACAAACTATCATTATTATTATCAGTAAGACGTCCTTTTGATGATTTATTTTTAGTATGAACTGGAATATATAAACCGTAACCATTACCACTAGCTACACGATTGAGGAGAATAATTTCCATGTTATTAATAGTAGCACCAACTACGGTATTGGAAACAACAATAGTTTCATGCTAGACATTGTTAGCTCGCCTACAGTCCAAAATCCTAATATAATTTTTTTATAATATAAATAAAGCTTAATATTTGTCTTTTTATGTTTCAAAAGCAGTTCGTGATTGACTCTTTAAAACTAGGTCGATGTGATCAAGTTCACATAAAGTTTGGGTAATAAAATCAGGAGTCGTATAAAAAAAATAAAGTTTAGAAATAAAGATATAGAAGGATTATGGTGATCAAGGGACTATCTGTGATCAAGGGACTATCTGTGAGCAAATATGATAGTCCAGGGATGATATACTGTTCAAAGCCGATGATACAAAATTCTGGTGACTATGGTGACAAGTGGCATGTTCACATGAATCGAAGGATTCGGTGGACTAACTTTATCCGAAGCTTATAGTTCAGAGACTACCAGCGGACTTTTGAAAGTCAAAGGACTATGTGTCACCAAATGTGATAGTTCAAGGACGATATATTGTTCAAATAGATACACACATTATTAAATTTAGAATCACCAACAGTATTTTGCGAAATAAAAATAAATATTATAAAAAAATTAATACAAAATTATGTTCATCAATTATAATTCAACTATGAAAGCTCTATTTTAATTTAACTTATGATTATATTTGTCCAATTAAAATTAACCTACAATAAAAAAATTGATTTATTTTCTCATTTAACTATTAAAAACATAATAATGTTATTAAATGGTTAGAAATATACAAAATATATTATTTACTTGATTTATATTTTAAGTCCCAATTTTTATTTTTTTATAATTTGTTTCACACATATTTAAATAAAAAATAACTTTTTAATGTTAAAAGATATAGTTTTAAAATTTGATAGAGAACTATTACCAAATTTCAAATGGTCTAGCCAGATGAATTTTTAAAATCAAAAGTCAAGATTTTTTTATATTATATATCAATTTTTAGAATCGTGATAGTTTATCATTCAATGGGATTCAAATACCGAAACATTTTAAAAAGAAGTAGTGCAAAACTAAAATATAGAATAATAATTATTTATCATTTTTAGAAGGTTGATTTGTTATATCGATATCGTTATTTATGTGATATTTTGAACCACATGCAATATATACACTAAATTAATGTTAGCTATAGATAATGTGATTAATGGGTTCATCAAAAGTAAGCCGCAGGAGGTTGGAGGGGCATTCAGGCCGGCCACAAAGACGTCGAACAAAAAGAATGATCGTTACTATCAACACTTAGTCGTGGGAGCGAAACATTGGGATTGTCGATCTCTAAAAAAAGTATTATAATTTGCATCCTTTATGATCTAATTTGAGCATGTTAACATCAACATTCGTCTACAATTCTACATCCATGTAAAAGACTTTGAAGTTACTATCAAACTCAGAATTACAGATAATACGTTGTCAAGTGAACTCGATTATGTTTTAAATGTTATAATTTTAATTTAACTTATGAAGTACATTTTTCCAATTATAATAGTACATTAAATTTTTATTTATTTTTATTCATGTTTAACTATTAAAAACAAACTAAAAATTAGTTACGAAAAAATGTTATATATATAATGGATTATTTATTAGATTTATTTTTTAATAATAAAATATATGACGATTTTAAACGTTAGTATTTTCATATATATATATATATATATATATATATATATATATATATATATATATATATATATATATATGAAAATCAAAATAACTTTTATTGACTACAAAAATTAGTTTTAAAAAATTAATCGAGATGAATTCTATGTTATCAAATATCAAATAGATTAGCGGGATCAATATTTTAAAAAATATGATTTATGTTTACAGTATATATCGATTTTAGAGATACAATGATTTTGTAAGATTGACGATAAAATAAGTATTATAAAGTTAAAAGATAGAATAGTAATTATTAACTTTTTTTTAGTAGAGTGACATGCTATATTCACATGGTTGTTTATAAGTTTTGTGGTATATGAGGCCCATAAATACATAAACCTTCTATTGAGCTTATTTTACCCGTTTAAGAAATACGACTTAATTATCCGGTCTAATTCCGGGTGACTACTCGACCAATAATTTATTTATCAATAGTCCATATAGTTTGTACGAGTTTGATGATATATGAGTAAGAAGAAACACAAGACTAATCAAGTCAGGGGCACTTTTCTATATAGATATATTGCTTGATGTTTGATATAAGTAAGTTATTACTTTAATTTTCCTTATTAAAACCTTCGCCGACAAAAACTCCTCTCTATTGACAGACAACAATTTGCAGTCTTGGTTAGAACCAAGACGTATTATAAATTTGTACTTAAAGTTCATTGGGGACCAATTTGAGGTTTTGACTGATAACCACTTTAAAGATCTTCCTAGTCCACCTCTCTTATTAAAACAACGCTCATGACATAGTCGAATACTAGGAAGTAAATATAAAGCCTTTTACTTGAGAGAGGTTTGAAAATAACCTTCCGAGAGGAGAGATATTGC
Organism: Limnanthes douglasii subsp. nivea; assembly: GCA_036936605.1. Classification (NCBI taxonomy): domain Eukaryota; kingdom Viridiplantae; phylum Streptophyta; class Magnoliopsida; order Brassicales; family Limnanthaceae; genus Limnanthes; species Limnanthes douglasii. Next base: position 59,360,123 of record JAUPFV010000004.1, read on the forward strand.
TTAAATATGTAAAGTTATGATTACATTATTCGATCCATTGAAATTGTTAGCATTCTTTAAAAAATTTGAGAAAATGAAAGCACCTTGTGGATCAGAACATGGATCTATTAAGTACCCAACCTTCTTGTGGACACTTAGACTTCTTTGATGGATCTAGTAAAAACTATAAAGGTTAGGATTTTAATTATGATTGATCAACTTCTATCACCCTCTCACTTATCAAGTAACCAAGGAGTTTTATAGACCTAACTCCCAAGGCACACTTGTCAGGGTTTAGATTAAGGTTAATAGACGTTAGACTCTTGAATATTTCAATAAAATCGTCTATATATTTGTAATAATTTAACAATTTAACCAACATGTAATCAATATAAGCCTCGATATTTTTGCTCATGTGGTCGGCAAAGGCTTCATTAAGCAAGCTTTGATAGTTATAACCCATATTTTTCAATACAAAAGGTATAACCTAGTAACAATATAAACATTGGTTAATGGTGCATGTGGTTCTCTCTTAGTCATCCAAATAAATCTTGATTTGGTTTTACCTTTTCTTTGTGGATGGAAAAATCTTATTACTAGAAGGATAGTCTACCAAATGATCGATCATTTGGATTAAGAAGGGTTCAATTAGACATATGTTGTTTAAATCTGTAAAATCAACACACGTTGTCCACTTTATATTATTATTTCGCACAATTACAAAATTCATTACCATATAGGCCTAACATTAGGATTGGAAAATGACTTATAACAAACAATAATAGAAGGTACTTAAGTCACATCCTATGTTTTCCAAGAAAAATTATTCAAGTTGTTACATACGAAAGTTATCAATTCATTGTTGAGGTTACCTGATAGTGAAGTACAAATCTTCAAAAATATTATTTCTTCAAACTCGAAGGTTTTGGTGTATTTTCCTGACATCACCAGGCTTGGGGACTCCCTTAAGTGTTCCATATATTTCACCTCCACTAGAGACCCCACTGATTTTTAGGTTGCATAACACTCACAGTCGGCCTTTTAGTTACCTTTGAGCACTACCACCTTAAACCCTAAGATGTAATACATAAAATTGTGTATAGTAGAGAAAATGGAGATCATATTAGTGAGCCATAATCTCCCAAATATTTTATTTTAAATGATGGGAGAGTCGATCACTAAAAATAAAATAAATAAAACTTTCTTGAGCTCGTCCTTACCTAAAATACCTTCGACCTTAAACTATTTGCATACCAAGGCTCTTGTGCTTGTGAACCTGAAAACCATCCTCTCTAATTTTCAGATATCATGAGGATTCTTCATGATATCACAAGTTGAATTCAATATGATGTTAGCCAATCTCTCGGTATAAAAAAAATTCTTTAAACACCTACCTCTTTAAAGCTAGAAATAATTATAATGACATCTTCATACAGACCCGCCACTCTTTTAAGATCATCATCATCAAAAATTATTTGATGGTAAGGTTCTCGAAAAAAGTGGGTGACCTTGGTAATAATATATGAGATCTTCAATATTCCTCAATATAGATGTATTCGTCATCCCAGATATTGAATCACCCAAAAAGTAGTTGATATAAATGTGCTTTGGATCTAGGTCAATGTATTCAATGGAAATATCAAGAAGTTAAGTGAAATGGTCTAATAATACAATGGTTCATTATTCATATGCGACCACTTATAGGTCTAAATTTTGAGGGTTTTAGTCATAACTTATGCCAACTTCGACTCATACCTTGTATTTTTCCGACCTAAACCAAATGAGTATTGACAAACGCAAACAAAATTCGTATAATTGATCGGACTTTGAATTTATTCTTTCAGCATTCTGCAATCCCTAGTAAAATAACTGACATAATTATGGTATTTTCAAAATTTTTATGGTTTCTCTCTTCTCGAGGTTGTATTATCGAGAATTGTATTACAAATTTTAGAAATTGTTTGGTTCTCTTATAGATCGTTACCACACTCTCATTTAACTTCGTAAAATTATCGTGGTAAATCCTATTGTTCCTTCATTCATCCCGACCTCTTTTGAAAGGGTCAGCTATGCAAAAAAAATGCTTATACTTCAGCTTAAGTAAGCCTGAAAAGGTCTTGGTATAGAGGTACTAGAGTATAATTAAGTTGTTGTTGTTAAGTGAGATGTGACTAATAGGACACAATAGTTAATATGATAGTTGAGGTTGGAGAGTTAGAGGATAGGAAAGCAAAGGAGAATGAGGATGAGAAAGTGAGGAGGAAAGAAGAAGATAATTGGATCAGTAGTATACCATATGCTTATTGTTACTCAACTTTGCATCCTTCTGTACGTCGAGTTATATTGGAGTGGAAGACCGTAGTTGGAAATAAAATTGTATCTGCAATGGTGGGTAAATACTTTGTTAACTACTACAATTTCTTTGATTCGGGTCGACATGTAGTATTTAGTGATGTTGGATTCAAACCATTTTTTGTGAGTATTTGGTCGGATGCAGCAGAGGAGAGCAGTTCCAAGGTTGGTGGATTTACCATGGTTGTTGGTTAAGAACCACTGTCAATCTTATTGTCTCATCAAATTTGATTTGAGATTCGAACTAAATTTTTAGTATCACAAAGCTTAAAGATTTAGTTTTTATAATATATTTTGTCAATAACCCTGGGTGGATATCTGGCCTAAAATAAGCACAAAAGACTACCTCATGAAAATATTCCAATATATGTTTGATTGAATAAAACACGGCTATAATCTCGTAAACTTTCATCAAGATCCTCCTTACAATGTATTATGTAGTCTACATCATCTTGCTCTATTTACTTCCAATAATTTGGTCCTTAGATCAGTTCCACATAGTATCAAAACTTTGGATGAAACCGGAAGGTAGTTGATTGGACCAAGTCAGGTAGTTTCCTCTTAAACTCATTGACACACTTTGGCACAAAAGCATATTGCCTCTCTATAAGCTTAACATTATACTTTTGAATTTTTGAATATCTTATTATGAATCACCCAAACCATCATATGTTTTTATTTTGTATTGATCAAACTTTGATGATAATTCATTATTTAAGATCTCATGATCCATGAGTGACCTAGCTAAGATGTACTTTTTAGTGTGAAAAAATATTTAAACACCATCAGTCCAACCCAGATACCGGTTCGATGGTTGAAATATCCTTAGATTATGATAGAAATATTTGAAATACGGATAGGGTAGAAAAATACATGATATGAATTATGTTTCACCAACGATGTTGTCTTTGGAAGAAAAAGAGACCTCCTCATTACCAATGAATTTATCCTCAATAGTAGTTGGAGAATGATAATGAGACCTTAACCAATCCTCTATTTTAATAGACCTATAACTTATGCCCGAAGAAAATGTTACAAAGATTGCGAGACTCCAAACGTCTCCCTCGGTGTTTTTAAACTCCATGTCTACTTGTCTTAATTCTAACCTCAAACAATAAAGTGTTGAAATTAATTCGCCCCATTGATTTTCAAAGGTTTATATTTTGGTAGGGTGTGTTCGATAATATTCCTCTAATTTAGCTTGAAGAACTACTGGGTCGGGGAGGTCTCATGACCCCTGATGGGTGGCCCCTCCCTCTTTCAAATAGTAGAGGGCTCTACTGCATTCTATAATTTTGAACTAAGTTTGCAACTACTAGTAAATAGATTTTGAAAGAGAGGGTTCTTTCCACAAGATGCCACTAACGAGATCTGGATCCCCTCATACCTAAACACCTATATATTCTAAAGAGAATGTCTATAGAGAGAGAATAGTGCAAAGCCAAAAATAGAGTAATAATTGGTCACCCTTTTTTAAGGAGAATGGCGTTCTATATTTATAGTGATGTTTATAGATTTTATGGTCAACTTCGTTTGCATTGCCCCAATGAAGTCGGTCTAAATTATTTGAGTTGGTGTTAATACCGGTGCTCCTCGTTTATTTTTGTACGTACCTCTATATAGTATATTTTGTAAACTATCGTTATCTTTCATCATCATTTTACTTCTACTCCGGCTAGCTCCATTGTTATTAGTACGGTATCATTGTGCGGTGATACCAATTCCCTATGATAATAATCTTTGAATGCTAGCGTGTGATATAAATATCAATACATGTGTAGGGACATATGTCCTTGAAATTGCACATCCACATCATATGCATATCGTTTCCTTGATTTTTTGGAGACTCTGGAATACAGGTACGAAATTATGTACTCTTATTCTTTAACGAGTGTGGTGACATTGGTGTCTAGTGCTCTTTGCCCTTCGGCTGGTCTTGAAGCTTTCTTGTATTTTTTTTAACCTTGTTAGGGTTCATCTTTTTTTATTCATAACAAACTAACTAAGTTTGTCTTCATCTACTAAACTTTGGACTTGATCTTACAAAACTGAACAATCCTCTAATAAGGTGACCAATATCAGTATGCAACTTATAATCCTTGTTTTTATCTCTATTTTATGGTGCTTTACGCAACTTACCCAACTAATTTTATTTGATAATATCTTTCGTAATTTCATAGTCGTTGCCAAACTTTTGGTAAGCTCTGTGAATGACTCTCTTAGGGGCAGGGGCAGATCTAGGATTAAAATTCAGGGTATACTAAAATTAATATAGACAAAACAATTCAACAATAAATACCTTCTTCAAAAATTATGGATGAGTTGATGAAATAATAAAACAATATGTTAAGGTGGCGACCAAAGTCCCACATCCCACATCGGTTAAACATGAGAAGGATCGATGGTATATAAGTAAGAACATATCGCAATTAGTATGAGGCTTTTTGGAAGGTTATTGATGGTAGAAGATGGGTTGATCGATGGCTTCTCTCCCAAGATAGTATCAAGAAGTGACTTTCTTAAACTCTAAGATTCATCTTGTGCTTGTTTAAATCTCAGTTCTTCTGAGTTCTACGCATCCACGCCTGCTGATTGTGTTGAGTTCTTCGCATCCGAGTCTGCTGATTGTGCCGTGTTATAATGGATTTGAAAGATATCGAAGCGTTTCCTCAGTTAAACAGCAAGGTTTCTTCAACAAAAGAGGTTGATTCGACAAGGAGATACGCTGATGTTGTCAAGGCAAAGGTTTCTTCTGCGAAGATCAATCCAACAAGCATCAAGGCAGAATTGGATCACAACAGGGTTACGTTTCCGGAAAAGACTTTGACAGATCTTAGAAATCAATCTAGAACTACTTTAATTGCGAAGTTTAATGAGGGTATACCAAAGAGGCTTGTTTTTCAGTCTTTTCTAGAATCGTTTAAGTTCAAGGGACAGTTTACGTACTTCACAATCGATTCAAGGCAAATTCAGATTGAATTTTCGGCTTTAGAGGACGCTGGTAGGCTTTGGGTTACTCGTTTCTGGAAAGTCGATGGTAAACTAATGAGGGTCATCAAATGGTGCCCTCTAAGTTCAAGAAACTATGAATGTCCTCTTGCTCTCTTGTGGGTGAGATTTGAGAAATTAGAAGAATTTATGTATAATTGTGACGTTGTTCAGGCTTTGGCATCATCGATCGGATTTGTTCATCACGTTGTTATCCCTGATATAAACAGGGCAAATTGGAATTCTTGTTTCGCGTTGGTTGAAGTAGATGTTTCCTGTGTGCTTAAAAGAAAGCTGGTCATAGAATTTGGTGATAACAAAGAATTCTCTGTTGCGGTGAGTTACAAGAACGCGCCATACTACTGCGAGCAGTGTCATCATGTGGGACACGAAGGTATTAGATGTAAAAAGAATGCAGTTCAAGAAAACAAGAAAGAAAAGGAACCAGAATTGAGAAAAGAAGATATCATTGATAAGGAAAATAGTTTACAGGATTCTGTACAAGAATTGAAAGACAATGAAAAAGAAGTAAATACTAGGGTACAAACTTTTACACAGGTATATAGAAGAAGATTAAAGTCTATTGTTACAAAGAAGGACTCTGTTTCTTGCCCTTCAACTAATGTTGTTAGCCCTGTGAAAGAAAGTTCATTGTCCATAAATGAACCTGGTATTATCAGTGCCCTCCAGAATCTTGAGGTGGAGGAGAATTGTCTTGATAATTCTCAGCATCTTGAGTTTGAAGCACAATCTTCCCATAAGATTGGTAGTCAAAACCCTTCTCCACGAGTTAGTTCAAGTGGTGAACATGATTTTGAATCTGTAATTCTAAGAAAAATAAAGTCAGCACAAAAGAACAGCAACTCAAGAAACCTGAAAATAAACTCTCTTATGAAGAGAGACAAAGTATCAAGAGGCTATGCATCAGATAATGATTAATATCATTAGCTGGAATGCTCGAGGGATACACAATAACCCTACAATTGATAGGCTAAAGTACATGATCAACAAAGAGAAAGTGAAAATAGTTACTATACAGGAACCAATGGCAAGGGCTGACAAGGTGGGGATAGTGTCAAGAAGGATAGGGCTTGAGAACTATGCTGTTAATATATCAAACAAAATATGGATATTTTGGTCGAATGATGTTGGGGTTGAGGTTATTCAAGACAATGAGCAGTTCTTACATGTCAATGTTAAATTTGTTACTTTTATTGGCTGCTTCACTTCTGTATATGCAAGTAACTTAAGAGCTAAGAGAAGAATTCTTTGGGGTCTACTAAGTAACATTACCTGTAGTGATAGTTGGTTGATTGCTGGCGATTTTAACACAACTAGATGTCCTGACGACCAGCTCCACTGTGTGAACTATGATGAGGCAAGTGCAGAAGACTTCAATGGCTTCATAAGAAACTGTGACTTAGAGGTGCCTGCTTATTGTGGCTCACGCTATACCTGGAGCAACAAAACAAACTGGAAAAGATTAGACTGGGTCTTGACTAATCAATCTATGCTTAACATCTTAAGCATACAGGTTTGTCACATGGTCAGAACTTGTTCTGACCATGCCCCTTTATTAATCTCTATTACAAAAGCATCTAATATGTTATCTAATTATAGGAAGAGTTCTTTTAAGTTTATTAACGCATGGTCTAACCACCCTGACTTCATGACTTGTGTAAGTCAAAGCTGGTCTAAACCATGTAATGGTGATGACAGTACCATCTTCTGGTACAAATTAAAAAGATTGAAAAAGCATTTGAAAAAATGGAATCATGAAATTTTTGGCAATATATTCAATAGAGTTAAAGAAGCCATTAAAGATGTTGAAAAGTGTGAGTTAATTCATCAAAATATGAAGGATGATGTTTCTAAGGCAAATCTGTCTAAATCCAATAGCATTCTCATCCTTGCTTTAAAAGATGAGGAGAGCTATTGGAAACAGAAGTGCTTCAACTCATGGTTAAGTGATAGCGATGCTAACACTAAACTCTATCACAGCTATGTTAAAAAGAGAAGAAAGAAAAACATTATTGTGGGTATAAAGGAGAGAGATGATTGGATAACTAACCAGGATGAAATTGCATCTTCTGCAGTTGCTCATTTTAAAGAAATTCTCTCCAATATACCTGACGATAATATTTTACTGAATGATAGTGATACAATTTTAAATAACATACCTAATCTTGTAAAGGAATCTGATAACTCTGATATTATAAAGCCTGCAACATATGAGGAGATTAGAGATGTGTTAAATGGTATGAAGAAGGATAGTGCTCCAGGAATTGATGGTTATAATACCTTTTTCCTGAAGCACTGTTGGGAAATAATTAAAGAGGATCTATATAAATCTATAAATGCTTACCTTTCAGGTGCTCAATTTCCTAAAGGAATTTTTGCAACTGGGATTGTACTAGTCCCAAAAGTTGCAAATCCAATAACCTGGAATAATTTTCGACCTTTGAGTATGTGTACTATAGTTAATAGACTTTTTTCTGCTATTATTAATAGGAGAATTTCCTACTTATTACCTGGTCTTATATCGAAAGGGCAGTCTGCATTTGTTAAAGAAAGGATTATACAAGAAAACATATTAGTTACTAAAGAAATGTTACATAATATTGGCAGAAAGCCAACTAAAGGGAACATAATAATTCAACTGGATATGACAAAGGCGTTTGACAGGTTGTCTCACGCCTTTGTCATTAAAACCCTAAAGTGTTTTGGATTTTCTGATGTTGTTGTAAACATGATTCAAAAGCTGATTTCCAATATAATGTTATCTGTGTTTATTAATGGGTCTAGTTCAGGCTATTTTCATCAAAAGCTTTTGCAGATGATGTGATGATATTTACCAATAGCTCTCCTCAATCAATCCAAAGCTTAAGTGACCTGCTAGCCAAATACCAAAGTGAGTCTGGGCAGTTGATAAACATCGAAAAAACAAAAGTTATTACCTCGAAAAGATGCGCTGGATCTCACACTGCAAGAATCAAAGCTACTATGGGATTCAAAATAGAGAATGCTCCATTCAACTATTTGGGAATCACAATTGCACCAAATAACAAAGGGAAGCACTATTCTCTTCTATTAGATAAGTTACTGAATAAAATAAATGAGTGGGACTTAAAGAACTTGTCTTATAGTGGCAGGCTGTCACTAATAAGACACGTTCTTTACCCTATCATTTACTTTTGGATGCAAAGTTGCATAATCCCAAAGAGCATTTTGTGTAAGATTGAAACTTATTTTAATAGATTTCTGTGGAGAGCAAAGGTTAACGAAGATGCAATGCATTGGACTAGATGGAAAAACCTTTGTCTGCCATTTGAAGAAGGAGGATTGAATGTCAAACAGTTGTCTGACATCCAACTTTCCTTTACTTACAAATTATGGTTTTGGTTTAGGAAAGGAAGTTCTCTATGGGCTGACCTACTCTCAAAAACATATTGTTTAGAGAGACACCCAACTATTGCAAAATGTGGAGTCAATGACTCTATTGTATGGAAAGGATTGTGCTCAGTTAGAAACAATGCAGAACAGTTCATTAAATGGCAAATTGGCTGTGGAAATGCAGACTTTTGGAGAGACTCATGGCATGAGATGTCTCCCATTATAAATGCTGAAAACTTATGGTACATTCCAGCTCAAATAAAAACATTTTGGTTAAATGGAAATTGGGATTATAGCTTGCTTTCCTCTCTATCTAATGAGAGAAAGCAGCATATACAAAGAGTTACAATTTCACAAGATAAAGAAGATAAAATAATCTGGAGTTTATCAAAAAATAAGAGTTTTAGTATTAAAGACACTTGGGATAAAGTAAGATCAAAAAGCAGTGTCTCTTTTTTCTTCAAAAGAATTTGGCATACTTTTATACCTAAAAAATTTTCTTTTTTGAGCTGGAAGTTACTTAAGAACTACATTTCTGTTGACAGCATTTTATTAAAAAAGCATTTCATTGTTGTTTCCAAATGTCAATTCTGCTGCAATTTTGAAGAGACTTCACATCTCTTCATAAATTGCAGTTATGCATGGACATTATGGAACTACTATGGACTGTTATTCAGAATACCAGTGAGAAGGTTTATGAGTATCAGGCACATGCTTTTGGTCTGGTTCAAGTTTACTAAAAGAAAACTACACATTACACATATAATACCACAGCTGATTACTTGGACCATTTGGTATAATCGTAATCACTGTAAATTTGGCAAAACTGTTGATTGTTTTCAAAGTGCAGTAAAAAGAATAAACAGATTCATTTTAGCTATCGATATGCATTTAAAACCTAAGCATTGGATGGGTGTTGAGGATGCAGGAATCAAACTAGGAGCTATATCTATATGCAAGCGAAATGTGACTTACCGGTGCTGGAAGGCTCCTGATCTGGGACGCATTAAGATCAACACTGATGGCAGCTGTGATTTCACTGGAGAAGCGTCAGGAGGGATAGTGGTTCGCGATCACACGGGCAGGTGCTTGGAAGGAGCGGGCTTCATATTTGGTAAACTATCACCATTCCAGGCTGAAAGGCGTTCACTGATGGAGGCTCTGATGCTGTGCTTTAGGCGAGGATGGACAAACGTCGACATCGATGTCGATTGTTTATCGCTTGTAAGCCAGATTTCTTCTAGAGAACCCAGCAACCAAGGAATCGATATGTGTAGAGGCTTAATGATTCCTTCAATGAAAATCGCACATGTTTCCAGAACGGAGAACACGGCGGCTGACTGGATTTCAAAGCAAGCTTTGAAACTGAGAAGGAACTGGTTTTTCAATGGAGGCCAAATCCCAAACCCATTACTCGCGATTTTAACGCTTGAAAGTATGGGGGTGGGCTATATTGATCCTGGATAGGGTTGGATTAAGTGAGGAGATGAAGGAGAGAAGGCATGTGAGAGATGAAGGCAGGGATGAGAAATTAGGGTTTCTGCCTAATTTTGGGGATCGACAACAATCTGAGCTTTTTGTTCCTAGATGGGTAGCTTATTGATTGGGCTTTATTATGTTTTATTAAAGCCTAATTTGAATGGGCCAAATTGTAAAGACCTTTCTGAAATTTAATAAAATTAATTTGCCGATTAAAAAAAAAAAAATTTAATAAATTCAAACAAGGAATTAAACAAATTTAAAAAAAAATCAATTAACAATTTAAACAAATTAATTAAACAAGTTCAAATCCATACACATAAATATTAAAATCAATTAAAATAAATATTAAAATCAATTAAAATAAGTACAAACAAAGATTCAACTTTTTATATATATATATATATATAATCCATTAAAAAAACCAAACACAATTAAACAAATTCAAAGCCACACACAATTAAACAAATTCAAACGCATAAATATTAAAGCAATTAAACAAATCAATTAAAATAAGTACAAACAAAGATTAAAATTTTTTTTATCATTAATATATATATATATATATATATATATATATATATATTATAGGATTGTTCATGGCATACCTCTAGATCTGTCCTTTTAGGGCATAGTCGGTCTTTCTTAATATCCAAAAGGTTTTATCGGTAAGTTTTCTTTGCTCTTACAATCTTATCTATTTTGATGTATTACTTTACTTGTGTTAGTAGCTCAATAGAGTTTGGATCCTTCTTTTTTATTATGTCATCCAAAAAAGATCTTTCTAAAAAAAATTGGGTGTATGCATCTATGACCACTAAGTCGTGGAAACATTATAGTTCACTTTTGGTCTTCATAAACTTTTGAATGTGCTTTCGAAATTTTTTAGACATATGTTTATAGTCTATAATTTAGCATCCATCTCCTTTTATGAATTTGGAGTCTACAAAATGGTTCCGAAAATCCGTGTGGAACATCTTATAACCCGATATGCATTTTTTAGATAGATTGTTGAACCACTGCATGATATTTTCTCTAAAAATCATAGAGAACGCCATACACTTCATCTTATCATCAATTCCATACTTTAACATCTTATTGTTGAATTGTTGAATGTCAATAATCTCATTTTTCATAGTATTTATCTATTTTATGGTTGTTAAAATTTGACAGCTGACGCCATATAAAAAAATCGGAACCAATAAAAATTCTTTCTCTAACAGCGTCATAATTTTCGTTATTGATATTGTTCATGAATGAGCATAGTGTTTGATACATTGTTCTCTAAAAAATTTCGACCTAGGTATTGGCGTTACCTTGCTCATGTATTGCTAGGATCTTTGAAAGAATAGGTTTTGTTGTGCATGTCGTGATTCTAAATTGGATAGTGGATGTACCATTCTAATTGACCTTCATTCTACACCATCCTAATTAGGAATCTGATCCTTCTTCAGACTCCACACTTAGTTTATTTTTTTTATAAATATTTTTGATCAGACTCCACACTTAGTTTATTTTTTTTATAAATATTTTTGATTAATCTGAACTGAATTTTGAAAACTAAAAACAATAATAATTGTTGCAAATGATAGTAATGAAAATATTTATCAATAATTAGATTTCTAATAGAATTATAAAATAAAATTCATATTTATAATATACTAAAATATATTATATTTAATAGCATAGTAGGCTTACAATATTTATTTGAATTAAACTTAAACTTAATGTTTTTTACTATAATTTTTTGGATAATGTGTTTATAATTAATATATCATTTACTTACGTGCCAAACAATTCACATCTTCACCATTTTGGTTTAATCGATATAATTAATTTATCATATCCGAAACCAGATAGCAATACAATTAATAAGTTTTCTATAAATATTATATAATATTATTGTAAACTATTATTATTTTTATTATTGATAAAAAAATTAATAATTGCATTCAAAAAAATTAATAATTGCATTCTTATGGTTAAGTTAATAGTAAATTGGTTAAGTTAAGAGTAAATTAGAGTATTGTTGATAACCAAGTTAATGACGTGAGTAAAGAATCTTCAGCTAAAGAAGACATGGAAATCATAGAAGCTCTTCACAAGCTTGAACATGGGTATGCTCAGAGCAATCTTCAAGAGGATAATAATAATTTGACTCATGAGTATGATAACATTTGAATCAGAACTGTCCCACCAACCAAAAGAAACATTTCTTCTAATCCAGATTTCAGCACCATTATCAGCAGAAAACTGACATCTGCAAGGAAAGGTAGAAAAATCAACAAACTTATGATTAATTATCTGAAGCAGAAAGGGGACAAAAATAACAAAAATCCATATCTGATAATGACAAGGATAATTAGTTGGAATGCTAGAGTAATCAACAACAAGCATACTCACAGAAGGCTTTTTTAAATGATCCAAGCTGAAAAGATACAAATTATGGTTATTCAAGAGCCAATGGCTAATGTTGATAAGATTGAAAGTATTGTTAATGTTCTGGGTTATAAGAATTATGCTACTAATAGATCTAATAAGGTTTGGGTTTTCTAGAGTGAAGATATTAATATTAAAATCAGAGGTGACCATGATCAGTACCTTCACATGGAAGTTCACTACCCTGGCTTAGATGATAGCTTCAATTTTACTCCTGTCTATATGCCAAAAGCCAAAGGCTGCAAAGAATTGATCTCTGAGAAAAGATGAAGACTTTTGCTAACTCTAACAAACCTTGGATCAGTGCTGGTGATTACAATGTTATTACCACATCCGATGATCAGCTTGGTTGTATTTCTAATGACCATAACAGCATTGAGAACTTCAATGATGCTATAAGGAGATACAATCTTGAAGAAGCTGGGTATGTTGGATCGAGATATACCTGGAATGGAAGCTCCCGCTGGAAAAGACTAGACAGAGCAATGGTCAATGACAAATGGTTTATAACTGTCAAGGAGATCCAGGTTCTTCACATGGTCAAAACTTGTTATGACCATGCTCCTCTCTTCATCTCTTTGATCTATAATTCATCTAATCATTCTAATCATAATAAGAAAAGTTTTAAATTCTTAAATGTGTGGGCTAATGATGATAGTTTCATAAGCATTGTTGAGCATAATTGGAGGCTTAATTGCAATGGGAGTCACAATGAAATCTTTTGGTACAAACTCATAAGACTTAAGATGTGTCTAAATGATTAGAATATCAAGAAATTTGGCAACATCTTCAACAAAGTCAAGTCAACTACTGATGAAGTTAAGAAGATGAAGTTTCAGCATTACACGAATAATAATTAAAGTTCTAAAGCTAATATATCGAAGGCTAATAGTCTCTACATTCAAGCTCATAGAAATTAGGAGAATATTTTGAGAAAAAAATGCTACAACAATTGGCTGAAAGATAGAGATGGTAACACCAACCTATATCATGCTTATGTCTCCAAGAAAAGAAGAGGAAATGTTATAAAAGGCATTAAAGAGGGTGGCAATTGGATCCAGAACTTTGAAGACATTGGTATCTCTGCTGAGATTTTTTTTAAAAACTCTTTAGCTTCTAATTATTATAAAAATAAAGAAGAGAAAGATATCATGATGCAGGATAATATCTTTGCTAACATTCCAAAGATTGTTACTAAGGAAGACAATGATTATCTTCTTACTTATACTAACAAGGAGGAAATTTGGAAAATCATCAACAACATAAGCAATGACAGTGCATTAGGAATTGATGGTTTTAACATTCAAAATTTGTTTGAAAGTTATTAATGATGATCTCTGTAATGCGTTGAACTCCTATCTGCAAGGTAACAGAATCCCTAAAGGTGTATTTGCTACAAGAATTTTTCTGGTTCCTAAGAGTGCTAATCCTACTAGTTGGAACAAGTTCGGACCATTTAGTTTGTGTTCAATGTTTAACATAGTATTTTCTAATCTCATAAACACGAGGTTAGCCAAAAATATTCCTAACATTATCTCCAACACTCACGGAGCTTTTGTCAAAGTTAGACTAATTCATGAAAATATTCTGATTGCAAAGGAACTTATCCATGATATCAACAGAAAACCTAAAACAGGAAACATTATGATACAACTGGATATGTCCAGAGCATTCGATAGAATGTCTCATGCTTTTATAATTTCTTTCCTGTTTTGGGTTCTCTGATGAATATATAAGCTTAATTAAGAAGATGATTACTGATGTTAACATATCTTTACTTATCAATGGTGATGTTATTGGATACTTCCATCAGAAGAAAGGTTTAAGGCAAGTAGATCCTTTATCTCCTAGCTTTTTCATTTTTGTTGAAGAAGTTCTAATGATATGTATTTACAACTTATTTAGCTCTAACAAAATCCTTCAATATGCATCAAGAACAGATTACCTGGTGCTTTGTTTTCCGTTTGCAGATGATATTCTTGTGTTCACTAATAGCTTAAACTCTTCTATAGACAAGTTAAGCAAGTTCTTAGACAAATATCGGTTAATTTCTAGTCAAGTAATCAATAAAGAAAAGACGAAGTTGATTACCTCAATAAGAGCTCAGAAAACTAGGATCAGCAACCTGAAACTCCTGACTAGCTTAAACATGGATACTCTTCTTGTAAGCTACCTAGGGATCACTCTATGTGGCAACAACAAATGGAAGAACTTTGAACCTCTTATAGATAAAATTAATGATAAGATTACTGAATGAGACTCTAATCATCTGTCTTTTGGAGGCAAAATGACCCTTATTTTGTCTCTCTTGCTTCCAATAACATATTACTGGATGCAAAATAGTCTCCTTCCTAAAACCATCCTAAAAAGAATAGAGATTATTTTTAATAGATTTTTATGGAGGTCAAACTATAATGAAAAAGAAATTCATTGGACCTCATGGGATTTCCTATGTAACCCTTTTGAGAAAGGAGGGTTGAACATCAAAATGTTGAATGATATCCAATTCACCTTTTCCTAAAAGCTCTGGTTTCTTTTCAGGAAAAATAAAGTTTGTAGGCTAGTATAATGCATAATATCTACTGGACTAATGTTCATCCTTTAAAAACTAAAGGTGACAAGGTTGTTTCTCTGGTTTGGAAGAAATTATCACGCATTAAAGCTCTCGCTGAATGAAACATCAAGTGGATTCTTGGACAAAGAATCATGGACTTTTAGCTTGAAGATTGGCATAACTTTCCCTATTGATTATTCCAAACAACACAGAAACCAACAGTTGGTACCTGAGTGCTAAAGTAAATACTTTTTGGAAGAACAATGCATGGGATATCAACACTCTTGAAAGCTTCCTTCCTAGAGACAGAATCAAGCATATCATCACTTACAAGATCGACACAAAAAGGAGGACTTGATGGTCTGGAAGCATTCAAACAACCTCAACTTCAATACAAAGTTTACTTGGGATAGTATCAGAGCAGAGGATAACAAGTCTAGTTTATTTAGCAAGATTTGGAGCCCTAACATTCCTAGGAAGTTCTCCTTCCTTTGGTGAAAACTTATTAATAACTTCATTCCTATTGATAATGTTTTAACGAAAAGATAATTAACTATGGCCTTCAAATGCCATTTCTGCAACAACTGCGAAGAGAAAACCCATCTCTTTGTTAGTTGCAGTTTTGTTGGCACATTTGGAAATATTTTGGTAACCTTTCCAGAAAAAAAAATTGGTCGTCACATGGTGTTGACACATATGATAAGATCGTGGTTCTGGTTTTCAAAAAACAAATTTCATCTAACTCATATTATTCCTCAAATCATTTATTAGGTAATGTAGAAAAACAGAAACAACTCTAAATATAAAGGAAAACATGGTTCAGTTAAATGTGCTATTAAGATGGTAATAACAGTTATTACTGGTATTGATATGACTAACAAGATTACCAACAAGAACTGGTCTAAAGCCTTTAATGCAGGAACTGCTTTAGGGTACAAATCAATTGAGAACAAAAGAAAGATTCCAAGTTACCTTAAATTGATAGCTCCGGATACTGGCAGATTTAAGATGAATATCGATAGAGTCTGCAGATTAATATTGATAAAAATTGAAATACAACATAATAGTAATTATAATATTTGCAGAGTAACGAATACACTGTTCAACTAAACGTAATTTGAAACATAAATTTTATTTCTAAATCAACGTGCTACATTAATTTTATATTTTATACTAGTTTATATATTAATTAGATATTTTATATTAATTGTTATTCTATATTAATTAAATTTTAAATAAATTTTGTTCATTTATATTAATTGAATTTTTTATTAATATTTTATTAATGGATTAAGATTTACCACAACAATAAGATATTGTTTTGCAATTTGTGGTGAGATACATATTTTTTCAGAGAGATAAACTAGCACTAGATCTTTTGAGAGCTAAGAGAGGCGAAAGATAAACACTGAAGAGAGGGGTCTCTGAAGAACAGGTGATTGTGCATTTTGTGCTTGAGAGTCTTTGTGTAACTTACTAATTTATAAAAATAGTGTATGTTGCTCGTGATGTATGATTTCTTCACAATTTGAACCATGTTAAAACTCTTGTTGTGCAATTGATATATTTTTTATGTTTTTTATTGTTACATTTGTTCTTGAAATATGGTAAGATTCGAAACTCGTATTACCTCCTACAACCTCGCGGGTAGATGTTCGCCAACTGTTGGTCACTATTTCAGCTGAGTGACTAGGGTTTGGCCTAGCGAGTCTTGTTAGGATCGGATGGATCTTGTTCGGATATTGATTGTTTCCTTAACAAGTGGTCCGGTGAGCATGAAGATCTAATATCAATATTCGTTATTAGGGAAGAAGACAAAGTAGAAATATGAAGATCACGGATCTTGGAGTAAAGTCAAGTGCAGTCATAATGGTGGATTCCTCGAGGGAAGTATTAGAAGAAACATCTAGTGTAAGGAATGAATTTGTTAGGATTCAACCAGAGGCATTTGAAGGCTTGTCGAAGTAAGTGGAGATTAAATCCAAGAAGTACATGAAGAGGTTTATGATTGATAATGACGTGGTATTAGTGAACCCACCATTCACTATAAATGTTTTAAATTTGGTATGCATAGGCGCAAAATCTTGAAGTGTACCTCCAAGAATCTTGAAGGTACACTTCAATTAGGAAGTATTGCTAAGATAGAGTTCACGGACTGTATCAGAGTTGATCACTCCAGGCGTGCATGTCGACAGTTTGTCTCATGTGAGTAGCTGAAGCATCGAGGTAACAAATATTGGAGTTACTATAATCCTAGGTGAAGAATTGTTAAATGTACGCTAAATGTAACTCGACGCATTATCTTCTTTTCTAAATAATTCTGCTATATTAATTAGATTTCTTTATTTTATTTTTTTTATTAATTAGATTTCCTATATTAATTAGATTTCCTATATTAATTAGATTTTCTATATTAACTAGATTTCCTACATTAATTGGATATTCTATATTAATTAGAATATCTAATTAATATATGAAATCTAATTAATATATAATATCTAATTAACTGGAGGAGTCAATCTAATCTTAAAGATAGATATGGCTAAAACTTTTGATAATTTTTCAATTATTTTTATCCTAAAAATTCTATGTTTTTGGTTTTTTAAATGATTTATAAATAGGATCAAGAGCTCTATATCAAATGTTTGGTATCTATCATCATAAATGGTGAAGCTAAAGGATTATTCATTCTACTAATAGAGTCATTAAATGAGAACCACTGTCTCCTAGCCCATTCACCCTCCTAATTAGAGGACCATATAATCCTAGACAACAACACTCTAAGGTATAAAACTTCTAGTTCATTACTTATTACTTGCTTCGATTTTACAAATGACATGGTCATTTTCTCAAATTCTTCATCAACAAGCA
Organism: Limnanthes douglasii subsp. nivea; assembly: GCA_036936605.1. Taxonomy (NCBI): domain Eukaryota; kingdom Viridiplantae; phylum Streptophyta; class Magnoliopsida; order Brassicales; family Limnanthaceae; genus Limnanthes; species Limnanthes douglasii. The sequence goes on from JAUPFV010000004.1 coordinate 59,378,178, forward strand.
TTAGCAAAATTCTCTTTTTCCTGAAAAATTACCAAGACATCTCAGGTCATGTAATTAACAAATAAAAAACAACTTCTATACCTTTTAGCATAATAACAACAAATAAAATTCAACACATCAAACAACACACTGGATTCAAGAAAGGTAGTCTACGTGATAAACTACCTTAGAATAAACATGTATCCTAGAAACAATGCTTCTTTATATGAGTATTTAGTTACAAAGATTAGAAAGAAAATTCAAGATTGGGATAATATCCTTCTCTTTATTAGGGGAAGACTAACTCTGATTCAGTTTGTTTTACTTACCTATCCAAATTACCATATCTAATGTGTAATTCTTCCGAAATCTATTTTAAATAGAATTGAGATTATTTTTAGCATATATTTACGGGGATCTAATGAACACGATAGATCTATTTCACGGACTAACTGGAGTACAATATGTTTGCCTTATGAAGAATACAACCTTGACACTAGGGTGGTTAGAAGACATTCAACAAACTTACTCTTGTAAGCTTTGGTACAAATTCAGGGTAGACAAAAGTTTATTGTGTAAATATATGCATAGCTACTACTGCTCTTATCAAAAACTTATACAAGTTCAAATCAGATCTAAAAAGTTTAAAATATGGAAAATACTTATAGATATCAGATATATAGATGAGCCTTATATAATTTGGATGCTAGGAAAATGTGACATAGATTTCTGGCTGGACAAATGGTACTACAAGGACCCTCTAATCTCTTTCAAGTCTGATGTATCTAATTCCTGGTACATCCAAGACAAAGTCAAAGATTTCTTGTCTAATGGTACATAGAACATTAACAGACTTCACAACTCAGTGCTACCAACAAACATTGAAAGAATAAAACTCATATCTATCAAAGAAACAGAAGATGACTCAAATCCAATAGACTCTCAATACACATGACGACTTCAATACTAAAGCTACTTGAGATTATATCATAGCTAAGGGAATAAAATCTTATCTTTATAATTCAATATTGAACAATATCACTCCAAAGAAGTATTCCTTCCTTCTTTTGAGGTTGCTAAAGAACTATATTTTAGTGGATTCAGTTCTTCAGCACATAAATATTACCATTGCGTCAAAATACTAATATTGTAATAACCGTGAAACTTTATCTCACCTTTTTGTCCATAGCAAACCTTTATGGGATGTTTGGCAATATTTTGTTTGTATTTTTAACTACAATATTTCCAAACCTATGTCTTTAACCCACATCATTAGAGCTTGGATATGGTTTTCTCATAATGCGGTACACGTTCGAACCATCATACCTCCTATGATCTGTTAGTCGATGTGACATAAAAAACAAAGCTAAACATAAACAATTGAAGGTTACTTCTACAACTATTATTCAGCGTATCTTAAACACAATTATTAAGCTTGATGTGGTAAATTTCTTTAGAAGATATCATTGGGAAATGACTCAGACAAGGCTTATATATTTGGATACTACAACCATCTCAAGATACAAATTAGATATTGATGGCTCTTGTGCCATAAATTGTGAATCAAGTGAAGGAGACATCATAAGAGACAATAATGGATATATAATATTTTCTATTGGTAGAATATATGGCAAATAGTCTCCAATCTTAGCTGAGAGCAGAGCTCTCCTTTATGGTTATACTATTTGTTCTAATATAAAAATCTCTAACTTAGATGTCTATAACTGATTCTAACTTTCTTATATCAATGATTTTAAATCATATTGTTCCTTGGTTTTTATCTCCACTAATATAATGTTGCAGGAAATTGACGGGGCCAAGTATGAAAATCACCCATATATTTGAAGAGAAAAACTTAATAGCAAATTGGCTTGCTAAGTGGACTCTCAAATGAAAATACAAGCTTGACTTAATCCTTCACAAATACCTAATCATCTTAAATCCATAGATCTTTTGGACAGTCTTAATGTTTGACTCATTAAAGAAATTTCTTAATGGTTCATGAACTCAATTGAATCTTTTTATATTAATCTTGAGATTAGAATCTCTTGGACATATATATATATATGGTATTAATTTATATTCACTAACAAGTTAAGCAGGTTATGATTGACTTATAAACTTTAAAATTTTCTAGACAAGTTCTAACAAAAGGAGTGGAGCTGGGAATATATAAAAGAAAAGCTCAAAGATAATATGCTCTATGCGGGAAATATTAGAAGGAAGATTAGTTAAAGCTTCATCATGATAAGTAGCACGTCAAGCTAGAGCCTCTTAATTTGATTAAATGAATTTGCTATTCTCAATCAAAGAAGAATCTGCATCTAAAAAGAAATCATATCTTCAGTAAAATAAAAAACCAATTTTGATTTAAAAAGCAATAAAATGCAGTAAAAATATGAAATACCTGAAAAATTTAACTTCAGTTCATCGAATCTGGTGATCAAGGGGGGGGGGGTTGTTATCTTGACCCCGGTAAGATCTGCTCATGAGCCGCCACCAATCTACTCACCAACCTCTTCAAAGGCAGGTTAATAGATTGGGTAGCTATGAATGAATAAAATTACCAGAATTAATTGGTAGATTGGACAGTTGAGAGACATGATGAATGACTAGTATGATGGCTAAGACGATAGGTGTGGTTGAGGTTTCAATCTGAAACTCTTACTGAACCAGTCTAATATCATGAGTAATAAGTAATTGGGCCTATTGACTTGGATATATTTTAAGGCAAGATGTACATGTGATTCCTCTCAAATGACATAAATGTAATTCCAACATTTATCAATAAAGTCATTTAATTCAATAAATAAATAAATAGAATATCCTAACTAAAATAGAAAATCTCATTAATATAGAAATCTAACTAATGTAGCAGACTAATTTAGAAAAGAATATTATGCTTCGAGGACTTCTAGCCTACAATTAACACAAACGAATCTACGAAAGAACGATATAATTGTCCTATACAAGATGAGCAACAAATAAAAGAAAGCGTAATAAAATCAAATACACAAAATAATATTTAACATGGTTTGGATTGTGAAGAAATCTTACATTCACGGACAACAAATATTCCTTTTATATATAAAGGTTTCAGAAATATTCTTAAACTCAAAAGATTCAATCACTCTTTATAACAAAAGATGGCGTGATTCACATAACCCTTTCTTCAGTATTTATCTCTCACCTCACTTATCCCATAAAAGACCTAAAGTTATTTTATTCTCTTAGAGAATATACAACTTGCCTAATCGTCTATGTACAATTACAGTGACATCACATCGCATATTGAATAACAACATTTTCTTCTTTTTCTAGGTTTAGAGAAAACCATAATTCTTCATTATATGTCTCAAATTATAGCTCATTAATCAACGACTAAATTACTTCTACTCCACTAATGCAGAAACCTTATAAATAGAAGATCCAAATAATATAGAAAACCTAATTAATATAAGAATAGTAAAATAAGAAAGCAATTAATATAAGAGATCTAAAAAATAGAATACTCTGATTTGGCTCTGCTATGGTGCTACGATCCAGCTCGCTTCAGATCAAGTGGTGCTTTTGATAACCTTGCTCCGGACCATCCTGTTTCGCTCCAGTCTGTTTTAGTTCATCACATATTTTCTTCGACGTAATGGTCACCAGTCTTTAACAGCTTGTCTGGGCCTCTAAAATCAAAAGACGCATATGCAACTAAATCAGTGTTAAACACCGAAAGTTTCAATAATTCTTGTATATACATGTCACACAGACCTGACATTCACATAAACCTACGATGATATTTAATTCTGTTGACAAGTTATTTCTAATCCCTACTTAATAATATAGTTCATACATAATATATATTTTATTCGATTCATGGATCAAATTTTAAAAACCACAAGGGTTAATCTCTATTGTTATTTTAGACGAAAATTAATCGATTATCTCCACCGTTCTTTAGAAAACGGAGTATCTATAGCATAGTGTAATAATACTTTACGTAAATTTTATCATGAGATTATAAGATCAGTGAAAGTTTGAGAAAATTTAGATATATAAGAAAATAAAAGAAGAAGGGTCCAGTGTGAAATTGATAGATCTGCAATAGTATTGAAAGTCTGAACGTTATGCATCTCAAGATCAGAATCATCCATATCTTGACTAAGTCTGCTGTTTATTCAGATTCAGGAAGTATTGAAAAGAAACATTCAAGTTTCGGTTTCTTTATATTTTATTTTAAATTATCACCAACTAGATGCATGTGTAATCACCTTTGATTAATCAAACTGGGATTTCCATTTTCAATAATGTAATGCTACATTATTGAAAAAAGGAAAAGTCGTTCTAAGATGAAGCTAATGTATGATTAAATAATCCACCAAATTAACAATTTATGGTAGGTTTAGTGAAAAAAATCGGAACTACAAACATTATACAACAGTAATGACTCATATTTTTTTTATTTATATATATATATATATATATATAATTGTTTTTTTCATATATTAAATAACTAATTATTTATATCCGATATATGATTTATCGTTGTCTATAGATGTTAAGATGTTTATAAATATGTTTGTAAATCTATTTTGATTTATAAATTTTTTAATTTAAAATTATTTAAATTTTGTTAACTAATTCTGAAGTGGTCGCTACGTCCAACCATAAAATCATGTATAGTTATAATATTTTTTTGATGAAATAATATATGAACGATCTATAATATTATCTTTTAGGATTATGTTTGGTAGACGGTAAAAAATTTACTATCATCACGTCTTCATTCAGAGGTACGACGTGGAGATGATGACATTGACTCAGATGAATAAAAATATGCTTTAGATGATCATGTATACATAATTTACTCAACGATAGCGTATCTAAAGATGAACTATGTTTAAATGTATAATTACAATCGTCGATACTATTTTTTAGAAAGTAGATGTCAAATCCCTTGCGGCCAATCCAGAAGTAATCAATTTCGTTCGGACTCTGATACTCAAGAGTGAAATCACATGTGTCATCGGAGCCAGTCCCTCTCGAGACGACGTGGTAATCACACCATGTCCAAAGGCTCATATCGTTGTTTCCCCTAAGCATACAATTGTGCAATATTCTCCTTCCCCTCGGTAAAGAACTAACCATGTTACTACATCAATCTCATCAGTTTTTTACATTGTATAATACCAAATAACAGTTATACAATAACAATTAGGGATTCCACAGTACCTACCAAGAGTCCCCCATTACTTGGTAGACCCCCTAACAGCTATTGTACGAGCTTTGTGGTCGTCCGAGTCTATTTTCGAAGTATAAGTTAGCCAAATCATTTTTGAGACATGAAATAATTATTGGTCATCTTAGTTCAAAATTCAATCAGTAGAAGATGAAAATGCAATGGGATATGAGATCCGTAACACCATATTAAGCGGTTTGGTAATGAGATGGTCAACTTTGGTGTGAACAATCGTCTTTTTTTGCATTCTTCGTAACCCTCATATGTAATGTTTTCTACTTGGTTTAACTAGTTATTTTTATTTTCCACGGAAAAGACCCCAACCCAAACCGTCATATGGTGTAAACCATTTATGAGGGAGATTAAAGGTAAATTTTTTAACTTCTTAATATCTCTGGGGGAGACTTCGTGTCTGAGATTACAAAATCTTCTAAAACAGTCATACTGGAAGAGTGGAGGTAAAAAAACTTTAGGGTTGGACATCAGTCCACTTAAACCGAGCTCCTTATCCTCCTAAATTTTTATTATGACGACGATCTTCGAAGTGTTGTTGTCCCCACGGAGATGTTGTTTTGATAAGTGATATCGTGTAGGGGGGAGAGATTTGGAGACTTCTAAAATTCACAGGAATTTTGGTGAACATAATCTTAAAAATAACTTATGATGTAATGAATAATCCATCAAATATTAATTGTTTGGATAAGATAATTGTCAGTTTCACTATGACAAACACCAACTTTACATGAGAATTTGAGATCGAAGTTATATTGAGGATAGATAAATACAATAATGTAGTTCGAATTCTCTTCACGGTGGTAAGTAATTTCACTTATTACAACGCAATATTCAGGAGGTGTTGGTTAGATCGTATACACGCTATTGTATCGAAGATTCGCCAATGCATTCTAGTATGTTGTAGGATATAAGGTACGCATTGTCCATAAATATCAAAATATAGCCAATGAGTGATATGTAATTTCTTTGGTATTGAAAAAATTTCAGTTTTGGGGGGTTCACAAAAGAGTTGAGGCTATTAATAATCCTAAAGAGGCCCTCAGTTTTTTTTATTCCCAAGAGGACACTAAAGCTTATTAATAAGGAAAACGTTTGAGCAACAACATCTTGCTGGCTGAAGATTTGAGGGGTGACTTAATTTTGTTCTTATTAAGAAATTTGGATATGTTTGTGTTGTCTACAAGATATATATCGGGATTTTAGATGATATTATTTTCTATAAATTATCAATTAATTCAAATTTAATATTTGTATCGCATAAATTTTGATTCACAAATCCAATGTGACAATCACCCAATTTTGGTAAATAAGAAAGCTGAAAGTGGGATGATAATGTGTTGATTTTATGGTGTTGAACAAAGTATACCTTAAATATCTGTTTACGGTTTCGGGGGTAGATTAATTGATGGATATAACCTCAGGGAATAATCTGATGTCCTTCATAGATGCATACTCCGTGTACAATCAAATTTAGATGTACCTATCAAATCAAAAAAACACAACCTTTATAATTGACATTGGCCTACATTATTATAAGGCTATTCCATTTGGTTTGAAAAATGTGAGTGTGACTAATTAGAGATAGGTTAATAAAGTTTTTGGTAGCCAAATCAACAGGAACATTGAAGTGTATATTTATAATATGCAAGTCAAAAGGGATGAAGACTCCAAATACATTATCAATCTAGTCGGAACTTTGGAAACCTCAAGAGGCATCAACCTAAAGTTTAATGTGGAACCTTTAAGGTCCGGTATATACTTTTCTTGATTTTGTTTTCAATGGAAAAAAATTGGGGCCAATATAGCACAACTAGAGGCCTTGGCTTTAATGCATCCATATTAGTCCATTAAAAATGTATTTATTTTAATGGGAAGGCTAGCATCACTCAACAGATTTGTCTCTTGATCATTAGATAAATATTCCTAATTTCCAAGTTTTAATATATGCTACCATCTTTCATTGGACTAAAGATTTTGACGACGTGATCTATAAGATAAAAAAGGACATTTCTTCTCCGAAGACTTTGTCTAAAACAGTGACATAAGAAAATTGATTTTTTATATGGTTGTCTCAAATTACGTTATAAGTGCTATATTGATAAGAGAAAAGAACAAGTGTTCAAATCTTATGTATTAATTGAGTAAGAGATTAATCGTAGCAAAGACCAGATACCTGTAAATTTGGAAAGTTATATTTGGCTTTGATTATCGCTACAAAAATGATTCCTTATTTTCAAGGAAACTTCATTGTGGTTTGAGATATATTTTTAACTACATAATTTTCTTCAAATCCAAATAGATTGGAAAGATTAACTCGATGGTCAAATGAGTTGGGAGATTCTGATAAAATATAATATATCGGGGGGATTAAGCCTTACCATATTTTTTTATTAAAGTTCACGCTGAAATTCCTCAACCGTTAATTGAAAGCTCAGAGACAGAATGGTTGGTTTAAACTGATCGGGGTGCAAGTGTGCAACTAGTGGCTTATTTTGGGAGGTAATGCAGCATGCTATTCGGTTTGGGTTCCAGACATCTAACAACGAGACTGAATACAAAACATCCATTGTAGGGTTTCGGTTGGCCCATATCTGTGGAGCTAAAATATTTAGATTGATGAAAAATTTACAGCTCCTGATAAGTCATTTCCTCGGATAAAATGAGGTTCATGGAAGTACGTGAAAACACTGAAAAAATGAAGCCCAACTCTTTGAAAGCATAAATTACCAAGAGTAAAAATTCATTGGCATATTCATTACCCTCGATAACTTGTTATAGACCTTGAGACTTGGGTTATTTTATAAGATTACCCTTCAATTGATAAGAAACACGATTTGAGGCATGAGAAGAAACTCGGGGAGGGGGGAGAGGTTGTAATTGACTCAATATATTTAAGATAAAAAATCATGGATTTTATTACAAACAGTACATTTTTAGGGATAAATCAGCATTATGGAGGTTGAAGTTCAAAGCGTACATGTTTCATTTATTATGAGGGAAATTATATAAGAAGGGTGTGAGTCATCCCATTTTGTGATGCTTTGGTCCCATGATTCATTGTTGATCTTGTAGAGCTTCATAGTGGTATATCTTCAACCCATCGTAGGTTTAAGATGCTAACTCGAAGGGTCTTGCAGGTTTCTATGGGCTAAGCATCCACGCTAATGCACAACGTTGGTGAAAAAATCTGACACCTGCCAACGTTTCGTTGATATAATTTAACACTTCACTAATACAATTTATTTCCCAATTTTACCACATATTCAATTGCGTTAATGGTTTATTCTACACTTACATGATAAATATATAGTATAATGCTTATGATTTGCATATTTATTCAAAAATATATGTTTTGTACTACTTTATTAGTTAATAGACCAATGATTTTTTTTACAAACATGGTGATATGTGGTCCCTATCGAGCCGAGATCACGTACTAGACGATATATACGTCATGGTGATGCAGTTGATAATATAAGTCATTGTGCGGGGTGGGTTGGAAGTAGTGTTGTTGGGTTTTTTTCACAGCTAGTGTCCGAGGACGACTTTGAGCAAGCCATGGTCCCTCGAGTGTATCCTGATTACACCCTCTATGAGACGTACAACGTATTTCTTGAAGATGTAAGTTTCTTTACAAATTTAGTAATTTAGTGTCATCTTAATTTAAATTTACAACTTTATTATTTGCAGTTTTGGTTGTTTATTATATTTTATAGAAGAGAGAAAGTTTATGGTGCTTCTCGATGTACAATAGTCTCCATAAGTGGGACTTAAGTTGTAATCATTCTAGAGTATAAAAGATAGTGATGAGTACTATAGGACCGCTGATCGACGCTTGATCTCGTTGACATACCAACATCCATCTGATTTAGTTGTTCTTCCAATGTTGGCATGATGAGATGTTTTTGTTCTATTTCTCATTTGACGGGATGACCATCACTCTTGATGATGTTCATGTCAGTAATAGTTTATTGGTAAGAGATAATAATTTCGAATTTATTGTTTTTACTAATGAGGCGAAGATGTTGAGGACATATGGTAAGATGTTAGGTATTCGGTCATCTTACATAGGTAGCAACCTAAGGAATAGGAATAGTTTGAGCTTGTATTGGTTGCACATATATTTTCACAAAGGCGATATGATGATAGTAAAGCCGCTGATACCATGTGTAATTGTGCTACCCGAGCATATATACTTTACACTTTAGAAGCTAATATATGGGCCAACAAGACTGGCAATGGGATTTCACTAGATTACCAATTGTTCTTAAACCATTACCAGTTGATGGATATGTATAGCTTGGGTCAGTTGGTTTTGGCATAACTTTACGATGTGCTTTGCCAAACTTATATGCACGTCATTAGTGGTATATGTGGGTTTACTAGATTGCTCGATGCATGGATTTTTTTATTATTTTAGGTCTTTTGGTGCTCCCTTGTACAACACATTTACTATATTTGTACAATATATCTTTCGTTATAGTCCATATAAAGCTAGATCCTCTCAGATTGTTCACGCGGATATCAGACATACCTTAACTATATGTACCATACTTGATTTAAGTTTTGTTATGTTTTATTAATCCATACTTACTTTCATTAACTTCAATAAATACTAACTATTTAGTGTCTTTCATCTCACGTTCATTTCATATGTTTTTTACGGGATGTGCGGGAGTTTAAAAAGATCATTCAGATTAGACATACTCTGAATTCATTCGACATAGTAATGCCTTATTATACTGATTGCATAACCTGTTAGGTGGCCCACATTCAGATGATATCATGTCACATACATCCTACCGGGACCAAGAAATGAGGTAAAAAATCTAGCCAGAAGTTACCATAGAACCTTTGATTTGGAAGAGTTGGAAACACCATCTTTTCACGACTTTAAGTGATCCATAAGAGGGTGGTCTTGATGGTAATGACCTGATGTACCATATTTAGGTTAGGACTAACCTATGGTATACAGTGACCAACCCGACCTCGGTAGGTGGTGATATATATGTTGGAGGAAACCCTTTGGTACACACTCACGACACTTCAGATGAGGCATTAGATTAGACATGCGCGTATCCACCACGTATTTCCAGGATGATGCCGGAAGAGTGTGTCGATGAGTTGGAGGAATATTTCAGTATCGTTAAGCATATCGAGGTCTTTGATTCATTTTATTGACTTGTGTGTTTGTGTTACTTGTTTGTGTATTACAAGTTTTATTGACTTGTGTGTGTTGTGTTACTTGTTAGGTATCGCTGTTGTGTTTTGTGTTAGTATTACTATATTTGTGTATTATGATGTTTGATTATAAATTATATTATAAACTTAATGTTTCTTCTTATGACTTATTGTAGAATATCATAATGGAACAAAGCAACACATCAAAAAATCATAATGGAGTATAATAACACAACAAAAAATCATATAAGAGTAAACAACACAACATTAGGATACAAACATACAACCCAATAAACAATTATTTTAACATAACATTATGATACGGTCGCACAACATGCGTGAATATATGTGACCTTGTCGGGCAGGTTATGCAAAATCAACCTTCATATTGAATTTGCAAACAAAAACTTATGCGTAGCGTCGCATACGCGACTTATACACATATTATCACATATACCATGCAAAATTGACCCTCGTGTTTTTTTTCTGTGCCAAAACCTAAGCATGTAGTCGCGTATTATGTGTGATTTTATTTAAAGTTGTCGCACCATTTGTGCGAAAATTACAATCTATCTTCTAATACGACAAAACAATGATATATTATGAAGATAACGTTACATTTGCAAACATAATAAAACAAAAAACCTCCAAACATGATGAGATTAACAACATCAGTATTGAATACAATAAAACTTATTAGTCAAAATCATATCCTAGGTGGAAATCAACATGTGAGCAATTAGCAATCTCATCCATTTTATCAGCATGATTCTCCTTCAAATAAGCTATTATATCTCTTGTAATGAAATCAATAGCTTTCAACTGATTTACATCAAAGGCCTATTTCCTTACATTATATGACAAGTCGAAAACACAACGGATTGGTTCAGATTTTAACAGATTGTATATAGCATTAATTTTGCACGACTACGCGGAGTTGGATATAGAGCTCATAAATATTCGTATTTATAATACATCATACAGAGAAGTTTGTAAAAAAACGTCAGTGGTCTCATAAGACATTCTCCTTTGAACACACTTGACGATTTGGAGCATGCGGTGGTCTTCATCAAAGATCCACTCCATAACTACACTTCGAGTTTTTTTATACTTTAGAATATTGGATAGATAAAGTAATACGATATGATTCAGTTATTTTATAAAGAGAAATCTAATGTGGGCGGGAATATTAAATTGGGCGGAAGGGAACCCAAAGTTGGCATGAAATATAAATAGCTCAGGAATATAAATAGGCGGGAAGATAAATAGAAAAAAAACTATAAATAGTATGCGAGAATTCAGATATTATATAATTAAGTATTAACATAAGTCGTAGTTAAAACAAATAAGTTTGAAAATGTAATACAACATAAGATCCATTATAACAAATAATTATCTAATCATTAAGATTCACCTTCCTGGTCGACATAATTTCGATATACTTATTGAATCTATCATATTATAGATACATCTATTGACTTGTTTCGTCATCGACGTGGGCATCCCATGCAGAGTATAATGGCGGCAACGGTCCATCAGGAGGAGTCGTAATCCATAAAATTAAATATCTGCATTAGAGAAAATAAAAACCTACATAAATGATAAAATCATAATGTAATCACAATGATATACTTACATTTACAAAGTGGATGCCATGTACGAAAGCTATTCCAATATCTATAATAGTTAACGAACTAACACGTGGACTACCGTGATTTGGTAGATAAGTTAAAGAATATGTTTGAGAGACATGGTATACAAACACGTTGATATCTTGTGGGTATTGATAAGGGAGGAAACATGCAACTAGAAGATTCTGGTGAATTAAGGGTATAAAGAAATTCTTTTATGAGTAATTGATAATTATGTAATACAAAAGGACCAATGTATAACAAACAATAAACTTGAGGAATTGACCATAATTAGCAACTTGTTTAGGCATGCGGGACCCTATAAATGTACTATAAATACACACCACCTTTTTGGGGGAAATGGGACTGATTAATGATTAGATTATTATTACTTGTGACTTTCTCTCTCTAAGATATGGAGTTTCTCTCTCTAAAGCCAAATACAACAATAAACATAACAAATTTGGTCATCCAAACATTGTTTTACTCATAAACCTCCTTCAAATATTTCTGTAACTATCTGCTATGACTAATCAGATATCATGAAATGTCATCTAATGATGGCTTGAAGGATAATTTTTGAAGAAAAACAACCTACATACTATATCATCCAAATTATCGGATGAATTCTTAACCTTCAACCACAAAGCACTATAGACATACAATTCCGACAACAAATCATATCTAACAATGTGCCAATTATCCTCCCTACAGTATATCGCATACAATACAGACTGATAACTGTATTTTATGTCCGGAATAACGTCTACCAAATTAGTGATATAAGGATGTAAAAACACTTAGATGCACTCAAGGTATATTGTTAATTTTCCTTTCTTAGTAATTTTCTTGCGCCGACCTACTTTCTTTTTTATGTCTAGAGGTTTATGTACTAGAAACAGAGGAACTTTCGAGGCATTCATGCTCCCTAACGTGTTCATGGGTGTGCTACCCAACGTGTTTGTGGGCGTGCGATCACTCACAATTTATTAAATATCATGTTCTCACGAACTAAGATTTCGTTTAGTTGATTTGTCCATGCCAGATGTTGGCCTACCTTTAGCTCTAAACGGTTATTTAGGCTATTGTGTGTAACTGGTTTCAGGCTTTAAGAGCTACATAACCCTAATGATAACATGATTTTGTTGTTCATGGTCGAAACTACGAATGGATCTATCTATGATGGATAGTTTTTTAATTGAAATGGACAATTGTATCTTTCATGATTTTGTCGACTTGGTGCTCTTTTAATTGAAATGGACAATTGTATCTTGTCGGTGTACATTTTCGCTTTCTTAAAGTTTATGCCTTGACTTTTGATTTGAAAGCACCATACCTCGAGCATCGGTACCTTAAGAGTTTTTTCTCATCTCGCATCGTCATATAACACGATAATGTTGACAAATTTTTATTTTTCCCTTTTTTTTACAAAAGCATAAATTTCTAGCTTAGTAAAAAGCCTATCGATTATAAAGTTTCGGTGTAATCAACCATCGTATATGGTGGATGGTTTGATTCCTCCTACAACAATTAACAATATGTGAAGTAAACATCGTAACACGCAATTGCACCCTATGTATACAATTATTACACTAGATCGCACAGAATTTGCAATGAACATATAACGTATCGAATGAATTTTTGCGATGGACTTTTCTGGAGTCGCATACATTGCGCGATGGACATCATCATTGTCGCATGTGTCGCGCGAAAACAAATATATCCATCGCGAGATTCGCGCGATTGATTGTACAACATAAACTAAATGTCTGAAATATTCTCCAAGAGATACAAGTACTCCTCGTCTATGAAGTCTTCCAACGAGCAACTTAGTTTATCGTCTTTTATATTATTTTGATGTTTGTTTGATTTGTGGTAGAAAAATTAGAGTTTGAGGTACAATTTGGTTATATTTTTAGTGTTGTAGTATAAAATTATTAGGGGTCAAAATTAGATTTCTTGTAGGATTTTATGTCAGGGTTAGTTTTTTTTTAAATAAAAATTACGTAAATATTTGATGGCAAATAGTATTTTTATATGTTAACTTATGTTTGAAAAATAAATAAAAAATAGTACAAGAGATTCAATAAAATAATTTTTTTAGAGCGGCTAATAGACTGTTTAAAAGCAATTCAATGCGATTAAATGGAGTCAAATTTCAGATATAATTAAGCTATAAAATGTTGCTTTGTCACATATAAAAATTTGTGGAAGACGTTTTTGTGACATATACAAAGCCAAAGTCTGAAATTTTCTTCAAGACGACTATTATCACCGTATAAAATTTCAAAATATGAGAAAGAAGTTAACGAAAAAAATAGGGAATAAGGAAAGCAATATTGAACAGATCAACTCGAAAGCTATAATGATTGATAGGGTCAATCAAATACTAATTTAAAAAAACAATATGATTGGTTTAATGCAAACTATTTGAATAGTTGGTTCGAGGTGTAACTATCAAACCAAACGTAAGTGTTAAAATTAGTTATTATTAATTTTTCATAACTTTTTCAGCAGCTATTATTTTACGGATAACGGATATCAGAATGATGGCATACATTTTTACTAAATGAAACTAAATATTGAATTTGATTGGTATCTATCAAATATGTAGATGCATAATTATCATGTTTTAGAAATATGTTTACGAGCAAAAGTCAAATTTGACAATAATTTAACTTTTTAATTTGTGAAGGCACATAACTTTTGAACTCTAATTGAAAAAAAAGCCAAAATCACTATAGTTTTCAGTGTTTGAAAAAAAAAGGTATAAATATAATGTTTTTAAAAATTTATTATTGAATAAAAGAATTAGTATCGTCGTATAGTAAAAAAACTGAAATAGAATTAGTTACATTTTCTCCAAAAAAGGGAGTTACAATTCAAGAAATCTATTCTTCATCTTCATTCTTCTTCTACATCTGACCTTGCTTGATGATGGATGAAGGAGAATGCTCTTCTCCTGTTTGTAGATCAACTGATCTAAACTTCAACTTTCCAGTTTTGCAGAATCCTCGATCTGATTATCACAAGATCAGGAATAACCCTGCTTTTGAACCTGTGCCTAGTAGAAACGTTGATTCAGCAAATAAGTCTTATGCAGATTTATTTAGATACAATCAATCCAAGATCATTCATGAAGAGGTAAAACGAAGCAGTATTACTAGTTTCGACTACAGGCATAGTACGCTACAAGCAAATCCAACTATAGTACGCTGAAATCTTTCTTTGATGGCTTCAAATTGAATGGTGAATTCAGTATTACTAGTTTCGACTACATGCATCTATTAATTGAATTCACTTTAGCTGAAGATCTAAAATGGCTTTGGAGAAGGAATGTTTGGGTCATATGGAACAAAACAATGAGGTTATCATTTTAACCCCAACTATGAAAACCCATTAACTCCTGTGTACATCAATCTCCCTAACCTTCCAGAGTTTATGTACCAAGCAGAAACTATAAAAGAAATAGCTAAAAGTCTTGGCACACCTTTAAATATCTAGGTCCCCCCTAAAAATCGTGCAAGGTACAATTTTTGCAGGATTTGGGCTGAGGTAGATGTGTCAAAACCTATGCCAAAGAAAATTTGAATTGCATTTGGTTAGGACGGAATTTGGCAAGTACTTGTGTACAACAGCTACCCTAATTATTGTAATCAATGTTACCATCGTGGTCACTCTAAAGATGGTTGCAAGAAAGTTAAGAAACACAATACTAAAAAAGAGCTAAAGTTACTTGATTTGTCTTTGAATAATGAAACAACAACATCTGGTAAAGAGATTGACCCCTTGAGTAACTCTGGACAAAAATTAAAGTCTGTGGTTATGTCCGCTGATAAAGATCTTTTAAGTACAATAGAGCCTGAAATGGGAAATATTGAAAGAAGTGAAGCTCATAAGGATATTAACATTCTTAACACTTCAATGGTTGAAAATCAGGTACCTTTGGGGATTGATAAGAATAAAATCATAGAGGCCTTACATTTGATTGATATGGGTATTTCAAGACACACCAATGAAGCTTCTTTGGACACCAACAATGATGAAGTTTCAACAACTTTAGATACCACATGTAGCTTGCCAACTTCACCTGCAAAAAGCACTAAAGAGATTAAGAAAAAAGTGCAAAAAAAGATAAAGAAACTGAAATTAATAAACTCAGAAAGTTTGATAAACTTGAAACAAATGCAACACAAAAGTGTTGCTAAACATGTTAAACCTTCTAAATGACCATTTCAATTATTAATTGGAATGTTTGAGGTTTGGGAAATAAAGAGACTCTGGGCAGGCTCAAATCTTTAAGGAGATCGGTAAAACCTGATTTCTTAACTCTTCAGGAGCCTATGATCAATAATTCTAAGTTGGAGACTATTGCTAAAAGGCTGGGTTTTCAAGGTTATTGTCACAACACAAGAAACAAACTTTGGGTTCTGTGGAAAGATACTTTATGGGTGGATATCATTATTGAGGGAGATCAGTTTATTCACTTAAATGTCAACTATAAAGACTTGATGAAGGATTTCAGGGTTACAGTGGTCTATGCCAAATGTACAAAGGTTTTGAGAAGACTCCTATGGGACAAGCTTAGGGACTTGGATGATGGTTTCGTGGAATGGATTGTATTGGGGGATTTCAACACCATAGCCTCTCTTGATGAGAAATTGCACTGCTCAACAAACTGTGTCTCCAGTATGGATGAATTTAATAATTTTATGTTTGATTGTGGCTTGAATGATGCAGGTTTTTCAGGTAATAAATATACTTGGAGAAATGGGAGAAATTGGAGGCGTTTGGATAGGTTTTTATACAATAACAAGTGGATGAATTACTTTGAAGCTACAAATGTGACTCATCTAACCAAAACTTGCTCTGACCACTCTCCTATGGTGGTTTCAATCAATACAAATTCTATGAAAGTTAAATCATCTTTCAAATTTCTAAATATGTGGGTTCTTCACAGTGGTTCTATAAGTTTGTTGAAGCTAACTGGACTGCTGATTGTTAGGGGTAACCTATGCAGAGGGTTTGTTTTAAATTGAAAAGAATAAAAGCTGAGTTAAAGGGTTGGAATAGGGATGTTTTTTGAAACATTTTTTACTCTATTAATCAAATAGAGAAGGAAATCAATTGTAGGGAGACTAACTACCAGAACTCAAAGTCTTTAGATGATAAAAAGCTTATCGAGGAGGCCAAATAAACTCACTTATACTTGCTGGATATGGAAGAGGAATTTTGAGCTAAAAAAACTCATTCTCAATAGGTCAAAAATGGTGAAAGAAACACTGGTTTCTTTTACAATTTGGTGAAGAAAAGGTTCAAAAGGAATAGGATCGTCAGAATAAAAGATGGATTTAATTGGTTGGAGAATCCTGAGGAAATTGAGAAGTCTGTTGTGGATCATTTTAGGGATCTTCTCTCTGATCAACGTAACCCTTGGAAATCAAATACCCTAGCTGATTTTATCCCTAATTTGGTTACTGAGGAAGACAACACTATGTTAATTGCTATTCCTAATGAGGATGAAATCTATGATACTATTAAAGAGATGAATCTTAATGTTGCGTCAGGCCCGGATGGTTACAATGGAAAATTCCATAAGGAATGTTGGCCTATAATTAAACATGTTCTTTGTGAGGAAATTTCTGAGGTCTTCAAAAAAAATACTCTACCTAAAGAGTTATTTGCTATTTTGATTTGTCTTATTCTTAAAAACTCTACCAAAAAAATTTACTACTATTTCGATAGCTCCAATAAAATATTTAGAAGCATAATAATCTCCCTTTAAATCATTTTTTCTTAAAATAACACCGGGAATTTTCTCAGAAGACAAGACAAGAAGTCAAAACAATATTTATATTAAACCCACAAAGATTTTTCATACTCACCTCTCCTCCTCGACGCCTAAACATTATAATAAGACAAACAGAATACAATCAAACGTGTCACATAAGGACTACTGCAGGCATTAACGACCAGGTCGCTTCGCTCCAAGTCGTTACCACATTTCCTCTCTCTAGCAACCACAATTTTCTTGTCCAAATCTCTCATTTTGATATTCATACACATCTAAACATATAGATATGAATATATGCTGCTACTTGTTCCCTGTTTGATTTAATACTTCCATTTCTATTTGCAAAAGCTCAATTTCATGTTAATAGTTGTTTGAATGTTTCAAATGAGGTCACAACATCATAAAGTTTCAAATTTTAATGCACTTCTCAAATGGGTGACTCTGTTTTTGAGTTTGGTGAATTATGTGAACTCTCAAAATGTAAGTGACTTCGGTCAAATCAATGAGCCCGGTGTTCTTGATCTCTTCACCAGGCTTGTTTATGAAAGTCTGTCCAATACAACTACTGCTCTTAGTCATGATATCGCCAAACGTGCAAGTTTCTGCACAAAAAACCCGTAAGTTTTTTAATATTATTTTTTATGTTTTTGGGTCACTGATGGTTTTGTTGTCCATTGTTTGGTTGCTGATAATATACGAAATAAAGTTTATACTTTTCATAGAAGAAAATTCTGGTTTTGTGTTCTTTTGACTTTTTTTCTCTCTTGGTAATGAAATGAATTGAAAAAAAAAAATAGATTGTTCCTTGATTTTGGAAAGTTTGAAACTTGGATGGTGTTGTCAATAATTTGTTTCTTGAGGCCTGCCATATCTTTTCTGTTAATTCGGTTGCTAATGAAAAAAGTAGTGTTCTGAGTTCTTATGTTTTGGTATGTTTGAGCATGATGCATAGAAATTTCAGTATGCTACGAAAAACAAGTATTTAGAGACGTTTTTCTCCGATATGCGCGGCGGCCTTATAATTCGTGTGATTATTGTTTCAGGCAAGAAGATTGGAATAGAGCTTTTAATTACTCATCCAATCTGGATTTCTTGTCTGCTTGCATCCTTAAAACTCAAGGTAACACTACAAACTTTGATTTCAAAAGTGTTGTGATACACTATATAAAGACAAAATTGCTTGACGTTTTCCGATTCGTTTGAACAGGAGATATGGGACAGCGCTTTTGCACGGCTGCGGAGACTTCATTCTACTTAAATACTTTTCTCGAACAGTCAAAGAATGCGAATTACTTAAAACCTAACAGGAATTGTAATCTAACCACATGGGTGTCTGGTTGTGAACCGGGATGGAGTTGCAGTGTTGGATCAACTGAACAAGTTAACCTTCGGGAATCAAAAATCATTCCAGAAAGAACTAGTTCCTGTCAGCCTTGCTGCGAGGGATTTTTCTGTCCTCACGGTCTCACTTGCATGATACGTAAGTATAAATTCAGTGTTTTTTTCATTCTTTTTGTCAAGAATGATCCATAAAGAGGCATCTGACCTGTTTTTCCTGCTATGTAGCTTGCCCACTTGGTTCGTATTGCCCTCTCGCAACGCTGAATGAAACTACAAGCATATGTGAACCGTAAGTGCTAACCCGAATCTTTGATATGATTTTAGAGAACTAAGTAAGCAACAGAAACAAATAAAGTTTTGTGTTGTTTCAGATATTCTTATCAACTTCCAGCAGGACGTGAAAATCACACCTGTGGAGGCGCGAATGTGTGGGCGGATGTTCGCTCTAGTAAAGAGGTGTTCTGCTCAGCTGGATCATATTGCCCAACAACTACCGGAGAAGTACCATGCGGTAGTGGGTAATTACCTATCCCATAAATCTTTATATGTACTGGAATTCTTGATACTTTTCTTTAATATTTAGCTAATGCTATTTAACTTTTTCATGGTTAGACACTTCTGCCGGACAGGATCTACATCTCAAAAACGTAAGTTTCTGCACTGTTAGCTGTTTATCTTCAAGTGTATCTGTGCTTTTAAGACTTGTGAGAGATTAATTGTTCTGTATTCGTTTTGCAGGATGCTACAAGTTAACTTCTTGCGATCCAAATGCTTCAACTCAAAATGTTCACATGTATGGAGCTATTGTCATAGTAAGTTGTTTATATAAACTAAAGGATTTGTAAACTGCTTTGTAGCACAGCTACATTGTATGCCTGTGCGTCGATATGAGCCAAAATTAACGCCAATCACTTGATGATGCAGGCGGCTTTGGCTACTCTTCTACTCATATTGCATAGCTGCTCTGATCAAATCCTTGCAATTCGAGAAAGAAGGTTTGCGAAATCCAGGGAAGCAGCAGCGAAAAAAGCAAAAACACGTCAAAAATGGAAAATTGCAAAAGAAGCTGCAATAAAACATGGAAGTGGAGTAAGAAATCAGCTATCTCGCACATTCTCTCGAACGAAAAGAGCTCAAGATGGAAATGAAGGTTTATATACAGCCTATTCAAATTCTTCAAATGCTCCAAAGCCGCCACTACCACCACTACCACCACAAGTAAAAAAGATAGAGCCTAGTGGAAGTCAAGAGGGTTTTGGTATAGAGGTCGAATCACCAATGAAGAAGAAACAAACACCGAAAGCAAAGAAACTAAGTACTCACAGCCAAATATTTAATTATGCATATGATCAGCTCGAGAAGGAGAAATCTATGGAGCAAGAGAAACAAAATTACACATTCTCTGGAATAGTTTCAATGGCTTCTGTTACTGGAGTCAGGAAGAGACCTCTGATCGAAATTTCATTTAAGGATTTAACGCTTACCTTAAAAGGTAAAAAGAGATGTCTCTTAAAAAGTGTAACTGGAACTATTAGACCTGGTCGCATCACTGCAGTTATGGGTCCATCAGGAGCTGGAAAAACCACATTGCTAACGGCTTTGGCTGGAAAACCAGTGGGATGCAAGATTACTGGCCTAGTTCTTATAAATGGAAAGAAGGATTCAATTCTCTCGTATAAGAAAATCGTTGGTTTCGTGCCACAAGATGATATTGTGCACGGAAACTTGACAGTTGAAGAGAACCTTTGGTTCCATGCAAAGTGCAGGTAATGCTGTACTTGACTCTCTTAGGGTTCTTATCCTAATTGTTATTGTTATAAGATATTTGGCCTAACTCAATCCCAAAACAACAACGCAATAGAGGAGGGCAATGTCATTATCTTAACATTCGTATTAACCTATGTTTTTTCTTGTTTCTTTTTTTCAAAGACTACCAGCTGACTTAGTAAAAGCAGACCAAGTTCTAGTTCTTGAAAGAGTGATCGAGTCGTTGGGACTTCAGTCAGTTCGTAACTCCTTGGTTGGAACGGTAGAGAAGCGAGGAATCTCCGGTGGACAAAGGAAACGAGTAAATGTTGGTATGGAAATGGTAATGGAGCCTTCCGTTTTGTTCTTAGACGAGCCAACATCTGGCTTGGACAGTGCATCATCTCAGCTACTACTTAGAGCGCTTCGGCATGAAGCTCTTGAAGGAGTTAACATCTCCTTAGTGGTTCACCAACCTAGGTATGTTTCTATCAAGAAGCCTTTTAGTCAGTAAATTGCTTTTGTTCTTGTATCTTCCAATCTTTATTTATCACATTTTTCTTGTTCTTTCCAGCTATTCCTTATTCAGAACGTTTGATGATTTAATACTTCTAGCAAAAGGTGGTGTCACTGTCTACCACGGTCCAGTTAAAGAAGTTGAAGAATACTTTGGAGGACTCGGAATCCATACACCAGACCGCATTAACCCTCCAGATTACTATATTGACATTCTAGAGGGTATTGTGGTTCCAAGTGGAGACTCCGCAGTGAGCGACAAAGATCTTCCTTTAAGATGGATGCTACATAAAGGGTATCCGATTCCACCTGATATGCAGCAGAGTGCTGCTCGGCTTGTACACCCAACACTCCAAACACATTATTCTGACGTTGAACAGTCTTTTGCCGGAGAGTTGTGGGAAGATGTCAGGAGTAAAGTAGAGGTGCGTCGAGACAAAATACACTACAACTTTATGAAGTCTAATGACCTTTCCAATCGCAAAACTCCGGGTCATATCAAGCAATATAAATACTACCTTGGCAGGTCCGTAAACCTTTTTCTCTTTTGAATTTTGAATCATATTTCATCTCACTATACGCATAAAATTTTCAGGATTGGTAAGCAACGACTAAGAGAAGCGAAAGTACAAGCAGTAGATTTTCTGATCTTATTACTTGCCGGAGCTTGCTTAGGATCATTGAGTAGATTTGCAGATGAAAATTTTGGGGCAGCGGGTTATACTTATACCATCATTGCAGTTTGTAAGTTTGAATCGCACGACATCTTCTTCCATAATAATTTATGGATGTCTTCTCTCATTCTTTCTTTTTCTCTGGCTTCTTCATTAACATAATTATTATTTGTTTTTTAAGGTCTTCTTGGAAAAATTGCGGCTTTAAGATCATTTTCGCTTGACAAGTTACACCAATGGAGAGAAAGTGCCTCCGGTATGAGCACCTTGGCTTGTTTTCTTGCAAAGGATACAGTTGATCATTTTAATACAGCTATAAAGCCAGTGGTGTATCTCTCTATGTTCTATTTCTTCACAAACCCAAGATCTACGTTTCAAGATAATTATATAATTCTGCTTTGCCTCATGTACTGTGTGACCGGCATTGCGTATGTTCTTGCCATCTTCTTTCACCCAGGTTCAGCTCAGTTGGTAAGTACTAAGCAGTAAGAGTGACTGCTTGTCTTGTATTAAAATTCACTTCTTTTGTATTGACAAAAAGATGTATGGTTATTGCAGTTTTCTGTTCTTCTTCCGGTTGTTTTGACTCTAGTTGCAACCCGACCTTCAAATACTGGGTATATGAGGACTGTAGCCGATTTATGTTATCCTAAGTGGGCTTTAGAAGCATTTGTGCTTACAAATGCTGAAAGGTATGCCAAGTTCAGCAATCCGTACGCAGAGAGACTTTGAGTCACTTTGATCCTAATGGCTATTTTCCTTTTTCTTTGTTTCAGCTATCACGGAGTTTGGCTAATTACGCGCTGTGGTGCTCTAATGAAAAGTGGATACGACATTCACGAATATTATCTTTGTCTACTCATACTTCTCCTTATCGGTCTAGTCAACCGGTTCATAGCTTATATTGGATTGGTAACACTTCAAAAGAAATAAGAGTTCATCGCCTTCTTCTATGGTCGTGTAAATACGGAAAAATCGACTTGATCAAGAGGTTAAGTGCTTACTAGATTCAGCAATTGCGTACATATACATATGCCTACGTATGTAATCAAAATTTAGACACGGACAATTCCATCTTGTTTATAGAGATATGGACGTGGTCAACTTTTGCTTAGGTTTCAAGTCTGTTATTACATATTCATAGTTTTCTTAGGATTGGTGTTATACTTTCGTGAATTTGTTGTACATATATTTTATTTATGTGTCACGGTTGAAACACATATTGACAATAAAATCGATGAACATAATGAATGATTATATTCATTAGTTATGTCTTTTACCTGAAAAATCATCTGTTGTTCATTTGCTTCTTTGTTCATGTAGTGGATCTATTAACTAGTGTTCGTTTAGTAGAGTCATTTTTTAAAAGTAAAAATATCACTTAATAAAAAATATTTTTTTTAAAAAAAAAGACTATTTTTCTAGTTATAATAGTAATAATAATAAATTATTTAGTTTTTATCACTTTTAAAACAAACCATATTGGTATAAAATCCGATAGTTTAAAAGTATAGTAATAATTATTAAATATATAAGAATGAAGATTATAGATTATTTAAATAATGTTTTTTACGTGTAAAATCTTTCCAGTGTATGAAGTAAAAACCACGCGACTGATTTCAGAGTCCAACCAAATATTCACTATCATAAGATGGGTTACAAAACTATTCTCTAGATAAAACTAGAGCATACACCACACAAAGTATGACAACTTCATACACAACGCCATTACACAAGATAGTGAACCGAAATCAGAAAACTCACTGAAATATCCTCAAAACACAACTAGAAGAAGCTGATCGAAAAACACACTTAGAAGACTTCAAATCAAAACCCCTATGGTCAGATTGTAGATGATAAATAGACGAGTCTGCTCACCAAAATTGAAGCCGAGCGGACAACGAGAGACAACCCGATTGAAAGCACAAAGTTCCGCATCAAATCGTTTTTTCTCTCAAAACTACATTATAGAATATGATGCTCATCTCAAAAGACACTATATAAATATATATTTATACATAAACCAAAATCCTATGTGTTACCCATATTTGGCCTTAGCCCATATGATAATTGGACTCCCACATAGGAACAGCCCAACAAATCTCCCCCTCACGACTATGTGGGAGGATTCGCCATCCCGACGATCAATCTACAATGTTCAAAATTTCCCCTAGGCAATGCCTTTGTCATCATGCCAGACTCATTATCATCTGTATGAAATTTATCAACCCCCATTAGTTTAGCATCAAGAATATCTCGAATTTAATCATATCTCACATCAATATGTTTCGACTTTGAGTGAAACGACGAATTCTTCACGAGATGAATAACACTCTGATTATCACATAACAATACATACCTGTGTTGCTCAAATCCAAGTTCTCTCAAGAACTTCTTCATCCATAGCAGCTCTTTACTCGCTTCTGTCACTGCAATAAATTCAGCTTCTGTCGTTGAAAGGGAAACACACTTTTGTAGTCTTGATTTCCATGAAACAGCACCACCACAAAAGTTAATCAAATATCCAGAAGTAGACTTGCGAGTATCAACATCTCCAGCCAAGTCTGAATCAGAATAAGCCAACAACTCAAGTTTCTCCATCCCAAAACTGAGCTTTAAATTAGAGGTTCATCGCAGATACCTTATAATCTATTTCACGGCTTCCCAATGCTCTCTACCCGGATTTGACAAAAATCTGCTCACAACACAAACACTATGAGCTAAGTTAGGACGAGTACATATCATGGCATACATGAGACTTCCAACTACAAATGCATATTGAATATTAACCATATCTCTCTTTTTTTATTGGTTGAAGGACATTCTTTCTTTCTTAACTTGAAATGATCGAAAAGTGGTGAGCTAAGCACTTTAGCTTTGTCTATTTTAAACTTCTGAAGAATTTTCTCAATGTATTTTTCTTGTGACAAGAACAACTTATTCGATTCTTTGTTTTAGTAATTCGAATGCCAAGAATCTGTTTTGCTGGGCCAAAATCTTTCATTGCAAACTTTTTTTAAAGAATCAATTCGCGAAGTATTCTTCCCAACAATAAGCATATTATCCACGTAAAGTAAGAGAACAATGAAATCAACATCGACAAATTTCTTCCCAAATATAAAATTATCAGAATAAGTCTTCTTGTAGTCCTGCTCTCCCATAACTGAGATGAACTTCTTATACCAATGTCTTGGAGCTTGCTTCAAACCATATAGACTCTTTTTCAGTCTGCACACATAATCTTCTTTCCCTTCAACCACAAAACCTTCAAGTTGTTTCATAAAAATATCTTCTTCCAAGTTACCATGCAAGAATGTTGTTTTTACATCCATTTGCTCAATTTCCAAGTCTAGACTAGCTGCAATGCCTAGAACCACACAGATAGATGACATTTTTATAACTGGAGAAAATATTTCATCAAAATCAATACCTTTTCTTTGACCAAAGCCTTCGACTACCAATCTTGCTTTGTACCGAGGTTGAAGAGAACTATCATCTTGCTTCAACATATACACCCGTTTGTTACTCAAGACTTTTCTCCCTTCAGGTAGCTTCACTAACTCAAATGTATAATTCTCATAAAGTGATCGCATCTCTTCATTCATTGCTTCAATCTATTGATTTTTACACACACCACTAACAGCCTCATCGTAACACTCAGGCTCACCTGCATCGGTTAACAAAATATATTGATCAGAAGGATATCTAGTAGAGGGTTGTCTATCTCTAGTAGATTTTTGCGTTAGAATTTCAGGTTGTTCAGCATCTTCTTCATTCTCTTGTTCATCCATGAAATCATTATCATGATCACCGGTATCAAAAAAATATGAACCTCTTGAAGTAGATGAGTCACCATCTGAATTTTCTTCAACTTCTGTAGGAGTATGTGCAAGCGGAATATGCCCTAAATCTACCAAGTCATTCTCAGACATAGGCACTGAATTCTGAATCTTATTAATATCATGAACTATATGATCTTCCATAAACATTACATCTATGCTCCTAATAAGCTTATTATTAATTGGATAATAAAATCTGTAGCTGAACTCATCAAGACCATAGCCAATGAATACACACCATCTTGTCTTCGAATTGAGTTTAGACCTCTCATCTTTAGGAATATGCACATAAGCTTTGCACCCAAAGACACGCAAATGATAAGAAGAAACATCTTTACTTGTGCCAACTCTATTTGGTTTATCTCAATTTAAAGGTACAAAAGAACTAAGATTCAAGACATGTACCACTATATTCAACGTTTCACCCTTAAAAGTATTTAGAGAATTGTGATTGTGAAAAAAGACATCTTACCCTTTCAATTAATGTTCAGTTTAGTCTCTCAGCTATGTCATTCAACTGAGGGGTCTTGGGAGGTGTCTTTTGATGCCGAATACCTTGCTGTCTACAAGAATCATCAAACAGACCAATGTATTCTCCCCTATTATCACTTCTAACACACTTCAATTGTTTCCCAATTTGTCTCTCAACTGGAGCTTGAAACTTCTTAAAGACATCTAACACTTGATCTTTTATTTTCAAAGTGTAAGCCCAAACTTTCCTAGAATGATCATCAACAAAAGTAACAAAGTATAGATAACCACTAAGTTTTCTCGTTTTGAAAGGACCACAAAGACATCTGTATGTACCAAGTCAAACAGACTTGGTTTTCTTGAAGGAGCCGAGCTCTTGAAAGACACTTTATCTTCTTTCCAACCAAACAATGTAAGCATTTCTTTAAATGAGCTTTATATATCCCATGAATGTATTGTTTCTTCCTCTGAATATCTAATCATTTTTCACTAATGTGACTGAGTCTTTTATGCCACAAATCAACCATTGCTTCATCATTAACAACATTGATTTTCTCAGCAGGCACCCTTGCCAACATGAGGGCTGAACAGTTTTATTATCTTCACACAACCAACGAGCCCTTAGTAAGTTTCAACTGCCCATTCACAAAATTACTGTAATATACTTCATCATCTAGCTTCCCTGTAGAGATCAAATTCAATCGAAGATCGGGTATATGTTTGACACCTTTCAAAATCAATCTCGCACCCATGCTTGTTTCTTAGGATAAACATCACTAATACCAACCACTTTAAACAAATCATTATTTCTCATCTTTGTAGAACCAAAGTCACCAGATGTGTAAGATGAGAAAAATTCTCTACGATAAGTGGCATGAATCGTAGCACCACTGTCAACTACCCAACCATTTTTATCAGATACAGAATTCACAACAGCATCATCAATAACAACGAATTAGCTCTCTGAAATCGCAGCAACATGTTTCTCGTCACCACTTACATCATAATTTTTCTCCTCGTTCTTTTTTTTTACCATTGTTGGATTTCCCAAAATTATTCTTCTTTCTCAACTTAGGACAAAATTTCTTAGTGTGCCGGATCTTATGACAATAGTAGCACTCCCAATCTGAAAATTTATTAGACTTATTCCGACTCTTGCCTCTACTTTTACCTCTAGTTTTCTAACCGCGATTTTCATTTCTACTACGTTTCTCAACGACTAGAGTTACTGAATGTGAAGAGAAACCAAATTTTTTTCTTCTCATATCTTCATTCAGCACACTACTTCGAGCCAATGCCATTGAAATATTACCTTGAGAAGCTGAATTAGAAAGAGACATTTTGAAAGTATCCCACGAGTCTGGTAGCGAACCAAACAACCATAACACCAGAACCTCATCATCAAATTTGAAACCCATAATGTTATATTGTCATAATAGTCCAGCCTTATTCAACATTCATGTTAATAGATAGAAGAGATGTTAGATGAAAAGACAATGAAGATGATACAAGTGTTAAACACATTAAAGAGACATGGAGTGAATTTAAAAAGACACTGTAATTTAAGGAGTCATAAATTACACATTATTGTAAAATGTTTTTCCCCCTTGTGTTTAAGTCAATACAAAAAGCCAAAAGCTAGGGTTTTTGTATGCATCGAAGACGGCAGAATCACTGTGTCTTTCTAATAAAATCGATATGAAGCAGGTTCGAAGACGTAGGCATAATTTGCTGAACTCCGTTAACAATTGTGTGTTTGATTTCACTTTTGTTTTGTGTTTCTTTTCTTTTGATTTAATTGCAGGAAAATTGTGTATTTTCCCAAAACCCCTCTTTACCTCAAGCAAATTTAGAAGTGATTTGTCGAGAAATTAGCGTATTTCCCTTATAACTAGTATCAGAGCCAGATTGGTAGCGATCCAAAAGAGCTAAGATTTGCGTGGGAGCAATGGCTACAGACGAAGGAAAGGTGAGACTCGAAAAAATTGATGGTGTAGATTTTTGGTTCTGGAAGATGCAGATTGAAGATTATCTATACCAGAAAAAACTTTATCAACCCCTCTCAGCGAAGAAACCAGAGAGTATGAAAGATGAAGAATGGACCCTTCTTGACATACAAGCTCTTGGAGTCATCTGATTAACGTTATCCCGTAATATTTATTTTAACATCGTAAAGGAAATAACCACGGCGGGTCTTATGAAGGCTCTCTCCAGTATGTATGAGAAGCCATCAACTTCTAACAAAGTTCACTTAATGAAGCGTTTATCAATTTGCGAATGACGGAAGGCGTGTCGGTAGCTCAATACCTTAATAAACTCAATACAATCACAACCCAGTTGAGTTCAGTTGAAATTAATTTTGATGAAGAAATACGAGCACTGATACTGTTGTCTTCACTACCATATAGTTGGAATGCTACTGTCGCGGCGACGAGTAGCTCGTCAGAAAGCAATAAGTTGAAATTTGATGATGTTCGTGACCTAGTTCTTAGTGAAGATATTCGAATGGGAGAATCAGGTGAGTCATCAATCTCCTCAGTCTTACATACGGAGTCGAGAGGAAGAAATTCAACCAGAAGATATGAACGCAGTAAATCGAACTACCAAGGCAAACCAAGAGACGGGAGGTCCAAGTCTAGGAATCCTAAAAATTCCCATGAGTTGAGAAATATCGAATGTTGGAATTGTGGGAAGATCACGCACTATAAATTTCAGTGAAAGAGAGAACCCAAGGACCAGGAGAAAAGAAGACCGAGGAAAATATCACTTCAGAGGGAGATGATGCGTTAATATGCTCCTTAGAAAGCCGAAAAGAGTCTTGGGTGTTAGACTCTGGAGCATCGTTTCATGCGACTTCGAAGAAATAATTCTTCGAGAGGTATGTCTCTGGTAACCTTGGAAAAGTATAACTTGGTGATGATCACCCTTGTGATATTATTGGTAAAGGTACTTTGAAGATGTATGAGAACTGAAAGATGTCAGACATATCCCCGGTCTAAGAAAGAACTTAATCTCAGTAGGGCATTTGGCTAGCGAATGCTACAATATGATCATCCATGGTGACAATTGGAAGATTTCAAAGGGAGCAATGACGGTTGCTTGCAGAAAGAATAGTAGTACTATTTACAAGACAGCAAAGACGAGTTGTTCAATTGCAATAGCAGCACGAAACGAAAATCCAAATGTTTGGCACCAAAGGCTTGGTCTCATGAGTGTGAAGGGTATGAAAATTATGTACTCGAAGGGGAAGCTTCCGAGTCTTAAGTCAGTCGATATATAGACATGTGCGAAGATTGCATACTTGGAAAACAGAAAAGGGTTAGTTTTCAGACGAGTAGCAGAACCCCAAAGAAAGAAAGGCTGAAGCTTGTTCACTCTGACGTTTCGGGGATAACAACTGTTTCATCTATAGGAGAGAAACACTATTTTGTGACCTTTATCGACGATCATTCTCGAAAGGTATGGGTTTATTTTCTAAAGCATAAATCTGAAGTGTGTGATGTTTTTAGGAGATGGAAATCTATGGTCGAGAATAAGACAGGTCTGAAGATTAAAAAGTTGAGAACTGACAATGGTGGTGAATATGAGGACACCAAATTTAAGAAGTTTTGCTATAAGTATGGGATCGGGATGGAGAGAACCATGCCAGGTATGCCTCAACACAATGGTATTTCCGAATGTATGAACACAACGTTGACAGAAAGAGCTAGAAGCAATCGAATAGAGTCTGGTTTACCGAGGCCCATCGGTTCCCTTAGAACATAGAATACCCGAGGAGGTATGGAGTGATGAGGATATAAAATTATCACATCTAAGATTTTTTTGTTGTACTGTATATGTTCATATAAGTGATCAAGACATGAACAATCTTGATCCAAAATCTAAGAAATGTTTCCTGATCGGCTATGGGGAATATGAGTTTGGCTATCGTGTTTGAGATGAGGAAACCAGGAAGATGATACGAAGCAGATGTGATCTTCAATGAAACAGTGATGTAAAATGACAGATATAAAACCGAAGCAAATGACTCGAAGCTGTATGAATTAGTATTTGCAGATATCTATGGAGTCCTAGATAATCAAGAAATAGAGCCGATCGGATTAACCCCTCAGCAATGAGAGTTTGTTGGACAAACTGATCGACAGCAATCTGACACCCTACAGCCGGCCGAGGCAGTTCCGCCATAAAGAAATATATTTAGGACAATTATAATCATAGTTACCAAGCCATGAAAACCAATATTTTCTTTCCTGAAAAAATCCATCTCAAATATCCATTTTCCTGAACAATATAGTAAATAGCGGGATCTGATGTCCGTCCGTATCAGGTCCTTGCTATACAACGGATGTGGGAGTAAATCGAATCGAAAGATGTCAGGTAGATCATAGTTCTTTTGAACTTTTCAAATACTGTCATGTGATCAAAAAATTTATTATTTTAATAGGAAATTGAAAAAATTGAATCGTAAATATCTTGCAAAACATGTAACGTAGTAGGTTATCGAATGGGAATTTTCATTTGTTGCGATTATACTCACCATTTCATTTAAGATAATGTCAATTGGTATATCCACTTAAAATTTGGACAAAAATACTCCCTCACTATATATACCCGTTTTTCTTTTCAAAACCATCCCCCTCCTTCTGAGACCTCATAAACTCACAAAACACACCTATTTAGAAACCAAAAACAAAACGTTCGACTTCCCTCTTCACACCAGAAACCCTTAAAAATCCTCCACCCAAAATTATCTCGTTCTTCACTGATTATTGATTGTCCACTGTCGTATCCTCCCTGAAACAAGTAAGCACGAGTCGTTCAACGACTTTCCGTTTAGTTTACACCGGCCGGTGAAAAAATCACGAGCTACAATAACCAGGTACGTCTTGACTTTCGAAAATGTCTATTTTTTGCATTTTTGGTGATTTCCAAGTACATGTTGCTGTTTTTTTACGATCGACGTTTCTTATTTGTACTAAAATCACGTAGTTATGATCGTTAGTGGGTATTTTAGTTTATGGGTTTATCTGAGAGTACTAGTACTAACATGAGAGTTGTTGGAAATACATAACATGAGAGTTGTTTGTGACTCTATAATCTGAGAGTTCTTTGTGACTCTCTAATCTGAGAGTTGTTTGGAAACATATCTGAGAGTTGTTTGCAACTATAAACTGAGACTTGTTTGAAAAACATATTTGAGAGTTGTTTGCAACTATAATCTGAGATTTGTTTGCATCTATAAGGTAGTTTTGTTGTTGTTCTCTTATGGAAGTTTTTTGTGACTCTATAATCTGAGAGTTGTTTGCAACTATATTATCTGAGAGTTGTTTGGAAACATATCTGAGAGTTGTTTGGAAATATATCTGAGAGTTATTTGCAACTCTATAATCTAAGAGTTGTTTGAAACTATAAGTTAGTTGTGTTATTGTTCCTTTATGGGAGATGTTTGTTATATACAGTTGCTAATTTATGTTTTTGCAGGAAATATGACCATGAAACCAAGCTTCTACAGGTCCGGATTATTGAGCCTTGTGAAACTGCTGAGAAAGAACAATATTACTTCTGCCCATATCAAAGCTACGAGGAACACACCCTTCTACACGCTTTTGAAGGCGGCATTCGACCTCCGGCAGGGGAAGTTAGCGAAGATGAAGTTTTATGCGAACATTTTTTGATTATAGAGATGTTCTCGGTCGAGCAAGACAAATTCTGTTTTGGGTCAAAGCTGGTGAAGCTAACGACGGACGATGTAAATTCCATTTTTTGGAAGTGTTTAGTGCATGAAGCCTGTTATGGCCATGTAATCTCTTATCTGTATAAACTTTTGATCAGTGTAAAAATTTTATGAAGCATTGATATTTTGCAAACAACTTTCAGTTCACATTTACAAAGAACTCTCTTATTCTATTATCATTTGCAACCTGAGAGTTGTTTGTTACTCTATAATCTGAGATTTGTTTGCAACTATAATCCGAGAGTTGTTTGTGACTCTATAATATGAGAGTTGTTTGCAACTATAATTTGAGGGTTGTTTGCAACTCTATTATTTGAGAGTTGTTTGCAATTATAATCTAAGAGTTGTTTGCAACTCTATACTAGAGATATTTTCAACTCTATTATTTCAAAGTTGTTACAACTCTATAATCTAAGAGTTATTTGCAACTCTATTGCAACTCTAAGTTTCTCAACATAATGTACACAACTCGCATCCTCATTTAACACAATTCGTATGAATTCCCCAAACAACTCGCATCTCTGTTAGGAATGCATGGACACTTAAAATTCCTAGTTTATATATTGTTTCACGTTCAAAATCAACACCGAAACACTAAAAATTAGTATATAACTAGTTAAACAACGATTAACGCTTTAGATTAACATAATACCAAACAAGTCTCGTTATTTCTGTTACAAACAATTCATATTATTACAAACATAAAAATATAACTCGTATCACGCATCCTCTTCCAAACAATTTGCATCCTTTTCCAAACAATTTGCATCCTCTTCTAAAAAACTTGCATCCTCTATCATGGATGTCTGAATAACAATAATTTCGAATCTATATATTGTTTCAAGCCTAAAAACACACCCACATGCACTTTAATATCAATAAAAATGCAAAAAAACACATTTTTGAGAGAAAATTATACCTGATAGTTGTATCACGTATCTTTTCTTCACCGACCGGCGTAAACTCAAGGACGAGTGATGGAAGGCTTCGTTGTTACTTGTTTCAGGTAGGGTACGGTGGTTGACGATCAAATTTTGGTGAAGAATATCATAGAGTACGATGATTGGAGGTTGAGAGTTTGGGAGTTCGAAGCTTTGAGTATACAAACGGTTTACTGGAGAGAGAAAAAGTAAGAAAAAATGTCTTGTTTAGGGTTTTAGTTTGCTACTACTAAAATATCTAATTGGGTTAAAAAGCTATAAAGGGGGGAAATAAGAAAATTGACCTTATATAGTGGTAGAGGGTAGTATAGATATTAAAATAATATTGGGTAATAAGTGTGAGTTAAATAGTTGAGATGGTTATTAAGTAGTAATAAAATGAAACTTTGGTATTAGATGGTAGTATAATACTTGAGTAGGTACTTAAGGTGTAATTTCCCTTTATTTAATGTCTCTTATTTTTTGTTATAGAGTCCCCTTAAGTTCTCTCTAATGATATAGTCTAGAATAAATTCTTAGTGTCTAGTTTTGCATTATAAGGCCCCGTATTATCTTGTCACTTGTTTTTTTACCTTGGTTTCACAAACTCTTCATTATTTAGTCGTATATTAGTAATATAATTTTTTTTAAAGGAGCCTGCCACTGAACACCGAGAAATCGAAATGCCTACACTAAGTGACTTGGATCCAGCTATTGAGAAGGAAATTATACGAATTGAAAAAGATTTACACAAGAAACAAGTAAGTGAATTATCTTTGTTCTGGGTCATATCCAAGAATATAAATACTACCTTGGCAGGTGCATAAACTTTTTTTTAATCTTTTGAATTTTAAATCATATTTTCATCTCACTATTTGCATTTGGTAAGCAACGATTACGAGAAGACAAAGTACAAGCAATATATTTTTTGATAAAGATATAAATTTTATGAACAATGTGTGTGTTTTGCCTCAAAAGATGAGCTCGTGACCAAAAGTTCATGCGTTCGACCCCCTCTACAAAAACTTTCTGGCTTGAGTCAGTCACTTTGTGTGGTTTACCTTCTGGCATTGGTTTGCAGGCTATTGCGTCAGACTGACGGTTTATCTTGTGCGCATAAAGAAACAACAATTCGTTTTATTCATGTAATCTAATCCATTTAGTTTTCAAAATATGACTAATATCTCGTCTTCGATCGAACAATGGTACTAATGTTTTTTATGGGACAAATAAACATGAATAATCCAAATGTCCTTTTGAAATTGATTTTTTGAGATTGACGATAATTATCTGCATGATGAATCTTCATTTGCACCAACAATCTTCTATGAAAATTTATCACTAAAGTTCAACAATCACAAAATGGATAAATGATCATACACTGATAGTCGTGATTATGAGAAACACTTCAAAAACAAGTTGTAGTTATATATTTTTGAGCAATATAATTCTACAAGTTAGAGTTTATATTTTAGCAACATTTAAGAATATATCAAGATACATAAAATTTAAGCACTAAATCAAGTTCAATTTACCATGATGTATTTTAGAAACATAAGTACTAAATCAGATCGGTTTTACATGCAACATTATAAGAAATGTTGAAATCTAGTTACAATCTCAATCCATGTAAATTGTCGTTATCTAATATTACTTTTGAATTAATATTTTAGATTAATATTTTCTAGCAACAAGCGATCATAATCTTACTTCCCGTCATGTTAGGACAATCCTTTAGTCATATACTTATAATAATGAGCTGCTTACCTATTGGGACTAAAAAGAGTCTGTATTTACATATTCATACAAATAGAGATCGAATTTACGAATAGATTCAACCCATTCAGTAAAATACATAACTATCTCCGAAATAAAATACTTATCCCAATTTTGAAATCATCTCGTCAAAGTCAATTAATGAAAAGATTGTATTAAAAAATTAAATTTAGACTAATAGATAAAAAAATCATATTTCAGTGCGTCAAGATGTAGAAGTCTCCATTATTCTTCTAATGAGAAAATTGTATTAAAAAATTTAGACTAATGGATATAATAATTAATTATCATGTCAAGATGTAGAAGTCTCCATTCTTCTTCGAATTTAATGAAATTAGACCTTTAAATCTTGCGGACAAACAAATAATTTTGCAGCAAAAGGTAGATCAACCCATTTCTCTTCTCTGCGTCATGTGTTAAAACTTTGAAAAGAAACTTGGCTTCGAATTTCCTTTTAAAAAAAACTTCAACCTCCCATATTGTGTAGTATCTGGAAAACGAAACCAAGTAAAAGAATCAATATGGCAATCCAAGCCTTTAACTAATCCATTCCATTTTATGGGATGTTCATATATTCACAATTTCATGCTAAATTCATTTGAACGTTATTTCCGTGAAAAAACACTGGGTATTAAATGAGAAACTAGCAAAAAAGAGTTTAAATATCTCTTAATATAAAATGTAGTGTTTTATTAAAAGAAAAAAAGTACCTATAAATACATATCCAAATATGTAATACCAAAGTGGTATCCATATTTAGTGTAGTTTCATAAAATACTTAGAATAATAATTTGTACAAAAATACATTTTATGGTACAAAAGTGGCCAATTTGGTTAGAACCCACTTTTTCTGTTCTATAAGCCTCACTGTTGGGTTACCATTCTCTTCAATTTCACTTTACTAATTTTGAAGAGAGAAACACGAAACCTGATATTCAACCAAAAACCCACATTCAACACAACCGTGAACTAAGCTTTCCGGCGAAGATAACAGTTTCTGACTCCGATAATCGGTGAGCAGACGACGTTGCCGACATCATCTACATTCCGATATATTTTCTGACATTGTTTTACTACTATAGGTTAGTTCTCTTCGTCGGTTGATGTTTTTTTGGCCGGACAAAATACTGTAACGTCGATAAGTACTGTTGGAGTGTGATTTGGGTTTCGAAAACACATAATGAACATTAGTCGTCTCTTATGTTCATATTTTCTTGATTTCAGCAGTTTTATATAGTCCAGTTTGTATATATTTATGATATTGTTGTTTTTTTTTAATTTCCTGTGTTTGAGATTGAATTAGTTAAGGGTTGAAGATGTTTGTGTGAGAATGTAGGTGTTATGTTAGTGTCGGTGTTGATATCGGAACAGGCCGACTGAGCAAATGTGGCTTATTGATCGTTTTACATGAATCGCATCCTCGCCATGATTTGTTGGACATATCTAGCAATGTCTGCAATTCAGCAAGTATGGGTAGAATATGTACAATAATGCATGCAATGTCGTTCATGTCTAGCAATGTATGCAATGTGTGTTGCAATGTCTAGCAATATCCGAAATATGTCTACACTAACATGCAATATGTCTAGCAATGTCTCCAATATGTCTACCAGGTGGACGCAATATCTACATATGTCTAGCAATGTGTGTAAGTTAGTTGATGTTTTTGTTTGGTTAGTGAAACCCATTGAGTGTTTGGTTGGTAATGTATAGCATTGTGGAAAGTTTTTTCTGTTTTTTTCGGGTGATTGCGATATAGGTTACGATTGCGATATAAGGATTATGATTAACATGACTAGAAATTGTGATAGATGCAGGAAAACATGACTGCTACTGGCGTATTCTACAGGTCTAGCTTAGTCAGTATAATCAACCTACTAAGACGAAATATAATTACAGCAGAACACATAGAAGTTGTCAGAGACACCTCGTTCTATACGTTTCCGAAAACATCATTCGACGTAAGGAACGAGGATTTGAAGCAAAAAAAGTTCAACAACCTGGTCTAGGAAATTGTCAGTTTTTACGATGTGAAAAAGAAGGCTTTCAAAATAGGTCGTAAGAATGTTAAGCTAACTACGAAGGATGTGAAGGCCATTTTGGGCTGAAACACGGGAATGAGGAGATGCATTTGAATAAAGCAAGGGCCTTCATTGGTCGGTACGCTGATGGGGCTGAGTATGATTCCCCGTCGATGTAGAAATTTTTTTTGAGTCCCCGTGCAAGGAGGAGCGAGCCGAAGAACGACAAATCGGTGTCTAATGCATTGATAAATGTGAACGAAATCTTAAAAATTGTATTTGTTTTGAATTTTTGTTGCAGTATATTAGTATGATGTTTTCTTTTTGCAGCAATCAATAGAGAAAATAATCAGGGATGGAAGGGAGGACAAGGCGAAGGACGTTGCTCGTCTGTTGATACTTTTCATATGCTCGATACTGTTCTTTTCAGTTTCAGGCGATATAGTGGGCTGGACAACAGTATTTTACATGGAGGATCTAGAGAAAATAAACGACTACGACTGGTTTAAAACTATAGTTGAGAAGCTACAGAAGTCACTGGATAAATGTATTAAGGCTAGGAATCCCGGTAGAGTTATCGGATGCGTTGCTCTTCTATTTGTAAGAACGATGACTTATGTAATTACGTTAGCTTTTAAAACCATATTTGAATGTTGTATTATTTTGTATGCAGTCCTTTTTGATGGAGCAAAGTTTCATCGATGTTGAAATACCAAGGCCCAACATAATCCCTAGATGTTATAAGTGGTGGGGATTTAAGGGGAAGGAATCAACTTTGGAAATGATCCAGATGGTCATCTAACTTAGAGATGCGCCGGTAAGATAAATATGAATGGGTAGCTGATGGTATGCCTACTCAGTATCTAGCAATGTTTGAATTTAACTTGTCTAGCAATGTATCAAAGTATAACGTATGTAGCAGTAACATAGAATACCTAAATCGCAACCATAAATACCGTTTACTATCTAGCAACTGTAAATTCAAAGAAATAACAATCCCTAGACACTGAGTATGCAATAGTAGTAATTCTTAAATCACAACCATGATTAAAAATGTTGAGGCAATCGCATTTGCGTATCTGAATGTCTATTAAACTGTCAATTTGTAATTGTTGATTTGTTAGGTTATGAATGATGAGTTATCGTTGATAGAGGTTGAATGTCAAGCTTTTGGAGAAAATGAATTAGAGGGAAGCTCTGTAGGTGGAGCAGAAACGAGTGAGGCAAGAAGTCGGAAAATAAAGAAGTTTGCTACAAACAGAACAGTAAAAAGGCAGAAGAAATTGTTCCATGATGAGGCTGGAACAAGTCGTAGAAGGAGATCGAACATTAAGATTGAGGACAACACAACACCGCCACCAGCAGGAGAGGATTATGATGTTACACTGCATGAATTCATAGTGAAAAAGAAGTCAACTACAACAAAAGCTAACAAAAAAAAGTTACCGCAAGTCAAGTATTCCAAGTTTCGGTGGACTGTCACGGTCGGTGCTACAAGACAGGGTGGTACTGAAAAAGCATAGCAGGATGCACCGCTTGGAAGTTGAAAACAAAAAGTTGAAAATCTCGCTTGAACTGAGAAACAAATAAGTGAGTATTCGTATGCTTTTTACGGACAAAACATGTATAACAAATCACATATAATATTTAACATGCTTGTTTCAAATAGGTGGAAAAACTGCACTTAAAGTTAAATGATTTGAAAGGGAAGCTTGATGTACTAGAGGATATTGTAGATGTTGATAATGTTGGACTACTTAAAACCTTATCAATGCCATTTGGTTGTAAAGATAAGGAGGAGACTGTAACCGTGGCTGCGAATACTAGCGAGAAAATAATTAAGAAAACAATTGTTTACCAATCTCGCAGGCACGAATTTGTACCGAAGAGGAGCCAAGATATTTCAGATACCTTAAAAATAATTGAATTAGAGCATATTAAGGTGGAGGAAACAGCGGAAGAAGAGAAGAAGTTTGAGACAGTTGAGGAAAACAAGAATGAAAGATTTGAAGAGGCGAACTTATAAGGAGCTGCAGGGTTGCTTGACTCTGAAACACCTGTTGAAACTAGGCCAGAGACTACGTTAGAGGATGGTATTATTGTAGATGTAGCTGGGAAGCAGATAAGGCCTACCAGACTTGTGTGTGATGCCGATAATGAGAAAGGAGACGTGGATGCAGAAAATGTTGGTAGTGGAAAATTAGCACCCCTAACTCATATTATCGGCGTACAAACAGAAGTGGTCTTAGCGGAACATGGACACAAATTTGGATCTAACAAGGTTGATGGACAGGAGTTAGTCTTGGACAGACATGAAACGTTCGACAAACAGACAAACGATGAAACCAAAACTACCCGAGAACAGAGGGAGAAACCAGAAGCAGTAGAGACAGTTCAGGGTAAAGAAGAAGCTACCAAACATGACGTTGAAACCACTGTAGCACCAGAAGTCCTGGTGCCAGAACCTGGCGTTCAGAAGGTGGTGGAGACAGGAATTGAAGATGTAAGTGGATCTTAAAATCGTTAAGATTCAACAATATTTAGTATTATGTGTTGGCATGTTTTGAAGTTTCCAAGTCCAAGTTTGATAATGACTAAGATGGATTGTTGTTTTTTAAAAATGTTGTTTTGACAGTGTAAGAAAAGTTTTAGACTTGCAATGGTTTTTTGTATTTTGCATCATGATTTTTTTTATAGGATATAGATATGTCTAGCAATGTCTGGATCTTACATAAATCTCAATTACTAAGACATGGTATCTAGCAAACATAGGTTAAAATAATAATACAACTCGCAATGTCAACATGGTCATATGATATAAAACCATTATGTTTGGTCAACATAGTAAACATACTAAACATACTAAATCAAAATAAATCGCATAAAGTATTTAGGTTGCAATCGCAACCTTGAATTTGGTGGGCTTTAATATGTGCTAACATCTAGCAATGTCAATTGGGCGTAAATCGCAACGATGTGAATAACGAATCTAGCAATGAGTCATGCACTAAAATCGCAATGCATATGGGTAACGCATAATATATTATAGGAATGTCAGAACCAAACAAACTGCAATAACTTTATTGTCTTACATTATTAGGGATTGCAAGAAAAAGACGTAGCAGGGCTGGAAGGAAAACGTCAAACAATTGTACCAACGTTAACGGACCATGGTGTAGAACTAGCAGCAAAGTGTGAACAAGTATCACAAATAGTGTCTGCCGTTAAAGTTATTCTGATTCATAGAGAAGAACAACAATCCGCAATAAAGACTGAAGTTATTACGTTGGCTGAAAGAGAAAAAGAAGTAAAACATGCTGGTGGAGATATATCCGAAAACTTGCAAATAGGGGCAGTTAGGTATGGAACACCCCTACAAGATAAAGCAGCATCTTACGCACTCCCTATACGTTCTGTTATACCGTTGGCTGGCGAATATTTTGTAGACTGCATACAATCCTTTTATAAAGAATGTGAGAAGGCTGTAGCAAATTAAAATGAGAAGCGGCGTACTTTGGAATCCATCGAGGAAGGTCAAACAAATCTCGATGTAAGTGGAACTCTGTTTTACCGTCACTGAAAAAAGTAGTGTTAGAGAATTAATTTGATATATTATAGGTGGAAACTGATGAGTTCCCAAGGTGGAATTTACTTAGTCAGACGCAAGTGGGAGAACCACGGGTTGCGTACGAAGATTACAGCGACGGCGCAACTCATAGATGTCAGTTAGTATAACAAGGTGTTGAAAATAAGCAAAGAAGAAGAACATGAAAATCCAGAAGTATGGTATTTGCCAAATGTCAGAGTTCTCATATAGGATTTCCATCAGTGTGAGCGAGATAATGGAACTCCCGAACCAAACTGAAATAGACTTCAAGTTTATATTTTGTTGCATTGTAGTCGCAATGTTAAATTAATATATCTAGCAATATCTAATTAGTCTATCTAGCAATGTTAATTTTGTCGTATATATCAATATTATAATAAGGTATCTAGCAAATTCATTACAAGTTATTCTAACAATGTCAAAGTATAGTTTCTACCAGTTGGGAATCTAGCAATGCCATCCACGTTGTTTACGTATACATCGTTGTTTATTTTTAATCATTGTTATTTACATGTTTTAAAAAATTAATCGTTAATTGATAAATCATAAATGCTTGGATATATAAGCTGCTCCAGGATACAAATTGGAGAGTACCTGTGAAAAGGTTTGATGATAAATTTTTATTTATGGTCGGCGTTATTCAAATTTCTGGAATTGCAACAGTAAGTGCATCAAGTATTTTTTATGTTATAATAAACAATCTACTTGCTATAGTATTGTTAAAAATTGCAGGAAACGTTGGCTATCAAGAGAGATATGTCAAACATTGTGGATAAAGTATTTGAGACAATAAGACCGGTTACATATATTGCGCTTATTCCTCTTTGCACCATTAACAAGCCCGACGTCAACCAATGGATGTTGCTGGTTATTGATATCGAGAATGGTACTGCTAGTAGCTACAACTCAATATTGTCATGGAGCAAACACATTCTAGATAAGATGAGAAATACAGCTGATGGCCTGGTAATAAATTCTTTGTTATAAATCTATTTATTTCCAGCTTGCAGAAACTACCAACCTAGTTTGAATGTATGATACTGTAAGTGTGTCTAGAAAATTCACAAAAGACGTATCTATGAATTTGAATGTATGATACTGCAAGTGTTTCTATCCATGTCTTTTTAGTGTATCTAGGAATTTCATATCAATGTATCTAGCAATGTGATATTAGACTTATAGTCTGAGTGATATTTCCATGTATCCAACAATTTCTCTTGTGTGTATCTAGCAATGTTTATTGCGTGAAGAAAAAATATATACCTGCTGTGAAGGGTGGATACAAAATCAAGACAATGAGAGATATCCCACAACAGCCAGACAAAATCCTTGATTGTGGGATTTTTGTTTGTGAGTACGCGAAAAACATCATTTAAAAAGGTTATGTTCCTCTGAAATATAGAGAGGATATGCAAGCTAAAAGTAGAGTTGAAATATTTAAGCATTTCCTTAGTGATTCAAACACAAACCGACGGTGGTAGTTTCATTTGATTTTGAAATCGCTTTTTTTACAATTGTTTAATTGTGTAATTCATTTCAAATTGGATGTTGTTTGTAAGGATCTCTTTTAGACGTTTGTGTTGGGTGAAATGTTTTTATGTCATAGTTAACAATGGTAGAACCTGTATTAAAGGATTGCTCAGAGCTGTAGTAACAATCGCAACGTATCTGCTTTTGTTATTGATAACTGTTCTAGCATGCCATTTGTATAGTATTACTAACCATTAGCGATGAAAAATGCAAATCACCGGTTAAACAGTCACCTACAGTTGGCAATCGAAATGTAATTTCACCTTAATGTATCTAACAATGCCAAATTATGTGTATCTAACAATGTATTTTTAATGTATCTAGCAAGATCCTGCCATTACTAGTGTATCCAACAATTTAACAATTACTACGTATCTAGCAATATCGTAATAAAGTATCTAGAAATATCATGTTATTGTATCTAGCAATGTCATATAATACGTATCTAGAAATGTCATATAATACGTATCTAGCAATGTCATATTAATGTAAATCGCAAAGACATATATTTTAGACCAATGTGAATAAATCGTGCCAACTATATTAATGCATTGCTTGATAGATTTATTAGCAGACGAGTACATTAAATGAGATCGAAATGACTGTTACCTATATCTGTCAGTAATTAAACATAGATTATTTATCCTATTGGTTAACTTATTAGTTGACAAGACAAAGCTAGGAGGGGTACGAGTCATAGTACTCGTGGTCACTTGACGAGGGGTACGAGTCTTTCCATGCATAACTTCCAAAACAGAAGCGACGAAGGGATAGTTGGGAGTCCTCCGACAGAGTCCTAGATGATGAAGATGAAGCCAACAATGAGAAGTCGGAAGATGAATAAAAAGAAGAAAAAGAAGATGAGGAAAGAGAAGAGTCTAATGAGGAGGAGGACGACGATGATTC
Organism: Limnanthes douglasii subsp. nivea; assembly: GCA_036936605.1. NCBI lineage: Eukaryota > Viridiplantae > Streptophyta > Magnoliopsida > Brassicales > Limnanthaceae > Limnanthes > Limnanthes douglasii. Next base: position 59,421,089 of record JAUPFV010000004.1, read on the forward strand.
TGATTGATGTTATGGGAGTTTCTTTTTATTTTTAATATGTTTTTTTTATGTTTTATGGGCTAAAAACAAAACCAACCCTTTGAGATGTTCTATTTTTAGGAGGGTTGTTATATGAGGCATTTATACTGCCATGAATGATGTTTTAATCTAATTATGATGTTAGTTTTTTCTATTTTGTGTGATCTATGGATGTTTACAGATTGCTACCATTTTAACAGTTTCACTAAAGATGGGAGAAGAAGTAGTTTAATGAAGCAGTTGTAAAGGCAGTTAGAAAACACAATCGCAATGTAAGAACCCAAATTACATAGTATATCACAATGTCATGTAAGGCATATATGCCAGTGGCTTTATAATGTTTCTCGCAATATAACAATAGCCTATCTCCCAATGTCATCCATGGTCCTCCAGCAATGTCATAATAGGGTTTTTAAAAATGTCATATTAATAAATCTAGGAATATAAATTAGTTTAGCTACCTCTGTAAATGTATCTAGCAATGTGACTATTCTTTAATCTGACAAATGTATCTATCAAATTCAAATAAGGCATATCTAGCAATGTGATATTAGACTTTAAGTCGCAGTGATATTTTCCTATATCTAGCAATGTGACAATAGGATACCCACCAAGCTCATGTTAGTAGTTTGTAGCCTTGTTACATTAGAGTGTCTAATAATGTCATTTTATTGTATCTAGCAAATTCATATTATAGTATCTAGCAATGTTATTTTAGACTTACAATCGCAGGGATATTTCCCTGTATCTAGCAGTGTGACAATAGCAATGTAATTTTAGTGTATCTAGAAATTTTATAACATGTATCAAGCAATGTCAAACCAGAGTAAAGCATAGAATTAACGAGTCAAGCAAACACTGTATCTAGCAATGCTAACAGTCTTAAAACATATAAATCACAAAATAAGAATCACTTATCCAACCATATCCAAACCAAAAAAAAAAATTAAACTTAAGAGCATAGGTTTGTTAAATTTAGAACGGAGTATCGCCAAGACATCGTGTTGTGATTAGATTTGAAACAACGACCACACCATGACTGGCTGGTGGTTACTTCTCCTCTCGATGGAATACGTTTTTTTCTCGGCCGTCCCATTTGTCTTTTAACGTTCAGTGGATTAAACACTGGCTCTGCATCATCGTTAGTTCCAGAAGCTTCACCAAAATCCGGTATAACCAGTATATTAAGAGAATAACTGGACTTGAAATTAGCAGGAGTGAAAAAAGGTTCTATTAAAGTCACCATATCTTTGCTTAAAGATGCTATTGCAGCCAATGCGTGTGCGCATGGGAAACATTTTTTTGCTGCCAAGAACCGCATGTAAATTTGAAATCAAGCATGTTTACCACCATTATTGGGTCTAATAGAACCTCAAAAAATGTTGCAGAAGACTTTCGTACTACCCAGGTTCGACCACATTGTACATTCTATTTAAACAACTTGTTAAACTCGGGGCATAAGTTGGTGTTCCAGCTTAGCCCCTCTGATAAACGTCTAGACATCTGAGTCAAGCAGAACTCTAATCATGTCGACCAATTCCACTATAGGCAGATTGCATAATTATTTTATCTGCGCGTTGAATGATTCGACAGCTGTTGATGCCATTTCCCCATACCGTTTGCCTTTGACGTATGCCTGAGCATGCTTTTATGGTGGCAAATTGTTTAGAAATTTGGCGATACAATCACCTTCTTGGTGCTGAAACTGTGATAGTCGTTCGTTAAAAAGGTCCACCATCGGGGCATAAGCACAGCTCTTAAACATCACTAGCATATTGTTTCTATATACTCTGTTTGTGTGTTCAAGAGCTTTATTCAAATTCTGAAGTACATGGAACATACAATAAGCGTGGTAGTCATCGGATAGAGAGAGACTACAACTTTAATAATACTAGCATGACATTTTGAAATAAACGTTATCTGACACCCTAGCAAATGCGGTTTTAGACTTTGTAAAAACCAAAACAAGTTGTCCGAGTCTTCATTACCAAAAATCCTGAAAGAAACGGGAAATAGACATTCAACAATACGTAAGTTTAGATTTGTTGACAGGGTTTGTTGAAGTTTGGGTATGAATAGAAAAGTTACAAACTTATGGCATTCCAAAATTGGTAGATTGAATCACAACGTGTCATACATTGGATACAACCTATCTAACAATCTCAATAAAACATATCTAGCATGGCTGGGATATGTACCAAAAAAATATATAAGCAGCAATCGCATTGTAATAACGCCAATCTAGCAATCTTTGTTGATGATATTTAAGTAAATCTTGAAACCACATATCTAGAAACATGTAAAAAAACAGCGGGACTAACAATTGTTTCCATCTTTTACCACTGCTGAGAGCAACGCCTTACCATGCTTCCCGTTTAGATGGGTTCCGTCAACGTACAATAAAGGTCGGCATAAATGAAAACTCTAAAGGCACGCCCGAACGCTATAAAACAACGTCGAAAAACATTGTCGGACGCTAAAGTATCCTTTTAGTATTCCGAAAGAAGTATTGCTATCTCCAAATACTACACACCTTGACTTTTCTAAAGTATTCCACGATAGACGATAAGAGATGTCTAAACCATAGTCTTGCTTGATAGAGGACTGTATACTTTTAGTTGTCACACTGTGGCAGTTCCTAAGATAATCATGAATCTCATCGGCAATCAATTCAGATGTCAAATGTCTGCTCTTCTTTTTTGTGAATACGGGACTGCAAGTATGTGTATTAACAAACCTCTTTATGGTTATTAAACCAGTACCAGAATCAATTGATGCATAGAGCCTCCATTTGCACCCGTCAGAATCGTTGTTCACACAATAAACTGTGATCTTCCTAAATGTATTATGCATGTACTTAAAGGAAAAAAATGTTCTCTAACGTATATCGGGACAAGGATAACCTTAGACCTGCAGTACCCTCAGCAAATGAATGGCTAACATCGACGATAGCTTCTGCCCATCCAGTTGTAGCAAGACGCCTTCTTTTCGGGGTTGAATTAACTAAACAATTACTACTTTCACCAGTAGTTTTTTCTTATGGGAGGATTCTTCGAAAATATGACAAGGTTGTTTCCGTTTAATTGCAGACCCTTTATCGACCACTTGTTCTTGAATAACAAAATTAACACTCTTGAGATGCTCAACATCAAGATATACTTCCAAGCCAATAAAATACGTCTCGTTATTAAGAAAACACTTCTTGTTAGCACCACACGAATAGGTAATGGTGTAGTTACCTCTAACAAGATCCTGTCATCTACTTTCAGCATACTCTCGAAGGGTTTCGAATTTTTCAAATTCGGACAACAGAACAATAGTTGTTTCGTGACCAAATTTGAAAATCCAACTTTGGGTTTTGAAAAATATTACCCTGCATTTGCAGAAGATTGGGTTAGTTTGTTGTAGTGCAAGGGATAAAACAGGAATGTGTTACTATACAAATATATCTATCTCGTTCTTTTACCAATCTATCAATGTTTTATATATACAATCGCAATATCAGATAACTAACATCACATAAACCGCAATGTGTGTTAACACTATAAAATTGCAGTGTCTATGAGTAATCTAGCAACTACTGTTTCTGAGTTGCATAAGGAATGTTCATCTCTAGCAATGTATGCACTTGTTGACGCTACAAATCGCAATCAATTAGCTACCAATCTCAATGACAACATAAACATAAAGCTAGCTAACAATATCAACACACACTAACCAAGGAAAATCACAATGACTATAAATATATCTAGCAATGTCTTTAATCAACTACAAAACGCAAAGATAAATATCAGTACCAAGTAAACTCGCAACAACTATAGCTAATGGTGCCTGTATCTAGAAGTGTATGTATTCTACCCAAAAACGCAATGAAAGTATCAAACAGAAGTAAAATCGCAACAACTATATAGATTTTTCCTCTATCTAGCAATGTCTGTATTTAACCTCAAAAATGAAACAACAGTAACAAATACAAGTAAACTCGCAATAACTAACAATATAATGTAGTATCAAGCTATGTATAAAAATAACCCTAAAATCGCATCCTCTTAACGACAATCACATCCGGTTCCCTAAACACCAGAACCACCGAGCCACCAGAAAACACCAACCAGATCGTCAAAACTAAAAGGCCTCTTCTATGTATTTGCTTCATATAAGGATTATCATCTGTACCCCGATTCTCTCTCTCTCTCATCCATGAATGGTGCAGTGAAACCCGAACTTCTTGAAACTCCGAGACGACCTGCTCCGACGACGGCCGTCGAGGACGACGCATTTTTCAAGCAGATCGTCCCTGTGATTCATCTAAGCAGCAGTAGTGAGTCCGACTCGAGTGATGACTCATCCGACGACTCCGACGGAGGTACCAGACTTGGCTTTTTTAGTAGAAGAGGAGTGAAGAGAGTTCGGGGTTCGCCTGATGGTTCGTGTGTGAAGGAAAAGAAGAAGAACCCTGGGGATGATTTTGGAGTGGTGTTGCCACTCGGATTTCTCGAGTCTCTTCCGCCGGAGGAGCCAGTTCCTGAGTTTCACGCTTCGTCGTCAAGGCCATTGGTGGAAACGGCGGCGGAACCGCCGTCGATGAGAGGTTGTAAGCAGTTCTGGAAAGCTTGGGATTATGAGGGGATCTCTACAAGGGATCGAAGCTTTGCTACAGGTAATGCATTTTACTTTTGCTATGAAATTTGGAGATACAGTTTAGTATAGAAGAAAGAATTGAGAAATGTTCATTTAGGACGAGGTAAATTTTAGTCCTGGTGTGCATGATTAATGCTGCAGCGATTAGGTAGTACGTAATCATTTCAGATCTTAGTATGCATTCAGATTGCAGAATATAGGAGGCTGGTGATCCTTATGATTTATTTTTGTGATACTATAGATAAAAATTGATTTTTAATAGTCAAAATGTTCTAGCAGTTCTTCTACTGCTGTTGGATTGTGTTATTTTGACAAAGAAAGAATGCAAAACATAAGGCAGTTGGCTATAGCTTAAACTTTTTCTTAGCTTTATATGTGCACATATTGAAGGGTCTTGTTTATTGCTATTTCCAGCTTGTTGTCGTGAATACTGCGCTGTGGGTGTTTACTAATTACTTTCATTCTCAGATCCATGTTCGTCGACAATTTTCTGTTCTCAAGTGCCCTCCTGTTAATTATTCACTTGCGAAAGGTGTAGATACCCATGGATTGTTGGACACAGTGCAACGTATGGCATCAATATGGTCAAATAGGGAGTTTGTGCAAGCAGCAACACTAGAGCAGCAAGCTTGTATCCTTTACGGCTCCTGTATTTTGTTTTGTGTAAATTACTTGGTGTTAAAGATCCGCTTCAGTGGAAAAGTATAGAATATCCAATCAATAGGTACGTTTCTTAAGAAGTCTTAAAATTCAGTTCTTTAAGGAAAGTCCCAGGGTATATCATCCCATAACTATTTGGATATTTGTTTGAGAAACTTCACTTTTGTGAGCGCATTTGTTAATTTGCATAGCAAAGATGTAAGAAAACCTTCTATTTTTGGTATCCGGGACTCCTGCCGGATTGTTCTGTTCATGACTTGCGTTTCGTGTTAATTGTTTGCTTCTTTTGGTATCTAGCTGCATTTCGGATTTAAGTGTTTCTTTTAGTGCTGTCAAAAGTAGCACGATTCAGTAGATTTGTTATTACATTCGTCTTGAAAACTATTTTGGTACATTCCTCTATGCCTCATCTTATGGATCTAAAGTTTTCCTAGTTTACTTGTGTTTTGCTAAGTGATTTGCAAGTGTTCGTTTTGCAGCTGAGTTGAAGCAGTGAATTTTGGAAAGGTTTGGATGTGTGCTAATAGCTTCTGTTGATGTAGTATCTTCTTCTGGATTAAGAAACCTTAGTGTAAACACCATCAAGAGGAGAGGTTACCACCAACCAGTCCCTTTGTGGTCGCTGTTTCAAATCAGGGCATAATAGGAGGTCATGTGATGCTCCGTTCTGAACTTGTGTTCCCGACGAAAGCAATTGCCAACACGGCGAATCAAAACACTGAGACAGACCAGAAAAACGGAATCCCTGGTGGCAAGGGCTAAGGCATTTGCACAAGAAACCACCCTAGGACATGCTTTTTCGAGCTCCAACTTTATCAAAGCGATTTCTTCAAAACCTTTCAAGGTTGTATTAGGCACAACCTGACGCTCATTTTCACGACTCTTGTATATAGTTCATGTACCTTCTTGCATTGTATATATAATCTAACTCACTGTTTCAATCCAATTAAGCTGTTGTGTTTCTCCCTTTTGAGTTTCAAGCTATTATTATAACTTGTTTCACCACTTATGCTAACTGATCCACCTAACTGATCTATGATTTCAATATCTGTACCTCAAGACTACCGATGGTGCTCACTTCTCTTGCTTCCGGTTCAAAACGACAACTATATATCATTGCTAGATACAACACTTTTTAGTTGCTAGATACGACATATTGACATTGATAGATACTTGAGTATAAGTCTGATATATAAGAAATATAGACATTGCTAGATACCAAACTTTTTAGTTGCTAGATACGACATATGGACATTGATAAATACTTGACTATAAGTCTGATAGATATGAAATATAGACATTGCTAGATGCAACATGTTTTAGTTGCTAGATACGACATATGGACATTGATAGATACTTGACTATAAGTCTGATAGATATGAAATATAGACATTGCTAGATGCAGCACTATATATTTGCTAGATACGACATATAGACATTGGTAGATACGTGAGTATAAGTCTGATAGATATGACATATAGACATTGCTAGATACGTGATTAATAATATGATAGATACGAAATATAGGCATGGCTAGATACTTGAGTATAAGTCTGATAGATATGACACATAGGCATTGCTAGCTATGAAATATATACATTGTTAGATGCATCACTTTTTAGTTGCTAGAAATGACATATGGGCATTGATGGATACTTGAGTATAAGTTTGATAGATATGAAATATAGACATTGCTAGTTGCAGCACTATATATTTGCTAGATACGACATATAGACATTGCTAGATACGTGAGTATAAGTCTGATAGATACGACATATAGACATTGCTAGATACATGATTAGTATTCCGATAGATATGAAATATAGGCATAACTAGATACTTGAGTATAAGTCCGATAGATATGACACATAGACATTGCTAGATTCGTGGTTTTCTGGTTGCGATTGCGGTTGATTTATTTTAGTCGTTAAGGTTCACTTTGCTTTGATAAATTAGTTATCTTTAAATTGCGATTGTGAATCCTAACTGCCATTACGATGCTATGTCATTGCTATTTACTACTACTGTCATTGCTAGATACAATACGCCACATTGCTAGATGGGCGACCAAGAGCTTAGGAGCAACTCTAATAACACGTTGCTAGATACGTTACTATGGGATTGCTAGATATGACCACAAACACTTTCAATATATTAGTAGCATTCAATTTTATACCAAGTTCAACTAACTCGAAAACAACATCGAACGCACTTCAATGCTACATTGCTATTTGATACTATTTTTTTTACAGAAGCAACCCATATACTCTAATTATCAGAACAGTATCTAATGAGTTTTTACATAAAATAGCCAAACAATATATATACAAATTATGGATATGAATGATCATAATAGATTATTAAAACGTTGATGGTTTATCTCTTCTACTTTCTCTGTCTTCTTCTCTTCAGCAGCATGAGCAGCAGCACCACCACCTGAAAAATATAATATAACGTGAATATAGAAATCATACACATCTAGAGAAAGGTTACTTGTGGATCTGTAGTCTCTCCTTGTGCTTTCTTCCACTTCATCTGCATAATAAAGATGAATCTTTCAAGAGATGCAGAACTAATGCAACAAATGCGAGATCAGCAGAGTGACAGCAGTAGACCAATGTTCTGAATGTTGTAAATCACACTACAGTAGTTAAAATTTCATAAAATCGTGAATCAGAAACAAAAATGGAAGCATGTAAGTGAAATCTGGTTAAACACCCAAAAATCTGAAGAACACCAAATAAACTAACAAATTTCACTGTAAAGAAGCTAATTCATGGTCAATACACACAACCAGAAGCAGAAAGCCTAAACCGACGGTTTGGATCTTGCAAGAGGTAATCGACGGCCTTTGTGCCACTTCTGCAGATTCCTGATCCAAAACTCAAAGTCGAAGAAATCCAGTCGGAGGCTGCTCGACTATGTTCGACGGAGTTGTAACAAAAAACATACCTGCTCGACTGTCTGGTTCGATTGATTCATGGTCAATACACACAACCAGAAGCAGAAATCCTAAACCGGCGGTTTGGATCTTGCAAGAGGTAATCGACGGCCTTCGTGCCACTTCTGCAGATTCCTGATCCAAAACTCGAAGTCGAAGAAATCCAGTAGGGGGCTGCTCGACTGTGTTCGACGGAGTTGTAACAAAAAACATACCTGCTCGACTGTGTTCGACGGAGTAGGTCGTCAACGGTGTTCTCTGGTTCGATTGATTGATCGGAAAAGGATCGCCGGTTACAATCGACGGTTGAAAGGCCAAGGTTTGGGTTCGAGGAAAGCCTCTGGTTCAAAATTGCTTTTTGGGTTCCCTCTCGTTTTGTTTCTCTCTCCACAAGATTAGAAATGTGAAAGTGGGAAAATGAAACCTAAAAGTCAGATTAGAAGGTCCAAAAAAGTGGGTTTGAACCAAAAACCCTATTTATACCCTAGAGGGTATAATTGTCCTAAATATGGCTCTAGGTATTTTATGAAATTAGTCCAAAAGCGGGTATCATTTTGGTATTTGATAGTTGAGTGAGTATTTAGAGGTACTTTTCTCTTGAAAATACCTATTATTTCTCAAAATAAGACTTATATACTAGGTTTAGGATAATTATAATATTAAAAAAAAATCTTGAAAGAGAATTATTTTACTGAGAAAGATATTAAATAAGCATTAATCCACTTTTGAATACCACTTTTGAATACTAATATGTTTGGTAAGTAAATATTTATATATATATATATATATATTTTTTTTTGATAATTACCACGGCCCTTAAATATGATTTGGCCCAGCTCGTTGAATAAATGAGCCACAAACAGATCCAATCGGTTCACCCCTATACTGTCAAACCTCCCCTTTTTATAAGAAACCCTAGTTGCAGGCTCCACTTATCCTCGGTGCCGTCTCCGCTATGACTATGGCGTTTATCTGTCCTTCGGAACTAAATCTTTCGAGCCCTTTTCTGTCATCACTCAATTCCACTGATTTCACCGGTGTTAGTTTTCTTCCAAATTTTCAAAGGAGGTATCCAAATTAGGTAATGAAAGTATTTGTTTTTCTATATAAATATAAATCGGATATTGACTTCAATAATTTTGGTACTTTGGTATATCTTTTACTAGCAATTTTATCCATCTCAATTTTCTTGGTGATTTTGGCTAGTTTGTGTTTGATTTGTTTGAGGTTTCTGTTCTTGTTAACTTTTTTGGTATGACCTGTCTATTTGATGTTGTCGGTTCTTCTGTACACGGCGACTGCCGTTTAGCACTTTTGAAATCAATTTTACTGTTTTTGGTTCCTGATACACGAAAAAAATGGCAAAATTAATATAAAAACATAAAAAAAATAAATGGGTTAGGCTAAAATGAGACCTTTTTTTTCTCTTTATAGTAAGACCCGGTTTGGTTGGTTATAGTGAGACCACATTAATTACAAAAATATCATCTATATAAATAGTTAAAAATCAGATAAAAACCCATATTTTTTCCGTCGATTTTTTTTGAAATTCAACTCCACGAAGACCTTAAGGTAAGGATTCTATACTTCATGGTGCTTTTTTTTCCATTTTGCATTGTTTTTTCTAGAGATATTTAGAGTTTTGCATTCGGGTAGAAAATTTGGATTTTTATGTATTTGGTGTTGATTTGTTTGATCTTAAGGGCATGTATGTTGTTAGTTAGGAGATTAGGACCGTTTAGGGTGTTGGGTTAGAGTTTTAGGGTTGATTTGAATCCACATATCGTGGATTTTGGCGAAATCTTCGCAATTTAATGCGTGGATTTGCCTAATCCACGAATTAAATTGCGAATTTTCGCAGAATCCATGACTTTTTTTTTTTTTTTAAAGTTTCAACTCGTCTAATTGTTCGGTTTTGTCTTGTGCAGTATGCCTCCTCGCCCACGTCCTCCCGTTACCGATAGAGACTACGAGACGGATCAGGAGACTGAGGAGCTCGCTCGCGGTGAGACTTCTCTGAGCGTCCGGGTCTGTGTGAAAGGGACCTTACAGGCCGTTGAGCGCCCACCAGTCCAGTGTCGCGTATCTACGGAGCAGCACTTCCGTAGATACAATGCTCACGTCGTAGACCTATATTCTACGTTTCATTCGTACAGAGAGCACGAGGCATACAACGTCTTCAAAGCCGATGTAAGTTTTATAGTTTTAATTTACTTTTTAAAGTTATTATTATTATTATTGGTTTGTGTTAGAAATTTTATTAGTTTAGGTTAGAATCAATTTATATGTTACTGTATTGGATTTTATATTGGTTTGTGTTATAAATTATATTAGTTTAGTTTAGGTTAGGTTAGAATTCATTTATATGTTACAATGACTTTAGGTTTTAATTTTTAACACTGTCTACTGAAATGTTTTGTGTTTTAAATATAAGTAGTTTAGGTTAGGTTAGAATTATTTTATATGTTAGAATGAAATTAGGTTATAATTTTTAACACTGTCTATTGAAATGGTGAATGAATTTATATGTTATTGCATTGGATTTGGTATTGGGTTTGTGTTATAAATTTACTGAATTTATATGTTAAGAATTTATATGTTACTGAAATTAGGTTTGTGTTATAAATTTTATTAGTTTAGGTTACAATGAATTTATATGTTATGATGAGTTTAGGTTTTAATTTTTAACACTCACTACTGCATTGTATTTGTTGGTTATTGGTTATTGTTTTATCTTAGTTGTTATACTGCATATATATTGAACATGTTGGTTATTGGAGTATCTTAAGTTTTAGATTGCATATATGTTTATATATATTGTATGTCTTTAATGCATGCAGGCCCGACATTCACTGCGCTGTTATGCGATGTACCACACACATAGTAGCTGGGACTTGAAATCCCGGCAGCAGAAGGTACTCGCACAGGTTAGGAGCACCTGTTTCTGGCCCTTGGTTGAGGCCTTGGGTAAGTGGTCTACTAATGTCCACTTGATTAAGGGCTTCCTAGAGAGATGGCATCCCGAGACGAACACTTTCCACTTCTCGTTCGGGGAGATGACCGTCACCCTGGATGACGTCCACATGATAACGGGGCCCTCAGTTGTCAGTCTCAACTGTGAGATATATGAGTACCCCACTGCTGATGGGCGTACTGCGAGATACGCTCGCTTACTTGGGTGCAGCGCTGCGGAGCTTGAGGCGAGATAAAGGAGAACAAAGGCGGCGGTAAGAGGCATGTTCGCCTTGCATGGCTGAAGAGGAGATTCTGCACCCATCAGTATTACGATGAGCAGATCACTGTGGGGGATGCCAAACGAGCTACGAGGGGCTATTCGTTGCACTTCTTTGGCTGTACCATTTTGGCCAACAAGTCGGGCAACAACATTAGCCTCGACTACTTGCAGTTCATCGACGATTACACTAGCTCCGCGAGGTATAACTGGGGGCAGATGATACTGGCGCAACTCAACTACCAGCTAGGCAGAGGCTGCCTACACTATACTTCGGGTATATCTGGTTTTTTGGCCATGTTAGAGACGTGGATTTACGACCATTTCACGTCGTTTGCAGTTCATCAGTACCTGAGGTATAGTATCGCACATCCTACTATATGCCTCCATGCGCTTGCTAAGTTTCGACAGAGCCAGGAGTCTCGAGACGGTATTAGACTTTGTCTGGATAGCTTCACCGAGCAGGATGTAAGTTGTAATCAGTTTCATTTCAATTATCGTATATATAATATAAGTTGGTAATCATAAATGGTATGTTAATATTTTACAGGTATTATTCACGTCGTATGCGGCCATGCGGGATGCTCAAGGTACCGCTGATATAGCCTGGATAGATGCGACGCTAAAGGCGGCGGACATTGTCGAGGCGTACTATCCGCTACGGGTGGCTAGACAGTTCGGTTGCGTTCAACAAGTAATATTTTGTAACTCGAAATATTAATATTGTTTGTATTGCGCATGTGTGGTACATAGTTTAGATTTTTTTTTCAATTACAGGTTCCTGGTCCATTGCGTCCTCTTCTTACCGGTTCTACTAGGGTTCGTCGTGCGAACACCCTCTACCTCTGGGATGCATTCAGTTGGGATAACTGGGAGTCACACTGTATTCACCCGAGTCTGAAGGGTGCGGAGTATATTTCTGGTCAGGAGGATGGTACCACTGTGATCTACTCTTCATGGGTTACGAGGAACTTATGGTACATCATATCTGATCCAGAGGCTCACAGAGATGATGCGGAGATTGGGGTGAACCCTACACCACACACACATGCGACCATACTGCACGAGCTGACTTCGCGCATACTGGAGATAGAGGAGTACGACCTTAGCCACCCCGACGTTAGTATGGAGGACCTTCGGGAGCTTTTGCAGGATATATACCGTATATCTCACGAGTACAGAGTTAAACCCTTTTTGGATTCAGTAGAATAATCAAATTGAGTATTGATAGATAAAAACGCACGTTTTTCTTCATTGTAAAGAATCCATGTCCTTGGGATTATATGTGAATTGAATTGGTTGGGCATGGATTTAGGGATTGTATGAAAAGCATGTTATGTGATTTATTGTATTGAAACACATGTTTTATTATCAGTAAATTATAATTTTTATAGTTTGGGGATTTTTTTCGGGTAAAATTAGGGTTTATTGATGTCTGAAATTTTTTCTCCCAAAATTAGCATCAAATCAACCCTAAAATAACGAATAAAATCAAAATTATTGGGACAGTGGCTCATCGACAGCTTAACCCCTGATGTTAACGCTGATCGAAGACTGTCCGCTGATTATCACGGTAACCTGCGAAAAAAAAAGAGAATTTTTTTTGAAAGTACATATTTTGTTCGGATATATATATATATATATTGTATGTAAATTATTTCACAAGTATGTTGTGTTTGGCATGCATTTTTTTGTATGTTTATTTGTGAATTATATTGTGTGTGTGTGAATGATTAAATGACGATGCATGATTAAGGTTTCACTGGTAGGTGAAACTAAGAAATTAATTTAATCGGCCCTCCGGAAGGTTAAAATTAATTTTCTTAAGGATCCTAGGCTTCGAAAAGTTCGGGGATTAATTTAAATTCAAATATTATCGGCCCTCCGGAAGGTTCACGTTTGGGTTTAAATTAATCATGAACGGGAGAAAATTATTGAAAATGGTCTTGGTGCTGATTTTAATTTTAATTAGATGAAATCGGCCCTCCGGAAGGTTTCATCGGTACTTAAGGATAAATTAAATTCAGCCTTACGATTTTTTGATTTTAAGTAGGTGAAATCGGCCCTCCGGAAGGTTTCACCGGTACTTAAGAAAATCAAATTATGGTTATTTTAATATATGTAAATGACATCGGCCCTCCGGAAGGTCTCATTGGCAATTAGAAAATTAAAATAATGACCATAGTATTTTTCTCAAACTCATAAAATTTCATGTTAATTTGATTTGCCCTCCGGTATCTATTATCAAGGAGTTTTATGTTTTACATGTATTTGTCATGTTTATGCATATGTTTTCAGTTATATGTCAAGATGCTAGATGTGCTTTGTGTTGTTTGTTCTTATTATAGTATCCATGGGTTACAATTTGTTGGGGAATCGTCCACCGTCGTTGGATTGTTCGGACTTCCAATTGTGGAAGGAAGAAATGTTGCTGTTTTTATTTGTACATGATTACGACTATGCACTGATAACTCCCAAACCATCTCCCCTTAGTCCGGAAAGTACACCGGATGAAACTAAGGCTGATGAAAAGTGGGAAAGGTCAAATAAGTTATGCATGGCGCTCTTGTTACAGGGAATACCAGTAGCATTGCGTGGGGCTGTCCCTAAAGGTGTTACCACTGCCTCGGTCTTTCTCACGGAGATTGAGAAAGCCTTTGCCAAAAATGAAAAGGTAGAGATGCAGCGTTTGCTCATCGAGCTAGCTACCAAAAAGTATAATGGCAAAGGTAAAATCCGGGAGCACATTCTGGGAATGTCGATGATTGGCCAAAAGTTAAAAGGCAATCGGTTTAGACTTACCTGAGGAATGCATAGTGGGATTCATATTTCATTCGCTGCCAGACCGGTTTAAGTATTTTCAATCCACCTATAACTGCATGCGAGAAAAGTGGAATATCAATGAGTTGATTTCCCACGCTGCACAGGAGGAGGAAAGACTTAAAGGCACAGCGCTTGAGGCTAATGTGATTACATCACCAAATAAGGCAGGACCTAAGCGGAAGGCATATGGCAAAGGACCGGGTCAAGGTTTGGTCAACAAGAAAGGTATAAGGCCCTGGATAAGTTCATAACAATTAAGACCGAGGTTGAGAAACAACTTGGTAAAAGCATTAAGACTGTTAGATCTGACCGTGGTGGTGAATACTATGGTAGATATGACGGATCGGGTGAACAACGTCCAGGTTCCTTTGCACAGTACCTAGAGAAGTGTGGAATAGTCCCTCAATACACTATGCCTGGTTCACCTCGCATGAACGGTGTATCTGAGAGACGGAACCGAACACTAAAAGATATGGTTAGAAGCATGATAAGTCACTCATCTCTACCATTATCTCTCTGGGGGGAAGCCATCAAATGTGCCGCTTATATACTCAATCGAGTACCCACAAAGGCTACTGTTAGGACTCCATATGAGCTTTGGAACGGGCGTAAATCTAATTTAAAGCATCTGCATGTGTGGGGTTGTCCAGCTGAGGCGAGGCCTTACATACCTCAAGAAAAGAAACTGGACCCAAAAACAGTTAGTTGTTTCTTCATAGGTTATTCCGAACATTCTAGAGGGTTTAAGTTTTATGATTCTCTCACTGGTACAATATTTGAGACAGGAACGGTCAAGTTTCTAGAGGATGTTGAGTTTGGGGGGAAGAATAAGGGAACATATGTTGATTTTGAGGAAGAATCCATAAAGATTCATGAAGGTTTTAATAGGGATACTGAGATATCTGAAGATTGGGCGGTAATGCCAATCATTTCGATCCCATTAGAACAAGGTAATCCTCAGATTAACACTGATGCTCCACTTGAGGGTTCTAACCAGGATACATAGATTCGGGTAGAACAAGAGGAACCTCAAGATAATCTTCCACAAGGGAATCAAAATGACATCGTTCATAATGATCAAACTCTACCTCCTCAAGAAGTGCAACAAGAGGAAATAGTGCCATTAAGAAGGTCCACTAGAGAAAGGAAGAGTACTATAGGTCCAGAATTTATAGTATATCTTCAGGAGCATGATGAGTTATGTGCTGGAACTGTAGATGATCCCTCATCCTACAAACAGGCCATGGCAAGCTCTGAATCTCAAAAGTGGATTGACGCTATGAAAGAAGAGTATAAATCAATGCAGGATAATGCGGTATGGGATCTTGTCCCATTACCTGAAGGGAAAAAGGCAATTGGTTGTAAATGGGTTTACAAAACCAAACGCGATTCCCTGGGTAATGTGGAAAGACATAAAGCACGTCTTGTAGCGAAAGGTTATACTCAGCGTGAAGGGATTGATTTTAAAGAAACTTTCGCTCCAGTATCGACGAAGGATTCCTTTAGAACAATCATGGCATTAGTTGCACATTTTGACCTTGAGCTTCATCAGATGGATGTTAAGACTGCTTTTCTCAATGGTAATATTGAGGAAACGATCTACATGATGTAACCAGAACACTTTGTAGAAAGTAACTCAAAAGATCTGGTTTGCAGACTTAAGAAATCCATTTATGGGCTTAAACAAGCTTCTCGTCAATGGTATCACAAATTCCTTGAGGTGATAGTCGGTTATGACTTTGAGATCAACTCGGTTGAGGATTGTGTTTATCACAAGTTCAGTGGGAGTAATTTCATATTTCTTATATTATATGTGGATGACATATTGCTTGCCTTGAACAATAAGGAATTGTTACACACTACAAAAAGATTTCTATCAGACAAGTTTGATATGAACGATCTTGGTGATGCCAGTTTTGTGTTAGGAATACAGATACATCGAGATCGTTCTCGTGGTATTCTTGGATTATCACAAAAAGCATACATTAAAAGTGTGTTACAACGTTACGGATTGGCAGATTGCAAACCCCTAAGTACCCCTATAGCAAAGGGTGACAGACTTAGTCTGAGTCAATGTCCTAAGACAAAACTTGAGATTGAGGAAATGAAAACAGTTCCTTATGCTTCTGCAGTTGGGAGTTTAATGTATGCTCAAGTTTGTACTAGGCCGGACATTGCCTTTGCTGTAAACATGTTGGGGAGGTATGTTAGTAACCCAGGAATGGATCACTGGAAAGCAGTTAAAACAGTACTCCGATATCTGCAAGGAACAAAGGGGCACATGTTGACATATAGGAAGTCGGATAAACTGGAGATCATCGGGTATTCCGACTCAGATTTTGGTGGATGCGCAGACACATTAAAAAGCACGTCAGGCAACATATTCTTATTGGCTGGAGGTGCAATATCCTGGAAAAGTGTAAAGCAAACACTTATTGCATCGTCCACCATGGCAGTAGAATTTGTTGCATGCTATGAGGCATCAAACCAGGCACTATGGCTGCGGAATTTTGTTACTGGATTACGCATTGTACAAGGGATAGAAAGCCCTATGAGGTTATATTGCGACAACAATTCCGCAGTGCAGTACTCTAACAGCAACAGGAGCGTGTCTAAATCCAAACACATAGACATAAAGTTTCTGTCTGTTAAAGAAAGAGTCCAGATGGGTCAGATAAGTATATAGCACATCAGTACAAACTCCATGATAACAGATCCCCTAACAAAGGCGGTTTTGCCTAAGGTTTTCCAATGACACACCATCAATATGGGTGTAGTTGATTTAGAGGATTGTTAGTTTCAGTGGGAGAGTTTGTAATAGGATCTGATGTTATATTTTGCAGTATTGTGCACATTAAAGTTTATTGCAATATATATATGCTTGGAAATATTTATTGATATTTGTACAGTATTGGATCTCCAAAAGTAGGAACCATTTAAGAGTAGATATATACGATTACAAGCCATATTACTCTTATGCCATGCTCCATAATTGGCCCAAGTAATTGATTGATAATGGTAATGTGATTACTGTTGCATCCTATTGTTCACATTACGAGAAAGAGGTCTTTAGTCCTTTATTGTTATCAGTCATGTACGGGGTTGTACCGTTTGTCCATTGACAATGAATATAGGGATCCCATTAAAGTTGAATATGTATTCTTGAGTAGCATATGACGGTCCAAGTGGGAGATTGTTGGAATATATTTATTTAATATATTTATAGACTAACAATAATTTGGACCGATATGCTAAATAAACATATTCGATTATTGTCTTAAGGAAGTCCAAATTAAAAGTAGTCGAGTTAATTATTTAATTAACTAAATTGGACCTATGGGTAAAAAGGCGTTATGGGCTCAAGTGTGGTAACCGGGTTGAATTTGGGCACTGTGATGAAGAGGGCCCAAATCTCAACACTTAAGCCTGAATTAATAAATCAGGGATATAAATTGAATTATCAATTTATTGGGTTATGGTCCCGGACACAAGGAAGTAACATAGGACGGGCTTTACAATGTTGGGCTTCACATTGTAAAATCTATAAATAAGGGGCTAGGTTTAGGTATTTCATCACTCTAAACCCTAATCAGAAATACGGCCGCTTCCTTAGTGTCTGGAAACTTTTCCCTCTTATCTAATCTGATTCTGCAGGTCTCTTAGTTTCATAAACGGAATCGCCGGAGAACGTGGAATCGCTAAAGAACGCTAGAGAATACTAGATGGATAGCAGTAGGCAAACCCGTAAGTATTCTTAATTTTCTGTTTCTTCTATTGATGAATCTAGCAAAAGGGTTTAACTTTTTCCGCGATTTGTTATATATTATTTGATGCGATTTCGGATTTCTATCACCAAAATCTGAGTCGGAATACCCGATGATCTCCAGTTTATCCGACTTCCTATATGTCAACATGTGCCCCTTTGTTCCTTGCAGATATCGGAGTACTCTTTTAACTGCTTTCCAGTAATCCATTCCTGGGTTACTAACATATTTCCCCAATATGTTTACAGCAAAGACAATGTCCGACCTAGTACAAACTTGAGCATACATTAAACTCCCAACTGCAGAAGCATAAGGGACCGTTTTCATTTCCTCAATCTCAAGTTTTGTCTTAGGACATTGACTCGGACTAAGTCTGTCACCCTTTGCTATAGGGGTACTTAGGGGTTTGCAATCTGCCAATCCGTAACGTTGTAACACACTTTTAATGTATGCTTTTTGTGATAATCCAAGAATACCACGAGAACGATCTCGATGTATCTGGATTCCTAACACAAAACTGGCATCACCAAGATCCTTCATATCAAACTTGTCTGATAGAAATCTTTTTGTAGTGTGTAACAATTCCTTATTGTTCGAGGCAAGCAATATGTCATCCACATATAATATAAGAAATATGAAATTACTCCCACTGAAATTGTGATAAACACAATCCTCAACCGAGTTGATCTCAAAGTCATAACCGACTATCACCTCAAGGAATTTGTGATACCATTGACGAGAAGCTTGTTTAAGCCCATAAATGGATTTCTTAAGTCTGCAAACCAGATCTTTTGAGTTACTTTCTACAAAGTTTTCTGGTTGCATCATGTAGATCGTTTCCTCAATATTACCATTGAGAAAAGCGGTCTTAACATCCATCTGATGAAGCTCAAGGTCAAAATGTGCAACTAATGCCATGATTGTTCTAAAGGAATCCTTCGTCGATACTGGAGCGAAAGTTTCTTTAAAATCAATCCCTTCACGCTGAGTATAACCTTTCGCTACAAGACGTGCTTTATGTCTTTCCACATTACCCAGGGAATCGCGTTTGGTTTTGTAAACCCATTTACAACCAATTGCCTTTTTTCCTTCAGGTAATGGGACAAGATCCCATACCGCATTATCCTGCATTGATTTATACTCTTCTTTCATAGTGTCAATCCACTTTTGAGATTCAGAGCTTGCCATGGCCTGTTTGTAGGATGAGGGATCATCTACAGTTCCAACACATAACTCATCATGCTCCTGAAGATATACTATAAATTCTGGACCTATAGTACTCTTCCTTTCTCTAGTGGACCTTCTTAATGGCACTATTTCCTCCTGTTGCACTTCTTGAGGAGGTAGAGTTTGATCATTATGAACGATGTCATTTTGATTCCCTTGTGGAAGATTATCTTGAGGTTCCTCTTGTTCTACCTGAATCTTTGTATCCTGGTTAGAACCCTCAAGTGGAGCATCAGTGTTAATCTGAGGATTACCTTGTTCTAATGGGATCGAAATGATTGGCATTACCGCCCAATCTTCAGATATCTCAGTATCCCTATTAAAACCTTCATGAATCTTTATGGATTCTTCCTCAAAATCAACATATGTTCCCTTATTCTTCCCCCCAAACTCAACATCCTCTAGAAACTTGGCCGTTCCTGTCTCAAATATTGTACCAGTGAGAGAATCATAAAACTTAAACCCTCTAGAATGTTCGGAATAACCTATGAAGAAACAACTAACTGTTTTTGGGTCCAGTTTCTTTTCTTGAGGTTTGTAAGGCCTCGCCTCAGCTGGACAACCCCACACATGCAGATGCTTTAAATTAGGTTTACGCCCGTTCCAAAGCTCATATGGAGTCCTAACAGTAGCCTTTGTGGGTACTCGATTGAGTATATAAGCGGCACATTTGATGGCTTCCCCCAGAGAGATAATGGTAGAGATGAGTGACTTATCATGCTTCTAACCATATCTTTTAGTGTTCGGTTCCGTCTCTCAGATACACCGTTCATGCGAGGTGAACCAGGCATAGTGTATTGATGGACTATTCCACACTTCTCTAGGTACTGTGCAAAGGAACCTGGACGTTGTTCACCCGATCCGTCATATCTACCATAGTATTCACCACCACGGTCAGAACTAACGGTCTTAATGCTTTTACCAAGTTGTTTCTCAACCTCGGTCTTAAAAGTTATGAACTTGTCCATGGCCTTATACCTTTCTTGTTGACCGAACCTTGACCTGGTCCTTTGCCATATGCCTTCCGCTTAGGTCCTGCCTTATTTGGTGATGTAATCACATTAGCCTCAAGCGCTGTGCCTTTAAGTCTTTCCTCCTCCTGTGCAGCGTGGGAAATCAATTCATTGATATTCCACTTTTCTCGCATGCAGTTATAGGTGGACTGGAAATACTTAAACCGGTCTGGCAGCGAATGAAATGTGAATCCCACTATGCATTCCTCAGGTAAGTCTAAACCGATTGCCTTTAACTTTTGGCAAATCATCAACATTCCCAGAATGTGCTCCCGGATTTTACCTTTGCCATTATACTTTTTTTTTGTAGCTAGCTCGATGAGCAAACGCTGCATCTCTACCTATTCATTTTTTTTTTGGCAAAGGCTTTCTCAATCTCCGTGAGAAAGACCGAGGCAGTGGTAACACCTTTAGGGACAGCCCCACGCAATGCTACTGCTATTCCCTGTAACAAGAGCGCCATGCATAACTTATTTGACCTTTCTCACTTTTCATCAGCCTTAGTTTCATCCGGTGTACTTTCCGGACTAAGGGGAGATGGTTTGGGAGTTAACAATGCATAGTCGTAATCATGTACAGATTAAAAACAGCAACATTTCTTCTTTCCACCATTGGAAGTCCGAACAATCCAACGTTGGTGGACGATTCCCCAACAAATTGTAACCCATGGATACTATAATAAAAACAAACAACACAAAGCACATCTAGCATTTTGACATATAACTGAAAACATGTGCATAAACATGACAAATACATGTAAAACATAAAATTCATTGATAATAGATACCGGAGGGCAAATCAAATTAACATGAAATTTTATGAGTTTGAGAAAAATACTATGATCATTATTTTAATTTTCTAATTGCCAATGAGACCTTCCGGAGGGCCGATGTCATTTACATATATTAAAATAACCATAATTTGATTTTCTTAAGTACCGGTGAAACCTTCCGGAGGGCCGATTTCACCTACTTAAAATCAAAAATTGTAAGGCTGAATTTAATTTATCCTAAGTACCGATGAAACCTTCCGGAGGGCCGATTTCATCTAATTAAAATTAAAATCAGCACAAAGACCATTTTCAATAATTTTCTTCCGTTCATAATTAATTTAAACCCAAACGTGAACCTTCCGGAGGGCCGATAATATTTGAATTTAAATTAATCCCCAAACATTTCGAAGCCTAGGATCCTTAAGAAAATTAATTTTAACCTTCCGGAGGGCCGATTAAATTAATTTCTTAATTTCACCTACCGGTCTACGAAACCTTAGTCATGCATCGTCATTTAATCATTCACACATACAATTTAATTCACAAATAAACATACAAAAAAATATCAAAGTATCATTTTTGTGAAATATATTGTTCAAATATTTTTTTATTATTTAACTTAATATTTGCAGCAGCCTGCACGTGCAGCAGGCTGCTGCAAATATTAAGCCCTGGTGCAATTTGCAGCAGGCTATCGCAGCAGCTTACCTGCCTGCTGCAATTTGCAGTAGGCTGCAGGTCCTAAACGGGCCCACCAATTGTTTTGGGTGGGTCCAGCCTGTATTCATCATGCTGTTATTATCGTTTGGGTATTTTTTGTTGTCCCTATTCTTTTGGCGGTTACTGTGTTTATCGCCGGACAGCCTTCGGTCAGCGTTAACATTAGGGGTTAAGCTGTCGATGAGCCACTGTCCCAATAATTTTGATTTTATTCGTTATTTTAGGGTTGATTTGATGCTAATTTTGGGAGAAAAATTCCAGACATCAATAAACCCTAATTTTATCCGAAATAAAAAAAATCCCCAAACTATAAAAATTGCAATTTCAATAAATCACATAACATGCTTTTCATACAATCCCTAAATTCATGCCCTACCAATTCAATTAACACATAATCCCAATGACATGGATTCTTTACGATTAAGAAAAATATGCATCTTTGTCTATCAATACTCAATTTGATTATTCTACTGAATCCAAAAAAGGGTTTATTTGGCTCTGATACCAATTGTTAACCTGCAAAAGCTCCCGAAGGTTTGTTCAAACTCCAACTTTGAAACTCCAAGTTTAGGGGTAGGTATCTGAATGCAAAACAAATGCAACATAAACTAAAACATAAACCCCAAAGTTTTTTTAAACACGAACAACAACACAAACTCAAACATAAACCGAATCAGACACGTAAACATAAACTCAAACGAAAATATCAAAGATAACGTAAAGCCATTGTAAAACATAAACTCCATAGATCTTTCGCATTCTTGTTAGTCACGCATTTCGTCTATAATGACAATAATGACAGCGCGGACCGAATCCAGTTGATCCTCTGTTAAAAAATCCGTGGGTTGACAGTTGAACCGGTTAAACGCAACACGACGTTCCAATTCGGTGAGGCTAGAAACTGGATGTTGACGGAATGTCACTAAGCTAGACCACCTAGCTTTCACCTCATCGACACGCCTAGAAATTCTTGGCGGCTGAACACCATCCCTTCCATATAGAAAGTACATCTTGCATAGCAATGCCCACCAGTACTTATTACCCCCCTCTATCATGTTAAGGTTACCAACTTCAGCACTTGCCATCATCAGATATTGATCTTCCAACTCAGTCCATGGGCACATATTTTGCAATAGATATATTTGCTATAATTGTTACTGCCTATAAAACGTCTTTTTGAACCTTGTATCAATTATAAACACTTGTAAGATAAGGATAGGGTAATCCATGTTGACGAATGATTGTGCGACACCTAACATTTAAAAAAGTACACAAATGCAGCAGTTGAGTAATAGGGGTCTCGTTATAGCGTAACTTCCATTATTAGACGTCTCGCTATAACGAGACACGTGAAAATATTGCCGCCAAAAACACCCGCGTTTAATGCACTTCCCGCCCAAACTTCCACGAGCTTATAAGTGGATGCTTATCACTCCTCAAACATAAACAGTGCAAACATGGAGTTTACCCCTCATGAAGACTACCATTTGCTTCAGGCAGTGAAACTTGCCCTGCGTGAGTTGGGTGAAGATAGTAGCGATGCGTTTTTCGAGCTAGTCTTGTGTAACATGTACTACAACTACGGCCGCTTAGGAACGGAAGGTTTTGTTGTGCGTAACCGTGAACAAATCAAACAGAGGTACATTTATTGCAAACCAATGGATCGTTTGCTGTTCCAACCATTTAAAATTAAGCAAGAAGCGGCCGCCGTATGGAACATGACTGTGGTAGATTACATCACTAGGGACATGGTTCTGTATCTTGAGAATAGGATTACTGAAAGGGAAGAGGGGACTGACTCTGACGATAACTTGGGATATGACTTCGACTAATCGGCATTACTTATGTTTTTAATTGTTTGCTTCTTGGAGTTTCTGTACTGTTTGTTTAAGTTAATGTTTGAATTTTTTGTATTTTACATTTACCATGTACTACTGTTTCTTATTTGACTGCCAATTTTATTTTGTGCCTATTTTTTTTGTATCCAATGTGTCCAATGTATCATTCTTAAAACAAACCAAGGTTTACATTAAAAAAAATTACACAAATGCAGCAGTGCAGTAATATGGGTCTCATTATAGCGCAACTTCCATTATTAGACGTCTCACTATAACGAGACACGTGAAAATATTGCCGCAAAAAACACCCACGTTTAATCCACTTCCCGCCCATACTTTCCCGCTAGTTAATTAACGCGGGAACAAAAACCTCACTTCCCGCTAATTTTTTTAGAACTGGCACACCGACTTCGAGTCTATAAATACTATAATCTAACTATGAAACAAAATATCTTAAGTTACAACAATGGGTGATTCAGAGTGGAACGTGCACGAAGATGCAAGCCTCCTGGTCGCATTTGACTTCGTCAGATGTACGATGCAAGAGGAGATTCCTGGTTTCATCGATGCGGTTTTGTGCAGGATGTTCTTCAACCACGGTAGGGAGGCATCGTGTCCAGGATGCTTAATGCCCCGACCACGCAGACGCGAAGAAGTATTCGAGAGGCTGGCTTATCTTAAGCCAAGGACTGTACAGATTGAGTCATTGGATTACGAGACCCGTTTACATGTCCAAGACGTATTCAACATGGGCTCCCACGGTCCAGTTACGCCGGAGATGGTGTCACATGTGACGCAACAAAGGGAGCAAGAAATGGCCGACGCAATTGCAAGCGCCGTTGAAACGTGTTCAACCCCCGAAAGAAGTTATAATTAAGATGATTATAAGTTCGGGAGCGGAATGAACTATCCGACTCCATAAATCTAAGTGTGAAATGTTAACAGAGGGTTAGCCCACCTATCATTTGTCTTCAGTTATTTGCTTATGTATTTCTTATTGTGCAATGCTTTGGATTAAATTGTAATGTTTTTATGCAATCGACGTATTTTGAAGTTTTAGTGCTATTGTTTACAAGATGAACATCGAAACATAAAACATCGAATGTTTACATTCATTCGATCACAAGTTAAAATAACAACAACTAACGAAATAAGAAGTTCAAACAAATACTGGAAAGAAACATCACAAGTTAAAATAACAACAACTAACGAAATAAGAAGTTCAAACAAATACTGGAAAGAAACATCACAAGTTAAAATAACAACAACTAACGAAATAAGAAGTTCAAACAAATACTGGAAAGAAACATCACAAGTTAAAATAACAACAACTAACGAAATAAGAAGTTCAAACACATACTGGAAAGAAACATCACAAGTTAAAATAACAACAACTAACGAAATAAGAAGTTCAAACAAATACTGGAAAGAAACATCACAAGTTAAAATAACAACAACTAACGAAATAAGAAGTTCAAACAAATACTGGAAAGAAACATCACAAGTTAAAATAACAACAACTTACGAAATAAGAAGTTCAAACAAATACTGGAAAGAACCATCACATCACAAGTTCATATAACAACCAATACAAAAATAACAAGTTGAAATAACATTAGTGGAATGGTTATTCGTATCGAAGTTTGTATTCAACATCATCAATTCCCCCCCTTGCAATAATCTTATCCTCCAGAAATGCTACCATATCCTTGGTGATGTAGTCTATTGTGCTCAGGTTCCAGACGGTAGCAGCTTCTTGTTTAATTAACGATGGCAAGAAGCACAAATGCTGTATTGGCTGACAAAAAATATATCTGGCCTTGATCTGGTCACGAGGACGCACAACGATACCTCTTGTACCCAAACGGCCGTAGCCCATGTACATCGTACATAGGACACGCTCGAAAAACGCATCGCTGCTATCTTCCCCCAGTATCTGGCGGGCAATCTTCACAGCTTAAAGCATGTGGTAGTCTTCGTCCGCCGTAAACTCCATATGTAAACGTTAACGAGTTTTATATTTATGTTGAATGCTCAGTGTTTGGCAAGTGTATTATGATTTCTTGATTTTATGTCATATTTATAGGGGACGAGTCAATTTTGGTGGGCGAGCAATAGTAGGGGTTTCATTATAGCCTAACTTCTATTATTAGGTGTCTCGCTATAACGAGACCTCTAAAATATCTCCCGCTTTTATTTCTTGGCAGTGTATGTTTGGCAGTACGTGATATCTCGATTCCATGTTTTTTTTTGCACAAACTAATGTTGAGCTTGTTGTTTTTTTTTGTTTAAACTAATGCTCGTAATAGTTGTTTTAGTTTTTGGAATGATTAAACCTTACGGCTTGAGTTTCTGTAGTTTTTTTTTTTCATTATTTAGTCCTTAATAGGTACCCTTTTGCCATGATTTTTGGGTGAAGGCCAAAAATTAATATATATTTTTTTGATTTCCAACCTCAAATGTTGTTAAAACCATGTTTTGAAACTATTGGCGACCCTCAAAGTTCCAAAAAAAAATTCATAAATGCCCTAAAGGCCCAATTTAATTTCTGGACAGTGCCTTTTTTGGCACACAAAAACGTGTGCATGTACATTTGCACGGGCGTTTTTGCGTGCTCTTGTACATGCACACGTTTTCGTGTGCCAAAAAAGGCACTGCCCAGAAATGAAATAAGGGCTTTGGGGCATTTATGAATTTTTTTTGGAACTTTCATGCTTGCCAATGGTTTTAAAACATGGTTTTAACAACATTTGAGGTTGGAAATCAAAAAAAAATTAAATTTTTTTTGGCCTTCACCCAAAAATCATGGCCAAAGGGTACCTATTAAGGCTCTGTTTTGGTAAAAAAATCATACGGCCGCTTAAAAAACAAATTTTTTTTGGCACATCTACAAAGCATAAGTAAAAGTCATAAATATTATCAACCAAAACAACATAAGTCTAGTAGTCGGAGGTGGCGAAATGTGTCTCGAAAGGATAAAAAAAACAAGTAACACAAAATATTACAATACAACAAAGCATTATGCATCCACGGTCAAATCGTAGCATTCATGATCCCCATCGTTAAATGTCGGAGGTTGTGCTGGTTTAATTTGGTGATACCTGTTGAGACGTGCGCCTATTGGTATGGCCCAATTTGTAACTTTAGCGCAAGTGCGGAACGCAAACCACATTGGGTATATATCCGGCAACGGTCCGTCTAATACAATCTGAAAATTTCAATTATATAGAAACATTAAATACGTCGCGGATTATTTGATAAAATGAAAACTAAGTATCAAGAATGTACTAGTTTACTTACTTTCACGAAATGATTACCGTGGACGAAACCAATTCCAACTTCGACAATAGGACATGGTCTTGGAGGCACACCACGCAAAGGAAGATACGTGTATGATAGTTGGAGAGAGACATGGTATACTATACATTGATACCGGGTGGCTATCACCAACCCATAGTCGGGTAATGTCATCCAGTGCCTAGTTCCGCTCTCGTACATTTTGAAACAATCCAATCTCCGCAATAGATTGTCAACACGTTTTGCACCGTCAAAAACCCTTTCCCAAAGATCACGTTGACTTGAAAGTTCAAACATCAAATCCTTTCTCACTTCCTCCCATGCGTCCCCATTGCCTTTAATCGTCAAAGCTACCGACCTAAATCCGCAATTACCGTCCGGAGCAACGTCTTCAACGCTAGCTATGTACTCGTGCAAGTACTCGGGAAAACAACTCCCGTAGGCGCTCAATCCTTTTCCTTTATTCGATTTTCTAGATCGAGTCGCTTTCTCCTTTTTCGGTGGTGCTTTATCTTTGCATTTGCGTACTATAAATGCCTTAACCGCCGACGCGGCCGTGCTACCTATCGTGGCGGGAGTACTACTAGCGCCTACACTAGGGTATTCAAACCCGGATGGGTTCCGCTTAGTTGACTTGTCGACACCGGCTTTTTCCCGACCTTTCGTGACAACCGGTTCCTTAGGTTCCAACACATGGCTTGTAGCGGGATCTAGGATTTGCATCATCCTATTTATGATGTGATCTTGCACTTGTGGACCGTAACCGCGTATGGTACTATCAATTAAGGATAGCTTTCTTGTAAGCTCATCTTCGGTACCAACGTTTTCCCTAGGCTTGATCGCCAAAGTACTCCAATAAACATCACATTCACTCGTTTGAATCGACCGACCTTCTTTCGCGATCACATCACACTCACACGCACAAGGAAAATTGTGTGTTGTCCTAATTACACAAACACACTTTGCGGGAGTGAACCACAAATCCCCGGCCTTTCTAATAGTTTCTTCTAATATTTGAATGGTCGTACATGAAAGTTTACCTTTGATATCGCGAAAGATAGCTCCCCTAGATGCTTGTCTAGGACGAAACAAACTCCGTTCGAACGTTTCGAAGATGGTAGAGTGTTGAATGCGAAGCAACGCATGAACTTTATCCCAAAATTGCTCAAAAGTGCATAGGCTTGTGCCGATTGCCCGTTTTAGACTAGAGTGAGCACTCTCCGCCCTAAACCATAAACTTAGATTAGTTACAATTCTAACAACTAGTTAAACATAGTAATGTAAAAATATGATAATATAACTCACCGGTTGCTAGTGTGGTTGCCCAAATGTTTAATCTTGTTAGTGTAGACATTAAGGAATTTGTGTCCGTAAGGGTCTATCCATTGTTTCATCAAGTACTCGAGAACCTTAGGAAAATATGCGTAGGCTTTGTGAAGGTCGGTGAGGTTTTTCTTATACTCTTCGATCGTCGCCGAATGTTGAACCGCGACATAAAACTCTAAGAACTCCTCCCCCATGTCCGCTTTGGGCAACACTTTCTTAGAGTATGAGCTAATGTTCCTGTTTATATGCCAAGTGCATAACATATGAGTTGCATCCGGGAATACCTCATCGATATCGTTCATTAAAGCCAACTCCCTATCCGTGACAATAATATTTGGTAATGCGCACATGTTGTTCACCATCACTCTCCTTAGAACGCTCATTGCCCACGTGTAGTTCTCTTCTTTCTCCGAGCTCATAAAAACAAAAGCTATACAAAAGGTCTTTTTCGTCGAAGTTTGGCCAACTATTTCTAGCAAAGGAAGTTTATACCTCGTAGTCTTGTACGTGCTATCCATTATAAGAACTTGAGGAAAAGTGCGCAACAAATCGATGCTCGTGGGATGTGCGAAAAACAATTCTAGGATTTCGTCGGTTTCTTTGTTTGTGCGCTCCCAAACATAGTACTCGTGCTCCTTTAACTTACCAAACAAGTATTGCATTTCGGATTTCCCCGCTTTATCAACCAATTGGTGCTTGTGCCGCATGTTGTAGATGGTACGCATACTAGATACATTTTCCGGATCTCTTAACTTCAATCCACGGTATATATCTCTTGGCCGAGAACCGATTGTTGTGAGTTTACGAACATACTCCTCCTCTTCCTTCTTTAACCTCGCGGCCCGTGAATGACCATCCAAATGCAAGAAGGGTTGGTGGTTGTGTTTTCCAATTATAACTACCAATTTCCAATAGCCGAGTGCTTCTAACACCGGATTTCCCCTAAGCATGAATGGACATCCGCATTTTTTGGATGAACAATCTCGTCGTTTCTTCACAATCCCCGGTTTAGGCCTCGGCTTGTAAACACAGTGTCTCTCGCACTTAAAATATAACCGCGGTGTTTTACCGTTTTTACTACCATCGTCATCTTTATCTACCACGACAATAAATCCTATACTCTTGCTCTCTTTGTCAACCCATTCAATCAATTCCGCCTTGGTTAAGAATTTATCCGTCGCAAATATTTGACTATAATCCGCCATGTGACATGGTGCTTCGGCTGCTTCCTACACAAATACAAACATGTATTTACAAGTCAAATAATAAAGACAAACCCCATATTCAACAAAAAAGGCATGTAAAACCAAGACAAACCCAATATTCAACCAAAAAAACATGTAAAACCAAAAAAAACCAAAATTAAACCAAAAAGGCATGTAAAACCATGGTTGCCAAATATTCGCATTTAAATGCAAAGATTTGGCCACATCTTCGCATGAACATGCGAAGATTTTTCATCTTCCACGCATGTTCTTGCGTGGAAGTGTACAGTTGAAGGCACGAAAATGCAAATTTTTGTTCTGTGCTTAAAAAAACTTGATTTTTACCTCAGCAACGCTCTCCATGTGATTAGTAAGCGGCTCCTCCTCCTCCGAAAGGAAATCATCAGCGTTGCAGCTCCAATTGTCATTTAAGTCGCTTAAATCCATGCTCGGAGTAATTGGGTTTAACTTTAGATAATTAATGTGTATTAAATGTTGTGTGGGAGTTTGCAGAATTTAAACTTTGTGGGTGTTTTTTTGAATTTTGGAGAGAGTTTTGGTAGGAAAGAGAGGAGGAAAAGAAAGAGAAGTGAGTTCGTGGAAAAATTATTGTTTTTATATGTGAGGGGCAATTTGGTAATTTCACAATTGCAGAATTTTTTTGAATATGGGGTCTCACTATAAAGATTTTGGGTCTCATTTTAGCCTAGCCCAAAATAAATAGGTGATAGCCCTCTTTCAAAATTTGGTATCTTAATTTTTCTTAGAAATGCTATTTTGAGATTCATTTTGTCTATAATGAAACTCTTTTGGGCTAGGCTAAAATGAGACCCGTTTTATTTATAGTGAGACCCGGTTATAGTAACCTCGTTTGTCTATAACGAGACCTCCGTTAATTACAAAAATGTCTTTCATATAAATAGCAAAAACTTAGAATTTCGTACTCTTTCTACTCTTCGAAACCCTAGCTCTCTCTACCTCCGAAAATCTACGTTTTTTTAATCGAATTTTTTTCAAATCCAACTCCAGCAAGCTGTTAAGGTAAGGATTCTATACTTCATGATGCAATTGTTTTTCATTTTCCATCGTTTTTTCTAGAGATATCTAGAGTTTAACATTCGGGTAAAAAACTTGAATTTTTATGTAATTGAGATTGTTTTGTTGGATTTTAACTGCATGTATGTTGTTAGTTAGGAGATTAGAACCATTTAGGGTTGTTTTTTTGGGAATTTGGCGCTGATTTGGGCAGATCTAGGTTGTGGGTTTCGTTTCTGTCGCTGGGGTATTTCCACGCAAGTTCGTGCGTGGAAATACCAAATCCACGATTTTCAGTTTTTTTACACTTTGAATTCTTCTAATTGTTCGGTTTTGTCTTGTGCAGTATGCCTCCTCGCCCACGTCCTCCCGTTACCGATGCGGACTATGAGTCGGGTCATGAGACAGACGAGCTCGCTCGTGCTGAGACGTCTCGGAGCGTCCGGGTCCGTGTTAGAGGGACCTTACAGGTCGTAGACCGCCCAGTCCATCGTCGCATATCTACGCACCATCGCTTCCGTAGATATAATTCTCACGTCGTAGACCTATACTCGACGTTCCATGCCTTCAGAGAGAACGAGGCTTATAGCGTCTTCAAAGGCGATGTAAGTTTTTTAGTTTTAATTTACTTTTTAAAGTTATTATTATTATTGGTTTGTGTTAAAAAATTTATTAGTTTAGGTTAGAATGAATTTATATGTTACTGCATTGGATTTGTTATTGTTTTGTGTTATAAATTTTATTAGTTTAGTTTAGGTTAGGTTAGAATTAATTTATATGTTAGAATGAGTTTAGGTTTTAATTTTTAACATTGTCTACTGAATTGAATTTGTTATAAATTTAATTAGTTTAGGTTAGGTTAGAATTAATTTATATGTTAGAATGAATTTAGGTTTTAATTTTTAACACTGTCTACTGAATTGAATTTGTTATAAATTTAATTAGTTTAGGTTAGGTTAGAATTAATTTATATGTTAGAATGAATTTAGGTTTTAATTTTTAACACTGTCTACTGAATTGAATTTGTTATAAATTTAATTAGTTTATGTTAGAATGAATTTATATGTTACTGCATTGAATTTGGTATTGGTTTGTGTTATAAATTTAATTAGTTTATGTTAGAATGAATTTATATGTTACTGCATTGGATTTGGTATTGGTTTGTGTTATAAATTTTATTAGTTTAGGTTAGAATGAATTTATATGTTAGAATGAATTTAGGTTTTACTTTTTAACACTCACTACAGCATTGTATTTGTTGGTTGTTGGTTATTGGTTTATCTTAGTTGTTATACTGCATATATATTGAACATGTTGGTTATTGGATTATCTTAAATTTTAGATTGCATATATGTTTATATATATTGTATGTTTTTAATGCATGCTGGCCCGGCAACAGTTGCGCTGTTATGCGATGTACCATACTCATAGTGCCTGGGACTTGAAAGTCCGCCAGACACGGGTACTTGCGTAAGTTAAGAGCACGTGTTTCTGGCCCTTGGTTGAGGCCTTGGGTAAGTGGTCTACTAATGTCCACTTGATTGAAGCATTTTTGGAGAGATGTCATCCCGAGTCGAACACTTTCCATTTCTCTTTCGGGGAGATGACCGTCACCCTGGATGATGTCCATATGATCACGAGGCTCTCAGTTGTGGGTGTCAACTGTGAGATATATGAGTACCCTGCTGCTGATGAGCGTACTGCGGCATACGCTCACTTACTTGGGTGCAGCGCTAGCGAGCTTGAGGCGGAGATAAAGGAGAACAAAGGCGGCGGTAAGAGGCATGTTCACCTTGCATGGCTGAAGAGGAGATTCTGCACCCATCAGTATTACGACGATGACATCACTGATGCGGATGCCCGCCGAGCTACCAGGGCTACTTGTTGCATTTCTTTGGCTATACCATTTTGGCCAACAAGTCGGGCAACAACATTAGCCTCGACTACTTACAGTTCATTGACGATTACAGTAGCTCGGCGAGGTATAACTGGGGCCAGATGATACTCGCGCAACTCTACTACCAGCTAGGCAGAGGTTGCCTACACGTTACTTCGGGTATATCTGGTTTTTTGGCCTTATTAGAGACGTGGATTTACGACCATTTCCCGTCGTTTTCAGTTCATGAGTACCCGAGGTATAGTATCGCACATCCTACTTTGTGCCTGCATGTGCTTCCGAAGTTTCGACAAAGCCAGGAGGCTCGAGACGGTGTTAGAGATTGCCTTGCTACCTTCACCGAGCACGATGTAAGTTATAATCAATTTCATTTCAATTATTGTATATATAATATAAGTTGCTAATGATAAATGGTTTGTTAATATTTTACAGGTATCATTCATGCCGTATGCGGCCATGCGGGATGCTCGAGATCACGCTGATATAGCTTGGATAGATGCGACGCTGAAGGTGTCGGACATTGTCGAGGCGTACTATCCGCTACGGGTGGCTAGACAGTTGGGTCACATCCAGCAGGTAATATTTTGTTACTCGAAATATTAATATTGTTTGTATTGCGCATGTGTGCTACATAGTTTAGACTTTTTTTTTAAATACAGGTTCCTGGTCCATTGCGTCCTGTTCTTACCGGTTCTAGTAGGGTTCGTCGTGCGAACACCCTCTACCTCTGGGATGCATTCAGTTGGGATAACTGGGAGTCACACTGTATTCACCCGAGTCTGAAGGGTGCGGAGTTTATTCCTGGTCAGGAGGATGGTACCACTTTGATCTACTCTTCATGGGTTACGAAGAACTTGTGGTACATCATATCTGATCCAGATGCTCACCGAGATGATGCGGAGATAAGGGTGAACCCTTCACCACACACACATGCCACCAGACTGCACGAGCTGACTACACACCTACTGGATTTACAAGCGTACGAGCAAAGCCACCCCAGCATTAGTTTGGAGGACCTTCGGGAGCCTTTAGACGAGTGCTACCGTCTTGCTCACGAGTACACAGATTTATTATCATTTGTCTTCTGTGTTTACAGTTTAAGACTTTTTATATGTTGTTTACTTTTGAACGGTTTATTTTTTGTGATGTGGTATTGGGTCGTTGTTTAATTATGTGTTATGTTATTTTGTTACATTTTAGTGATATAACTTTTGAATGTTTGTTCAAACTCCAACTTTAAAACTCCAAGTTTAGAGGTGGTATCAGAATGCAAAACAAATGCAACATAAACTGAAACATAAACCCGAACGTTTTTGTAAACACGAACAACAACACAAACTCAAACATAAACCGAATCAGACACTTAAACATAAACTCAAACGAAAATATCAAAGATAACGTAAACATATTGTAAAACATAAACTCCATAGATCTTTCGCATTCTTGTTAGTTACGCATTTCGTCTAGGCGGATGTCAATAATGACAGCGCGGACCGAATCCAGCTGGTCCTCTGTTAAAAAATCCGTGGCTTGACAGTTGAACCGGTTACACGCAACACGACGTTCCAATTCGGTGAGGCTAGAAACTGGATGTTGACGGAATGTGACTAAGCTAGACAACCTAGCTTTCACCTCATCGACACGCCTATAAATTCTTGGCGGCTGAACACCATCCTTTCCATATAGGAAGTACATCTTGCATAACAATGCCCACCAGTACTTATTACCCCCCTCTATCATGTTAAGGTTACCAACTTCAGCTGATGCCATCATCAGATATTGGTCTTTCAACTCAGTCCATGGGCACATTTTTTGCAATTGATATATTTGCTATAATTGTTACTGACTATAAAACGTCTTTTTGTACCACTTTTTGTATGAATTATAAACACTTGTAAGATAAGGATAGCGTAATCCATGTTGACGAATGATTGTGCGACACCTAATATTTAAAAAAGTACACAAATGCAGTAGTGCAATAATAGGGGTCTCATTATAGTGCAACTTCCATTATTAGACGTCTCACTATAACCAGACACGTGAAAAAATTGCCTCCAAACACACCCCCCTTTACGACTTTCCCGCCCAGACTTTTCCGCTAATTAATTAACGCGGGAACAAAAACCTCGTTTCCCGCAAATTATTTAAGAATTGGCACACCGACTTCGAGTCTATAAATACTATAATCTGACTATGAAACAAAACATCTTAAGTTACAACAATGGGTGATTCAGAGTGGAACGTGCACGAAGATGCAAGCCTCCTGGTCGCATTTGACTTCTTCAGATGTACGATGCAAGAGGAGATTCATGGTTTCATCGATGCGGTTTTGTGCAGGATGTTCTTCAACCACGGTAGGGAGGCATCGTGTCCAGGATGCTTAATGCCCCGACCACGGGGACGCGAAGAAGTGTTCGAGAGGCTAGCTTATCTTAAGCCAATGACTATACAGATTGAGTCATTGGATTACGAGACCCGTTTACATGTCCAAAAAGTATTCAACATGGGAACCCAAGGTACAGTTACGCAGGAGATGGTGTCACATGCGACGCAGCAAAGGGAGCAAGAAATGGCCGACGCAATTGCCAGCGCCGTTGAAACGTATTCAACTCCCGAAAGGAATTCCTGATGAAGCATGTGTGGTTGCCCAAATGTTTAATTTTGTTAGTGTAGACATTAAGGATTTTGTGTCCGTAAGGGTCTATCCATTGTTTCATCACGTACTCGAGAACCTTAAGACAATATGCGTAGGCTTGGTGCAAGTCGGCGAGGTTTTTGTTATACTCTTCGATCGTCGCCGAATGTTGAACCGCGACATAAAATTCTAAGAACTCCTCCCCCCATGTCCGCTTTGGGCAAAACTTTCTTAGAGTATGAGCTAACGTTCCTATTTATATGCCAAGTGCATAATATATGAGTTGCATCCGGAAATACCTCATCTATAGCGTTCATTAAAGCCAACTCCCTATCCGTGACGATAATATTTGGTAATGCGCACATGTTGTTCACCATCACTCTCCTTAGAACGGTCTAGTTCTCTTCTTTCTCCGAGCTCATAAAAACAAAAGCTATACAAAATGTTTTTTCGACGAAGTTTGGCCAACTATTTCTAGCAAAGGCAATTTATACCTTGTTGTCTTGTACGTGCTATCCATTATAAGCACTTGAGGAAAAGTGCACAACAAATCGATGCTTATGGGATGTGCGAAAAACAATTCTAGGATCTCGTCGGTTTCTTTGTTTGTGCGCTCCCAAACATAGTACTCGTGCTCCTTTAACTTACATAACAATTATTGCATTTGGGAGTTGTCCGCTTTTTCAACCAATTGGTGCTTGTGCCGCATTTTGTAGATGGTACGCGTACTAGATACATTTTCCGGATCTCTTAACTTCAATCCACGGTATATATCTCTTGGCCGAGAACTGATTGTTGTGAGTTTACGAACATACTCCTCCTCTTCTGCTTTTAACCTCGTGGCCCGTGAATGACCATCCAAATGCAAGAAGGGTTGGTGGTTGTGTTTTCCATTTATAACTACCAATTTCCAATAACCGGGTACTTCTAACACCGGATTGCCCCTAAGCATGAACGGACATCCGCATTTTTTGAATGAACAATCTCGTCGTTTCTTCACAATCCCCGGTTTCGGCCTCGTCTTGTAAACACCGTGCCTCTCGCACTTGAAATATAACCGTGGGGTTTTACCGTTTTTACTACATCGTCATCTTTATCTACCACAACAATAAATCCTATACTCTTGCTCTCTTTATCAACCCATTCGAGCAATTCCGCCTTGGTGTAGAAATTATCCGTCATAAAAATTTGACTATAATCCGCCATATTACATGGTGCTTCCGCCGGTTCCTACACAAACACAAATCATTTCAATAACACAAAATTACAACAAAAATTACTCCATCGATTGTAAACGTGTATTTACAATTCAAATAATGAAGACGAACCCAATATTCAACCAAAAACGGGTATATCAAACCAAGACAGGTCAAATCTTCGAATAAAAATGCGTAGCTTTTGCCAAATCGTCGCAAAATCATGCCAAGTTTGTGCCGAATCTTTGCATGAACATGCAAATATTAAGGCAAATCTTCGCATGAACACGCGAAGATTTGGCAAAATCACGCATTTTTATGCGATGATTTTGGCATATCTTCGAATGAACACGCAAAGATGTGTCATCTTCCACGCGTGTTCTTGCGTGGAAGTGTACATTTCAAGGCACGAAAATGCGAAAATTTGTTTTGTGCATAAAAAAAATTAATTTTTACCTCAAGTACACTATCCATATGGTCAGTAAGCGGCTCATCCTCCGCCGAAAGGAAATCATCAACGTTTCAGCTCCAATCGTCATTATAGTCGCTTAAATCCATGCTTGGAGTAGTTGGGTTTTAACTTTTAATAATTAAGGTTTATTAAATGTTTGGGTGGGAGTTTGAAATTGTTAAATTTTGTGTTTTTGTTTGGAATTTTGGAGAGAAAAATGGTAGGAAAGAGAGGAGGAAAAGAAGATAATGGGTAGTTGGAAAAAATTATGGTTTTTATATGTGGGGGTATTTTGGTAATTTCACGTTTTCAGAAAAAATCAAGATTTGGAGTCTCACTATAAAGAAAAAGGGTCTCATTTTAGCCGTGCCCTAAGACTTGTGGTAACTTAATGACAGGTACAAGTTTTATCCTGCACAACTTCCAAAACGAAAGCGACGAATGAATAGCTAGGAGTCCGCAAGTCCTGATGAAGATGAAGCCGACGATGAGAAGTCGGAAGAGGAAGAAAAAAAAGAAAAAAAGAGGAGGAAGAAGAAGAGTCTAATGAGGTGGAGGACGACGATGATTCTGATTGATGTTATGGAAGTTCATGCATCATCTTTTTCTTTTTAGTATGTTTTTTATGTTTTATGGGCTAAAAACAAAACCATCACTCTGAGATGTTCTATTTTTTGGGAGGGTAGTTGTATGGGGCATTTATACTGCCATGAATGATGTTTTAATCTAATTATGATGTTAGTTTCGTCTGTTTTGTGTGATCTAAGAGGAAGCAGTTTTAAAGGCAGTTAGAAAACACAATCGCAATGTAAATCGCAATGTAAGAACCCAAATTACCTAGTATATCACAATGTCATGTAAGGCATATATGCCAGTGGCTTTATAATGTTTATCGCAATATAACAATAGCCTATCTCTGTCATTCATGTCCTTCAGCAATGTCATAATAGGGTTTTTAAAAATGTCATATTAATAAATCTTTGAATGTCAATTAGTTTAGTTACTTATGTAAATGTATCTACCAATGTAGTATAAGACGTATCTAGCAATGTGACTATTCTTTAATCTGAAAGAGGTATCTATCAAATTCAAATAAGGCGTATCTAACAATGTGACAATAGGATACATAGCAAGCTCATGTTAGTGGCTTGCAGCCTTGTTATATTAAAGTGTCTAGCAATGTCATCTTAGTGTATCTAGCAAATTCATATCATATCTAGCAATGTCATTTTAGAGTTAAATCGCAGGGATATTTTCCTGTATCTAGCAATGTGACAATATCAACATAATTTTAGTGTATCTAGCAGTGCTATAACATGTATCTAGTAATGTCATCATAGCCTATCTATCAATGTCAAACAAGAGTAAAGCATATAATTAAAGAGTCAAGCAAACACTGTATCTAGCAATGTTAACAATCTTAAAACATATTAATTGCAAGATAAGAAGCACTTATCCAAGCATATCCAAAACAAAAAAAAAAATTAAACTTACGACCAAAGGTTTGTTAAATTCAGAATGGAGAATCACCAAGACACCCTGTTGTGTCCTGATTTGAAACAACGACCACACCACGACTGGCTGGTGGTTACTTCTCCTCTCGATGGAATATGTTTTTTTCTCGGCCCTCCCATTCGTCTTTTAACGTTCGGTGGGTTAAACACTTGCTCTGCATCATCGTTAGTGCCAGAAGCTTGACCAAAATCCGGTATAGCCAGTATGTTAAAAGAATAACTAGACTTGAAATTAGCAGGAGTGAAAAAAGGTTCTATTAAAGTCATCATATCTTTGCTTAAAGATGCTATTGCAGCCAATGCGTGTGCACATGGGAAACATTCTTGCTGCCAAGAACGGCATGTAAATTTGAAATCAAGCATGTTTACCACCATTATTGGGTCGGATAGAACCTCAAAAAAAGTTGTAGAAGACTTTCGTACTACCCAGGTTCGACCACATTGTACATTCTGTTTAAACAACTTGTCAAACTCGGGGCAAAATTTGGTGTTCCAGCTTAGTCCCTCTGATAAACGTCTCGATATCTGAGTCATAAGCAAAACTCTAATCATGTCGACCAATTCCACTATAGGCAGATTGCACAATTTTTTTATCTGCGCGTTGAATGATTTGATAGCTTTTGATACCACTGCCCCATAGAGTTTGCCTTTGACGTATGCCTGAGCTTACTTTTCTGGTGGCAAATGGTTTGGAAATTTGGCGAAACGATCACCCTCTTGGTGATAAAACTGTGATAGTCGTTCGTTAAAAAGGTCCACTGTCGGGGCATAACCACAACTCTTAAACATCACTAGCATATTGTTTATATACACTATGTTTGTGCATTCAAGAGCTTTATTCAAATTCTGAAGTAGATGAAAGATACAATAAGCGTGGTAGTCATTCAAATAGAGAGAGGCTACAGCGTTAATAATACCAGCATGACGGTCTAAAATAAACGTTATCTGGCGCCCTAGCAAATGCGGTTTTAGACTTTGCAAAAACCAAAACCAGTTTGTCCGAGTCTTCACTACCAAAAATCCCGAAAGTAACGCGAAATAGACCTGCAGCAATATGCAAGTTTAGATTTGTTGAGAGGGTTTGCTAAAGTTTAGGTATGAACAAAAAATTTGCAAACTTATAACATTCCAAAATTGGTAGATTGAATGACCATAAATCACAATGTGTCATACAATGAAAATACCTATCTATCAAACTCAATGAAACATATGTAGCATAGCTGGGGTATGTACTAATGTATGTATATATATTTGCAACAATTGCATTGTAATAATGCCAATCTAACAATCTTTGTTGAAGATATATAGTGGGACTAACCGTTGTTGCCATCCTTTGCCACTTCTGAGAGCAACACCACACCATGCTTCCCGGTTAGATGGGTTCCGTCAACGTACAATAAAGGTCGGTATGAATGAAAACCCTGAAGGCACGAACCGAACGTTATAAAACAATGTCGGAAAACGTTGCCGGATGCTAAATCCAAATGGCAGTCCGTTGTGATATCACGACTCTTTAGTCGTTTGAAGTATTCTTTTAGTATTCTGAAAGAAGTACTGCTATCTCCAAATACTACACGCCTTGAGTTTTCTAAAGCATTCCATGAAAAATGATAAGAAATGTCTAAACTGTGGTCTTGCTTGATAGAGGGCTGTATATTTTTAGCTGTCACACTGTGGCAGTTCCTAAGAGAATCATGAATCTTATCGGCAAACAATTCCGATGTCAAATGCCTCATCTTCTTTATTATGAATATGTGACTGCAAGTATGGGTATTAACAAACCTCTTTATGGTCATTAAACCTGTACTAGAATCAATTGATGCATAGAATCTCTATTTGCACTCGTCGGAATCTTTGTTCACACAATAAATTTTATTCTTCATAAATGTATTATGCATGTACTTAAAGGAAAAACCTTTTGCTAATACATATCGGGACAAGGATAACCTTAGACATGCAACCCCCTCAGCAAATGATTTACCAACACTGACGATAGCTTCTGCCCATCCAGGTGTAGCAAGATACCTTCTTTTCAAGGTTGAATTAACTAAACAATTACTATTTTTCGGGGTTGCCCATCCAGTAATCATTTGTAAATTATGGTATAGGTCTGGTTAATGCTTTACGTGCATATACGCGAGAACTTCCCTTTCTGCAATGTGGCCTTAATAGACCATGCACTGAAGACGCTTGACATAGTTTAAGCGTATTATCCATTGCGAGTCGCTCGGAAGTTTGGGCATATTCAGGATATACCACCTGTGCTACGACCTGTTTTACCAGCAGATAGGAGATGTGTCAACACACGCTATTTGTGGGATGATGCTACATGGAGCGCATGGCAGTCGCACGTCGTTGATTCGAGGCTTCGTGGTGAGACGTATGTTATAGGCAGTCCTAGTACGACTTCTCTGTATGATGTATAAATCTAGAACCACCTATGGTACACCCTGATTGATCCTAGGTGCGAGTCATCCGGTGCACATGTTTCAGAGACCCCGAGAGGGATGACTTACGAGGTACAACTGTTTGACTTTATTGATCATGTGATTTATAGATATTCGAGAGTGGACGAGATGACTATAGAGGAGATGCGTCGAGAGATGCATGAGTGTTCGCTTCTGGCGCACCAGTACCGCGTGACTGATTGGATGGATTTGTATTATATGACTACTTTGAGGATTTCTTGTACTATCTTATGTTTTGGCTTTGGTTGTTGTTTTAGTTTTTAGTTTATATGTTTTTGTTAGTTATTCTGAATTTTAGTTTTTAGTTTTTATGTTTTTATTCTAAATTTTAGTTTTTAGTTTTCATTTACATTACTAAAAGAAAAACAACCAAATTTTGAATTTTAAAATAAAATAATAATCAAACCCATATAATTAAAATAATTAGTTAAAATAATAATCAAACTCACATAATTAAAATAATCAAACCTACGTATTGTTCTTGATGAAGATAAAACTGCCATTATTCTGGAGGAAATACGGTTTAGTGGCAGCAAATGAGCTTTTTGTTGAAGACAAAACTTCCATTGTTATGTTTTGGCTTTGGTTGTTGTTTTAGTTTTTAGTATTTATTTTTTTAGTTATTGTTGTTGTTTTTATGGTTTAACGTTGTTACGTATCTTACGTTATTATAACATAACAGAAAGGAAAATAAAATTTCACTTAAAAAACTTACGTACATAGTAGGATAGTTGAACGCAAACAACTTAAAACCCAAATAACAATAAAAAAACAACTTAAGAAAACATGCAAACTCAAAACAGAACAGAATAAATCAGAATGCTCAATCGTCGAAGTCGTATCCCATATTATCTTCAGAATCATCCCCCTCATCTCTTTCCGCATTCCAATCCTCAAGATATGTTATCATATCTCTAACGATGTAGTCCACCACCGTCATGTTCCAGATGGTAGCCACTTCTTGCTTAATTTTAAATGGCAAAAACAACAAACGCTGGAGCGGTATGAGAAAAAGGTACCGATGTGTGATTTCGTCACAAACATAGTACTCGTGTTCTTTTAACTTACAAAACAAGTATTGCATCAACCAAATCATGTTTTTGCCGCATGTTGTATATCGTGCGCATGGTACATACATTTTGCGGGTGTTTAATCTTCAAACCGCGGTATATCTCTCTTGGTCGAGAACCGACTTCCGTCTGACTACGAACAAACACCTCTTCTTCTACTTTTAGTGTAGCGACTCGTGAGTGGCCATCCAAGTACAAAAATGGTTCGTGGTTGTGTTTCTCGTTTAGCACTATCAATTTCCAATAACTGGGTAGCTCTAAGACCATTTTCCCCTTAAATAGAACGGACACCTGCTTTTTTTTGATGAACATTCTCGACGCTTCTTAACATACCCCGGTTTGGGGTTAGGTGTGTAAACCCCGTGCTTCTCGCACCTAAAATACATCCTAGGAGCTTTCATTTCGTCGTCTTTACTACGTAACACAATGAATCCTAGTTTTATGCTTTCGAATTCGACCCATATGATCAAATCAAGTTTGGTGTACAAGGTGTTCATCCAGTAGAAACTCGATAAATTAATACTCGATTATTTAATAAACTCTATAAGATAATATTTTTGGTCGGTCCCAACACGGGGATAAGGAACTAAATTAATAATTTGCTAAAATTATAAGATAATACATTTTTGATAATTTCTTTAGACCCCATATAAAACATAAATTAATGATTCCTTATACATAGTATATTACATGAATGATTTATGAAGGTTTCTTGAAAAATGACTAAATTGTCTTTTGTTTTTTGTTGAAATCAATTTCCCCTTGAATCTCGTTTCTAATTTTCATGAGCATGGTAAGAACTTCTGGTGTGTTTTTTTCATAGCTCAACAAGAAATTGTTCAATGTGATTGCCGCTTTAATAGCTTCGTTTCGCGAAGGGGGCTCCATTTTAGAACTTTCATCATCTTCTTCATCGATATCATCTTTATTAATTCCAATAACACTTTCAATAATTTCTTCATCAGTCAACAACTGTGTAACTACATTTTCTTCTGGGTGATTCAAAACATCTTCGACATCTATTGCATTGCGATAACCCAAATCTTTGATCAAATTCTGGAGTTCTTGAGTGCTTTCACTACCTTCATCTGAGTTCTCAAAAGTCACGTTATCTGTTGATCGAAGTTTACAATGACGAAAGCAGATCGCAATTGTATTTTCACGAACATCCATAGACCATGCTAAAATTGCAAGATTCATTGCATCTAACACATTTATTTTTGCTTGATTTGGAACCCTTAATTCATAACCCTCCAAAATACTTCTATAAAATCGACGACGATAATGCATCTTAAAAGCTAGTATAATCCTCGCGTCACAAGGTTGAATTTTTGAAGTTGTGTTTGGTGGCAAAAATAATAATTCAACATTTCGCAATCCTTCAATAATTTTTGGATGAGCAGGGTAATTATTCACAATCAAGAGAATTTTTCTTCCAACTATTTTTAATCAAATTGCGAATATATTCTTCAAATAACACACTAGTCATCCAAGCTTGTTTGTTAGCACGATACTCACAGTTCAGACTGTTCAAGTTTACATTCTTGAAGCACTTTGGTTTAATAAAATATTAATTAATATATAAAATATTAATTATTAATTTATCGATTAATTAATAACTCTTTTAATTAATAAATTTTGGTGGTCCCAAGTGTATTATTTTATAAAGTTTCTACTGTACTAAATATTTTTGTGTAATCGGATATGAAACATGGGGGTTAGTCCGGTCCTTACAAATGGTTTGTGCCAATAATATAAAAATATCCTTAATTTTAATTAAACCGATCACCCAATTAACATTCATAAAAAAACAAAACTAACAGGTCAATATCACGAACACGGTACTCGAGTTTGTGACAAAAATGTAAACACAGTATTCACAAACTTGTCAAAATCTTGCATATAGTACGCCAGATTTTGACAACATTGTGAAGGTTATGTTTGTAATTTCGTCACATACGCAAGTACGGTATGCGTAATTTTGACAAACAAAAACACGGACATCTGGGAATTTTGGGTTCGCATTTTGTCCATTTCATAGCGTAGTGAGTGTTATAATCGCACTAAAGTTCAAAAAACTCAAAAAATACCTCCTTTTGTGTTTCGAGACGGTCCGTCAAAGGCTCATCCTCATCCGACGGGAAATCATTGATATTGCAGCTGAAGTCTTCATTTAAATCGTTCAAATCCATGGTTTTTTATGTTTTTTTTAGTAAGAGAGAAAAAGCTATAGGCTATACGGAGAAAAAGAAGAACAAGAAGAAAAAGTTGGGTTTCAGTTACAAATTTGGTTT
The DNA here is from genome assembly GCA_036936605.1 of Limnanthes douglasii subsp. nivea. Classification (NCBI taxonomy): domain Eukaryota; kingdom Viridiplantae; phylum Streptophyta; class Magnoliopsida; order Brassicales; family Limnanthaceae; genus Limnanthes; species Limnanthes douglasii. Next base: position 59,465,126 of record JAUPFV010000004.1, read on the forward strand.
TATATATGAAGGGTAAATTTGTCAATTCACATAAACAGAAAATATTTGTGATTTTGGGGTCTCATTATAGCCAAAAGGTGTCCCAATATAGCTTTGCACATTTTTTATTGACGAGGTAAGCTAAGTTTTCTTAAATAATTAATTAAACTATGTTTTCTTATAAAATTTTATGTCTATTTGATTTGGGCTAGGCTAATTTAAAACTTTTTTTATAATAAGACCCGGTTATAATGAGATCGGTCTTAGCTATAATGAGACCTCTCTTATTTACAAAATTACCATTGATTTAAATACTAAAACTCCCAAATTCCATCACTTTCTCTCTTTCCAAACCCTAATTGTCTATAAACCCAAGATTTTAAAACGCAAGATTTTTAAAATCCAACAACATAGACTTGTTGATATATGAATTCTTTACACCATGGTGGTTTTTTAAACAATTTCATGTCTATTTTTACTGATATTTAGAGTTTAGTTTTCGCATAGAAAAATCAAATTTTCCTATACTTGTAGTTGTTGTTTTGACGTTTGAATATACGAATATGGTTAGTTAGGTCATTGGCTTCAATTTGGTATGTTATTTGATAGATTTGTAGTAGTATAGCATAAGTTTATGTTTAGGAGGAGAAATTTCTATTCGTGGTATTTCAACGCACATTTTCGTGCTTGGAAATACCAAATCCACGAACCGTAGATTTGGTAAATCCACGCACGATTTTGTGCCAGGATTGACACAATCCACGGTGCGTGGATTATCATGATCCACAAGCATGGATTGTGCCTAATCCACGCACAAAATTGTGCTAGATTTGGTACAATTCATGCATTTGCATGCGTGGATCAGCCTAGGTCAGAGTAAAAGAGACTTTAGAGAAAATCAAAACTTATTTAAAAAAGTCTGTGACAAAACTAGGGTTTGAGAGCCTTTTATAAAAGTGCTCGAAACCCTAGCCCAAAATTACAAATTCTTCCTTATGCAAAAAAATAAATCCCAACCCAATTTCAAAGCGATTGGAGCTGGTTAAATAATTTAATAAAATCCAACAAAAATAAGAAAATACAGAAAATTCATAAAAACAAGAAAAAGGGCTTAAACGGTAGAATCTTGGGCCTAAACTTCATCACCCGGCTTCGCCTCGTGACGCTTCCGAAAATCGTTGGGCTTCTCGTCGTGTTTGATTTGAGTGGTTGGAGGGCCTAATTCGGATAACGATACCCCAAATAAAGCCTGTTTTCATTTATCCAAAAGGGCCATATAGCCATGGGCCCGTGCAACTACATCATCCTCTCCTTCTTCGGAAGAATTCGCCCACGAATTCTCAGCTTCATCATCCTCAGCAGCAGCGATAAATGGCACCAGGTGCTTCATGTTGAAAATCTTATGGGTCTTCATATGGCTGGGTAGCTTCAACCTGTATGCATTGGAATTAGTCTTTTCAATAATGCCAAACAGACCCACATTCCTTGCAGCCAACTTGTTGTACTCGTGTGCAGGATAACGATCCCTCGTCAAAACATCCCATACAAAGTCCCCCACTGCAAACTTTACCAGGCGGCGCTTCTTATTTGCGACAACCTTGTACGTCTGTGTTGTTTCCTCCAGGTGTTTGTGGGTGTTCTCATGGATCTCCATAGATCAGCAATGGCGTTCTCGGCCTTAGCTGGGACTTTATCAAGCGTTGGGAAAGCTAAATCCATAGGACCCCGTGGGTTATAACCATAGACTGCCATGAAGGGACTATACCCAGTACTGCGCTTATGGTGCCTGTTGTAGGCGAACTCAACATGATAAAAGCGGGAATCCCATGCTTTCAAGTTCCCAGAGACCTCTGTGCGTAACATGTTGCCTAAAGTTAAATTAGTTACCTCGGTTTGACCGTCTGTCTGCGGGTGATACGCGCTGCTAAAACTCAGCTTCGTGGTAGTGAGGTGCCACAAACTCCTCCAAAAATTCCCAACAAACCGCGTATTGCGATCAGAAACGATATTCAAGGGTAGACCATGTAAGCGGTAGACCTTACGAAAGTATAAATTAGCAACATTCACATCATCTGTGGTTTTCTAGCAGACAATGAAGTGGGGCATCTTAGGATACCTGTCAACCACTACAAAAATAGAATCGTTATCTTTGTGTTCTTGGTAGCCCAGAGATGAAATCCATGGTGACACTTCGCCATGGTCCTTCCGGTATTGGGAGTGGTAGGTATAGACCTGCGTTGGAGGATGTATCTTTTGCCACCTGGCAAACCCGACAACCAGCTACAAAGCAGATAACATCTCGCCTAATATGCGGCCAAAAGAACTGACTGGATACAGAGTCAAGGGTTTGATCTCAACCCTCATGCCCCTCGTTGTGTCTCTCCTGTACAATCAGTAACCTCAAACTGCCCTCTGAAACACATAGTAAATTACCTTTGGAGAGGTAACCATTGCTCGCTGCAAAATCTTTTCTCAAACCTGCGCTGACATCCACTAGAATAGGAAAAAAATATGGATCGATAGCCAGTAGATCCTTCATCATCTCGAATCCCAAAACTTTTCCTTCCATTCAATTCATCATGTCACGTCGGTTTAATGCGTCAGCTACGCGGCTAACTGCCCCCGAAGTATGCTTAATGGAAAAGGTAAATTGTTGAGTAAATGCTGCCCAACGTGCATGGCGGAAAGAGCGTTTCTCCTGACTCTGCAGATGCTTCAAAGCATCATGATCGGTGTACATGACAAATTTTTTGTAGGCTAAATTGGAACTCTAGTGCTTCAAAGCTCGTACAACTACATAAAACTCCTAGTCATAGGTGTTGTAGTTAAGTTTAGCTCCACTTAACTTGTCGCTGAAGTATGCTATAGGGCTCCCTCATTTGCTGAGTACAACTCCAATGCCCAATCCGGACACATCATAATGCAGTTCAAATCCTGTAGAGAAGTCTGGTAAAACCAGAATCAGTGTAGTGGTCGGTCTTACCTTGATTTCCTCAAACTCCTTAACTACTTCAGGGGTTGAGCAGTATATCTTGCCCTTCATACACTTTGTAATATGAGCAATGACAGTGCTGAAGTTATGTATAAACTGTTTGTAAAAAGAGACCAATCCGTGTAAAGAGCGGACTTTAGTGATTGAAGTAGGAATAGGCCAGTCTCGCATGGTTGCTACTTTCGACTGATCCAATACAGACCATCCTTTGACACGACATACCCTAGGAAGACGACCGAATCTGTCATAAAACAATATTTATCGAGTCCCCTATAAAACTTCTCTCGCCTAAAAACAACCAACACTTTGCGTAAGTGCTGGTGATGCAGCTCTTCCGTGGTACTATATATAAGAATATCATCAAAGTACACAACAATTGAATTGGCAAAATACCTGGTTCATAACCCTCATGAACGTGCTAGGAGCGTTAGAAAGACCGAATGACATGACCATCCATTCAAACAGACCTTTTCGGGTCTTGAGGCTATTTTCCACTCATCCCTCATACAAATACGAATCTGGTAATATCCGCTCTTTAAATCCAGCTTCGTAAACACAGTATCACCATTCGACTGATCTAGTAAATCATCAAGGCAAGGAATAGGAAACTGATTCCTGGCTGTAATTTTGTTGATAGCCCGGTTATCCACATACATTCTCATTGAGCCATCCTTCTTTGGTGTTAACATTGCAGGAACCGCACAAGGACTAAGACTCTCACGGATGTGGCCTTTCGTCAACAATTCTTCCACTTGTCTGTGGAGCTCTTCATGCTCTTTTGGGCTCATCCGATAATGCGGTCGGTTTGGTAGGCTAGCACCCGGTACTAGGTCAATCTGGTGTTGGATATCTCTCAATAGAGGAAGACCTGTAGGTAGATTATCAGGAAAGACAATAGAAAACTCTACTAATAGCGGTCGCACTCGCTCAGTATACCAGTAAATGGATCAGTATTAAATTCTTTGACCACCAAAAGATAGACAAATCCTGTTTCATGAGCATGTTCTATAAACCCCTTTCGAGCTAAAAAGTTTTTACCCGACTCTTTTTATACTGCAAGGGGAGGTTTTGAGGATACCTCTCTAGTTGGTGTTAATATGAACCTGATATTATTCCATATGAAACTGTAGCGATTCCTCCTACGATCATATGTGACACTTCTATCATATTTCCAGGGTCGGCCTAACAACAAGTGACATGCATCCATCCCAATGACATCGCAACATACTTTATCCATATAGTTACCAACATAGAAAGATACAAGACATCTTCTAGAGATATTTACCTCACTACCTTTCTTTAACCAAACAAGCTTGTATGGGTTTGGGTGGTCTTCTGTTTTCAAGACCAGCTTTTGCACAACTTCTTCAGAAACAACATTTTTGCAACTCCCTGAATCAATAACGAATTTGGATACCTTTCCTCTGATAGTACAAATCGACTAGAAATATTGTTCTGTAGCCAATCATCCCCTTCACTTCTGGCTTTCGACGTCAGACAGATACGCCTAAAAACCAATGCCTGACCAATATCTCCTCCTGTAACCTGGTCCTCTGGAACCTCATCAACAGCATCCTCTGGTTCCTCATCAAACCGTGGCTCACCCTCCAGGTAAAAATTAGTAGTGTCAACGAACAGACCCCTCGATTGTTGTGGCTGTTGTCGTAATTTTGGACACTGTAAAGCAACGTGCCCTAGTTCATAAAAATGGTAGCACCGTACCTGTGAGGAAGTAATTGTGCGACTAGGGATCTGCGAATTAGCACCTGTACGCAAAGGAGCAGTAGTTGGTACTCCTGGATTATGGCTTGGAACCGTCCTTTTTGGAAACGCCAATGGACTTGTTCTGGCAATGCGCGCTGATGTGCTTCACACACATTCACAGGGTCAAACATGTTCAGCTAGTCCTGAAACCGCTGTCTCATCCCCTCTATATAGCGAGATACTAGCTGATCTGCTGAATCACCAATATCGACACAGTTTTGTACCTTAAAAAAATCGGTAGTGTATTCGTCAACAGTCTTTGACCCTTTTTAGGGTTTTGGAACTACTGATACATGATACGCACACAGTTCTAAGGAAAAAATCCAGCCTAAGTTGTAAGTGCTTCACAAACTTAGCCCAAGTTGTTTGAGTTGTTGCCACTAGGATACAACTCGGCCTCAGAACTTAGTTGCAGCCAATTGTACTCGTTTAGCATCCAAAACCTCCTTGAAATTAAGGACTTCATCAACTGAGGTGATCCAATCTAAAACCTCCTCCGATTCGAGACCCCCTTGGAACTCTGGGATCTCCAGTCTGAATCCAAATTCCCACCGGTTGTTGGCGTTCAGATCAGAATCTCTCACTGGAGGCTGCTCAAAGACTGGTTCACGCCAGTCTTGTGGGGAAAATTAATCCCTACCTTGTTCTCACCGAGGAGCAAACGGATTCCGCTCTAGCTGATCTCTCTCTCTCAGATTCCGACGGCTGGTTGCTCGAACCCGGAGCTCAAAGTCCATTGGTTTGGTTGTTCAACAGCTTGTGTAGTACTTCTTGTATGTCTCTCATCTGATTCCACCAACCTTGGATTGGAATTGACCAAATTCATCATGCTCGACCGATTCGGTGATTGGAAAAGTGGACTTCCCTCGAAAGGATCGCTTTGGCGGTAAACCTTTGTTACCCACGCCGTAGGAACTCTGAATTTGATACCAATATGGTAGCGTCAAGATACGAGATGGAACAAGTGGCAGAAAATATAGATAAAGAAGGACGAAAAGAAAGAAAGATAGACAGCTCTAACCCTAGGTCAGAGAAAAAGAGATTTTAGAGAAAATCAAATTCTATTAAAAAAAGTCTGCGGCAAAACTAGGTTTGAGAGCCTTTTAAACAATGCTCGAAACCCTAGCCCAAAATTACAGATTCTTCCTTATGAAATAAAATAAATCACAGCCCAATTTCAAAGCGATTGGAGCTGGTTAAGTAATTTAATAAAATCCAACAAAAATAGGAAAATGCAGAAAATTCATAAAAACAGGAAAAAAGGCTTAAACGGTAGAATCTTGAGCCAGAATTTTATCACTCGGCTTCCTCCCATGATGCTTCCAAAAATCGTTGGGTTTCTTGATACGTTTGATTTAAGTGGTCGTAGGGCCTAATTCGGATACCGGGGCCCCAAATAAATCTCGTTTCTGTTTGTCCAAAAGGGTCATATAGCCATGGGCCTGTGCAACTACATCAACGGGTCTACCCGTTTTTGGGGTAAATAGCGAGACATACGAGTATCCTAGTGCCAACGCGGGTAATACGGCATACGCTCACCTCATTAGGTGCATTGTTCAGGACTTGGCGATGGCATGATGCACTTTCGCCTCACATGGCTGAAGATAAAATTTTACATGCATCAGTATTTTGATGATGCAATTACTGATGCTGATGTTTGCCGAGTTACTCGGGGTTATTTGTTGCACCTATTTGGCTGTTCAATACTAGCCAACAAGTCGAGCAACAACAAAAGCCTTGACCATTTACAATTTTTATAGATTATAGTAGTTCGGGCAGGTACAATTGAGGGCAAAGGATACTAGCTCAGCTCTATTTCCAGCTTGGCAGAGGTTCCCTACACACCACTTCCGGTATGTCTGGATTCATTGGCTTGTTAGAAGCTTGGATATACGACCACTTCCTCATATATTTTCATGCTCAAAACCCCACCGTTTCGAAAAAGCCAACAAGCTCGAAACGGTGTTCGAGATTACCTCGATACCTTCAACGAGCACGATATAAGTTATAATTATGTTTATTTTTAATTTCTGTAATAATGTAATTTACTCTCTTTTTATAATGTTAAAAACTTTGTTCATATTTGTAGGTATCATTCACGCCGTATATGTACGTACGTGATGTTCGTGGTTATTTATATATAGCTTGGATAGATGCGACATTGAAGTCGTTAGACATTTTCGAAACATACTATCCACTACGAGTCGCTAGACATATGGGTCACATTCAGTAGTTAATATTTTGGGTTACTCGATAGAATATGTTAGTTTCTTTATGTATATCGTTAGGGACTAATAGTTTCATTATAGGTACCTGCCGCATTACGTCTTATTCTTACAATTGGGACGCATTCACTTAGGATAACTTGGACTCCCACACTATTGAACACAGTCTGCGAGGTGGGGAGTATGTTTTGGGTCAATAGGATGGTACAACATTGATATACTCTAGATGGATTCACCAGCCTGTACGATTTGACGGGTCACCTACTCGAGATAAAGGCCTTTAAGGAGAGCCACCCTCGCATTGGTTTGGAGGAGCTTCGTGGACCTTCAGACGAGTACAATCGGCTTGCTCGCGAGTACAAGGATTTATTCTTATGTTTTTTTTTTTTTCGTGGACAATTTAGGATTGTTTTCTCTATGTTCATGTATTGTACGAATTCTTTAAATTACGTGTTATGGTATTATGTTACGCTTTTATTGTATTTGTTATTTTAAACATATTTAGACTTGTTTTTTAGACCAGTCTTATTTTTTCATCATAAATTTCATACTTGTTTTTAAAAAAACAGAACATCGCTATAATGAGTCTCAATTTCTTTAAAACGAGACCCGAAGCATACTGGTTCCCGTCAAATTTATCTCCCGCGAAAAGTATGCCTCTTACTCCGTAGCATTGTGTTCTCCTATAAAAAGGATGTGAAACCTAGTTTATTTATTCATCCAACAAACATTCTCAAACAAAAAACAAACACAAAGAATTTTAAAGATAGAGTTCGCTGTAGACGAAGACTATTAGTTATTTCAGGCGGTGAAGGTTTCTCGCCGAGATTTGTCGGAAGATACTAGCGATGCATTTTTTGGCCGGGTCCTATGCATGATGTATGTCAATTACGGTCGTTCAAGAAGAACAACTCTTGTTGCTCGCTGTCGTGACGAAATCAGACGCAAGTACCTTTTTGTCCCACCGCTCCAACGTTTGTTGTTCATGCCATTTAGAATTAAACAAGAGGTGGCTTCTGTCTGATCCCTGACAGTAGTAGACTACATCACTAGGGATATGGTAGCATATCTGGAGGATAATATTTCGGCAAGGGAGGAGGAAGATGATCTTGAAGACAATATGGGATACGACGTTGACTACTAAGCATTATGTTTTCTTCGACTGAGTTTTTAGTATTTATGTTTCGATAAGTTGTTGTTTGTGTTTCAGATTTTCTTATATGCTGCTTTAGTTTTTATGTTTTTATAAGTTCTTATGTTTTAGTAAGCTTCTATGTTTTTCCAAGCTGTTGTTTGAGTGTTATGTTGTTTACGTTCAAGTGTCTTATTTCGTACGCACCTAATCAAAGTCAAAAATAGTTTTTGTTTTTTTCTGTGTCATTTTCTTCTAAAGTTTATGTTACGACATCACTAAATCATTTCCTATAATGGAGTATCATTACACAATACCTAATTAAGGCAAAAACAATTTTTTTTAAATTAAATTTCCAGAACACTATTTCGCATATATTTGCAAGCAAACGTACATATCCATGCACGTTTTTGCGTGCCGATGTACACGTTTTTGCACAATTACGCGCGTGGATATGTACGTTTACGTGCAAATGTGGGCGAGATAGTGCACTGTGAGTTAAAAAAACGTTTTCCTACCTACTTGAACTTTTTGTTTTGATATGTTTGTAAGCTGAAAATTGATGGAGCATAATAATTTTTTTAGTATAAACTAAAACAAAAAAAGTCATAGGTAGCTGAAGTTATTAAAAAAGAAAACACATGAGATATTAAAAAAATTCTAGCTAATTATGTATCCACAGACAAATCGTAGAATTAATCATCCCCTTCTTGTAATGTTGGTGGTTGTACTGGTTTGATTTGGCGATATTTGTTAAGACGTTTGCCTAGTGGGATGACCCAACTTGTAATGTCACCGATAGTGTGAAACACAAACCCACAATGGTAACAAAATAAAATGGTATATTAATTTGCTAAGACAATCTGCTAATTTCAATAAAATGAAAAAACAAAATAACTAACAAAATAACAACAAAGAATTAATAAAGTATATTAATTTACTTACTTTCACAAAATGGTAACCGTGCACGAAACCAATGCCAACTTCTACCGCATGACACGATCTGGGAGGCACACCACACAAAGAAATATACGTGTATGAAAGTTAAAGAGATACGTGATATACTATACATTGATACCGAGTGACTATTGATAAGTCTCAAAATATCTAGGGTAGATTATCGGGTAATGTGTGTGATAAAAGGGTGTCAGACGAACAAGTACAAGATTCTAGATATGCCCGATGTCCTTTTCAATTGCGCTTCTCCATGGAGCGAACCTTTGCCACGCTTGTTTTCTTTATAAATAGTTCCATTCTTTCATTCTAACATTTTAACTAAGTTTTAGAGAGATAAAATTTTGCTGCTCCTCCCTTTCTAGAGAGAGAAAATCCAATTTAGTTTATGAGAAGACCCCCGTCTCGCAAGAAACCAAAGAAGAAAACTGACTCTCCTGAAAAACCAGTCTTTGGTTTCATCGACTATCTACAAATCACCAACCGGGCAGAAGAATACCGAGCCGCCGAGTTAATCCACAAGGGTACTGTATCGACCCTGAGTTCAGAATCATTGATCTTCCCAAAACCCAAAAATCCAGGCCCCTCGAACCTGTCTCTTAGAGTGGATCTTCCGACCATCCTCAGGGCCTCTTCATCGAGAAAGCCTACCGCTTTTGCTCACCATTCTCAAAGAGGATCCGATGCTGAAAATCTCTATGCTTCTTCAAGACCTCGAAACACTATCAACCGACCCAAAACTTCGTTTCTAACTATGGGTGTCTCTAGCTCCTCGTCCAATCCTCCTCATGAATACGTTCAATGACCCCGACTATCATGGGACGTCGGACCACCCACAATACCGTGACTACTCTTAAATGGGTGATTCAGCAAGATGAAGAAAAGAGGAAGCGCGAAGCGCGAAGAAGTCGCTGCTAAAAAAGTTGGACCCTCAGCTTCTAGCCACGTCCGGGCCAATAGTAGCTCAAGTGCGGTCCTTGCAGAGCCTCTCTCCCATGGGTGGACATTTCCTGATAAATCCTTACCCACGGGAGCGACAAAAGCCAAAGCTGTGAAAACAACTCATAAATCCTCCAAAAACACTGCATCGGCGGGGATAGAGAACAAACTCGGTGAGAGAACTACTCATAAACCCTCATCTAAGGGAGATGCATCGACAAAGGCCGAGGAAAAGCCTGCTAAAAATGATACAAACAAACCTTCCTCTAAGGCCTCTGCATCAGCGAAGATCGGAAGCAAAGACGTTAAGAAAACTAGCCAAAAAACCTTCAAGGCATCTGCGTCGGTGATAGTTGAAGACGCCCCTATCCTGGTATCTGAGCCAGCAAGAGCTGAAAATAAAAAACGCTGAACCAGACGTTCCAACAAATCCAGAAGCTAGAAACACTATTGTTGATGGTGCCATTGAAAGGGAGTCGCTGCCTCCTGGAACCGTCGATGATGTAACCGGTTACCATATTCGTTTGACCAATGAACATATTTTGTCCCTTTTCAACAACAAATACCTATACTATTCCCCCAATAAGGAAGAAGGTTTGAAGAGAATCTGGGGAATTCTTGAGTGTGTTAAAGTTCTCTTCCCCAAGCCTAGTGAAACTCTTTTATCCATAGAGCCTCGATAAATAGTATTTTTCACCGAGCTCTTCGATTGGGGTCTGCGACTTCCCCTTGACCCCGAAATTGTCAGGTATTTTGAGATCCTTGAGATATGTCCGACCCAACTAACTCCTAATACTTGGTATACTCTGATGTCTACCATCATGGATTCTCGACTATCTGGGATCCCAATCTCCATGGAGCAATATATAGGAATATATGGGCTGTCAAAATATTTGAAGCTGCCCTTCTTCTACTCCTCCCTTGCGAACCCAAAGAAGATAGTGAACAATTTACTGGAGGCTGATAGATCATGGAAATATCAGTTCGTATTTATCAACGGCGCTTGGAAAAACGGCTGACCCTACAACAAGGAAAATCTGAGGCGTCCTACATTCAAATGGACTCCTGAAGGTATGTACTTGGTTTTTTTAACGAATCTTCTCCCTTAGCTTACAAGGCAACCATTCAGGATCTGAGGAAAGCCCATCTCAAGGAGGCTTCGATAATTTTTGCAAAGCTTCGAGCCTTTGGCAGGAAGAATTGGGACAAGAAGTTTCACCAATGCTTCAAAAACACTAATCTTATCAACAACAACCTTTGGTGCTGCTCCTATAATATTCTGAGCATCGAAGAACTACAGACCCCTCCTGATGTTGTCGACTTTGTGAGGAGACTCGAGGCCTTAAATTTTGAGGTATTCTTTCCTAAACAAGATCGGACGCGTAGTAAGCATGTGAAATCGGAGGAGTTGTCTGATGCGGAAAATGAGCAGGGTGACGATGTAAACAAACCTATTGAAGTGCCGCCCTCAGAACCAGAAAGCATTGTCATCCTTAGTGACCCAATTGTGAGTGAGAACAAATCACCTGCTACTCTCAAAGGAGGACAGGAAGTTCGTGGCGACAAGAGAAAGAAGAACGTCGAGGCTGAAGAAGAGAAACCCTCTTTAACCAAAAAATCCAAGGGGAAAGTTGTTGCACACGAAGTGCATATTGACCTTACCACAGAGCAGGTTACCATTCCTACCATGTTCGAACAATTTGGTGGTGCAAAACTGTCTACCCCATCGAGGCTTGTGTAGGAGGGAAACGGTCGGAGCGAATGCACTCCAGATGTAAAAACAAAGCCTCGGATAACTCGGGTCATCATGTTGTGTTAGACCGACATGGTTACGCCCCTTGCCAAGGGCCTTCGATGCACCCTCACCCTGCGTTCTTCCTTGTTCATGCCCAAAGTTTGAACTCTTTCTTCCTGCAGGATTCCGATGTCCTAGCCAGCTCACTGTAGAATATGCTCGTCCATATAGCCCAAAAGGAGAGGAAAATGCTGAAGCTTCAACGGGAACTTGCCAAGCTTAAGAGAGATGCTTCATCCAAAGCCAAATAGTCACAAGACTCAATCGATCTTGCCAACCAACGGGCTTACACTGCCGAGGCTAAAATTTAGGCTTTCGTTGTAAAAAAAAACTGGGAAAAGACTCTCTCCCAAGCCCATGAAGACCGCACCAAAGCTGCCGAGGAATCGGCTGCCCAGAAGCTTAAAATGGTTTCCTTCGTTGGCGGTGGAAGAAAATGGTTAAAGAAATTCAGGAGCTCCGAGTGACCTTCGACCAAAGTCATGGAAAAGGAAGTCGCCAACTCCAGGCCCGACTATGTTCTGAACTTTCACGCTCAATGGCCTCGAATACTGCTTGGGTCAATGTGGTTACATGTCCCTGAAGAAGACCGTCCCGAAGGTGTCGATTGCACTGATCCTGAATTTGAAATCACGGAACTATCCGGCGAATTCTCCGATGCTTGACCTCTGCAGCTCGGATCTGTTTGCTTATGTTTTTTTGTAACCATCAAGACTTAACTTTGTTTGTCCTTAGTGGACTTTTATGTGCCCCTGTTTTTTATTTTAAGACTATGTTCATTATCCTACCTCTTTTTGCAATCGAAAGTGATCAGTTTCTGATGCCAAAATTAATGGATTTTATTGCGTCTAAATTTGTAGATCAACTCATGGTTCAAAAAAGGCCTTGTGACAGGCTCGACTTTATCAATCAACCTTTTAGTAGATTCAAATGTGTTAATCAACTTGAAAGTAGAAAAACCCTTTAACGAGTTCGACATTGTTGATCAACTTGATCGTTGAAAAACCTTTTAACGGGTTTGACATTGTTGATCAAATTGAAAGTTGAAAAACCTCTTAATAGGTTCGACATTGTTGATCAACTTGAAAGTTGAAAAAAACCTTTTAATAGGTTCGACATTGTTGGTCAACTTGAAAGTTGAAAAACCCTTTTAATAGGTTCGACATTGTTGATCAACTTGAAAGTTGAAAAACCATTTTAATAGGTTCGACATTGTAACCAATATAGACTTGCATTTAGGCTCAAAGTTTTTACTAAAACGGGTCAGTTTAAGTAGACACCTTATTAAAACCTCCCCGCGTTACCAGGGTAGGAAAGAGTGTGCCCCCGACAAAAGTTGTCTTACAATGGAAGTGCAAACGATAAAATTATAAATCATTCCAAGTACAATTTAAGGTGTTCGATATTTCAAGGGAGACGTAGAGGTCGAGCGAATTTATCTTTCAACTGATAAGTTCCTGACTTTACTTTTTCTATCACTTGGTACGGTCTTTCCTAATTAGGTACCAAGTTCCAAGATGTTTGTCTTTGGTATGGAGGAAACTGTTTCGCAAGACTTTCTCCCCAACTTTGAAGTCTATTCTCAGAACTTTTGAAGCGTACCTACTCCTCATCAAGGTCTGATAACGCAAGGCGTTTAGGTGAGCCTTAGCTTGTTTTTCCTCTATTAAATCCAAAGCCAAAACCTGATTTATATCATTAGCACTCTCCTCGTAATGTTCGATTATGAAAGAAGGGAACACTGTCTCTACGGGGATTACCGTATTCATGTCGTATACAAGAGCGTAAGGTGATTCTTATGTCGCAGGTCGAGGCGTGGTTCGGTATGCCCACAACACCTCTTGTAAAAAGTCTGGCCATTTTCCAGCCTTTCCTTCCAAAATTCTTTTTAATCTGTTGATGATTATTCTGTTGGTTACTTCAACCTGCCCATTAGCTCGAGGATGAAATGGAGCCTAAAAACACTTATGTATATTGTGGTTTGCACAAAATTCCCTCATTTTATTGCTGTCAAACTGGGGGCCATTATCCATGGTTATCTTTAGAGGGACCCCGTATCGACAACAAATGTTCGACCATATGAATTTTATCACCTCTTTAGCTCTGGTTCCTGACAATGGCTCCGCTTCAACCCATTTTGAGAAATAATCCACTGCGACCACGATAGTCTGTCTTCCTCCAGTTGCTAACGGGAGTGGTCCTACTAGATCTATCCCTCACCTGTCAAATGGTAGACCCTCAGAGATGGACTCGAGGGGGACTGCTGGGGTGTGGATTGAATTAGAAAGCCTTTGGCATGTATCGCATCTTTTGACCAGCTCTTTGGCGTCGGCAGATAACGTAGGCCAGTAGAAACCTGACAAAAGAACTCTCCTAATTAGTGTCTTGAATCCACAATGTGCCAACCCTTCACCATCGTGTAGCTCGGATAATACCATCTCTGATTATTCACGCCCCAAACACCTTAACAAAGTTCTGCTTGTAGATTTCTTATAGAGAACATTTCCTAATAAGGCAAAACCTCGCGCCTTGTATCAGATGCTTTTTGCCAAAGTTTTATCATCAGGATATACTTCCTCGGCCAAGAACTTCATAATGTTACACCTCCAATTAGTGTTCGAAACCGTTGAAATTTGACAGGCCATGTCTGGTCAACTTTCCAAGTCTTCCTCTTCAAAATAGATGGATACTCCTGAGTAAAAATCCAGGGGTATTCTCCGACGTACACTGTTGTTGCCAATGAATCAGCGATTGTATTATCTTCTCTTCGGACATGCTCATAAGTAACCTTTTTAAAAGACGAAGCTAAAATTCTCAAACCGCTAAGTATTGTACTAGTTGTTCTTTTCTCGCCTCAGTTTGCCCCATTGCATGATTAATCAGCAGCTGCGAATCGTTTGATGCATCGCGATCCCTGTTGGTGTAGAAATCTGGACACCACCCCCGCAACTATTGATACATAAACCACCATTAAATCTGACTATCCACTCAGCTGTATTTACCTCTATAAGAAGTCTGCTAAAGCTTGCTATTTAATAGCCGTTCTTGGTTCGAAATCAATATAGAAGTCCCCCAATTCTACCGACCATTTTGACATACGGCCAGAAATATAGAGTCGCTATAAAACACTTTTTAGGGGGAATGCTATTCGAACCATAATAGAGTGACCTTGAAAATATCGCTTCAAATTCTACAAGAGCCAGTGCTAACTTTTTTACCTTCAAATATCGATTTTCAACATCTAGTAGACTTTTGCTCACATAATAGGCATGTTTAGGGATCCTATCCTCTTCTCGAATTAAAGCCGCGCTCACCGCATGCTCTGAGACCGTTATATATAGGAACAAAATGTCTCGGGGTAGTGGTTTTGTCAGCAGTGTTGGGGATGATAAATAATTTTTTATCTTGAGAAAATCTTTGGTACATTCAAGTGTCCAGCTGCAATTCTTTGCATTCCTTAACACTTGAAAAACCGGTGCACATTTGTCAGAAGATCGCGAGATGAATCTGTTCAGTGCTGTAAGTCGTCCGGTCAAAATTTGTACCTTTTTAATATCCTTGAGGGTGCCATACTATTCAAGGCATCTAACTGAGTTGGATCGGCCTCTATCCCTTTCTCGCTGATCATGAACCATAAGAATATTCCGGACGGAACTCCGAAAGAGCACTTCTCTGGATTCAATTTGAGGTTCACCTTTCCGAGGTTCTTCATTGTTTTTTCATGTTCGGCAAAATGATTTTCATCTGTGACGCATTTGACCAACATGTCGTTAATATAGACCTCAACATTTCGCCCAATCTGTTCCTCAAAGACCTTATTCACAAGCCTCTGATAAGTAGCCTCTGCATTCTTCAGACCAAATGGCATAACCTTGTAACAATATAAACCCCTCTCTGTGATAAATATGGTGCTTTCCTGATCTCTTGGATCCAGCTTTATCTGGTTGTACCCTGCGTAGGCATCCATGAACGATAATAACTTGTTTCCTGACATCGAATCTACCAACTCGTCAATCCTCGTCATGGGAAATGGGTCCTTAGGACATGCTCTGTTGAGGTCCGTGAAGTCCACGCACATTCTCCATTTTCTGTTTTTCTTTTTCACCAAAACTGGATTTGTTGTCCATCGCAGATACTGAACTCCCTTATATGTCCTACCCTTGTTAGCCTTTCAACCTCTGAAATAATTACCTCTATCTTTTCTTGGGAGAAAGCTCGGTGATTTTGCGTTATAGGTCGAACACTTGGATTTATGGACATTGATGATAGATAACACTCTCAGGGAACCCTCTAACATCTTCTGAGCACCAGGCAAATAAATGTAGCTTTTTTCCAAGAAAATCAATCATTTTTTTCGAAAAAAAGGGGACAAGTTTACACCAATCTTCAAAATCTTGCCATTGGGAAATTCGTAGTTTTCACAACTTTCATCGATAAGTAATAATCCTGTGTCTCCATAGGATCGTCTGCAGGCTCCGATCCAGGGGCCGACCCCACTAACTGTTAATCTCTCACATCGACCATCTCCTTATCTGATTTTGTTGCCAGTGCTGCTCGGTAACATTCTCTCGCTGTCTTTTGGCTGGTTCCGACAACGCCGGCATTGTTTCTGATCACATACTTTAAGCATTGATGAACCATAGAGGTTACGACATGCATCCTTGACAACAAGATCAGCCGAAAATTGCGTTATGTGACGTGGGAGCATCTACGACTATAAACAGGACCGTTACTTCCTTTTATAAAGGCCCTCGCCCAAGCTGGACCACACCTTCAAACTCACCGACTTCCTCTGTCGATGCTCCTATAAAACCAATAATAGTTCGATCCGATTTCACGATCACCGGTTTATTCCTAAACCATGAGAAAGTTAATAAGAAAATAGTGTTTGCCAAACTCCCGGTATCCACTAATATTCTCCGAACCTCCTCACCAGCAATAACCGCTACAATTACGATCGCGTCTTCATGAGGACCGGCAATGTCTCTTATATCATCATCATCAAAGCAAAGAATGGGATATGGGCTCTGGTATAAGTGAGGCAAAGCTCTTGCCTATAACTGTGTAGCCAGATTAACAGCGTGGTTCTCTTGAGACGAATTGGTCATACCTGCCATTGAGTCGCCCACGAAAATAGTTAGAGACTAAAAAAACTTACAAAAGTCGCTTGCCTTTCCTCGCGCCACAAGTACAACTTCCTAAAATACTGTTTTTATTCGAGCCCAAATACTCAGTGGACACATCAAACGAATTGGTGACCTCAGAGATCACCAGAGAGATTTTTTGCTTTGGCGCTGCTACAATCTGTTTAGCCACTCCGCTTTGTTGAGATTGTTTCTTTACGTACTCGAGCAATTTTCCATTGTTAATTTGCGCTTGCACTTATTTTTTGAGCGCAATGCAATCTTTGGTAGCATGTCCTATGTCCTCGTGATACCTACAATAGCAATTTTTTCGGCCTTCACGAGGAGTTCCGATCGGAAATGGCTTCCGGTAATTGTTTCCCAGGTAATTATTTCAGTCAAATCAACAAAGTAGTCAGGTCGGACCCATTTATTCGATATGGGTCGGTAATTGTTTAATTGGTAATTATTTCGTACCCTCTGGGTCTGATTCCCTGATCATTTCCCGTTTGATTGTTGTGTTGCTGGTGATACAGTAGTTATCGGTTGTGGCTGAGGAATTATGGCTATTTTTTGTGAAGTCTTCTGATACATAACAACTGAAGCTTGAGTGGTTTGTTGGATTTGTGTTGCCAACTCTGATGCTTTAGTTTCTTCAATCCGGATCTGTTTTTCTCCCTGAGCTAACAAGACAAAATATAAAAGCCTGTTTCTTCGTTACAGCTTGCTTTATTAGACCAGGAAACAAGCGTAATCTATAACCAGTCATAGCCACACCTTCATCATAATAGTCAAGATCAATCTTCGCATCGATAAAGCATCGAGTATAATCCCTCAAAATTTCTCCGACCTTTTGTCGGCAATAGACGATTGTATCTCTATTAGCCCGCAAGTTCCTACTTCTTACAAACTGATGCCTGAACATTATCTAGAACATACCGAAGTTTTTAATGCATCCTTGTGGCAATCAATTGTACCATTTTGATGTCCTGTCTTTAAATGTCATTGAGAATGCTCGACAGATCAACTTGTCATCGTTGTCGAAGCTTAACATAAAATTCTTGAAAGCTTCCAGGTGGTTGTCAGGGTCTTTCTTTCCGTCATATTTTTCGAGCTTCGAGATATCAAAGAACTTCGGGAGATGTCCAGACAAGATTTCATCAGATAGCGGGGATGACCTCCAATCATGTCTGAGGCTAAAAGTTCTGCCTCCTAAACCTTCTGCATAACTTGCAAATAACGATTCTTCGAGTGGGTTTGCGAATTGGCTTCCAACCTTATAGCCATAAGACTGGCTCCCTCATAGAAATTGAAACTGGGGGCCATTCTGTTGTTCCCTGTTAACTGTGATTGTATCGACCTTTTCAGCAGACGTCGGAGTCACTTTATCGACGCTGCCACCTTGAGGTTTGACTATATTTTCTCGTAGTGACTTACGCCTTCGAGGTTCTCGCTCCCTGGTGATTCTTTTATCCTATCTAAGGAATCAGAAATCTTTGACCGGGGAAGAAGACTCACGAATATATCCCTAATTGAATATTCGTACCCATGCTTGGCCTGAAATCCAGACTTCTTTCTTGCAACCCCATTGAGCATTCGCACTCAAGTTCTATCTTTGTAAAAGTCTACTTCATCTTGATCGACAACGCGATTGGTTTATTTCTCTTCCTCCCACGATCGTTCACTTCGACCGTCGAGCCGCCACTTCTTCTCAGCCAAACCCATCTTTTTCTCAGCATTTAGCTTAGCAATGTCGTTCAACAGCTGTTGTCTGGTCATGATTACGGTTGACCGTTTGCTTCGGCCCGGATTACCCTGATCGTCATCACCAAATAGCTTCTCAAAGTACCAACCTTCTAAATACGATATCTCCTTGTCGGAACCTCTCTCATTTTCCTTTTCCTTTCTAGCCTCGGTATTCATTCCTTGAATTTTAGGTTTTTGATAGGGTCGAGATTTTGGGGCACCTGATCTCCAAGTATCTCTCTTTCCCACAAACGGCGCCAATGATAAGTCTCAGAATATCTAGGGTAGATTATCGGGTAACGTGTATGATAAAAAGGGGTCAGGCGAACAAGTACAAGATTCTAGAGAGAGAATGTAGTCAAAATAAAGTACCAATTATTAGAAAGTACCCTTTTTGGGGAAAATGATCTTTCCTTATATAGTGTTAGTGGCGGGCTTCACTGTCACATGCTATGTTTACTCTAATTACATGTTAGCCCCTATATTTACATTTATGTCTTACATTTTCTATCTTTACAAGTAAGTCCCTATAGATTTATACATTATAAATTGGACCCCTTATTATCCTTGGTATTTTATGCCCTTATCAACTATCACCAAGACGGATTCGGGTAATGTCATCCAGTGTCTATTACCGCTCTCGTACATTTTAAAACAATCCAATCTTCGTAATAGGTTATCAACACGTTGTGCACCATCAAAAACCCTCTCCCATAGACCACGTTGACTTGACAGTTCGAACATCAAATCCCGTCTTACTTAATCCCACAAATCTACATTATCGTAGATCAATAAAGCTACGACCCTAAATCCGCAATTACCGTCAGGAGCAACGTGTTCGATGCTAGTTATGTAGTTGTGTAATTAGTTGGGAAAACAACTCTCGTACACGCTAAATTCTTTTCCCTTATTCGATTTTCAAGATCGAGTCACTTTCTCTTTTTCGGTTGGATTTTAGATTTGGGTTTGGCTTTGGGTACTAAAAAGGCCTTAAACGCTGAGGCGGCCATGCTACATATCATATGAGGAGTAATAGCGCCTAAACTACCATGGCATTCTCACTCGGATGGGCTATGTTTAGTTGACTTTTCCAGGTCGGCTTTTTTCCGACCTTTAGTGATAATCGGCTCCTTAGGTTCCAAAACATGGCTTCTAATGGGATTTAGGATTTGCATCATCCTATTTATTATGCGATCTTACACTTGTGGACCGTAACCGCAGATGGTATTATCTATTAAGGAATGTTCTTATGTAAGCTCATCTTCGGTACCAACGTTATCCCTAAGTTTGATCTCTAAAGTACTCCAGTAAACATCACATTCACTCTTTTAAATCACCTTTCCTTCTTTCTTGATCATAGCACACTCATACACGCACGGTAAATTATGCGTTGTCCTAATAACACAACCACACATTGCGGGAATGAACTATAATTCCCCGACCTTTTTAACAGTTGTTTCTAATATTTTTATGGTCGTATATAAAAGTTTATCTTTGATTTCGCTATAGATAGCCCCCCTAGATGCGATTCTAGGACGAAAAAAACTTTATTCAAATGTTTTGAAGACGGTAAAGTGTTGAATGGGAAGTAACGAGTGAACTTTATCCCATAATTTCTCAAACGTGCATAGACTTGTGCCGATTACCTGTTTTAGGCTTGAGTGAGCACTCTTCGCCCTATAACATAAACTTAAATAATTTAGAAGTGTAACAATTAATAAAATTAAGTAATGTATTGAGATGATAATATAACTCACCGGTTGCTAGTGTTGTTGCCCAAAAGTTTAATTTTGTTTCTGTAGATATTAAGGAATTTTTGTCCGTAAAGGTCTATCCATTGTTTCATTATGTAATCGATAACTTTGAGACAATAAGCGTATGCTTGTTGTAATTCGGAAAACTTTTTGTTATAATATTCGATCATCACCAAATGGGCAACCGAGGCATAAAATTCTAGGAACTCTTCGCCCATGTCCACTTTGGGCAAAAATAATTTAGCGTAGGAGCTAGTGCATAGCATATGAGTTGCATCCGGAAATACATCCTCGATAGCGTTCATTAAAGCCAACTCCCTATCGCCGATGATAATATTTGGTAATGCGCACATGTTATTCACCATCACTCTCCTTAGAACGCTCAATCTCCATGTGTAGTTCTCTTGTTTATCAGAGCTCATAAAAACAAAATCTATACAAAAAGTCTTATTCGTCGAAGTTTAGACAACTATTTCTTAGGAAAAAGAATTTTATACCTTGTAGTCTTGTACGTGCTATCCATTATAAGAACTTGAGGAAAAGTGCGCAATAAATCAATGATTGTAGGATAGGTAAAAAACAATTCAAGGATCTTGTCCGTTGCTTTGTTTGTTCACTCCCAAACATAGTATTCGTGCTGTTTTAACTAACCGAACAAGTATTGCATTTGTGATTTGCCCGCTTTATCTAACAAATGGTGTTTTTGACGCATGTTGTAGATGGTACGCATACTACATATATTTTCTGGATCTCTTAACTTCAAACCATAACAACTCATTTTATAACTAAGTAACTCATTCAATTGTCTACAAGTTCATACGTGTATTTAAACTTTGAAATAAGAACACAAACGCAAAATTCGGCATGAAATCATACCAAGATTATTCACAAATCGCGCAAAATAGTGCTGATATTTAAAAAATCTTGGCACAAAATCGTGCCAAGATTTGTCAAAATCGACATACGATTTTGTGCGATTTTGTATCTTTCACGCGTGTTCTTGCGTGGAAGTGTACACCAAGACGCGCAATTTAGTGTGTGGATTCATCCTGCTTAAATTAAACTTTAAATTTACCTCAAACCCAGTCTTCAGATGGTCAGTTAGCGGCTCCTCCTTGTCCAAAAGAAAATCTTCAAGATTGCAGCTAAAATAGTCGTTATAGGCATTCAAATCCATAGTATGAACTAGATTTGGAGTTCATTTTAAGTGTTTTTAGAATTATGGATTAATGGATTTATGGGTTTATGCTGAATATAAGAAAGATAAGTAGTTGGGAGAGAAATGAAAAGACGTAGAAATGAGGTGGGTGAAAAATTTAAAATCATAAAACCTTCAATGAAAAAAATAGGATTTGAGATCTCACTGTATCAAAAATAAACTAAAATATGGGTTTAGCCATGTCCATTCGATTTTGTTTTATATTTATATAGAAAACAATTTTACATCTATACGCAAATAGACAATGTCTTAGACCACATAACGCGGAACATACACGAGATATGGTTCCATTGATCTGTTACAATCAGATAACTTATCGTATGAAAAACAGTTGTTAGGTTGAATCCATTTCATGCTGTTATTATGATCTTCCGCCACTCAAATAGCAGAAAGGTCATGCTTGTCAGAGTTAATCTGAAACAACCAAAAAGGAGGATCAAATCGAATTGGACAATTATGATCCTCTCGTGCAACTAGAGGTTTACGTAATTGTTATAGTGTTTCCCATGAGAAAATATGTTCTGTATCGGTAACGAAATTTTTGGCTAAAAAGCACCCGTAGTCCCTCATGTTTACCACTTGTATCAATTTGGTTCCTTTCCTTCAATCATGCATAGAACTCATTCTCATCCTTTTTTTAATTTGCATTTTTGGCATCAATTTTTGTTGCAAGAATGGTCCCCTAATTTTTTTTCCAAAATTGTCCATTCCCATTCCATCTGAGCATCCTTGTCAGCTTCCACGTCACCTTCCACGTCACCTTCTCTCTCCCTTCTCTTTCCCATCTCTTTCTCTCTTTTCTCTCTCTTTCCCTCCCTTTCATCGTCCCCGTCTTGTGAAAACCCATCCCCAGAACCGACTCTGCTTAAAGAATCCGAGTCTGAATCAGAACCCATGACGATAAATTCTTTCTCTGACAGAATCCGAAACTCATTTGAACCCTGAATTCAATCTGATTTCATCAATGGCTCTAAAGTCTCCGGACTCGAATCCAACGGTGGAGGAGAGATCTCTGTCCTGCTAAGCTCGGTTGTGGTTGTGCTCGGATAATAAGTCTCTGGACTTGATTCCTCCTTCGTTCTTGTTGGTTTCCTCCTCCGCCGGAGATCATCTGTCTGAGTCGAGGCATCGGCGGCGAGTTTCCAAATGAGTTTCGGATTCTATTAGAGAAAGAATTTATCCCTTCATTGTTAGAGATGTGTTGGAGTCTTAACCGATACATCATAATCCTGCATTTTCATCACAAATCACACCATTTATTTATTTATTTTCATAATTATTACGACCCAAAACATGAAAATTAAAAAGAATCTCCCTCACCGAAAACTTGAATGTAGAAAGAGGATCATTTCTTATAAACTGAGTCTTCATCGACGGAGAAGTAGTAGCTGAGATCATGCAAATCAAAGACTCCCATTGGTTTCTACCCAGCGAGTCACCCACAAACATCACAGTCTTGCCTCTTAGCTTTGCCAGAAACTCGACCCCGTTGAACCTAATGTTTTACACATATTTTACATTAACAGAGTGTATTACATTACGATGAAGAAAACAGAGTACTAGAAAAACAAGAGAAAAGAGTTTGTAGTTTACCTTGGGAGTTCACAATTGAGAGGCTTCCATCGATATTTAAGGTAATTAGAGTCAGGTCGACCGTACATTTGACAATTAAATTCCGGGTCTATAACTTTAGGACAATTTGTCGAGTTTTCTAAAGATGAAAAAACAGTGTTTGATGTAGCAAGAAACAGGGAAAGAATTGTTAGATATGGACAGTATTTGAGAGACCACCAAACATAAATGTAAAAAAACAAATTTGTTTTTAACAAACAAACATGGGTAACATAGAAAATCCGCTGATAAAAACAATAGAGTTTAGGTTCTGATTTTGTTGATGCCCGAGGATCTGTTGCAGTTCGGCGGCTAAGAATGAGTCCATAGAGAGATCTGGTTCGTCGATTTTGAAGCGGAACAATCGGACGATGGATAAAATGGACTTGCAGTCCTTAAACATTGATCGAATGACGCGGAACTCGTGAAGTAGATCACTATACGGTTTTCGGATCCTGGGCGTGATATTCAGGGGTTGGGTTTTGCAAGTTCGGGGTGAGTTGACCAGGTACGGAAGGTCGAATTAGTGAGTCGAACACGACGGAAGATGGTGGATGTTTTAGTGGAAGAGAGAAGAGAAGGAATTCAGGGTGAGAGAGAGAGAGAAAGTGTGAGAGAGAAATAAGAAACAGGGAGAGTCATTGATGAAATCAGATTGAATTCGGGGTTCAAATGAGTTTCGGATTCTGTTAGAGAAAGAACTTATCTTTATGGGTTCTGATTCGGACTCGGGTTCTTTAAATAGAGTTGGTTCTGGTGATGGGTTTTCACAAGACGGGGACGATGAAAGAGAGGGGAAAGAGAGGGGAAAGAGAGAGAAAAGAGAGAAAGAGAGGGGAAAGAGAGGGAAGAGAGAGGGTGACCTGGAAGCTTACAAGGATGCTCAGATGGAATGGGAAGGGACAATTTTGGAAAAAAAATTGGGGGACCATTCTTGCAACAAAAACTGGTGCCACGTGTAGGCTTCACATGTGCGGGAGACTAAAAATGCAAATTAAAAAAAATTTGAGGATGAGCTCTATGCATGATTGAAGGAAGGGGACCAAGTTGATACAAGTGGTAAACATGAGGGACTACGGGTGCTTTTTAGCCAAAATTTTTGTTAAACTTAAGTTATAAGTACTCGTGTTAGTTTTCTTCCAAATTTTTCAAAAACGATGTAAGGATTCATCCAAATATCCAAATATAATGTATGTATTTCTTTTTCTATACAAATATAAGTATGAATATTTGCTTTATTTATTTTAGTGGTTTGACATGTCCCTTGCAATTTTATCCATATTTTATTCGGTATTATTTCTGTCAATTCTCTTGCCTGTTGTTTTTCTTGTTGATTTTGGCTAGATTGTGTTTGATTTGTTTAAGGGTTTGGTTAAATTCGGGACCAAAATATATTAATCAACCCAAAAAAAAATGTTTTTAAAGTTTTACAATTTTATCCTTACCCCGGCGGTTGAACCTTTCTCAACCGCCGGTTGAGACCCTCCCACCCGGCGGAAAAAATGTTTCACCTGCCGGAGTAAGCTTCCCTGCCGGTTGAGAAGGTGTCAACCGACGGGGTAAAAGACGACCCTAAAATTTTAGGGTTGATTATCATCGAGGGCCCTAATGTAGCCAAACCTTTTGTTTAATGTTTTTGTTCTTGTTACTCAATGTTTGTACCTGTTACACTGTAACAGTTTGATGGTGATAGCTGTCCTATTTTGAAATGTTCATTTTATTGTCGGCCGTCAAATTTCCATATATATTAATTTTTAGAGGTTTATTTCGCTCTCCGAGTTAATCGTGGTGGTTTTGATTTTGGGCTCTATGTGTTTTGTTTGAAGTTTTAAAGACGATTCTCTAATTTTCCATTTGTTAAATTTAGCCCGTTTGTGTTTGATTTGTTTAAAGTTTTCGCTTTTACAATTTTCCATTCGTTAAATTGAAGTTATTCCTTAATTCTTAGTTGCAGTAGATACAGACAATCCTGAACTTGATTTTAGAAACATTTACTGAGGTGAATTACAATATTGGTATTTACTGTGATCTATTTTACTGTATCCTATAAGATGAAAATGGTAAACTAATAAAAAAGATGGAAAATTAGGTGAGGGCTTTTTTTTGAATAAAAATATAAATTTTATTATTAATTTTTAAAATAACTATATGTATAAAAAAAGAGTTTAAATTTATTCAATTTTGAGTTCATTCACATTTGGTATAGCGCATCTTTTTTTGGAGTAAAATACAATTTTGTGGTATTTAAGCAGATTTTAGTCTACTAAACTACATTCATTTTATTATTTTTCTAACTTCTCTTTTTTTATTTCTCTCTCGGTTTTCTCTGACTTCTTTCTAACACACTGTCTCAAGAATTCGGTGAAATAACAATCCGGCGTGCTCACCCTCCTCCTTCATCGCTCTTCCATCATGGTGAAGAAAAACGAATCTCGTCTTCCACCACCACCTAGGTAATTTTTTTATATTTTCAAGAGTCAAGCTATACATACCAAAAACCGATATAAGTTTATCCAATTTTGAGTTTACCCACGTTTGGTATAAGTTTACCCATTTTTAGACGAAAATATCATTTTGGGATATTTAAACTGATTTTTATTTACTAACCCCCTCCACTTCATATTTTCTCTAAGACTCCATCCACACCCTTACTTCTCTCTAATTTTTCTCTCACTTCTCTCTATTTTTTCTCTACCTTCTCTCTAACATCTTTTTACAATCCGAAAAAATAAAATTCGGCAAGATCATCCTCCTCCTCATCCTCCTTCACCGCTTCTCTGTCACGGTGAAGAAGAAAGATTCTTCCCCTCCTTCACAACACTAAAGTATGCATTTATATTTTCGAAACTTTAATTTCTTGTTTTTTTGATGGATTTTAGATTGAATTTTTGGTCAGGATAGACTATATTTAGGGTTTTAGCTTTGAATTTAGGGTTAGGATAGATTAGATTAGATTTAGGGTTTTAAGTATACATTAGATTTAGAGTTTTAGGTTTGAATTTAGGGTTATGATAGATTAGATTTAGGATTTTAGGTAGAAAAATTATGGGTTTTGGTGGCTTTCCTACCATTTTCCTCGTCGGAGTCGATCGCAAAATTGCCGGCATGGATGGGATGTGACCACGTAGCCCATTGGTGCGTAAGCCCAGTACCAAGCGTACTTAAAAAATATGATGTTTATTAAAACCTCTATTAAGTTTTTATATCTATTTTTTATGGTTATATGTAATATTTTTAAGCTTTTAAGTTTATATATATATATATATATATATATTTATTTATTGTGACTAACTTATTTTTTGTTTTTTTAATTTTAGTGTTGAGTTTTTCGATCCTCGACCATACGGTAAACATATTGAAGGTCTTTCTCGATCAAAGGTGATTCATCTTGGAAAAAATATAAATATCATTAAATCTATCGAAGATGAGAGGGTCCGTGAAAAAAAATACACGGATGAACGTCAAGGGAGGAGGAGACAGAGGAGGAACACAACGAGTGGTCATTGCTCCGCACTC
The DNA here is from genome assembly GCA_036936605.1 of Limnanthes douglasii subsp. nivea. Taxonomy (NCBI): domain Eukaryota; kingdom Viridiplantae; phylum Streptophyta; class Magnoliopsida; order Brassicales; family Limnanthaceae; genus Limnanthes; species Limnanthes douglasii. The sequence continues at coordinate 59,491,875 of JAUPFV010000004.1, forward strand.
ACAAAAAACAAGAAAAATAAAAAAACCGTTAAGAAAATAGTTGACGAGGATACTGGGACTCATCATGGCGTGATGAACCACCTGTGCGATCACTTACAGTGCACCAATTACCCGTTGTATCACCGACACCGTCCGCTGCTCGTTTACCGCCCCCAGCGCAGACATTGGCATGACCACCACCGGTTAACATTAGGGTGGATGCTACTAGTGACCCCGACTCTTGGATGCAGAGGAGGTGGATGTCATCCATACAGAAGAGCAGAGGAAATTTTTTTCATTTCTAAAATGCAACATGATATCGCTCTTTTCTGACTACAAAGAACACGAGGCATTCCACGTCTTCGTCGGCCAAGTAAGTATCAACTTATTATATGATTTTGGTAGTTAAGTTTTACTTTGTATGTTTTCTTACTTACTGTTTTATTTACAATCGCGTAGTTCTTTAGGCGTACATGTACATTATAATGTGATACGTATGTGGGCTTTAGCGCGCAACGAGAGATGTAATGCTACGTAGCTCGTACTCTCTTTGGACCATTTATTGCTCACCTGTAACAGTGTTTCACGCATTATGTACTTAATGAGGTATTAATCGTGCGTTAGCATCAGAAGACCAACACGTTCCACTTTTGCTTTGGGGAAATGACCCTCACCCTAGATGATGTTAGTTGCATTACAGGTCTCTCTATAGTTGGTAGGACTCTGGACGTGGTTACGACTCCATGAGAGGAGGCTTTTAGCTACTATGCAAGTATGTTGAGACTGAGTGTTGAGGAGGTCTACACAGAGCTGGAGTCCAGTAGAGGCGTTGGGTTCAATATAATATGGTTGCGGGAGACATTTACCAAGGGCCGCTACCTTGAGCAGACTGACGATGATACTGTCTGACATGTATCACGAGCATACATGATGTTCTTATTTGGGTGCACCATACTTGTGGTCACTAGTCAAAAGAGCGTAAAAGTTAACTACATGTACAGGTTGGAGAACATAGACTCGGGTTTATGGGATATAGCACGGGAGACTCGTGCGTTGACCTTTCTATTTTGTGTTTTGGGGGACGCTCAGAAAGCATCAAAGTATAACCTTTATAGATTCGCTTTTATGCTATACTACTGTATACACGATCACTTCCATGTATTGAAATCCCCAAAGAACCCAGACTACGCAGTGAGGAATCCAAGGATTTTCAGGTGGCTACCTAAGAGGATTGTCAGATCTAACGTTCACCCAAAATCGAAAATGAGTTCGATTCTATCATATCAAAAGGAGAAGGACGTAAGTAACCACTTTTATAAGTAATTTTTATTTTACTTAGACATATTTTTTTTTCTAATCAAATGTTATATTTTATTGTTTTACAGGTCGTGTTCCAGTCGTACAAGCATATTAGGGTCAAGTTCCCCGTCCATGATATCCGTACTATTGTTTAGTCACTATGGAGGATAAGCGCAGTAGAGGGATACATGCCCAATCGTGTTATGCGCTAGCTTGGACAAGCTCAAGATGAACCTGAACCCTCATTTGTACCTAGGTCTTGTTACAAAAAGAAAGATCATGCTTGATACACTTGGCGTGAGATGCTTGGCTAGATTGACGTCGACACTTACTTCCCGATAAACGCTTCACCATTATCGTTGATACTTATAAGCGATCGACGACGAAGACCAATTATGAGGAGTTCCTGGCTCATTATTGTTGGTATGTGATTACCCCACCTACGCGCACTAGCGAAGATAGACTATTAGAGGTAGCTCGATCTTTTACCACATTTCCTATCCGACGAGATTTAGATGGTGCATTTTAATGGAGAGAACAAGTATTGCAGATTTTTCTCCTTGGCTAGTTGTATTTCTTATTGGACTATTTTTAGTTATGCTAGGTTGATCTATGATTTCCTTCGTGTTTATGTTTGTATCGCATTGGAAAACGGATGATTTAAACTTGTACTACCTTATTATGATTTTCTTCGTGTTTATGTTTTGTATCGCATTGAGAACTTATATTTCCAACTTACCACAAACTTATAACTTATACTCTCAACTAACCATAAATATTATTCTGAAATTTAAGCATAAACAAGAGTTTCTACTAGCCATAAACATAAGAATAAACTAACAAAAAACCAAGGTAAAAGATTTGGGTATGAAAAGTCCAATATGAAAAAAATAACAAAAAACCCCAAAAAATTTGGACAATACTCTGAGTCATGAGTTTCTAAGTATTTTTTTCACAATGGTGTTGAGTCATGAGAACCAATGGTGCACAATACTCTGCACCCATGGTGCAAAGTAGTGTGCACCATGGGTTCGCCCTGCCGTGCCTTATCGGTGCACACTACCGATGGTTCAAACCATTTCTTGTAAATGTGTTTTATATGAATTCCGTCTCTTGTCTCCATAACATCAATCACAAGTTTATCCAGATATTCTTTATGAGTCTCCATCTTTGTTCGGTTCGTACGGGGCTGTATATCTAACCTCCTCCAATGATCGTAAAATGCCTCTAAAGGTGCAAATTTTCCATTATTACACCACTTGTAAATCTGATGATAACACGATATATCGTGTTTAGATCTTATCGAGCATATGCAAACGTCGTCGATTGTATAATGTTTAACATCCACCCCATCTCCGCTAGTGATTTTCTCACAACCTTGCACATTTTCTAATTTAGTAAAAAATAATTCTAGCACTATGTGGGAAACCTTACCTCGAATTTCGTCGAAACTTTTATTTGCAAATTTATGCTATGCTATGTAACGATTCTTTCAAAAGAAGACCAAATTGAAAATTGTTGGATTTCGTCAAGTGAATGCACCCTCGCCCAAAATAACTCGAAGTTGATTTTGCTTGTACATAGGTAACGCTTTAAGTTAGAATGAGCGCTCTCTACCCGGTTAGTCATGTAATATCCCAAATGCATGAACTTATTCATTTTCTAAACAATAAATTTATCAGTGTGTTTTTTAATCCATGACTTTTCAGTGTATTTGATTATAAGATAATATTCTTTGTAGTCAAGCTGTATCTCAATTCTAGTGTGACCGAAGTTAATTTATGATGTCGCGTATGCTATCTTTTTCTTAGCAGAAACAACCTTCGCATGATCATTTTTTTCAGGGAAATACTTCCTTCGATTCCTCTAGATGTTTTGGTTTATGTGCCAGCAGTAAAGCATATGTTTTGTCTTTGGGAGGACTAACTATAGGGCGTTCATCAACACTAAATCTTTATCAGTTAAAATCACATATGGTTCTTCGATCCCATGAGCGGAAATCAACAACTTCAAACATTCTAATATCAATTAAAAGTTGTTTAAACACCGGACATGAAAGCAACAGCAGCACAATAAGTCAAACTAGTAGATGTCACGGTTACTAGTGTAATTATTACAACAAGATTTAGATGTTTGGATCGAGGTTTTAAAACTTCTCTAGTCCAATTATTACAACAAAGTTTAGATGTTTTTGCATGGATAACCAAGAACGTAAACGGGGTCGATCCCTCTGTGATTTTTCATAAGTTAGCAATCGGCATATTATCCAACCCTATTCGGAAAAAGTGTAGATTGTTCTCCGTTGAAACAGTGAGGTAACTAAACTTTTTGATCTCAGGAACATTCGTCGAGCTCGATATCCAGTGTTGATATGAGAGATATTTAACAGTTCTTTTGTGTTCTCCAAAGTATGGTGACTTCAAACAACTCTAAAACAGTGACCATTAGCTTTTTAACAATCGTAGAGTCTTTTAACTCAGAACCAAGAAATATCACTTTATTGGCAATGTTAAAAAGTCTGTCCGAGTAATCTTTCACGCACTCAGACTCCTTTATTGTTTGCAACTCTAAATCCCCAATCAAATTTAGGACCTTCATTCCATGAATCCTGTTATTTCTTTCGTATTCAACCTTGAGGTAATCCCAAATTTCTTTGGCTGTTTTGAGGGATATTATTCGTGTGAATATCATTTGAGATACACCTACAAAAAAGCAAGATTTTCCCTTTGATTTTGCCGTATTCCTTTCCTTTGGTGCATTGTTTTGTATCATAGTAGGATTTGCTCAAAGTGAAGGGATATCGCAGTCCTCTTCTACGGTTTCGTAAAGATCCATATCCTCGTAGTAAGTCTTCATACGAACTGTCCACATTTGATAATTGTCTCCATCGAAAACTTGTGGTGTATCGACTGAAAAATTTCTTTCATTTTTAACCTCACAAATCTCTTAAGAAGAGAGCTATTATACCACTTCATTAGTCTAAAAAACAAAAAGTATGATAGAAAAATATAAAGACCAAAATAATAAATAGAAAAAAGAAGAAGGGTAAGGCTAAATTGAGACCCCATTTGGCTATAATGAGACCCTTCTATAATGAGACTCTATTTGGTTATAATGAGACTTAAAAAAGACCAATTTACCCTTGATATAAAAGCTATATTTTCAGCCAAAACCCCTCTTTTCTCTCTTCTCTCCACCAAAAAGCTCTCAAAATCCGGCAAAAAAAAGTCAAGATTTCTCAAATCCTAACTTACAAAAGCGTCAATATATGAATCATATACCTATTCATGTAATTTTTATGCAATTTACTTAGGTATTTTTAGTGATATTTCAAGCTATAGGTTTTTTTGAAAAAATCGAATTTTCATCTAAATGTTGTTGTTTTTTTGGAAAGTAAGTTGTAGATAATTGTTAGTCTAGTTATTGTCGACATTTTGGTATATTGTTTGTTGATTATGGTTGAGTTTTTAAGGATTTGGGGTTTTTCGTTTTTAAAATTTGGAGAAGAGGTTTTCGGGGCGCGATTTGCGAATGCTCACTTCACAAATTTGGACAAATTGCGAGTACCCAACTCGCAATGTCCCCGAAATTGCGAAGTGGGTATTCGCAATTTTGGGTAAATTGCGAGTTGGGTGCTCGCTATTTGCCCAAATTTGCTAATACCCACGTCGCAATTTTCTTTTCTTTTTTATCACATTTTGAAGTTTTTTTTTCTAAATTTTACACCATTCATTCGAAATGACTAATGTATTATACTGGTGGAAAAAAAATTGAGTTTCGAACTGGTAAATTTTAAAAAAAAATGAAAAATGATAAAAATTCCAGAGAGTTTCGCGAGTAGAGAGTGTCTGATTTTGTCAAAATTGAGCGCTCAGGGCGCGCGATTTTGACAAATTGTAACGTTCAGAGCGCGCGATTTTGAAAAATTGTAGCGCTCAAATTGCGCGATTTTGACAAAATTGAGCGTTCAGAGCGGGCGATTTTGACAAATTGTAGCGCTGCGAGCGCTATATTCGCACTGAAATTTCAAAAAACACGAAATGATCCTCTTTTGGGGTTTGGAGATGGTCCGTCAAAGTCTCATCCTCCTTCGACAAGAAATCATTCATATTGCAGCTCAACTCTTCGTTTAAATCGCTCAAATCCATGGTTTTTGGTGTTTTTTAAAAATTTAGTTTGGTTAGAGAGGGAAAACTTTAAGAAGAGGAAGAATAAAAAGTTGGTTTTTTGTTAGAACTTTGCTTTTATATATGAAGGGTAAAATGGTAAATTCACATGAACAGAAAAAATTTGATATTTTTGGGTCTCATTATAGCCAAAAAAGATCTCAATATAGCCTTGCCCAAAAAAATTGTAATAAAACTTAGTAAATGAAAATTAAAGACTGATTCAATTCGTTTAATAACAAATGATTTAAATATATAAAACAAACATTGACACACGTTAAACATAATTTAAAGTAAATTAAAAACCAATAAAAATTGAAAAGAGCTGGACCAATATAAAAATAAAAAATGTTATCTAAACAAAACCTTAACAAAATACAAGTACATCTAGACAAAATATACTATAACTTTACGAAGAAGAATAATCTTTCCCATCGCAAAACTCGGGTCATATCCAGCAATATGAGTATTACCTTGGCAGGTACGTAAATGTTTTTCAATCTTTTAAATTTTGTATCATATTTTCATCTCATTTTATACACATAAAATGTTAGGGTTGATAAGCAACGATTCAAAATATGATTGTAAACAATACATCTATTACTACGGATTACATAAAATAATTGGGTACAAAAACACAGATTTTTGTGTTTACATCAAAGAGTAGAGAGGATAATAAGGATGATAAATAGAAGCGGACCGAAAGCAAATGAAATTCCAAATCATCACTGAAAAAGCTCTGAGACAGATCTAGAATTGAAGATCGGTGGTTTTGGAGAGGACTCCTACGCCAGTTAAAGGTAAGAGTAATAAGCAGAACAGTCCTATGCCAATTTATAATGATGAGAATAACCGAGCAAACACCCATGAATACACCGAGAGACTGGGGGAAACAGAAAGATCTACCTTAAATGTTTATGAATCTAAAGAAACCATGGCCATAGTTTCCCTAAAGACGCTGAAACGTCTTCTTTAACGCAACACACTCGAAGGGAGAGAAACATCCACTGAAAAGCTCGAGACCCATGACTCCAAGAAAATAGAGTAAAAGCTACCTCAAATCTAACGAGGATACACCAGATCTATCGATTACCACCAAAGTCCGCTTGTTCGAGAAAAGCAATGGAGTAAGAGGGGATCTGTACGGCTGGAGCAAAAAAAGGATAGAGGAGGGACGATAAAGAATGTGATGGCGAAATACATTGTCAATGGTGGCATCGTCGACGGAAGGAGAAAAAACGCACGAGAGAGCCATCAAAGCTACGATGCACCTCAACGAAGATGATAGACAAGAGAGAAGGGAGAGGATTTAGACCGGTCTTCTTTCAGTTATTTACATGTGTATGCAAATACATTTCACATCAAGAAGATGAGATTCTCAATTCTCATTGTTTACAATAATGAACAAATATTATTGCATGGTAAAACTTTTTATTTGGCCAAATAACTAGTCTAATATGTACCATTTAGACGTATTCTTTTAAACCTAAAAACTTTTATTGAAATTAGGGATCCAATCCAAAGGATTTACAAAATTTGAGGCAAAATTAAATTTTAGAATTTCATAAACCGAATAAAAATGGATTTCAGATAAATGTTTTCCCTCCTTTAGAATTTAAATTCGTTTCGAATTCAGAGAGAAACCCAGTCTTCCTCTTGATGATCTTCTCCTTTTCCAGCAAGATTAGATTTTTGCACTGAATTTCGACGTTAGATTTCATTTTCTCAATATGGGATTGCTTTTCCAAGACTCATCACTCTTCAATTTCAGCATATAAGCTTGACCCTAGTGCAATTTTGATTTTCTTTAAGCTTTAACATCTCTCTTTTTTCTGGGAAACCTGAAGAGCAGACCGACAACAGAGCTTTAAACTTAGGTAAGATTCAATCAGAATTTGGATTTATATAGCCAATCCTCATGCTTTCTAAGAGAGCAATTGCCAGAAACTGGTTTGGGGCATTAAAGCGTGAAAAGTTAAGTTTTTCTAAGAGAGATATGCTTTATAGACATTGAACAAGTTATTAGTTCTCTGCAAATTGAAAGTAAATGATTAAGATATGAAGGCGATTTTCCTTCTGCCATAAGGTTGATCAGCATTTGGCAGTCTGATTCAATATCAACCTTTGACCAATTATTTCTCTTGCAGGTTAATAGGCCTTCAAGTAATGCTCTTGTTGGGAATATGGGGTCCGGCCCGCATATTCCTCCTCCGTATATAAGTAAGAACACAACCGATCTCAACACTAGTATGATATTATCCGCTTTGGCACCCGAAGGGCCTCACGGCTTTGCATTTGGTCCACTACCAAAAGGCCTCATACTAGTTGAGATATGTTCTCACTTATATACCATTGATCCTTCCCATGTTTTACCGATGTGGGATGTGGAACTTTGATCGCTACCCTAACAAATCCTCCTCTCGAACAAAGTACCATTTTAGCCTCCTCTCAATTGACATCCATCCGCTCACTCTAATCAGTTTGGGGCTGCCTGATCTCTAGAGCCTTTACAGTGGATCTATCTGATCTCGACCATCCTGCCTTGTTCCTTAGCGCCACTCCAAACAAGTACCACCGTCTTGATACACTCTAATCAAGCCACACTGCTTGATGAGCAACGGGCACTCCAAACGAGGATCTCTCCAATCAAGCCACAATGCTTGATGAGCCTCAAATCAAGCCACACTGCTTAATAAGCCACGGGCACTCCAAACAAGGATCTTGAGCATGGCTACTTATTCATCATGTTCGACTAATGATAATTTCACCCACATCACCCACCACATCGCGTACTGTCTGGGCCTGGAGCTCTGATACCACATGTTGGGAATATGAGGGTCCGGTCCGCATATTCCGCCTCCGTATATAAGTAAGAACACAATCGATCTCAACACTAGTATGATATTGTCCGCTTTGGCACCTAAAGGCCCTCACGGCTTTGCATTTGGTCCACTACCAAAAGGCCTCATACTAGTTGAGGTATGTTCTTACTTATATACCACTGATATTTCCCATGTTTAACCGATGTGGGATGTGGGACTTTGGTCGCCACCCTAACAAATCCTCCTCTCGAACAAAGTACCACCTTAGCCTCCTCTCAATTGACTTTCATCCGCCCACTCTAATCAGGTTGGAGACTACCTGACCATAGAGGCACTACGGATGTTACTGTTCACCTCCTATTAGACCACTCTATCTTGTTCCTTAGCGCCACTCCCCACTCCAATCAAGTACCGCCGCTTGATGAGCCATTGGCACTCTGAACTAGGATCTCTAGAACAGATCACATTGAGCATGGCGTCTAACTTAGTCATGTTCGATCTCCGAGAATTTCACCACCATCGCGTTCCGTCTGAGCCTGACGCTCTGATACCACGTGTTGGGAATATGCGGGTCCGGTCCACATATTCCGCCTCCGTATATAAGCAAGAACACAACCGATCTCAACACTAGTATGATATTGTCCGCTTTGGCACCCGAAGGCCCTCACGGCATTGCATTTGGTCCACTACCAAAAGGCCTCATACTAGTTGAGGTACGTTGTGTTCTTGCTTCTACTAACAGCTCTCGCTTCTACTAACAGCGGAGAAAGCTTGCCGAATATGTTGTCTGAACCTTTAATGATTTCTCCGTTGTTGTTTCTAATCACCATACCGCCATTTGACTCTTCATTTCTAATGCATGTTGCATCGATGTTCATCTTCAATCTCCCAACATCAAGAGCTTTCCATTAAAGGTACACAACTTTTTTGTTTTTGTTATTTACAGAAGTACAACCAATAATGGAACCTATACTTATAGCATTAGTCAAGTGCTTCCTAGTTAACATATTAGTTGAATCAAGACCAACAATGATATTATTTATAGTATAGATAAATTTAGTGGTTGAATCATAAACTCCTTTAAACTTAGAATTATTTTGATTCTGCCATATCACCCAACAAATAGTTGAAGGAATTATATGAGTCATATAACTCTGTTATTAGAAAACCAAAACTAGTTTCTAATGGCATGACATAAAACCATGTATCTATCAATATTAATGCTGAATAAGTCACTAAAATACTTCTAAATTTTCCTTGAGTAATTGCATTTGACAAACATATGATTTGTATCTTCATAGTTAGAACAAAATTAACATTTAGATGCAAGATTTAAATGTCTTTTTGCATTATAGAATCATTTGGAATGAAATTTTTAATTAGTTTCCATAAGAGAAAGGAAAACTTCCTGGGTGTTATTGCATTCCAAATCTTCCTTTATAGACTTGACTTATTGCATTGTTTCCTTATGCTATTCTATGTGTGTTTAGTGTTGAAGTTGTGGTCAAGAGAGAGTTTCCAAATCATATTATCCTCCTTAGTGATGTCAATGTTATAGAACTTGATTTGATTGATTCTATTTTTAGTTAGAAAGCCTTCCATAGAACTAATATCCCAATAGTTGTTCTTCCAGAAAGTGTTAACATTAGCCTCAAGAAACCAATTATGGATTTTATAGTTGTTGAGATTAATAATTGGAGGGTGATTGTGCTAGTCATCCATTCCTCCTATATCAAGAATCCATATAATATTTATTTTAGTTAAATCTTTAACACCTGCAAGTCTTTTCCAAATCAGAGAACCAGGCTTATTATAATTAGTTTTTAATCGATGCACCTTGTTGTTATATATGTTGTTCATTATGTTAGCCCATAAGCTATCATTCTTTTCGAATTAAAACCAAAGCTTTTGAGAAAATGTGTTTTGGATATCAAAATATTTTTCTAATATTTAGTCATCCTTCCTTAAAAGGTTTGCAAAAAGATGCCCAGTCGGACCAATGAATGCTTTTTCAATATATTTGGATCTCTATAAAAATGTGTTAAAGATTTTCTCAAGTTTTTTTATTATGAAATTAGGAATTATGCTATTTTGCATCCAATAATATGGAATGGATATTAAGACAGAGGAGTTAGAGACAGTTTCCCCCATAAGATAAGTATTTGCTATCTCACTCAGTGATCTTAGCATTTACTTTATCTATAGTATTACTGAAGTTCTTTGCTTTGTTGTAGCAGCTTAATGTTATTCCCATGTAGTTGGTTGGTATAAACTGTTTGGATTTCAAGTTAATTGACTCTGCTTTGCTGAAGTCTTGTAGAAGTTATAATTTTTGTATTATCTTTGTTTATAGCTTGTCCTGAGACTTCTTGGTATCTGTCTAAAAATTGTTTAAGTTTTCAATAGAAGATTTTAAACTGTTAGTAAACACTAGAATACCATTAGCATATGCTAGACAGGGAACCAAGTATTTATTTTTAGATGCATATTGTATTTTTTTTTTAGAAGAGAATAAGTTATATAGTCCCCTAGTTAGAACTTCTTCCGCTAGAATGAAGAGACTTTGAGACAAGGGATCACCTTGCCTCAAGCCTCTCTTGGGGTCAAAGTAGCTAATGACATCCCCGTTAATCATCAAAGATATATGAACATCCTTTATTAGCTTATTAATTAACATTATGAACTCAGTAGAAAAACCAAATGAGTTAAGAACTTTGGACACAAAAGAGTGGGACATTCTGCTAAAAGCTTTTGACATGTCCAATTGAATTATAGTGTTCCCTGATTTTGGCTTTCTATTGAGATTATAGATTAATGCCTTAGCTATTAGGATGTTCTCATGAATGGACCTCTCTTTAATAAAAGAACCTTGAGTATTTGAGATGATTTTAGGAATAATTTTAGATAATCTTGTGTTTATAAGTTTAGAAAATATTTTGTTAAGCATTGAGAAAAGCCCAATAGGTATGTAGTTATTCTAGTAAATAGGATTAGTTGTCTTTGGGGTTAAGCAAAGACCAGTGGCAAATATGCCATTTGGAATAATTTGACCATTTAGGTATGAATTGAAAGCTAAATACAAATCATATTTAATGATTTTCCAACAAACTTTATAGAACGTGATATTGTACCCGTCTATTCCTGTTGCACTTGACTGGCTCATGTTATTGATAGTGTACCAAATTTCCTCTTCACAAGTAGGCTTCATGATAGCTTCATTATCTTTTTTAGTAACCATATTAGGGATGTTATCAAAAAATTTATCTTGCAACCTTTCAAGCTCATCTTCTGTGTTGTTGTATGGGTTATTAGTAAGGATGTTTTTGAAATAACATTCAACGGACTTGCCAATTGCATCAGAATTCAGAATCTAGTTGTTGTCCTCATTGATACTTTTGATCATATTTTTCCTTCTTTTCTTTGAGACATAAGCATGGTAAGCCTTTGTATTTTGATCACCATCTCTTAACCAGTTATTATAGCATTACTGCCTCCAAAAGTCTTCTTCAATTCTCAATGCTTTAAGATGTAAACTATTAGCCTTGTCCAATGCAGATTTGGTGTCAGGATTGTTTGCATTTGTGTGCTCCCTCTCCTTCTTCTTGGCCTAATCTTCTGTGTTCTTGATTTTGCTGAAATATTACCAAAGTGGTTGATATTCCAATCCTTTAAACATTTTTCAGCCTTATAAATCTGTTCAACCACACTTAGAAAATTTTCATCTTGAGTCCACATATTCATAATTTGAAACTTTTCTTTTTGTTATATGAGATATTTGAAATATTAGTAGAAGCATAAATGAGAAGAGGGGCATGGTCAGAATAAGTTCTGACCATGTGAGGAACCTGATTTTCTTTGAAGATGTAAGTCCAGTTGTTGTTGAATATTTCTCGATCTAACTGTTTCTATTTTGTGTTTCTGTTCCACGTGAATTTTGGGCCAGCAAATCTAGCATCTTCAAGCTGGCAATCTCTTATGATTTCATTAAAATCAGGATGAGTAACTTTCAAAATGTAAGCATTGTTCATGATTGATAAGAGTATCAATGTTGTAATCCTCGTTCCAGAAAAGCCATATCTTTTTAGATATGTTAGAAGTGTACTTAGTAAAACCCAGTTTAGGTAGCAACCCCCTACATCTTCTCAATTTTGGCCATAAGTTCTTGAATAACTAAGATTTTAATTTTCTCTTTGTAAATCGCTGATTTCAGTCTTCTAACTGTTGAGCTTTTGTTAATCCCTCTAGCATTCCAACTAAGAATCTTTATCATTATCGGACTGAGATTTGTGAAGTTTGTTGCTCCCAAATATTTCAAACACTTGATCACCAACTTACTTGGATTTTTCCATTTTCTCACAGTTTTGAGCTTTTTGTTCAGGATGAGGTTGAAATCTGGATCAGGGGAAGGTTCTTTCCAGGTTGGAGTGATAGGAGAGCTTCCAATATTGTCTTGATCTGCGGTGTTTCTTATAGAGAAACTATTTTCATAGTTATTCAATTCATTTTATAAAAAACCCTAATCTAACTTTTGTATAGCATCAATGACTTCCATATCTTGAGGGGTAGTTGATTCTTGAATGTTTCCCATTGACTGAGTGTAGTCTGCAGACCCTTTGCTGATTAATGAAATCTTCCCTTTTATTTCTTTGCAATTGTTTTCTTTTTTTTCTAAGATTTTACTCTTTTGAATTACAATTGACTTGATTTTTGGTCTGTACACTTTTTTGGAAGTATGATTTTTCCTGGCCATATTTTTGCTTTGAGATTTATTTTCAGGATTGATGTTGGGTTGAACTTCAATGTCTCTATTTTCTTTTTTTATATCCTTCTATGTTTTATTGTTATGAGTCTTCTCGCATTCAGAGTATTTATGTCCCAAATGATAACAGAAATTACAGTATGAAGGAGGATTTTTATAACTAATTGATATCCAACATCCTTCATTTCTTCCAAATCTGATCCAGATATTATTATGCAACCTCCTTGATACATCTATTTCAATCAAAGCAAAACAAGGATCCTTATATGCTCTGCTTTTATCAGGGATGATTAAAGTATAAAGAACTCCCATGGATGTTGTTACATCTTTCAAAAACCTTCAAATTATATAAATATTCTGGAATTTTCTCTATCCTTACACAGACCAAAGCGATAGAACCTTCATTCTTTATGTTAAAATCTGGTGTCCAACGTAACAGTCGCATAACAGAGTCACCAAAATTCCAAACATTTCGAACCCAAAATCGGCTAACATCCTTCTTTAGATAATACTCGAATAATATATGACGAGAATTCCATATTTTCACGCTGTAGTCTCTCTTAAACTTAAAAGACTACAAGAATTGATTTAAAGAAAATTGTTTCGGCATCCTTCTTGAGAAACTAGACGTTTGTTTTAAAATATTAGATTTGTTTATCAAGTACCATTTATAGGTTGGTTATATCAATAAATATTATTTTAATAACAAAATAGTAATAATAACAAAATATTAATATCATATTAATATTTTATTTTCTATTAATTTTAAATTATTAAATTAATTTAAATTTTATTCTTTCTATATGATCGTTATCATATTTAAGTTGATAATAATATTTAAAATCTATGATAATAAAAAGACACTATTTTTTTTATAATCAAAATTTTAAAAATCGTACTGTATTTTTTTTAACTAAATCAAGAAAATGTTTAAAAAATGATTTGTTCTAAACTAGTTTTTAACTGATTTTTCAATTTTAAATTTATAAATAATAGTGGTGTTTTCAAATCCCATTGTTTTAAGAAAACTAATTTTTAAATATTTTTATTTAAAAACAATATAAAAAATAATTCTTAAAAATCATTTAGTAATTATTATTTTCAATTTGTTTTTAAACGACTAGCTGATCGCCTAAGCCCAACTTGACCATGATCAAAGTGGTCAGCTCGACCACCTAGCCTCGAGCAATTATCTCCACCAAACCTAACCGATTTAGTCAAGTCTCATCTGGCATCTCGGCGCACTCCGAAAGGAATGACCTGCGCGCTAAGTTCACAACGAATACAAATCCGACACCTCGATGATTATTAGCATTTATCCTTCGTGAGTCTCCCCACCTCCAAGTATCACTAAAGTGTACTGAAACTGTGATTGATAATGTATTAAAACTGTGTCTAATAGTGTACGATAAAACAACCCCCAATGATGTGTCTCCGTTTGATAAAAAATCTCGATAGCCAAAAAATGTTGCACCAATGAGGATACAACAATAAAAAACCATCCAAAATGAAAAGCAATATATAAGAATACAGTATCTCATTTGCAACAGTGAGCGAAAGCTAGAGAGAATATTAACAACAGAAAGAGATAACAAATTTAATATATATATATATATGACAAATATAATATAAGTTTTCTTCATATAATTATTCCACGTTCTTTATATCCTTTTACTTTTACTGATGATCTTTATTTTCCAATACTATTCAAGTCTAAGATGTTTAGGTAATTTTTACCTCACCACAAGACATTATGATTTTTAAAAATAAATGCAATTACAAATTTGACATGCTCTTAAAATAGTCTCATCCCATAAATTAATATATAATTTTGAATTAACTAGCATGAAATTGGTCATCTCGATTAAGATTCTATTTTTCCCTCAGCCAATCTATTTTGATGTGTGTATAAGGCGCAACATTGATAATTATCCCACGCACACAAAAACTAGAAAATTTCTCAAGAAATATTCGTCTCTCTATCACTACACAAGATTTTAATTTTAGTGTCAATTTATTTTCTACTTACGCTTTGAAGATTTTAAACATACCAAAGAATTCATCCTTATGTTTAAGCAAATAAACATAAGTAAATCTAGAGTAGTCATCAATAAAGGTTATAAAGTATCATCTTTGATTCTACACACAACTCACATTTATCATACAAATCTATATTCCATTTTATAAGTCAGGTTTTAATAATAATTATGTTATGTCATATATTAGCAAGTCTACTATGTTATAATGAATATTCATTACGACAGCAAGAGTAAATACATTGTTTCAATTCATTACTAAAAGTTTCATGAGTACATAGTTTTACCATGTTGTTACAAGAGTATCACTTTCTTACAAAAGTTCCACCTTTGGACAAGACAAGATGTCGGATTGGTACACGGACCCAATACTAGCCTCTGACAATAGATTACCAGAAACTAAATTTTTGTCTATTTCTCGACTGTACAATACATTTGTAAACTAATTTTATTTTTTATTGTAAATAACAACTCTACATTTTTTTTTCTTTTTTTCGGAGGGAACCCGCAGCCGCTACTGAGAGTGCAATGAGTGCGCACAGGGTAAACCCTCAGTCTGACGCGATAGCCTGCAAACCAACGCCAGAAGGTAAACCACACAAGGTGACAGGCTCAGCCGAGAAAGCGTATGTAGAGGGACTCGAACTCATGACCTTTTAGTTATAAGAATGCCATACTCAACCAACTCGGTTACCCCCTTGGGGGCTAACTCTACATTTTTGTGTTCTTTGACCTTGGATTTATTTCTGTTTCATGTTTACACCTCATTTGTGTTATTGGTTACTTTCATAATTTTGAACAAAGATTTGTAATGGGAAACACGAACGCATGCGCATGTATCATACCACCAGCTTGAACCCTTATCTTCAGTGACATTAACCTCCCTCACAAATTACAACAATATCTTCTTCCACATAATTTATGTTATCGCTATTATTCTTAAAGTTGTATTAACAAGAGAAGTGTCTTGGTTTTCCACACACAAAACAATTTTCCTTTACATTCTTAGAGGTATTTTTATTCTTGTTGCCAAATTATTTTTATCCAAATTTATGTTTCCTTAACTTTGGTTCTATTGCATTTACATTTTTAGAAGCTCCAAAGTTGGATTTTTCTTCCGCATCTCTAGCACGTGATTCTTCTTTAATCCTCAAGTATTTTTGGATATGTTCCAAGCTATACACTTAAGATATATGAGTGTCGTCTTCTAATAATTTTTCTAAGATGGAAGCAACTTTTCTATGATTTCGCTCCCTTGAAAAATTTCTGAAAGCACCACTTTTACGGACACTAGTTTATATACTATGATTTATAGCTCATAATTTGGGATAAAAGTGTTTTACCATCTATAAACTTAAAATTAAAATATTAAGAAAATAAAAAAGACATACATTCTCATTTATTTTTATATTTTTATTCAAGTGCATTCCATATTTTTAATGTTGGAGACTCACTTGTGTACAAGTCGAAAAGATGATCAGATAGAGGATTCAAAATATGTCCTCGACATATAAGATTATTATTTTCTTGCTTGTATCTTTTAACATTTGATTTCATTAGTGTCCTTGTTGTTAAGGTTATAAGGCATATGCCCATATATTTTGTCTATAAATAAAAGTTTTGTACTTTATATAATTGGTATGCTTTCGAAATACTAAAACCATAGTCGTCATTTTGTTTCTCTAGTCGTCTTTCTTTGTTTACCTTTTTCTACATGTATCTGAGCGTAGGCTTAGATCTTGATTTTTTCGTGTCATCCGTTGTGCCGGCTAGAGTTGTTTTAGTTGTCCATCGGAAGAAGAAAAAAATTGAAAATTTTTGGTTTTCGGTTCTGGTGTGTGCAGCCACAATTAACAGACCTGATTGAGAGGTAAACGGTGTCTATGTTTTTTGAATTTTGGACAATGGGTTCGAGACATCTAATCCTTCAATCTACCCGGTTGGATTATGATTCGGTTCTACGGTTCGGGAGATATCGCTACTGGAACAATGCATTTTTTTGTTGGTAAAATCATATATTCAATTTTGATTTTGATTTTGATTGGAAATTAAATTTGAATTTGAATTTGTTATTTGGATTTAATATTGAATATTGAATTTTTATTTTGGATTTGGTATTTGAATTTGGCATTCATATTTCGTTTGGATTTTTGTTTGCGTATTTTTCGTTTAGATTTCGTTTGGTGTTTAGATTTTGTTTGACGTTTGGACTTTGTATGACGTTCGTTTAGATCGACGTATGCTGTTTTGATTCGTTTTGATTTTTTTGGTGTTTAGATTTTGTTCTTCGTTTGGATTTGGATTTGGTTTAGTTTGGATTTGTTTGGATTTATTTGGTTTTGTTTGTCTTTGTTTGGTTTTGTTTGTCTTTCTTTAGATTCGTTTGATGTTTAGATTTCGTTTGGATTTGTTTGGAGTTTGGAGTTTGGCGATTGGATTTTGGATTTTGAAGAATGGAGATTGGAGATTGAAGATTTGAGTTTGAAGGTTAGAATCTGGAGTTTGAAGATTGGAGTTTGGAGTTTGGAGATTGGAGTTCAATTTTGGGTAGCGAAGATTGAAGTTTGGAGTTTGATTTTGGGTATTCACGTTTCGAGTTTGATTTTGGCGTTTTGTTTTGATTTTGGCTATCGATTATGGTTTTGAAGTTTGTTGTTTTGTTTTTGCTGTAATTTTGGTTTTTATTTTGTGTAACAAACTCACAATGCAAGAATAAGTATTGCGAGTTTGAGAGAGGGTGTTAGAGGTATAAGGCCTTGGCCTATTAGCCCATATAGCTTTCTACTCTATATAATTGGTACCCTTTCTAAATAATAAAACCATGGTCGTCCTTTTGTTTCTCTAATCGTCTTTATTTGTTTATCTTTTTCTACACTTGTCACTTGTTTCATGAATTTTCTCGAAGTTTGCATCCATAATATAATGAACTTTATATGTTGTCAACAAAAATGTAATCTTGTATTGTCATCACATAAAATTTGAACCATCAAAATTGGTCAAACGAACAATATTTTGGTTCATCGTCTTGATTGTAGTCATGGTTGTTTAACTGTCATGAAAGTAATTATCTTCGATTATTAGAAAATAGAGATTGGAAACAACAACTTAAAATATTTGATCATGCCAAAGTTCCGAAGAGATTCGCCAGTAAGTCGTCTGAGATGATGGATGAAGCTTCATACACGTAGAACTACGCTTTCCAAAAAGAATTATTATGATATTCTATGTTGCTTAGATTTTTTTAGGAAAGTCTTTTGAAATATCACAAGGTTTTAGATTTATATTACAAGCAAGTAGAAAATATGAATAAAGTTTGACAATAGTTGAATATTTGAAAGAGATCTTATATAAAAAAAAATTGAGAGATTTGACAAGTATACGTCTTGTTCTTGGAGGATTATCTATTTATAGAGATGATCAAATTATTTCAAAAGGTTATAATCATTCATAAAGTCATAGACAAAGTCACATTATTCAAAAACCGCTTGTTCGAAAAAAATCAATTTTCTTATTAATCATTCATCCTTGGCTTGGTCTTTGACCTCTGCCTTTGGCTACTTTTATATGGTTTCAGCTTGGTTATGTTTTTATTATTAATCTGATTTTGCTCTACGTACTAGTGTTTGCATACAATTATCTGTATATGGTTGGGATGTTACTTGCAGCGCAGATTAGGTTTGTTGGTTTCCAGCATGTGCAGCCTGGGGAGCATATGTGTGTCATGGGCCTCTTCGTCTTGATACAGCTATTTTACTTCTTAGACTGGGTGAAGCACTTGCTTAGTGAAACTCGAAACTGTTTCGAACCCTCTCAAGGATCATTGTGACCAGTGCTCTTGCGGTTGGTCACTTGTGCTGTTGCATTGGGTATAGGCACATCATCTGGGTATATCCCACCATGGAATAGCAGATTCTATTCTTCGTTGGATGCGACATACGCCACGGATCACATTCCAAACATCGTGTTAGTCTCGGAGCATCAGCCAACAACATGGTCACATGGTCATCTTTCATGTTTGACTTCCATACCCTGCTTTTCCTTTTCCCTGCTGGTCTTTATTTCTGCTTCAAGCGGTTGTCAGATACCACTGTCTATATTATTATGTATGGTTTGACAAGCATGTATTTTGCTGGCATTATGGTGCCTCCAATCCTTGTTGCCATACAAGCAGCGTGCTTTATTAGTGCTATTGTGGTTTTGGCCACGGTAAAGAATTTGACTTTGCTGCTAAGGGCTAAGGATAAGGCATCTCTAACCACTTCTACTAAATTTCCATGGAAACAAAATATGGAAAATCTACTGGCTATAATTGTGCAAGAGGTGTTGAAATCGGAAACAAGGATATAAAAGTTGAACATATCGAGGAGCTAAAACCCGAGCCTCTTCTCTCCAAACCCAACTGTAACATTCCGACGGTATCTTACCCAAAATCACTTTTTCCACTGGTTTCCGGTGAGGTTTCAGGCCACTCGGCCTGAAACTTAAGCCGACTATCGCTATCTCTTCCTTCCCTCTTGTCATGAAATCCATCTAGACTATTTCAGACCCCGTCGCCTGGTGGGTCGTTTTGTTTGAGAGACCAGAACAAGTCTCCGGTGAAGGTTCTCAGTTGTCTAGATGGGTCTCTCCTTCCGGTGGATCTCTTCTTTCCAGACCTGTTAGGGGCCTTGTTGGCCGTTGCGGCATATGCATATACATTCTGCAAATCTGTCGCTCAGGTGGTGTCCTTCCCACTCGTCGTAAACCGCGTGGAATTCCATATGGCTGGCCAGGCTATATCGAGGTGGCCTCCCCTGTACCGGGCTTGTACGAGAGATCTGTTCGTTGACTTGATGTTGATTCATCACCGTGCTTTCAACCGCGCGAGTCGAAACAGGTATGTTGGTCTGTTCAAGGCGACCCTGTTGGCCGCTAACCGGATCTTCTTCAAAGAGACCTCGGTGATTCTCAGGGAGTTACCCTCTTCCATAAGGCGGTCATGTGTTGGTCTCACCCAAACACCTCCCCCAACCCGATTAAGTGCATCATCACCCTGGTGAATTCCGGCGCTGATTCGAGGCCAGCGCACCTCCTTATCTACCTTTCGGATACTGCAGACCATCCGTCCTTGTCGTGCTTCATAGACTTCGAAGTGAAGCCCTCTCTCGTCGACGTCTTTGCCGATTCTGACGCGACCGACGGTGATCCTGATCTGGATTATCAATTCCCATGAACAAGTTACCCTAACAGGTTGGAGCTGTGGTTTCTTTCTTCGGGAGGGATGCCCTGTTGTTTGTTCAGGTTGAATCGGCTTAACTTCGTCGACCTGAATCGGCCTGTTTGGTCCGTGATGAACTACTCGGTGACCTTGCCGCTCCTCTTGAACCTGTTAGCAGTCACTGTGATTCGCTGCTTTGGCATGGTTACAAAAGCAGGTGAAGAAATGGTCCGATGTTTAGGCTTGAGGGGTCTTCACCTCCCTCTCCATTCCATTGTTATTTTTACTCCATTGATGCCCCTAACATGACAATGCATGGAAGGAGAGTCAAATTGTTTGGCTGAGGTCGTGGATACGATATAATTTGTGTAAATCTGCATCAAGCGTCTCTCCGGTCTTAGCATTTGATAATTTCTTTAATTTCTTTTTATTTTTATCAAAATTACATTATATCTTTTACTTTTTCATTATTAATCGAATTCACGACTTTTTTTAAAAAACAACAACAACCAAAAACATTTTGTTGCGTACCAAACACGCAATATTGTTCTGCCAAATAAGTCAAGTATGTTTCGGAATAATGAGATATGTACTATTTAATTTTCCAAATTTTTATCTAATCGAATATTTTAATAATCCGCCTCACTAGTTATAAGGTGAAGGGTTTAAATGATCATGTTCGTCAAAAGAACGTCCGTTGATTTATTTTTTTCGATAGTATTAATGTTGTTTGTTTCCGATAAACCAAAGTGAACATCGAAAACGTAAACGTTATTATGAGAAATATGCTACATTGGTGGTACTTTAAAACTAACTATGAAAACCACAATTATGGTAGAATTTGGAAGCATCTGCAATATCGACGTGAATATCACCTCTCCCCAAATCATGAATTGTGACGTTACTTGGATTACTAAAAACTTAACCTTTAGCCTCACTACTGTTTATGGCTTATATGAGCCCTCAAATCGCCAACCTCTTTGGAGGGAGATTGTGAATATCGCTCAATCAAATTCCTCAAACCCTGTAATTGTGGCTGGTGATTTTAATGCTATTTGTGACCCCATATAGCACTCCAACTCTGAAACCG
This sequence comes from Limnanthes douglasii subsp. nivea, assembly GCA_036936605.1. Classification (NCBI taxonomy): domain Eukaryota; kingdom Viridiplantae; phylum Streptophyta; class Magnoliopsida; order Brassicales; family Limnanthaceae; genus Limnanthes; species Limnanthes douglasii. The sequence continues at coordinate 59,513,223 of JAUPFV010000004.1, forward strand.
TTAGAACGACTCTATTGTCCTTTTTAATGAATGACTAGTAGTCTTGAAGACCTTAGATCCTCTAGGTTCCAATATTCCTAGTCTAACTCGATATTACCTTTGATTTGTATTTTTAGTAATCTTACTCGTGTATTCTGAACTAATCGGCATTCTCCTAACTGGACCTACTCATCCAGTTTTATTGTGTAAACATTTTTTTTTCATATATATTTCACACCTTTTTATACAAAAAAAAATTATACCAAAAAAGGAATTAGAAAAAGTTACTGATTAAGAACGAAAAAAGGATGAGGTGTCTTTAAAAAAGATGATGAAGTCTCCTTCGTACAACCTAAATAAAGCAAAACAAAAGTAATAACCAATATGATAGTTCTTGGTAGAGGTGTCAAACGGTTTGAACCAGCACCAACCCGCACCGTTTAAGTCTGAACCACGGGTTGCAGTCCTGGCGGGTTGCGGTCTCGGCGGGTTGCGGTCTCGGCGGGTTGCGGTCTCGGCGGGTTGCGGTCTCGGCGGGTTGCGGTCTCGGCGGGTTGCTCTTATGCGGTCCTGACGGTCCTGCCAGGTTGCAGTCGTAATGGGCCAGTTTCACAGTTAAACCGCCAGTTCAAACCACCAGACGAACCATTTAAGAGCCGTTTACCAGTTCAAACCATCAGCCAAACCATTTAACCATTTAAGAACCGTTTATCAGAATATATTATAATGTTATTTAAAATTAATTTGTAAGTGTTAATTGAATCTAATTTCAATAATTGAGTTAATTATTCTATTTCATGTATTTTAATTTAAATATGTTATCATTTTAATCGAAATTTTATAATCATCAATTATATTTTAAAAAAATAATTGTAATTTGATTTTGATACGTTTGAATAATATATTACTATTAAATAATATATACCTATTAGACATATAATTGTATTAAATTTTTTAATTATTAGGTGATTCTTTAGATTCTTTCAAGCTTGAAGTGTTTATGGTTAGATGAATTATATAGTTTATTGTATTTTCGAACTATTCAATATTAGAAGTTTATATGCATAAACATAAATTACTTGTAAGTTGTAAAGAACAAAATAAAAATTGAAAGCTAGGTAAGTGATTTAAATAACATTTAATAAAAAATAGAAGCAAAACAAACAATTCATTAAAAATAAAAACCAAACAAGTAACATAGTTGTTCAATCAAATAAAAAAGATAAACGATATCGTAGGGCGATAACTAATGGGAGGTAATTTATTACCGGTATAGATATCATGGGTTGGAACGGAAAAAAGATCGTAGAAATCAGTTTCAAAAAAACTAATGTCTTTACCATCAATCAAACAATTCATTCCTAAACCTCTTGGATCATTTTCGATTAATCTAGCCGTGGAATAAAACTTTCGCACTAGTTCTATATACCAATCACATTTGAATCTAGCTAGATTCATCCAACCTTGGCCATTAGTAGGCTCAATAAGTTTGAAAAAATTTTGCATACCCTCTATTTGGATCAGTTCCTCGTAGTTCAGAAACATACCAGACCAAATTTTTGTTACACCTCGACCTCCTTGCTGATTACTACGGATGCGAATCTCCCCCTCGGGGCGATGTTCGATAGTCTCGCTCTCCGTTACCTCCTGCTCCATGGTATGCAACAACATTTCTTCCACCTCTCTCAATTCGGAAGTGGTTGGTTCACTACGTCCACCTTTACGAGCATTCTTTTTTGTTTTCGAAGACATTTGCGAAACCTGAAATTTAAATAGAGTTTGAAAAATATAAAAAAAATTTAGAGAAGTGTAGTAGAGAGAGGGGATAGATTTGTAGTGGAGAGGGAGAGATTTGTAGTGAAAAATATAGGAGGATGTAGGGTGTATTTATAGGATAATTTTGTGTTTTTTTTTTTTTATTTTCTACTAGCCGTTGGATGACGTCAGCATGACGTCATCAAGCGGACCATCCGGCCACGCGTGCGGATGGTCCGCTTTTGGCCGTTGCCAACGGCTAGTTCGTTTGAACTAGCCGTTGGTTGAACCGGGGCATCCGGACGATCGTCCGGATGGTCCGAATTGTCTGTCCGGGCGTCCGGGCGAAACTGTCCGGATGCCCCGGGTCATGTGTCCGGACCATCCGGACGCCCATCCGGATGGTCCGGGCGATTTTTTTTTTTTTGTTTTTTCGGTTTTTTTTTTTTGGGTCTCCCCTATAAGTAGAGGAGACCCCAACACCAATACTCACACCTCTCAAACAACTCTCTACTTCTCTCTAAATCTATCTATTTGTTCGATAAGTTCTAGAAAACTACAATTAGTTATTTTACTTATTCTACTCCTACTTTCGAAATTGTTTGATTTTTGTTTTTCCGCAAATTGTTTCTTAGTTGTTATTAGTCTAAATTTAGTTGTTCTATCTTGTTATTAGTCTAAATTTAGTTGTTATATCTTGTTATTAGTCTAAATTGTGATTTTATTATTAGTATTTTATTGCATATTTGAAAAAAAAACTGTTATTAGTTTTAAAATGAATTCAAAACGTAGAAATACTGGGATAAACCCACCATCTAATGTGGATCTCAATACCATGGATGATTTTTCTACAGAATTCCCTCACGTTGACACACTCTCCTCCCACGAAAGTGGTGGTGGAAGTACTAGTGGGGGGAGATCTCGTAAGAAAACATCTTGGATTTGGAAACACTATACTCTATCAGAAGATGGTTTGTTTTGTATTTGTAAAGAGTGCAATAAACGTTATCTTCACGTAAGTGGATCTAGAAATATGGGCACTAGCACTATGGTAAAACATTTAACGAAACATGAAATATATGATCCTACAAAACCTAACCCAACTAATGTTTGCACGAACCCTCAAACAGGTCTTCCTTTTGAGTTTAACCACGATACGTATAGGGAAGAAACAATGATTTATGCAGTCGGTAGTTTACAACCATTTAGTTTTGGGGATTCTTGGAGATACGAAAATTGGATGCAAGTTGGGGTAAACCCACAGGCAACACGCATTCCACGTACCTCTTTGCGATCGCTAGCCTTTAAATATTATTTACAAAGAAAAAAAGAGATTATTCAAACTATGCAGACTTTGCCATGGAATGTTTCGATTACTAGTGACATAGCTACTTTTACTGATTTAGATATGATATGTGTTACCCTCCATTGGATGGACGCCCAATGGGTCCTCCAAAGGAGAATTATATGGTTTGAATCAATTGGGAAGCATACCGCACAAATAATTAGGGAGAGTATGACTGAATGCATGAATGTTTATGGCATTAAAAACAAGATTATGTCTATTTCGTTGGATAATGCATCTTCTAATATTAGTGCTATAACATTTCTTATAGCAGATTGCAATCCCCCTTTTCCAAAATTGTTTCACACCAAATGTTTATGCCACGTACTTCAATTAATTGCGAAAGAAGGAATACGTAAGGTTCAGGGTGATTATATTACCCCTATAAAAAATGGGATCCTATTTTGCTCGACATCCGCTGCTAAAAAAAGAGCTTTTAAAACACTTGTTCTTTCAAATGGGAAAAAATATAAGAAACTTTTATTAGATGTCGAAACTAGATGGAATTCTACTTACACAATGCTTGCACGTGCGCATGTTTTTAAAGAAGAGATATCGACGCTTTATAATACATATCGTGAAACACCAATTGAACCAGATCATTGGAAATTTTGTGCACACATGTTAAGATTTTTAAGACTTTTTAAAGAAAACACCCTAACCTTTTCTTCACAAAATCAACCTAATGCTCATTTGGCCCTTTTCACGATTGCTAATCTTGCCATGCATATGGATGAATTTAGATCACATTATGCATGCGTAGACATGGTGCCTGGAATGGAATATAAGTTCACAAAGTATTTTCATCCAATCCCTGATAGTTATTCATTTGCTTGCCTTTTAGATCCTTTTTCACGAAAAGAAAAATTTGAATTGCTAGTTGATTGCTTTTATAAATCTGTACGGTTTCCTACAGATATACCACCGACCGAACCAATTGACCCTCAAGGGTATATTAGCGGTATATATGATAGTTTGTATAATATCTATGATAAGTATGCTGCAAGATATAGATCAAATACATCTACAAATGTAAGCAGTAGTAACAATAGGGGTAGAGGGAGAAATACTAACTATATTCGATTGGCAATGTTACGAAACAACAATGTTACAGAAACCCCTCAATCTGATAATGAGTTGTATAGATATTGGACCACTAGGTTTGACTTTACGAATTATCAAGACCAAGGTATTGAAGATATCATACGATGGTGGGGTACCAAAACTGAAGAGTTTCCTATTCTTTGCAGGATTGTTAAAGAGATTTATGCTATACCTATGTCTACAGTTGCAAGTGAGTGTGCTTTCAGCCAAGCGAGGTTGCAATACACGACTAAGAGAACAAGATTGACGGGCAAAGCACTTGGAGTGCTTGTGGCAGTTAAGGATTGGACAGCGGCGGATAAAAGGATGCAAGACATAGAGTTCAGAGACGAAGTGAACGTAGACGACATCTTCGAAGATTATCCGGATGATTACGAAGATATACTTGAACAAGAAATTGCGGAAGAAAACGAAAATGACGACGAAGATTTTACTTACGAAGAAGACGAAGCTGGAGATGAATGATGTTTGTAATAGTTTTTTGCTATTTTGTATTGTAATTTGAAAATATTTGTACAACTCCTGGCCCGCACGAGTATAAACTGTGAACGGCTAAATTATCCAAAAATGACTTTACCTTTTATTATAACAACAACAAATGTATTATGAAATACTTATAACTTCATAAGATCTAATTTTGGTTTAAAAAATAATAACAAACACTTGTAAAATTTAAAACCAAATCACAATAGTAATCAAAATGTAATATTAAAATTATAACCGTAGAATTTGTAATATTTTAACATGATAAGATATAGTTTTGGTTTGTATTAGATCTAAAAACATAATAATAATATTCAAAATGTGATAATAACATAAGTAATATTTAAAATTTTGGACTATATAATAATTACAACACTAAAAAACTTAATAACCAAAACAAATTAATATTAACAAAAATGTAATAATAATTCTATAATAATATGCAATATCTCAATATTTTTTAAATATAACATTTTGGATATAAAATAAATAAAATCAGCATAATATTTACCAATAAACCACCGGTTTTTTACAAATAAACTGTGGTTTCGCAGTCCTGCCGGGTTGCGGTCTCGGCGGGTTGCGGTCTCGGCGGGTTGCGGTCCTAGCGGGTTGCTCCTTATGCGGTCCTGGCGGGTTGCGGTCTCGGCGGGTTGCGGTCTCGGCGGGTTGCGGTCCTGCCAGGTTGCAGTCCTAATGGGCCAGTTTCGCAGGTAGACCGCCAGTTCTTAAGCAGGTTGTCAGCTTTGAACCATGGTTCCTGAACCATTAGACACCTCTAGTTCTTGGAATATTCAAGACTGATTATCAAATAGCGTGTATAGTGGAGTGTTGTATAGAGAACAAGTACAAAGTTTTAGAGAGAGAGAAAATAGTCAAAATAAAGTACCAGTGATTAGAAAGTATCATTTTCCCAAAGTGGATCTTTTCTTATATAGTACCAGTGGTGGGCTCCACTATCACATGCTATGTTTGCACTATTTACATATTTAGTCCTCACACTTACACTTGTTTCTTATATCTCCTAATTTTACACATATGTCCTTACATTCCTTTACATTAATAATTAAGTCATTTAATAATCTTGACATTTTATGCCCTTATCATATTTTTTTAAAAGTAAATTGGTACCAGTTAAGAAATATTTAATCAGCTAGGGGTTTTCTCTCTCTAAATTAGAGAAAAAAAACTCACAAAATCCTAGCTTGTTAGAGCAGCCACGTTCTGATTTTTCAAAGATGCTCTCACAGCCTCGTTTCCTCTCGTCAAATTCGTTGTCGACTCGCCTCCTTTTGTCAAATCTGGTATTTTTCCTTGTGTGCCAGTCTTTCGACGCAGCTTTCGTTCCTTTTTTAATCATCGTCAAGTAATATAGGGGCCCTCCGTTTTTGCCTCGTGTTCATTCGTTAGATCTGGCCTTCTCCCCTGTGGATTCTGTCCACTGTCGTTTTTCTCTTCCCTCTCCAAACCACCATCATATTAGGTTGACCACCGTTGTTGGGTTCCGATGCCTTCTTCCCTCGCCAATTTAAAACCCATTCGACCTCAAAATTCGGCCGGATGCATGCGCCTTCCATTTGTGGAGTGTGGTTTTGTCTTGTTTCGTTACCGTGACTTGGTACAACCTTTTGTACTCCTTTGTATATCTCTTGGTTTATTGCAGGTTCATAAGTGCGTACATTTTGGACTCATGAGTGCGTGTATATACTTACCTACTAGTTTTAGCTGGTTAATACTGGTAGACTTGTTTGAAGAGATATGTTGCCTACCCAAGGTTTGGCCCTTTGTGTTATCTTCATGTACCTACTCCATCTGGTTATTATGGGTGTTCTGATTACTTCTTCTTTGGAATGTGTTGTAGCCGTTATGATTTATGAGCTGGTAAGTATTTCGTGGATTCGGTGTAGATTTCTTCATCCACGCTGAAAAACAAGTTGAAAGCATCTTTATTCATCGTTGTTATTGGTTTTATCTTGGGCCTTAGATTTGACCCCCGTTATTTTCCAATTTTGTCGATCTAATCCGACGATTTAACAAACTGTTTTGCTATTTTTTTTTAATATTTTGTTTGTTGTATCTTGACTTAGTTGTCGAACTAGTCTAATTCAATATTATTATTATTATTTTAAGCCAGGAATATACTCAACAATTATTGTAACCAATTTTTTTATATTAATTTATAGTTTTTTTATACCAAAAAACAATAAAAAATAAAGCAAAACTGAAAATATAAACTTATCAATAATACTACAATTAATTGAATATACCTTTATTAACTCTATTAAATATTCATTACTTACAATTAATGGTTCTCGTTTGTATAATACAACTTATAAAAGTAAAAGACCAGTAAATAATAAGCATAGTGTCTCGTCCAAAGGGAACAAAATTTTATAAAAGAGAAGAACGCTAAAAAAAGGTACTACTCTTATGAAGAAGAAAAATGGTAAATAACTGGCAGCCTAGCACCAGTACCTCGTATACAAAAAAATCAACAAAATAAAATAAAAACTAAAATAAAACCATCCAATTTTGTTATAATAAAACACGAAAAAAAATTAACTTGAATTTTCTAAAACACCTCAATTTCAAAATTATAAATTCAATATCACAATCTAGAAATTAAGTTATTCACTGTCACTATTAACTACCCAAAACTAAACATAACTAAACAATAATTCTAAATGGAAATGCCTTGACATAGTGTTGCCTTATACAGCCTCGAGAGAATTTTTTAACTCCACAAAGGTGAAGTATTTGGCTACAACTGGCTCAGATAATTGACCTTTGTGCATATTTGTAACCAATCTAAATACCATCCCAAATCTATCCTTCAAATTCCAGAACATGTGGCTTATTCATCAAGATTTCCCAGTTATTATTGAAAACAATTGGGCTGAGCAAATTTATGGCAGCCATATTCATGTTTTCTGGGCTAAATTGAAAAGACTAAAACATCATCTTAAAATGGAATAAAATTGTTTTGGTAACATCGATGACAGCATAATCAATCCTGAAGAAGTCGTCAAACATATAGAAAATTTCCATCAGCTTAATAATAATCCTGAAACTCAATCAAATTTGGCTAAAGCTAGAGCTTATCACCTTAATCTCCTAGCTAGAGAAGAAATATCACGAGAGCATAAGAGCTCATCTAACTGGGCTAAATCTGGTGACAGAAATATCAAGACATTCGACAACTCTGTAAGGAAAAGATACAAAAGAAACATGATTAACAGAATCAAAGGCAATGGTCAATGAAATGATAATCAATCTTAGATTATTGATTCAACCATTGACCATTTCAATAATCTGATACACGGTCAATCTAATCATCTTTCTATTAATGACAAAGACATCATCAATTTAATAATCCCTCCATCTAATGAGGAAACCCTTCATTCTATAAATTCCCTTAACAAGAACAGTGTATTTAGAGTTGATAGATTGAACTACAAATTTTACCAATCTTGTTGGTATATCATCAAATCTGAAATTTGTACTGCAATTAAAGCATTCTTTAATGGTCACTAAGCCTCTGAAAGCATATTTGCCACAGAAATATGCCTTACCCAAAAAACATTCCCCCCAACAATTGGCAAGACTACATACTCATTAGTTTGTGTACTGTCTTCAACAGATTCCTTTCCAAAATCATTAACATTAGAATTTTTAAGATCTTACCTAAAAAAAACTCCTTAGAACAATAAGGCTTTTTTGAAAACAAACAAATCAATAAAAATTCTTTAATCACTCAAGAAATGGTCCGGACATTAAAATATTAAAGGTGGAAACATTACTTTTAAAATTAGATACGGTCAAATATTTTGATAGAAATAACTTTAAATTAATGTATTTTATCATGGAATGCTTTGTCTTTGATCAATATTCATAACTTTATTAAAAAACATTGAATATGTCAAATTCTCTATCATCATCACCTCTCGTGGAAATTTTTAATCCAGCAATGGTATGAGGCAAGGTGATACTTTATCGCCCAACCTCTTCAGCATTGCTGAAGAATTGTTTTTAATAGGTCTTTAAAATCTATTTATAGTCAACCAAGCTATGTACTTTTCTTCAAGAAGTAACCTTAACATCAGTTTTCTTGCATATGCCGATGGCGTAATCATCTTTATGAATGGTTCCATTACCATAATGTTAAGAAAGCGTGTAATTTTCTTGACTTTTATCCATCTATTTTTTCCAATTAATCAGTAAAAATAAAACTATCTTTATAACTTTTAATAAAATGAATAGAAATAATGTAAATAATATCAACATTACTTTTAGCTTTAACCATGGTCACCTTCCATTTAAATATCTTGGAATTAACATTTACAAAAACAATAATTCTAGACATTTGGATGACTTGGTTACCAAGTTAAGAATAAGATTATGTCCTGGGAACCCCTCTCTTTCTTTCGGAGGCAAATTGACTCTGGTCCAGTCTGTTCTATCTTCAATCCATATATTCTACATGAAAACTTGTCTCATCATTAATTCTATAATCAATATTCTTATGAATAAGTTCATTTGGGGTTCTAAACCATACTTAATTCAATTATATGGTCCAACTACAATTTTTCTTGTTTCCATTATGGTGAAAAACGTTTAAACCTGAGAAATTTAAAAGACACTTAACAAACTTCCTCTTGTAAGCTCTGGATGAATTTCAGAGCTAACAACTCTCTTTGGGCTAATTTAATGCACTCTATTTATTGCGAATCTTCTCACCCCTTCAAGTAAACATTAACAATCTCACTCTAAAACTTGCAAAAGATTAATAAATATAAGACACATTGTTGAACCTTTAATTTATGTAATTTGGGTAATGGCCAAATAGATTTTTGGCTAAATAAATGGAACAATACTCACACTTTCATATCCCTAAACTACTCAGAAAATAATTCTTGGTACAAAAGTATTAAACTCTCCTCTTTCTGGTTTAACAATACTTGGAACTATGATTGTTAAGTGGAAGATATTTCTAATACAAGAATCGAACTATATCAGTAATTCTAGATAGAGAAAGTGAGTGATTAAGTTGTAGTGAGAGAAGTAAGTAATAAGACTCAATTCAAAAATTAAATGTTTGATCCCTTTATTCACAACTCCCAACCCTATTTATAGGAATGTTAGGCGATTAACAAAGTAGTTGTACAATTTGGAAAAATTATATTATAGCCCCTTACATTAAGAGTTAATATAAATTTTCTCCAAATAACTTTATAAAACTACTTATAACAACTTTTCTCTAATTCTATTATGTCAATAATAATTTGTGTCTTTATCAATCGTCCCATAGTCCTTATGAAGAATGTTAAATAAGGACTAAATTTCTTCGAAACCACTCTAGACCAATATTGTTAGTCATCATACTTTAACTTACTTCGAATAAAAATTGCCAATCATTATCCCTTAAGCCGCCTCGAATCAATACGGCCCATTATTATGTTTTAAGAAACCTCGGATCTTTAAGAAATTTTTCTAAGTTTACATCAAATTTAAACATGGACTTTTCAATAATTTCTCTAGTGACAGCTAGAAACTTGTTGAGTACCCTTAGTACGCGTGCAGTATACTATTAGGTCTGACAATTTACATGTGCTACTCTACCTCAGAGTAGATAATCGTTTACCAGCTCACTTTTTAACCTATAGCAGTTGTCAACCTTTCACATTATCTTTACATTTTTTCTTCCACTCACTCCTCTATAAATATTCTTACCTTATTCATTTTCCTTACATATACGGAACCTAGTGAGAGAAAGAAAAAGCAACCTGAAAATTTCATTCCACCGCCACCCTCATCTGAAACATTATCTTCTCTGATTCATCGATATCTTTCTGTAACTTAATTTGAAGATTATTTTTCTTCATTTTAATTTATGAAAAAACAAAACTCAAGTAAAAACCCTTTTTAGCTTTTATGATTACTTCAACATCAGTGAAAGGATCGCTGAATATCGAGCGGCATGCGTAATAGATAATTCACCAAAGATTTCAACTCATACTATTGTATATGGAAATTTCATCCCTGGCCAAAGTTATTCTGAGTATCAAAACACTACCAACCCAGTTCTTAACACTTTCTCACCACAATCCCCTCAACAATAAAAAATCAAACCGCCTCGAAATCATTCACAAACATTTTCTGGAAATACGTCAACTCCTCTTTTAGTCAATCACAGAAAAACACAAAGTAAATCTTCTCAAAGAACATCAAAAACATCTTCTGTAGATAATACTAAACCTCCTCGAAGCACTCGCAACGAAACTCCTTGAATACAATCAGAAAATCACTCTTTCTAGAAGCAACCTCCTCGAAGAAGCGTATTTATTACCATGGAAACTTCCGAGAAAATCAATGATTCACGCAATTTGACATATTCTCCTCCCTGGAAGGAGATGGTTGTGACCAATAAAGATTCATAAGAAACTCATGACAACAAAACACTACAACTGCACAGTCTAATTCACGAGTTACCACTAGTGACAGAGCCCCACCTCAACTACGAGATGAATCCTCCGAAGAAGATGTTGAATCATAATCGAGGACATAAACTGATTCTAATATTGAAAACACATGAAGTGTTAATGGTTCAGAATCTGAGGATAAAATTTGAAGAAACCGGCTCTAGAGAAAAAAGTAAGGAAAAAGAAAGAACTAATCGAATTACCCGAAGACATTGCTGCAACTTTGAGCGTGAACCTAAAAAGGTCATCCCTGAATTACTTATTACATTGAAAAATATGAAATATGAACACTAGAATCAATCTGATGTAGAACGTTTAAAAAGACAATGGGTCTTCCAGATAATGTTGTGCTTTGTTTCCCAGAAGTATGAAAGACTCTACTCTCTTGTGAAGTAAATGAACTTGTGGTCTACCCTGAGAACATCAACTGGGGACTTAGATTCTCGTTAGACCCAATGATAGATGGATATTTTGAAATCATTAACTTATTTCCGACACAAGCGAGCCCAGACTTATGGTTCACCCTCTTATCCAGCATTATGGCTTCCAGACTTGGGAAAATTCCCCTCTCTATTAAAGATTTCATTGGCCTTTTCAAAACTCTTGTGCTACCATTCTACTATCTCACAATCAGAGATTTATTCAAGCTAATTGACGGTCTCTTTGAAGTTGAAAAGTTCTGGAAACAAAGATTTTTCTTTATTTCTGGAGCATGGGAAAATGGGAAGGAAACTTCCGAAGAGAACCCGTCGAAGATCAATCTTGAATAGAAAAGTACCAGTATGTTAATCAATCTTCTTTGCTTTTCTTATTTTATATTTCAAATCTATTATGTATTATTGTTATATGTAGAAATTATTAGGCGATATAAAGCTCATCAAAAGACTGCCAAATATATATTTGCCAAACTATCTACTTGGGCGGAAAAATCATAGGGTAACGAATTCCACAGCGTCATCCTACCCGTAAATTTTATCAACAATCATCTATGGAGGATCCCTCCGAATTCTATCGTTCCAGAAGAAGAATTAATGGAGCCCCCAAATCCAGAAGATGTTGTGAAAAGACTAGTAGAGCCTAATGCACGAATCATACTTCTGGTTCGAAATAAGTCACATAGCCACTTACCCCCAAAGAAAAAGAAAAATAGAAAAAAAAGGCCAACTCTTCCACAAATCCAAAACTAAAGAAAACGTTGAGGAAGCCCGAAAGGAAAACAAATGAAACTAATCTTCTAATTATTGAAGAGGGAACTGAGGCTGAAACTTCAATGCAAATAAAAAAGACCGTCGTTTCGAAGAAGAAGAAAAGTTCTTTGAAAACCCCTCCAACAACAACAATAGAGAACATCATTGATGTACATCCCCCAAATCCAACTTCAGATGCCGAAGAGACAGAGAAAATACAAGAATTTGTCGAAAGAGACAACCAAAGAGATGATAACTTAATCAACGAGGAGAAAAATGGTGAAGATGAAATTCAAAACCTTTATAGAGACATGGATCATAAAGTTCAACAAATCCAATACCAAATTGCAGAAATTGGCAATCAAATTACCGCAACCAATTTTCCTAAAATTGTAAGTTCGAATACTCCACAAGCTTCCTCATCAGCTGCTCTTGCTCTATATCAAAATTTTCCTTCTCACCATGTTGGAGAGATCTTAGAAGAAGTATTGCATGCTCTTCAACCGTTTTCCAACCTCGAAGATGTAGAAAAGAATTTATGCGCAGAAGTTAAATCTACTCGAACCAAACTAGAGGATATGATTAAAGATGGGGTATGGCTATATATACCCAAATGTGGTTTAAGTATACCCAAAACACGCAGTTGACTTTTGTTTGACTTTTTTAGGACGAAAAAACCCTTGAACTTTTATTTAATATCTAAATTTCCACTAAGTAAAAAAAACACTAAGTATATCCTAGATACACCCAATTCACAAAACAATCTATTTGGCTATGTATACCCAAAAAAACACAACTCTCTACTAGATCAAACCCCATATTACTACAATTTTGTGAAATTCTTCAAATTGTTCTTGAACATTCAAAGTTGCCTCAAGAACATTCAAACTCTTTTTAATTTTTTTTAAACTTCTTTTAATAAAAACACAAAATCAAAACTTGTTTTTTAAGAAGTTTTTTTAAAAAAAAATTAAAATTTTAATTATTAAAAAAATCATAATTTTAGGGTGTTTAGAGGCCATTTTCCGGCCGGAATTCGGCCAGAAAATGGCCGACAGCGAAGGCGGAGGGTACCATAGGTACAGGAGGTACGCCCCCTGTACCTATGGTACGCTCAGCCTTCGCTACCGACCATTTTCCGACCGAATTCCGGCCAAAAAGTGGCCTCCAAACACCCTAAAATTATGATTTTTTTACCTAATTCAACCATAACCCTAATTTTGATACTAAGACTAAGTTTCCATATTTTAGTTTGCCGGATTTTAGTTCGCCGGATAAATTAGAGAGAACTTGAAGGTTTTAGAGAGAAGTTAGAGAGTGTAATAGAAAAAATGAGGTGGATAAGGTTAGTAAAAAAAATAAAAACCTTATATACCTAGAAAAGGGTATTTTTGTCAAAATTTGGGTAAACTTATACCATCTTTGGGTAAACTCAAAATTGGGTATACTTAAACCACATTTGGGTATATATAGCTTGACCCTTAAAGATGTCATCCGGTGGAATAAAGAGGCTAATGGTAATAAAAATTTGAGAAAAAGTTTTGGTCAACACATTCGGCTATTAAAATTGTATAAATTTAATTTGAATAAACATATTTATCTAGACAACTACTATTTAGATATATTAAATACCTATTAAAATTTAAAAAAAAATTAATAAATATGTTTGTCTAGACAAGGACTAACCTATAATGAGATCACGTTTCGTTAGAACGAGGCCTCAAATTTAAAACAAAAAAATCAATAATTTGAAATGATTAAAAAACCCTAACCTATAAAAACCGTAAATTTAGGTAAAAGTTTAAAATTTAACTCACCTATTATCCCTACCAATAACGTTATACTAAGAATTAATATCATTTTTATATATACGTAAAATTTTAAAACATTAAAAATATAAAATTATTTACTTATGTTTATTAAAATAAATAATTGATCCACCACATTAAGAAAGAATTGTTTGGAGGTAAAATACTATTGGTTTTTTTAAAAATAGTATATTTTCCTAATATAATTAAACCTAAAAATGATATCAATCAACAAAATACTTATTAAAAAATAATATTCATTCGTAAATGATAATTATTCGGTTTTGACAAAGCAATCACAGGAAAATCAGCCTACCAGTTCTGTACGTCTTAACATTCTTCATCTCCATTTTTTATCTTTCAAGAATAAAGCCATTATATGTTATTTTGTGTTATTATATGTTCGCTATAGTTCATGTGCCAAATCGCGCACGCATCATGCAAGAGCAGCCGAATTCTCGAACTCAAGTTGTACGAATCCAGCTGTTCTCCGCACGATGCGTGCGCCCATCCCTCAAAACAACCTATAACCTTCAAAACTTCAAACCTTTGCATGTTATCCCAAATCAAACCAATAGACTACCTAATCGAAGATCTAAACTTAACATAACCTATAAACTAACTAGAAATCAAAATAACAACTACAAATATATAAAAATATAGTTTTTTAACAGAATATTCAACTCTAAATAACACTAAAAAAACATATCTAAATTACAAAAAAAATACATCAATAAGTAAAAAATACATACCTTGAATAAAATCGAATTTGAAAAAATTTAGATTTTAAAATTTGCTAACCTAAGATAGTTATAAAGTTTTGGTTGTTTTTAATAGAAAATAGATTTTATATAAGTGACAGGTTTCTATAAATGAAAATTTTGTTCTATTAAAACCGGATGATCCATTCTCGTTTTAACAAAATGGAATGTAATTTTAGCTTAGCACTCGAAACACGGTTTAGATATATATTTTTTGCCCTAATAATATTTTGAATATAAATAACTATTTAATTATACATTATAGAGTTTTCTTAATAAGTTAGAAGTTAGTCATTATTCACACCGTATTTTAATCCAAATTTTATCGATGTTCAACGTTTCCTTGACCTTTCCGTCGCCTAGACCAAGAGTCTAAGACGTACAAACCAAATAAAATATAGTTATAGACGCACTTTGATGTTTGCAGCAGCCATTAACGACATGGACTCTCTTTCTCTCTGACTCTGTCATCATCTGAATCTCAAACACATGGGTTTATTTAAGATAAAAGCCACCATTTCTTGATCTCAAAATACTACTTATACATAAACCCTCCAGATCACGTTCACCAATTTCAGATAAACTTTGCTCGTCAGTTCTCTAAAAAGCTCAGTTGGTTTAGAGAAATTCTTCAAAATTTGTAAAAAAAAGACATGAGCCTGAAAAAGCTTAAAGTTTTGAACTTAAGCTTATTCCTCAAACGGGTTGTTCTGTTCCTAAGTTGTGCTCATTTCGTTAAGTCCCAAACAGGTGTGAGCGAGTTTCATACACCTGGCAGTAACAACAACATCAACAACCCTTTGGGTCTTGAATTGGCCACCAAACTTGTTTATGCCAGTCTTTCTAACACAACTACTGCTCTTAGTCGTGATATTGCAACTCGTGCCAGTTTCTGCATTAAAGACGCGTGAGTTTCCTTTGTCTTGTTTTACTTTTATTATACTATAGATTTGTCTCTTGTTTGGTTGCTGAGAAAAGAACAAAAAGTTGAGTACTTTTTTTAGAAATGTTGGTCAAAAGAGAAACTTTGGTTTTGCTTTCTTTTTATGGGATGTTTGGGTGCTGAGAAATTGGGGTAAAGCTTGGAAAGTATGAATCTTGATTTGGTTTCTAGAAAACAAATTAAGTTTAGGGATCTATAAATGTGGAGTCTTTTGGTATTAATTTCGTATAATGGTTAATCTAATGTTCGTTTTTTTTTCAGGGAGGTAGACTGGAACAAAGCTTTTAATTTCTCATCTAATTTGGATTTCGTGTCTGCTTGCCTCCTGAAAACTAATGGTACATAACAATCTCCTGAGTAACTATAAGTTTTTAGTTGCTCGTTACTAAATCCAGACAATGGAAGAGATTTTAATGCAACGTATTTTGATACTGTGATGTTAGAATGGAATGAGAAGGTGTATGTGAAGTTATAATGACTTGGTTTGAACAGGAGACATGGGACGGCGCATGTGCACGGCTGCGGAGACGAAATTCTACTTGAATGGTTTTTTCGGACAACCAAATACCAAACCTAACGGGAATTGCAATTTAAGCACGTGGGTCCCTGGTTGTGAACCGGGATGGAGTTGTAGTGCTGCCCAAAATCAACAAGTTGACCTTCGAAATTCACAAGACATTCCGACAAGAACTATCGACTGCCAGCCTTGCTGCGAGGGTTTTTTCTGTCCTCAAGGTCTCACTTGCATGATACGTAAGGACGACAAACCTAACTCTTTTAAGTTTCATTGTCATGATAAGTTAATAGTTAAATCTCTAACGTTCTTGGTCTCTGTTGTTGTGTTATGTTATGTTTTCTAAAGCTTGCCCGCTAGGTTCATATTGCCCTACAGCGAAGCTGAATGAAAAATCGAGCATCTGTGAACCGTACGTTCTAACTTGAATTCTCCACGTTTTCTATATTGGAAAGTAAATTGATGAGCATAAGATAATAAAATCATATGTTGTTTTAGGTATACTTATCGACTACCACCAGGACGACCAAACCACACTTGTGGAGGTGCAAATGTATGGTCAGATGTCCGTAGTAGTAGAGAGGTATTCTGCTCAGCTGGATCGTATTGCCCTACAACTACCAAGGAAGAAACATGCCGTAGCGGGTATCTATCTATCTACCGACCCTGAATTCGTTTTCTTATAATATATCTGAAGACTCAAGAAAGACCGACTTGTTGGTGCTTTCTTATATACTTTACTAATGCTCCAAAATTATTCTATATGGTTTCAGACATTACTGCAGGGTGGGATCTACAACCGAAAATCGTAAGTTTCTACTAATACTACTATGTTAATTATAACATATAAGGATTACTGTTTATTGATGTGTTACTGTATTCATGCGTTCTAAACAATTTTGGATGTTTTTTTCTGTTCCAGCATGCTTCAAGTTGACTTCTTGCGATCCAAATACTGAATATCAAAACGTTCATGTATATGGAGCGATGGTTCTTGTAAGTTTTTCATACCAAAAAAGTACATAATCAACTGCTGGTAGCATCCATATGAAACAAAACTAAATATGATTCACTTGCTGGTGCAGGTAGCATTGGCTGCTGTTCTACTGATTATTCATAGCTGCTCTGACCGAATCCTAATTATTCGGGAAAGGAGGCTTGCCAAATCCAGGGAGTCAGCAGCAAGAGCAGCAAGAACTCGTCAAAGGTGGAAAGTTGCAAAAGATGCTGTACACAAACATGCAAGGGAACTACAAACGCAGATATCCCGTACATTCTCTCGAACATTTTCCAGCATCAACTCGGATAGAGATAGAATGCTTGATCGAGCTGAATATGGAGAAAGCGATGATTTAATTGCACCTGCTTATTTAGATACTTCAGGCGCTTCCCCGTCTGCGCCACAAGAAGAGAAAATGGAGCCTAGTGGAAGCCAAGCAAGTTTTGGTATAGAGATTGTGGATCCAAAAAAGAAAAAACAGTCAGCCAAGGCAAAGAAACTCACAACTAAGACACAGATTTTTAATTATGCATATGGTCAGCTCGAGAAGGAGAAAGCCATTGAACAAGAGAACAAAACTATCACCTTTTCAGGACTAATTTCAATGGCTTCTGATACTGTTATCAGAAAAAGGCCTGTAATTGAACTTTCTTTTCAAAATCTCACCCTTACCTTGAAAGGTAAAAAGAAGTGTCTTCTAAAGAGTGTTACCGGAAGTATTAAACCTGGTCGAATCACTGCAGTTATGGGTCCATCAGGAGCTGGGAAAACAACTTTGCTCACGGCGCTTGCTGGAAAGCCAGTTGGATGCACAATTACTGGCGTGATTCTTATAAATGGTAAAAAGGAGTCTATCCACTCGTACAAGAAAATTATCGGTTTTGTACCACAAGACGATATAGTGCATGGAAACTTGACTGTTGAAGAGAATCTCTGGTTCCATGCGAAATGCAGGTATGCTACACAACATTTTTTGCTTCTCAAATTGGACTTCTTATTCTTTATCTAAATTACCACATCTTGCATAAGGGTTGAATCCTCCTGTGAGCCGAAGAAAAAAAATATCCTAGCTTGAAGAAAATAATTATATAAATAGTTAACGATCATGCTCTAGTTCATTCTTTCACAAATTTTCATATATATTGTACTAATGGATGTATGTATTTCCCTTTAAAGACTATCAGCTAAGCTGGTCAAAGCTGACAAAGTTCTAGTTGTTGAAAGAGTGATAGAGTCATTGGGACTTCAGTCCGTGCGTAGTTCCTTGGTCGGAACGGTAGAGGAGCGTGGAATCTCTGGAGGGCAGAGGAAAAGAGTAAATGTTGGATTAGAAATGGTGATGGAGCCTTCAGTTTTGTTCTTGGACGAGCCGACGTCTGGCTTGGATAGTGCATCGTCTCAGCTACTACTTAGAGCACTTCGACATGAAGCTCTTGAAGGAGTTAATGTCTCCTTGGTGGTACATCAACCTAGGTATTATATATTTTTCTCTTCATAAAGTTTTATTTGTATGAATATCTTGTTCTTCATTCTTAATCAAAGAATTTACAAGAAATTTTACTCAACTTGAAATATAACCTTCTTCAAATTATGTATCGGTGTCCTGGAGCAGAAAACTAGTGCGAATGTTTTGACGTAAGGCCATAAGAAACTTTAAATATTGGACCTGTGTTAACAGAGTCTTAACTATAATTATTTTAATGTACAGCTATACCTTGTTCAAAAAGTTCGATGATTTGATACTTCTAGCAAAAGGTGGTGTTACTGTCTACCATGGGGCAGTGGATAAAGTTGAAGAATACTTTAGTACCCTTGGTATCTATACCCCAGACCGTATTAATCCTCCAGATTACTATATCGACATTCTGGAGGGTATTGTGGTCCCTGGTGGCGACTGTGGTGTGAGTGCCAAAGACCTTCCTTTAAGATGGATGCTTCATAACGGATACCCGATACCTACTGATATGCAGCAGAATGCTGCTCCGCATACAAATCAAACGACCGAAACAAATGTTGCTGATGCTGAACAGTCATTTGCTGGGGAGTTGTGGCAAGATGTGAAGACTAACGCGCAGGTGCGCCAGGACAAAATACGACACAACTTCTTGAAGTCCAATGACTTATCCAATCGCAAAACTCCTGGCCTGTTCTCGCAGTATAGATACTACCTCGGGAGGTATGTGTGTTATCAAAAACAAATTAGTATTGGAGCTTCAAGCTAGATTAGATAGTTTATATATGTGATATGGGTGCGCAACTGTGCAAGGTTTCTCGCTAACAATTAATTTTGTTTTCAAAATATTATATAAAAACCTAACCTATTCGTGAAATGACAATGGATTCATAAGTTAAGTATTCACACTATGTCAAACTCCTATGAAAGTTGTTTGCTTGGAGGTAATGCAGTTTAATCGAGTATGTCTAAAAACTTATATTGAACTCACGATAAAGTCTAGTACTTTCAGCCATGAATATTACTCTAGGGAGTTCTGATGTGATAAAACGGTATGAGGCTAACATTTATGCATTTCTTTATTACTATTTTCAAACTTACAATGTGTTTCACATTTTTCAGGATTGGTAAGCAGCGATTAAGAGAAGCAAAATTACAAGTAGTTGATTATATGATCTTATTGCTTGCCGGAGCTTGCTTAGGGTCTCTCAGTAGATCAGGCGATGAAACTTTTGGAGCAGCTGGTTATACTTACACCATCATTGCAGTCTGTAAGTTTAAGTCGCCCACAGGCTTGTCTTGAATAAAAGTACACTTATCTGCAAGAGATTCTTATGCCTTATTTCTTTTATAGGTCTACTTTGTAAGATAGCAGCATTAAGATCATTTTCACTTGACAAATTACACCAATGGAGGGAAAGTGCTTCCGGCATGAGCACTTTAGCTTGTTTTCTTGCAAAGGATACAATTGACCATTTTAATACGGTTATCAAACCGGTGGTGTATCTCTCTATGTTCTATTTCTTCACAAACCCAAGATCTACCTTTCAGGATAATTATATCGTTCTGCTTTGCCTTGTGTACTGTGTGACTGGCATTGCCTATGTACTAGCCATCTTCTTTCACCCAGGTTCAGCTCAGCTGGTGAGTACTAATGGTTATGATTATCTTTCCTTTTCTTACATATTACATGTGATTTTATTGACAGGCTTCTTGTTTCTGCAGTTCTCTGTTCTTCTTCCGGTTGTTTTGACTCTTGTTGCTACACGATCCACAAACAGTGACGTTATGAAGAGTATAGCTGATCTGTGCTACCCCAAGTGGGCTTTAGAAGCATTTGTGCTTGCAAATGCTCAAAGGTATGACAACTTCAGCTTTTTTGTTCAACAAAGCTTGCTCCAGTGAGTAAATATTAATATTCTTGTTATGTTTCAGATACTATGGAGTGTGGCTATTTACTCGATGTGGGGCACTAATGAGAAGTGGGTACGACATTCACGAATTCTATCTTTGTTTGGTCATACTTCTCCTTATCGGTGTAATTACCCGGTTCATAGCTTATATTGGGCTACTTGCACTTCAAAAGAAATAAGATTCAGGCATCAGTGTCAAAACTAGGCATCCTATTCATATTCTATGTCCGTGTACATATGTACCTGCAACACACACTGATCAGCAGACAGCGAATTAGGTTCCTTACGTTTGTATACATGCGATGTACATAATAGCAATGGAAATTGATAATTCTTTCATTTAGGTATTTTTTTAGGCTTGAATATATGTAACTTTTGTATTCAGATTTGTGAGGCCTTAATTTTGGTGAGCTTGTATATGAATTAATGTAATCTTGTTAGAATAACATAAGGTTTCACTGTGCCAATGAAATCCAGAAAGGTTTTGCTACCAACACCAATTTATAGTGACAAACGAAATACATTATAGAAAAAAATCAAACTTTTGGATCCAATGGATAATATATAGATACTGACCAAATTTTGCCTGGAGACCTTACTTCAACATGATCAGTTACAAACAAAGATGTATAACCTGGATATAATTTCTTACTACAGTATATTATCTAAACTTTCTGGTACAGACATGGCAAAAAATTGAAAAATTAATATTTTATAAGCACAGGTAAAATAAGCTCTTTCTAAGAAATACACATCAAAATTTGAAAATAGGACTGCTCCATTTCAATCAACATTACTTTCAGAATTACAGTGCTAAAGAACTTATCTAATACAGATACTGAACCTTTTTTTGGGCTAAATTGATACTGAAACATTTTACTTATCCAAGACTTTGCTTCCTGCTAAATCTTCAAGTGTTAGGTTCAAAGTATCCATTGAACCTGTTGTTGCTTTTTCCCCACGAGCAGCAAGAAAGTCTTCGATACTTCCTGGTTCTCCAAACCACCCAAGACGGTCCGCAATAAGATGCAGATTTTCACAGCCGGGACACCGTGCCACCACGACTCCCTTGTCGTAGGACTCCCGACACGCCATCTTGACAGATCTTGTCTCGCAGACTTTGCATGTAAACATCATCATCAGATCATGCCTAGAATTTATTTTCAAGTTGGATATAACTTTATGCTTTGCATCGAGGCCCTCGGTGTTTCCTCTGGGTGAAGGATTATTAAGAGATTCACAAGTAGCCAAACCATCTTTTCTCTGGGTAGCTGGATCTGTTTGGGTTTGAATCCACCTTTTGTTCGAGTTGTCTCGACTCAAAAAAGCATATGCTAAAGGGAGATATTGCGCTGGTGCCTCTGCGACACAATTTATATGTACATAATTTCAGTAAAAACACAAGGGCAAGACTTTTACAAAGATCTGTCTTTCATGTAATTACTAACCTCGCATGAAAATGTTACAGTCCACAAAGAGGTAATTAAAATAAGAGGTAGTTAGTATATGTCATAATCTGTACTTTATAAGGTCAAAAGAGCTTACGAGCATTATGTCAAACAGACAGATAACTCCAATCTTCACACTTTTTCTTTGTACATGGTCTAGATTTCAAGCCAAAAATAGTTTAAATAGAATAATTAAGGGAAGCAGCAATTTGCATATGGGTATTAGTTTACTGATATATCACAAAACAGTCTATTTTAAACTGGTTATATACTAAACTATGTAAACAAACATCTTTAGCAAACATATATGTGACCGTATATTATATGATTACTACGTTCTCGAATTATTATACATGACTCTAAAATGCGCAAAAATAAATGTTTTGGTTCTAAAAGAGGGCAGATCACTCGAGTTATGACTATGTAAAATGCGGAAAAAAAAGAAGATGCCTTGGTTCTAAAAGAGGTTAGATCACTCGAGTGAACAACATGAAATATCTTTACTCCCATACACACAATAAAAGGTGAACCAAGAAATCTTTATTTATTCTGGGCAAGAAACAACAATCCCCCTTGAGAATTGCATCTATCTTTCAATTCACTCTACAATAGAGCACTTGACTATCAACCTCATATTCCAATACCTCGTATTTGATCAATAGCACCCCTTGGGGTTGAATCACCACTTGTTTGAAATCAGAGGATCATTAATATTAGCTTGTGGGGGTGAATGTCTAACAAGGTCATCAGTTTAAGTACGATTCGACACAATAAGATTATTACCCATCTATGCCTTACATATTTCTAAAGCCTCAAAACATTCTAATAGTCCATCTCATGATAAAACAGGTATGTTTCCCAATTCTATTTGCCTAAGCCAAGGTTGAACTTGAATGGTTATTTATTATACAGTAGTACCACTATAACTATCATTGGCCGACCAACAAAACCTAGAAGTTGCATAATGAATAAACAAAGCAAATTTCTTAACAATGTGTATGTTCAGTAGACTCTAGCTCTTCAACTTATAAGCAAACTACTGTTTGATTACGCACGCTAGCTTTTAAGCTCTAAACAATCCAAAAGCAGATGGCTGTATGGCCTATACTCACCCATTGCCCTCCTAAGCAAACAAATTCTAAGTAATTCTGGTTCATAAGTTACTGAGTCTTACAAAAGACTCATGTACCAAACTCAGTCATCAACTCGAGTTACCCTTAACATCAAACCAGCGATTACAGACACCGAGAAGTTAAAAATTAATTGACAAAAGGAGTTCGATACTAATGAATTCATATAAATTCCAATAACTTCAATTGATTGATCGTTCATATATACCTTTGAAGAGCGAAGGGTGGGTCTGATTACGGGCAATAACAGAGAGGGCTCGTCTGATTTGAAGCATCCTACTGGCCGCCATGGATGGGTGTTTCGCGTTTGCAAGCTAAACTTTTCACTTCTATCAAATTTTGCGGTTTGGAGACGCACCTAAATTATTGTACATACAATATAGATGATAAAATTGAATTTATGGTATTAATATAAACTTTTGGAGTGTTGGTCAAGAATAGGTAAGATAAATTTGGGGTGAATGCTATTTTCCGATACACTTTTTATTTCTCACATAATTCAAAATTAAAAAAAATACTCCTCTCATTTATTTATTTTATTTTATTAAGCAAATAACGATTTTATTTATAAAGACTGAAATTGAAAGTTACAAAAGAATTTGTCTGAAATTGCAAAAAAAAACAGAAATAAGGGGATTAAAAACAATAAGTCCTAAAAAAACAAAATCCACTTATTCTTCCGCGAATCAAAAGTCTTATTCTTCCGCGAATCAAAAGGCATCAAAAGCAGAGTCCAACCGAAATCTTCATATACGTTAAAATCGAAGCCTTTAGCTTGCGTCGATATACCCGATTCCAAAACTTTCCAAAGTCATAATGGTTAGAAGAGCATTTGGGACATTGCAACCCTTAAATCAATGGCTTTGATTACAAGAGAATACTCATTTTGCGATCCAGCTAGAAGCCTGATTCTGAGTTCTGGAGATATGACAAAGGGTCGTTCGAGGGTAAACAAGGCTTCTGCACACAGTGATAGTGGATTCGAGATAAGTGGCAGCAATTCCTTTGGCCATGATGTTGATTAGAGTCATGCAATCGGATTCTACATGGACATCAGACCGGTTGTTACGCTTATAAAGAATTAAACCTTCAATTAGAGATCTAAATTCCGATAAGAAAGGGTTTAATTTCCCAAACAAGCAACCATAGCCAATAATGATGTCTCCTCATTCATCTCTGATCATAATGCCACCTTCTGGATTCATCGTTCGAATTGCAAGCGCCATCCACATTGAGCTTTAATCTGCCTGGATTAGGAGCCATCCACTTTAGGTAACTCAGTTTCTTCTTTTTGTTGTTGATTGTTCTACAGCATAGAGCTGCACCTGCATCAGAGGCATGCATCCAGTGCTTAGCAGTTAATAAATTGCTCAAGTCAATTCCAGGTATGATTCTGATAACTCTATCAATAGCACTCTTGATAGAGTCATGAGTGTCATTGAACTTTGAACAGTTTCTGTTATACCATATTATCCAACATATAATTTGAGGGATAATATGTGTAACATGGAACTTGTTCTTAGAGTAGCAGAACCATGAGTGAAAGATATGAATTAGAGTCGTGAAACAATTCAATTTAACTCTGAAAAGGCAACCAAAATAATTCCTCAAGTCAAAGTTGCAGTTGACGAAGAGATGGTTTTTCTCTTCACAACTGCAACAGTAATGGCATTTGGAAACTATGATCATATGCTTTTTCATGAGAATATTGTCGATAAGAATGAAGTTGTTAACTAATTTCCAACATAGAAAATAGAATTTTCTAGGTATATAGTGATTCCAAATCTTTCTTAAAAAACTAGATTTGTTGTTCTTGTTTCTAATGTTGTCCCATGTAAGATTAGTGTTGAAAAACACTCCTCTCTTATTTTTATTATTTTGTTTATTTTCAAACGTATAATTTGATCTTATTAACTCCTATACAAATTTTATATCAATAAACATGTCATTAATCCAAATTGAATCCAACATATATAATTTAGCTTTCAAAATTTAATTTTGAAAACACAAAAAACTTAAATTTTTTAAAGATTATTCACAGAAGATTAAACACCTAAACAAAAAATTTAACATCGGAGAACATCACCCAATTTAATACTCGTCATACCCGGTTTGTCACTAATATATATTGATCTGTTAGTTTCCATTTTTTTATTTGATCAACCTCTTTTCAGACATAAGATCAATTTCTCTTTTTTCATTCGATCAAGATATTATACAATTTTATATCGTTTGTTCTTTCTTTTCTTCCTCTGCATTTATATATCATTTATCAATTTTGTTTTTTGTTTTGGTTATTTTTTATTGTTTCGAATTATTTTGTTGTTATGTTATGATTACATGATAGTTTTAGTTATGTTGATTCTTTGATTTCATACATTCATGTCAATATTTTAACAATTATCTCAAAATATTGATTTCGGAAAAATAGATTTTGGGATTTTTGTTTTTTGCTTATGTGGTTGCGTAATTAAGTACATTTTCGTTGGGTAATTAGTCAGTGTTGTTTGGTTGCAAAGTAAAGTACATTTTTGGTTGCCTAATTAAGAAGTGTTGTTGTGTCGTGAATTTATGTGTACTTGAGTTGTGTAATAACTAGTTCTTCTTTATTTAATGATGTTTTCACTGGTTATTTATTTGTAGGTTTGCAATATCTTTATTGGTTATTTTTTAACAAGATTACTTTTGAAAGTTATGAAAGTATGGTTGATTTTGTAATAAGTTATAAATATCATTGTCTCTCCATCATACTCTAGAAGATAATGATTTTTTATTTCCAGACTCTTTAATGTCTTAAATAAATTTTTAGCATGATGAAAAAGTGAAACTATGTCGATAAAATTTATTTCTAGCTTTCTCTAAAGCAAGTCATGATAGACGATAAAAGATATCTAACCATAATCGGATTTAACAATGGATTGAACATTTTTTAAAGTAACATTATTTCTTGATCTAATACCAACACATATCTCGTTTGATATCAAATCAGACATCAAGTGCTTTTTAATTTTCGTTAAGAAATCAGGATAACACTTATGATCACTAATATAATTTTTAATAACTATATATTCATTCAATTTATCAATTGAAACATAAATCATCCATGGACATCCTTTGTTGTCTTCATCGCATAATGAACAATAAAATTTCTTTTTGATTATGAATGAATTTATAACTAACTTTATGTTTGAAATCAAATCGAAATAAAGGCATACGCATGGAAATAACACCACCTTCGAATACATACAATGCACCTTAACTACCGTCAATCGAACTTCTAGTAGCAAATTATTTTTTATGTTAAAAGAAACTAACACCCAAACTACTTTATCCAATTGTTGTATTATCTTCAACTATCTAATCAATATCATGGTGATACTTTATCCAAATCGGTACCAACATACCTAAAAGTCTAGCTTCAATTGTATCAAGAAACCTAAAAGTTTATTTTATATGTTTACGTAAATAATTGTCAAAACATTTACGTAAACATATAAAATCAAAGAATCAGGAAAACTAAAAAAATTATATATATATCATGAAACAACCACACACTAATTCTAAACAAACAAAATAACAAAATCAGAAAACAAAAATTACTTGAATTGATAAACTACTTTGAAAAACACATATGTGATTACAAAATAACAAAGAAAAAAAGAATTGATCACCTGTTCGAGAAGAAATTGATCGCAGAAAAGAAGAAAATCTAGAATACAACAAAGAAAAAATAAAACCTAAGATTCACGATCCAAAAATAATAACAAAACATGGAACTTATAAAAGAATGTATCATAGTCATAAAAAACAAAGGTATGATTGGTATTTAAATACGTCTACGTTGTTATCTATAAATACTAATTTAACACTACATGGTTATCCGTAGTTTATCAAACCTTGGGTGGTATTAGTAAATAAGTTTGATGTTGTGTATCTATTAGTAGATTACCCTTATTTTAATATTAATTAATAAACAACATATTATTAGTTTTTTTAATTGAATATTATTAGTTATTATTTATAAAATTTAAATTATTTATTAAAATTAATTTTTATTTATGAATTTAATTCAATAAACTTAAAATCGTATTCGAATTTGAAAATGTATTTACATATATACACTATAAGTATTATATTTTAAATAATAAATATGTTATACCAAAAAATTATTCGATTTAAAAAATCATTAAATTTTTTATATTTATATTTATATTATTATATCATTTGTTGTTTTTTTATTAGATAGGTTTACAAACAAATTGTTTATAAAGATATCCAAAATATAGTAAATTTAGAAGTGGAAAATATATTTTTAACAAGTAAGTATATGAAATACAACAGGTTTATAAAAAATGAAAATAGAATAAATTATAGGTTTAGATATAGGGTCAAGCTATATATACCAAAATGTGGTTTAAGTATACTCAATTTTGAGTTTACCCAAAAGTGGTATAAGTATACCCAATTTTTGACAAAAATACCCTTTTGGAGGTATATAAGCTCTTTTCTTTTTTACTAAATCCTTCCACTTCATTTTTTCTCTAACATTCCATATTCACTCTTACTTCTCTCTAATTTTTCCGGCGAAGTAAGTATTTTTTAGATTTGATTTTTTGTTTGATTAAGGATTTTTTATTGTTTAAACTTAATTGCTATGAATTTTTTAAGTTTTTTTTCTTTTGAAAATCATAGATTAGAATTACGTTTAATTTCAAAATTAGATTTAAGACTAAATTAGGAAAACAAATCAGTTTTTTTTTGTTTTTGGCCATTTTCCCGCCCGGAAAATGGCCGGCACCGGTGGGCCTGCACCATCGGTGCATGTCTTGTGTGTACCGATGGTGCAAGGCCAATGCACCATCCGTACGCAAGACTTGCACCGACGGTGCAGTTAATTTTTTTTTAAAATTCTTAATATTTTTTTTATATAATTGAGTCTTTAATTTTTTTTTAAAACTAAGGTCCTTAAATTTATTAATTTTTTTCAAAAAAGTTGTTTTAGTTTTTGTATATTTAATGGTTATAATAATTTATTTTAATTGTTTTTATAATTTTTGTGACTAACTTTAATTTTTTTTTGTTTATTTTAGGTATCTAATCAAATAGTCTACTCCGCATTTCAAAACTGTTTTTCAGTTTTTTTCTAAATATTTATGTATGTATAGTATTTAAAAATTAATTAATGTGATATTTTTTAAATTAAATTTTAACTTAATTATTTGTGTATCCTCGTACATAAAAATGAATAAATACACTTAATAATATTCGGATAAATTTAAAAAAATTAAACACTAATGAAAAAGATTTCATAACTTTTTTTAATAAATATATATAGTAACGTACCAAGTTTTATATATATATTAGATATATCTAAAATAAACTTTAATAAATAAAATCTCATATAAATTTAATAAAAATATATAGTAAGATACAAATTTTTTTTTTATATATATATATAATATCTAAAATATAATTATATTTAAACTTTAATTAATAAAATATCATATAAATTGAATAAATAAATAGTAACTTACGAGTTTTGTGTATATATAATATCTAAAATATAATTATATTTAAATTTTAATTAATAAAATTTGATTAAAATTCAATAAATATATATAGTAACGTTACAAATATTGTATATATAAATAATATTTAAAATATAATTATAATTAAACTTTATATATTGGTATATGTTTCACTATTTGTATATTTTTCTAAAAAATTTAGATTTAATTTTTAAAATCGAATAAAAAATCCATGAATACAAACAATAAATATTAAGATCAATTAATAAAATTTTATTATATTTCCATTTTCGAGCGTGAAATCTTGAGTATATTCATCGGTATCATTCAGGAAATACCAATTTCTTTTTAAAAAATGAAACTAAATAAAAAGATTTTTGTTTACTTAAACACATTGAAATAGGAGTTTGGAGGACAAAAAAGGAAAAAAAAAATCATGGCCATGAACCTCCGGTTCAGGGGCTCTGAACCGGTGGTCTTGTACCACCGGTGCACAGACCCAAAACCGGTGGTGCTGGGCCTTAGTACCGATGGTACTGAGGCCCAGCACCATCGGTTCTGGGCTTGTGAACCGATGGTACAGCACCTTCGCACCGGAAAAAAAAAAATTAAAAAAAAAACATTTTTTTTACCTTAGTTCGGATTGATTCATGTTTGATTTCGTGTTTTTATTAGAAAAAAATTAATTTTTTTAAAGTGAGTTTGAATGTTCTTGAGACAACTTTGAATGTTGAAGAACACTTTGAAGAACTTCACCAAATTGTAGTAACATGGGTTTGATCTACTAAATCAAAGTGTTTTTTTTGGGTAAAGATAGTAAAATATGTTATTTTGTGATTTGGGTATATTTAGGATATACTTAGTGTTTTTTTTTACTTAATGTCAATTCTGTAATTAAATGGATGTCTAAGGGTATTTTTGTCATAAAAAGTCAAACTAAAGTCAACTCCATTTTTTGGGTAAACTTAAACCTGTTTTGGGTATATATAGCCATACCCTTAGATATATCCATCAAAATATTATATTACTATCTTTAATAAAAAAAATTAATAGACAAGTTAATCCATCACAAATGTGATAAATTTATATTTTGTTAAATTATTTGAACTTGTTTATGTTTTGGTTTTCAAGGTCCATAAAATTTCAAACATTTTTATTCAATATATTTGTTTTTTTGTTTGGACCGGTATCGTCCATCATATTTTTAACATTGTTACATATATATATATATATATATATATATATATATATATATATATATATATATATATATATATATATATATATATATATATATATATAACTCTTTTCATAATTCTACATCCATAAATTAAAAATATTATTATCGATAATCTAAATATTTAAGTATGTAGATTTAAATTAAATGATGAATGAAATTTGAATATTAAGTTAACTTTTTGTATTAATTTTTTATGCTCACGTGAATATGTCTATTTATAGTACACAATATTTTAGGATAATTATTTATTATCCAAATTTGGTAAATTGGTTCTAGTTTTTTTTTATAGTTTTCAGTTGGCATATACTTGAGCATATAAGCTATATATTCAACTTGAGCTTGTTATTCTACCTAGAAATTTGTTTGAGGTGCATTTGAACTTTATGGAAGTGTTCGTATCTCATCATTCTCCATTGTTATATTGGCCGATGAAAGTTGTTCATATTCCAAAGATTTTATTGTTCATAGTATTTCAAGCAAGTTGTATGTTTATGTCCGATTTATATTTATATCTTCATGTATGAGCGACCTAAATTCATATAGCCGCGTACAAAGTATATTTTTTTATCAATGTTTCTCGTTAGTTTTTTATTTGAGATGTAATTGATTAATGAATGATTTAAAGTTCGTATCATAAGTAATTATTTGTTTTTGTTTTTTCATTTTTGATGAAAAAGTACAAATATGTGTGAGGCTTAATCTCACAAAGCATGATGAGCGTCTCACAATATTACAGCTTTAATATGTCATTAAATTTTATATTTCTTGTAATCATCTCAATTATTTGTTTATGAATCATTATTTTTTTTATCCCATTTATAGTCAAGATTAAATCTCATAGTCTATACAAAACCCTCTTGTGTGTCTTGTTTAACTATTTTATAAATTTTACCTCTTCCCTTTCAAGATATTATATATTGTGTTAATTTTTTTATTGAGAGATTTTTACCTTTAAACCTCGCATATTTCTTTATTCTCTTGTTTTTCTCTATTTATAGATCTTGGTTTCAAGACATCATAATAACCAAATATCTTGTAGAAATATAAGTTTTTGCTTTTAATTTATATATATTTAATCTTATGTCTTTCTGTGCAATTGCGAGAAAATGGGTAAAAGTCGTGTTAATTTAGTTGTGATATGGTAAATGAGCAAACCAATTCTTGATGATGACTCTCAAAATGATATAAATCGGGTTCATATGGATATTTGGAATGATTTAAGTATCCTGGAGGTAATCTACCATAATAAAAATATAAATTCTCATAAGATACGAGTTTGACTATGAACCTTTGATAGGCCATCATTTTGTGATTTTTAAACTTATTTTTTTATTCTCGATAAGCTATGGTACCAATACAAGTCGATGATTCATAGAGGTCTTATGGGTTCATGTCTAATAATAAAGATAAGTAATCCTTACTCGAGCATAAGATTCAACCATCAACTTAAAAAGTCTCCAGTAGTTATGTCTTTATATCTAAATAATGTATTTTCCTTGGGTACTCCAAAAAAATCCTAACGTGATGGGAAATTTATCTAACGAGATAACATTTTTGTAACGTTTTTTTATTTGAGATGTAACAGATAAATTTCCTGATCGTTAGTTTTTTATTTTTAAAGTGTATTTTCCTAACGATATAACGTAACCATTCTATGTAACATTTTTAACTTTAAATCAAGAACGATCAGTGTAAAAGATTTTTTACTTCACTCAAGAGTCTTCTCCAGTTGCCAGCACCCATTATGTTTGTATTTCTTCTATTTTAATTACGGCAAAGGCTCAAACCACAGGTTTTATTCTTGTTGTCTATTTTGTTTGGTCTTTTGTAGTATAGTAAAGAAGGATTTCAGAATCCAAACATGTGGTTGTATCGTTGCCACATCTCTCGGGGTGAAATAAGTTTATTTATATTTTAAGCATGAATTAACATGGGTCTATTGTTACTTGTTATCCTCAGTCATTTAATTAAAGTTATCTCTTGACAATTGTACACTTATCAAAGTATAAAGTGCTTAATTGAAAACGGATTGGAGGTGATGGTGATTTCTTACATGTTTTATATGTTTTGGTTTATTTATTAACTATTATTTATTTTCTCTATATATGTGATTATTTGATTCAAGTTTTTTATCCGACTTCTCAGAAAAATTAGAGATGTCAATTGTTATGAGGACAAATTAAAAAGGATCGTAAGGAAAGCTTGAAAATCTTGAGAAAAACAATTTAAGTCAATATTGAAAAATAATATTGTCATCCATGCTAACAAGCTGAAGTTTGAATGTACAATGAAGTTTATCGAACAAAAAACACATGATGTTGAAAAAACACATATACAACTGAAAATAAGCTTGCCAAGTTGAAAATGATAATGATGAGTGCAAATTAGGAAAAATTAAAAGATAAAGTTATGGCCAAGACTCAAGAATCAAAATTGATTAAAGTTGTAACACGTGCTATCGTGGCCACCAAACATGGAAATAGCATTCATCATCAAATATACAAGGCCTTTGTACGACATGAATCCTTACATGGAATTTAATTGTTAATTAATATAAATTTATACATATAAAGTATATTTTGTTTCCCCAATTCTTCCATTATGAGGCAAAGTTGAAAATTGAGACCTTAACACGATTTGAAGTTTTGGCTACCATTCTCTTGTAATTCTGGTAGAAATATTCTTCCCATAATGGGTTTTACTTACTCATGATGATGTATCCAATAATCTTCTTGCTTATGATTTTATTTTATCTTATGTCTCATCTTTTGAACTACTATATTTTTTTCACTACTTTATGTGTTTAAGCTTTTGTTACGTTTGATATCTTATAGCTTTATTTTTTATATGTGTAATTTTAAACTTTGATGTTTTTTTTTAATTTGAGTACTTTTAACTCTGATTTTAGTTAATTATGTTTTTTTGTTTGATCTTGATTTTAAGGAGATTTTTGTTACCCAAATTTTACAACTTTATTTGACTCCGGATAATTAT
This sequence comes from Limnanthes douglasii subsp. nivea, assembly GCA_036936605.1. Lineage (NCBI taxonomy): Eukaryota > Viridiplantae > Streptophyta > Magnoliopsida > Brassicales > Limnanthaceae > Limnanthes > Limnanthes douglasii. The sequence goes on from JAUPFV010000004.1 coordinate 59,546,287, forward strand.
TTATTGGCTTTAATGGTCTTAAATTTGACTTATAAATCGATTATGATTAGGCAGAATTTATGATACTAGATGAACATGTGATCATTTATGATTAAATGGCCTTTATAGCCTTCTATCGAATGAGGGCCATGTATGATTATAATCTTCAAACAATTTTGATATAGAAAAAAAAATGCATTTGGAGGAGTATAAATGTTATTAATTGATTAACCAAGATAAATGCTTTGTTAAAACCTCCCAACACCACTAAGGTAAAAAAAAGTTTACATGAAATCTATTACATTTCAAGGTAGTAAAATTTCAAGTTTTCTATATTCAACGAATATGAAAACTTATTTTCTTCCATATTAGATAATTTTAAGTACTTGTTTGACTCTTGCTACAACATGATAATAACCTTCTTAATTAAACCCAAGTTTTTTTGCATTCATTTCTCTTGCATTCTGGAATATTGTTCTCAAAACTAGGTTACCAATTTGGAAACACATTTCTCTTTAATTTAGAGTCATATCACCAGTGATTGTAATATTCACCCTTAACCATGCCTTTTTTTTCTCTTCTACGAAATCGACGTCCAATACTTTTTATTTTTCATTTTTTAGATTATAATTTCAATTTGGAGGTTTTAAATGATTATTTTTATGAGAACATACACCATAAAATATACAATTTTATACTTTGTATTCCTTGACGTTATTTTGTATGACCATAATACATATTGTAGATAAATTCAACTTTCGTGTTGTTACTTCCAGATTTCTCTTGATAATATTTAGAACAATTTAATTTGTTACTTCAACCGGACGGTTTGCCTTGTGATGATTGTTCCTGAAAAATATATTATATTCATACGTAAAACAGAATGACATAACCATTTCATTTAGAAATTGCAGATAATTGTCCATAGTTAAGACCCGAGGTATTCCATGTCTACATGATATTTGTTTAAAAAAACTTACAAACCGGATACAATATTATTCGGGCTAATGACTCTACCTCTACTCAGTTTATAATTAATCTACTTGTTATTATAGAAAAAATCGCTTTCTCATGGTTGTGAGTAGTGATCATGCCGAATCGATCTTCTAACATTCGAAATAATAAGGTTCACTCTAAACCTAAATCAACAGTTGTGATTATAAAACCGAAATCAACAGTTGTGAGATATGCAATATTTTTAAAATTTGGGTAGGGCCTGCATGTCATATCCATGAGTTTTGTATCAACAACAATGGTTGACCAATAATACTTTACTAATAACTTTATTTGGATTAACCCCTTAAATGTATAGTCGATTTATCTTATCTTTTTTGTAGGCCTCTTAAAATGAACTTTTTTTTCCCCCGAGACATCATAGGAAAGTTCTTGTCAAAATGTTGTGAATAACATGTCTACAAAGAAGATGTACCTAGATATCTAAAATTTTAAACTTCTTGCTTGAACCTTACTGTGTGACTTCTTTTGGTCTTAAAAGTAAGTTGTAAATTATGACGTATAATATTTATATCTTCGGTTATTAAGATACTCATATCATCAGTAAACTTACACTATGTTGGATTATCTTGCACTATGACCAATAAGTGTCGCAACCTCATCTTGTAAAAGTATATACTAATATATTTTGTTACCGTAGTGTATACTCATATAAAAATTTATCAAACTCTTTCTCTTATTTATGTACCCTATGTAAGTATCCCTTTGTATTTTTTGCTTGGTCTCACATTTCTCTTGAGAAAGATATATTAAAAGTCGTGAATCAATCCAAACTTAATAATCTGAGCATAATTGATTTTTGGCTAGTCTCGTTATGGGTAACAAATTTTTTTTTTTACCTGTGTCATTCATGGTAATTAATCTGAACCTGATCGTTCGTTAAAGCTCTTCACTTATAGAATGAAACCTGTTTGATAGTAATTTCTCCCAAAAATTTTATAGATTCGTCTATTTTTTTATGTTTCATAAACTCATTGAGTTTGACTTTCATCTACTGAGCTTTGGACTTGATCATGCAAAGCCAAAACATCTTTAGTAAAATGACCAATATCATCATGGAACGTGCAATATTTACTTTTGTCCATATGCTCTCGTGCTTCATGTAACTTCTCAAGGCAATTGTGTTTGACGACATATTTTTCCTTTTCGTAGATTATCGCCAACACTTTGGTCAGCTCTGTAAATTTTCCTCTTTGACCAGTCCTCTTGCTACTATTATTAGTAGCCATTTTTTGACTTTTCCTTGTATTACTGTGTCTGACTATTTCATCAGCGTTGGTCGAAGTTGATGCATCATTATTCATTGGTCTTTCATTCTTTGTGCTTATCCGGGTCATTATATTGTTTGGCTAACGAAATTACATGTTGTTGCGGTTATTGTGTCTCCCTTATTATTTTCTCTAACGACTTTGTCCAATTTAATATATTGATCCACTTAGGCTAATAAGTTGCTGACATACATAATTGTTTTCTTTATTATTATCTTGGAGTGGGAGCCTTCTATAACCCCTTGACTGAATGCAACTAAAACTACAAGATCATGATAATCTTGTAGTTCAGTTTTGGTTTCTACAAACTGTTGGGTATATTCTCTTAGAATTTTATTAGACATATTATTACAATAGATTATTTAGCTCCCATCTCTTTTAATCATTTTTGTAGATATACTGAGCATTTTATAGTTTTTGATGCATATTGAATTGCTACAACATTTCACTATTAAATGGTTTGATATGATGTGATGGGTCTCATTCGCTATAGTCCTTGCCAATCTTATGATTTTTGAATAACGACGACATGAGCCCATACTAAATTTTTTAGGCCAAAGATGACTCATCATCGAGTAAATATTCCCCATCCACGTAAAAAATCTTCATGAAATGGTATTCCTGTTGGTACCCAAGTCCCTACCATTTCTCATAAGATAGATTGGCATTGTTCTTCAGCCTAACACTTGGAAAATATTGGTACTAACCTTGGAAATTTAGAATTATATCTTGTTGGGGCTTGTGAGTCCCCATGGTTCCATTTTGAATAATATGGTGCATCATGTTGGAAGCATGCTTGTACTTTGAGGATGTTCCATGACACGGAAAATGAGAATTTTTGCTGATTATAGAGAATATCGGGATGACCCACCAAAGCATGTTGTAATTATGAATATTTTGCAATGAACTACTAGTATCCCGACTAAGGTAGCAGATCCAGGTTGTGTTCCAGCCGATGATGTTGATCTAGTTTCCACGGGTGAAGGAACTGTTTGTTCATCATGTAGTTTGTCACGAGGCTAACAAGGCTCCCTAGCCCCATTCTCTTTTCGATTATGCCTTAAAATATAATATTGGCTTCTTCTTCTGCTCCAATGACGCTATCACCACTTCCTGCTTTGGCTTGAGGATCCTTGATTCGAATTTTCATTGCTATCTTTTTTAGACGTGTTAAAAAGAACTTTCTTATATGATTTCTATTCAACAAGCGATATATTAACATTATAAGACTTGCACCATCTCTTTCATTTCATCCACGCAATAAACAACATATTTTAATTTGGAGGCTTGTGATGTAACAATCGAAACATTTAGTTTATTATTCCCTCAGCTGTTGAGCTAGTCGTTTAAGATCAGTGTGAGGGGTAGCAGGATCTTTCGAGGCCGTAAGTTGTATGCGAGGAGCCTCAATCTCAAACTTTTAAAAAAGATAAAAGCTTTCTTCATAATTTGACATCAACTAGTTTTGAGCTTTCTTCTTTGCTTTGATTGCTTTGGAAGAAAAATATTTCTTTTCCACAAACGACACCAATTGATGTGAATTTTTTTGAATAAGGGAGTTTATCTAGAGTATAATAACTTGTCACAAGTTTGAGAGAGTATAATAAATATTAATTATTTAAGAAATAAAAACAAAAATAATATTTATTGATGGTTGTTATGACATTATTTATACATTTTTACAAATAGAGAATTATATCTCTGAATATTATGAAGATATATGATATGATACTATCTTATTCTAACAACTTTTATTTAAATTAAAATATCTTAAATTTGATAATTTTTATTACGTCTTTCAGACTCTTTTAACACTTAAATGGTGATGGACCAATATTGACACATCAAACTATTTATAGTTCCCCAACCATCTCTGTTTATTTTTTGTGATACAAAATATTTTAGTATTCTAAATATATATATATATATATCACGTTTTTGTGCCAACAAATCATTTATATTTATAGTAGTTATTAAATCCGTAAAATAATAAGAAAAAACTAAATATGCTAAAATAATATTGTAAAACTCGAAGTGTTAAAAATCCAAAAAATCTAAAGCGAGAGAAAAATAAAAAAAATCAATGATATAATTTATATATTTTTTAATTTGTAACTATAAATATATGAGGTGAGTACAAATAAATTCATAAAACTTATGCTATTTATATAAAAGTTTGGCCACTCACCATAATTAGTTATAACAAAAAAATCAAATTCTTAGTTACTTATAATTAAAAAACAAATTCTCTAAAAAGAATAGCCGAGTTGGTGGAGTAAGCAGAACTCATGATCAAAACTTTATTGGCTGAGTCTGTCACCTTGTTCGATGAACATCCACAATTTATAAATGCTTTGTCACTAAAGTTGAATACGAATCAAAATAGTAAATTAACAAAATTAATTAACTAATATATGATATTATGATTAATGGCCGAAGCGTATACATTTATGTCACAAGTATTACAATTTTGTATAGAATTAAATTATGGTCAAGCTATATATACCCAAAACTGGTTGAAGTTTACCCAGTTTTGATTTTACCCACTATTGGTATAAGTTGACCTCGTTTTAGACTACAATACCCTTTTGGAGTAGTATATAAGCCTTTTTTTTACTAAATCCCCTCCATCTCATTTTCTTTCTAACACTTCGTCACTTCTCTCGGTTCCCTCACTTATCTCTACCATATCTCTTATTCTTTCTAAAACCTTAAACTTCTCTCTAAGTTTTTTGGCGAACTAAAATACAGTAACTCCTCGTCCTCATCCTCCTCCTCCGTCATGGTGAATAAGAAAGAAGCACGCTCTTCTCCACCACCACTAAAGTAAGTATTCTAGATTCAATTTCTAGGTTGTTTAGGATTAAAATTTATGATTTTTGGTAGGATTTTTAGTGAAAATCATAGATTAAAGTTAGAGTTAGTATCAAAATTATCGTTAGGGTTTAAAAAGGTAAAACAATTCTTCAATTTTAGCGTGTTTGAAGGCCATTTTCCAACCCAGACTTGGTCAAAAAATGGCAGGCACCGGTGGGGTACGCCATGCACCCCATTAGTGCGTAAGCTTAGTAATGGCCTGTACTCACCGGTGCACAGCCATAACATATTTTTTTAAAAATATTTTGTTATTAAAGCTAAGTCAATATAAATTTCTTTATTACAAAAATGTATAAAGTTTTTTCTATCTATTGTATGGTGTTTAAATTTAACTTTTAAACAACCTTTTATATTTATTTATATTTACTTTAAGATTTTATATATGTTTTATGCGACTACTTTTTTTTATATTTTATTATCGAGTATGGTGATCCATGACCTAACAGTCTTCCCCGATCAATGGTGGTTGACCAAGGGAAAATTTAAAGATCGTTAAGGATGTGGAAGATGAGAGAATTTGTGAAAGAAAACACGGATAATAGTCAATAACGAATGAAACTAAGAAGAAGCGCTCGATGGAGGACGAGACAGAGAAAAATCACATTGATCAGTTATTGCGCTGCATCAACAAAGGCGCTAGAAAAGAAAAAATGGTTGAAAAAACAGCTGATGAGACTGCTGGGGGCTCATCACAGCGTGATGCACTAGCAGTGCGATCATCTACAGTTCACTGATCACGTGTTGTATCACCGCCATCATTCATTTCTTGTTTATCGCCCCCAACGCATACATCGACACGACCTCCACCAATTAATGATATGATGGATGCTACTGTGAACCCGAGCATGATGTTTTGGACGCAGAGAAGGTTGAGGCCATACACACTAAGGAGAAGAGACAGATGTTTGCATTATTGAAATGCAACAAAATACCCCTATTTCCCGACTACAAGAATCACGAGGCATTCGACGTCTTCTTTGGATAAGTCAGTATCAGTTTATTTTATACTTTTGGTAATTAAGTTTTACTTTGTATGTTTTCTTACTTACTATTTTATTTACAGACCTGTACTTCTTTAGGTATAGATGCACATTATAATGTGCTATGTATGTGGGACGTGAGCGCTCAGCCACAGGTGCAGCGCCGATTAGCACACACTCCTTTCAAACCTCTTATTGCTCACTTTCCTTAGTACTTCACGCATTCTGTACTGAATGAGGTACTCCACACGTTCCCAATAAATTTTATCTCATTTAGTGTATGATGCATCAACAAGTTTTCGTTTCACATGTGGAAGACCGCGGTGTTTCTGCTTCTCCAATGGCTCTAATAGGGAGGATGTCTCAGGATAAACAATTTCAAACCATTTCTTGTAAATTTGTTTTATACGACTTTAGTCTTTTGTCTCAATAACATTAATTGCAAGTTTTTCCATATTATCTTTGAGAATATTTATTTTTGTTCGGTTCGTACGAGGTTGTATTTCTAACCTACTTCAATAGTGGTGAAATGCTTCTAAAGATGCTGCTTTTCGATTATTACGCAACTCACGAATCTAGTGGTAACATGGTATACCGTGTGTATATCTTATCGGGCATGGGAAAATGTCATTGCTTGTATCGTGTTTAAAATCCACCCCATCTTTGATAGCGATTTTCTCACTAAGGAGCTCGGTGAAGAGGAAGACCCCTCTGAGATTCCTTCTGAGTTAGATTCGGGTTCTCGGCTTCCATCCATCTCTGAAGACAATGAGGTGGAGCTCGGTGAAGAGGTGGACCCCCCCCCCCCCCCCCCAAAAGGGCTTGCACGGACGAAGAAAAAGTAAAGGGTAATCAGGTATTCTCCTCCGACAGGAGCATCGGCTGACTCACTGTTAGTTCTCTCTCTCTATGAATACTGTTGCTTGGAATGTGCGTAGCCTAAATAACCCGGTTAGGAAAAAAGACGTCACTGACTTCATTATTAGGAATCATATCTCCTTAATAGTGCTTGTAGAAACTAAAGTCCAAAGCCATAATGTAGATTCAATTATTAGGCGTATGGCCCCTTTTTGGCATGTTTTAACAAACCATTCTTCTCACCACTTAGGCAGAATTTGGATCATTTGGAATCCTAGTGTTATCTCAATCTCTAGGGTCTCTCAATCCCCTAAGTACATCCACTGTAACGCTAAATGTCACAATTATAGGGCTTCTTTCAAGTTAACTGCGGTCTATGCTTTAACGAAGCACAATACCGCATTTCACTTTGGAATGATCTAATAGGTTTATCCAAGCTCGAACCCCACCTCCATTGGGTCTCCATGGGAGACTTTAATGCTATCCGTCACCCGAACGAGAGGATTGGCTCCTCTGATTCCTGGAACCAAGCCATTGATGACTTTAATAACTGCTGTTATCAATGCAAATTCAGCGATCTTAGATCTTCTGGATATCCATACACTTGGATTAATAAACAATCCTCTCATCCCATCTTATCCAAGTTAGACCGTGTTTTCGTCAACCCGGAATGGGATGATCTTTTCCCTATGTCCCATGTCCACTTTGGATATTTTCGCACTTCAGACCATGCTACTGTTATGCTCAATCTTGGGTTCCCTCGCCCTAAGCGGAAACAACCCTTCCGATTTTTTAACATGTGGAAATCTCATCCCCTTTACAAGGATATTGTCTCCAACACCTAGAATAAACCTATCTCTTCCACGGGGATGAGCCTTATGTCCGATAAGCTAGCTCGTCTTCAAAAAGAGCTAGCTCTTCTCAACCGTAAGGAATTCAGTGACATATCTTCCAGAGTCATCAGTGCCCAAAAAAGGTTGTTCGACATTCAGGACGAACTTGCCTTTGACCCTCTCAATCCTCGTTTAGTTAAAAACGAATCTGAGGTCTATAATCTCTTTATTTTCCTAAGTCGTGCTGAAGAATCTTTTCTAAAACAAAAATTCAGAGAAAACTGGATCAAGTTGGGAGACAAGAATTCTTCATTTTTTCACAAAAGCATCAAAACCCGTCTTTTCCGAAATAAAATTATCTCGATTTCAACTGAGCATGGCATCACTTCCTCTTCACCATCTTCCGTCTCAAAAGTTTTCGTGATTTTTTTTGAATCTTCTCTGGGTTCTAAGCACTCTGCTACCTATCCTGGCTTGGAAAAGGTCTCAGCTCTGATCTCCTCTAAAGTATCCAGTACTGATAGAGAATTAATGATTCGCGAGATTACTTGTGCTGAAATAAAATCCACTCTTTTCAGTATTGATAGTGATAAATCCCTTGGTCCTAACAGATATAACTCTGATTTTTTCAAGTCTTCTTGGAGCATAGTCGGACAGGACATCTGTAAGGGAGTTCAAGAGTTTTTCCTTTCTGGGAATTTAACCTCTTCGTGGAATGTCACTTCTATTGCTCTCATTCCCAAATCTGAATCGCCTACTGTACCAGCCGACTATAGACCCATTGCCCTTTGCAATGTTGTCTATAAAATTATTTCAAAAATTCTGACCAATAGAATCAAATCTTCTTTTCCTTACCTTATCGACTCCTCCCAATCGGATTTTGTTCCTGGAAGGAATATTTTGGATAATATTCTTTTGTCCCAAGAGTTGCTTCGGGGATATCAATCGAAAGGTAGAGGCAAAAGAATTGCTCTTAAAATTGATATCATGAAAGCTTTTGATAATGTTAGATGACATCTCATCCTCGACATTCTGGTATCGATGAACTTTCCCTAGAAGATGATTACCTGGATTGTAAAATATATTTCTTCTCCCTCTTACTCTGTTCTTATTAATGGAGATCTTCACGGATCTTTCAAAGGGAAAAAAGGCCTTAGACAAGGAGATCATCTTTCCCCTCTCATTTTTGTACTTGTTATGCAAGTGCTCTCCAGCATCCTCAGAAATAAAAGTCTTGACGAAAATTTTCAATTCCATTGGAAATGTCACAAGCAAAAAATCATTAATCTCTGCTTTGCTGATGATCTAATGATTTTTTGTCACGATGATCCCCTCTCTCTTAACCTCATCAAAGATGCTCTTGATGAGTTCTTCTACTTCTCCGGTCTTAAAGTTAACTCGTTGAAAAGTTATATATTTTTCTCCGGAATTGATGATATCCTTAAATCGTCCCTTCTGCAAATTCTGAACTTCCCAAAGGGCTCTCTTCCTGTGAAGTACCTTGGAGTCCCTCTCCTTACTGGCAGACTCTCTTATATGGACTGTCGCCCTCTCCTCCACAAAATTACCTCCCGTATTGACTCTTGGACTTTTAAACATCTCTTTTATGTGGGAAGACTCCAACTAATCAAATCAGTCCTTTTTGCGGGACAGGTTTACTGGTCATCGATCTTTATTCTTCCTTCTAGAATCCTTAAAGAATTGACCCAATATCTTAAGAGATTCCTATGGTCCGGGTCTGTAATGAAAATCCACGGGGCTAAAGTGGCCTGGTCCACTATTGTCACTCCTTATGATGATGGCGGCCTTGGGATTCCAGGTTTAAAAGTCTGGAATCAGGCGACCGTCCTAAAACATCTCTGGTCAATTGTCAGTAATAAGCATAAATCCACTTGGTGTGATTGGATTAATCTGAAAAGCTAAAAAACAAAAGTTTCTGGAATGCTTCTATGGGATCCTCTCCCTCTTGGATTTGGAGGAAAATCCTTCGTCTTCGTCCTCTGGCGATTAATTTTTACAGGGTGCCTATCGGAAATGGTCAAAACACTTCGTTCTGGCATGATCCATGGCTTATCTCGCCGTCATTAGCTCACCACTTCGGCTCAGATATCATTACTGATTCTCGATTGGGAAATGATCTAAGGGTCTCTAACATCATCAATAATGGAGAGTGGAACTGGTCGGCAAATCTAAGATCGGCTCGGGTCCGAAGTCGCGCTAATCTTGAAGAGATTCACAGCCTGATCCTCTCTCTTCCCCAACCAAATATTCTCATGAACGATGTTCCTTTATGGATTACAAAGGGAGGGCGTTCAATCTTCACAATCAAAGACACTTACAATGCCTTGCGTGAGCCTAACCCAGAGATGGGTTGGGCAGAGTTAGTATGGAATAAATAAAATATCCCGCGTCACTCTTTTATTTCTTGGTTAGCAATAAAGGGTAAGCTTGTCACCAGAGACAGGCTCCTTAGTTGGGGCATCAATACCCCGACTGAGTGCCCTTTTTAAAAAAAACGGTGCATGTATGAGCTATAATCCGATTCCAATATATAGATGGAACATGGAAGCTCTAGCATGATTCCGGTTTTAGTAGGTTAGTATAAAATTGGTTGCCAAAAAAGGCCCATCAGGCCATCACTATTCCCAAATATAAACACCAAACAAAAACCTTGCGTCTCTCAACATTTCTAGAACCCTCACTCGAACTTCACTTCTCGCTTACCTCCTCAAACGGAAAATGGCAGCAGCAGCCGCAGGTCCACCGCTACCAACCGCCGCGCCCGAGCTAAACATGATCCCATCGGAAACCCCCGTTCTCTTCTCCCGGATCCGACTCGCCACTCAATCCGATGTCGTATTCCTCCACAAACTGATCCACCAGATGGCTGTGTTTGAACGGCTTACCGACCTCTTCGCTGCCACTGAATCCTCCCTCTCTTCGACTCTCTTCAACTCTCCTCCCTTCCACTCATTCACTGTCTTCCTCCTTGAGACCTCCTCTTCCCCCTTCCCTTCTCTCGCGTCCACCACCACCGCCACCACCACTTTCTCGCCTATCCTTAAAACCCACAACTTGGAACTCCCAATCGACGACCCGGAGAAGTTGGCTTTTATTTCTGACCCCTTTAACGAAATCGTTGTCGCTGGGTTTGTGCTGTTCTTCCCAAATTACTCGACGTTTTTGGCTAAACCTGGCTTTTACATCGAGGATTTGTTCGTGAGAGAGTGTTACCGGAGGAAGGGGTTCGGGCGATTGTTGCTGACCGCCGTTGCAAAACAGGCGGTGAAGATGGGTTACGGCCGTGTGGAATGGGTGGTGCTTGATTGGAACGTGAATGCAATTAACTTTTACGAGCAGATGGGTGCTGAGGTGTTCAAGGAATGGAGGATTTGTAGGCTGACTGGTGAGGCTCTTCAGGCCTACGATTCGGTCAACATTTAGAAACAAAAATGCCTAATTATGTCTATAAGTTCAAAAACTGCTGAATCATATTCGAAATGGAGTTGGGCATGTGTCTGTCTGTTTTACGGAGTATCTTTGTGTTTAGGCTTACTGTGTGTTCTGTTCTTGCTTGGTTTTATGAGTCACCCGAGCTTGAGCACCACGAATGAAATGAAATTTGTATGAGTTTCTAACTATTCAGTGATTATAATACTTGCTTCTATATTTTGTATATATTTGTATGTATCCAAAAGGGATCAAAACTTAGTTGCTTGGCCATTGAGCCAAAAGGAAGACCTGCATACCTGGTCTATGGATCTTGTTTACTACTCATGCTCATGCATAGGCATTTGGGGTTTATGTGTTGTGTTTTGGGCTTATGAATTACTATTTGGTCATGGCTCAAAACGAAATGGTTCTTTTATACTATATACCATTTGCATTGATTCATTTGAGGTTAGGGTCCTCTTGCCCATTATAGCTGTGTAGTCCTAATATTTCACATTCACAATAGGGTAAAGTCAGACAAATCTTTCTGTATAAGGTTGGTTAAGATGGATAGTAAGGGAAGTGGCTTAAAGGTCTTATTATTTTCCGGTTTCCTCGTTAGTCTGAGAAAGTGTCTGAGCTGTGCAAATTCTTTAGTGTTTTTAACCATACACAGTTATGAAAGCTCAGGTTTGTAGATATAGCCTCGTCCTTTCTAGATCCTAGTTTCAGTTATAGTAGATTTGATGTGTATCGTGCTATTAAGCTACTACGTTCTAGACCATTCTGCAGAATATGGCATTTTCTATGGTTTATTAGCTTTGGCTGCTGCCATTTTGTGTTTTACACTTGCCATGGACTAGGAGATATAAGAAGGTCAAAGCAAAGCATGTAACTATTAGTGGACCAGGACTAGGAGATCTAAGAAGGTCCAAGCAAGCATGTAACTAGTAGTGGACCATTTAGATCGGTACCTTGATGTTTTTATGTATTAATAAATAAACATTCTTAAAATGTAGTACATACATGAATGTATGTTATTCTGATAGAATCGTAGATCTAGAATAACATAACAATTTCAAGAGATGGAGATGCATACAATTGAGAAATGGTATGGTCATAGTATGGTACCCATGGAAAGTGTTGGCTAAAATTCAATAGCATCGTAAGCCTGGAGAGCAGCACCGGTCAACCTGCAATTGTTCCATGTTTCAGAGACGGTAGCTCCCATGGCTTCATAGAACTTAATTGCAGTATCATTCCAATCCATCACAGTCCAGTCCACCCTCCCATGGCCCAGTTTCACTGCTTGTTTGGCCACCGCGGTCATCAACAATCTCCCCAGCCCTTTCCTCCGGCAGCTCTCCCTCACAAACACGTGCTCAATATAAAACCCAGGTTTTGCCAGAAAGGGCGCGTAGTTTGGAAAAAACAAAATATACCCAGCTACGACAACCTTGTTTTCTGTTTCGGAGATGAACATGTGGTTATCAGGGTCAAATGGTGGGAGGCTTGAGCTGTGGGTTTTGAGGATGGGAGGGAAAGAGGCGGAGGAGAGAGAAGCGAAAGGCGAAGATGAGACTTCAAGAAGGAGGACTGTAACCGATTGGAAGGGAGGCGAGTTGAAGAGTGTGGAGGAGAGGGAGGATTCCGTGGCTGCGAATATGTGGGTTAGTTTCTCATAGACTCCCATCTGGTAGATCATCTTGTGGATGAATGGCACATCTGACTCGGTTGCCAGACGAATCCTGGAGAAGAAAACTTCCAGGGCTGTAGTGGGAACAGCTGCCATCTTTTTCTGTTGTTTTGAAGAGTATTGCTCTCCAGAAGAATATATAATAACGAAACAAACTCCAATCAGCCCAAGGTGAAAAATATTATATAGTTCAAATTGAGCTTTGGATTTATCTTTTATTTTTCGACCGGAGCTTTTGGATATTTGGCTCGGCTAGATTCCAGCACTACCAGCAACTAGAGCTACTTGTATATTTCTATTGTCTTGGTTGGACCTTATTAATACTATAGTGTCATTTCTTTACTAACTGATTAGTATCACTAATCAGCTCAGTTCGAATTTTCAATACACAACTAGATTGCTTGTTGGTATTATTTGATATTGAACTATAACTAACGGAGCAAGTGGTGGTGGTCGGGCTGTCATTACAAATGTTCGTTAGATGTCGATTGTCGTTGAAGTAGAGAAAGTGATATTAAGAATCAGTCTGATAAGAAAACAGATATAAAATAGCATTAATTATTGTAGTGGAGTAAGTGGAAATTAATTATTCTAACAATCTCTGAGTTAGTGGCAAAAGACGAACTAAATTAAAGTTGTAATTAAATGGGCTGAAGTAGTACAATGATGATATAGAACCTAATTTAAGATAACTAACTATTGTTCAGTAAAAAATTGAGAAATTGACGAGTGAAGTATTTTTAAAAGGTTGGTGATCCTTTTGATCTGATCCGAAACAAAACCATCTTTTTTTAGTTTGAATTTCAATATTTTTGTCATTTACTATTATTATTAATATATATTTATATTTATTCTATAGATTTATTACTTATGGTACTGATAATTGTATTACCGTTTACTTTACAGAAATTGACGAGTGAAGTATTTTTAAAAGGTTGGTAACTTCTTTCTGGCCTTTGGTTTTTTCTCAGCTGCTACAGCGGCCAAAGGATATTTTTCGGCGACCTTCTTCTCAGTTTGCTTCTTTTCTGCTTGGGGTGATATTGTTGATTTTGATTAGGAAATGAGTTCTCTAGAGAGAGATTAATTTAAGAAGAGAAATAATTCTTTGATTTTGATTGGTGCTGCAACTTGAATTTGATAAAAAAGAAAAAAAAAAAGAGAAAAGAGAAAAGAGAAAAGAGAAAAGAGAAAAGAGAAAAGAGAAAAGAGAAAAGAGAAAAGAGAAAAGAGAAAAGAGATAGTCGGCTAAAAAGGTTTATATACTAAGAGTATTTTAGTAAAATTTGAGGTCTCATTATAGTTGAAGAATGTCTCATTCTAACGGGGTCTCATTATAACCAAAACGAGTCTCGATTTAGCGTTGCTCAAATATCTATTGTTCATCACGAGTCACCTAGTCATTTTTAATTTTTGAACTAAATTTTTTATTTTTTATCTTTTTTAAACGGTTCATATTTTTCAAGTCAGACGAGACTTGAAAAACCTAACTTTAACCCCAAAGTGGAGTCCATGAGACTCCAGTTTGGGTTTTTTTTTTTCTTCCAAAAATACATGAATATCTTTACAATCATGATTCTATTAATCAAATCGCAAAGTCAATTGGATTACATTTATCAATTTGGATTCCATCATCCAATCGGACGAGCTTTAACTGTTGTAAAGCTTTTTTTTATTATTGATATCTTTAAGCCACTTCCCGAAAAACTGTGGATATGATTTGATGAAGCAGATGGTTTTGGTAAACCATAAAATTTGATGAAGCTCTTTTTTGTATTCTAATTAGGGTTTTGAGCAACTATTATACAAAGCTTCATATGACTTAAGATTGAAACAAGTTATGTTAAATAATATAGTGTTTTCACTGAATAAATTTTCAATCTTGAAACCCTATATAAGGTTTTATCTATCATATTACCCTTGGATTAGGGTTTCATCTACCGTTTTTCTTTTCTTCTAAATTATGCTGCATCACAGTTCTTCCAAATTATTAATAGATAAAATAGTACACACTCTTGTTAAATTAGACAGCTCAAACCTATTCAATCATAAAAATTGGTCTAGAGATTTAAAAACAACCAAAAAACTTGGTTGTTTCAACCAACTCCCTGTTCCTAAATCATTTTTCTTAGTTAAATGGAATCCTCCTTCCATGAATACCTTCAAACTAAACTGTGATGGTTTTTGTTTTTCAAATGGTGAATCCAACAGTAGTATTATATTAAGAAATCATCATGGTGATCTAATCAAATCAATAAGTTATTTATATGGTAAAATTATTTCTCTTATTGCTGAAACTAGGCATTGCTTGATGGGTTAACCTTATGCAACTCAATCAGCTTAAGTCAAGTTGACATATAAACATATTCAATGTTGTTAAGAAATGTTAAGTTCTGGAATAACTTATTGGTAACTCAAATGAATTTAAGAGATATTCACCCAGAACAAAATTTAGTTCCTCATTGGGTCTTCAAATGGGTCATTTAAAATAAATCATATTGTGACTTTCCCTTATGCCAAAATCCAGCTCATCTTAAGGCTATTATACTATTAGAAGGTTTAAACATAGAATACCTAACAAAATTACTTAAAAGATTGATGGATCATTTCAAACTAAGATTTAGTCAATGAACACTAACCAATCTATGGCAGGAGTAATCCTAATCATATATCAAAGTTATTTTTTGCAGGTATATTGAAGTACTTCAAGGGTGGATTTGGATTCTTTTTGTATGGATTGTTACACAAAGAAGATATAAGTTGTTTGATACCATTAAGAATTTTTTTAAAAATGCAATAGGCATAAATGTAAATCAAAATTGAGACAGTTATATTGTGTTAAACTATAACACTTGCCAATTTGGATTTATAAATAGATTTATATGTTCTTTAAAAAAATGGCTCATATTGAATAAAAATATTAATAATTTTGATATATTTTAATTTTTAAAATCAGTATAATATATATGATTTTGTCATTGTTTATAATTTTTTTCGATTTTTAAACAAATAATCAACATAATCAGCGTTGAATAAAATTAGATTTGCTCACTTTTACATAATAAAAAAACATTAAACAGTAAAATTAATAGAAAAAGAATATTTTTCGTAGTACTAAACAGGATCAAGACTAATATTGTAAACAAAAAATTAAGTAATTGCAGCAATAAATGAAAAAATGATAAAATAACCCTTTAATTTACATTTGGATTTGTGAAACTGATGCATGTGACCCAATCCCATTTTACACGTGTTGGGCGATGGAAAATTCAAGCACATATCAAGTATGCGTGTGCTATAACAACCAATGAGTAGGCATAGCTGAAATAACTTAAAACTGTGTATTTGTGTCAAATTTTTTTATTAGTTAGAAAATTTTAAACATTCATAAACAATAATCTTGTTTTTTGTGACGGTTTTCATACTAGTTAGACAAAAAAATGATCAATGGTATATAAGTAAGAGCATATCTCAACTAATATAATATTTTTTAAGAAGTGAACCAAGGGAAAAGTTATGCACTTTTTGAATCCGAAATGGATAAGAATATATCTCAACTAGTACTATCCGTTCTCATTGTTATATAAGAAAGCAACATATATGTCATTCCATATTCTCAACAATTGATATCATTGGTATCAAAGCTGAGAGCTCTAAATGAAGATATAATATCGTGTGGGTGAAATTCTCGAGTGTCGAACATGCAAATGAAAGTCTATTGAGATGAGAGGCTAGCCATGCTCAAATTGAAAGATCTGATGTAAAGCTCTATGACTCAGAAATTCTGATATAATTAGAGTGAGCTATAAGATCTGTTGTAAAGCTCTATAACTCGGAAAGTCTGGTCTAATTAGAGTGAACTATAAATTTGTGGGAAGTCCTGACACAACTCGATTGGAATGGACAGGTGAAAGTCAGTTGAGAGGAAGCTAAAGTGATATTTTGTTTGAGAGAATGATTTGTTAGGTACCGAACTTTCACATCTATTAGACATGAAAATAATCAATGATATTTAAATAATAACATATCTCAACTAGTATGAGAAAACCGATATGATCTCAAAATAAACAATATCATATACTAGTATGAAAAGTTACTTTCACATCTGTTAGACATGAAAATGATCAATGTTATATAAGTAAGAACATATCTCAACTAGTTTGAGCATACCCATGTGATCTCAAAATAACAATATCATATACTAGTATGGAAAGTGGAAATTAAATTGTTCATACTTATGTACATAATATATACCCCATATATATGTTATTTAGTATTTATAAAGAAACAACTATAAAAGTTGGAATAAATATTTAAAAAGTAATTCATTTATTTTCTTCGAATTGCAAATCTTAAGATGTAAATAAAACTGGGTTTTATTTTTTAAAAGCTTGTTTGGAGTAAAAAACATTTACTTAGTTTTTAAAAGCATTTAGTCGTTTGATTAAATTAAGTCTTAGAAACATCTAACTTTTTGGTTAATAACCTGATAACTAAATGATAAATTCGATAATCTTATAACTAAATATTTTATAGCTAAATTGTTTAGCCAACAACTAAATATTTGTTATTTTTCCCAACTTATTAAAATTATAACGAAACTAAAGATACCTCAAAAAATAAGAATTCCAACAAAACAAATAATTTTTTTTAATATATTACTTGTTTCCAACTAAAACCACTTGATAATTTACTATCTCTCTCATAAAATCCACTAGTTGATCTCTCGATATCATGACATCATACTCGATAAATATTTTTTCACTCCATCCGAATCCTAACTAGTCAAAGCATATACTTCTAACCGAATTAGGTATGTTTTTCTGTATATTTTGAAAATAAATTACATTGATTAACACAAAAAACAATGATTATGACATCTATTAACCAATAAACAAGAAGCTAAGCCATAACCCTATTTGTAATTAATAAATAAAGAATCACATAAGCATTTCTTATCATCTTGGGTGCATAACTTATAAACTAAAAAAATACCAACATATAAGCAAACAAAAGCTAATTTTTAGGATTTTTATATGTCGAGAATAATAGTATTGTCCAAGCTTCAAAATGCATCCCAACTAAACAATAGTCGAATATTGATAAAAAAAAGAACATTTTTATAATCATATATATATATAGATATTTAAGTTATATTAGGAGAAAATCTATCATATATAATTTTATACTTATAACAATATAATAGCCCAAAAGCGCTCCTCTCTTTTCTATGGAGCCGCTTTTCTGTTTCCACTAAAGATAAGCTTTTCTGTTTCCACTAAAGATAAACTACAACTGGCTTTGTGCGCGGCGTGGATGCTCCTCTCCCTGTGTAGCCTCTCGTCTCTCACCGGCAACCTATGTCGGGATGTTTCTTTTATCGCTGTTTCGGTTCAGATATGGAGGTTTCAAGCTCATAATTTTACCTCCACACTCTCAGTACCTATCTCCATTCAACCACCCTAATGGAATCTTTTTGGAAAAGTTGTCTGCTCGGCTTCTCTACCACGCTCTTGCCAGCAAGACACCTTTCATTGTCGCACTTTAAAAACTCATTGACGCTTTGGATTCCTACATTGAAGCAGGATCTGTTTTTTCCTGGGTAAAAAACCTCTCTTCGTCAATGGAGAGAGAAGAACTCTCGCCTCTCTCTATAAACCCTAATTAGGGTTTGAGATCCAAGCCGTCAATAGCTATTTTGAGGCGATTCAATCCCCTCTTTATAATAAGATTTTTCTTTTTAGTTTTGAATCTAGAGTTTATCCTTTTCTTGGTCGTCTCCTTGTTAAATTTTTTCTTTTGTTTCATCTTCTTGCTTTTTGGGATTTCATAGTTTTTGTTTCCCATAGATATACAGTGGTCTTCCCGAAGGGGTTTAGATAGGAATGGATAATCTGTACGACGTACTTGGTTGTCCAGCGACTCCTCTGATCGAGGATTGATAAGTATTACGGTTGTTGGGGACTTTGCTGGCTGTGATTCCGCTGGTCGTGATTTCGCCGTGAAGGTGCATGCACTAGTAAAACAGGCACCCTCCGATCTGAAGTCTACTCTTTGATTAGAAGTCTGAGGCGATATTATCCACCAGATCCGTCTCAGATCGGTTCGTATGGCGTTGCGTTTTGTGTCTACTGCGCCGGAATCTGTTCGGATATATTTTCGTTGTATTCTTGTACCGGAATCAGTTTCTATAGAATTTCTGATGTATTTAGGTGCCGAATCTTTATCGGCGGTAGTATTTGATGCCGGAATCTGTTTCGGCCGTTTGTAGATGCGGTAGGCTATGTTGTATTATAGTGTAAATTTTTTTATTATAAATTTAATGCTTTTAAAAACCAAAAAAAAATATACGTATAAATGTAAATATTTTATGATAAAAATATTCTCTCTCTTACTTTATTCTCTTAAATCTCTTTCTCCTTGAGGCATAATTCTGAGGAGGCATATTATCTCATCAATTGGTGCAAAATATGAACACAAATATTTATTTCTATATTCAAATTCCAATAGTGTTAATACGACATTCAAGACTAATTTTTTTGGTAAGATCATTAAAATTTTAATTCAGTTTGCAAAGCTTAATTCTAATTGATAAACTTGATTCTAATGATTCTTCTTATAAAGGAGTAATGAGAAAATTTTGCGATTTAAAATAAAATAAAATGCAATGATACATTATTGAACAAATTAGACGATCTTATAAAGAAGATCAAAGGTCTTGACGAGTCATCATCTATGATTACAATTTCATAAATTTAGCTTCTTATCTGAATTATAAATATTTTTTATTTCTTCTACTATTTCTACTTAAAAAGGCTTTAAATCTAAAATCGTGCTTGGATTAAAAGTTAAATAACAAACAAAAAATATTTTTCATTGTTTAAGTACTTTATTAAAACAAGAATTATAGTCAAGGTTGAAGTAAAATTATGCATATGATAACAAAATTATTGATAAGATTTATTTTATTTCACGAGGTAACCAAATTTTTAGTGAGAATTGGTTATTCACAAAGAGTTTAAGATTTTTATGTTTTTAATTACCGTATGTCATTTTAACTTTTTTTTTTTTAATTTGTTGATGTATTTCTTTATTTTTTTTAATTGATGGATTAAATTGGTTAATTAATTCATTTTTATAATAAATTTGATTTTGTTAATGATAAATTGAAGTGTGATGTAGATTTGAAGTAAATTTAGTTATATTTTCGTTAATTGCATCCATATTTGGAATAATTTAGTTATATTTTTACGAATCATATCCAGATATAATTAATTTTTATAATTTAGGGATTTAGTGAAAAAATGAAAGCTTTTCTGATATAAATTAGTTTAAAGAATCAAACAAAGTTTGATTTCTTTTATTATTTTATTGTATGTTGATTCATTATTCAATCTATGTATTACCGTTTCAATTTGTATTATCTTTAACATTTTACATATGTGGAGTATATTGTATTCAGTTGTAAACAAAAATTGAGTATTTGTTACATGTTACATTTTGTATTCTACAATATATATGGCGACGTAGTATTTATATATACCAATTACATGATTACATGTTTGCATATAATTTTATCATATTCACACGCGACCAATTACAATGTAATATGATCAATCTATAATATATTGACTAAAAACAACACTACCAGATACACAATTGTGGAATATGTTTGTTGTTTGTAACATCATGTTCATATTAAGATTATACATGAGCCAAACATTAATGTAATAATGATAGACATAAAATACACATGAGCAATACATATGTAAAATTTGTAATCTATATTGGATATATTAATATTAGATCGATATATATATATATATATATATATATATATATATATATATATATATATATATATATATATATATATATATATATATATATATTATAAATGAACAATTTTTTATGTGAAGATGTGAGAACTCACGAGAGGTATGGATAAAGTTTTATGTCTTAACCAATTTTAATTATAAAAATTTATTGTATAAATAAACATGAAAATATAATATCCAAATCAAGTTTTTGAAAAATATATTGATTTAAAAATTTTAAACACGTTAAAAATAATAATTTTCCTATTTTATAACCATTTAGTACTTTTATAGATATAGAGAACAACTATAAAAATGTTATTTTTACTAAATGTAGCGATACTAAAATATAAGGTTAAAATTGTTAAACTTAGTTATCGTTTTGAACAAAAATATCATTTGATACGGAATCAATATATAAATTAAATTACTAACAATAATTACAACTATAATTTTTCCTCTTAATAAAAACAGACACTCTCTTCAATTTTTCTCTAGAGTCAAACTTCATTCAAGACATGTTTAGTTTTACAAATATATCTTCAACTGCCCGTTCAGATTAAATTTACTTTAAATCTTTTCACTTCTCTCTCTTTAATGCATAACCATTTTGATATTATGTTAAAAAAACTCTAAATCAGATTCGAGTTTGTATTTTGGTAGTTTGTAAGTTAGATTATTGTTGTTTGGTATCAAAAATAGATATTATACCCATATACGAGCTAATTTTGATATTTGACTCGGGTTATAAGAGAACTGAATATAGGGATTTGTATCATTATTTCCCAAGACAATGGCGTTGAAAAAAATAAATTTTGTAAAACACAATATACATATGTTGTGAAACACAATATATATTGAAAATCAAGTTTTGTCAATTTTCCGTAGGTTACAAATTTGTTTACGAAATATAGTGTATTGTAGTTGCGAAGCATAGTCTATTTGAATTGCGCAACCTATGTAACACATGTCTTGAAAAACATGATATATTTTAGTTGTGAATCATAGAATATTTGACTTCAAAACATATGAAACTCATATCTTATGAGTATATATTTTTTCATAAATATCTAAAAAAAATTTCGTTATATCATGGAAAATTCGTGCATGTTTTTCACTAGATCATTGGCAAATCATTTTAAAAAATTGTATGTTCTTGGAAAATTCATACAATATTTTCCATATTACCATGGAGAATTGCAGACATACTTCACGATATATTTGGAGAATATAATTAATTATTTTTCCAAAACATGGTGAATTCATTTCAACTACTATAACCATTGATCTATTATTTTTTTCTCGATCCATTTATTGTATTATGTTGTACATGTCAATGTTTGGTGACATAATAATGTTAAATGTTGATTATTATCATTTTAAAATCTAGCATACTAATACTATAATATCTGACAAGAATTATAAAAGTTGGTTACAACATATGCCAAATCTTTTATAACTAATTTACAAAACGTGTAGTAGATAGGTCGCAATGTGGCAACCCATAATCTATGGAACCTAAACCTGTACTTTCTTGTGAAATAATGCTATATTTATTTCACAATATATTTGAAGAATATAATTTACTATGTTTCCAAAGTTTTGGCAAATTATTTTTGTCTATTCAAACCGCTTATCGACTGGTGTTTTATTGATCCATTTGTTGTTTTTGTGTCGTGGTATGACATTTTGGTGTAATATTAATGTCACATGTTTATTAGTATCATTTTTAAACTTAGTCTACTAATAATATAGTCTATGAAAAACATATATGAAACTTTATATAACTAAGCCGCAAAATGTATTGTAGATAAGCTGAAAAACATGATAAACTAAAATTCGCAAAACTTAAATTTGTACAGACTTACGATATGATATAAAGACATATTTCACCACATATATGGTGAAATAGAATTCATTATTTCAGAAAAAAGGTATGAATGATTATTTAAATCATTCTAATCACTTATCAATTGGTTTGCAAACTACAATATGGTGAAACTCGATCTTGCACAAACTTATGAAATAATAATAATAAATAATGTTTGCTAACCCTAACAGGTTTGTGTGTTTTAGAGCTAAGTTGGTTGTATTAATATTTTTTTTATTATGGATTGGGTAGATGTATCACGTACTACATGAATCAATCAAATGAAATTGATATATGAGAAATATATTCCTTTTACATAGCTAAAATCAGTAAATTACACAAATCCTGATCCCACTATGTGATCATCTCCAGTACCACTCCAAGTCTCTTGAGTGAGACATCAGAACAAAAAATATATCTCTTTTCTGTTCATGTAACACAGTTATTTTATAGTTTCAAAACAAATACGACCTATAAAATATAGAAGTATGATGTAATACTAAAGCTAAATTTTATATTTGCAAGATGTAATACATTTCACGTGCAAAACATATCATCATATATTACTTTATATATTATATGAAATTTGAAAAATGTATCTTGTGAAATCACATGTTGAAAACATGTTATATTTGTACTTCGTGTGTTAAATTTGTACAACATATGAATATTTATATAACTTCCTGCAAAAAGAGATATGTCTGTAAAATATATTCTAACATATGTATTTTTTTGTATTATCTATGTCATATGAGAGAAACATACAAGTATAGACTCCTTCTATCGGCTTGAGATCGTGTAACACAAGCAAGTACATGTCCGTTTGAGTACAACACCATTTGGAGATTTATTGATCTTTTGGCTAATTTTAGTGTGAATCCTCCCATTATTGAGGTATTCAGAGATAGGTGGCATTCCGAAAGCAATACATTTCATTTACGATTTTGTGAAATGAATATCACGATAGATGATATGCATGTTATTACGGAGTTGAAGGTCACCGATGATATTGTGAATGTTTCAAACATTATCTTGAAAAAGGAGCTTTGTACTCGCGTTAGCAAGTTGTTCGGGCTAGCGTATGAATAATTAGATGGATGAGACTAGAATGTTTTTATATAATTAGTTTAAACTATATATGTAAAATATTTAGAATCTTTAGATACCATGACACCAACCCCGACCTTACCAATAACGACATGAACCATGCGACGCGTGCATATTTATTTTAATTCTTGGATGCATTATATTTTCCAATATATATATATATACGTTAAGACTAAGTAAACGCTCCTCATTGAAGATATTAATGGTATATGATCGTATGCATAAGATGTCTGCCTACTAGCGCATATCTATCATCATTTGAGCAAAGCTTATATAATATTTAATTGAATCCATACGTTGTTTTATGGCTATGATTGATACATGAATTATTAACCTATTTCATATTTTTCATCCCATATCGAGGTAAGATGTCATACGAATCAAGTTGAGATATGACATACTCAATTCATACTCTAGGTAAAAAATAAACTGGAAGATTATGTTGAGCCACTTGGACGATTCTGACGTAAGTTATGCTACTTATTTTTTTCATTTATTTGGAATGAAGATGGAAAATTATGTTAAAAAATGAAACGAAACATATTTGCAAAACTTAGATGAAATACATTTGCGAAGGTAAAAAAGTAGTTACGAAATTTAAATAAAAGTCGAGGACAACTATATACGATTAAAGCGATCATATTGGAAATCGTAGTACTTGTTTAATATTCTATATGAGCATAATGGATGATAGCACCAGACTACGAGATAGAACAGACGACGACAAACACAAGAGAAGAAGATGAAACAAGAATATATAAACCCTAACCCTAAGTTAGAGTATAAGAGACTAAGAGAACATTCGCAATTTTTATTCATCAAAGTCTGACGGTAAAATAAGGTATAAGATACTTTATATAGCACTACCCAAAACCCTAATTCCAAATAAGGAAAATTACATAAATGTTTTAAAATAAAATAATAAAATAAAATTAACGCCAAAATATCAAAACTGGGTTTCGGAGGCTTTGCAGGTCGAATTTGGGTATCAAACTTAGTGACATAGTCACATTTTTGAAATATGACGGGCTCGTCGAAATATTCGATTTGAGTACCTGTTTGACCCAATTCCGAAGCTTGGGCGAGAAACCAGTCTGTTCGCAGCCTTCGCTACATCATCCATCCCCGGTTGAGAAGAATTCGACCTCGAATTCGGAACGATGAAACATTGACAGAACTGCAAAAACATTGGTGTGTTCACTGCTGATTTCAACTGGTACCAGCACAAGGGTGTGAGATGTGAGAATCTGAATGTTGCAGCTCTTGTCAAGAAGTGGTTTCTCAGCTTTGTCCATTTGTGCCATGCCATCGGCATTACTGTGGTCAGTGATAACAAGATATAATCCACTCACTTTTCTATGTCATCCTTTTCAACCCATTTACTAAGCACAACAGCACTCTTGCGTGTGCAAAGAGTTGTTGTCTTTCCAGTTCCAGACTGTGCTTGTTATATCACATCAAAACCCTTACAGAAAGGAACAATTCCTCTTTGTTGAATAGTAGATGGCTTCTCAAGTTCTGCAGAGTATATTTCTACTAGCAGATTCAAAACATTGCAATCTTCTACACTTAACTTTTTATTATTTCTTTTATTTCCCCAACCATCACCCAAAACTCCTCCAGGTTCTATTACAAAACATAACCTTTTATCCATTAAAACACTAATATTTTCTTCTATGAATCTCTTCATAATATCAAATACAAAAATATCATCTTGTATCTTCACGACATGATAATATGCATCCACAGAGAACCGAAACAAGGGTTCCACTGTAGGATAACCAAAAATACATGGAATGCGCATCTCCACAATAAAAGCTATTGCTTCACAGTCTTTCTTCAAAAAAACCTATGGAATGATGTAGTATGGTGTACTAAAGTCTGAGACAATTTCTTGATCTACAAGTTTCTCCTTAACATTAATTAGATCTTCATTATCCCATTCTTTAACATCAACGCTCTTCTCTTCAATCTCATCATCGTAGACATCATAAATTGGATCTCCCAATTCCGACCAAGTTTCATCAGAAATTTGACCCTGGTAGTCAGCCTCATACTCAGGAAAGAGTGGATGGTCGAGTATCGGCGAACCCTCGATGTCACCAACAGCTACTTGATGGATCTCCTTCGCCTTTGGTTTTTTCAAATTGTAGTTGTGGCTGTGGTTGAATCCTGTGAAAAAGACTTTCGCCTTTGAATTTATGGTTGGAGTTTGAAATCCGGTAGTGGTCAACCTTTCAATATCTTTTATCGCTTTATTCATTTGATGTCGCAACAAATTCATCCATTCATCTATATGCGATCAGAACTGATCGAATTCATCACGGTCGACCGATTCGGCAAACAGAAGAGTGGACTTCCCCCGCAAGGATCTCTTTGGCGGCATACCTTCGTTACCCACGCCGTAAGAGCTCTGTCGCTCTGATACCAAACTGATAATGCGGCGAAAATAGAAGAAGAAGCAACGATAGATGAAACCATAATTCAAGGGTAACATGATGAAACCCTAATCTAAGGGTAACAAAGACTGAAATTTTCAGAGATAAAAATATATTATTCCAAAAACTTAAAATAACTTAAGGCATATGAGGCTTTATATAATAGCTTCTCAAAACCTTAAATTATAATACAAGGAAATAAAATAAATACATTAGAATAAAATAAAATTAAATTTTAATATCATTAGATTTGATTTAAACAATATAAGATATTTGAATAAAATAAAATAAAATAAAAAAGTTTGTGTTTGGACTTTCTCGGCTACATCATTCTCCCCTGGTTGACAATAATTTGTCCTCGAATTCATAGCACCATCACCATCAACAACCAAAATTATTTTATTTTATTTTTTCAATCGTTACATTGGGAATTATAATTGTTGACCTTATCGGAATAAGATAAATTCTTCTCGAGTGTTCCCTATTCGAAGTCACATTGAAGCCATCCAGTTGAAGAAAAAAATAGTTTAAAAAACCTTTTCATAGCCTGAAGACAACATCCCCATGTTCAGTTGATGAAAAAAATAGTTTTGAAAACTTCTTCATAGCCTGAGACAACATCTCGATAAGCAATTTTTACCTTGATTCGACGATTGGTAGCCAATTTAAACTCTTTCAGTAAGCGATAAATACGATCGTCATTGAAACAGCTGGTATGTTCCCTCGTACTCAAATGATCTTCCCGATCTTCATGACCATGTGTGTTGTTCTCTTCCTTAAACCTTGAAACAGAATAATTAAGCTTTAGAAACATGCTTCCCCATAGCAGGGAGTGAGGCTCTGATACCAAACTGATGACGTGGCGGAAAAAGAAGAAGAAGCAACGATAGATGAAACCCTAATTCAAGGGTAACATGATGAAACCCTAATCTAAGGGTAACAAAGACTGAAATTTTTAGAGATAAAAATATATTATTCCAAAAATTTAAAATAACTTAAGGCATATGAGGCTTTATATAATAGCTTCTCAAAACCCTAAATTAGAATACAAGGAAATAAAATAAATACTTTAGAATAAAATAAAATAAAATCTTAATATAATTAGATTTGATTTAAACAATATAAGATATTTGAATAAAATAAAATAAAATAAAAAAGGTTTGTGTTTGGACTTTCCGGGCTACATCAATAGGTCTTTAGTCTATGAGGAAAATTTTGATGCACTATGGATTATTGCGTGTGGATATGAAAAATAGTATAGATGGAGGTTATAAATCTCGCATTCGTAGATATTGAGTTACATGTCTACAATAATTGTGAAAATATAATGAAAAGACAGTTGAGAGTTGCGCATTGGATAATTTTTATGACCAGTCAAGACTTCATGTAAATTATGATAACCTCTACGTCATTTTTGTTTATCATTTCGATATTTCGGTCAAGCATCGGTAATAGTTTATATAATTTTTTTTTGTTGTATTTGGTGTTTGGTACTTTTATCCTCAGACTACTATATTTACGTACATAATGTATATAAATATATTAGTCATGTAACTTGCAAAATATAATCAATTTCATAATAAAAATGAGAGTATAAAATTAAGTAAACAAAATTTAGGGTTTAAAATAATAAAACTCCTACATTGAATCTACCATGAAGCTATAAATGTTTTTAAAAATGGAAGAAATGCATACAAAATTATCAAACTAAAGAGAGAGAGACCATAACAAACTAATATGACTTGAATAATATGGATTGATATGACTTGAATTGAATAGTTGTGAACTTGTTTTTATCAATAAATATAAAATAATAAGTCAAACATTACTATAATATAAACATTATTTTTTTACTAGAAATAGATAATATTTTTTTGTTATATAAAAGTAAATAAAATAATTATACTCTTTTTGAGACCACCTGATAACGCGACAAAAATTGAAGAAGAAGCAACGATAGATGAAACCATAATTCAAGGATAACATATGAAACCCTAATCTAAGGGTAATAAAGACTAAAATTTTCAGAGATAAAAAATATATTATTCTAAAAACTTAAAATAACTTAAGGCATATGAGACTTTATATAATAGTTTCTCAAAACCCTAAATTCGAATACAATGAAATAAAATAAATATAATAAAATAAAATAAGATATTAATACAATTAGATTAGATTTGAATAATATAAGATATTTGAATAAAATAAAATAAAATAAAAAAGGTTTGTGTTTGGACTTTCTGGGCTACATCACCACTTTGTCCTAATTTCTCAGTGTTACAATCTTACCATGTTCAACCAAATCTTACACCATCTGGTACACTACTAGCCTGTAATCCGTAGTCTCTTGTCATTGTTTTCAAATATTTATTTGGGATAACCTTCACATTAGGTGTTGCATGTCAGTAACGTTTTTGTTGAATATGTATTTCTACTACAAAACAAATATAAAATTAAGCTTTGCAAAGCCTTCACAAACCAAAAATTGTGAAACTTATAAAAACTTATCGTATCTTCATTGGTCTTTAGTGTTTTTATATTAGAACCACCGAGTTGAGGTGGTATATTCTTATTTTGTCGATGTCAACAGTCATAAATTTCTAATGGCCAATTCTACCTTTTTTTTTATCAAGTGCATAATGTATGAGGATATTAGTTTTCACGTCCATGTTTTTCAAAACATCGAAAATTGCATTAACATATTGTTTTATGTAGATTGGTGTTCACATGATAAAATAATATCATATTATCTATTATAAAAGCTTGAAAATACTTATTTTAAAGCCTTATAAGCTTACTATTGCATGAGTGGATACGCTGATTGCCTTTTATTTTTTTACGACAAAATAGTCAAAATTGTACTTCAAACTGCTACTTGGACTGAAGATGGTAGATGTAAGCATCAATGACCTGTATATTGCAACTAGCATATCAAATATTTGAAAAATTTGAAAATAAATCAGAAATGCATTTGTGAAATTTATGTAGTTGCATAGCAGTAGGAAATCAACATATCAACATTTGTAGAACATGTCTGGTGAGGACAATAATCGCCTGAGGGTAGACTGGTAATTTCAGTTGGTATTTTACGGTGGTATGTGGGTGTTTAAGTGGTGGTGTGTGGGTGTTTAATATGTTTATAGAGTAGAGAGATAATTAAGCAGCTTGGTAGCAGTTAATTCTCCTTATTCATAGTTAATGCAGGTGGTTGGGTATTTATACCCCGATATTGGGCCCTTATGGGCTTTCGGGTCATATTTAATGGACCCGGGTCATGTTTAAAGACCCATGAGCTCTAAGTAGGAGAGCAAGTAGCTTAGTCAAGAAGTGTTTAGGTGTCTTAGTACTTTTGTCATAGTTCGAACAGCCCTATGTTCATAGTGTTCAAAGTAATCTGTCCGGTCCATGTCCATGTGACCTGTCCGGTTTCCGGAGAGACTAGACCGATTTGCCCTTGTTCGGGGAGCATGCTGAATTCGAGCTCATCACGATCCCCTTTTTTAGGTGTTTGAGCAAGTATTCTTGTCAAAGAACTGAAAAACAGTCCGACCTCAGAAGTAGTTTTCAATTCGGACAGGTCTTATGGGTTTACCCGGACAAATAAAGCTTCACGAATTCAAAACGGTTTTTGCCAGAGTTCGTGGGACACGTGTCGTCTTCTGATTGGTCACTCCAGCCGTTTTTTCACCTTGAATTTCACACCACCTTCTTCGAAAAGCAACCTCTTTAATTACAAGTAGTGACATCAGCGCCGTCTTTTAATCATTGCCAAACTTTTCGAATTCTCCTAGGAATCAACTCCTTTTTTTTTCTTCAGATTTACTATAAATTCAAACTCATTTTCTACTGTTTTACTATCTCTTTCACATTTACTCTGCAAATTTACTCAGAGCTTTCTCTCTCTAAAGCAAAGGTTTTCTTAGTAGTTTATGTTTACAGCAAGGACAGCACTGATCAAAGGTGGGTGGCTCAATCTTTCAGAGTTGGAAAGAGCACAAAAAGTTGAGAAGGAGAGACGAATAGCAGCAGGGCTACCTTCATCACCCGTTGATAAACCAGTCGCCTCCGTTACAGATTCAGATCGAGGCTCATCCTCCTCTAAAGGTACTAAGCCCAAAAAGTTATTTCAATCCACCCTCTCGCCTATAGTCTCTAGTTCCTCAGTTCAGGAGTCGATACCTGCTGTTGAGCCAGGAGTTACAATTACCAGTGTTAGGAAACCTTCGCCTTTTATTGCAATGGGGTCTGACACAGAGCACTCTCCGGAGAAGCTGGTGGTTAAAAGGACAAGCCGGCTAGTCAAAGGGCTAGCCTCCAAGAATACTCCCTCCAAATCGGGGGCAAAAAACAGTAGTTCTGGGTCTGGAGCGCCCATCAGAGCTCCCCGGGAAAGGCCATCTGGTCCGGAGGCCAGCAGTCCGGTACCTCCAAGAGAGACTTCTGCCTCCGAGCCCCAGCCTGAGATGGGAAGTCAAAGAAACACAGAGGGCCAGCAGTCCGGAAGCTAGGCTGAGCCAAGCTTTAATCCTCCCTGGATGACTACCACATATATTCCCCCAACAATCATGGAGGAAAGAATGGAGGACTCTGCTGAAGAAGTCCCTTTCGAGTCTGAGTCCTCCGGCCAGACTGATAATGGTGTTGCCAAAAAAGGCAAGGAGAAACTGTGCTTGAAGCATCCGGACCTGCCGGAGTGCCTTGAAGAGAAGGTGGGGCCGTGTTTTCACAGAGTTGAGCTCAAATACCTCTTGGCTTTACAAAAGACCAAATACGCATTCATCCATACTGGTGAACTGGGTCGAATGTGCACAAAATGGGGGATCCCAGAAAACGTAAAGATAAGGATTCTCATAGATCCGGAGACCCTTATGGATTGTAAGCGGAACGAAATAGTCTTTTTTACAGAGCTATTTAATTGGGGACTCAGGTTCCCCTTGGACCCGGAGATCGTTAGATACTTCCACCTGGTCAAGCTCTGCCCGAGCCAGCTGAGCCCCAACGGCTGGTATACTCTGATGTCATGTATCATGGCATCTAGGTTGTCCGGGATCCCTCTCCCTATGGAAGAGTTCGCAGCTGTGGCCAACCTTTGCAAACATCACCAATTCCCCTTCTACCACTTCAATATGGGGAATGACCTTAAAGCTGTTGATGATCTGTTGGAGTCCGAAAGCAAATGGAGGAGCCAATTTTTATTTGTTAGTGGCGCTTGGGAAAACGGAAAAAATATCAAGGCCGGAGAGAACCCAAGCCTCCTCAGGAGCAGGTGGAGGAGTGATCGTAAGTTTCACACTTCAAATCTTTGACCATTCCTCCTTTTTTTTAAGTTGGTTTAAATTAACTGATC
This sequence comes from Limnanthes douglasii subsp. nivea, assembly GCA_036936605.1. Lineage (NCBI taxonomy): Eukaryota > Viridiplantae > Streptophyta > Magnoliopsida > Brassicales > Limnanthaceae > Limnanthes > Limnanthes douglasii. The sequence continues at coordinate 59,577,803 of JAUPFV010000004.1, forward strand.
TCTCTTTTGTTTTAACAGAGCTGCCCAAGGAGTTCGGGGACTACTTGAAGGTCGGACAGGTCACCTGTGGCAAAATCAATGTTTGGGCCGCAGAGAACTGGGGGAATCGATTCCACAATGCTTTTACTAGTGGAAATCTGGCAAGGTCTCATCTGTGGAACACCACAGGTCGGAGAGACCTGACTTGGGAGGAGCTCACCACTCAACCGTCTCCGGACACAGTGCTCAAGAGGTCCCATGAAGCAGATGGGACACTCTTCTTGCCAGGTCGGGCCAAGGCCCCAAGCAAAATGAAGGGCAAGAAGAAAGGCAAAAAGGTGGTGAGCAGTGCTAACCCTGCCGATGCTGAGAAGGATGCTCCAACTGACCCGGAGGGGCCGGCTCAGAGCCAAATTGATGCTGCTCTCTTGCAGGTAGTGGAGCAAGAGACTGTAAGACAGGAAGCAGAACTCCCAAAATCTCCAAGGGCTTCGAAGAGGAATCGCAAACAGGAGAGTGGTGGGGCAGACCGGGCAGCCAAGAAGAAGAAGACTGCAAGGGGAGATGAGCTTGCTCTCCGGGATCCGGAGCCCCCTGTCCAGGCTGACCCCTCTGACCCAACACAAGCTGAAGAGATCCCAAGAGAGTTTCATACTGATGAAGTTGAGGGGGGAGATCTCAACCTTGATGAGGTGGACATCACCGGTCTAGGTGGGCTTGGCGAATATTTCCTCAACCTCCCCAGAGAAGACTTCGCAAGGCCTTACATCCCTCCGAGCAGCTCCAATACGGTCAACTTCAATGGTAAGACTTTCATTGTTTTCAGTGAAAAGGACACCATAGCCCATTCCTTGCTTAGCAACGTGCAGCCAGTACTCACACTGGAAAGACAAGTCCGGAGTCAGGCAGACATCATTAAAGACCTCAATTCTGAGAAAGAAAAGCTGTCCGGAGACCTTCGCACTGCTACTGCCAATGCTGACATGCTAAAGGAGGCAAACGAGGGGCTAAAAAAGAGTCAAGAGGAAAGCACCACAAAGGTTGCCACTCTAGAGGAGACAATTAAAGACCTCCGGGAGAAGCTGTCCGGTGTGGAGAAAGATCTTACTGCCTCAAAAGAAGAGACTAAGGCAAAGGACAAGATCATCACCAACCTTACTACAGACAAGATTGCTCTTAAAAATGCAGCATCCAAGGCTGTCGAGGAGAAAACCGCTTTGTTAAGGGATCAAGAGGCTACAATCAATGCCAAGATCAATGCCTATGCCAACCAGATAATTAAAAGCGAAGAGCTATTGCTTGAGAAGGTGAGGTCTGACATGGTTCTTTTATTTCATGAAAAATTTCCGCGCAGGAACCTAGGGGACTTATGGCTTTATGTTGAGCCCGACGAGGTTCCATACCACACGATGGCTGAAGGTGACAGGTTTGGCTACTCTAGTGGCTCCTCAGTTGATGAAGAACACACTGGAGAGAGCCCAGACGAAGGGAAGGACGATCCCAAAGGCAAAAAGGTAGTCGAAGAGAAAAGCGACTTAGAGAGCAAGAAGACAGATGAAGGTGAGCCATCTTCAAAGGCTCAAACTTAACCCACAATCTTCTTTGTTTATTTTTCATTCAAACTAAAGTCCTTGGAAGGCCAAGGCACTCTTTTTGTAATAGTGTCCGGAATTTGACCGGACAGGTTTTTGTGTTCTACTTTGACTTGTTTAAAAGTCCTTGGAAGGCCAAGGCAAGTTTTAAGTTGTTTCATTTAATGAATATCTCTGTTTTGTGCAACCATCATCTTCTTTCATTGTTCATTTTAATTTTGATAGCCAGAGTTTAAGTAGCTTTTAGATATTGCATTGTGAGAGTGTTTAAATTCTCCGGCTAGAGTTTAAATAGCCTCTAGATATTCCAGTCCGGATAATATGATAAGGAACAGAACTTTAAACAACATTTAGAAAATTTTTCAAGAAGGCATTGAATTTTATTAAAACCTCTCCGTGCCACCGGGGAGGGGAGAGTATGCCCCCAAATATTTACATGGATGTTTAAACAAGTAAATATTTACACAAGTGTTATTCCAAGTACATCCGGAGATGCTCAATATTCCAAGGATGAGTTAAAAATCTGCCATCTTTGTCTTCCAACCAATAAGTTCTAGGCTTAATTCTTTCAACCACCATATACGGACCTTCCCAAGTTGGGGCCAGCTTTCCGAAGAGCTTTTCTTTAGTGTGTAAGAAGACCTTCCTTAGTACTTTGTCCCCAGGTTGGAAATCTCTTCGTTTGACTATGGAAGCAAACCTGCTCCTCATCAAGCCTTGATAGTGTGCAACTCTAAGGTGAGCTTTAACTCGTCTTTCTTCTATTAAATCAAGTTGACCTCTGATTGCCACCTCATTAGCATGTTCGGAGAAGTTATGAACACGAAAAGAGGGGAGAGTTGCCTCTATGGGAGCTACTGCATCCATCCCATAGACTAAGGCAAAAGGTGATTTTTGTGTTGCAGCCCCAGGTGTTGTCCGGTAGGCCCACAAGACCTCTTGTAAATAACTAGGCCACTTTCCAGCAGCCCCTTCCAAATTCTTCTTTAAACCGGACAGTATAGTTCTATTAGCCACTTCAACCTGCCAATTTGCTTGTGGGTGGAAAGGTGAAGAAAAACAATGCTGTATACCCCTTGAGGCACAGAAGCTTTCCATTTCTCTATTGTCGAACTGTGGCCCGTTGTCTGTTGTTATTTTCTGTGGGACACCAAATCTGCAGCATATGTTGGATAGAATGAATTTTATAACAGCCTTTGACGTTGTACCTGCTAGGGGGGCTGCTTCTATCCACTTCGAGAAGTAGTCAATTGCCACAATTATAGTTTTGCGCCCTCCGGATGCCACAGGGAGAGGCCCTACTAAATCCAATCCCCATCGAGCAAAAGGAATAGGCTCAGAAATTGACTCTAAATGAATGGCTGGTATATGAATTTCATTGCTGTACCTCTGGCATGGGTCACACCTTCTTACCAACTCCTTAGCATCTTTCATGATTGATGGCCAATAATATCCGGAGAGCAAAACTCTTCTTGTCAAAGCTCTAAACCCACAATGGGCTGACCCCTCGCCATCGTGTAATTCAGAGAGGACCATTTGTGATTCTTCATCCCCCAAACAGCGTAGGAGAGGTTTACTGTAAGACTTCTTGTATAACACTTCTCTCAATATGATGAAACCACGAGCCTTGTGTTTCAATGTTCTGGCTTGTGACTTATCCGGAGGCACAACACCATTGGAGAGATACTGTATGAGAGGAAATCTCCAGTCTTGAGGTTGGTTTGCTTGTATTTCAAAGATCTCTTCTTCTTTACCCTTGCAAAGTTGAATGGAGGGGCTTTCAAGCACATGGATCCATGGATATGACTCTGTATATGCTATGGTTGCCAGTGAGTCTGCCAGTTCATTTTCTGTCCGGGGAATGTGCTCATAGACAACACTTTTAAATTTTAGTGCTTCATTCTTGAGGAGGAGTAAATACTTCATAAGCTGCTCCTTTCTAGCCTCAGATTGGCCTAAGGCATGGTGGACAAGCAATTGGGAGTCACTTAGTAGCTTGACCCTCTTAGCCCCACAAATGTAGGCTAACTTTAACCCAGCTATAGCTGCTTCATATTCAGACTCGTTATTAGATGCCCTGAAAGCAAAACAAATAGCCTGGTACATATTGTCTCCATATGGGGAAGTTAAACATATTCCTGCACCACATCCCATAGTGCTAGATCCACCGTCTGTTCGGACGATCCACATTTTCTTGTCTTTTATATCAGTAGCTTGCTCTGAATCCCTATCGGAGTGGAATTCAACCAGAAAGTCAGCCACAGCTTGGGCTTTCACTGCTGTCCGGGGAGCAAAGTCTATGTCGAAGTCCCCCAAATCTAGTGACCACTTAGTCATTCTGCTCGAAATGTCTGCTTTTTGAAAGAAATTCTTTAAGGGGAAAGAGGTCCGGACGATGATAGGATGAGCCTGGAAATAAGGCCTCATCTTCCTTGCAGCTATCACTAGGGCTAATGCCAATTTTCAAGTTTCAGGTAACGTCTCTCAGCATCTATTAAGCTCTTGCTGATGTAGTATACTGGGTGGGGGTGTCTATCGACCTCTCTTACCAGCACAGCACTGATGGCACAACTTGAAACTGCCAAATATACGAAAAGAGTCTCCCCATCAACTGGTTTGAACAAAGTTTTGGGGGAGGACAAGTGTTTCTTGATTTCATTGAAAGCCTCATCACACTGTGTGGTCCATTCGAACCCCTTTGCACCCTTCAAAGTTTGAAAGAAAGGAGCACACCTGTCCGAAGACCTGAAGATAAATCTGTTTAAGGCTGCTAATCTCCCCGTTAATCGCTGTACTTCTTTAATGTTTCGAGGAGGCTCCATTTGGAATAGAGCATTGAGCTGGTCCGGATCGGGCTGTATTCCATGTTCACGTATGATATACCCTAGAAAATTCCCGGACTGCACTCCGAAGACACACTTTTCAGGGTTTAACTTTAGATTCACTTTCACCAAGTTGGCAAAAGTTTCTTGGAGATCGGACAAGTGCAACTGCTCATCCACACTTTTCACCATCATATCGTCAATGTATACTTCCATATTTCTTCCAATTTGATCAGCAAATGCCTTGTTGACTAACCTCTGATAAGTAGCCCCAACATTTTTCAAACCAAAGGGTATAACTTTGTAGCAATGAAGACCTCTATCTGTGACAAATGTGGTATGCTCTTGATCCCTTGGATCTACTTGAATCTGATTGTACCCGGAGAAAGCGTCCATAAAGGAAAGCATCTTGTTCCGAGAGGTAGAGTCTACTAACTGATCAATCCGGGGGACCGGATACAAGTCTTTTGGGCAAGCTCTATTGAGGTCTGTGAAGTCAATGCACATGCGCCACTTGCCATTCTTCTTTTTCACCAAAACAGGATTAGCAGTCCACAAAGGGTATTGAGATTCCTTAATGTGCCCCATCTTTGTGAGTCTGTCAACCTCCTGCACAATGACATCAGCCTTTTCTTTGGAAAAAGCTCTTCTTTTCTGAACTACTGGAGCTACATCTCTCCGGACGGATAAGTGGTGGGATATCACCTCTGATGGAAACCCAGTTATATCAGCATTGCACCAAGCAAAAACGTGCTGATGGTCTTTCAAAAACTTCAACATTTCCTCTTTCAACATTTGTGGCATCTTGGACCCTATCTTGACACTTTTACCATCTTCCAGACAGTGCGTTTCAACTTCTTCGATTGGTATTAATACTCCAGGGGTCTCTCTGGGGTCATCAATTTCACCCTCACCCCTAGAAAGGCCCTCAAACTGCTATTGTTCGTTAATACGAACTGCCCCCAGCGTTCGAGGAGCCAGGGCAGTAGCATAGCATTCTCTCACAATCTTTTGGCTGCTCCGGACGACTCCAACCTGTCCCTGAACAGCATACTTCAAGCACTGGTGGACTGTTGAAGCCACATCATGCATCCTAGAGAGCCAAGACCTCCCCAGAATGGCATTGTAGCAAGTGGGACAATCCACCACAATAAAGAGTATTCTGACCATTTTCTTGAAAGGGCCCCTGCCCAATAACACCTCATCTTCGAACTCCCCGATCACATCTACTGAGCTGCCTGTGAAGCCCACAATTGACTTGTCCGAATTCTGAATTACAGCTGGATTTTTCATTTTCTTGTAAGTGGTTAGGAAAAGGATATTGGCTGAGCTTCCAGTATCCACCAAGATTCGACGTATGTCATTGCCCCCTATAAATGCTCCTATGACAACAGCATCCTCATGAGGGCCAGCAATGTTTCTTAAATCATCCTCATCAAACACAATGAAGGGAAATGAGTTTGGTGACTGGCAAGATGTCATGCCTCCTTCTAGCTGGGAGGCCAAAGTATGAACATGCCTCTTCCTCGAAGAAGCAGTAGGAGCTGTCATAGTGCCCCCTCCGAAAATTGTAAGCTACTCAAAAAACTTAATGAGCCCGGAGACCGACCTAGAACATTCCTCTATAGCACCCACCCTGTTCCGAGTTGGATCAGGATCCAAGTATTCAGATTCCACATCAAACCTTTCAACTATAACCATGGCCCCCTCCGGGGCAACATTACTCGGACCAACCCGGTGAGTATTGTCAGGCCTGTTGCCTCCTCTTCTTTTAACGTAAGCTCTCAACTTCCCCCTTTCAATCAAGTTTTGAACCTCTTGCTTCAACGCTATGCAATCATCAGTGGTATGACCAATATCATTGTGATATTGGCAAAAAGAGTTGTTGCGATGCTCTCTGGGAGACTGCAGTGTTGCCGGTCTCCGGTAGTGTACCTCATCCTTTGTTTTATCAAAGATAGTGGCCACGCTTTCTTTTAACTCAGTGAACCACTCCGGTTGGACCCATGGCCCCCTCTTGTTTCTGGATGGTTGACTTTGAGCAGGAGCAGCTGGCTGAGACTGAGCTTTTGCCCTACCATGCCCCTGTCCGGTTTCTCTTGCTTTGTTCCCGGACTGATTCTGATTTGGAGTTCGTGCCACTGGGGTGGATCTCACCTGCATGTGCACCCTGGTTTTCTTTGTTTCATCGACGTTTATTTGTTTGCCAACCTGATTCAGCAACCCTCCCCATGTCATAGCCTTCTTCCTGGTCACCGAATCAGCTAGATTGCCTGGGTTCAAACCCTGTCTCAGGGATGCTATTGCTACCTGTTCGAAGCAATCAGCCAACCCATTCTTTGTGTTTACAAAACAGCTAATGTATTCTTTCAAGGACTCATTGGGCTCCTGGGCACAATGGATTATTGTGTCTCCATTGCCCTTCAACTCTTTACTCCCTACGAACTGCCTTCGAAAGGCCACCCAAAACGTATCGAAATCTTTAATACAACCCCTGAGGCAGGCTGTTGTACCATTTCAGAGCACTCCCCGTAAATGATTGGGAGAATGCCCTACAAAGTAGTTTATCATCGTCATCAAAATTCATCATGAAGTTCTTGAATTGCTCCAGATGGTTGTCCGGATCAGTACTGCCATCGTACTTCTCCATTTTAGTGCTGTCAAACCTCTTGGGGAGGTTTCCGGACAGGATTTTAGAAGACAATGGAGACTGCCTCCAATTCCTTCCACGACTGAACACAGTATGCTCATTGGGAGTTGCAAAGATACCTGGCTCATCGTGGAAAGCAAAAGGATCCATCAGCATCTTGTCCGTATACCTCCGGTGGTGAGATGATCCTTTGCCAATATGTCTTTTCATTCTTCCATGCCTGTCTCTTTTTCTTGAATATTTCTTAACCTGCGTTTGCTTTTTCTTGGTTCGACCCTCATTGCTGCTAGAGGACAATGATTTTTCATCTCCCTCACTGTCTGAAGAGCTACCCGAAGATTCTGAGCTCGAGTCAGAACTCTCCACAGGCTTGGACCGGTGAGACTTTTTGGAACTGGCATGAGTCTTTTTGGTGCTCGCATGAGTTTTGGAAGCCTCATGCTCTCTGGGGTTATCGGTGTGATGAGCAACTGATGCTTTGGATTTTTCTTTCACGCCCATCTTGGCCTTTTCAGCCCTCAGAGATTCTATTTCAAGCTTTAACATGTCGCGCTCTTGGACAGTGTACTCATCGTTCTCTTCCACCACTTCGAGCAAAGCTGGTGGAAGCTCTGGATTGTCCGGATTCATTCAGACATATTTTCTTAGCTGGTTTTGAATGCTTGATTCAGGCACCTTCGTGCTCCCACTGTGGTCGCCAATTTGGTGATGACAATAATCGCCTGAGGGTAGGCTGGTAATTTCAGTTGGTATTTTACGGTGGTATGTGGGTGTTTAAGTGGTGGTGTGTGGGTGTTTAATATGTTTAGAGAGTAGAGAGATAATTAAGCAGCTTGGTAGCAGTTAATTCTCCTTATTCATAGTTAATGCAGGTGGTTGGGTATTTATACCCTGATATTGGGCCCTTATGGGCTTTCGGGTCATATTTAATGGACACGGGTCATGTTTAAAGACCCATGAGCTCTAAGTAGGAGAGCAAGTAGCTTAGTCAAGAAGTGTTTAGGTGTCTTAGTACTTTTGTCATAGTTCGAACAACCCTATGTTCATAGTGTTCAAAGTAATTTGTCCGGTCCATGTCCATGTGACCTGTCCAGTTTCCGGAGAGACTAGACCGATTTGCCCTTGTTCGGGGAGCATGCTGAATTCGGACTCATCAATGTCTAAGTGAATATTAGCAAAACATGAACATATATAATTTTAAACATAAGAACATATTTGCAAAACACATATTAATTAACTTATAATCAAGTTGATCCTAATTTATTATTTTAAAAATGTTTTAAAACATAATAAAAATCCTCAAAAGATGGTGTAATCGTATAATTGGATTCGGATATCCTAATCCTTTATATCTTATGACCCGTTTTTTAATTATTTATGGTAAGAAAAGCTTTTATATTGTTGTTAAACTTTCAACTTTAGAAGTTAATAAATTATGTTGGTTTTGGACCAAATTAACTTTGTTATATTTTGGTTATTTGTTAATATTAACCTGCTATATTATGAAACGATCAAAGGTCGACAACATTAACCTTCATAAATGATGCATTACAAAACATGCACAAACATGACCTACAAAACGTTCATCAATCATGCATTGCAAAACATGCATAAATAATACATGCCAGACCTTCATAAACGACGCATTGTGAAACATACATAAAGATGACATGTAGAACCTTCATAAGTCATGCAATGCAAAACATGTGTAAACATGACACGCAAAACTTCATATATAATTTATTGTGAAATATACGTAAATAAGACATATGAAACCTTCATAAATAATTATTGTGAAAAATGCGTAAACACGAAAAATAAAACCTAAAATAAAATTTATGATTGAACACTCAGATTATCAAACATTCGCAAAAGTAGAAGTAAAATATATGCAAAACAATGCATGTAAGAATTTACATAATCAGAGGAAAAATATATGCAATGCATAAGATTTGTTTTATAAAACATTAATTGTAACCCGTTTGCGTAATTAGAAGAATATATATACAAAATATAAGATTTGTATAATTATATTTAACTAGTTTGAGAAACAATACTTGATAGTAATTTGCATAACTAGAGGTATATAACTTTCGAAATAAGGGTTTTAATGAAACAATTAAGTCATCTTTAAAGTTATTTTCCTAGTGCAGACCATTCCAAAGAACGTGACATTAAGTTTATGTCAGCTGGTTTTGTTGCTATTGTCGTGCGTTCTAGAAGAAATGACTGCACACAAAGACCTACAAATTAAATAATACGATTAAATTCTTATAAAATAATTTTTTTCTAATAAAAACGATGAGTTAATAATCGTTTACAACGGTTTTGAAGGGCTTATCGGGTGAAAATTATTCATACAGTTTACTAGGTTCTCCCCTATTGCTTCAGTCAAATTGTTGTTATTGATTTTGTGAAAGTTTTGGGCGTAATAAACCATTTTTGTGGCCATCACGTGCCTTGAAGTGGATGTGAATAAGATATAGCATGCATATAGTATAAGAAGAACAACTGCATAACGTATAGTTTTATCTTTTGTGTTGTTGCTGCTCTAATAATTGAATCTTAAACAAAAACATTATCATTGACTTAAGTGATAAAGATTTTAGATTTGTAAAACATACACATATAATGTTATAAAAGATGCATAAGAAACCTACCAAATGGATGGTTGCAAAGGGTTGGGAAACATAGTAATATATAAGCTAATAATATGTTATAAAACGCTAGTTGGATTTTTATATTTAACATTCGTGTACAATATATTCGTTTGGTATAAGTTGATATCTATTTTTTTATCTTTCTCTTTTAATATTTTGTTATAGTAGGCGTATCTCTCGTATTGGTACACAAATTTACCTTTACGTCTCGGATCGTACATCTAGAGAATAATTACTAATTCGATTTATTTATCAACTTCTTTCAACTACACAATTATCAAATCTAGTTTGTTATAGTCGTAGGTCAAAAAATGATGAGCATAATATTTTGACATAACTCTTACAACACGCAAATAACAAAAAAGTATGTTAAATCAAGTTTCATAATATAATAGTAACTTAGTTTGTAACCTATCTATTACATGTTTCGTACGTCAATAAGATAAGGTGTCACAAATATGTTAAAATATTTTTTGCAACTGGTGTCATAGACTATAGTATCAGTACGTTAGGTTGAAAAATGATAAGAATAAACATTTAACATAAGTATTACACCAAACATGTCATATCATAACAAAAGAAACAAAAAATTGACGAGGAAAAAACCAATAGATTACTGGTTAGAATTGATAAAAATAATTTGTCATGATTTTGGAAAAATAATAAAATCTAATCACCAAATATGCAGCAAAATATGTCACAATATCATTTCGCGAGTCTGTGCAGTCCAAGTTTTGAAATTTTAGTTTGTTATGTTTCACAACCTATTTACTACATATATTACAAATTAGTTATATAAAGTTTTGTATATGCTTTAAATAAGGTTTCACAACTGTTGGTATAGACTATAATATTGATAGAGTATGTTGCAAAATGATAATAATAAACGTGTAGCGTTGATATTTCACCGAATGTTTTCAACCACAACACAAAACAACAAATAAAACATGAAAAGACAATGCATATGTGGTATACTTGGATAAACAGATATTGGTAATAAATGACAAAATGATATATATAATTTGCTAACCGTATGGTTAATAATGTTTGTCAAAACCGTAGTACAATATCCAAAAATTTTAGTTTTTAATTTCATTTGTTCAAACATTGACATAATACATTAGAATTTCACACATCATGACGAATTCTATTAACAAACTTTATTTGAGAAATATACTTAATGTAATCTGCAGAATCTAACATACAATATCTAACAACTATATTATACAATATTTTGCACTTATATTTAAATAAACATTGAACTTGAATACGTGTTAATATATCAGTTATTAAAGTAGTTAGTAAGACAAGATTAAACTATTATTTTATTCTCTATATAAGAGACAATGTAATGGCCGACAAACTATTATTTTTTGTCTAAGTATATTTATATTTGTTTGTATATGCATATGGTGTTTTATCTTAGGGACTTCAAACCTACATTTGGTATCAGAGCTTGTGTTGTCAAAGTAATGGCCGACATCCAAGGAGATCAATCGAAGGCAGTTGCAGTCATCAAATCCAAGGCAAGAGGATTCTCAATCCCGATCCAATATCCAACGTTAAGAGAAACAAACTACAGCATATAGGGTGTCAAGATGAAGATAATCTTGCGTTCGCTAGGATTATGGTCAGGGATCGAAGGTAAAGACACGACAAAAAAGATCAATGTGCCGGCAGCCATATCTCAAGCCATGCCAGATGACGTGATGATGGTAATCGCGGAGAAGCAGACAACAAAGGAAGCTTGGGACACATTCAGGAAGATGCGGGTTGGTGAAGATCACATCAAGAAGGCATGCGTACAGGTGCTGAAACGGCAACTAGAAATTACAGAAAATCAGATATAAAAGAAAGCTTGAAAATACACTCCTAGAGATTTGGGTTGGTGAAGATCGCGTCAAAATAATACGTGTACAGCATGGAGCAGAAGACATGTTACACAACAAAGTAATAATGTGGCTAAAAGAGATTGGTGCAACAATGAAGACGACTCTGAAAGCTGACTGTTCAAGAAGTAGTCCAAGAGAGGATCAGCCAACAAGATCTTCAAGAACTCTTTATAAAAAGAGAAATATCATGAAGAAAAGAAAGAAAGAATGTAGCATATGTAATGGTCCAACTATGGAAAGAATACGTCATAACAAACCACCACCGAAAATAAATTAGATGGATGCAAAAGAGAAAGAAGACATGAATCAAGTTCAATATTTAGAGGGAGAATGTTAGATAAATATTGAACTTGAACACGTGTTAATACATCAGCTATTAAATTAGTTAGTAAGATAAGATTAAACCGTTATTTTATTCTCTATATAAGAGAGTGTATTGATGTATGAAAATGAAATGAAAGTTACATTTCTACACTTGTTGTTTATCTAAGTATATTTATATTTGTTTGTATCCGCATTTGGTGTTTTATCATAAGGATTTCAAACCTACACTTATAAGATAAAATATGTGTTGCTATAGTATAAATCTACAAATCTAATCTTTCGCCAAAATATAATAGACAAAAATAATTATATCTTCTTTCATAAATATTATAGTATGAACAAACATCATCGACCGCATACTTGATTTTGAAAATGAGAAGTGGTTTAAATTTAGTAACAAATTTTATTTTTTGAATTTTAGGTTTTCTAATATAATTATTTTAATAAAAATTATTAGTTAAATAAATTGGTAATGTTTTAATTTAATAATGGATTTTAGAATCATACGGATATTGAAATCTAATAGAATTTTATAATACAAGATTATTTGTGATAATAAGTGATAATAAGACCGCCGTCATACAGTATTAAAAGTAGAACATTTAATATGTTGACGGCTCCTCTGTCAAGAATCAAGAACATAGTAACTAACTCTGATTCAAATCTTAATCTTGCTTAGATTATGCCTTCAGCCATGGAAGATGGTAAATTTGTGCCTTCATTTTCATCTTCAACACCAAGATAAAAAAGCTCCATGCCTGTTATCAACCCAGTTCTTGAGACAAAGTTTCCTTCTCTGCAACCCCTGAAACGGAATATTGAAAATGTGAGGATTATGTCTAATACGACATATGAAAATACTTCTCAAAGAAAGAATGAAGTTAACTACCAAGATTCCAGATAAAAGACTTTTGCAGAGCTGTTAAAACCAGGTAAACCTAAAGTTCTTCACAAAAATGTAACTGTCATTCACAATGAGGAGAATACAGTGGTTCGTTTCGAAAAAACTGACAAATCTCTTCTTCTGAAAGCTTTAAAACACACTGTTGTGGGAAAATGTTCCTTCGGGAAACTAAAATACAAAACCATCAAATCATTTCTAACAAAATTCAACTTCACCAGCCCATGCAATGTTGCAATTTGTGATTATCGACACGTTTTCATTGAGTTCGATAACTTTGAAGACCTGAAGAAATTACGGTCTTGCAATGTTTGGAAAGTAGGAGAAAAGATTATGCGGTTGCTCAAATGGAGTCCATCATTTGATCCTAATGAAGAGAGTCCTTTGACTCATATCTGGATTATATTAACTAATCTACCGGAATACATGTATAATGGATCAACAATCTAGGAGATTGCTAAATCCTTTGGTGTTCCGTTAAAGATCTGGATCCCTCAGTTCAATCGAGCTAGATTCAGTTGCGTAAAAATTTGTGTCAAAATGGATGTTTCCAAGACAATGGTGAATGATATCAAGATAATGTTGGGTGAAGATGATGAGTTTGTTCTGAAAGTAGTCTATGGATCACACCTTCAATACTGCAATTATTGTAAACACATTGGCCACAGTGGGAATGAATGCAAAAAAAGGGTCTGAATATACACAATTTAACCAAGAAAAGAATTAACAAAATCAGGTAAAAGAAGACGTTGTGGAGTAAACTAATCCTCAATTGAAATCCTTGATTGTGGACATAGACAATACTATGGAAACTATTGATCAACAGTTAAATCATGGCACTACAAATATACATAATGAAGACAATGAAGGAAGTAAAGATCACAATGAATCTACTGCTAGTGTTGATATAGCCAAAGAGTCTTCATCAGGAACATAAATGAATACAAAGGATCAAGAAATAGAATTTGAAATGATTAAAGCTCTGCAAATCTTGGAGACTAGATTTTTGTTTGAGATCAGAAAAGAGGAAGATCCTGAATCACATTCGCCTTCGAAAGAAAATTCTGGTAGCCTGCCCTGTTCTCCTACAAAAGATAATAGCAGATTATTTATGAACTAAAGTTAGAAAAGCAAGGAAAACTAAAATATGGCACAACAAAGTCCCATCTACGTCTAAACTTCTACAGCTGAAAAAAGCTGTTAAAACCAAATCAAGTAAATGACATTAAAGATCATTAACTGGAACGTCAGAGGGCTGGGTAATAAAATCACAATGAGGAGGCTTAAATCATTACGGAAATATGAAAACCATGTCTCAATGGCTATACAGGAGCCAATGATAGCCTCTAGAAGGATTGAAGGTGTGGGTGATAAGCTGGGCTTCAAACATTTCTTTGTTAACAGAAACAATAAAGTATGGTTGCTGTAAAGAGATGACTTTACTATAAAGATTCCTTTCAATGGGGACCAAATTGTTCATGATGATGTTAAGCATGTTATGTTAGACAAAACATTCAGATTATCAGTGTTCTATGCTAAATGTAAAATGACTCAAAGACTTGATCTTCGGGATTCTTTGAGAAAAAAGAATAAGGATGACACTGAATGGATTGTATTTGGGGACTTCGATACAACTTTAAAATCTGATGAGCAGCTTTCATGCACCTAACTTTTATTCTTGGGAAGTATGGACGACTTTAGAAATGCTATCCTAGACTGTAATATGATGGATAGAGACTTCACGGGAACGAAATTCACCTGGTCTAATGGTAGGAAATGGAAAAGGCTGGATTGGGTTCTTTACAACAGCTCTTGGACTAGATATTTTGACAACACTAGGGTGGATCACTTAGCAAGAACTTGTTCTGACCACTCAGTTATTCGTATCACAATCTCAACGAATCTCAACATCGTCAAGCCTGATTTTAAGTTCTTAAACATGTGGGTAAAGCATGAAGGGTTCCTTGATCTGGTGGAAATAAGCTGGTCAGGGTTTATGCTTGGGAACCCTATCCAAATATTTTGGCATAAGCTGAAAAGACTTAAAGGGGACTTAAGGTTTTGGAACCGTAACGATTTTGTAATGTTTTCGATGCTATCAAGCAAGCAAAGGAGGATATCAGTTTTAATGAGGCAAAATATCTTTCTACAATGGATGCTGCTGACAAAATCATGCTTGAAAGAGCTAAGGATAATCATCAAAACCTTCTTGCTAGAGAGGAATGTTACTGGGAACAGAAGGCTCACAATGATTGGTTGAAAGATATCGATAAGAACACTAAGTTCTATCACAACCTGGTGAAAAAGGGGCTAGGAAGAGTAGAATTCATGGAATCAAAGAAGGTGATCAGTGGTTAGAGGACCAGGATGCTATAGTTGAATCTGCAATAGCTTATTTTCAGAATCTTCTTACTATTCCATCTAATCCTACTGTTGTTTGTAATTCATTTTATTTTATTTCTAAAATTGTTACTGATCAAGAGAATTATATGTTGACTATTATACCTACTGATGAAGAAATTCACAGGGTTATCTGCAATCTAAATTCAAACAAAGCAGTTGCACCAGATGGATTTAATGGCATGTTCTATAAAGAGTGATGGGCTACTATCTCTTCTGACTTATGTGTTGCTATCAATGAGATGTTTAAAGAAGCTTTTATTCCTATTGGTATTAAAGCATTTGTAATCTGTCTAATCTCTAAGGTCAGTTCACCTAAGAGTTGGAAAGAGTTTCGCCCTATTAGTCTGAATACTGTCTACTACAGAATTTATTCAAAGATCATAAATAACAGGTTGGCAGTCATTCTTCCAAGTTTGATATCAGAAGAACAAGGAGCGTTTGTTAAGAACATGAGTATTCAAGAGAGTATTCTTATTGCTAAGGAACTCTGCTACGACATAAATCACAAGGCCAAAGGGGGAAATTCTACAGTGAAGATCGATATGAAGAAAGATTTTGACAAGCTCTCTCACAAGTTCATTCTGGATATATTAGATGCCTTTGGCTTCTGCAGAACTTTTATCAATCTGATCAACAACAACATCAGTAACACTTACTCTTCTCTAATTATCAACGGTATCACTAAGGCTTTTTTAAATCTATACAAGGTTTGAGACAAAGGGATCCCTTATCCCCGAGTCTCTTTATCTCAGCAGAAGAGTTAGTGATCATATGTTTAAAGAAACTCAATCAATCCAACAAGAAAATAAGGTACTGGAATAGAGGGAATCAACTAATACCATGTTTGGCGTTTGCTGATGATTTAACGATTTTCTGCAACTGGTCACCTGAATCCATCAGTCTCAAGAGACTTCATATCCTATTACCAGAGTATATCGGGGGAATTGATAAACAAAGACAATTAAACACAATATAAGCACATCAGAAAACATCATGGGAATTAAACACATCTCTATTCCATTCAGATACTTGGGGTTCACAATGAGTAATACTAACAGAGTCAGTCATTATGATGGGCTTGTTTCAAAGATTAGAAATCGTATCTTGGATTGGGATGGTAAACTTTATCCTTTGGAGGAAGGATGGTACTTATATAGTCTGTCTTGTCTACTTTTCCTAACTATCACATTCAGAAAACTCTTCTTCCTAAAGCAGTTATTAAGAGAGTTGAAAATCTTTATAAAAAGATTCTATGAGGAAGCAAGAATGAAACTAATGCTATAAACTGGGCTTCGTAGAATAAGCTATGCAAACCATGTGCAGAAGAAGGTATTAACGTTAAAAAACTGGATTCTATTCAAGAGACCTATTCTTATAAACTGTGGTATAATCTCAGAAGAGAGAAATCACTATTGGCTAGGTTAATGATTGCTACATATTATAAAGAGCAGCATCCAACCATTCTTTCTAATCCTAGAATAACGTCTAAGGTTTGGGCAAGGCTGTATGATATAATAGATAAAGCAGAAGAGTATATCTTCTGAATTCCTGGTAATGGTGAGACTGATTTTTTGAGGGATAGATGGTGCACTAATAAGCCATTAATTCATTCTGACTTTATGGATGATAGAAACATTCATCATTGTACTAAACTTAAAGACTAATGGACAAATGGTGATTGGGACATCAACAAGCTTCACAATGCAGTAAACAATTCTATTATACCTAAAAATTCTTGTAATCAAGTTAAGCAGTGGTCCTGGTAGAATCAAATGGCCTATATCCCCAGATGGTCCCTTTAACTCTAAGACAATTTGGGACATCACAAGAAGAAAAGGAAATGTGTCAAACCTATTCAACAAAAGATGGAATCAGGTCCCTCCAAAAAGTGCTTATTCTTCCTTTGGAGGGCTCTCATGAACTGGTTTCCTTTTGAGATCAATCTGCAGCGAAGAAAGTTATATCTTGCATCCCAATGCTAATACTGTTGCAATGAAGAGAGTTCCAATCACGTATTGATTCAATATAAGCATGCGTGGAATGTGTGGAACTACTTTAGTTCAACTTTGGGCATTAAAATTACCAGAAATATGACGCTTCCACATATAGTACGCACATGGTATTGGTCTTCTACAGCAATACGTTGTATAAGAACGATACTTCCCGCTATTATCGTCTGGTCCATATGAAGAGCCAGAAACCTTAAAAAACATCAGGATTTCAGCACCACAACTGATTCCTTAATTGACCAGATGTTTTCTATCATCATTGGGCTCTCTCATGCTAACTTGTTAAAGAGAAAACATTAGGGAAAAGATATTAACAAAACAACTCAATTGTGCAGCTTTAATCATCACACCAAAAGACTGATTCCTTAATCGTTAAAATTGACTGCTCCAAAGCTTAACAGATATAAGCTGAATACTGATGGTTCCCCATTACCATCTGGTGAGGCTAGTAAAGGAGCAGTGATAAGAAATCATAAAGGTTCTATTATTGGGGGTTTGGGCAGAATTTATGGGAAGTGCTCGTCCATTGTCGCTGAGGCGAGAGCACTCATGGACGGTTTATGCATTTGTTCTGCCCTCAAGATCTACGACGTTGATATTGAGGTCGACTCAAGTACTCTGGTGGAGCTTATTGGCAGTGGAAAGTCTATATGGTTGCTGGATCCTATACTATGTTTTTGCAGAAGATTAATTACCTTTTTAATGACGATAAAACTGATTTACAGAGAGCAAAACAGTGTAGCAAATTAAATAGCTAAGTACACTATCCAGATGAAGGGAAACGTGGATTTTGACCATGATTCTGCTCCAAATCGTTTGCGAGCAATGGTATTTCTTGAAAGCATCGAAACTGGATATTTAAGAGTTATGGAATAAAATTTCTATTGGTTTGTGATGTTTTGGTCGAGGTTGATGAAGAGAATGAGGTTCAAATATTTATGCAAGAAGGTAGAATAATTATCGACAATTAGGTGAAGTAGACGGACTTTATCGGTGGAAAATTAGTGGTCTTGGTAGCTTAATTGGTTGTAATGGAGTATCTGAATTTTTGTTTAAAATAGGTCGGAAAGAATATTTTAGTTTTAGCGCACTATAATTATGGGTCCCTTGTAACATTTATTAGTACCATTTAATATAAATTTAGATTTTTTTAAAAAATGATAATAAAAATATGTTTTTTTAAAACATTTAATAATATTATACTTGGTGAGTCTAATAATAAATAACTAAATATATCTTAGAATTTAAGAATATTTTTATAAATATAAAAACACTTTTATAATATGTTTAATGGAAGAAAACATATTTTGTAATAGTTTCCATATCTAATACAAATACCAATATGAAATATCACACTGACGGCACGGCATATCATTATAGAGACACGTATCAATTCCTACAAAGACGTACTAATAGTGATCCAAATAATTTCGGTTTGCATTTATGCGGTTGCTGTTTCAATGACACGAGATGCTGTTTCAATGACACCAAAAGACATTTGGCTAATATGGATTCCTTGTGACCGACTCTCTTTGTTATCTGTTTATATTTAATAATTTAAAAAATTTATATATAACTTTTCCAACACTTAATAATTTAAAAATCTTATATACAGCTTTTCCAAGCCAAAATAATATATAACTAGAAAATTGACGGTTTCTTTTAAAAAAAATTAAATTTTGTTTTAAAATTTAAATTTATATAGAAAAATGGTGTGTTTACCCATAAGCAGGGGAACCATACAATAAGTTACCCACAAACTTTCTTATATAATTTGTTGATTCTATTAATATTTTATCCAGATGCAACAAAACCCATTACTCCTATTACATTCACCACAACAACCTTCTCCGTAACCTTCGCCATTTAATTCACGATAGCACAGTTGTACCAAAAATAATGTTAGTAGTATTTATACCTTATATTTTATGTGCCTTTTGTGTCTTGTGATTTTTATGTTACTAAGATTGTCTAAAATGGATCCCGTCCAAAACTTAATAGAAGAAACTTTTTTTATTCATTATTATACATGTTTACACGCATTTCATGTTAAATTTGTTAGCATTTTTTTTGTCTAAAATTTGTTTTCTAAAAGTGCAAATTTTTAAAAAGATTGGAGATGTGAAATTTCGTGATACTTAATTTAGTCCATCCATATACCAAACATAAATTTTGTATTTGAATTTTAGATAGTTATTGGACCAAGTTTGGTATTCAACTTTTTTCTTTTTAAAAATCGATTTGGATTCTTCATTGTTTCTTATTGTGTCCGTTAAGACTTTAATATTTCTTTCTTCTTATCCGAAATTATCTAATTATATATTTTTGGTAACATATAAAACAAAATCAAGAAATTATTAAAAACAATTTTCACTTTCAATATAAAAATTAAAATAGTAAGCCTTCTTATCCGAAATTATCTAATTATATATTTTTGGTAACATATAAAACAAAATCAAGAAATTATTAAAAACAATTTTCACTTTCAATATAAAAATTAAAATAGTAAGCCTTACTTTTTAAAACGCAATGGCTAAAAGACAACGTTTATCTTCACTGACATTATCACATAACACATGTTTCAATGTCACCAGAATTGGTACCGACAATCTGAACCTCAAATAGAACTTGTTAATTATCACATAACACATGTTTCAATATCACCGGAATTGGTACCGACAATCTCAACCTCAAATAGAACTTGTTTTGGTTCTTACTCTTACCTAATTATTGTTTATATAAATTTGATATAAAACATTTTTTTCAAAAATTAAATTTACTTAATTGGATTGAAATTCAACGTAGACCTGCGACATTAAATTTAGAGACCAAAAATACTAATAATAACAACACAACAACTTTCCACTCCTTTAATTGAAAATAGAACAACTATTAAATTTGGATTATAAAATGATCCCTCCTCATTTAGAAAAAAAATGAAGAAAAGACATTTTATCCATTTTATTCAAACAAACTTACTTATATATAAGGTATATATATCTATATATAACTAAAGATTAATTTGATCATAAGCTTGAAGATTTTCACCAGACAACCTACAAATATTCCAGTTCTCGAGAACCTCAGCACCCATCTCTTTATAAAACTTAAGAGCGTTATCATTCCAATCAATACAAATCCACTCAACTCTTCCCCGCCCCAACTTGACCGCCTGTTTTGCCACCGCACTCAACAAAAGCCGACCAAGTCCGTGCCTCCGGTAACTCGACCTCACAAAAACATCTTCAATATAAAACCCGGGTTTCGACAGAAACGAAGCGTAGTTTGGAAAAAACAAAGTGTATCCGGCAACCACTATGTTATTTTCCTCATCGGAGATGAAAACGTCTTTTTCGGAGTCTAGCGGGAGTTCGGAGTCGTGGGTTTTGAGGATTGGAGTAAAAGCGGTCGAAGAGAGAGGTGGGAAAGGCGACGGTGAGAGCTCAAGGAGGAGGACAGTGAAAGATTCGAAGGGAGCGGAGTTGAAGAGTGTTGAGCACATAGATGACTCGGTGGCAGAGAAAAGATGGGTTAGTTTTTCGAAAACAGCCATTTGATATATCATTTTGTGGACGTAAGGGACGTCTGATTGAGTTGCTAATCGGATCCTGGAGTAGAAAACATTTGTTGATCCGTTTCCGAGGGCGGTGGTTGTTTCCGTCACGGCATCCATAGTTATATTTTCTTTTAGATTTGTTTGGGATATGATAGATTGAATTGGGTTGTGGCACTTGTTGTAGTTGGTGTTATATATATAGAAGAATCTATCACCTATTCACCTTTTCTTTTTCAGACTTATTTCCGTATTAATTTTGTCCATGTCAATCATATTTTCTATTATAAATTTTTCTAATAAATATCTGATGTAAATGTTAATTTCTTAATAGTTTAATATTAATATCTACATTTTAAAAAATAAATACTTTCTATATTTAGGTTAAAATATCTATCCTTTTATTTACATACAAACTATAATATTATATATTATATTAATAAAACCCATTAAATTGTAATTTATATTGAAGTCATATAATCACCAAGGAGCCTTATATTTCACGTATCATATTCACAAAAATATTTTGTTTAGTATTAGTTTTTTACCTTCTAACTTTCAAACATAATTGTCACATATCTTTCTTAGAAAGTAGCGTATTCAAACACGCCTCCTGCAAAATCCAAATATATATAACAATCACACGTAAATAAAAAAACATCCAGTTTCAACTTTTAGAGATTAGTTCGAATGTCACCGTTATATTCCGATCCAAAAATATACTACATAAACTTTTATCGTCGATTTTATAGATATTTTTTTATAAAGGTTAATCTTAATTTTGATAATTAAACTTATATTTATACAATATATTATTAATAAAATATTTATTACTAAAAAATATTTTAATTTTTTTAAAACTATTTATCATTAAAAAATATTTTAATTTATTTAAATATGTATGTACGATTTTCATCCTATTATATTGCTATTAGTATTAAAAACTATTTTTAAGTATAAAACATACATATGTATCATTTCTTTAATATTGGAATTGGTACTGTAATAGAAATTTGAAAGTGACAAATAATCCCATACCTAAGAAAACACCTAACCTTCATTTTCATAACAAAAAATTCCAAACTATGTAGTGGTTGAGTTATTTTTCTTTAGTTTACAAAAATCATCTTAAAACTCCCAAAGGTCAATATTATTAAACTAATCATATCACATCTTGATATTGTACTATTTTACCAATTGGAAAAGAAAAATCAGAGCGGAAATAATTTATTTATACATAAATAAATAAAGATTTGGATGTTTTGGATTTTTAGAAAAGTGATTTCGAATAGTAGAAAAAAAATAGATTCATATAAATATTAAAAAAATTAGAATTATTTTGTATAAGTTTTTTTTATATTTGTGTTTATGAACTAAAACTAATAGTATAGATACAAATTATTTCATATAGTTATCATTTTTTTAAATGTTTTTTTAATTAAACTTTTCTCTCTCTATATTAATTTTATTTTTAGAAAAAAAATTTCTTTTTATTTTTTTTAAAAGTTAATGATTTCCTCAATAGAGTGTTAGTACTGTTTGGTCTTTTCAAATGATTTTTTTCCATTTTTATGATCTTTAGATTTCAGTATTTGAAAATTGTTATATCCGATTTTTTTTCATATCATGCGAAATATGACATCGAAGCGTATGATTAATGAGATCTTGGTTTTTAGTTGTAGATGCAAAGTTTTAGATTTTTTCCTTGGATTTTTTTGGTTTAAATCATAGATTTTCAGATCTAGGTTTGTGTTTTATGTATTTATCTTGTTATGTATTTCAATTTTTGTTGTTTGGTTCTAGATTTGTGTTTTACAAATCTAGACTTAGTTTTTATATATTTTTAGGGACTTTTTTGGTCTAAATCTTAGATGTTCATATATAGATATGAGTTTTATTTATTTACCTTTAGTTGTGGTGGTCAATAATAGTAGTTCGGTTGTAGTAGTTGTAGTCCGGTAACAAATTCCGGTAATAAATTCGGGTGGTTGTAGTTGTTACTCGTTGTTGTACTACCGTTTCAACACATTTTACAAGGCCAATTTGCTTAACACACATGTTATTTTTAGCCATGTTCTTATTCTTTCTCCACCTAGGTAAAAGCACAAGCTTCAGTCAATTTTATTTTTTATGTCTAACTACATAATTAGACTCTCGTTTACACTATCTTTTTGTTTTTTTAATGGTTCCGACTATGATAATTTTTTATGTATCTTTATAAAAACATCATTTTATCTATTTTATCTTTTAAATTACAGAAAGAAAATTAAAAATATTATAAACATAAAATAAAACTTGATTTCTAAAAGTTGTAACTTAAGAGTTCCACATGTATATGATTTTAATTCGATATTTAATCTTTTAGAGATAAGATGGTATACAATTATCGTAAAGTTTTAATACACTGAAATTTCCAAACTTTTTGAAACACACTAAAAAAAAGTTTAAAATCGAGGAAACCATTTCAGAAATCGATTTGTTATATCTTTTAACATAAAATCATAAATAATTATACATATTTAAAATAATAATATTCGAATTCAAAATCAACTTCTTTGATATTAACAAAAGCTCTTGAAAAAGTTTAAGATTAAGCAAACCAATTTAAAGATTGATTTGCTATATCCATAAAAGCATCATTTTAAAGAAGATCGCGGGTACAAACATTTAGTATAGTATTAATAATAATAATAATAATCTAGTCCAAAATGAGCTTCTTTTATATCAAAGAATAAATTATTTAAAATGGTATTCTATGACATTTTGCAAGTATTTTCTTTTATAAACTCACAAAAATTCAAACTCTCTAAAATGTTAAATTTTTAAAGAAGCATTTTTTTAACGTATAATATTAGAGTTACAATTATGAGATATAATTTCAATTTCAGTTTTAGTTTTAAATTCCAATTATAAGGCTTTTCGATATTTGGATTTTGTAAAAGGCACATGCCTTGTATTAATTATTCTTTTGGTTGATACAATATAGTTTTAGGAAAAAATAATGCATGCTATAATTTTTTATTATGAACATGCATGCTATAATTTTTTATTTCAAACCTCGTAATCAACCAAAATTATAAAATCAGATAATTTTAATGGTTTATTTAACATCATTGTTGCAAAAAAATAGATTATCGTCACAAAGTCACGAAATTTGTCTCGATAGTGAAAATCTTTATCGTGAGTAAATGATCTAAAACGTTTCAGTAGGTCCTTTAAATAATTGGTCACATAAGTCATTGAGAAAATACTTCAAATATTTATGCAGCCTTTTCAAATAATTAATCGCAATAACATGTTTTATAAACGCAACTAATGCTGAATTTACTACGGCAACCAACATGGTTGTTGTGTGAAGTTTGTCATTGTTCATTTTTACCGCAACACTCTTTATTCGCATTGTGACAATAAAATTGGCGTTGAGGCAAGAAAGTAAACTCGTCGCGCTAATATTGTATATGTGTTGTTGGGAATATGGGTATTGCATATCCCGTCTCCGTATATAAGTAAGAACAACCGATCTCCACACTAGTATGATATTGTCCGCTTTGGCCCCGAAGGGCCGCATGACTTTGCTTTTGGTCCACTTCCAAAGAGGCCTCATACTAGTAGATATCTTCTTACTTATATACCACTGATCATTCTCATGTTTGACCGATGTGGGATGTGGAACTTTGGTCGCCACCCTAACAAATCCTCATCTCGAATAAAGTACCATTTCAGCCTCCTCTCAAGTGACTTTTATTCGCCCACTCTAATCAGGTTGGGGCTACCTGACCATAGAGGCACTACATATGTTACTGCTCAACTCCTCTTAGACCACATTGTCTTGTTCCTTAGCGTCACTCCCCACTCCAATCAAGTACCACCGTTTGATGAGTCACAGGCACTTCGAACTAGGATCTATAGAACAGATCACCTTGAGGACGACATCTGGCTATGTTCGACTTCCAAGAATTTCACCACTATCGCGTTTTGTCTGGGCCTGGACCTCTGATACCATTTTGTTATTAAATCACTATGCAGTTTATCACAAAATGGCTCAAGTACAGAACACAAATGAAACAAATAACTATAAATATAGAACACATTATTTAATGTGGTTTGACAATTGTCTACGTCCACGGGCAGCACCAAAGAAAAGTGTTTCACTATGATAGAAAATGGTTACAAATTTCAGATTGTGTTTTATGTAGCCATAGTAGTCTATTTATAGGGCTCAAATAGAACTTACTAGTTAATGGGCCTAATGGGCTCATACCTCAAGATTAACAATGATACTATCACAATACTTATTTGTACTGCTGAACACAATACACTATCAAGGTATAATATCACTATCACAACACTTATTTGTACTGCCGAACATAGTATACTATCAGGCATTATTCGACTATTTCACAACATATATTCTCCTTGAGGTGAATATCCTTTCTTCACTATCAACAAAGAAACTTCTCTTCTTCTGACTCACCAAATTCCCTTAAGGCATTCACTCTATACTGCAAACATGAATCCAGTTTAGGCACTCTCTAAACTTTCGAATTGATATTGCCTTGGTCATTATATCTGCTGGATTATCGTGTGTAGACACTTTTTTCACATCAACAATTCCCTTCGATATTATATCACGAATAAAATGATAGTTGACATCTATGTTCTTTGTACGCTCATGGTATATTTGGTTTCTTGTAAGGTGTATAGCGCTTTGACTGTCACAAAACACTTTTGTAGTAGTCATATCCAAGCCCAAATCTGCCACCAAACCTTGCAAACATATTGCCTCTTTAACTGCTTCTGTTACCGCCATGTACTATACATATGTTATATAGAAAGCTCCAGTAGCTTACCATTGTGCTTTCCGACTGATCGCACTCCCAGCTTCTTTAACTGCTTCTGCTTTCCGACTGTTACCGCCATGTACTATACATATGTTATATACATATCCTGTCAGAGATCTTCTTTTATCCATATCACCTGCAAAATCAAAATCAACAAAACCAACCACTGATCCCGCAACATCATTTAACAATCCACCAATATCGGTCTTGTTAAAAGTTAAGCCAACGTTCACAGTATTCTTAAGATACCGAAGTATCCATTACAATGTTAAAAGTGTTATATTGGGCTTGATATTATTTTCCGATAATTATTGGATCGAACAACAAATTGATTGAACCTAGGGTATGTTTATAATTATTTTTTATTCTCTAATATGATTATAATGCTTTTTACTTTTTAGAACTTGGATAAACGATTAAAGATCCAATATATTATCAAAGTGATCCTTATTGATGATTTGTTTCAGTTTAAAGTTTTGTAAAATTTATGACTAACAATATTATGAGTATCATTGGTCTAAACAAAATTTAATATTTGACATAACTATTCATGAACATGAAAATATTATATGCGAATTGGTCATTCGGCTGGCTAGAAAAATCGTCCTAAAAATATTTTATTTATTTAATTGATTATTAGACTAATATTATTTGCTCTTAAACTCATACAAGTACAAAGTAGTACACTTACTCAAAGATATTGTATTAATATTACAAATGATGTATTTTATATATGTTAAACTATGTTGTTAGATAATGTTTTGGATTAGATGCCAAATTATGATATTTAAGTATTATGTGTCATTTGTGCATTCTTTTATCCATCAAATACATGTGCCTATAACCTAATAAATAACAAAAACCTTATGCTCAATTGACTAACTTTAAGGAACCAAAATATAATATGTTATTATACTTAGTGTGTCATGACTTAGTATTAAAGGTAAAAAAATGCACGTTCATCACTAAAAATTTTCTATTTCAAAAAAATAAGAATTAAAAATATAGAAAAAATTTAACACATTGAGTTTGACAATCGTCAAACAAGAAATATCTTTAGCATTTCATAAGAGATAAACAACGCGACATACTTTGTTAAAAAACGATAAAGTAGAGATTAAAATACTATTTATCTAGTTGGCCTCTATTAGTGGCAAATTGACTATAAACATACATAACATGGAAATATCAAATAGTGCTTCAAAACTGAAAACACTTAAAATTGAATTTTAACACCCTCTATCAAACTCACAATGCAACAATAATACGCATTAAGATTTTGTCACAAAAAACGAAACTGCGCTGCTAACTGAGCGTTCATGAAAATATCAGCAACCTGTAAACTTTATGGAACATATGAAAGTGAGATGGTGCGGATCTGATGATGTCGACTGAAGTGACAATCTATTTTAATATGCTTCGTCCTCTCATGAAAACAAAATTCTTTGCTATCGGCATGACGCATTTGTTATCACAATGTAGGTAAGTGGGTTTAGTAACATTAACCCTCATATTTGCTACAAGTCATCGTAACCAAACAATGTATGTAAGTGGAAGATGTAGACAAACTTGTGTGAGATATTGACGTAGACATAACAACAGGATTAGAAACAAGAAGGTGTTTAAAAGATTCCAGAATCTAAGGGTTCATTGCAGAGGGTGGTGTGGTGCTATTAGTATCTTCTAATGATGCAGTAGTAGTAGTAAACTGTAGGGGACGGAATAGAGGACAAAACTTTTGAATATGACGTGTTTGTTGCTTTAAAGAACGTTGCTGAGGGGTCGCTTCTGATTTTATTTCTGTTGTTTTCCTCTCAGTAGTGGGCACTGTAATTTCTAATGATTCTTACTTTTACAAAACGTGCACTCATCAAATGCAACTCTTGATCCGGTGGGTGTAAATCTAGATTGGCTTGAAGCAGAAAATCATTGGTTTGGAACATCAAAGACACTATAGAATTTGGTTTTAGACCCCTTTTCAATATGAGTTTTTAGTCGTGTTTCTTCAGCAATGAGTCCATGGAAAACTAAATCAACCATGGGAAGAGGGGATGAGTGAAGAATAGTTCCTCGTAATCCTTGAAAATCGGAGTGTAGGGCCATCAAAAACTGTATCAATCTCTACTCTTATCTTCAGGCAATATAAAGCTTGCAGGCTTTCAGTTCTGCAAAATCTGTAAGAGCTAATTGATCCCATAAATTTACATAACAGCATAAAAATCAGAATTCAGCAAATCATTTTGTTGTAAAGAGCGGATGTCAAATTTTTACTAGTACTGTCTAGTGAAATTATACTGTGTATATAGTCTTTCTAAATGATCCCAAACCTCTTTGGCAGTATTGTATTTGACTAACTGAATACTGATTGACTGAGTTCAGAATTGTTGATCCAAGTCATGATCTTCGCATTATCAGCCATGTGTCAAACAATGTAGCATAGTTCTCAATACTATGTGTATTATAAGGAAAATAATGAAGGAATCAAAGCTGTTGAGGAAGATGTTATTGGTGAAAATAATATCATGTCACCTCAACCTGAAACACATCAGAAAAGAAGTCATAGAGCACCAATATGGATGCATGATTATGAAAGTGGAGAAATAATTTTAGATGAAGAGGTTGAAGTACAAATGAGATTGACACTATTTATGTCTAATGGTGATCCGATGCGTTTGAAAGAAGCTATCAAAGAAACAAAGTGGATTGAAGCAATGATATGTGAAATAGAAGCTATTGAGAAAAACAAAACATGAGAACTTCTAACTCTTCCTGCTAATGCAAAGAAAATCACGGTTAAATGGGTTTTCAAAACAAAATTAAATGAATATGGAGTATTAGATAAATACAAAGCAAGATTGGTGGTGAAAGGATATATACAAAAGAAGGCGTTGACTAAAATGAAGTATTTGCACTGGTTGCAAGATGGGATACAATCAGAATTTTATTGGCTGTTGTTGCACACAAAAGTTGGAAAATATATCAATTAGATGTAAAAAGTGCTTTCTTATATGGAGAATTAAAAGAAGTGGTGTATGTGGATCAACCAGAGGGTTTTGTCAAAAAGGTGAAGAAGATAAAATATATCGACTCAAGAAAGCTTTGTATGGTTTGAAGCAAGCTCCTCGAGCTTGGTTTTGTTGGGTAGAGAGGTATTTCAAGCAAGAATGATTCGACATAAGTAGTCATGATCGCACATTATTCATTAAGAGGGAATGAGTGAAGTATATAATGGTAAATGTATATGTAGAAGATTTAGTTTTAACGGGAAATGATGAACAATTAATTGAAGAGTTTAAGTTGTCAATGACACGAGAATTTGAGATGACTCATCTTGGTTTGATGAGGTTATTTCTTGGTGTTGAAATTCATCAACACCAATATGGGATTCACTTAAGACAAAAAAGTATGCTCATGAGGTGCTGGAAAGGTTTGACATGGCAGACTGTAATTCAGTAAAAAAATCCCATTGTCCCAGGTTCTAAACTCTCAAAGGAAGGAGCTGGAAAAGAAGTCGATGCTACTCTATACAAGCAGTTGGTTGGTTGTCTAATGTACCTCACAATTACAAGACCTGACATAATGTATGTGGTCTGCTTATTGTCTCGGTTCATGGCCAAACCAATGGAGGAACATATGCATGCAGCTAAGAGAGTTCTGCCATACTTAAAAGGTACAATGGAGTTTGACATTTTTTATAAGAGAGGATCAGAGATGAAGGTGAAAGCATACACGGATAGTGTATGCGGGTGATCTCGATGATAGAAAAAGCACTTCAGTTTATGTTTTTTATGTTCAATGAAGCTGCAATATGCTAGAGCTCAAGAAATCAAGAGGTAGTTACTTTGTCTACAACAGAAGCAGAGTACATTGCTGCGACATCTTATTCATGTAATTGTGTATGGCTCAAAGAAATTATGGAACAAATCACATCTGAACAATCTGAGTGTCTGGAAATCTATTGTGACAACACTTCTTCAATTAAACTCTCGAAGAATCTAGTGATGCATAGGCGCACGAAGCATATTGATGTAAGATCTCATTATCTACGTACGAGATCTTAGAAATCAAGAAGTTTTGAAACTGATTTATTGTGGGACAGAAGAACAAGTTACAGATAGAATGACCAAACCAGTGAAGCTGGAAACATTTATTAAATGTCGAAGTTCACTTGGAGTGTAAGAACTAGAAGATTAAACTAGTTGCTTTTCAGGTATATCCAGTTCAAGGGAGGGATTTGTTGGAATTGATTTAATTGCTTTAATTATCTTATTTAATAATTAGACGTTATATGAATTAGTATTTTATACGTTACATCAATTAGCATTATAGAGGTTACCATTCTGGTCAATAAAATCTATCATTTATTGACGAGAATATGTAACGCTTCTTGTAGGCTATTTAAAGACATTTTGTGCTGCAGTTTAGTACATCGAGTCTTATTCTTTCTGCATATTACTCTTTGATATTCTAACAAATAAAAATATTTATTTAAATTCATACAACTCTTAATAAATTATGGGTTTAAACTATTTTGACGATAATTTTAGTTACAACGTGTTTATATTTTTTTAGGAGAAGCGATCGAAGGATTATTTACAAACAAAAGTTGAGATATTCTACTCAAAAGATCTATTGACCAATTAATTCGCTTTACAACTTCTTGCAAAATACGTTCACGACATTCACTGATTATTCTACTCAAATCAGTGATTAATTCATTGTACCAATTAATTCACTTGCAAAAGTTCTCGAGTATCACAATTTATTCAACTGATTGAGCCCGATTAATTCTAGTCAATTCACCGATTAATTCTACCGATGTCGTCGGATTAATTCTAGTCAATTCACCAATTAATTCTACTGACATCGCCCGATTAATTCATGTGCAGTTTCACCAATTAACTTATTGTACTCACGTTAATTAAATTAAAAAATATGTTTGCAAATAATTTAATAATTTAATGGACTTTTATCTCTTTTTTATATATTTATGCCTTTATCAAACAATAACTCAAATAATTTAGTAGATTTTTTTTCACAAATAAAAATAATAATGCAATTATGATAAGTATAAATTGCACATGCAAGCAAAAAGGAAAACTCACATCTATTGTCTATGGATAGATTATTTTAGTTTTGGTGCTCAGTAAAATTTGGTTTGTTATTACAGCGACCACCACTCATATTTTTATTTTTTCTGTAGGATATAATAATATGTTGATGTCTTATTGATGGTACAACATTCATCTATGCATTAGAAGATAATACATGTTTAGTTTTAGCGGTTTATAAATTTCGTTTATTACTTTTTAGTTGACATTATTTATAATTAAAAGATTTATTATATGTATCTACTTAATAAAGGAATCTGATTTCTATTTGTATGTTAGAAAATTTGAGTTACTCTTTAACTTTTTTGACAATGATGAAATATGTTTTTAATTGCATGGTAAAGACGAATTAAAATTTTATTTTCTAAATATTATTAAGAACTCAAAGAATTTATGTCCATAAAAGTACTTTAAACTAACATGTAAAAGTAAAAATTTGGTAAAACTTTTACTCAAGTGAGTGGATTATATTTTTTTAACTAGAACTAAAAGCTTGGTACCATAGTTTATTAAGTTTTTTAGATTATTCTTGTTTTGATGTTTGCCTCGAGCTTAGTAAGAGAAAATCTATCAAAAATAATATATATATATATATATATATATATATATATATATTATCAAACCAATCTCTACAATATTATAAAGTGGTGAACGATATTTCAGTCATCAATGTTTTTTCATATTATACGTATATTTATTTTATTCACAAAAAACCAAAAAACACTAATAAGTTCATAGATTTTACAGACAATGGTTGAAAATCAGCTTTGCAAAAGCATTAAGTGAGTCATATCTTATAGTGGTGGTGACTATAAAAGATATAACGATTCAAGTGATAAATATAATGGATTATTTATGAAATTCTTAGAGGAGTACAAATATTTCCTTGGTATATGATGTCGGGTTTGCTAGCATAGATTAAGTATATAAAAAATAGATACATACATTAAAGGCTATGATAAAAAGTAGGAGCAATCATTCAATTTAACTCATATCACTATGGGAGGAAACAATAAAGTATCTGACTTATCATTTTCATAGAGTTCCAACTAAAGTGACCATTAAAACACTGTATGACACAATCAATACTATAGCCAAAGGTTCATGTAATCCATTAGATATGGATACCTAACAAAAACTTTTCCAGACATAACTATTGTCAGGCTTGGAATTGGATAGAACTGAATGTATCCAAGCCTCTCAATACAAAACTATGAATTGACTTCGGGAAACACGATGGTTACTAACTAGATATTATATATAGTATCATCCAATTATATTGTCTAGATTGTTTCCATCTTGGAGATAACAGCCAACAATGTAAAAAAACAAATAAAAACCGATGTAACAAAATATTAGAATTTAGTCACAAC
Source organism: Limnanthes douglasii subsp. nivea (assembly GCA_036936605.1). Taxonomy (NCBI): domain Eukaryota; kingdom Viridiplantae; phylum Streptophyta; class Magnoliopsida; order Brassicales; family Limnanthaceae; genus Limnanthes; species Limnanthes douglasii. The sequence goes on from JAUPFV010000004.1 coordinate 59,609,913, forward strand.
AGATGACCAAACAAATAAAAACCGATGTAACAAAAGATTATAATTTAGTTACAACAGAAATATTCGAACAACTCCCGTTGCATAACACAATTTGAGATATTGTCTAATTATTTGAACGTAAGAAGTTGTTTGGTTGTAAATGGATATTCATATATAGACGAGATTATAAGGGTAATATGGAAAATCATAAAGTATGACTTGTGATGAAATATTTTACTCATTGTGAAAAAATTATCTTTAAAAATATATTTTTGTTAATTTTATAAAAGGATTTTCTTTTTGAAGATAGTTACATATTTTGACATAAATTATTGTCAAATAGATATGAAAACCGTTTTAATAAATGGTGACATTGAGAAAATGATCTATTTTTTAAAACTTGAAACATTGGAGATCATACATGTCAAAAGATTTCTCTATTATTTTCAAAGGATAAAACATCATATGTTGACATATATGAAGTTGGATAAGTAGAGATCATTATATACTCCAACTTTGATTTTTCCATTTGTGTGGATACTCGTTGTTTAAGTTTGGCCATCATAGTCAATTTAGCAGGAGGCGCAAGTTTTGCATAAAAATTTCAAATAAACATTTCATTTTCTATTATGGAAATAATGTTTTTTCCACGTTTCAATACATTTTAACCATGCACTTTGGTTGCAAAAATATGCTACAATATTGGTAATTATATTAAAAAAAATAGTTGTTAAATGTAGGCTTAAATTTCTAAATTAATTTAGTCTTCTATATTCTTTTCTAAATCAGTCTACTATATTAATTTAGTCTTCTATATTAATTAAATTTCTAAATTAATTAGATTTTTATATTAATTAGATATTCTATATTAATTATATTGCTATATTAATTAGATTTCTTATATTTATTAGATATTCAATATTCATTTGATATTCAATATTAGTTGGATATTTCATATTAATAGGATATTCTGTATTAATTAAATCTTATATTAATTTAGTCTTCTATATTTATTAGATTTCCTATTAATTTGGTCTTCTATATAGCTTTGCAATTTGTGACGAGACGCGATGTGAGCTTTATATTTCTTCAGGGAGAGAAACTAGCTCTAGGTCTTTTGAGAGATAAGTGAGGTTAGAGATAAACACTGAAGAGAAGGTTTTGTGAATCACGAGTGATTGAGTCCTTTGTTTATGAGAGTCTTTATGTAACCTACTTATATATAAAAAATGGTTGTTGCCCGTAGGATTTCTTCACGGTCCGAACCATGTAAATATCTTGTTGTGCGATTGTTTTACGTTATGTTTTTCTTATTAACTTTGTTCTTGAAATAAGGTAAGAGATGAAGTTCGTATTACTTCATATGAACTCTTTGCTAGATTTTCGCTAACTATTTGTCACTGCTTCAGATAAGTAGCTAAGATTCTGCCTAGCAAGTCTTGTTAGGGCTGGATCGCATCTTGTTCGGATATTGATGGTTTCCATAACAAGTGGTGCGGTGAATGGGGAGATCGAATATCAATATTCTTTGTTGGTGAAGAAGACAAAGTAGAAAGTCGAACAACGTAGATCTTGGAGTAAAGTCGAGCGCAACCACAATGATGATTCCATGAGGAAAATATTAGATTCAAGTATGGGGAATGGATCTGCTGGGATTCGATTGGAGGCAGTTGGAAGCTTGTCAAAGCAGGTGGAGATTCAATCCAGGAAGTACCTGAAGAGGTTTATGACTGACAATGGTGTGGTGTTAGTGAACCGATCATTCACTAGCTATTGTTCTAAATTTAGTATGCATAGGCGCAAAATTTGGAAGAGTACCTCGAAGCACGTAAATTACTTGGAGTAAGGGTTATGCTTTTGACAGTTGGACATAACAAGAGATTGAGTGAATGAGCTGTTTTGGACACCTAACATCGTCAACAGGAACCCCTGGACTATTAGTCATCATAGAGATGTAATAGGTACCAGAGGTGGAGCTGGAGTTGAAATGGATTTTCAACATAAGGGTAGAGATGTGAATACCTCTACGAAAGCTGTTTTCAAGCTAGGTTCGGGTTTGGCCTTTGCAAAGGAAGTTCAACCATTGTTCGGTTCTGGTCTTGATATGAAGTTTGATGGGTCAAAGGCTTCAGATGTTCAAACTATGGAGTAATTATCAAGTGTTGCTCAGTCTGATCTTTGGATATATCAAATAGATATTACTACCGCTTTCTTCGATGTAGAAGGTTGGTAGACTAGTCTATTGGGAAGTATGGCATTGATAGAGTTCGCGGACTGCATGAGAATTGATCACTCCAGACGTGCAGGTGGACAGTTTGTCTTCATTGAGTATTTGAAGCATCAAGTTAACATATATTGAGAAAGATTAAAGTCATCATCAAGTGATTTAATAGCATCAATAATATCATGCTCACATGTATCTTCTTGTTTCATTCTTCTTTCACAAAGTATTTCAGGTTCCACATTAACTGAGTTGATTCATTTATTTGCATCTGTTGTACAATGTTATTCTGACATTTTGCTAGACTTATCCCGATGATTCACAAAAACTAACTTAAACTTGGTTTGCTGATCTACATTGTTCTTCTTCTGGATTTGTGGAGTTTATTGGTGAAAAGGTAGGTTCATTCACTAGCTCCTGGATTTTGTGAGTGATTGTCCTATCTGAATCATGTTTTAGTTTTTTGAAGGAAGATTCATCATGACCCACATAGAAGCAGTTACCACTGCATTTAGGTACGTCTTTGTAAGTAATGTGAATCCAGGCACCTTTGTTGCATCCAAAACCCATCCATACATGATGTTGAAGCTTCTTGGAGATATCAATCTCTACCCAAGTATAACAGGTATTGTAAAATTCTCTGTTCATTCGTGGAATACAAGATTTGATTGGATTACCAATTGAAGATGTTATTGAGTCAATAATATCTTCATTATAGAGATATTGAGGTAGGTTTTCTATCATTATCCAAGTAGGAACAATAGGACATTTCCTTTTCGGGGTAAAAGATGGCAGCCATTTGAATGTTCTCATTGATTATTCTCCTACTGTTTAGACCCCTTGAGACCCTATTTTACTGATATCATTCTTTAACGAGAATTCAAGGAATAAGTTTCTTAAGTACCGATTGGAATAGAAAAAATCCCCGTCAAATTTTTTAGCTTCAAAGAATCTGTCAAAAACTTGCTTCTTAGGCATGTCTTTTGTCAATTTTCCGATTAGAGTGTGTGAAGAAGATTGTTGAAGAGAATCATTAATATATTCCTCAAATTGTAAAGCTACATGGTATTCTTTATATTAAGTACATATAGGTTTGAAAGTTGTGCTTGATTTTGGTTGTAAAACTACTACCGAGTATGATTTACGACTGGTATTAACTAAGGTTTGTCGATGAACACCATTGAGTATTTTTTTTTTTGCAGGTTTGGTGCGTCAGATGACATGAGAGGTAAACTCTTTCTAGTCTTGGTTTTCTTTGTTACTTATATTCTCCATTTTCTTCTTTATTATATTAGAGATGACAAGCAACCTTGGGGAGAATAGGAAGCTGAGATGATTTTATTTGAGTTTTAAAAAACTCTTTCTAAGTTAACTACTAGAATGAACAAAGTATTTAATATATACGGTTTCACTTAAAATTAGTTTTGAAATTATACTAGATTTTTCTAATAAAAATGGATCATCATATATTTAATAATATATTATAAAAATAATTTCATAAATACTAAATTTATTACAAATAATATAAATATTAAACGAAAAAAAGAAATGGTTGACCAAAACTAAAATTTTAAAGTTGTTTTTAATAACAATAATAATTAATAACCTAAAGTAATAATTTAAAATAAAACTGTTTCCAAAATTAGGCTATAATGGGATTAATTCTTAATTTTTATTATAATAGACAAATTTACAGTTACAAAATATAATCTAGTCCTTAAATATATATATTAAGAGTCTTAAATATATATAAAAGTTTTGATAGAAAATGACGTTGGAGATGATAAATTACAGCTTGAAATATATTTTGATAGGTTTAAATATAGATATTGTTTGTGAATGAGAGCTTGTAAACGGAGAGAGAAGGATGGAGGAATACTTAAACATGATGTCATTTTATAATAATTGAATAACCCAATTGGTGAAAAGGAAATGTCACCGAAAAACGAGATAAGGAATTGGAAAGATAAATTGAACGATGAACTTTTCTAATATGCATTTCTAAGATAGGATTAGGCTATATAAAGGGTTTTTTTCAAGATTATTAAGTAATTGTTTTTTTTTCAAAAATTAGACTCGTTTAATATAATTTTAGTTTAAAAAAATATCTGGTTTAATTTAACTATTCACGGTTGAATTTATGCACTCTAACTAAACATTGTTAATTTAATAATGTTGGAATTGATTTAATTGTTTTAATTATCTTATTTAATAATTAGACGTTATAGAATTAGTATTTTATACGTTACATCAATTAGTATTTTAGTGAGAGTGCGGTATGTAAAACAACTTGAGTGAGAGTGCGGTTTGTGTCTGATTAAAACACATAAATAGTGAGGTATGTGTGTCTGAGTGAAACACAAAAAGAGTGAGGTACGTGTGTCTGAGTAAAATAAGAGTGTTTGAATAAAAAAAAGAGTGAAGAAAGTGTGAAAAATGGCATCTGATTCGAACAATTTCAGTGCCCCATATGTGTCCAAATTTGATGAAGATTACGATCACTGGAGTTTACTCATGGAGAATCTTTTGCGTTCAAAATAGTAATGGTCTGTGATTGAACCAGGTCACGAGGAACCTGGAGAAGGTGAAGTGTTGACGGCAGTGCAACAAAAGATGTTGGATGAATCTAGGCTTAAAAATTTGAATGCAAATAATTACTTGTTTCAGTCAATCGACAAGACTATTTTGAAGACCATTACTCAAAAACAGACATCCAAACAAATTTGAGAAGCAATGAAGACCAAGTATCATGGCAATGAAAGAGTGAAGCGTGCTCAACTCCAGAGGCTTCGAAGATTGTTTGAAACATAGGAGATGAAGAAGAGTGAGACAGTGATTGATTATTTTGGAAGAGTCATGGTCATAGCAAATAACATGAGAAACTGTGGAGAAGACCTGGAAGATGTAAAGATTGTTGAGAAAATCCTGCGCACGATGACAAACGGTTTCGTTTGAAGAGTCAAAATATATTATTCAAATGACAGTCGATGAGTTGCAAAGTTCATTTCTTGTTCATGAACAGAAGCTACGACGCAAGGTCTCTGAAGAACAAGTATTGAAAGTTAAGGCTGATCGCAGTTATGGTCAAGGCAGTGGAAGAAGTAATTTTGGCAGAAGGGGAAGTAATTTCTCGAGAGGCAGAGGAAGAGGTGGAAGGGGATGAACTATTAGCAGAGCTCAGGTTGAGTGCTTCAGGTGTCACAAGCTTGGAGATTATCAATATGAGTTCCCAAATGGAGAAAAAGGATCAAACTACGCCGAGTTCGATAAACGAGAAGAATTACTTTTAATGACTCATATGAATATCAAAGAGGTTGAAGATAAAAGGGTTTGGTTTATTGATTCTGGTTGCTCAAATCATATGATAGGTAACAAAGATTGGTTTGTTTAGCTCAATGAAAACTTTATAGATGGAGTAAAACTAGGTAATAGCTCACGAATGGAGGTGATGGGGAAATGAAATGTGAAGTTTGAAGTCGAAGGCCTGACCCAAATATTAATAGATGTATTTTTTGTTCCAGAGTTGACTAATAATCTACTGAGTGTTGGGAAACTTCAAGAAAAGGGTTTAACTATTTTGATCGACCAAGGAGCATGCAAAATCTACCTTCCTCGTAAAGGTTTGATTATAAACTCTCCAATGACAATAAAATGTTCACTATATCTGCAATTAGAAAGTCTGGTCTAAATAGATGTCTGAAAGTAGAAGATGATGAGTCATCCGGTTTATGGCACAAACATTATGGGCATTAGAGTAACACATACATTAAGACTATGCAAGAAAAACAAATGGTAAATGAATTACCTCAAATGAAAGAGGCAACGAAAGTGTGTGAAGTATGCAATATTGGAAAGCAGCATCGGGAAATCATCTCAATGAAACGTTAGTGGCAAGAAACAGAGAAATTGAAGCTTATTCATGCTGACTTATGTGGGCCGATATCTCCTGCTTCACAGAGTGGAAAAAGGTATATATTCTTGTTGGTAGATGATTATAGCCGCAAAAGCTGGATATATTTTTTGTCAGAAAAAAGGAAGCTTTTATTGTTTTTAAAAAGTTCAACAGCTTTATCGAAAAAGAAGCTGGAAAAGTTATATGTTGTCTGAGAACTGATAGAGGAGGAGAGTTTACTTCAAATATATTCAACCAATTTTATGAAGAAAATGGAATCAGAAGACAAAGAACTACTGCCTACACTCTTCAGCAAAATGGAGTAGCCGAAAGACAAAATCGCACAATCATGAACATGGTCAGATGTCTACTCGCAGAAAAGAGCATGCCAAAGAATTTTTGGGTTGAGGCGGCTAAGTTGACGTGTCATGTGTTGAATAGAAGTGTGACAAGTGCTGTAAGTAATATGGTTCCAGAAGAATGCTGGAGCGGAATTGAACCGACTGTTAGCTATTTCAGAATTTTTGGTTGCATAGGCTATGTACACATCCCTGAACATCGTAGAAAAAAGCTAGATAACAGGAGCTATAAGTGTGTTTTACTTGGAGTAAATGAGGAGTCAAAGGCATATCGACTTTATGATCCAACTTTAAAGAAAATTGTGATTAGTCGGGATGTAATATTCGAAGAGGAAGAGAAGTGGGATTGGAATGTTGATGTGAAAAATCCAGATGATAGTCTTGAATGGAGAGAAGAAGACACTACTATAGAGGAAAATGATGAAGGAATCAAAGTTGTTGAGGAAGATGTTATTGGTGAAAATAATATCATGTCACCTTAACCTGAAACACATCAGAAAAGAAGTCATAGAGGACCAATATGATACAAGATTATGATTATGGAGAAATAATTTCAGATGAAGAGGTTGAAGTACAAATGGGATTGGTACTATTTATGTCCAATGCTGATCCGATGCGTTTTAAAGAAGCTATCAAAGAAACAAAGTGGATTGAAGCAATGAAATGTGAAATAGAAGCCAATGAGAAAAACAACACATGGGAACTTGTAACTCTTCCTGTTAATGCAAAGAAAATCGGGGTTAAATGGGTTTTCAAGACAAAATTAAACGAAAATGGAAAATTGAATAAATATAAAGCAAGATTGGTGGTGAAAGGATATGCACAAGAAGAAGGCATTGACTACAATGAAGTCTTTGCACCGGTTGCAAGATGGGATACAATCATAATTTTATTTGCTGTTGCTGCACACAAAAGTTGGACAGTATATCAATTAGATGTAAAAAGTGCTTTCTTATATGGAGAATTAAAAGAACTGGTGTATGTGGATCAACGAGAGGGTTTTGTCAAAAAAGGTGAAGAAGATAAATTATATCGACTCACGAAAGCTTTGTATGGTTTGAAGCAAGCTCCCCGAGCTTGGTTTTGTCAGGTAGAGAGGTATTTCAAGCAAGAAGGATTCCACAGAAGTAGTCACGATCACATATTATTCATTAAGATGGAAGTAGTGATGTATATAATGGTAAGTGTCTATGTAGATGATTTAGTTTTAACTCGAAATGATGAACAATTAATTGAAGAGCTTAAGTTGTCAATGACACGATAATTTGAGATGACTGATCTTGGTTTGATGAGGTTCTTTCTTGGTGTTGAAATTCATCAAAGCCAATATGGGATTCACTTAAGATAGAAAAAGTGTGCTCGTGAGGTGCTGGAAAGGTTTGACATGGCAGGTTGTAATTCAGTAAAAAATCCCATTGTCCCAGGTTCTAAACTCTCAAAGGAAGGAGCTGGAAAAGAAGTCGATGCTACTCTATACAAGCAGTTGGTGGGTTGTCTAATGTACCTCACAGTTACAAGACCTGACATGATGTATGTGGTCTGCTTATTGTCTCGATTCATGGCCAAACCAATGGAGGAACATATGCATGCAGCTAAGAGAGTTCTGCGATACTTAAAAGGTACAATGGAGTTTTGCATTTTTTATAAGAGAGGATCAGAGATGAAGGTGGAAGCATACACGGACAGTGATTATGCTTGTGATCTCGATGATAGAAAAAACACTTCAGGTTATGTTTTTATGTTCAATGAAGCTGCAATATGCTGGAGCTCAAGAAAACAAGAGGTAGTTACTTTGTGTACAACCGAAGCAGAGTACATTGTTGCGACATCTTGTTCTTGTCATTGTGTATGGCTCAAATAAATTATGGAACAAATCACATCTGAACAATCCGAGTGTCTGGAAATCTATTGTGACAACACTTATTCAATTAAACTCTCGAAGAATCTAGTGATGCATAGGCGCACGAAGCATATCGATGTAAGATATCATTATCTACGAGAACTTACAAATCAAGAAGTTGTGAAACTGATTTACTGTGGAACAGAAGAACAAGTTGGAGATATAATGACCAAACTAGTGAAGCTGGAGACGTTTGTTAAGTGTCGAAGTTCACTTGGAGTGCAAGCACTAGAAGATTAAACTGGTTGCTTTTCAGGTATATCCAGTTTAAGGGAGGGATTTGTTGAAATTGATTTAATTATCTTATTTAATAATTAGCCGTTATATGAATTAGTATTTTATAAGTTACATCAATTAGTATTATAGACGTTACCATTCTGGTCAATAAAATCTATCATTTATTGGCCAGAATATGTAACGCTTCTTGTGGGTTATTTAAAGCCATTTTGTGCTGCAGTTTAATACATCGAGTCTTATTCTCTCTGCATATTATTCTTTGATATTCTAACAAATAAAAATATTTATTTAAATTCATACAACTCTTTATAAATTATGAGTTCAAACGATTTTGACGATAATTTTAGTTACAACGTGTTTATATTTTTTTAGGAGAAACGATCGAAGAATTATTTACAAACAAAAGTTAAGATATTCTACTCAAAGGATCTATTGACCAATTAATTCCCTTTACAACTTCTTGCAAAATACGTTCACGACATTAATTGATTATTCTACTCAAATCACTGATTAATTCATTGTACCAATTAATTCACTTGCAAAAGTTCTCGAGGTTCACCAATTTATTCTACTGATTGAGCCTGATTTATTCTAGTCAATTCACCGATTAGTTCTACTGACGTCGCCCGATTAATTCATTAGAGTTTCACCAATTAATTTATTATACTCAAATTAATTAAATTACAAAACATGTTTGCAAATAATTCAATAATTTAATGGACTTTTATCTCTTTTTTATACATTTACCAAATAATAACAAATAGTATACCTATTGTAGATTATGCCTTTATCGAATAATAACTCAAATAATTTAGTAGAATCCTTTTTTCACAAATCAAATCAATAATACAATTATGATAAGTATAAATTGCACATGCAAGCAAAAAGGCAAACTCACATCTATTGTCTATGGATAGACTATTTTTGTTTTGGTGCTCAATAAAATTTGGTTTGTTATTACAACGACCACCACTCATATTTTTATTTTTTCTGTAGGATATAATAATATGTTGATGTCTTATTGATGGTACAATATTCATCCATGCATTAGAAGTAATACATGTTTAGTTTTAGCCATTTATAAATTTCGTTTAGTACTTTTTAGTTGACATTATTTATAATTAAAAGATTTATTATATGTATCCATTTAATAAAGGAATCTGATTTCTATTTGTATGTTAGAAAATTTGAGTTATTCTTGGAAGGATAATTTCGGTCTGAGGGTAATTTAGTAAGATGTTTTGTAATGTTTCAAGGGTATTTAATGTTTGGATAGTTTGTAGTGAGAGATTTGAGCTGTTTGGTTGTATTAAATGTTCATTACCCTCATTAATGAAGTGGTTGGGTATTTATACCCTTAATTGTGGGCCTCATGGGTTTTCGGGTCAAACTCATGAAACCGGGTCGAATTCAAAGGCCCATAAGTTTATTAAGCAAGTTGATAATTAGCTTAGTCATAAAGTGATTAGTTTTTAATACTTTAGTCCTGTTTGGATGGTTCAGTGAGTGGTTTTTGTCTGAATTTCCCCGGTCCGGTTTCTACAGTGATTGGTGAGAAAATCCGGACTCATCAGTAGCCCCTTTTTAGGTTATGTTCGAAGGCCTTTGGCAAGACCTAAAAAATCGCTTACAAGCATATGAAACCACGTCCGGACAGACTTCGATTTGTGTAACAGATTTATCCGGACTAGCAAATCTCTCAGAAGCTCAAAGGTTTTGTTCACAGATCGTGGGACACGTGTCTCTTCCTGATTCGCCTCACTAGCCGTTTTTTCTCATAGAATGGCGCTCCCACTAACCTCAAAAGTAACATCTTCAATTAATGCTGGTGATATCAGCGCCGTCTTTAATCATTACTCCTATCTTTTCGTATTCTCCTAAGTTTCAAGGCATCTTTTGTCTTTTTAGTATAAATTAGTCCACTTTTCACTGTTTTACCATCTTCATTATCTCCACACTGTTAATCTTCAAAGCTTTTACCTCTCAAAAAACCCCTTTCCTGGTGTAAGTTTATGTTCACATTAAGAAACACCCTTGTAAAAGGTGGGTGGCTCAACTTGTCGAAGTTAGAGAAGGCTCAAAAAGTCGAACGAGAAAGGCGCATTGCTGTTGGCCTCCCTGTTTCCCCTATCGACAAATCTGAAACACCAAGTTCAGAGTCTGATCGTGGTTCGTCTTCTGCCAAAATTTCTAAACCCAGAAGGTTATTCCAGCCCAATCTTTCACCAATCGTTTCAGGCTCATCGGTCCAGGAATCAGAGCCTGTTATTGAACCATAGCAGGCAGTTACAAGCACAGAGACCTTCCCCCTTCATCGCCATGGGATCAGATGCTGACATCTCCCCAGAGAAGCTGGTAGATCGACGAAGGGGTCGTTTAGTGAAAGGGCAGGCTGCCACCGCACAATCTAAGCCTCCAAAATCCACGCCTTCTAAGTCTGGGGGCTAAGAATAAAACTACAGGGTCAAAAGCACCCATAAAAATCCCCAAGGACAAGCTGTCCGGTCCGGAGGCAACTAGTTCAAGCCTTCGGAAAGAAACCTCCGGATCTGAGCCCCAGCCGGACTCCAGACCACAAGAGGAAAGCAATGCCCAACCATCCGGAGGGCCTACTGAGCCAACCACTAGCTCTTCTCTCCCAAAAATAACTGATAATCCTTCCATGGTAATAGAAGATGTAATGGAGGATAGCATTGAAGAAGCCTCTGTTGAGACCGATGTCTGCGGGCATACAAGTGAGACTGCTATCATCAAGAAGAGAAAAAGAAAAGAGAAGTTGTGTTTAAAGCACCCGGATCTGCCGGAGTGCTTTATAGGAAAAGTGGGGCCTTGTTTCTACAAAGTAAGCGTAAAGTACCTGCTAGCCATGCAGAAGATTAATTAAACTCTTATTCATACATTTGAACTTGGCCGGATGAGGACAAAGTGAGAGATTCCTGAAAATGTTAAAGTGAGGATATCAGTCGATCCGGAGACGCCCATGGATTGCAAACTCAGTGAGATAGTCTTCTACCCTGAGTTATTTAATTGGGGGCCTAGGTTTCCCTTGGACCTAGAGATAATCAGATATTTCCATCTGATAAAGCTCTGCCCAAGCCAACTGAGCCCTAATGCCTGGTTCACCCTCATGGCCTGTATCATGGCTTCCAGGCTCTCCAGAATTCCTCTTTCGATGGAGCAATTTGCTGCTGTAGCCAGCCTTTGCAGAAACCATATCATCCCCTTCTATAACTACAACATATGTGATAATTACAAAGTGGTGGACGACCTGCTTGAGTCGGAAAAGAACTCGAAGACTCAATTCCTGTTCATTAGTGGTGCATGGGAGAACGGGAAGAAGATTAAGGCTGGTGTCAACCCAAGCATGCTTACCAGCAAATGGCAAAGTGATGGTAAAAATCTCATCACATACTTCCACATTTACTTATAACAAGTTTGTTTTTCTAATTTCTCTTCTTTTGTTTTTTGGTAGTGCTGCCTAAGGAGTTCAACAATTACTTAGAGGCTGGGCAGACTACTTGTACCAAGCTAAATGCTTGGGCTGCTGAGAAATGGGGAAACCGCTTCCATAACTGTTTTACCGGACGCAACTTGACAAGATCCCATCTTTGGAATACCACCGGCCGGAGGGACTTGTCTTGGGAGGAATTAACCACTCCACCCCCTCCGGGGGTGATTCTTCAGAAGACCGATGGAAAAGATGGAAAGCTGGCCTTGCCGGGCAGAGCTAAAGCCCCAAGCAAAATGAAGGGCAAGAAAGGCAAGGTTAAGCAAGGTGGGGCTGAAGTCAACCCAGGTGAGGTTGAGGAAAATGCCCCTGTAAGACCGGAGGAGCAGTAACGAGGAAGGATCGATGCTGCTTTGCTACAAGTGGTAGAGAATGAAAGTACCAAAGAGGTGGTTGGATCTCCAAAGCCCCCAAAGGCTCCCAAGAAAGACATAAAACGGGGAGCAGAAGGTGGAGATAGGGAGGCCAAGAAGAAGAAAACCTCCAAGGGAGATGAAGTTGCTCTCCGAGCTCCGGAGTCCTTTCCTTCGGTTGATCCAACATACCCAACCCAAGCAGAGGAAATTCCAAGTGATTTCCACACCGGAGAGGGCATCGGAGGGGACATCAATATTGATGGAGTTGACATCAGTGGGCTTCAAGGGATTGGTCTTTACTTCAATTACCTTGAGAAGGATGATTTTTCTGGCCCTTACCTTCCCCCAAGCTCCTCGAACATGGTCACCTTCAACGGTAACTCTTTTTCTGTTTCAGGGGAGAAAGATGTGGTGACCCATTGCTTGTTAAGCAACATTCAGCCAGTGTTCAACTTAGAGAAGCAAGTGCGAAACCAGTCAGCCATCATCAACACGCTCAATTCTGATAAGGAGAGTTTGTCCAACGACCTCCTTACAATCAAGCAGATTCTCGAGGCATTAAAGAAAGAAAATGAAGAGTTGATAAAGGGGAAGGAGGACTTGGCCACCAAACTGGCCACCTCGGAAGGGGTTGTCACAGAACTTCAATCCAAGTGTTCTGACTTGGAGAAAAATATTTCTACTTCGAAAGAAGAGGTGAAGGCCAAAGACGACGTCATTCAGACCCTGACAAATGACAAGATATCACTTAAAGATGTTGTGTCCCAAGCTAAGCAAGAGAAAGATGACTTGCTAAAGGAGTAGGAAAGGAAAATCCAAGCTAGGATTGATGCGTATACCAACGAAGTAATAGACTCCCAAGAGCAAAGATATGTTGAGGTCAAATCAGACATGGTCCTACTCTTTCATGAGAAATTTCCGAAGAGGACACTGGAAGATTTATGAAGTTTTGTAGAGTATGAGGCTATCCCATTCCATACGATGGCGGATGATGATAAGAAGAACTATTCCAATGGTTGGGATGATACGAACGATGAAGATAAACAGATCGGGGAGAGTCCAGATGAAGAAAACAATGATCCTAAGAAGAAGCCAAGTAAGGTTGGGCCATCTCAGAAAGCTCAGTCTTAAAGTATCACTTATCTTTTAACTTTTTGTGTTTGAACTAAAGTCCTTGGGTGGCCAAGGTATTTTTTGTAATCGTGTCCGGATCTTTCTGTCTGAAAATTCAAAGTCCTTGGATGGCCAAGGCATTCCACATATTTTAATGGGTAGTTTTATTTTACACAACTCTTGCATTGTTTCATAGTTTTTCAACTTCGATGGCTACTGTTCAAACAACCCTTAGTTATTTTACAAGTATTTTAAAGTGAGAGTGTTGAAATTCTCCGATGACAAATATTTAAGTAGTCATCACTCTATCAGTTCAATCCGGTTTGCCATTGATAAAAAATTTCAAAAAAACTATCAATTGAAACACTTGAATTTTTTAAGAAGGCATCAAATTTTATTAAAAAGCCCGGACACCTCATTAAAACCTCCCCGCGCCACTAGGGCAGGGAAGAGTATGCCCCCAAATATTTACATGAACTTTTAAACAAGTAAATATTTACATGAACTTTTAAACAAGTAAATATTTACATAGTTTTCATTCCAAGTATAATCGGAGGTGTTCAATGTTCCAGGGGTGATTCAAAATCCTTCCATCTTTATCTTGGAGCCGGTATGTCCCAGGCTTAAGCTTTTCACTGACCACATAGGGTCATTCCCAAGTTGGAGCTAACTTGTTGAACTGCTTCTCCTTGGTATCTATGAAGACTTTCCTCAATACTTTATCCCCTCGTTGAAAATCCCTTCTCTTGATTTTAGAAGCAAACCTGCTTCTCATCAAACCTTGATAGTGTGTGGCTCTGTGGTGAGCCTTAACTCTTCTTTCTTCCATCACATCAAGCTGGCTTCTGACTGGCACTTCGTTAGCGTGTTCGGAAAAATTATGAACTCGGAATGAAGGAAGAGTAGCCTCTATGGGAGCTATGACATCCATCCCATATACTAAGGCAAAGGGAGACTCTTGTGTTACAGCCCCGGGAGTGGTCTGGTAAGCCCATAATACTTCTTGTAGATAACTTGGCCATTTTCCAGCAGCTCCCTCTAAATTCTTTTTAAGACCGGACAAGATGGTCCTGTTAGCCACTTCAACTTGACCATTTTCCCGTGGGTGGAAAGGAGAAGAGAAGCAGTGTTGAATGCCTCTAGAGGCACATAAATTATCCATTTTCTTGTGGTCGAATTGTGGCCCATTGTCTGTAGTTATCTTCTGTGGAACCCCAAATCTGCAACAAATGTTAGACATGATGAATTTGATAACAGCTTTCGAAGTAGTTCCTGCCAATGGGGCTGCTTCGATCCACTTCGAAAAGTAATCAATGGCAACAATTATAGTTCTGCACCCCCAGACGCCATGGGTAAAGGTCCCACTAAATCCAGCCCCCACCGAGCAAAATGTATTGGCTCAGAAATTGACTCCAAAAGGACAGCTGGGGTATGAATTTCATTGCTGTATCATTGGCCTGGATCACACTTCTTCACCAAATCGTTGGCATCTTGCATTATGGAGGGCCAGTAATACCCAGCTAACAAAACTCTTCTAGTTAGATCCCTATATCCACAGTGTGTTGAGCCCTCACCATCATGTAATTCGGAGAGCACTATTTGGGATTCTTCGGTCCCCAAACATCGTAAGAGAGGTTTACTAAAGGATTTTTTTATAAAGAACATCTCTCAAGATGACAAAACCATGAGCCTTGTATCTTACTTTCCTTGCTACTGCTTTTTTCCGGAGGCAGAATGCCATCTGAGAGATATTGGAGGAGAGGAAATCTCTAGTCGTTGGGTTGTTTTACTTGTATATTCAACCTTTTTTCTTCCTTATACGGATTGATTTGAATGGATGGGCACTCTTGCACATGAATTCAAGGGTATGACTCAGAATAGACTATGGTTGCCAAGGATTCTGCTAGTGTATTTTCTGTTCGGGGTATGTGCTCATAGGTGATGCTTTCGGGGTAGCAGCTTCATAATCAGACTCATTATTGGAAGCCCTGAAAGCAAAACATACAGCCTGGTACATCTTGTCACCGTACGGGGAGGTTAAACATATCCCAGCACCACAACCCATGGTGCTCGATCCACCATCAGTCCGGATAACCCATACTTTTTTTATCTTTTACACCGGTTGTTTGCTTAGTATCCTTGTCTGAATGGAATTCAACTAAGAAGTCAGCCACAGTTTGGGCTTTGACTACTGTCTGAGGGGAAAAATCAATATCGTAGTCTCTCAGCTCTACTGGCCACTTGGCCATTCTACTTGAAATGTCTGCCTTTTGGAGAACGTTTTTCAGGGGAAAAGACGTCCGGACAATGATAGAATGAGCCTGAAAGTAGGGCCTCATTTTCCTTGCAGCAATTACTAGGGCTAGTGCTATTTTTTCAAGCTTTAAATACCGTTTTTCTGCATATATCAAGCTTTTTTTGATATACTACACTGGACGAGGATAATTATCCACCTCTCTCACCAATACGACATTTATAACACAATCTGCTAAGTATACGAAGAGGGTCTCTCCCTCAATTGGTTTAAACAAGGTTTTAGGGGAAGATAAGTGCTTCTTAATTTCGTCGAAAGCCTCATCATATTGTGGGGACCAGTTGAAGTCTTTTGCACCTTTCAAAGTTTAAAAAAACGGGGCGCACCTGTCTGAAGACCTTGAAATAAAACGGTTTAGTGCAGCTAACCTCCCTGTCAATCTTTGTAATTCTTTTATATTCCGAAGAGGCTCCATTTGTAGTAAAGTATTAAGTTGGTCTGGATCAGGCTGTATCCCTTTCTCACTTATCACATACCCCAAGAATTTTTCGGACTGGACTCCAAAAACATACTTTTCTGAATTCAATTTTAAATTTACTTTTACCAGGTTGGCAAAAGTTTCCTGGAGATCTGCCAAATGTAGCTCTTCATCCACACTTTTTACCACCATGTCATCGATGTAAACTTCCATGTTTCTTCCAATCTGATCAGCAAAAGCCTTATTTACCAACCTCTGATAAGTAGCCCCGACATTTTTTAACCCAAACGACATCACGTTGTAACAATGAAGGCCTCTATCAGTGACAAATGTAGTATGTTTTTGATCTTTCAGATCTACTTGAATCTGATTATACCGGGAGAAGGCATCCATAAAGGACAACAGCTTGTTTCCAGACGTGGAGTCCACCAGCTGATCAATTCGGGGGACCATATATAAATCTTTTGGGCAAGCTCTGTTGAGATCTGTGAAGTCGATGCACATAAGCCACTTACCATTTTTCTTCTTTACCAACACCGGATTGGCTGTCCATAAAGGGTATTGAGATTCCTTTATGTGCTCCATTTTAGTAAGCCGGTCAACCTCTTGAACTATGACATCAACTTTTTCCTTAGAAAAAGCTCTCCTCTTTTGTACAACAGGTGTTATGTCCATTCGGATGGATAATTGGTGCGATATAATGTCTTATGGTACTCCGGTTACATCAGCATTGCACCAAGAAAATACATGCTGATGGTATTTCAAGAAATCTAACATTTTACCCTTTAATTCCGTCGTCATCTTGGACCCTATCTTGACACTTTTTCCTTCAGCCACAGATTGAGTTTCAACTTCTTCAATTGGTATTAAAACTCCAGAGGTCTCTCTGGGGTCATCAATTTCACCCTCTTCCCGAGAGGGCCCCTCAAACTGCTATTCATCACTGATCCGGACTGCCCCCAACGTTCGAGGGCCAGTGCCGTTGCATAACACTCTCATACTACCTTTTTGGCTGCTTCAAACAACTCCTGTTGCATAACACAGTTTGAGATATTGTCTAATTATTTGAACGTAAGAAGTTGTTTGGTTGTAAATGGATATTCATATATAGACGAGATTATAAGGGTAATATGGAAAATCATAAAGTATGACTTGTGATGAAATATTTTACTCATTGTGAAAAAATTATCTTTAAAAATATATTTTTGTTAATTTTATAAAAGGATTTTCTTTTTGAAGATAGTTACATATTTTGACATAAATTATTGTCAAATAGATATGAAAACCGTTTTAATAAATGGTGACATTAAGAAAATGATTTATTTTTTAAAACTTTAAACATTGGAGATCATACATGTCAAAAGATTTCTCTATTATTTTCAACGGATAAAACATCATATGTTGACATATATGAAGTTGGATAAGTAGAGATCATTATATACTCCAACTTTGATTTTTCCATTTGTGTGGATACTCGTTGTTTAAGTTTGGCCATCATAGTCAATTTAGCAGGAGGCGCAAGTTTTGCATAAAAATTTCAAATAAAAATTTCATTTTCTACTATGGAAATAATGTTTTTACACGTTTCAATATGCTACAATATTGGTAATTATATTAAAAAAATAGTTGTTAAGTGTAGGCTTAAAGTAATGCGAAGCACAATATTCTTTTCTAAATCAGTCTGCTATATTAATTTAGTCTTTTACATTAATTAAATTTCTACATTAATTAGATTTTTATATTAATTAGATATTCTATATTAATTAGATATTCTATATTAATTATATTCCTATATTAATTGGATTTCATATATTAATTAGATATTCAATATTAATTGGACATTTCATATTAATAGGATAATCTATATTAATTAAATCTTATATTAATTTAGTCTTCTATATTTATTAGATTTCCTATTAATTGGTCTTCTATATTAATTATATTCCTTGATTAATGGATTAAGATTTATCATAGTCTGCTTAAAAATAAAATAGATATAGCTTTGCAATTTGTGACGAGACGCGATGTGAGCTGCATATTTCTTCAGGGAGAGAAACTAGCTATAGGTCTTTTTAGAGATAAGTGAGGTGAGAGATAAACACTGAAGAGAAGGTTTTGTGAATCACGAGTGATTGAGTCATTTGTTTAGTCTTGTCTGAACCATATAAATTGATGTCTATGTTAATTAGAAATTCTATATTAATGAGATTTCTTATATTAAATGGATATTCTATATTAATTGGATGTCCAATATTAATTAGACATTTTTATTAGTTACATTTTTTATATTAATTAGATTTCTATATTAATTAAATCTTATATTAATTTAGTCTTCTATATTAATTAGTTTTCTTATTAATTTGGTCTTCTATATTAATTAGATTTCCTATTGATTTGATCTTCTATATTAATTAGATTCTTTAATTAATGGATTAAGATTTATCAACTTATAAATAGAAGAAGATATAGCTTTGCAATATGTAACAAGACGCGATGTGAGCTGTATATTTCTTCAAAGAGAGAAACTAGCTCTAAGTCTTTTGAGAGATAAGTGAGGTGAGAGATAAACACCGAAGAGAGGTTTCTGTGAATCACGAGTGAGTGAGTCTTTCTGTAACCTACTTATATATATAAAAGAAGTGTCCATTTCCCGTGGATCTAGGATTACTTCACGATCCGAACCACGTAAACCTCTTGTTGTGAGATTGTTTTACGTTATGTTTTTCTTGGTAACTTTGTTCTTAAAATAAGATAAGAGCCGAAGCTCGTATTACCTCATACGAACTCTCTGGTAGGTGTTCGCCAACTATTCGTCACTATTTCGGCTAAGTGGCTAAGATTCGGCCTAGCCAGTCTTGTTAGGGTTGTTGAATCCTTTAATTAATTATTATTGTATCTTCTGTCTTATGAATAAATATCTTGGAAGAAGATTTAATATTAGGTTTTTAAGTATTTTAACCATCAACGCAACGGAAATTCATATGTAAGTTAATGAAGGAAGATTACACTTGTTTTTCTCTCTATATGTGTTTCATATTTCTAAGTTAACTTCAACCCCATTGCAACCATAACCCGACTAAATGTTTATTAAAATATTATCCAAGAGACTTTTATATATATATATATATATATATATATATATATATATATATATATATATATATATATATATATATAAATATATATACAATTAACTCCATAAAGAGTTTTCATCTATTAATTCAATATTTATGTATTCTATTTGTCCAATTACTGATTGATTGGATCGTCTATCAATAATAACCAAACAAATCATCAACCATTTGATGATCTATATTTGTCTATAAATAAATCTCTCATTAAATATGCTCAATAAAAAATAAATATGTATGATTACGTACTATATGCATCATGATATAGTAATGTAATTGATTGTTTCAAAATTGAGATTATTAATTCATCTATTTATATTTATTTATATTTATAGCGTGCGATTTTGTTTCTACTTCAGGTATGCATTATGATATAGTAATGTAATTGATTGTTTCAAAATTGAGATTATTAATTCATCTATTTATATTTATTTATATTTATAGCATGCGATTTTGTTTCTACTTCAGGTATATATATATATATATGAGATTGTTCATTTTATCTATATAAACAATAAAATTTTAAATCATGTATTTTTGGATATAATATAATAGTAACATATGATTGAAGATAAATCATACTATTTTTAATGCTAAAATAAAATTTATTATAATATAATTAGGGACCTTGTTAAAGGTTTTACAAAGATAAAGACTCGAATTAAAATAAAATGGTTTTAGAATTAAGCGGCGTCCAAGGGGATTTTCATTTTCTCTCCACCAAAAACAAATTGACAGGAACTTGGTAGAGCTTGAAGGTCTTCTTTCCGTCATCTTTTCTAGACATGATTTGTACTAAGTGAGAGATTTCGATTGTTTCAGACGATTTGGGAATACACTAATCTATTTGGGATTCATCTACATTCTTTGCATCTATAAAGAACTTAAGATTTTTCTTCATCTGATTTTGGGTGATTATCATCTTCTTATTCCTAGAAAATTATATATTTCGAACATTGATAATCTTCTTTGTCATCTACCAGCTGAAAGCAATAATATCGTAGGATATTATTGCTTTCAGCTGAGATTGAGGTTTAAAAGTTGGTAAACTTTATTAGACTTTTAAACCTCAATCTCAGTTTATTAGACCTTAATCTCAGCTGAAAGCAAATACATACTTTATTAGACTACTAACTAGTTTGATAACCTTGTTGTTAAACCCAAAGATCTGCAACACCCTGGGAATCAAACTATGATAGAGATTTTCAAATGCCTTGGACATATCGACTTTAATAACAATGTTGATTGCCTTTTTTAACCTATATCATGAATAAGTTTTTTGGTAATCAATATGTTATCATGGAATCCTCTTCCCTTCACATATGTTCCCTGCACTTCAGAGATCAATTTAGGCAGTAATATAGACAATCTATAATTTTAGGAATGACATTGAATATACTATTGTTCATATATTCAAGCTCTTTACTTATCTTAGTATAAGAGGGAAATAAGAGGGAAATGAGAGATTATCTATGAAAATAGGATTCTGCAGATGATTTGATTGCTTTTTCATTAGTACACCATATGCTATTGAGTTTTATGCCAGTTATCCTTCATTTTCTTTTTTTTTCATAACAAAATTGTGATAAACTCTAGTATTTTGTCCCCATCATGTATCCAGTTGGCATAACACTTTTGTTTTCAATACTCTTTCTCCATTATCAGGGAAATTAAGTGTTCAGCTGTAGCTTTTGAGAGATGATTCTTGTCCTGCATGTTATTAGATAGGTTGTATCCTTCTTCACAAGCAGAAATATGTTCTTCAACTTGTTTTACTTTGTCAAATAAGTTTCCAAAATAGTTCTTATTCCACTCTTTCAAAGAATTCTTTAGTCTTTTCATTTTATTCAAGTATACAAAGAATGGATATCCTTCCATGGCTTCATTCCAGCTTGATTCTACAATATTGATGAATTCCTTCCATATATTAAGGAATCTAAAAGTTTTGCGTTGTTTAGGTCTATTTTTGCTAATAGTTATACATAGTGGTGTATGATCTGAGCATGCACGAGCCATATGTAACACTTTGGTTTCAGAAAAATACTCAAACCACTTTTAATTAAATAGTACTCTATCCAGACGCCTCCATCGTTTTTTGTTAGTCCATGTAAATTATATACCTGCAAAACCTACATCCTCCAAATAACAATCCTTTATCATATCAATAAAATCATTATAACTTTGAGAATGTAAAGTTTTACAAGCAGAAGCGGATGTTATAGAGTTGAAATCACCAAAAAGTAACCATTCTTTTGTAGCTGAAACAAATAATCGTAAGGCATCCTAGAGCTCAGTTTTGTTTCTCTTTAGGCGTTATACATATACACATGTTACATTGATGGTTTTGTCCAACATAAAATGTTTAATGTCGATATGGACGCATTGAACATTGTCAACTAGTATGTTGACCTCTAAATTTTCATTCAAGAGCATCCATATCTTGTTAGATGTATTTGCAAAAAACTTAGGGAGTTTGAGCGTATATGATATTGGTTCTAGTTGATCACAACCTATTATAGGCTCTTAGATGAATACAATCTTTATATTTTCTTTTTTTATTATAGATTTTAGTCTCTCACATAAGTTTTGTTACCTACTCCACGTATAATCCAGCTTAAGGCTTTAATCATTTAGGACTTTTGAATGAAGATCTTCTTATCTTATCAAACTGTAGAGACTTGGTGACCAGTAATTTTTTCCTTTTGTTAATTCTTATTTTTTTAAATTTTGATCCAATATTTTTTGAAAAATTGGATCTACTTTCTTTATTTTTAGGGTAGGAGTTGGTGGAAGGCTACCCGTGTTATCTTTGTTGGGTGTTAGAT
Organism: Limnanthes douglasii subsp. nivea; assembly: GCA_036936605.1. Lineage (NCBI taxonomy): Eukaryota > Viridiplantae > Streptophyta > Magnoliopsida > Brassicales > Limnanthaceae > Limnanthes > Limnanthes douglasii. The sequence goes on from JAUPFV010000004.1 coordinate 59,632,166, forward strand.
TAACAGCTGATGGGGATACAGTTTCTACCGATTGAGAAAGATTAAAGTCATCATCAAGTGATTTAATAGCATCAATAATATCATCCTCACATGTATCTTCTTGTTTCATTGTTATTTCATAAAGTATTTTAGGTTCCACATTAACTGAGTTGATTCCTTGATTTACATCTGCTGAACAATGTTGTTCTGACATTTTGCTAATCTGCATTGTTCTTCTTCTGGATTGGTGGAGTCTTTGGTGAAGAGGTAGGTTCATTCAATGGCTCCTGGATTTTGTGAGTGATTATCCTATCTGAATCATGCTTTAGTTTATGGAGGAAGATTCATCATGACCCACAAAGAAGTAGTTACCACTGTCTTTAGGTACGTCTTTGTAAGTAATGTGAATCCATACACCTTTGTTACATCCAAAACACATCCATACATGATGTTGAAGTTTCTTGGAGATATCAATCTCTACCCAAGTATAACAGGTATTGTAAAATGCCTCGTTCTTTCGTGGAATCCAAGATTTGATTGGATTACCAATTGAAGATATTATTGAGTCAATAATATCTTCATTATAGAGATATTCAGGTAGGTTTTCTATCCTTATCCAAGTAGGAACAATAGGACATTCCCTTTTCGGGCTAAACGATGGCAGCTATTTGAATATTCTCATTGAATATTCTCCTACTATCCAGACCCCTTAAGACCATCAGTTTCTTGAGTCCCAATTGGAATAGGAAAAATCTCCGTCAATTTTTTTAGCTTTAAAGAATCTGTCAAGAACTTGTTTCTTATGCATGTCTTTTGTAAATTTTTCGATTAGAGTATTTGAAGAAGATTGTTGAAGAGAATCATTGATATATTCCTCGAATTGTAAAACTATGTGGTCTTGAGTACATATAAGTTTGAATGTTGTGCTTGATTTTGGTTATAAAACTACTACCGAATATGATTTACGATCTGTATTGACTGAGGTTTGTGGATGAACACCATTGGGTATTTTTTGCAGGTTTTGGGTCTCAAATGACATGAGAGGTAAACTCTTTCTAGTCTTGGTTTTCTTTGTTACTTATATTCTCCATTTTCTTCTTTGTTATATTAGAGATGGCAAGCAACAATGATGGGGGAGAATAAAAAGCTTGAGATGATTTTACTTGAGTTTCAAGAAACTCTTTCTTCTGGTTAACTACTAGAATGAATAAAATATTTAATATAGACGGTTTCACTTAAAATAAGTTTTGAAATTATATTAGAATTCTCTAATAAAAATGGATCATCATATATTTAATAATATATTATTAAAATAATTTCATAAATACTAAATTTATTACAAATAATATAAATATTAAACGAAAAAAATAAATGGTACAACAATAATAATTATTAACCTAAAGTAATAATTTAAAATAAAACTGTTTCCAAAATTAGGCTATAATGGGATTTATTCTTAATTTTTATTATAATAGACAAATTTACAGTTAAAAAAATATAATCTAGTCCTTAAATATATATATTAAGAGTCTTAAATATAAATAAAAGTTTTGATAGAAAATGACGGTGGAGATGATAAATTACAGCTTGAAATATATTTTGATAGGTTTAAATATAGATATTGTTTGTGAATGAGAGCTTGTAAACGGAGAGAGAAGGATGGAGGAATATTTAAACATGATGTCATTTTATAATAATTGAATAACCCAATTGGTGAAAAGGAAATGTCACCGAAAAACGAGATAAGGAATTGGAAAGATAAATAAAACGATGAACTTTTCTAACATGCATTTCTAAGATAGGACTAGGCTATATAAAGGGTTTTTTTTGGGCGGATTAAGATTATTAAGTAATTGTTTTTCAAAAGTTAAGACTGGTTTAATATATTTTTAGTTTAAAAAATATCTAGTTAAATTTAACCATTCACGACTTAAACTTATCCACTATAACTGAACAACATTAATTTAATAAAAATATTTATTTAAATTCATACGCTCCCTTATATATTATGGATTTAAATGATTTAGACGATAATTTTAGTTACAACATGGAATATTTTTTTTAAGAGAAATAATTAAAAGACCGTTATAAATAATATATTTCAATTTCAATTTAACATTAGTTTCAATTGGCATTTCGCGCGATACGTAGGTTTTTGTACCGTCCCGTATATTCAAATCGCGCAATCAAAGCAAAATCGTAAGCATCCTGTGAGACATGAGGCAAAATCGTCGGTTTTGTTCTTGCACGATTGCAAAATCTACGGGACGATTTTGCAAGAACTGAATCGACGATAGTATATGAACTAAATCGTCGGTTTCGTAGCAAAATCTCGTGTGTCTTGCCAAACCGCTAGAGTAAAAACGGACAAACATGATTTAGTTCATAAACTCACGATAGTCGGTTCTTGTCAAAAAGATATATACCAGGGTTAAAAGTTTTAAAACCCTTAAAATGTATCTAGCATGCGTACGATTTACAACATATATCAAAAACACAGTTTGGCTGAAAAAACATGAAAACCAAAATGCAATACTTGTTTGGTAAACTGAAGGAACACGAGTACTTTGTGCGGGAGCGAACAAACAATACAACTGATAAGATCCTCAAATTGTATTACGCGTATCCTACAAGCATCAAGATTTTACACACATATCCCCGAGTTTTTGTAATAGATAGCGCATACAAGAATACAAAATACAAAATAAAATCGCTAGAATTTGTTAGTGTAACATCAATGAACAAGACATTTTCTATTGCCTTTATTTCTTCGAGCTCCGAAAAACAACGGAACTACACGTGGACTTTGAGTGTTCTAAGGAGCACGATGATAAATAATAATTGTGTATTTTTACATATTATTGTCACCGATAAAGATTTTTTATTGATTCATGCTATCGAGGACTTATTTCTGGATGCCACCCATAAGCTATGTAAATGACATATAAACAAAAACATTTAGCGTGCGCTAAAAAAGTATTGCCCAAAGTAGACATAATAGAAGAGGTTTGTGAATTTTATGATGCGGTTGCCCAATTAGCCACGATTGAAGAGTATAACAAAAATCTCGTCGAGTTAACCCATGTATTCTCCTTTTCCAGGTGATTATAGATTATGCCATGAATCAACGAATTATGGTATACAAGGAAAACTTTAGACAACCAAACTAGCAATCAGTAAGTAAACTTTTCATTTATAAACTTTAGTTCTGCAAGATCCAATGTTATAATTTTATTTAATTAATTCATATGTTATAGGGTGAAGATTTCTCACTCAAGCCTAAAACGCACACTCAGTACAAAGCTATGTACATTTGAACAATTTTAGGAAAATATTCATGTCTTGCTTGATACTCAACACTCAACAATTTTTGAAACATTCGAGCGAAGTAAGTATTGCCCGAAAAGTATATATAGACTTCATATTTATGAAAATTTAAAAGGTAAAATATCTTGTGCGGACTTAAACATTGTTGATAAAAGTCTCAAAATTTCTCAGCAAATTGGCGTAGATCAGATAACTTGTGGTTGTATTGTTAGAAAAACACGGGTTATCTTGTGCATGCGAGGTAGTTGTGGCGGAGCGAGAATGTAGACCCATTTTTCTTGAAGAATGTGATGTTCATTCGACTACTTTAAAGATCATTCATAAAGATAAAATTGGTACGCAAGATGAGTTAACGCGAAAAATTGGCATAATAGGTACTTCTATTCGTGCTCATAGGTCAAATATTCAAGATCATATTATAAATAGGACGATGCAAATCTTTGACCCTGCAACAAGTAATATATTGAAACCTAAGGAGCAGGTTATCACTAAAGGTAGGAAAAAATCTGGTCCAGACAAATAAAAAAAACGAGACTCAAATTTATTCGAATATGACAAAAGTCAGGAAAATATTGCAAGTATGCTCGGTACGATAGCTAGCACGAATGCCTTGGTAGCAAAAGAATTCCTAGTGCCCAAAGCCAAAGCTCCCCCGAAGAAATAAAAAGTTACTCAAGAAAAACAATCTAATAAGATCAATACTTTTAACGGTTACGATAGTGGGTTTCCAAACTACTTACATGACTATATTACTAGCATCGTATACGTTGCTCCTGACAGTCAATGTGGTTATCGAGTCATAGCTTTATTTATATACGGTCAATCCAATTCATAGAAATCGGTGATACGAGATTTAATGGCTGAATTGAGAGGTCAACGTTGGTGTGGATAAATATTATTCAAATGCTTCTTTTGTAAAGTAAAAAAATGATTTAAGGTAGAAATTTGAGAGATAATTGAGCTGCTTCAATTAATATTTAGAGAGAGAGAGGGAGAGTCTGAATTTGTATTAAATGAACCATACTCATTAATTCTTTCTAAAAAGATATCTATAGGCTAAAGTTTAGCCTATTAGGCCTAATGGGCCGAATACATATTTTATGTATTAAGCCCATAAATTAGGACCCATTAGGCTCAATAACATAATAATAATAATAATAATAATAATAAAAATGTATTCAAATAGAAATAAATATTAGCCTAGATCATTTTTTACCCTTCGAATATTTATGTCGTCATCAGATAGCCTCTTTAGTCCTCTCAAATACATTTTGGAGAGCTAACTAATAAGTTATTCAAACAAAGGTTGTCCATCTCTTTAAAAGTAGACCTTTGGTGTTTTGCTCAAACTCGTTTAGAAAAATGTATCGATTCTATTTGATGGCATCGTTCATATACATCTATTAGACAACTTCGTGGCTGTTAATCAGACGCATTATATGACACGTGTCATTACTTGATTAGATCCAGAATCTTGCTCTGCCATAGGTGAGGCAGACCAACATTCAAAAATTCTTCCATCCCCCTAGGAATTATAGTTGTTGGTAATGTTTACGCTTCCGTACATGGGAGCCTAACAATCCTTATATAAGTTCTTCTTTCATTTTCTTAGTTCAGTAATTTTTAGAAGAGAAGATGTACCTTACCCTTATTATAAATTTAATTTCTTGTTATATTTTTCTTTCCTCCACCACTTTTACCACTGTAAATTCCATCTCTGATGACATTTTAGTGTTTATATATTCATTGCCAAAAAATCTTTAACTAAAAACGGTTAGCTGAATCTGTCTTAGTTATACGAAAAGAAAAAGAGAGATAGGGTTGCTGTTGGATTATCTACCTCTGACGACACATTCACTGTTACTCAGTCAATTTATTACAAAGGAATTTTCCCATACAACAGACAAAACATCCCATCATAGCCCTTTTCAACTACTCAATGATTTACTTCAAAGCATCGTTTGTCGAGGCCATCACGATTTGAAAGAGATACTAGTCATAAACGCCCTTCCTCTTTATAACAATGGGTTCTGACTCGGAAGAAAATTAACCTCCAAGCTTGATCAGAAAAAATAAACGCCATACAAACCCTCCCAGAGACCTAGGAGCAGTGCAACTGAACCAGCCTTGTAATGATCCTTCCTTGTAGTATCCAAGGAGAGAGGAACACTATATCCCAATAGGAAGAGCTTTCCGAATCAGTATCTCTTCTAACAACAGGCAGGGGAATACAAGTTCTTAACAGGTCGAACCCTCCAAATCCAGTCCGAAGGACATGGAGGATGACGTTGAAGACGTTAGTGAGGAATCTCCCTTAAAGAAATATGGTCAAACAGGGGAGAATATGGAGACTTTGAAGTAAGCTAGGAAGATAATTTTGAAGGGTAAATGTAGTAAATATGGAAAAGGTAAAGGCAAGGCCACCATAACAGAAATCGAAACGCTCCTTCCATCATTGGTTTATGCGTAGGGCCAAATTTCATAAATGTCAGCTCCAAATATCTTATGGCGCCTGATAAACTTTCTTTTGTTTATTTCCAAGAGAGTGAGTATGAGATGATACATGAGAATCGAGGATTCCCAAAAGAATTAAGGTTAAGTTACCTATACCAGGAGAGATCCTGATGAACCGTGGTTCGATGTGTCCAAGTCAGGTTAGTGTGAACGTTTGGTTTACCTTGATTATGCATCATGAAATCTAGGTCATCAAAAATTTGGATGCCGATGGAGCAATTTTCTGATATTGTGGGGCTATCTAGAAATTCTCAGATCCTCTTTTACTTATACAACATAAGGAACGAGTATAAGGTTGTAAATGATCTGTTCAAATCCGATAAGTTGTGGAAGATTCAATTTCAATTCATTAGCGGCTGGTGGGAGAATGAAATGGAAATTACCTCTCAAGGTGATCTGAGTCGGCCTACCATGTTTTTAAAGAACACAGGTAGCCCGTTGAATTTGTACTGTTTATCATATATATTTTTCTTCACAACTTATCTCTAAGCCTTTTTTATTTACAACTATACTGACGATTTATGTGCATCATCAGGAATATATGAAGGTCATTTTTAAAAAACTGAATCAATGGGCTGATGATAAGTGGTCTAATGGATTTCACCAATGTTTTACCTCCAATAATTCGGTTCAGAATCATCTTTAGAGGACAAGCCCTGAACGAGATTAACATGGGACTAATTAAGTACTACTCCTCGGGCATCAGCTACTTTGAAATGAGTGGAAGCTGCAAAAGCTAAGGTATTGCTTCTTATCATGACTAAAGCCCCCAACCATCTGAACAAGAAAAATAAGAAAAGTAAGCCAGTCCAAGTTAAAACTGAAGAGAAACCTGATGATTCTTTGCCAGCCATAATCGATGAATCTCTGCTAGCTACGGTTACCACCAATATCGAAGAGGGTGACACACTCGTAGAGCTTCCGATGTTAAAGATGAAAATGACACACATAAGAAACAAACATGGCAGCAACAAGAGAGACAAGAAGAGAAAAAAAAAACTACATATTCAGAGATAATCCTCCATTCAGATATCATCCCTCCCAAAATCCTATCCATCAATCCTCCAGCACTCCCAATATTTGACCCTTCTTATCTATTGCTCCCAAAACTTGACGATCAAACATATGGAGAAGACAATTTGATAGGGCCTATAGGTGGGATATACTTTAATACTTTTGAAAACAATTTCCTTGAATCTATGGCCAATGCCACAAATGTGGTTTATGATAGTGTACCCTTCGAGCTATCAAAGGAAAATTATCCATTAGGGTATTTGGTGCTAAGCTTTGTAAGACCTGTTGTTGAGATGTAGAGGGAGGTAAAAGCCCATAGATAGATTATTGTTTCTTTTCAAGAGGAGAATAAAAATTAGAAAGTGTCCATTGAAGAGGAAAAGACATGTGTTAATGGTATAGAAGATAAAGTCTAATTGATCAAGGATGAGCTTGCACGGGTAAAGGCTGCTTACGAAAGGTTGCAATCATCCAGCTATGGAGAGATTACCTCATTAACAAATCAATAGGATATCGATTAAGTTTCTATAAAATACTTATCGAAGGAGAAAAATGATCAAGAGGCCCTTGTAATATGAGGATGAGGTGGATTCTCTCAAAGCTCAGACCACAAAAGACATGAAAGACGCATTAGATGAATACAACCATGGGATCTTTAAATCCCTAGAGAAACATGACGCATCAATTTAATCCGACATGGTTTTGGAATTTCACAATGTATTACCTACATTAGTCCTTGGGTCTTTGTGGGACCTGGTTCCAGGAAGATTGTGGCCCATAACTGATCAGTTGGGATATTTATGGTTTTTCAAGTGATGGTTGTGAAGAAAGTGATGCAGGAGACTCTAAAGGTGGGAGTTCAAAAGAAGAAGATGTCGATGGGGACGAGCCCGAATGCCAATGAATTTTGTGTTATTATTTGAAGTCATTAGCTCACGTATACATTTTTGTTATCTTACCCAGATTCCACCAAACCCTTAACTTGTTCAATGCATTTTGTAATGTTTATTCGGATGTTCATTTTGCATAAAACTTTAGCACAACCTAAGTCATTTTGTACCCTCGTCGGTTTAATGAAAATTACTTTCAATTTCCTTTATTTTCTACTTATCTCAACCATTCGACGGTAATCCAATCAAATGTATATAAAACAAACGTTTTGACCATTCAAAGGAATGTATATTAAAAAAACACTTTAACCATTCAAAGGTAATCGATTTGAAGGAATTTATAAAACAAAAACATTGACCATTCAAAGGTAATACATTTGAAGGCATATAGAACACACACTTTGATCAATCGAAATTAATCCATTTGAAGGCATATTAAAAACAAACACTTTGACCATTCGAAGGTAATCCATTTGAAGATATATAAAACAAACACTTTGATCAATTGAAGGTAATCCATTTGAAGGAATATATAAAACAAAGACTTTAACCATTCGAGGGTAATCCATTCGAAAACATGTATAAAATAAACATTTTGATCATTGGAAGGTAATCAATTTGAAGGCATATATATAATAATATAAGTACGCAAACAACATAAAAATCGTTTAAGACATATGTAATAGATTAAAAATAATTTGAACACCACAATAAAACCTCCCTGCACCACCGGGTAAGAAAGAGTATGTCTCTCAAATATATATATATATATATATATATGCATATAAAACAATGTAAATAGAATAAATATACTATACACCTATTCAAGATATAACCTTAAGTGTTCAATATTCCATGAATATCTTAGAGAGCTTCCTTCTTGATCAATCAGTCTATACGTTCCAGGCTTGATCCGTTCCCTCACAGTATATGACGGTTCCTAATTCAGCGCTAGCTTTCCAAGCTTTCAATCTTTGGTATGTAAAAATACTTTCCTCAAAACCTTGTCCCCCATTTTATACACTATTCTTCGAATTTTAGATGCATATATGCTTCTCATTAAGTGAGCTTTGATTATTTTTTCTTCAATCCAATCTAATTGAGCTATTAATCATTAGCTTATTCAGAGTAGTTTTGAATTCAGAAAGATTGGAGGTTAGATTTGATTGGTGTTACCATATCCATTCTATAGACCAAAGCAAAAGGAGATTCTTGAGTGGTAGTTCGGGTAATAGTGTGGTAAGCCCACAATACTTCTTGCAAGTAATTTTTCCATTTGTCTGTCGCTCCGTCTAGATTCGTTTTTAAGCCCATCAGTATTTATGTCAACAAAATAATATTTTCCCATTGGTTTTGAGATGAAAGGTTAAGAAAAATCAATTTTTCCATGTCTCTATTTTTAAACCGGAGGCCATTATCTGTCATAATACTTCTAGGGATCTCAAATATACAAAATATATTGGAGAGGATAAAAATATCATTGCTTTAGAGTTAGTTACGGAGAGAGTTATAGTTTCTACCCACTTAGAGAAATAATTTACTTATAGTATAATAGTTTGATAACCTCCGTATGCCATTGATAGGGGTCCCACTAGATCAAGCCCCCATCTATCAAATGGTATCACTTTGGATATTGATTGTATTAGGACTACTAGTACATGTATAGAATTTCTAAACCTTTGCCATGGATCAAATCGTTTAACCAATTCTTTAGCATCCGCTGTGATGGAAGACCAATAATATCCCGCTAATAAAACTCTTATGGTTAAAGTTTTGGAGCCACAGTGGGAGGAGCCCTCCATATCGTGTAATTCATACAAAATTATTTGGAACTCATTATACCCAAAGAATCAAAATAAAGGCATTCAAAAGGATTTTTTTTTATAGAGGATATTCCTTAGATTAAAAAACCATGTATTCTAAACTTCAACTTCTTAGCTAATATTCTATCAACGAGAAGCTTTTGTAATAAAATCTTTGATTTCATGCATCAAATCATGGCTTGTTATTGTGGATGCTTGGAAATTTCCTCAGTATTGGTCCCCACTTCAAGGCATGCAACTATTAAGGGGAACTCTTGTATCAAAATCCTAGGATACACCTCAGAGTATGCAATAGTAGCTAGAGAATCAACCATCGCATTTTCAGTCCTTGATATATTTTCATATTACACACACTTCAAGAAAGTCGACGTTTCTTTCAATGCTTGCAGATATTTGACCAATTTTTATTTTCTCGCTTTGGATTAATCCTAAGCTTGATGTAAGAGTAACCGTGAATTACTTACCAATCAGACTTTTATGGCACCGCATATTGGGCAAGTCTTAGCCCAACTATTACTGCCTTATACTCGGTTTCTTTGTTTGATGTCTTGAAACCAAGATGTCTTGCTTAGTACATTGAATCTCTATAGGTAGATAATAAACATATTCATGCCTCACAACCTAACATACTAGATCCTTCATCCGTCAGAACTATCCATTATTCCATAGGAATTTCAATAGGGGATTCCATATATGGTCATTTCGAATGGAATTCAATCATAAAATTTGCTACAACTTGTGCATTGATTATAATCAAGAAGCAAAATCAATGTCATAATCCCCCAATTATAATGACCAATTGGTCATCCGACCCGACACATCTGGTTTTTGTAGCAATTGTTTTAGTGGAAAAGAGGTTCAAACAGTGATAGAATGTGCTTGAAAATAGGGTCTCATTTTTCTGGTTGCTATAATAAGAGCTAATACTAACTTTTACAACTTTGGATACCTATTTTCAGCATCTAAAAAACTCTTTCTAACATAACAAGCAAGACGAGGGTAATTATCAACTTCCCGAACTAACACCACACTTACTGCATAGTCGGATGTTGCTAAGTAAACGTAAAACCTCTTTCCCATCAGTGGCTTAGATAACGTTTTGGGCAAAGACATATGCTTCTTGATTTTAAGAAATTCCTCAAAAAAATTTAGAGACCAATTAAATTCCTTGGTATTCGTTAAGACTCGGAAGAACGAGGAACACTTGTCTGATGACCTTGATATAAACATGTTCAATGTTGTCAACCTTCCATTCAATATTTGGACTTCTTTTGTGAATGTGGGAGGGTCCATAGCAAGCAATGCATTTAGCTGTGCTGGTCGGCTTGAATCGTTTTCTCACTTATAACATACCCTAAGAACTTTCCAGACCGTTCCTCGAATGTGCACTTCTCCAAATTTAACTTCAAATCGATAGCTTCTAAGTTAGGGAAAATTTCTTTAAAATCAAGCAAGTGAACCTCATCCCTTAAAAATTTTACTAGCCTAACATCAATATAAACCTCAACATTTCTTTCAATTTGGTTGGCAAATACTTTATTCACCAGACATTGGTAAGTATCCCCATCATTATTTAAACCAAATGACATAACCTTATAATAATGCAGCCCCCTATCTGTGATGAATATAGTATGATCCTGATCTTTCTGATCCAGATGTATCTGATTGTAACCAACAAACGCATCCATGAAATTTAATAGCTTATTTCCAAAAGTAGAATCTATCAACTGATCTATTTGGGGAACGGGGAAAGGATCCTTCAGAGAAGCCCAATTTAGGTCTGTAAAATCAATATACATCCACCATTGTCGTTTTTCTTTTTTACAAGCACTGGATTAGCAGTCCACAACGGGTAATGAGACTCCCGAATATGTCATATGTTTGCATAGTTAAGAATCATCCACCATTGTCGTTTCCCTTTAATTGCATAGTTAAGCTGACCACATGTATCTTTCGAGAGCAACTCGAAAGTTGTCACAGTATCCCCTCTGAATATGGTTAATGATTCAAAGAGTTGATATAGTTCAGAGAACCTTGCTCATTTTCACATATCATATTTATCCGACCATGATCCGGATCGGGATCCAAATACTATGAAGCTTCATCAAATTTCCCTGCTCGAGATCCACTTGCGTTCAGTGTTGATTTGTTTCCCACTTGGGATTTAACAGAAGTGGTTAATTTTCCATTCTTAATTTGATTTTGGGTTTCTTTCTTTAAGGCAATAAAATCCTTGGTATCATGTCCCACATCATTATGTTTTTTAAAGAACATATAATTTAAATTTCTTTAGGATTTCGAATAGGTACCGGCCTTCGAAACTGCACAAACTTCTTTGTTTTATCATAAATAGTTACAACATTTTCAATTACCCATGTGAAATAATCTGGATGAACCCATTGATTCCCTCAGCGTCTAGATTGTTTCCCTTGATAATGCTGGTTAAACCTAGATAAATGGGTGCTTTGTTTGTATTCTTTCAGACGGTGATTCACTATAGTTTGTTGTTGAGTAGATGATGAGCCAAACCTAGACTGATTGGGTAGTTTCAACTTTTCGTTTCTTCCAGTATGATTTGTTTTCCAACTTGGTATAACAAACCTTCCCATGTTAATGCTTTTTTTCAGGGTAACGGTGTCAGCTAATTCCCCCAGTAAAACCCTTTGTCTAAAAACATGTATGGCTACTTGTTCAAAACAATCTAGAAAACCATCTTTCGTTTCAATAAAACTCTTGGTATACTCCTTTAAGTTTTCATCAATGAACCATTGATAATGGATTATTATGTCTCTATTTTCTCTAAGTACTCCCCACAAATTATATTCGGAAAACCATAAGGCATTGTCCTTAAAGGTTTGAAAAAACCTACAAAACAAAAATAACTGAGAAATAAAAATAATTACTTGAAATTTATTTAATTGAGCATTTTATGGGCAGATGAGATATGTAGAATAAAATGTAAATTTAAAGGACTAAATTTGTAATTGTAATAACTATGTAACTAATTCAGTTACATGTAACCACCTCCCCCATAAATAGATGGACTTGTTTTGGGAATAAAGGAGATTGACACTTTGTACACTTGGGACTATTAGTTACTTTCTCTCTCTAAAAGTTAGAACTACTTTCTCTTTGTAAAATCTTTCTCAATTATTCTTGTTATACCTTTTTTTTCTCCCATAAAAAATATCCATGCTTATCATTGGCGACCACATTAGAAGACCGTTTGATACCTAGATATCAGGTCTAAAACCTTAAAGATACACGATTGAATAACAGAAGTATAATGGATCCTGACATCCGAATTGATCCTGAAATATTGGAAAATATGAGGTGCTCGAGTCAGGGTTGGTTAGAGAGGAAAATCGAGGTGAAATGCAAGGACATGAGAAATGTGAGCAGTTTAATGTTGAAGATTTAATGAATCAATTAATGGAAATAATAGATGACTTGAATGATCAGCTTAATCAGAGGGAGCAACACCTCAAATCCGGTAGGATATGATCTGAAGTATGACGAGTAACTGAAAAGGGTTCGGAAGATCCGTCTGGCGAGTCTCTCAACATTCACCATGCACGAGGTAATCGTCAAAAAGTACAGTTTCAGTTAGAAAATGGATATTGTTCATCTAGAAATGAACTGTTGGTGTGGCCCATAACTGATGCAAGTGAATCTTCCGCGTCAGTCTTCGAAGACTTTTCTCAAAATCAAAAGAGTGGTAATCCATCAAGGCGAGAGAGGGACAAACATTCTTCGAGGAGGAAGCATTGCCGAACTCAAAAATCCCGAAGAGATTATAAGTCTAAGAATCTGGATAAATCTAGATTAATAAGAGAGAAGCCATTTTTTGTAACTAATACAGCCAATCAGTACGTCAATCCTGTGGACCAAAGCTTTTATGAAATTATGGGAAGTCGAACTAAAGTTAATCAATATATACAAGGAGTAGACTGGAGAACTTTTCCATTGTCATTTAAAATCAGGTGAATACTAATAGGATCAGATATTTTTAGAAACAATTCCTCAAAGAAGTCAGAATAATTTGAGGGATATTTTAGAACATATTTCGAAGGGTATTTTAGACCTAAAATAAGGGAAACACATTTTTTCTTTTCACTCAAATAAATGTCTCTTGACTCAGTTGTATGCCTCCTAAAACAATGTTTACACTAAGGAGATTCTAAGGTTTCAAGCCTTGACCCAACCCATGACCCTAAAACATCCTATAAATACTCTAAGAGATCTCATTAGTGAGGGAAGATAAAATATTAACCATATTAATCAATAAGTTGTTCAATTATTTCATTACCCACTGCAAAACATTAAATTTTTCTCTACCAAATATAAAAAAAATACTCTTAAGCATATTTTACCTTATCAAATACTTCTTTCGAGGCGTTTTGTCATTTCGAAGGTAGAAAATTTTGATGGTACGCAAGAGCATGTGACCATATTGAGGAGTTGATCAAAGTAGATGAATCAACAAGGGTTCAACTTAGGCCCAGTTCATCTCATATACATTCAGGGCCAAACAAAAAATCTACTAGTCAAGCTTATCAAGGAAATACTTCAAATTCTCAAAGGTCATCATAGCTAAATGTGTCAACTAATTTACCACCTCGGTCAGGACCATCTTAGCATTAAGCTATCAACCATATTGTTTCAAATCGAATCAGTGGATATGGACAAAATATTTTATAGAATTAACTTAGAATGTGGCAACAATTTTTGAAAGAGCTAAAAATCATGTTAATTTTTGAAAACCACCGATAATAAATGGACGAAAATAGAATCGGAAGAACAACTTTTGTAAGTATCATAATGATGTGGGGCATGATACAGTAGACTGCATAGAATTAACGAAGGAGATCCAAATTTTGATAGAGAATGGAAATCTGACAACCTTTGTTAAAAAACAAATGAATAGACGGAATAATCCGAGTACACCTGCACAACATGTTATGAATGTTTCTTCGAAGCAGGAGAATACATTACTGATTGATGATTCTAAGGAGATATTTGATATATCCTCGGTATACTTGGTCCAAGATCTAGATCGGAGAATAATGATGGTTGTAAATGAACCAGTGGTAAAAGGAAACGTTCGTAGCTTATGCGAGTACTTTGAGTCCTTAGAAATTTCCGGAGGCGACACAATGACGGGAGACACCAACAATTCTGGCGAGTCCCTCATTCGATTATTATCCGAATATATTTTCCATTAAAAAATGTACAACAAAGAACAGATATTTCTGGAAGACCGAAAATATTGGAGAGTTGATCTAAAAGCGTTTTTACTTGAAGTTGCATTGTCCCTTGACACAAATTTAGCTCATAGATTCATATTTATAGTACACGGGTATACAGTACTAGATGAAATATTATATAAAAAGTCTTCGAGCTAACCGTTGTTAAGATGTTTAGGAAAAAATGAATCTCAAATAATTTTCCAAACTACGTGATGAGGAGAGCTCGGTTCATTATGGATTTAAGGCTTTAACAAGAAAAGTTTTGGTAGTGGGATATTATTGGCCTTCTATAATGAGTGATGTTA
The DNA here is from genome assembly GCA_036936605.1 of Limnanthes douglasii subsp. nivea. Classification (NCBI taxonomy): domain Eukaryota; kingdom Viridiplantae; phylum Streptophyta; class Magnoliopsida; order Brassicales; family Limnanthaceae; genus Limnanthes; species Limnanthes douglasii. Next base: position 59,647,267 of record JAUPFV010000004.1, read on the forward strand.
AGGATTTAGTTCGAAGCTATGACACTTATCAAAGATTTTCAAATTCCATTCATAAACCAATTGTGTCTCTAACCTGAGTTTCTGAAGCGATTCCTTTTGATTTATGAAGTTTGGATTTAGTAGGACTATTGCCTATGTCTTAGAGAGGACGAAAAACAATTATAGTTATAGTGGATTACTTTTCAAATAGGGATGAAGTCGAGCCTTTTCAGAAACAAAAGCTAAAGATATAATCAGATCCATTGTGTCTAATATTTGTTGTAGATTTGAAGTTCCTCATAGAATTACTACGGATAGTGGTCCACAATTTAATAACAGAAAGATGACATCTTTTTGTAATTCGAGATGAATCGCAGTACTTTTCAACCCCATTTCACCCACAAGAAAATGGCCAGGTAGAGGTTACTAATAGAACTATTTGGATGGTCCAAAGAAAAACTGGCCTAATTATTTTCAAGAAATGATATGGGCCTATAGAACAACACCTCGAGCTGCGACTCATGAACCTCCTTTTTCTTTGGTATACGAGATGGATGCAGTAAGTCTAGTGGATTCGATACTTTCATCTTACAAGGTACTTAACTATTCTGAGAACGATAATAAGGAGGCTAGACATACAAAGCTTGATTCGATTAAGGAAAAACGGGCTAGAGCACAGTTGAATGTGATTCATTATCAAACTTTAATGAAAAATCGTTACAATTCGAGGGTGAAACGAAGGGACTTAAATGTAGAAGACAAAATTTTAAAATATGTGATGAGCACTTACGAACACAAACCGTACTATGTGATAAACACGTATAAGTATTAGAAAAGTTTCCGACAAGATAAACGTATACAGAAATTTAGAGGATGACATGTGGTGGTCATCAATACCAAAAAACATAATTCACAAACGCAAAAATATAGTTGATTCTTATTTGTTTGGATTATTACTTGGCGAGCCATCGAAGTTGATTTCTGAGAAGCTACCATCTCTATTTAGACCCTCACTATTTGACAAGGCAAATTTGTTTTCTCCATTTTCTTCGGATTCAGACTTTTCTAAATTTTTTGTCAGGATAACAAAATCTTCTTCCGGACGTCTATTTTCTCTTCGGATTTAGACTCCTCTGAATTGTTTGTCAAGACAATAAAATCTTCTTTAAGACGTCTATTTTCTTGCACGAAGTACCAATAATCTTCCACGTTTTCCCTCATAAACCTTTGGTGGAAGTCAAGGATCATGAATTCTTTTGTTTCTTTTTCACGGGTTTTCAAACTTTAAGATAATCACTTCAATTAGAATTCACAACAACCTTTATAGGACCCACTTTCTCCTTTTTGGATTCAGCTTTGTACGATTCTAAGTCTTTAAGGTATTTCTTTCTCCCTTTATCACTTTCTACGTACAGTTTGTTGAGTGCTATCTGGTTGGCATGCTCTTCGTCTAACTCTGCTTTGTGCTACAAAATCAGTTTCTCCAATTTTTCTTCATGCTTTGACGTTAATTGATTCTTTATCTAGATATCCCTACTATGAAACTTCGAAGGTCAAGTGAGATCAAGTGATTCAGGGAGGACATCTTTGAGATTGATACTCAAATTGGTAGCAATGTCTTTGGGGCAGTGTGACAATTTGTTTGATCTTCTTTTTGTTTTTCTTTAGATTCCTTTTTTTTATAATATCTCTCAGAATCAGAATGAGGAGTTTTATCAAGGTTTTGGATTTCTGAATCAGTTTCAGTCTTAGATTATTCTTGATTATGAGAGGGTGACTTTGATATTGTAGCCATATTTTATGGATTGTTGGGTGTGTTCGAGGATACTCCTTGGGTGTTTACCGAAAGGATCACCTTTGACTCTTTGTTTGTCACAATCATTCTGTTCGAGGAACGAGGTCGTGTAGTAGTTTTTATGTTACGATTTGTTGAAGTGTTGAGCTCTTTAGAGTCAGCAATAAAATGACTCTTACGAGGAGGTTTTTCTTTACGTGTTTAAGGTAGTTAATTTCGCTTTGTTCGAGGTGGTTTTGTGAACAAGCCTTGAGATTTAGATCATAAGGTTTCTCTGAAGAGCTTACGAGAACTATATAAGGTGATGAATTTTTGGTAGGAGGTCAAGGACCGTATGTAAAGATTTGAGTAATGTGCTTGTATTTATCGTCAATAATATTAACAACTTCTCTCTGAGTGACAATCCCAATAATTGGCTAAGCTAAACATAGACTAAACAAAATTGAATCGGAAGCTGATCAGATACGATCTACAGGGGTTGAGTACGACAGCGACGGTGGAGGAGCAAGTAATATCGACGAATTTTCTCTCTCTATCTCTAGAATTTAATAGTGATATGCAAAATGAGTAATGAAGGTATATCTATAGGATGAGTTGTAAAAACAGGTCTGGGATTTTCGGAAGGTAAGTTGAAGGGTTTGAGAGACGTCTATTGGGTTGAATTTGATTCGACAAATAACGGGTGCCTAGTTCGAAGTAGGTTGACACGTGTAATACATCAGAATGAAACGATATACATACCTAGAAGCTTATGTTACCTTCTACTTAATTCCAAGAAGTTTATTTATACTCTTTATATATTTCGAGGGCCTACTAATTTGGAATGGTTTTTTGAGGAGAAATGATGCACAAGACGTAACTCATATTGCCTAAACAGTATCTTAGAGTAAATCCGAGAAGGTTTTAGACCCTTTTTATAAAAATGAGATAAATATGGTCCTTCCTTAAGGTTCTTCATAAGGGATGGGGGCAACTGATAAAGAATAAATAATTAAGGAGTGAAATTAATTACTTTATGGGTAAAAGAGAGATTTGGAATCAAATGTAAATGTAAATGCCTAAATATGTAATTTGTAATAACTATGTTTGTACTAAGTAGTAAAGTGGGGTGACTAATGAATTTTGTTACATGTAACTACCTCACCTATAAATGAGTGGACTTGTTTTGGGAAGAAAGGAGATTGACACTCTGTACACTTGGGACTATTAATTATTTTCTCTCTCTAAAAGTTAGAACTACTTTCTCTTTCTAGAAACTCTCTCAACAATTCTTGTTATACCTTTTTTTCTCCCCTAACAGTATCCATACTTATCAATCATCATCGTTAAAATTCATCATAAAGTTCTTGAACTACTTAGATATATCAAACCGTCGAGGTAAATGACCGAAAAAAATTGGAAGACAAAGGGGACTGCCTCCAATTATTCCATTGGGTAAACTGGTGATCTTCGTTGGAGGTTGCGAATATACCTGGTTCGGATAGGGTAGCGAATTGATCACTCATCAAATGATCTATGGTGTGATCTATGGAGCCCTTCACTTTTTTATAGCACCCATTCTTATTTCATCTATTCTTTCTGTGCTTCTTTTTATCTGAAGTATCTTGCTTACTCTATTTGTGATGTCGATTCGAACATATTTTTGACCAATACTTGTCATGGTAACTCTTTCTTTTCTTAAAATAGTGTTCACTGCTCGAAGAAGATGTGGACACTTTTGATTTAGAGGTTGGGTCTTTACTACATTTTAAAGAGCTATAATATACCTTGGTTTTATGTCTCTTTTTGGAATTTTGATATATCTTTGGGCTATGTTTGCGATCATCCTATTGTCCATAAGATTTTTGGCTTTCCATTTGAACATTTACTTTTAAAATTTAATTCAGCTTCTCCCTGAGACCTAAGTGCCTCAATTTCTCCTTGCAGCTGATCACACTCCTCTTGCATAAAAAGATTTTCTTGGTTTTCATCACCCGCTTGAGGTGTTTGGAGAGATTATTTGAACCCGACTCCCTCGGTTTTTTGAGTGTGATCTATCTGCATCTCAAATTCATATTCCGAAAGGTTCCAAATGTGAACTATTGCTTTTTAAATTTAAGATTTTGTTATTCGGGCACCTTTATGTGGAGCTCTCACTATGGTCGCCAAATTAGTGTGGATAATTCGTATTCAAATGATTATTTCGTAACGTAAGAAGAATGATTTGATATAAGGTAAAAAATAAAGAGATAATTGAGCTACTTCAATTATATTTAGAGAGAGAGAGTATGAATTTGTAATAAATGAACCATCCTTATTAATGCTTTCTAAAAATCTATTATAGGCTAAAGTTTAGCCTATTGAGTCTAATGTGAAAAATATATGTTTTATGGGTCAAGCCCATAAGTTAGTACCCATTATGGCCAATAACATAATTATAGTATAAAAATACAAATAAAAATTATATACAAGCAATCAAATTAAAACAAATCTTGGCGTTAATCCCTTTTTATCCTTCGAATATTTTGTCCCTATCAAACGCGATTTATGGGAGAAAGTGTTTGATAGTGCAAAAAAGTAGACTACTTACTTGAAAGATTATATTGTTTTCAAGTCGACTTGTGTGGTAATAAGCATTGGATGGCATTACCGGACATTGGCTTAGTGATAACCACTCGATATCGAGGCATGGTATACCATATATCTCTCAAACTTTCATATAAATTTCTATCATTACGCGGTATACCGCCTTCATCGTGTCCTACACAAGAAGTTGGTCTTGGTTTCGTACATGGTAACCAGTACGTTAAAGTAAATAAATCAATATAATTAATTTATATTACTTTATTTTTGTGTTAAGAAAATATATCTTAATTTTAATTCTACATGTATTGAAATCAAGATAAATATAGTAAAAACAAATACACGATAAATAAAACTTACATCCTACTCACTAAACATAGATATAGTATGGCGAATGTTATCTCGAGTGTCTTGGTTTGAACGAACAGGATGAAGTGTGTACCGACACATAGTTGGCTGAGTGATACCATATAGAATAAATAACGTAGTCGCGAGAATAAAGATTGAATTGAGAAAATTGAGAATATTGATCAAGAATCAACAGAGAGATTTCTAGGTAGTGAAAATAATCTTTCGCTTCTGATTATTTCATAGGTGTAATCAGCCTCTTCGACCTCTTTAAATAGGCCTAGTGAGTTAGTTACAAATTCGGTTACATAAGAGGTTTATTTACAGTTCAATCCCTATTCTTATTACAAAACTTTATTCGTGTCCTATATTAATAGAACTTATCATTCAATTCCTTCATAATTACATTTAAGTCCCTAATGAATATAATTCCTTATCAGTAGCCCCCTAGTTCTTATAAAGACAATGTTATAAGAACTATTCACTCTTCGAACATTACTCCAAGTGAATAAAACTTCTTTCATCCAGCCCCTTCATTATGATTGGGCCTAATGGCTCGCAACTTTACTTCGAATCTAAAGATAAGTGCAAATAAACTCCCCACTCACTTCGAATCTATCAACTTGAAATACAACCTTACTTTCACTTCGAATCCTCTGACCCCTACATAAAAGACTGATTGGACCCTTCTTGATAGGTCTATGACACAGCACGTTTTCCTCTACGTTTCACATTCCACCCAATGAGAACAGTTCACTGGTTTTGCCTCTTCAAATTCTCAACGTTATTTTTTCAACTATAAATACTTAGCTCCACCTTACTGAAAACCTTTTAGAAAAATCACTTCTTTCCTAAGCCATCTTCATCTTGTTCTTCATCAACCTTCATCTTCATCTTCTGCTACCTTCCCCAAAAACACCATTTCTTCAGTCACAAAGAACAACTTCCCAGATCAACATCTATTATATGAGAAGGTACCCCAAATACAAAAAATCTAAACCCAGAAACCAAAGAAAACCAAAGAAATCTCTCTTCCCTGGTTCTAGCAATCAAGTATTTGGTGCCTACGATTATCTCTGTTTTGTAAAAAAAGCTAAAGAATACAAAGCTGTTGGGTTAATCTACAACGGTCCTCGTTTCTCCTCTACCACCTTCAAATATGGTAACTTCAATCCCAATCTAGTTAATTCATCTTCAAACCTAGCATTAAAACCAGAATCTAGCCAACAATCTTCTCCTCCTCGAAATCAATCTACTTCTCCATCACTAAAACCACATCGACAATCTAAGCCTGTCAATTCTGACAAACCTCCAACCCTAAAAAAACCACAACTCAAGTCACCTATCCTACAATCCGAAGCCGTTAAAGTTAAACTTCACAAAAAATCAACCTTTCTAGCAATGGGTGATGATGCAGAAACCTCCTTTCCTCCCCCACAAGAAGTGTTTGACGTTACACCAGAGAATAGTCAACCAATTCTTGTGAGTCAAACTGAGACTCAAACTCGAAGTCGTCACGATGAAGCTACCGATGAAGAAAATAACAAAGAAAATGACTCAGAAGCCACTGAATCCGATGCCGAAGGGGAATCCGAGGCCGAAGGGGAATCCGAGGCTGATGGGGTAATCCCTCCAAAGAAAATTCGAGGAAAGAAACCTCCTATTACCCTCCCCGAAGATGTTGCTGCCTTGGTTCAGGAAAACCTACAACCACTTTGTCCTCGGTACATTCTCGCCCTAAAAAATGTACCCTATACCTACTACCTCGAATCAGAAAAATAAGAAATCAAGAAACTATAGGGATTAACAGACAACATTGTTCTTCGACTACCAGTAGAAGGAGAAACACCTCTGAGTTGTCAGAAGAACGAACTGGTAGTTTACCCTGAGCTTTTCAACTGGGGACTTCGATTTCCCCTCGATCCAATGATTGTAAGGTACTTCGAAATTCTTGGGTTGTGCCCAACACAAGTCACTCCAAACCAACTGTTCACCTTATTCTCCGCTATCATGGTGTCGAGGCTAGGAAGCATCCCCCTCGAAATAGAAGACTTCATCTCACTGACCAAAATCTCAAATGGGCCAGTTTTACCATTCTACTACCTAACATTGGAGGACGATCTGAAGATTATTGACGACCTCCTCGAAGCTGATAAATTTTGGAAGCAAAGGTTTGTCTTTTTATCAGGAGCTTGCGAAAATGGTAAAGAGATTTCCGATGAAAACCCCTCAAAACTTACTCTCACCTGGAGAGATAGCAGTAAGTAAATCATTGTTGTATTGTTAACATTTTTTTTAACTTATTAAGCCTAGCAAAATTAACCAAGTCTACTTATTTAACTGTTTATTCTTTTTTCAGAAATTCCGAGGAGATTCAAAGGTCGTCGAAAAACTGCAAAGGTTATCTTCCAGAGAATGGCTGAGTGGGCAGAGAAAGCCTGGGGAAATGGCTTTCACTCAGCCTTTCAACCAATCAACTTCGTCAACAGCCATCTGTGGCGCATAACCTTGGGAGATGACTTCCCTGAAGATCCGATGCTCCCCCCAGATCCCATCGAAGCGGTCCAAAGAATTCTCGCACCAGATGGGAAAACCTACCTTCCCACCAGGAATCGATCTGACAGTCACCTGCCACTAAAAAAGAAGGGAAAGCTAACCCTCAAAAAACCCAACACAAGCAAGGCTAACCCTTCCAAACATTCGAAGCCTGCAGGGAAACGAAAAGCGCCTGCATCTCAACTTCCTCCAATATCCGAAGAGGACGAACCGGCACTGAAAAATAAAAAGAAAGAAAACAATACTCAAAAGAAGAAAAAGAGCAAGTCCACCACTCCAAAGAAAAAGAACGAAGCTGACATGCTCGAAGAGGTATTGGCTTCTGAAGTGCATGAGAAAATCTTCATTGAAGAAAATCCTCAAGGGGGATTGGCACTAGGAGATAGCCAAGAAATTGAATATCTTAACCTCGAAGATTTCAACTCGAGCGGGGATTTTGCAGTCACTGGTGAAGATTCTCGACCTGTCAACACCATTCCATCAACTTCTACTGGGGCTGCCATAACTTCAACATCTAATGCAATCGTTCCTGCTCATCATAACCCATCAAACTTGCCCAACCCCGACAGATCCGATGAGGTAACTTCAATCCTTCGACCTTTTACTAATTTAAGTGCTGCAGCCAAAAAATTATGTGAAGAAGTGAACAATTCACATACACAATTGGAGCTCCTTGCACAAGAATTAATCAAGAGAAAAAAGGAAAGAGAATCTGAAAAGGCTTCGAAAAATGAAGCACTTCAAAATTTCGAAGCTGAAAAAGGGAAGCTTCTTAAAGAGCATAAAGAAAAAATCGAAGCTTTGGAAACTTCTCATCGTCTGGCTCTTGAAAATATGAATACCCAACACTCTACTGACATGTCCGAGGAAAAGAAAAAATCTACCGATGCTGAAAAACTTGTTAAGGAAACTCAGGAAAAACTGGAAAATTGTCAAGCTCAATTGACTACGCTTCAAACAGGATTCGAGTAGGAAAAGAAAACTGCCGTCAAGAAAGCCGAAGCTGTTGTTGGTTCTGTGATGCTTAATGGTATCAAGAAAGCTCAAACTCAAACAACTATCGATCTTCTTCGAGAAATCCATGCTGCCTATCCAAGGTTGAATTTAACTGAATTTTGGAAACAAGTTCCAGAGAAAGATCGTCCAAAGGAAGCATTCGAGGTGCCATCAAGCTCCTCAGAGGAAGATGATGCTTCTGAAGGGTCATCGAAAGAAGAGGATGACTAAACAGTAGGTTATATATGTCGCGTTTGTTTTTTGTGTGTTTTAATTAAGTAGTTTTCTCCTTTTTTGTAAGCTTCAAGTTTTATCCGATGAAACAAGCAACTTTCTTAATATTTCAAATTTCTGGTGCACTTATAAAACATGGCACTTCGAAAATTAGATGTACTCATAAAATGTGGCACCTCAAAAATTAGATGCACTCATAAGACGTGGCACCTCGAAAATTAGATGCACTCATAAGACGTGGCACCTCGAAACTTAGATGCACTCATTAGACGTGGCACCTCGAAATAGGTTGTTTCTTCAAAGCTATTGCTTTGGAAAATTATTCTTGGTCAACTTTCAAAGATGATCATTCTTTGCCAAGTTACCAAAATAACAAATCATTCATCATACTAAACAACCAATGGCCAAAAGAAATTTTATTATGAAATTAAATATTAACCAGACACCTCATTAAAACCTTTCTGGGCCAACAGATAAGGAAAGAGTATGCCTGTCTTGTAAAAATTCGAAGTTCAATTTTACTCACAATACAATTTTAAATGTTCTATATTCCAAAGGTGTTTGAGAATCCTCCCCTCACGATCAGACAACCTGTATGTCCCTGGCTTGACCTTCATTTTGACTTCATAAGGACCCTCCCAATTCGGAGCCAATTTTCCGAGGTGCTTGTCCTTAGTATGAAGAAATACTTTTCGCAACACTTTATCGCCAAACTTGAACTCCCTCTTCTTAACTTTAGCATCGTACCTGCTTCTCATTAAGGTTTGATAATGAACCACATTCAAATGTGCTTTGACCATTTTTTCCTCTAAAAAATCAAGCTCAACCCTTCTAGCTTCATCATTATCTACTTTGGAATATCGCAATAACCTGTAGGAAGGCAATATAGATTCAGCAGGGCACACAGCATCCATTCCATACACTAAAGAAAAAGGAGTCTCTTTTGTGGCCTCTCTAGGGGTTGTTCGATATGCCCACTACACTTCTTGAAGATAATTTGGCCATTTCCCTGCTGCTCCCGCCAAATTTTTCTTCAAACCTTCCAAAATAGATCTATTTGTAACTTCCACCTGCCCATTTGCTTGTGGGTGGAAAGGAGTAGAAAAGCATTGTTGTATTCTTTTCGAGGAGCAAAAAGAGTCCATTTCCTTGTTATTAAATTGGGGACCATTGTCTGTTGTTATTTTTCGAGGAACTCCAAAACGGTAGCAGATGTTACTTAGAATAAACTTGATCACATCCTTAGCTTTTGTTCCAGCTAAGGGCTCTGCTTCTGCCCACTTCGAAAAATAATCAACGGCAACAATAATCATCTGTCTTCCACCTGAAGCCATAGGCAATGGTCCTACCAAATCAATCCCCCATCTATCAAAAGGAACCGCCTCAGAGATTATCATTAGAGGTGCCGCTGGTTTATGTATCAGTTGTGCATACCTTTGACAAGTATCACAACCTCGAACTAACAACTTGGCATCCTGTAATATAGTAAGCCAGTAATACCCTGCCAACAATACCCTACGTGTTAAAGCTTTGAAGCCACAATGAGCTGACCCATCTCCATCGTGTAATTCAGATAAAATGTTTTGAGACTCTTGCTTACTCAAACATCGTAACAAAGGCCTCGATGCAGATCTCTTATACAATATCCCATCCAATACCACATAACCAAGATCTTTATACCTTATTTTCTTGAGCAAGTGCTTATCAAGAGGTAGTATTCCCTTTACAAGAAAATTTAACAAGTCAGTTCTACAATCACCCTGAATACGCACCGAATCACCTACTACCTCCTCAACAAATTCACACTGCTCAGAGCTTGATATAATCGAAGGCAATGGTTGTGTCACAATCCATGGATATTCTTCAGAGTAAGCCATTGTTGCTAAAGAATCAGCCATTGTGTTATTTCCTCTTCGAATATGCTCCACCTCAACATTTTCAAACTGTGCCATCACACTTCAAAGTTCTTTCAAATACAACATTAAACGGTCTTTTTTAGCCTCTGATATTCCTTTAACATGGTTAACTACCAACTGCGAATCTATTTCTAAGCGCACGAATATTGCTCCACAAATTTTTGCTAACCGCAATCCTGCTAGCACAGCTTCATATTCAGCTTCATTATTCGAAGCATGAAATCCAAATCTTATAGCTTGAAACATATACTCCCCTGTTGGTGCCATCAATTCAACTCTTGCACTCGACCCTTTGTTACTAGATCCTCCATCAGTTCGTACTGTCCACATCATATTTGCGGGTATATTTTCATCTTCTTTCTCTTCGGATCTACTCGAATGAAACTCAACAAAGAAATCTGCTAAGGCCTGAGCTTTGACAACCGTTCGAGGAGAGAATAACACATCGAAATCTCCCAATTCTACAGACCACTTAGTCATTCTCCCTGAGATATCTGGCTTTTGCAATACATTTTTCAATGGATAAGAAGTTCAAACCACAATAGTATGTGCCTGGAAGTAAGGACGCATTTTTCTTGCCGCCACAACTATACACAATGCCAATTTTTCGAGCTTCAAGTAACGTTTTTCAGCATCAACCAAACTTTTACTGACATAATAGACAGGCTTCGAAATTCCCGTATCTTCACTAATCAGAACTGCACTCACTGCATAATCCGATACCGCTATATACAAAAATAATTGCTCACCTTCTCGAGGCTTTGATAATATTTCAGGGGAGGACAAAAGATTTTTGATCTTAATAAAAGCTTCTTCACAATCTGAAGTTTACTCGAAATTATTTGGTCGACGCAGCACCTGGAAAAAGGTAAGCACTTATCTGAAAAACGAGAAATGAAACTGTTCAAAGCTGTTAACCTGCCTGTTAACATTTGCACTTCTTTGATATTCCGAGGTGAAGACATTGATATCAAAGCCTTCAACTGTTCTGGATCCACCTCAATTCCTCTTTCACTAATCACATACCCCAGAAACTTACCAGATCGAACTCCAAATGTACATTTTTCTGGGTTTAACTTCAACTGTATGGCTCTAAGATTAAAAAACGTCTCTTCTAAATCATCAATGTGTTCATCATCACCTTTGATCTTAACAAGCATATCATCGATGTACACTTCGATATTCCTCCCTATTTGTGAAGCAAACGCCTTATTCATCAGCCTTTGATATGTAGACCCAGCATTTTTCAATCCAAACGGCATCACTCTATAACAGTGTAAACCTCGATCAGTAATAAAAGTTGTGCTTTCTTCATCCTCTGGATTCATTCGAATCTGATTATATCCTGAAAATGCATCCATAAATGTTAGAATTTTGTTTCCAGAAGTAGAATCCACTAATTGGTCAATTCAAGGTACTGGAAAAGTATCTTTTGGGCAGGCTCTGTTTAAATCTGTGAAGTCTACACACATTCTCCATTTTCCGTTCTTCTTTTTCACCACCACAGGATTAGCTGTCCACCTCAGATAATTGGACTCCCTAATATGCCCCATTTTATACAATCTATCTACTTCAGCAATTATGGCCTCAGATTTTTCCAAAGAAAAAGCTCTCCTTTTTTGTATTATCGGCTTGATCTTCGAATCCACAGCCAGACTATGACATATAATGTCAATTGGGACCCCAACTACATCCTCAGATGTCCAAGCAAACACATCCAAGTTTTTAGACAAAAAATTCAACAATCTTTCTCGCACTGATAAAGACAACAGAGTCCCAATTCGAAGTACTCTGTTATTATTGAAAATGTATTCTTCTATTTCTTCACTTACCACCACAGAACTCGGGGTTGACCTCGGATCATCAATTCCCTCATCTGTACCACTAGAAGACAACCCCTCAAACTGCTATTTCTCCATTGGATCATCGGTACTTTTGCCACGCAGTCTAAATACAGCAGCGTAACACTCTCTAGCCACCTTTTGATCACTTCGAACTACACCAACTCGATCCCAAACTACATACTTCAAACATTGATGAACCGTAGAAACTATAGCATACATTTTTGCCAGCCATGACCTTCCAAAAATAGCATTGTAGCTCGACGGACAATCTACCACCATAAAAAGTATTTGTACTTTCTTTTTGAAAGGACCTTTTCCCAAAGAAAGTTCACCTTCAAACTCCCCTACTACATTCGCTGTCGCACCAGTAAACCCAATTATAGTTCTTTCTGACCTTTCTATCCGAGGCGGAGCGGTTAATCTATCATATGTTGATTTGAACAACACATTAGCAGAGCTTCCAGTATCAATCAATACTCTTCGAATTTCCACCCCACACACTTCTGCTCTAATGACCACTGCATCTTCATGTGGCCCAGTAATTCCTCTCAAATCATCCCCATCGAAAATTATAAATGGGGCATCCTTCTTGTTGCTTAGGTGTGTTGTTGCTCCTCCTTCAATTTGATGCGTTAAATTCACTATATGCCTTTTCCTCGAATTATTAGTGTTATTAGTCATTGAATCTCCCCCAAATATTGCCAATGACTCAAAGAATGCACACAAATCTTGAACACGTCCCTTACGCATCGGCTCATCAACTGACATCAACAACAATCGACTAGGGTCTGGGTCGACATATTCTGAAGCCACATCAAATTCATCACCTGCAGCATCTAAAATCATCAGTGCACTTTCTTGCTTAGAATTAAGATTGCCCACCTTTTAAGTTATGGCTTTAGCATTCTTTTTTACATACTCCAACAATTTTCCATTCTCTATCAAAATCTGCATCTCCTTCTTCAAAGAAATACAATCATTTGTATCATGTCCAATATCATCATGATACCTGCAGAACCTCTTATTGCGCTCCTCTCTTGGCCTATTAATCGCTGCCGGCTTTCTGAAATTTACTGTTCCCCTGGTTTTCTCATATATCGAAGCCACACTTTCAGTCAAATCCGCATAATATTCTGGCCTTACCCACACATTCGATCTTGATCTGAATTGGTGTTGATTATTAGAATTGTGCTGATTCGAACCCCCTTGATATGAGCTCGAAGAACCCCCTTGGTATGAGTTCGAACCTCCTCGATTAGAAACATTTTGATTACCCCTCGGGCGCGATGAGTTATTATTCGAAGCGTTCACTTGACTATTCCCTTTATGAACAGTACTACCTCCTCCTCGAACCCGAGTAGACTCTTTGACTTTGATCTGATCTTCAACCTGAGCCATGAGAGCTCCAAACGTTAATGCCCTACGCCTTGTAGTCTCATCAGCTAAATCTCCTGGCAACAATCCTTGTCTAAACGCTGCCATAGCCACCACCTCCTCACAATCATCTAATCCAGCTTTTGTTGACACAAATCTTTTAGTATAATCCTTCAACTTTTCTCCCACAGCTTGCTTACATTGTATTATCGTATCTCCATTAGCTCTCATTTCTTTGCTTCCCACAAACTGTCTTCGAAAAGCTGTGTAAAAGCCTCTAAAATTTGCAATGGACTCCTTAGGAATCTTGTTGTACCATTTTAGTGCAGTTCCTTTGAATGTCTGAGAGAATGCTCTACACACCAATTTATCATCGTCTTCGAAATTAGTCATATAGTTTTTGAATTGTTCTATATGATCATCTGGATCTTGAGTTCCATCAAACTTGTCAATTTTAGAAATGTTGAACCGCCTCGGAAGTGGCACAAATCTAATCTCACTAGTCAACGGTGAGTCCCTCCAATCGACTCCTTGAACAAACTGGTCTTCGTTCCTCATTCCCACAGTAGCATACAAACTTGATTCACCTTCAAATTTCCGAGGAGAATACTTCCGAGGAGAATATACTCGTCTTTCCTTCTTTTGCCTTCCTCCTCTTGAATGACCCCGAGAATGCTCATATCTTGGTGTTTCATCTGACTCTGAATCTTCAAAATCCTCTTCTTCACTAGAATCCACATACCGCCGTTTCTGCAACTTTTCTTTTCTTTTCATTCCACTATGCTCCTTCTTACGCTCAAAATGTATTTTACGCTGTACGTATTGAACGTTGCCATCGTCATTTGACGGATCCGACTGATCATCCCAATCACCTCTTGCTATTTTAGATCTAAGTCTAGCACCATCATTATCTTGCTTCTTTTTAACAAATTCATCAAGCTCCGCCACTTTTCTTATCATTTCATTCATTTTACCTTCGAAATCAAATTGGTTTGATTGAATCAGAATTGACTTACCTGCCTCCTTCTCTTGCAGATCAGATTTCAACGTCTCCCAAGCTTTTCGAACAGGTGGATTATCTCCTTCGTCTGAATTCATCTCCGATCAGCAAAAATATAAACAAAATTCTTCAGAAAACGAACAAATTCGAGACTCGATTTTTGATCTATCGATCAAGGTATCTTCGCCCCCCTCCTTCTAGCGCCAATTTGGTGAGAATAAAGATTGAATTGAGAAAATTGAGAAAATTGATCAAGAATCAACAGAGAGATTTCTAGGTAGTGAAAATAATCTTTCGCTTCTGATTATTTCATAGGTGTAATCAGCCTCTTCGACCTCTTTAAATAGGCCTAGTGAGTTAGTTACAAATTCGGTTACATAAGAGGTTTATTTACAGTTCAATCCCTATTCTTATTACAAAACTTTATTCATGTCCTATATTAATAGAACTTATCATTCAATTCCTTAATAATTACATTTAAGTCCCTAATGAATATAATTCCTTATCAGCAAGCGCGGGAAAAAGATCGCATATCCATGTCTCTAACAATCTAAGGAAACTATTAAAACTTATTATCGTGTGTAAACAGCCCCTACATAACTGCCAATATAACTAAGCTAATATAAGCTGACCCTAGTTATACATACCTGCAGTGCTATAGTTCTAAACGAACTGTAAATAGTCGAGAGATGTATCGTCACCCGTATTGTTAGTAAAAATACAACAAACGAACATATGAACCATATACCCCATCGTTTCCTGAGTAAGCATCTCATTCGTAATCACATCATCATAAAACTCAGCCATCGAATAAACATCGCGTAAATAGTTGAGACGTACGTGTCTTCCACTACTAGCAAAATTACGATTTAGCTCATCAGTAAGGCCATCGTTATGTAAATTTAGTAATTGAGCGAACAAACCTACGTGCTGACCTCTACTATGGAAAAGTAACTAGATCGAAAGTTTGACCTAACCGGAAGCCAGGTGATGATGTGGACGTCATCAAGTGTGACCGTCATATCACCAAAACAGAAGTAAAAGTTATTAGTATACGGATGCCACCGCTAAAAAAATTCCTATAGTAAATTCACGTTGGTAGACCAACGCGAAAGACAGTCAATGAGCGGAACAAAATATGTCTGCATCATGTAATCTCTAATCTAACTATGTCGAATGAGATCCCAATAGCGATGGGTAGAGTACAACGCATAACATCGTAACAACGGTCTTACTTAGATAATATAAAAACAAATTCACAATAAGCTACGATATACTTTACTACACGAAAAAACACCAAAAAAAACTCACATCATTGTTAAAAAAGTTAGACGTCTTATATTGTTTGTATTCCCTCATGTTCGAGTATATGTCCGGAACATGACCATTGAATCTCCACAAACGTTGATCCGGAGTAATGCGTCGATGTTGAACGACAAATATATGACTGCGTTGCTCAACCCTAACTCACTAAGAAATCGGTCTACGTTGACTAGGCTTGTCGTCGCTAGTTTGATGGTCCAAGCCGTACGAATAGCGTGATTGCTTACAATGTATGCTGGAATTAAAATAAACGATATTGGTTAATACCAAATATTATATCAAACAATTCATAAAAGATGTAATATGTATAAAATGAAAGAGAAACATATTATTAGGCATTAGTACAAAGCACTCAAAGTATAATTGTAAAATATTGGGTACACAATACTAGATGAAATATTATATAAAAAGTCTTCGAGCTAACCGTTGTTAAGATGTTTAGGAAAAAATGGACCTCAAATAATTTTCCAAACTGCGTGATGAGGAGAGCTCGGTTCATTGTGGATTTAAGGCTTTAACAAGAAAAGTTTTGGTAGTGGGATATTATTGGCCTTCTATAATGAGTGATGTTAAGGATTTAGTTCGAAGCTATGACACTTATCAAAGATTTTCAAATTCCATTCATAAACCAGTTGTGTGTCTAACCTGAGTTTCTGAAGCGATTCCTTTTGATATATGAAGTTTGGATTTAGTAGGACTATTTCCTATGTCTTCGAGAGGACGAAAAACAATTATAGTTATAGTGGATTACTTTTCAAATAGGGATGAAGTCGAGCCTTTTCAGAAATAAAAGCTAAAGATATAATCAGATCCATTGTGTCTAATATTTGTTGTAGATTTGAAGTTCCTCATAGAATTACTACGGATAGTGGTCCACAATTTAATAACAGAAAGATGACATTTTTTTGTAATTCGAGATGAATCACAATACTTTTCAACCCCATTTCACCCACAAGAAAATGGCAAGGTAGAGGTTACTAATAGAACTATTTGGATGGTCCCAAGAAAAACTGGCCTAATTATTTTCAAGAAATGATATGGGCCTATAGAACAACACCTCGAGCTGCAACTTATGAAGCTCCTTTTTCTTTGGTATACGAGATAGATGCAGTAAGTCTAGTGGATTCGATACTTTCATCTTACAAGGTACTTAACTATTCTGAGAACGATAATAAGGAGGCTATACATACAAAGTTTGATTTGATTGAGGAAAAACGGGCTAGAGCACATTTGAATGTGATTCCTTATCAAACTTTAATGAAAAATCGTTACAATTCGAGGGTGAAACGAAGGGAATTAAATGTAGGAGACAAAATTTTAAAAAGGCTCTTATGTGATGAGCACTTACGAACACAAACCGTACTATGTGATAAACAAGTATAAGTATTAGAAAAGTTTCCGACAAGATAAACGTATACAGAAATTTCGAGGATGACATGTGGTGGTCATCAATACCAAAAATCATAATTCACAAACACAAAAATATAGTTGATTCTTATTTGTTTGGATTATTACTTGGCGAGCCATCGAAGTTGCTTTCTGAGAAGCTACCATCACTATTTAGACCCTCACTATTTGACAGGGAAAATTTGTTTTCTCTATTTTCTTCGTATTCAGACTTCTCTAAATTTTTTGTCAGGATAACAAAATCTTCTTTATGACGTCTATTTTCTCTTCGAATTCAGACTCCTCTGAATTGTTTGTCAAGATAATAAAATCTTCTTTAAGACGTCTATTTTCTTGCACTAAGTACCAAAAGTCTTTCACGTTTTCCCTAAGAAACCTTTGGTGGAAGTCAAGGATCATGAATTCTTTTGTTTCTTTTTCACGGGTTTTCAAACTTTAAGACAATCACTTCCATTAGAATTCACAACAACCTTTATAGGACCAACTTTCTCCTTTTTGGATTCAGCTTTGTACGATTCTAAGTCTTTAAAGGATTTCTTTCTCCCTTTATCACTTTCTACGTACAGTTTGTTGAGTGCTATATGGTTGGCATGCTCTTCGTCTAACTCTGCTTTGTGCTACAAAATCAGTTTCTCCAATTTTTCTTCATGCTTTGACGTCAATTGATTCTTTATCTAGATATCCCTACTATGAAACTTCGAAGGTCAAGTGAGATCAAGTGATTCAGGGAGGAAATCTTTGAGATTTATACTCAAATTGGTAGCAATGTCCTTGGGGCAGTGTGACAATTTGTTTGATCTTCTTTTTGTTTTTCTTCAGATTCCTCTTTTTTTTACAATATCTCTCTCAGAATCAGAATGAGGAGTTTTATCAAGGTTTTGGATTTCCGAATCAGTTTCAGTCTTAGATTATTCTTGATTATGAGAGGGTGGCTTTGATATTGTAGCCATCATTGTTAAAAAAAGTTAGACGTCTTATATTGTTTGTATTCCGTCATGTTCGAGTATAAGTCCAGAACATGACCATTGAATCTCCACAAAAGTTGATCCGGAGTAATGCGTCGATGTTGAACGACAAATATATGACTACGTTGCTCAACCCTAACTCACTAAGAAATCAGTCTACGTTGACTAGGCTTGTCGTCGCTAGTTTGATGGTCCAAGCCGTACGAAGAGCGTGATTGCTTACAATTTATGCTGGAATTACAATAAACGATATTGGTTAATACCAAAAATTATATCAAACAATTCATAAAAGATGTGATATGTATAAAATGAAAGAGAAACATATTATTAGGCATTAGTACAAAGCACTCAAAGTATAATTGTAAAATATTGAACAATAATCATTTTCATGTTTGAGTTACGCCAAATTTTGGCGACAAGAATACTAAATTTTTCCATAACTGTATTAAATCCCGCCTCTTTCGTAATAAAATCGTTTCGATTAAAAATGGCTCGGGAGTTACCATCTCTTCACCTGATGGTATCTCTAAAGTCATTGGTAATTACTTTGAGAATTCCCTGGGTACTAAGCAATCTTATAATTACACGGGTCTGGATAGAGTTTCTTCTCTAATTTCTTCCACGGTTAATAATACCGATAGGGACTTAATGATTCGCAAAATCTCTTGCGAAGAAATTAAATCGGCATTATTCAGTATTGATAGTAACAAGTCTTCTGGTCCTGATGGGTACAACTCTTCTTTCTTTAAGTCAACTTGGAGTATGGTCGGCCCTGATATTTGCAATGGTGTCCTTAAATTCTTTAATTCGGGAACCTTGGACAAGTCGTGGAACTCAACATCCATTGCCCTAATCCCCAAAATCGAATCTCCCTCTGTTCCTAGGGACTTTAGACCTATTGCGCTATGCAATGTGGTCTATAAAATTATCTCCAAAATTCTAGCTAATAGAATTAATGACTCATTTCCTTACCTTATTGACCCTTCCCAATCGGCCTTCGTGGCGGGAAGAAATATCTCAGATAATATTTTATTGTCCTAAGAGCTATTGAGAGATTATCATATCAATGTTGCGGGCAAAAAGATAGCTCTTAAAATAGATATCGTGAAAGCCTTTGATAATGTCCGTTGGCACCTCGTTCTTGATATTCTGGTAGCAATGCAATTTCCTCATAAAATGATCACTTGGATAATAAAATGTATCTCTTCTACCTCTTACTCCATTAATATTAATGGAGATTCTTATGGTAACTTTAAAGGAAAGAAGGGTCTAAGGCAAGGAGACCCCATATCTCCTTTCCTCTTTGTCCTCATCATGCAAGTCCTTTCTGGTTTACTCAAAGAGAAAAGCCAGGATAAAAATTTCAAATTTCACTGGAAATGACAAAAGCTTAAGATCATCAATCTCTGCTTCACAAATGATCTGATGATCTTCTGCCATGAGGACACAAACTCTCTTAATCTTATAAAAGAGGCTCTTGATGAATTTCACAAGATATCTGGACTTAAAGTCAACCCCTCAAAAAGTCATATTTTCCTATCTGGTATTGAGGATTCTCTAAGGACTCCTACGCTGGTAGGCTTCAGTTGATTAAGTCGGTCTTATTTGCTGGTCAGGTATACTGGTCCTATTTTATTTATTCTTCCTTCTAGAATCATTAAAGAGCTCAACCAATACCTTAGTCATTTCCTCTGGTCGGGAACGACCACGAAACTTCATGGGGCTAAAGTTTCTTGGACCTCTGTAACCTCTCCCATCAAAGAGGGCGGCCTTGGGATTTTAAATCTAAAGATTTGGAATCAGGCGGCTGTCCTTACGCATCTATGGTCAATTGCTAGTAACAAAAATCACTCCATCTGGTGTGAGTGGATTAAAACGGAAAAGATAAAAAATAATAATTTCTGGAACATCCATATTGGATCCAATCCATCGTGGATATGGAGGAAAATTCTTCGTCTGCGCACTTTGGCAAGTAATTTGTACAGGGTGGCTATTGGTAACGGTAAAAGTACTTCCTTCTGGTATGACCCATGGCTTCTTTCTAAGCCACTGGCTTCTCATTATGGAGAGAACATCATCAGTGACTCTCATCTGGGATCTAATCACAAGGTCTCGGACATCATCCACAACGGCAATTGGAACTGACCTGCTAATATTCGACCGACGAGAGCCCGAAGCCGACTGCATCTATTAGAAATTAATAACCTAATCCTGTTTCTTCCTCCTCCTAACATCGTCTCCATCGATGTTCTTTTCTGGACTGCAAAGGCAGGAAACAACGCATTTTCTGTCAAGGACACATACAACGCTATTTGATTGCCCAACCCCGATGTGGGGTGGGCTGGATTAGTCTGGAGTAAATATAACATTCTTCGCCACTCCTTTATTCTTTGGCTTGCTCTCTTAGGAAAGCTTGCTACCAGGGATAAACTTCTCAGATGGGGTCTAAACACCCCATCTGAATGTGTCCTCTGTAATTCTGATTCTGAATCTATCTCTTATATTCTCTATGATTGTAGTTTCACTCAGAATATTTGGTCATCTGCCAGTACTAAGCTGGATTTCCCTTTTACACCTTCGTGCTGGCAATCTTAGATTATCGAGACGTCATAATGGTCTAACTCTCGTGACCACTTTCTCTGGCGTACTTGCTTTGGCGCGGTCACTTACCATGTCTGGAAGGAGCGAAATGCAAGAATTTTTGGTTCTGCTCCAGTCCTGGTTTCCTTAACATTCCATTGTATCGTAGAAGATCTACGATACCGATTCCAGGGCACTAAGATTAGCTGGCTATAGGATCTATATAAATGCTTCTTCTTACTCCCCTCTCTTATTTTGCAGGATTTCTCGTTCTATGTCTACCATAACTATTTCAGAAATATTTCTCCCCTTGACAAAAGCCGATTGTGAGTTATCAATCAAGTAAGGAAGAGTATCCTTAATACGGTTGGCTAAGATTTTGGAAATGATCTTGTAGCTAACATTACAAAGCGCTAAAGGACGGAAATCAGAAGGTTTTGAAGGAGCATTAATTTTAGGGATGAGAGCAATAGATGTGGTACTCCAGGAGGCTGCCAGAGCATTAGTCTGAAAGAAATCAAGGACACCATTACAGATGTCATTTCCAACAACACTCCAATTTGACTTGAAGAAACAAGAATTGAAACCGTCGGGACCCGAAGCTTTATTACTATCAATGCTGAATAAAGCCGATTTTATTTCTTTACGAGTTATCTCGCGAGTCATAGAATCAGAGTCCGAATTGGTAACTTTAGAGGTAAGAAGAGAAGAAATCGTCTCAAGGCCAGGGTATCCCGCAGGATGCCTGGCTCCAAGAGAGTTTTCAAAGAATTTCACAAATACATTTGAGACACTAGCTGGGTTAGAGACTGTAACTCCATTCTCATTACAGATAGAGATGATTTTATTTCGAAAAAGGCGTGCCTTAATGCTGTTATGGAAGAATTTGGAGTTTTTGTCTCCCAATTTGATCCAATTCTCTCTGGATTTTTGCTTAAGAAACGATTCCTCTGCTCTACTAAGAAAGATATAAGAAGCGGAGGCTTCACATTCTTCAGAGACCAAAGAGGGACATAGAGGGTCTCTAGCAAGATTGGATCGAGCTTGAAAAAGTTTTTCCTGAGCTTTAATTACACGGGAACCAATGTCACTGAATTCCTTTCGATTAAGTCCAATAAGGTCAGACTGAAGGCGTCTCAGCTTTTCAGAGACCAGTTTCATCCCCGTGGAAGTAGTTGGGCTATTCCAGCTGGATTTAACGATCTCTATGAAAAGCGGGTGAGATTGCCACATGTTAAAAAATTTGAAAGGTTTTTTGAGCTTGGGTCGAGGAAAACCAAGGTTAAGCAAGACAGTGGTGTGGTCAGAGGATCTAAGGTATCCGAAATGCGCGAAAGACATAGGGAAATTATCATCCCAACTAGGATTAACAAGGACTCTATCAAGCTTAGACAAAATTGGGTTGTTGGGCTGCTTATTAATCCAGGTGAATTGAAAACCAGTGGATCGAAGGTCACTGAGATCACAATTGTAGCAACAATTGTTAAAGTCCTCAATAGCAGTAGTCCAATTTTTGGAGGAACCCACCCGCTCATTTGGGTGACGAATAGCGTTGAAGTCTCCAAGAACAACCCAAGGACTACCGGAATTAGCCGAGGAAATGGTAGCTAAGTCATTCCAAAGGGGAATTCTATCAATGGCGTCATTAAAAGCATAAATTGCCGAGAATCTAAAGGTAGAGTTATAATTATGACACTTGGCAATACAGTGTATGTGCTGCGAGGATTGTGAATCTCTAGAGATGGTTATGACACTAGGATTCCAGATAATCCAAATTCTTCCTAGGTGGTGGGAGTCGTGGTTAGTGAGGACATGCCAGAAAGGAGCCATATTTCTCACAATGGAGTCAACTCTATTCAAAGCTACTTTAGTTTCAACAAGTATTAAAAGGGATATACTGTTACTAATAATGAAATCAGTAACGTCTTTTTGTCTAACGGGATCATTTAATCCCCTAACGTTCCAAGAGGCAATATTCATAAAAGAGATTCTTACAGTGCTTTAGACGATGGTCCTGTCGGAGGACAACTCCTTTCTTCCCTTGGCCGTAGGCTCTGCTGGGTGGTGATCTTTTGGTGGCGAATCAACCTCCTCACCACTTTCCAGCTCCGTTCCTTCAGCAAGTGAATCCAGCTTCTTCCTGTTCGATAAGGTTGGCTCTATCTCAGATGGGTCAGACTCCTCTGAATAGGGTACCTGAATGGGCGCTCCGTTTTTGCAAAGTCGCGAAGGATGTCCAAAAACAGCGCAAACCGAACACTGCGAGGGCAGCCCTTGGTACTCAAAATTCACCGTTATGAGTTTGCCACTAATCTTGAAGGATAGGGAAGAACGAATTTCCGCGCCTGCAGAAATCATAATGCAAATCCGTGCAAACCGAAGTTTCTCCATTCTTTCAGTTTGAATGTCCACGTATAGCAGAGTTCCCAAGACCGACCCAATTTTGCTAAAGCCCTCCGCTGTCCAGAGTTCCAGAGGAAGGTTGAATACTTTGACCCATATGGGAATCTCCTTGAGAGGGTCTTTGATGAGAGTGGAGAGAGGAGCCCAATTTTTTAGGATGATCAGATTTCCCCCAAAATGCCACGGTGCATGATCCAATACCCTCTTTGCCATTTCTTCCGATTCGAATTTAAACAGGTAGTACCCTTCAGGGAGGGGCTTAAAATCCTTGAGACCAAATTTCCGCCAAAGAGATTCAACATTGGCTTTAAGAAGAGAGAAGTTTTGAGGGTGAGAGAGGAAATAACCAGAAAGACAAGCCTTCCATAATTCCGGAGAGCCCATAGCCGATTCATTCAAAACATAATCCACTCCATCATGATCCATATGGTTAAGCCCGATAACCAAAGGGGATCGATTGTCTACGTGACCCACCACTACACTGGCATAGGATGGGAAGGATGGAGCGAGCGGTTTAGAGATTAAAGAGTTGGAATTCGTGGAAGGAGGGTTAGGAATTTTTGTCGGGGTTTTGTGGATTTGGGTCATTTGGGCCAATTTGTTCTTCATTCTTTTTCCTTTTGGGCCCTTTCCAGCGTTACCAAAATTTTGAATTAGGGAATACGGTTTATAAGATGAGCCATTTCCAAGCAATCCTTTGCCTTTATTAACCGAAGGCCCATAATTAGAAATTATTTACATTTTCTTGTTTTCTTCAATTATTGTTTTGAAATTGAATCGATTTAGTTTTTTGTCTTTGTCTTTTTGTTAATTTGGCTATTTTTTATAATTTTGTTTAGTAATTATTGCTCTTTTCAATTTTAGCTTCTTATCAAGTTTAATTTAGCTCGAAATCGTATAAAGTTCAAGTTTTTAAAAGATATTGGTTGTTTTTTATATTTATAATTACTAACAAATCAATTTATCATTCTTTATATTTTTTTATTAGAATTAATGTTTTTTCAAGATTTATACCAAAAAAATATTTTCTTGTTGGTTAATTTGTTCAGAAATAAAAGAACAACTAAATTTGTTGTTTTTTATTCTGTACAAATATGATTTACAACTGAATCTATATCGTAACTAAATATTTATTGTTGTGGTTATACATTTATACGTATTAGCTTTTATTGTATTATATATTTTGACTACCGATTTACTTGTTTATAAAGCGGTTACGACTAAATGGTTACAAATATGGTTTTACAGCTAGAAGTTTATGTCAACAGCTAAACATTATTATTTTTGTAAGTTTATTGGTGCTTATTATCATGATTATTACTAGGTACATGAATGTATGTATGTATATATGATTATATTTCTTTGTGTTTTGTCAACTGATTTAGTTGTTTAAAAATAGTTACATCCGAATGCTTATTAATAGGAATTAGAGCTAAAAGTATATAATAACATAAAATTGTTTATTATGGTTATATATTTACTTTTTCCGTTTTGGGAATAAGTTTATTCCTAAGTAACTTTATACATTTTCAGGTTTTGTTTTACTTTGTTTTTTTCAACAACTAAATGTTTAATACGGTTATAGAATTATCTAGTTTTTTTACATATATGAGTGTTATTTTCAAAATGTATATATGTTATGTTTTTTAATGCATTTTTATCTACAATTAATTTTTTTTTTACGGTTTTAGATGTTGTTATAGTTACATGTGAATATTATATCAATCTGTATTAACATGCATATGTATTAACAACTAAATCTTTAATATGGTTTTACTATTTTTTTCCTTGCATATGTATTAACAACTAAATGTTTAATATTGTCTTACTATTTTTTTCCTTGTAATAATATTGTTACTAGCTAAATTTATATACATTAAAGTTTTTTGTACTATGTATTTTGTCAACAACTAAATGTTTACTATCCTATATACTTATTTTGCTATTTAGAAATAAGAGTATTACTTGCTAAATGTATACCTATTATGATTTCTTTATTTCATTTTCTCTCCGCAAGTAATTGTTTTAGAGTTTTAGATGTTATTATTACATGTTAATGTTGCATTACGCTCCATGTTTGTCTTAATTTGGAAAAATTAAATGCTTAAAATTGCTATACTTTTTGTTTTTTTGTTTATAAATAATATTGTTACTAGGTGTTTATAAATATAAACCTTTTGTTTTTCTATATTTTCTTGTAATTGTTTAGAAATATGATTTTTACTAGTTAAATATATTATGCTTGTTTCACTGCATTTTTTACGATTAAATCTGTTTTTACCGCTCTAAATTGTTATGATTACAAATAAATGTTATATTTAGCTATATGTTTGTCTTAATTCAAATAACATCTTTATAGATGTTGAATTTGTTACCTTTGTTTATATATAGCTCTATTTACATGCAAATGTTATATTAAACTATATGTTTTGTTTTAAATTAGTATAATATATTTGTTACATTGGGTATTTATCTAGTTCTAACTTTATTTTATACATTTTGTTTTGTTCTTTCTAGATTTATATAAATTCATCTTCATTGGTTATTTTTAATTTTGGGTTGGAATTTGTTGTTTCACCCATATATAGTTTTATAAGTTTGGATATGTCAAATATGAAATTATCCTACACTTTAGGTGAAGTTAAGAATTACAATTACTCTATGAGTCTGATTTTGCAAACATGCTTGTGTTGGCTATCTGCTCGATAAGTAAATCTTTGGAATTGGTTGTTGGAAACACTATAGCATTGCTAAATTGTGTTAATGAAGTTTCTTGTATGTTTGGTTCTGATGCATTAGGTGATACGAACTCAATATCAAGTAGTATTGTTATTAGTTTTTAAGACACAAAGATAATGATCTTGCAAATTCTTCTTGGGATAATTATATTGTAAGTGTGGGGAAATGTTTCTGTGGTGGTGCTATAGAGTTTCATCGGGTCCTTTGTTTTTTTTGTTAAACTTGGATATTTTCTATTGATTATGTTTTCAATCGAAAATAACATATTATGGTTGTGTGTAAAATAAAAGGTTATACATGTTGTAATTCGAATATAAATGCAATTAAGGAGTCTACTTGTGGTTATATGTACATCAGAAAATATGTAGATCATCACACTTGTGGTTCTGTTTTTAAAATAAAAAATAATGATAGGTTGTCATTGCTGAAATTCTTCAAGAGTTGAGATTAGAACCTTCTACAACCCCTGCAGATATTATAATTTTTTAAGGTTATATATGAATTTTGAAGTACTTACCGACTGACCATGGATGGTATAAATAAATATACGAAATAAGTGTTTTAGGATGTTGCATTGTCTTATAGTTATCTGATTAAATAATTTATACAAATTGATGGTTTTGATCATCAATGTAACTTAGTTTTACAGTCTGATCAAATAACCAAAAAGTTTACACGATGTTTTGTTGGGTTTGGTTCTTGCTTAAACGGTTTTTAATATTGTTGAACTTTATTGTTTTTAGATGCTACCTATTTACAAGGAAAATATAAAGGTCAATACTTAGTGCAACTTCTAAAAATGAGAACCAAGGTATGCTTTGATTATTTTTAAACCGATGAACTAATTTGAAATTATTGGTTATTCGAACATGTAAATATATAATGTTGTAGCTAAATCACTGTTGTTTTTTGTTATTGTTATTATAACTAAATGTTTGACTTTTAAATTTAATGGTTACAATAATAGTTAACGTATATTTATGTTTAGAGCTAAAATGTGTAGTCTTAAATGTTATTTTGTTACCAGAGTTAAATGTTTGTTTACATTTTGAATCTATGTAGTATGTTAGCATATGAGTTTATAGTCAAAACCAATGACAAAAAAACTTAGAGGTTCTATACCTCATAGAATTTAAAAGTAATAGCATCAGATCAGCTAGGAAATGCATATAGTTATGTCAAATCCTTATATTATATGAACACAATACCAACAATATAGATAATAGTTAAATGATGAAAGATCCTCACAAAACTCACAAAACCCGTAGATGTAAAAATCATATGTTACAATTTGGCATGAAATATCATTGAAATATATGCAAACAAAGTTAGCATACATAATTCTTGAATTCTATCTTAAATATTTCATTAAACCAAATATGTTAGTCAATTCAATCTACAAAGAGTTTTGATTTATGTCCACTTCTCAAGAACATTTCCTCCTAATTCAGTTTAGTTGAGAATATGTTTCACTTATTAGTTTCTTGTAGATGCCCAACAATATCCAAGACCAATTTGTATGATCCATTGGGTTTTTTATTGACGCCCAGCAGCACCTCCACGCAATGCATATGATCCGCTAAGCTACAAGTAACCTACAATACAAAGAATCCTAAGTTTCTCAAGAGCACGATAACTTTATTCATAATTTGTATTATACAAGTAAAATGTTATGCCCTTTTAAGCACAACCGATCACATTAAAAAACTGAAGAAAATAACTCAATTTTCCAAAGATCCCAAAAACTAAAACTTAAAGAACTATTATTTAGTTAAAACTCCAAGTCCAATGGGTTAGAATATAACAACTGTTTTTTAAAAGAACAAATTTTAAACTGAAAAAAAAAATCATCTCATCCTTATTCACAATGAGTAAAGAGAGTAACATCGAAAATCTCATATTATAATATAGGAACATAAATTTGACCTCAAAGAGAGCTAATCAGAGTGAAACAAAAAGATAATAAAACTCCCAAATATGGCGAGAGTCTCTATCTACCACTTTGATAACTCTTAAGATCTCCCATTAATTGGAGAGAGATGGTTTTACTTTACTGTTTTTTGAGGTCCTTGAGCCGCTCTAGCACGTTAAATGTTTGTAGCGGATTTAGTGGAGGTTCTCGGGTCGGTTGATAATATTTGCTAGTTTCTCTGACAACATTGTATTTTTTTTCTTGGAGTTAATTTTTTGGAGATTGACATTAAAAAAAAGAACGAAAAATGGAGAAAGAATAAATTTTATAGGTTTTTAATTTTTCCAAACACCTTAGTTAGATTTGAAAGAGAAGAGATTGATGAGTAATCAACAGTAATCATATCACACAAAACTGTAGATTTGCTGGAGGGGAAGTTGTGTCGTAGAAGAATACAATAGCAATAATTCAGGGGTATGTTAGACTTTAAAATTTTAAAATGTATTAATTAAACTTTTGGTGTATCTTGTAAGAATTAGCACGGTAGGGCACACCAAATACCCTTTTTTTTTAAAGTTTTGATGTACGTTAAAAAATATCTCTCAAATTTATTTATCTTTGTCACATCATAATTGATAGAATATTATTATCTGAATGACATTCCAAACTCGAGTCAATTCTAGATTTTATAGAAGTTTTTAAAGAATGTTAATTATAATTATATGCTTATATATGTATGTTGAGGTCCATATCGGTTATTATACATATATTAATAACTGCTTAATTAAAGTGGTGATTATTCAATTTTTAATTATTATTTTTGTATTATTTGAATATTATTCTCTTTTTTGTATTGCACATATAGACCCGACTGCATAAAGTCTTATCTCATAAGAGATACCGTCTGTTAAAATCGAGTGTTATTAGTAATAAGTTTAGCTAACACACTTAAAGGATATGGAAAACATTGACTATCCATAAATTAATGTGGGAGTAGGCACTGTTAGTATGGATCTCAAGGCCTCTCCAAGGAACTATCACTTTATTACAATATATCTAGTTATATTGCTCTTATCTGCAAATTAATCGACATTCATGGACTAATTGAGAGTATGGGTCCGACACTCGACTGTAAGGTTATTAGATTTATGAAAGATAACACAACATGTATATTTGATAATTATGATGAGTTTAGGAGTCCTCTCAGTATTTTTCATAGACCAAGACAATGCATCCTCTAAGAGGCGCGCAATGCTCACCATTGTTTAAGAAACTTCCTATGGGGTCTTTGCAAATATTTAATATGTTATGACTTTTTTCCACAAATTTAATCATTGAAAATATATTTATTATGACGATGGATACATATAAGAAAAAATCATTCTCAAATCCAAAGCCAAGATAATGTTTAATAATCGGGAAAGAAAAATAATTTGATGATATTAACCTTTTTATATATTTAAGTTCTTAGTCTCCATAAAGAGACTCGATTATTTATTTATACTACTTACGATATATTTTCTACCAACCACTATTTTACATGTGTCATAATGTCTTAACAAAAATTCTTGATGACCAATCAAATGATGAAACGTAATGTTCAATTGTAACTACTCGAACGACCATTATGTTTGTCCACATTGTATTCTCATACAATTGTTTTACGACCATCATCTAGCATTTTATTGATAACCTTCATAAAAAAACATTCTTCACAATTCTTTTCCAACATCTTTTTACTGACCCTCGTTTAATAATTTTCTTGAATCCCTCATCTTATCCTCTTTTGTGACCCTCGTCTGATATCATCTTTGTAACCTCTGTTTAGCAAATTTTTCAGGATCCTCGTCTATTTACTTCTTTACAAACTTCATCTAACATCTTCTTAGTGTCATTCATCTAATTTTTTCTTTAGGTCAATCGTCTTATCTTATTATGACCATTGTCTCTTTACCTCGTCATTATAAGGAACATATATCATTAATAGAGTATAGCCTTATCAAGGCTCCTCCTAGCCCTTAAAGTAAATTTAACAAAAACAAATAGAGGACTAATAAAAATTACTTAGACGAGGTATCATCATTAATCAATTTATTTCATTTTATTATTTAAAAAAAAATTAACGTGGGTTAAAATTCTTAACTTCTTAGATTTATTGTGCGTCGTATAAATTTTTTTAAACGTCTACTTCTTAAAAATCGTTATACCTCTTCAAATTAAATCATTTTCCTTATATATATATATATATATCGACTGAGATTCTCCCTCATATATTCATCTTAACCGATGATCATTTTTCAATCCACCGACTGAGATTCTCCCCCATATCTCTTATACATACCAAGAAAGCTACCTCTTTTATGTTTTTCTTCTTCTAAATTGGTCAAGTTTATTTATCTCATTCTCACCTTAATCTTTGATTCTTTTAATCATGTATTTTCTACACTAACTCTTTTTTTTATTTTTCTTTTTATATTCTCTGATTTTTGTTAGAATTGGTATACTGATTCTACCATCCATCTTTAACAACCAATATTAAAAATAGAAATTACTAACTTAGAAACTATGTTGATCATAAATATGGACTAACTTTTTCTTTAGATGAAGCAGAAATAACATGAATGTTTAGATACACATTTTGAACGATTTACTTACAAAAATATGTCCTATGAAATACATCAAGTTTTTAGACATGATTACAGTTTTCCTGATGATGTTGTTACCCGCTTTATTAAACTTGGTGAATTGCATCATCATGGTGAAGAAGACAAAATGTGATTATTACTTCCTTATTTCACTAGGGTCTTAGATTTCCATTTCCCCAATTTTTTCAAGAATATTTTAGACATATTCGCATATACGTATTATGCTTAGTGTGCCACTTAGCTCAATAATCTTGAAAATCATATTCATCTTTCAGATTTCTTTACTAATGTTAACATTTTAAAAATATAAAAACAAAAATTTCTATTTTATAAGTATCAAGTATGGGAATAAAATTGTCAACCTACCCACTATGGTCTTGATTGAAAAAAAATCCTTTATTTCCGTAACTGGAAACTCGGGAATATCGAAATGCTAATTGAGAATATGGTCAAGTTAAAAGATGATAGATGAATACATGTAAGATAAGATCTGAATATTTGTTTCTGCATTTTTTCCATATTGTTTTCACCCTCATAAATATTTTACTCTTTTGCAGAACTTTTTTCAGTATCAACAACTCTTCAAAAAAGTTTACGATGATGTTAATATAAATCTTTTCCCATATTTATACATTGCACCCTATTCGGTTTGGTGTTTAGATTTTCATTATCTCTCTACAATAAAAAACTTTATGCTAGTTGGTCTTTTGGCCCATTAATAAGCTCACTATGACGAGTGATGAGAAAATTACTTTGAATGAAATTGGAGAAGAAGGTACACATAAAAATATTGGAAGTGTAATTCTTCAATGATTTATAACCAAGACAAAACCAGAGTTGGTTTAAAATTTCCTAAAAATAAAATACTGAAAGATGTCGATGATGCCTCTCTTAGCAAACAAATGCATCAGGAAGATCAACCTAAACTTGGTACAAGTTCCTCTCAAACTAACTTGGCCCATGGTTATGTTTTGAAGATCATGAACGTGTCAACCCAATAGATGATCTTGTTATTCAAAGAAGAAAAAGAGATACAACTAATGTAGACCCTGCTCGCCAAAATTATAACTCACCTACTGCTCAAGACGAGCCTACATCACCCAAAGAGAGTCCAAATAAAAAAGAAAAAAAACTTGTAATATATGATGGGGACCATATCAAACAAAAGGGTATGGTAATCTCTAGTACAAACCATACTACTATTAAGAAGAAAAACTCTAAATCTGACGAAGTATTTTCGTCTAACACATCTTCTCCTAATATGATTTGTGTCAATACTAAGAGGAAACCTTATGATTATTATGATGTCCCATCTCATAAGAAAAATGATTCCACTTCTCGTCAAGATCCTATTATTAAAAAGAATGATTTCATTCCCAATCAGGCACCAGTTACTAAAGAAAAATAGTCTATCGTACCCTTTGATCAACAAAAAGGCAAAGAAAAATTTAACAAACCCAATGTACTTCAAAGCATAACTTTTAACCAAAATAAATAATAAGGTAAAACGTATTTAGGTGCTTCAACTCAAAACACAAATCCACATAGCATTCTCATTGCTACTTCAACAATTGTTCAAGTTACAACTTCCACAACGAACTAGTTAACATTTCCTGTAAATCCTAGTCAACGACTTAGCTCTATAAGCGTTCCATGTCCAATATTATTGATGACTCGTCAACTTAAATATTTCCCCAATTTGTCACATTATAACATTATGAGTATGGCCAACATCTTGCAAATGCAACTTGAGCTTCAAACATAGATTTTTTTATCATTACAGTTTCGTCAATTTATTTTTGATAAATACTTTTTTATCGCATTTTTTTTATCTTTCAGAGTTATGACAACTCAATGATGCTTGCATATTGGTCAATGGCCTCATCATATATTGACATAGTGCAAAACTTCAAACTATGGCCTATGATATTTGGATTTATTAAAGAAGTTTCCAATAACTTAAAAAGATTCAAAGAAGTTATTTACTTTTAAAACAACAAACTTACAAGCTATTAGAACAAAAACTTGAGAAAAATAACTAGATTGCTAAACTAAACACTAAGAAAAATGCTATAAAAAGGAAAAATGCAGAGTTAATTTTTCAAACGTTAGAATTCGGTACTCAAAGTATTGAGTAACTTACTTTGAATAACAAACTACTTTCTTAGAATGTTGAGTTGACGAAAACTAGTATCGGTCTTTCAAGTCAAGTTGGTTCTATGTACGCCAAGATTAATATTATGATCATAGCGTTTCTGAAATCTAAAAATATTACTTTGAAAGCTGATGTTAAAAAAAATCAAGATAAGATTATTAATTTTATAGTAAAAATGTGAAGAAATTAAAAATTTGTGGAAGATGCGGTAAGAAATGCTGAAAAAATATATTCGAAGAAACTCCAAAACTATTAAAGAGAAAGAAAAATGCATTTTAGGGATGGCTGACAATATGCTGAAAATAATTCAAAAGGATTCTATCATCGCAATATAGCAAAAGAACCCTAATGTTATTTTGAGTGATCTCAAGTTTAAAGTACCTGAAAATGAACACTCTTCATGATTTGATAAAATTGATATTGATGACAACAATGATCGGGTTAGATTTATTAGAGGTTAAATTGATAAGAGGGTCAGCTGTTTCTTAAAAGTGCAATACAGACCTAGAAACTAAATCATGATGAGTAAGAAGTATGCATAGTGACTCAGTTAAGTGCCTAGCTCACTTAATTTTATGCATGGGGGGTCACAAGGCTGGCCCCGATGGATGACCAGATCCGAATGACCTATGGATCCGGAAAAACTATAAACAGTTCAACAATCAACATTAAATGGATTGGACTTTTTTCTCTCTCTAAATATTAAATACAAGCACCTATATTATATTTTCACTATCCACATAGAATTTAATACTACACAACCTAAATAACTTCCAAAACTACCCTCCGATCAGTTTTTACCAACACTAAATTGGCGACCACAGTGGGAGCGTGAGGTGCCCGAATCGTGTCATTCAAAATCTGACTTGTGAATCGTGCTTCAGATTTCTTTGAAGCATGGATCTTGATATGCAAGAAGTTCCCCTTCTTGAGAATTAGGGGATAAGATGTGATAATAACCATGCTAACATATCTCATATAAATCATAATACAGAAGAAAGACAGATCATGCAAAAAGAGCATGGTCAGTTAAGGACAGAGATCGAAGTTTTGAAAGCCAAAAGGCAGGCTGAAAAAGAGCTAAAAGAGAAGATACCAGAAGGAAGTCTCGGTTTTGATGAGCCCAATAACAACCACAAACAAGATGAAAGTGATCAGTCCCGAGAGGATCGTAAAGGAACAAAAAAGAAACATCGGGCTAAGCAATTGTTGAACAGATCGGAATCTGTTGGAAACTCAACCACATAATCAGATTCAGATATCTCTTATTCCTCGTCAAGTAGTGATCATGGTCGTCAGAAGAAGAAAAAAAACTAAATAACATTCTAAGAAAGATCAAATAAAGGGAATTTAGATGGGAAGAAACAAGATAAAAAGGGCAAAGGGAAAAAGAAATATTATCAAGGAAAAGTGAAAGGGTCGGGATACTACAGTATTGATCCTTTTCTAAGCGATCAGTTCTTTGTACAGTCCGAACCAAGTATCTTTGCCACTCTTGATGAAGATCATATATTTAACCAAGGTCATAATTGGAGGCAGTTATCTTTGTCTTCAAGAATTCTTTATGGGCATCTACCGAGACGATTTGATAGCTCGAGAATGGAGAAATATGATGGAAGTCAAGATCCTCACAATCACATTGAACAATTTCAAAAGTTTATGATGAATTTTAATGACAATGATAAGTTATTGTGTTGGGAGTTTTCGCAGACTTTCAAGGGAAGTGCATTGAAATGGTATAACATGTTGCTATAAGGATCTATAAAAAAATTGATATATTTTGGATGGCTTTCCGAATGCAGTTTATGAGGAGTAAAGATCTCAAAGGAAACGATGACGCTATCATTCATTGCGCACAAGAACTTAACGAGTCTTTCAATTATTACATCAGCCATTTTGTGAACACGAAGAATAGATTGACTGATTGTTTTGAGAAAGTAGCTATCGCTTCTCTAAGACAGGGCTTAATATCGGGAAATTTGCTGATTCAGTTATTTGGAAGAAAGTAATAACTTGGGGGACTATTAAACCAGGTCGGAAAACAAATCACAGTGGAAGAAACTAAATAATCTAGAGTACCGTATCATAATATATATGCTCCCAAGTATAGAAAATATTCTTGCCTCCAACCTTCAACTATCTTTATTGTTAACACCTCGACTACCTGCTCCTTGTTCATTTTAGATGGAATTTCTTGGATGCTAACTAGTGGCCTATCTCCTCATATGCTACTTGTATTAAGGAATCTGCAATTGAATTATTTATACGAGACACATGTTTGTGTTCTACTCTTTCAAATTTTCTTTTCCCATTCTTTTAATGTATCCTTGCATATTCTCTTTTTTATCTTTATATACTCATTTTTCTTAACTTACCACCAACTAGAAATGGGAACATGTGGCTCGTATTAGCATATTTGTGCATGCGTTACAATTTTGCATAATATCCTCTTCTGCTAGTTTTGACCAATAAAAAACTACAAGAAGAAAACACACGATTAAGCTTTTGTATCCACAATGTGCCCCAGGGAGACCCTTGTAAGAATCTAGAATGATAAATACACCCTTGTATTTATTGAAACACAATAGCATTGGTCTTGTGGAAATTTCGTACAAAGGACATTGTCTAGGATCGCATATTTAACAACTTGTATTCTCACAGCACGGGCCTCGGCCTGTCTTTCACAGAGAATTTAATCTCTCAAATATAGAAAATATGCTTGGCTCAAACCCTCAACTATCTCTATTGTTAGGACCTCGACTTACTGCTCCTTATTCTATTTAGATGGACTATCCTGGATAATAACTAGTGGATTATCTCCTGATATTGCTACTTTTGCTAAGGAATATGCATTTGAATTATTTATACGAGGCACATGTTAGTATTTTACTCATTTGAATTTCTTTTCTCATTATTTTAATGTCTCCATGTATCCTTGTATATTCTCTTTCTTAGCTTCATATACTCATTTTGATAGACTTACGACCAACTAAGAATCCGATATTACCCGTATGATTTTCGCTCTACAGATTTTAGCCAATTTCAAACCAGTCAACATAGCCTCGTATTCGGCTATATTGTTTGTTACTTCAAAATTGAACTTTATCGATTCTTTGACTAATTCACCAAATGGTTCTTTCAAGATGACCCTAATACCTCCTCCATTGAGACCTGATGCTCCATCAACTTCCATTATCCATTCTAAATATTTTCCTACTCCGGACTGTATACCTTCATCATTATCATCTCTTTCTTCATTGAACTAATTGATAAAATCAGCAACTGGTAGAGCTTCATCGCAATAGGTGGTTTGAATATTTGACTTTTGTAGCACATTTTTAAAGGAAAATAAGTTCGCAAGACCATTGTATGACACTGAAAGTATGGTCTCCTCTTTACGACAGCTACAACCAATGTTAAATCCTTACTTACATATTAAATTTTTCTATGCATTCTTGCATCTTCTCTGACCAATACAACACTTACAACAAACTTAGACACAGGTAAATACAACTATAACAATTCACCTCTTATTAGAGTTGACAAAATTTCTATTGAATTCTAATATTCTTACAACGCGTGGAAAGCTTTGTCGCAATCATCATTTCGGCTGAATTTTTTTGCTCCTTTAAGTACTTTAAAGAAAAAATAACTTATAAGAAGATTTAGAAATAAACTTGGAAAATTCTGCCAAACGCCTATTAATCTCTGAACTTCGTTGATCGTTTTTTGTGGCTCCATATTCAATAGTGCTTAATTGTTCTAGATTGGCTTGAATTACCATTTTTATTAAAAATATATCAAGAAAATTTTCACCTTGAACTCCGAAGGAACACTTAAAACGATTCAGCTTCATATTGAATTCCCACAGTCTTTCAAATATCTCAAATAAAACTTCAACTTGCTGATCCTCATCGTTTCTTTTTACAATGATATCGTCCATATAAGCCTCCATGTTTTTTCAATGTTGCTTTTTAAAGAATCGGTTGACTAACCTTTGGAAAATTGAGCCTGCATTTTTCAAATGAAAAGGCATAACTTCTTTATTATTATTATTATGCAGTAGAACTTAATTTTATTTTGAGTATGCATCGATTAATGACAAGAAATCATAACCCCAAACAGGGTCTACTAACTAGTCAATACGGGATAGAGGAAAAACATGCTTTTGGCATGCTTTATTGATATCAATGAAGTATACACACATCTATTATCCATCATTCTTCTTAACTAATACTAGATTAGCGATCCATGTCATATATCTTGACTCCCTGATATCTTCAACTTTAAAAGTTTCTCCACCTCTTTAACAATCGCTTATGCTTTCTCACGAGAAGAAACTCTTCTTTTTTTACAAACCAACCTCATATTGTTATCAATTGATAGCTCATGCAAAATTACAGATAAGCTACCCCTAGACACATCACTAGTGATCCAAGAAAAAATATCTGAATTTCTTTATCAACAAATCTATCAACTTAATCTTGAAGGCTTGATTTTAAAATTCCTAATCTTCATTATCTACCCAACTCCTATTATTTCTTCAATAGTTCCATGTAACGTCTCTTCGTATTCAATATAGTCCATGGGTTCATCAAAGTTTTTTGGAAATATACTATTCCCATCTAGCTGATGACCATCCTTCACTTTCTTTAACTGTTATTGTGTTAATTTCTCAGAGTCTAACGATATTGTGTAACAACTTGTCACTGTCTTTGGCTACATTTGACTATTCCAACTAGATTCTCCATCGAGTATTTGAAATATTGCCTCAATGTACATCATATTACCTCCATCCTATGTAATACATCCTATGTAATAATGATCTTCCTATAATTACATTATATAAACTAGGAGCGTCATAAATCATAAGAGAGTTATCACACTTTTTTTGGTACTTCCATAACCTATAAGTACTAAAATCTCAATCCCACGGAAATATCTTAAAGTTTTTCCTTCGTAACTAACTAGTTGTTTATTGGTTTTTTTTATATGGAGGTACCACGAGCATCTGATCATAATTTCTTTTAAAGATGATATTAGCTGAGTATCCATTATCTATCAATACCCGACTGACTATCACTTCTAAAATGTCTAAATCAGTTATTAATGCATCCTCATGCGGGGTCACAACTCTTCTCAAATCATCATCTATAATCATCAAATCTGCAACTGACTTTCGATAATGATAATACGATGAATTCTAAACTAAATGAACCTTTAAATCTCTTTTATGTTTTTTCCTAGAGGTTAGGTCAGTTCCTGACATTGTATCTCACCAAGATAGTGAATAAATGTTGTTTGTTTCTTTTATCCTCTCTCAAATTCTCATCTCTTTCTTTTTTTTGTTCTTCTTTATTTTTCCCTTCAGTTTTTTTCCTTCTTTACTTCTAGCAAATTGGACCAGATCACCATTATCAATTAGTCTTTGTATTTTGTCTTATAATTTCCTACAGTCAATGGTTGTGTGACCATGATCGTTATGAAAACCGCATAAATATCTACGAGATCTATAGCTGCTCGAAGCTAACATGGGACACATAATTTGATACTTTTCCCATGTTTTTGTCTTATAAATATTAAATGCAATATTCTCCGTTAAATGAGTGAACCTCCAACTCTGATTATCATAGTGAAAAACTCTTAGTCTGATGATCAGACCTTTCTTTTCTTCATCATGCTTAATTTCATTAGTTTTTCTTCTATCGGGTGCCACCACCATTTTAGATTCTTGAACTTATAAACCAGAATAAGTTTCCCTCTTAGAATCCTCAAGTCAAATGAGCTGATCTAATCTTTCTAAAATATCTCTAAAATTATCCACAAGAAACCTGATAAGATACCCATATAAATTTCCTTTTGTATCCAATTGTCTTTTGAAGGCTGCTACAACACTGTATTCCTTACAAGTCATCACACTATTTATTTCGCGAACGAATCTTTGGATATAGCTATTTAAATATCCCCCTCCCCTTTTGATACATGTTCATAATAGAGTGTTCCTCCATTTTATTTGCTCTGTTACCTATGAAATGATTTCTAAAGGCCCTCCATAAACCTTCAAATTCATGAATCGATCCATTATGCAAACTATTGAACCAATGTAAAGTGTTTCCTTTAAATATCATAGACAAGTCTCTACACGCAACATATCACTCGAATTAAACCCCATCATCATACTCTTAAAATCTTCTAGATGCCCTGAAAGGGGCAGCCAACTTGGTGGAGTAAATGAGCTTATGAACAGAAGGTCATGCATTTGACCCCCTCTACAAATGATTTCTTGGTTTGAGCATGTCACGTTGTGTGGTTTAGCTTATTGTATTGGTTTGCAGGTTATTGCGTCAGACTGAGGGTTTACCCTGTGCGCACTCGTTGAGTAACGACTACAGGTTCCCTCTGAAAAACAAAAATGCTCTAGATGACGGTTAGGATCTCCTTAGCCATTATATGTTGCCATCTTATAAGGACCAACTTTCATGGGAATTTTTACTTCAAGAATCTTCATAACAAATGGAGATTTTTGAAGTATATAGGCTGCCATTTTTGGCCTCTCCTCGTTATACTCTACTTATTTTTATCTTTGTAGTTTTTAATACCATGTAACTCAACTGAAATTTGAAATCATAATATTTCCATTTTATTTTCTTTTGCTTTACATTACTTATCTTATCTATCTGTACAATACCATCTTCTTTTTTCACACAAAAACGTCACCTCTTTCTCCCTTATTTTCTCTGTACAAATTGCTTTATCCCCTGTGTTTAATTTATTTTTCCCTTACTTTTTAACAAAAAACATTCTGACAGAACCAGAATGCCTCAGTCAAACTTTGTATTCTCTCCTTAGTTTCTTGATCCCTCTCGATTTGAAACTAATTTACACTAATTTGCTATCACTTCAACTCCTCAATTTGCAATTCTAAAATTTGAGCACTAGATATTACTTTGGTTGGTTGATTACTCTCTGTCATGGTAACTACTGGAGTCCTCTGCTCCTGGCCGATTACTTTGCACACATCGGTTTCCATGCCTAAATGTTGATTTTGTCCTGGATTACTTCCACTAGCTGGGAAATTAGTTACGATTCTAGAACAATCATCAGAGTACCTCAACTCAAACCGATTCTTGGAGTTTCCCTTTTGATTTCTGACCTAGTCATCACCATTGGTAACTCGTTAAATGATTAAATTTTAAAAACAAAAGTTTCCCACATACGACGCCAAATTTTATAAGCAAAATTCCTTCTCAAATCAAAATCCAAGATAATGTTTGATAATCACAAAAGAAGAGTTATCTAATGATAATAGTTTTTTTTTTATATTTCTAAGTGCTTAGTCTCCAAATAGAGAATCGAGTCTTAATTTATACTACTTATAATATCATTTCTACCAAATATAATATTATACGTATCGTAACGGTTTAAAAAACTTATTTGATAACCTACTGAATAATGAAATGTGTTGTTTAGTTGCAACTGCTTAAACGAACATCTGCTTGTTTGCTACATCTTCTCTTACAATTTTTTCTGACCCTCGTCTAGCATTTTCTTGATAATATTCGTCTAACAACTTCTTCACAGCCTTTGTCTAATATCTTTTTATTGACCCTCGTATAATCGTTTTCTTGCATCCCTCGCCTTATCCTCTTTGTGATCCTCGTCTAATATCTTCTTTGTAATCTTTGTCTAACAACTTTGATGAGTCTCGTCTATTATCTTATTTTATGACTCTCTTCTAAAATCTTCTTTGGTATTCTGTGTCTAATCACTTATTTATATCTCTCGTCTTATCTTCTTTAATGACCCTCCTTTATTTACTTCTTTATTACATGCATCTTATCGATTTGGTAGTTTCTAATGTAACCTTACCTCGTCATTATAAGGAATATCTACTATCAATAGAGTATAGTCTTATCAAATTCTAATTTTACATAATGCACTGAGAAAGCCGAATGAAAGCCTAAGAGGTGCATTTAGC
Organism: Limnanthes douglasii subsp. nivea; assembly: GCA_036936605.1. Classification (NCBI taxonomy): domain Eukaryota; kingdom Viridiplantae; phylum Streptophyta; class Magnoliopsida; order Brassicales; family Limnanthaceae; genus Limnanthes; species Limnanthes douglasii. Next base: position 59,687,978 of record JAUPFV010000004.1, read on the forward strand.
GTTTTGTTCTAACGAAGAACAATCTAGAGGGGTAGTTGTATGTGTGGCCTACATTCCAAAAATTCTCATGACATGTTAAGAGAGAGGATAATAAAAAGTAAGATATTGACCTTTAAAACTTTTCTAGCGTAAGTGTAATTTCAAATTAAGGTGGATGATACTATTCGATTGAGAGTCATGTTGAACCATCACAATCTGACCATTATTTCAACCATGGTTCCCTAGTGAGATTTACCAATAGTTTAACATGAATAAACACTTTAATCATAAAATTATTTTTATGCTCATGAAACAGTTACATCGATACCGTTAGCGAGTAAACCAAACATGTATGTTCCTAAAAAAATAGTGTTCTTCAAGTAGAGGTTGTAATGACCGAAAGGGAAACCGGATCGAAGTAAGCTAACCAGAAGTTTAGCGAAAATGTATTATATGATCAAATAATGTGTGACTTTATAAAAGTATTTTCAAATGTTATGCCGTATAGATTAGAATAACCCACACACGTTCGAAAAGTACTATAATAATGCAGGTCTTTATATTAGGCACTACATGTAGTGCAACAAAGAGATTCAAAACTTTATCGAGTATGGTAAACTAATCAATTTTTGCATAGTTGGGCTAAAAACATTGTTAGAGCCAAAACATGGTGACTAGAGGGTCAAACTTTATCGAGTACCATATTATCCAATCATTTTCTATGACGACAACCACCGAAGGGTAGTTCAACCCCATAAAGAAGCTATAATAATAACGAGTACTATTATAAGGGTAAAAATCACAAGATCTTTGGCTAACATGGAAATTCTAGCTAATATTTCATTCAAGAAACATTTTAATAAGATGAAGTGCCTCATTGTGTGGGAAGTTTGAGATGACATGCTTTTCAGAAGATATGAAAAAACAAAATCAGGTTTGTTAAGGGTGATAGACTCCCTTCATCTTATAGTGTTATCCTCGGAATATCATGGCTTGATAAAATACATGATATTGGATCAATTGTCCATCAATTTATGTGCTACATAAATGGGAATAAAGTACGGGTGATTAAATAAAAAGATCACATGTGAGTGTTACATAACCTTTTTAAATCTAAATAAATAATAACTTGCAGTTCAGTGGAGAATTATGGAGTATACAATCTTTGTGAGGCGTCAAGTTTAATGGTTTATGGGAAAGATAATAAAACTATACAATTTGCAGATGTAAAAAATCCACATGTCTGAACATTGTTGACTTATATTTTTTAGTTGAGCTTGTAATTTTTTTATATAATCATTTAGAAGTATTTTTATAGAAAATATAAGATGTGACAAAGGTGTCATCGAACTTCACTTCTTACAAGATGTTGGTCAGTTCATACTTCTTACCTATGAAGCCAAAAAGATAGTCATTATATTTTCAGAAGGCATATGACATTGTGGTAAAGAGTGATCGAATTTTCAGGATGGAGGACATCCTTGAGTTTTCATACCCACTTTGGATGACAAACACAATCCTCATTATTTTTAAAAAGTAAGAATGTGGAAAATATTTGTAGACTCCATAGATCTCAATTAAACATGCATAAACGATCAACTCTTGGCACCAAAGGCTAACAAGCTAATAAACTCTATCTAGAATTTAATACTACACAAACTAAATAACTTCTAAAACTACCCTTTCCTCACGTTTTACCATCACCAGACGTAGCCTGTTGTTTTGGTGAATCAAGTAAAATTCATATGTTTATTATTTATGTTTTATATATTTTTAACATCAGTTCATATTAATTGGTATAATAGCAAGGTTAGTGAAGATTTCAAGAAAAATTGATGGTAAAAGAAAAACATGACAAAGTAACAGAGAAATAGGCGGCGACATCATATGCGCTTATAGTCGGATCTGGAGATGATTTAATTAGATTTGGAGGTGCTACAACCGAAACATTTGATGGGTCAAACTTTGTATACTAGATGATGTAGCTCTACGGTTATTTATATAGGAGAAACTTCCATTAGCCTTTTGTACATTCAATGATGTCATATAGGATGTATGAGGTTGATTAGAAAATTTTGGATAGTAAGGTTCTTGGGGTTGTTTTTTTTTATCATATGCAAGGTAACTGCTCATTATGTTGTGAAATAATATACCAATTTTAGTGTGATGACGCCCTTGAATATTATGTATGAAAGGTCTTCAACGAACAAAAAGGTGAATCTGATGAATAAGATTTTTAGATTGAACATGACATAAAACACTTTAGTTATAAAGAACTTCAATCAGTTTAGTAAAATCAGGAATGTTACGACATCTGTCGTGATAGAATTCGATTATAAAATCTGTACTTTATTAATGTGTATTCTCTACCCAATAGTTGGGAAGTTGGGAGAACTGATATAAGTAATTTCAATGACAATAAAAAACTAAGTATAATGACATACACGATCTGATTCTCGGTGAAAAAGTTTGAAAGACGGATTTCGGTGAGTATTCAAATAATGATGTCGTTTTTATCATCAAAATTAAAAGGTAGATCATCTTATAAAAATTAGAACATATGATCCAAATAAAGAATATGGTAAAGCATGAGCCATTCTAAATATCTATGCGATCTATTTTGGATATTGCAACTTCGACCAGATGAGACACATAAAAATGTATTGCAATGAACCTAATAAAAATGGTAGTTAAAGTGAAAATGTTGTTATAGGAAACATAGAAGATATATTATTTCTTACTATTGAAAGTCATATGGAATGTTGGAAGATTGACTCAGAAGTTTCATGAAATACCACTTCAAATTGAGAATGTTTTGTCAACTATATTATAGGTAATTTTGGAACTGTTTATTTAGTTGATATAGACTACTTCAGATAGTATGTATTAGATATATCAAGCTTAAGAACGACAATGGAATAGTTTGGAGAATCCAAAAGTTAGATATATTTTATTGTTAAAGAGAAATTTGATTTCTATTGGGCAACTTGATGACGAAATATATATTATATATTTACATGGTGGTAGATGAAAGGTGATCTAGGGAGTTATGATCGAAGATTACGGTCGGTGCTCGATAATTAGTGAAGAAATGGGGTAATGAATTTAATAAGAATCAGTATATGTTTCACGTATAACCTTTGTAGTGTAATCACAACGGTAAATGTCATATAGTTCCAAAATTCTCAAATGATTTTTTTCTTTCGAACAAGAGCATACAACAGAACTTCTCATCACTTTTCAACCCTCATCCCCCCATCCCCCGTGCTAATGAGACCTTAAATGTGACAAACATAAGCATACTCAAGGGGATACATTTTAGAGGGCGCGACTGGGAAGTAGCATGAAGATCTCTAGACATACAACAAAACTCATGGTATGAAAACTAATGAGACACTATTGTCTCTTTTTTATTGTATAAATAGTGTGGTTTTCACAAAGTAGTATTACCTTCATTTAGAGTTGAAAATTACTCACATGATAACAATTTGATTAGAAAGAGCATGATCTTGATTGGATAATGAAAATCATACAAATGCACAGCTTTGTGTGCATCAATATCTCACTTTAATATATTGTTGGTATGCTTTAAAATACCATCATCATAGATTCTAGTTAGGATATCTCATGTTTAGAAAAATATTTCATCATATAAAAACCTGAAGGATGGAAAGATCAGTCGCAAGTAGGAATGATCACATACTGTTACAAAAAATGTGAAGCATCAAACCTATAAAATGATAAAAAAAAATGTCGGCAACTCCTTCACCCTTAGAATATTGAACACATAATAGTTCATATATATTTAGAAAGTTGTTACATCTTTTTTTGAACTATCTCAATTTATGTAATTACCATATTAATCACTGGTGTATTATTTCTAGGTAAATAGTGCGGAATATTTTAATAAGATAGTAACATAACTGACACTTAATAAATTTATGTCTATTATATTATGTGTTCTTGTTGTCATTTCATATGACTTATGTAAGGGAAGGAGATGCAAATTTTCTTTAAAACGAGAAATCATATGAAACTTGTAGAAAAATAGATAAACAAAAAGACGACTATGGTTTATATAAAATAGAATTGTGTATTTATAAAGATCTTAAACCATTATTTATAGAATAATAATATGGGTTAGTAGGACTAATATACTGTGCCTAATATCTTGAATGATTTAAAATCTTGAGTACCCTTCCTCAAAATCACAATGCAAAATAATAAGCATTGAGAGTTGGTCACATAAAAATGAAAACGAGATGACGACTGAGCCTTCGTGAATATATCAACAATCTGCAAATATGATGGAACAAATGGAAGTGAGATGGTCCTGAACTGAAGATGATGATACGCTCAAGTGACAATCAATTTCAATGTGCTTTGTCATTTAATAAAAAACAGAATTCTCTACAATATGTAAGGAATTTTGTTATCACGATGTAAGGAAGTGGTATTAGTAATGTTAACCGACATATCTGCAAAAATTCATTATAACCAAATAATCTCACAAGTAGTTAATTCCATAGAATGTTACTCTGCCTCAAAAGAAGATCTAGATCAACATCTTTTTTCTTGATTTTCCAAGATATTAAATAATCTAAAAAAACACATAAACCAATCGTGGTTTTACAATCATGAGGATTACTATCCTAATAAGCATCATTATAGGCACGTAGTTTAAGGAAAAAATTCAAAATAAACAAGAGGTTTTGGAACCGAGTGACACGAATATATCTCAATACATTAAAAACAACTCCATAGTAGACAAAATTAAGAGCAGTAACAATTTTTCTAACCACATGAACAATACGAGTTATATTCGTTCGAGTAACTGTAAGATAAACCAAGCTCCCCAAAAAATGATGATAGAAAGTCAGGTTTCAAAAGAGGTGTATGAGATTATGTTATCCTAAATTCGCGCTTGCTCAAATAGATCTTATATATATATATATATATATATATATATATATATATATATATATATATATATATATCTGTGTGTGTGTGTGTGTGTGTGTGCATATTTATGAAAAATATTATAACCTTTCTGAGACTGAGCCACCTTAATACCCACAAAAACGTAACAGTCTCAAGTCGTTCATTGTAAATCGATGACCCAAATCATGTTTTAGTACCTCAGTACCATCAATATAATCACCTGTATTAATCACATCGTCTACATATAGAGATAGTATAATTCATCCTGCACACATACATCTGATGTTACTTGTATGAAATCAAGTGAAATAATAATTGTAGAAAATTTGTCAAACCATGAACGAGGATGTTGTTTAAGACCATATAAAGCATATCTAAGACGCCAAACTTCACCTAGTTAATGAGCAACACGTGCGGCGGAAGTCATGTAAACTTTCTCATGAAGAACTCTATTTAGAAACATATTTTTAACATCCATTCGGAAGATCTTCCATTGACGACCGGATACAACAATAATATGGGTACGGATTGTCGTCATGTTTCGCAAGTGGGGAAAATGTCTACTCATAATCTTCACCATACTTTTGTAAATACCTTTTTTCTATAAAAAAAAAGCCTTATACCTCTTCGCAGACCAATCAAACTTTATTTTTTTAAACCCAACGAGAACCTTATATATGTTTACCAAGTGGAGGTCAAACCACATCTCATGTATGAGTTTGATAAAGAATAATAATCTCTTCATCTATAACATTTTTACAATAAGGATAAAAATAACTTATTTAAATGACTTTGGCATCTCTCAAAGATTTTATGTTCCAACTTTACTTTATCAAGGATACCTCATTAAAGTTGCAGAACTTATAGTATGAAGGGTCAAAATGTACGTATGTGACGTTTTATAAGTTGGCTAGCATAACATGTTTTAGAATCAGGATTATAGTTTCTTGGGTTTCGGCTAAAACAATTATCTTAAGTCTCATGCTCGGATACTAAGATTTTGGTAACTACAGGTTCCGTTGATTAATGTTTTCTCCTTAAAGTGGAGGCTTAGGATTTGGCTCGAGAGACCATGTCTTGTTATAGAGTCGGTAACTCTTTTACATTTTGTCCCGTATTCGATAACTTTGATTTAGACTATCAAGAGAAGTTAAGTTGCATGTGCATTATTCTAAACCTAAACGCGTCAATGAGAGTGGTGACTTCCATAACAATTATTAGTTATGGATGGACCTCATTTTTACTCCCAAGCATCAATTCTTCACTTTCATTTCCAAAAGATTGAGAGTTAATCGAGTCAGTTTTATTTTTTGACCCCTTTTAGAAGCTTTAGGTTTCAATATTATTGAAGTTTATGAAAATATTTAATTTACCTATTATAACTAGAAAGAAAATAAGGTTACCCTAGAATCGAAAGAGGGGTCGAGGGGGAAGGGTCGAACGAACGTTTGGCCTAATGGAAAGATAAAATGAAGATTGATATGTAGCTTAGAGAGAGTATCTGTATTCGACTGACTGCTCGAACACGTAAGACGAGAAGAGATCAAAGCTTGGTGGAAGTACAAGCAACTCTGAGAGATGCAACAAAAAGATTAACTGCAATCAACAAAAATCATAGGGAAAATTATCTTTATTGAGGGTTAAAGATTTAGAAGATGATGAAAATTTCTACTAGTATTCATATTTTGTTTACATCACTACCATTGGTCTAGATTCTATAAGTACGACGTTCACAATCTAATGATTTGTGCGAATATTGGAAATCTTTAGTTAAGATGATTAATAATAAACGTTGACTAGTGAAACAATCTGAGTAATGAATTTAAAATAAAATTTTAAATACACATGCAATTTATATATATAAGAAAAAACAATCTTACTCATAATTGTAGGAAATAGCCTTGATAATTGTACACTCGTGAATTTAAAAAAAAATTACTAAATGAGAAAAATGGTAGTGTTTGGTTGATCAAATCCTCAAAAGTTTAAAATAAGATAAACAGAAGACCTAAATGTGAAAAAAAAATCTAATTTGACTATCCAAACATCGAAAAACAAAAATAAAATTAGTTATGAGAAATGCTCTTGATTTCAACCGAACATCTTCTAAAAATCTGGTGTTGACGGCAGTTTAGGTCGATTGCATATAACAAATTATGCAATTAAAAATATATCACTCTTAAATTTGAAGAGATAATTAGTATATTAAATGATGATTGGAATATTCAATAGTACTTCACTTACGATTCCGTCATTTTCGAGTCACGTATATTTTATCAAAACTAAAATTTAAGACAAAATCGAATATCTGGTTTTCATGTTTTGCCAACAATTTGAAGTTATCATCAAAGTTAATCTTTTTATTTGGATTTTTTTTGGTAAAAGTACTATTATTAAATTAAAATTGTAATTAATTATTGTTTTATGAGACGTACACAAGATAATATTTTATCAAAAAAATAACCTTTATCATTTGAGAATGTCTCGATCAATTTATAGAGCAATATTACCGTCCTTCTTTTTATCTCCCAAAGATTAGAGGTTAATATTTACCCAAAGATAGACCAATCTATGAGTAACCAACTCTAAAATTCTTATTTCATAATTTTGTTTTCATAAGAAAAATTGAATTAACAAAATTTTATTGAATTGACATGTTTTTACAAATTTGAGAAGTGTATATTAATCTTTCTAAAAAAACAAATAAAAATTGAATCATAATGTTGATTCACTTAAGTTTCTCTCCAAATGTTACTTGATCAATGAGCCAAGTTTGATCAGGGACCTTCTTCATTTTATTTAAGCTATATGCTCTTCCATGAATGTTGTTTTGCTTCTCTGCCCATCTTGACCATAATTATATCGATTGTGGTTAACTACAAAATATCTGACAAAAAATTAATTAAAATTTTGATTTATCTTTAATGAATCAGCTAGATCCTTAGCAAATATTCAGGTCCTAAGCAACATGTACCAAGGCTTTCGAATAAGGTTATACCCCTAAGTAAATTAGAAATTTGATTGTTGAAAAATTCTTGTTTCTTCTTGCATTTAAGGGTCTAGCGGGCTAACCAATCAGCGGCCTGATTTTGGATTCTAGATATGTGTTTAATGGTCATTGTTGAGTATATTAGTTTCCTGCAACATTTAATAGTCAAGTTTCAATATTAGGGAGCAGAGCCTTTTGCAAGCATTTTAATTAATAACGAAGATTCTAATTCAATGTTAATATTTTTGTATCTATTTTGATTATATATTATAAGACCGTGTAAGAGTGTCCTACATTATGCAACTAGAGAGTTTTACATACTATAAAGTATGCCATAAGCAGCAAGAACGTCATCATTTTATCTCTTATAAGTCCACCCACAATGCACTCACCGATTAATGGATAAGATCCATATGAGTTTACTTTAACTCTACAATCATTAAGATGCAACCATTTTAATACATTAACCTTACTGGTATTTTCAATATAGAAATAACATGTTAGTTTATTAGCAAGTTGAAGATAACTTATCCAATTTTTTTTCTTAAAGACATTTGCCTTGTCTAATCTAGATATCTTAAAGTGAATTTTTTTTAAGATGAATTTAAAAATTATAGTTTGGTTTTCATATTTTGCTTTATTTTTAAAATGAGACAATTCGAAAAACAATAGATGATATCATTGTTCTAACATGTATAGTTCTGTAGGTTGACCAGAACTAATAAGATGTATGGTCATGTATCTGCAATAATTATACCAAATATACTACGTAATTTGAGACCAAGCTGTAAAAAAATATATAATTAATTGGCTTTTATGTTAGGATAAAGTATATTAATATAAAAAATAAATTTAAAAAATTAAAATATAAATCAACTACCAAATTATGAATTTTTAATTTTTAACTAATATTGTATTTATGTTAACCCAATAAATGTAGAAACATTAAGAATGAAAAATAAATTTTTAATAGAGTTTTTATAAAATTTAACTATACATTTACTAATAAAAATAAGAAAAACGTTTATCAAAATAATGATGGATACGAGACATTTAAAGTATGTTCACCATAGAGAGAAAAGCCTCTCCCCTTTCTTCCATCAACGGTAATAAGTTACCGATAACGGTAATTTTTTGGTTTGTCTTGGGATTTTAGGCCTTTTGGCCTGAAAACCATAATAGTTTACGTCTTTCTTTTTTTCCGATCAAGTTGGATGCGATTGTTTTGGATCTGGTTTCTTAGCCGGTTTTGATTTTTTTTTTTCTTTCACTGGCTGCTTTGCCAGTTTCGAGTATCGTCGGATCCGAGTGTCTTACTCTATCTCCACGCACTTCTTTCCTTCCTCGGTTCTATTATTCTTGTTGGCGGCAAAAATCATCGAATTCTCTCTCGGATCTGCCATATTCGCTGGAAATGAGGTTCGTAGTTATCCTTTCGGCGTTTCATCTTTCTTCTTCAGTAGGCTTGCTCAAGCCTTCTATGCGGTTGGCTCCGGTTGAGAGTGACTGGTGTTGTGAGAGTGTTGTTGGTTTTTCTACTGTAGTATAGTGTCAGATATGGTTACGGTCTAGTCCGGTGCAGAGTCTGGATTGGATCGGTTATAAATTGGCTCGATGTAGCAACATGTTATGGTTAAATCGAGTGTCAGGTATGGTTTCGAGGTCGGACCTGATTCTTGTTCGGCTCCGGCAAGACTCAAACCCTTTATTAGGTTTCTTTTTTTTCATACATAGATATAGATATGAAGTTATTATGGGTTCTGTCCCGTTAGCTTTCATTCGGAAAATTTTCCGACTTGTGAGGTCGTCCTCAAACCACGTGAATGAGCTTAGTCTCTTGTTAAGCTGTTGTAACATTTTCTCTCTATCGAATTATTTTAAATTTACCTCTATACATTTGATTTTAATTCTTGCTTTTGTTTTGGTGGTCCCATTATTAAATCACATGGTATGCATGTGATTTATTTAATGGGTTCTTCTTATTTTTATTTTTAATATTTTATTTATTTAGTTTTAATTTTTATTTTTCTTATTAATAATTTTTGGTGGTCCCATTATTAATTTTTATTTTTCTTATGGTTAAATCGAGTGTCGGATATGGTTTCGAGGTCGGACCTGATTCTTGTTCGGCTCCGGCAAGACTCAAACCCTTTATTAGGTTTCTTGTTCTTCATACATAGATATGAAGTTATTATGGGTTTTGTCCCGTTAGTTTTCATTTGGAAAATTTTCCTGCTTGTGAGGTCGTCCTCAAAGCACGTGAATGAGCTTAGTCTCTTGTTAAGCTGCTGTAACATTTTCTCTCTCTATCGAATTATTTTAAATTTACCTCTATACATTTGATTTTAATTCTTGCTTTTGTTTTGATGGTCCCATTATTAAATCACATGGTATGCATGTGATTTATTTAATGGGTTCTTCTTATTTTTATTTTTAATATTTTATTTATTTAGTTTTAATTTTTATTTTTCTTATTAATAATTTATTGTTATATATAAATTATTATAAGATTTTGATAAGCTATTTGTTTGGATGTGACAAACTTAAGATTTTAGACTTGGATTTGATTGAAAAGGTTGGTTCGTTTCCAGCAAGGTTTCTTACTTAGGATTCATTGGAAGAGATCAAAGTTATTGGAAAGAATAAAAAGGTGGATTTACCTTTAAAGAGGTTTCACTCTTCTAGTGTCATCGCATTGGGTAATATGGGTTTTGTCCTCCGACGGGACCATCGTCTGATGCACTGTAAGTCTTTTATTTATTTATAAATATTGCTTCTTGGAATGTGCAGGGTCTTAATGATCATGTTAGGCAAAAAGATGTTACTGGTTTCATTATTAGTAATAGTATCTCATTGTTAATTTTAGTTGAAACAAAAGTCCAAAATTTTAAAGTCGAGTCTATTATTAGGTACATGGTTCCCGTTTGGCATGTTATTACCGATCACTTCTCTCATCCTCTTGGTAGAATTTGGATTATCTTGAACCCTAGTGTTATCACTATTTCTAGGTTATCTCAATCCTCTCAGTATATTTACTGTATGACCAAGTGCCATAATTGCAATGCCACATTCAGATTCACTACCATCTATGCATTTAATGATGCTCAGGATCGTACTCATCTTTGGAATGATATAATAACCATTTTCAAGCAAGATCAGGGCATTATCTGGGTCTCCCTGGGAGATTTCAATGTCATTCGTCATCCGGAGGAGCGACTAGGCTCCTCCGAAAACTAGTCCTCAGCAATTTATGACTTCAATAATTGTTGCTACATCAGTGAGCTTAGTGATCTCCGATCCACTCCTCTTCTCTTAGATAAATAAACATCCTACTCATCCCATCCTTTCCAAAATTGATCGTGTTCTAGTCAACCCTGACTGGGACGATCTCTTTCCAATGCCATTCGCTCACTTTGGTTTTCTCCGTTCCTCTGATCACACCACCGTCACCCTCAATCTTGGGTTTCCCCGTCAAAGACGTAAAAAACCATTCAAATGATTTAACATGTGGCAATCCCATCCTTATTTCAAAAACATTGTTTCCAAAAGCTGGAATCTTCCTATCTCTTTCTCTAGTATGAGTCTCGTCACTGATAAACTCAATCGTCTTCAGCATGAGCTTGCTTGTCTCAATCGTAAGGAGTTTAGTGTCATTAGTTCTAGAGTTTCTAATGCTCAAAACATTGTTTTTCAAGCTCAATCTAATCTCGCCGTCGACCCTCTTAACCCTATCATTGTCACCAAAGAAGTTGAGGCTTTCTACGACTTTCATCTTTCTTAGTCGTGTTGACGAATCCTTCTTCAAGTAAAAATCTAAAAATACCAAAATTTTCCATAACAGTATAAAAACCCGTCTTCTCCGTAACAAAATTATTTCTATCCGTAACAAATTTCCCGCTAGTGTTTCCAAGGTGATTGTGAGTTACTTTAAGGACTCCATTGGTACTAGGTATCCTGCTGGTTATCCGGGGTTGGAGAAAGTCTCATTTCTTCTTTCCTCTAAAGTCAATAATAGTGACAAAGCCTCAATGATTCGTGCAATCACTAACGAGGAGATTAAGTCTTCCCTTTTCAGTATTGATAGTAATAAATCGTCTGGTCCTGATGGTTTTAATTTCAGTTTCTTCAAATCCGCATGGAATATTATTGGTCAGGACATCTGTAACGGTGTCCTAGAGTTTTTCCAAACCAGAATTCTCAAAACCTCTTGGAACTCCACTTCCATTGCTCCTATTCCCAAAAAGGATTCCCCTTCTGTGGCTGCAGATTTTAGACCTATTGCTCTTTGTAATGTTGTTTACAAGACTATCTCTAAAATATTAGCTAATAGAATTAAGGATTCATTCCCCTATCTGATAGATAATTCACAATCGGCTTTCGTCTCTCGTAGGAACATCTCAGATAACATCCTGATTTCCCAAGAATTTCTTAGAGGTTATCATACTAATCGTAGAGGTAAAAGGGTAGCCCTTAAAATTGATCTTATTAAAGCTTTTGATAATGTTCGCTGACATCTCATCCTTGACATTCTTGTGGCGATGAACTTACCGGATAAGATGATCAATTGGATTATAAACTACATCTCATCCCCCTCTTACTCCATCAATATTAATGGAGATCCTTACGGTAACTTCAAAGGTAGAAAGAGTCTCAGACAAGGGGACCCGCCTTCCCCTTTTCTCTTTGTCTTTGTTATACAAGTTCTTTCTAGTACCCTCAAAGAGAAAAGTAATGACAAAAAAATTCGGTTTCACTAGAAGTATCACAAACTCAAAATTACAAATTTCTATTTTACAGACGATCTTATGATTTTCTGTCATGGTGATGTCAACTTCTTTCTCCTCATCAAATAGGCTCTGGATGATTTATAATCCCTCTCCGGTCTAAAATTAAACCCCTCAAAAAGTCATATCTTTTTGTCGGGTATCAATAATCCTCTTCGCTCTGAGCTCCGGTCTATTATGGGTTATTCGGAAGGTTCTCTCCCAGTCAAACATCTGGGAGTCCCCCTTCTTACTGGTCGTCTTACCCACTCAGATTGCCGTCCTCTTCTTCATAAAATTACAGTCAGGATTGATTCTTGGATCTCCAAGCATCTGTCCTATGTGGGTACACTCCAGCTTATCAGATCGGTTTTATTTGTTGGTCAAGTTCATTGGTTGTCCATCTTCATCCTCCCCTCTATGATAATTAAAGAGCTGATTTAGAACCTTCGTCGTTTCCTTTGGTCGGGTTCCGCTATGAAAATTCATTGGCCCAAAGTGGCCTGGTCTAATATCACCTCTCTGACAAAAGAGGGCGGCCTTGGGATACTTAATTTAAAATATATGGAATCACTCTATCTGGTGTGGTTGGATAAAAATAGAAAAAAAAAATAAAGAATCATAATTTCTGGGATCTTTCTATTGGTTCCTCCCCTTCTTGGATTTGGAGGAAAATTCTTCGTCTTCGCCCGTTGGCTAGTAATTTGTACAGGGTTGCTATTGGCAATGGTTCGAGTACTTGCTTCTGGTATGACCCATGGCTCCTCTCTACCTCTCTTGCTTCGCACTATGGTACCAATATAATCAAGGATTCCCGGCTCGGGAAAAACCTCAAGGTATCGGATATCATTCTCGATGGTCATTGGAATTGGCCTCCAAACATCAGATCGACTAGAGCTAGAAGTCGATCTAATCTTCAGGAGATCAACAACCTCATCCTCACCCTGCCCCCTCCTAACATTAACTCCTATGATGTTCCTTTTTGGATTGCGAAGGTTGGTTGCAACAGCTTCACAATCAAGGATACCTATAACGTTATTCACACGCCTGCCTCTGTTGTGGGGTGGGCCGAGTTAGTATGGTATAAATTCAATATTCCTCGTCACTCATTTATCTTATGGCTCGCTATCCTGGGAAATTTTTTTACCAGATATAAGCTTTCCAGTTGGGGTTTCAATACCCCACTTGATTGTGTCTTATGCAACTCTGCTTCTGAAACTATTGTTCATCTCCTCTTTGACTGTAGTTTCACTCAGAGTATTTGGACCTTTGCTAGTTCAAAACTAGGTTTCCATTTTCCCGCTTCGTGTTGGCAGTCCTGGGTCTGTGAGACGTCAAATTGGTCTCACTCTCGAAACCGTCATATTTGGTGCTCTTGCTTTGGCGCGGTAATTTAGCACGTCTGGAAGCAGAGGAACTCAAGAATTTTTTGTTCCCTTTCGGCAAATGCCTATCTGGTTTCTTCATGAATCTTCTCTAATCTTCGGTTTAGATTCCATAACACCAAGATTGGTTGGCCTATGTAACTGTTTTTAATTGAGTTTATTTATTTATTCTTCTACTTTAATTGCATGTCCTCTCCTCATCGGTCTCGTCCATTGCCTTCCATTAGTGTGGACTTTTTTGGAGTTATTCTCTGTCGGTCCGATTGACCCTTGTATCGTTAATTTATATACTATTGTTTATCTCTGTTGTTTATGTCATTCTACTATGTTTGTTTTAACAAAATCATATCTATCGACCTCTTTATGTTGGTTATAACTCTTCGGGGTATGCCCTACATACTTGTATAAACATATTTTATTTTATTTAATATTTTTCACCAAAAATAATAATAATGGTGGAGGTTGAAAAACTGGACGGAACTTAAGTTTAAGTTTGTGAATTTTCGTAAGGTTACGTTGAAAACCCCACCGTTTGAAAATTAATATTTTATTTTGATCGGCGATAATGAGGGCAGGTGGCTCTACTATCCCGACCTAGGAGTGGGGTTCCTTTGTCTTTATTCCGGTTGTCCATTTCCTCTGTTTTGTCTAATATGTATCCTTTTGTGACATTCAATGTATCTAGACTCAGTTTTAGACAAAGTTTACTATTAGAAAAGTATAAATCAGGTAAGTATTTAAATTTGAAGCTGCATCTAAATTATTGAGTTTAGAGTTTAAAAGTTTGGAAAACCTAATTGTACATAAATTTATATTAACGAAGGAATTAAGAAAAAATCATATATATATATAACATAAATCTTTTATTTAAAAAATAATTATAAATTATAGAAAGAAAATGACGTTGGAGGGGGAAATGACAAATTTGTTCTGAAGAGACGTGCAATAGTTTAGATGCCAGAAAATACACGTGTCTTAAAAGGGTTGTATAATTGTTTAAAAAATTAATAATTAATTTTGCTTTATAAATAATCTGATGGTTATTTTATCAAATTGATAAAGGGGAATATATTTGCTATCTGAATTGTAAAATAAAAAACATATAAATGTCGATCAATTTGCTTTATAAAAAATGAGATGGTTTTTTTTTTTATCAATTTGATAAAGAGGAATATATTTGCCGTCTGAATTGTAAAATAAAAAAACATGTAAAAGTCAATCAATTTTGCTTTATAAAAAATCAGATGGTTATTTTATCAAATTGTAAAAGTAGATCATATATTTTATCATACAAAATAAAATTTATATGGTATACGATGGTGTGGTTATATAATTCTATTTTATATGAAATAAGAATATTATCTTATAATGCAAGATTTAAAATCCACATTCCAAGATGGGAAGATCTAATATGGACTTATATAGATAATAATTAAATTAGGTGATAGTTGAATTTGTTTTTAGAAAAATAAATAAATAAATAATTTGATAATAAAATTTAGAACAAATTGCACATTGCGCCTATCATTGTATGGTTCCATTAAATATTAATGGTTTTATTTAAAATTGGTAATTATTTTTTGTTTTGTTATTCCAAAATCTCAAATTCCACCGTATTATTAGAGAAATCACCATCGCATTATAAGAGGAATTAGATTTGAGAGGATTTGGTCATTCCGATCGCCATCCTGAATTGTTTTTATATGGGTTTTTTTTCTTCAGAATATGTACTATTTTTTTCTAATGAAGTACGCCAACGGTTAGCAAAATTTTGGACCACTTAAAAAGTTATATGTCAAACCAGTAGCAAATAAGAAGCAGGTATGACCAACTAAAAAGTTATATTTCATAGGTTTGAAATACGGGTATATGTCTGAGTATAGATTTGGATCATATAAAGTCGAATAATTTGTTTAGCAATGAGCTAAATATTACAAGATTTCTAAAACTATTGAAAAGCTACCCATTGGTAGTTAAGGTTGGATCGAAACAAGTTGAATCCTTCATAAATTGCTTAAGATCGTGCTTTCGTTGAGCTTTAGGACAAAAAACCCCAAAAGAAATTCCGATGAGTTGATGAGTCCTCTATCCACTCCAGATGAAGAACCATATTCATAGATTCTTTTCATCCTTTATCAGCACATTTACCTGCAAAAAGATAGAATGTAGGTCAGGGAGACTCTGACAGAAATGTTAGTATCCAAAACTTAGTTATTTAGGTAATAAGCTATCCCAAGATAATAATTTCAGCAAAATAATGGTACTCAAAGTAGGAGGAAAGTTACTATTAAAGAAATCATAATTTTTTTTAGTTTGAAGGACCATTTACCCACTCAATCCGCAGCGTTATTCTGTTCTTTAAAAATATGATTAATGGTCACTTGAGGAAGGATACGTGACCTACATATAATAAGTAACTAAGATAGAATACATGAAGTTTTACCATAGTTTAGAGCCTTAATTAATATTAAAGAATCAAACTCAATATCCAAGTTAATAAAAAAAATATGTTTACATAATAAAAGGTCCTCAAGTAAGGCTCTAGACTGAGTAATCAAATGAATATTGTTACCATAGAGATAGCCCATAGCATATAAAAGATCACCTCTATTATTACGAATAACAAAGCCTTCACTAGACTCATCATTATCAAACATGCACCATCACAATTCATCTTAAGTTTATTAGAATCAGGATTATTCATTTTACATAAAGAGGCTTGTTAATAGAAGTAAGGTGATAAAAACATCTTATTGACTTGGTTGTTTTCATATTACCAAACCAATGTTTAGGTTTGGTAAGAGCAACACATTCCATATTTTATATAATTGTATTAACTTTCCCTATTAAGCTAGATGAAGTGCATATGATATGTTTATGTTTGGTTTTATTTTTACCGGCCCAGATGGCTGAGAAAATTAAAGGTGGAATGATAACTCTAATATGAATTTTCTTCTTAGTAGAGTTGAACCAAATGTGAATTATATGATTAATAGACATATGATTATTTATTATAATCCCAAACTCAGAAAAGTACTTCCAGACAATCCATCCAATTTTACAAGATACAAAACATGATTGATAGATTCACAATTAAAACAATGTTGAAATTTAGAACTAAACTAATATGTTTATGTTGTAACTGAGAATCAACAAGAATAAAGCCATTAGAGATCTTCTAAAGAGTGAATGAGCACTTCTTTGGAGTGATCTTATTTCACATCTTTTTAAAAATTAAATTTTTTGTATTAAAATGTCTAGAATTCCAAGTGTTTTTTAGGAAAAAGACCATTAGAAGATATATTCCAAAGAATAGTATTTTATGAGGTATTATTAAGATTAAACTTGACGATTCTATTGATATCATAAGGTGTAACATGGTCATGAAGTTTATTTATGTTCCAAGAGTCATTAATCTAAGATTCAAAGACTTTAGTATGATTAAACTAGGAGTTACCATTATTATATGATAACGAGATACAAAAAAGAGATCGAGTCCAGCTATCCAACCAAAAATAAATGTTACGAGACCCAACCTTTAAGAAAATGTATTTATTAGAAGTAGGTCTTATATTGATCAGCCTCTTCCACACTTTAGAGTCAGATAGTATAGCATTGACTTGTAAAGGGTGGAGAGAAGGGCAATACATATAGTGTATAAAGGATGTCGATCAGGACTTATGCTCTCTAAATTTCATCCATAATTGCAAGAGATGACATTTTGAATGTCTTTCAAATTTCTTATATTAAGACCATTTTCATAAAAAAAAAACAAAGTTTATTCCATTTGGCCTATATGATCGTATCCGAATAATATTTGAAACCCTATATAAAATTGTTAATGAGATTATTGATTCTTGCAATAACAGGTTTAGGTAAAGAGTTGTATTCAAAGTGATAAAGGGGAATGGTGAGGAGAACAAAGTGGAGCTAGTACTAATCTGCCACCAAATAACAGATTTTTACTATCCCACTCAAGAATTTGGTCATAATATTAGAGACTAAGTCATCAAAGTGAGAAAAATAATTATTTTTGTGGATTAATGTGCCCAAATAATTGAAAGAAATGACAGATTGCTTGAAACCAGTTAAGGAAGCAATAAAGTTAGATCTTATTCTGGTCATACGTCTTGAGGGGATAAAAGTGGTTTTGTTTCTATTGATTTGCTGGTAAGATATAAATGGATAGTGGTCAAGAAATTCACATACTTTATTGCCTTGATTAATGGAAACATTCATAAAAATGATAGCATCATCAGCAAACGCAAGAAAAAGGATGTTCATACATCCCCTTGCCTTGTAATGCAAGGAAGGATTAAGGTTGAATACATGTTTAAGCCTTTGAATATAATTTTCTCAGTAATGATGAAAATATTGGATGATAATGGATCACCCTGCCTAATACCATTGCTCGAAGGGAAGTAACCAAAGGAAACCCCATTAACAATAATGAAAAAAATTGTTGAACTCAATGCCTCTTTTAATTAATTGAATAAAGTTATTATTGAAGCCAAAAGCTTGCACAACATAGTAGATAAATTTAAATGAAATCTTATTAAAAGATTTTGCCATGTCAAGGTTCAGTATTATATTACTACCTCCGTTTTTGTTTTATTAATGTCATGATTCAACTCTTGAGTTATTAAAATATTATCATAGATACTTTTAGACTCCACAAAACCACGATGAACATCAGAGATGATTTCAGAGAGAAAATTGCCCATTCCATTATTGATTAGATTAGACAGTATTATGTGCATAAGTTGATATGCCTAAACTCCATCCAAGTTTTGGGAGAGTTCTTCTTAGGAATCAGGAAAATAGTTATAGAGTAAATACCCTTAGATACATTTAAACCATTGAAATAGGCACATACAGCAACACAAAGGTCCTACCGTGAGCCAACAATATTGGAAAATCTGGAGTTGAATACATCAAGTCAGAAACACTGTGAGGATTAATAGACATAATAGTGTTGTGGATTTCATAAATGGATGGGATTTGAGTTAAAAAAAGATTATCATGATGAGTAATTAATTTGGAAATGATGTGAGAAATGCCATCTAAATCAGGCTGGAAAGTTTGATTATTTAAGGTTGTTTTGAAGTAATCAATAACAGATCCCCCAACAATAATTGGATCTTTAATCCAATTATTTTTTATGAGTAATACAATGAATCCTTTTTTTTAACGTAATTGTGATAACATTTTGAATTTTCATCACCATCTTTTAACCAGAGAGTGGCACTCTTTTGTTGCCAAAATCCTTCTTTTCTTTCCAAAAGTTTTAAATGATTTGATCTTGTTTTTAGTAAATTCAATTTGTTTATCAGATTATTAGACTCCTCACGACAAACCTAAGCAAACTTAACAACATATTCAACTTTGGAAATATTGTCAAAGATATCACCAAAGAAATCATTGTTCCATTTTTAAAATCAATTTTAAGTCTTTTAAGTTTCCACGAGACAATAAATTTGAGATCACCATATATATATATATATATATATATATATATATATATATATATATATATATATATATATATATTCCTTCCAACGTTTCTCAAGAATTTTATCAAAATCCATGTGAAGACACCATAAGATTTAGAATTTGAAATAACATTTAATAATGTTTGAGTTTGATAATAAATAAATTCAAAGAGGTGAGTGATCTAAGCTAGTTTTGCCAGCTGCCTCACCTTGGTAATATCCAAATACGCTTCTATTTATTGTTATTAGACCAAGTGTAATTGGATCGTGAGTTTCTGGGATCCTCCAGATTACATTCAATTATCATATTATTAAACTCATCATTACCTCTTAAGTTTAGAGAAGATCAAGAAAATTTCTCATTAGCATTAGCTATTTCATTAAAATCTCCTACAATCAACCAAGGTTGAGAAGTAGCAGAAACATATCTAAGATTGTCCCGAAGAACAAATCTTTGGGATATAACACACTCGACATAGATAATGGTGATTAACACTTTAAAAGATGTTTTTCCATTAAATGAAGAATTGGTATTTGGTTATAAAAGTTTCAATAACATAATGGTCATGCTAAAAAAATCCAAATTTTATTATTAATATTAGAACAAACATTTTTGAAATGTAATTTCTTAACAATATGTCAAGATTTGAAGTTGAAATCATTAGCTCTTAAAGATCAATGAAGTCAACAGGTTTTGATTATTCCAATGTAATATAATTAAAGTCTTTTTGGATAATTATTTGAGGATTTTGTGGATCCCTTGTGTTTAATGATTTTGTTACTTAAAGGACCTTTCAAAATCTTATTTTTGGGATTTTTGAGTTTTTTGTTTACATATTTAGGAAAGTCTTTACTAACAGTTAAAATTTTCGTAGTAGGAGAGGTTGGTAAGCTACAAACCTTTAGAGGAGCAGGATTTTCATGTTCAAATATAGAATTATCTAAATCTTTAAATGTATTAAAATAAGTTACCTAATTCTATTGAGTTGAGAGCCTCAATAACATCTGTTTCAGTGACCTCCTTAGAAACATAATTTTGATGATCTTTAATTGCATTACCATTGTTTAAGTTATTATGAATTAATTTATTATCATTAATTTTCTTAGGATAAATTTCCGTATTTAATCACATTGGCTTGTTTATTTCTCAAATGGGTGTCATCATGTTGAATTTTAATTATTTCCAAATTATTTATTTTGAGGATTGAGTGAAGCTTATCTATGACAATTTTAGAATTAGAAGTGTTGATAGAATTAAAGCAATTGGTCTTCTTAAGGATTCTTTTTGGTCATTTGAAGAGTAGGACTGCTATTTGATTAAGATTGGCTTGGCACAACAATAACAGATTTGATTTCCCAGAACCCACCTTTCAGTTGAAGGGGGTGGGTTTAATGACTTTGTCTGATATTTTAGGAGATTCAAGATTGTTATTATCAATAATTCCTTGGTTTCTAATATCCTTGTTATAGTGAGATTCTTGATGACTTAAATGTTTACACATTAATGGAAGATATCACCATAGCTGATATCCTACCAAAATCCATCTATTTTACCAAAACTTACCCATATTGTTTACCGAAGAGGGAAAAAGATATTTAAAAAATCAGCCAAGCTATACAACAGTTAAAGCTTTCCTGGTTTTTAAAAGGTATCAAAGTGGCCAAATGAAAGCCAATTTCTTTAACAACCTTCATGATGGTATCGTGGTTGTAAAATAATTGAGGGATTTTAGGAAATTTGACCCACATGAGAGTCTCGGGAGACTCATATTTGGGACTGAATTTTGGGGGACCATTTTAAAAGTCTGAAAGTGTAGTTACCTACACTCCAAATATTATATTTCCAGATTTTTTTATGTATTGAATGTTATCAAATTCTAGATGATAATGCATGTGATCATATACAGTTATGTTTAATATACCATTGAAATTCAATTTACCTAAGAATGTTCTAAATCAATAAATTTAGGTTTTCCAAAACTAAATTTAGCTACTAATGTAATTTTAGAACATAAATAAAAAGAATCATTATCTGTCTCCTCAAGGTAGATTGCTTTGTGGTCGTCTTTCTCTCCGTAGTTGATCGTTGAGTGAATAAATGGTTTGGTTGTGCTCCCAGTTGCTATCGTGTATTATTTGGGTTTCTTCACCTCACCATTTTGATGATGTTGTTTATCTGATAGCCAAGCATTATCGAAAATTGGGTTGTTAACAATCTATCCTATTTTTTCATATGCTGGCCACTTTCTTTAAAAGGAGAGGTGGATATTCTTCTAAAACCACATCCTTATTGTTGTCCAGTTGCTTCGAGATACCATCTTGATTTGAATGTTGAAATTGTGATGATGATTGTTGATTGGTGGGAATGTCTTTTGGTATAAATTCGTCAAGAGTTATCAAATTAATCCCGAGATTGAGTCTCATGTTCCTCCATGGATTAAAAATCCGGAGAACTAGTTGGGGGTTACCTTTTAGGGATTTTTTTAAATTTTGCCTCATATTTCTGGTTTTTTGTTTGTGCCTCATGTTCTTGTATTAATAAGGCAAGAGAGTATTTTATCTCATGTTCTTGATTACTTGTAATTTTTGGATTGGCTTGAAGGATTTTTTATGTTTCTTAAAGAAAATTGAACTGAAAAGGTTCGAACGATGGATTAACGGTATTGGAAACCTCAAAACAATGATGGACCTCGTTAAAATCCATTGTAGAAGAAGTATCAAATGCAGGAGGTATGGTTTGGTTTGAGATATCTTCGTAGAGAGAGAAGAGAGTCATATCTTTTTTCATGTCCATTCCAAACAATATATATATATATATATATATATATATATATATATATATATATATATATATATATATATATATTAATTGTATAAAAGTATTGATTCTATGCGCATAAAATAAATTTAAAATACTTATATGAAAAACTAAATATATTTTGAAATTTTTTGACATTTTTTATTTGAATATTTTAAATATAATATATTTTTAAAAAATTAACTTTATAATTAAATTAGCGGAAGGAATGGAAAATATATTTCTAAATTTTGAAATTTTACATACTTATACAACAAATCATCCATATATTTACACGTTATTTATTCAAGAGTAAATAACAAAATAAAATTTAAAAATATATTTATTAAACAACAAAAATATATTTAATATTCATATAATAAAACTGTACAATAAATTAATTAGACAAAATAATAACGATGTATAATATAATAATATAAAGAACATAATAAATTAAAAGTTGTTTAATACAATCAAATATTAAAAACCACTAAATCGTCGATGTAATTTGGATTGTCAAAAAATTATGGTGTTGGAGGATCATTTATAACGTCGTGATAAATTGACTGCAGTTGCTACCTTTCAACCATTTTTTATATACTCTCATTGACGTAGCAGGTTATTCTACATATGACTTTGGCTGATGCGAAATTCATCAATTTGAGTATGGATTTGAACAAATTGATACTCCATACATTTGCGGTCGGAAAATCTCATCTGAAGTGGTTAATGTGGTGGTGGTTGATGAGAATAACTACTAAAAACGAAAGTGGTCGGCCCTTGAATCATATTGTGTATGATTCTCATCTACCATTAAGGCACCAAAGGTGGACCACATTGATTGGCCTTCCATACTCATTTTATACTTTCCTCAAAAGTTTAGAAAACCTCACACTTCGACCGTAGTCATTCATTCCACGAATATATCTTTTGGAGTCTTAGAGATAACTTTCATAATATGGAACCCTTCCAAATAGGACGATCAATAGCCACTGAAATCTACCCACTTACTCATAAGAAACTGAGTTACTATCGTCCCACAAGGTAGATACTTTTTACCACATGAATAATTCATTTTTCATAATGATCAAACTTTATAACATCAATTACAAATAACTAAAGATTCGATAAGATTAAATCATTATTATTATTGGGAACGAAACAAGTAGTAACCAATTTTAAAGCTAATCTTTTAACTTCATTCATTATGTGTACTACCATGTCTAGGCTTATCGTCAACTATTAGTTGAGGTCTACCATTATTTAGTACTGCTTAATTTAACAGTATAGGCCAATCATTAGGCCAATTATTATGGGGAAAACTTAAATACCCTAAATAATATCATAAATGACATCGTCGTGGCAAACCAAAAATTTCTAGGTTGGTTTCATAAAATGTATACTGCGTACAATTAATTTTTCAACTCATCCTAAAATAATATTTGTATTCCAAAATTATTTTTACAGTTGCATAAAATTATAGTACTATATTTATATACCATTTGCAACTAAATCTGATAAACTCAAAACAACTCACTTCTTTAAGATTATAAAATAACACTTTGGCACATATAACCTCATTAAACTCATCAGATTCTAAATACTCACCCGGATTTATAGTAATTCCACTTATAACGTGAACGTTGCCATGTTCGGATACATCACGACATATATTTCATTGTCACAGATTTAACTCTTGTTCTTGATGTGGATCATTCAGTGGCATATATTTAAGTGTTTTTTTCCAATCTTCAGAGCCATTGAATATAAATCGAATATAACGATAATTTGAGAAAAAATATTTCAAATATGATATTAAGATAAGAAGTAGTAGAATGACGATATGAAAAAATTGGAGTATAAGAGTCATATTTATAAGCAAAAATTAAATAATCGTATGATAAACATATATTCGTTTGTCGTAACTGCTAGACAACGGCTAGTTTTGGCTAGTAGTTGGGGCCAAAAACTATTTTTTTAAAAACAATAATGGACCAAGTGGACGTCTGTATTGTACATTGTTTTACAAAAAATAGTCGTTGTCGGTCAAGAGACTTCTGTTACGGCCAAACGAACATCCGTTTTCTGAAAAAATTAACGTTTTCTTGGAGGTTTGTCTTTATAAATAGAGAATAAACTCTTTAATTTCTCATTCATCTCTCAAACAATTTTATTCTTCTAAAAACTCTCAAAACAACCATTATAATCTCTCAAACCCAACTATTATAATATCTGGAACGAAGTTCTTATTTTATAATCTTCTTCTACAATCGCCGAGAAAATTTCATATTTGATCTACCCAAGTTTGCTTGTCAGTAGAGGAACAAGACTGACTAGAGATGCATTTGAAATATGTGTTGCAGTCAAGGACTGATCTACGGAGGCCGATAAGATGCAAGACAAAGAATATGAAATCAAATAGAATTAATGGGATATATTCGATAAATAACCTATTGAATCAGAAGAAGAATTTTTTTTACGACGAAGAACATTTATAATAAAAATCATTATTGAGTTTGTAACAGGGTAGTTCAGTTTGAGACATGTGTACAACTCCTTACCCGCAAGAGTATAAACTATGAAAGACGTTTAAATCAATAAAATTTATTTTTATCTTTTAATCTCATAATGTAACAACTTATAAAATGAAAAAACAATAACAAGTTATACTATAATCAAACTATAACAATTAACCCCAAATGGATAGCCGAGTTTGTGGAATAAGACATACTTGTGACCAAAGGTCATGAGTTCGAGTTCCTCTACAAACATTTTCTTTGTTGAGGTGGTTACCTTATGCTTATCACATAAACTAGTATAATAAAAAATATTATTTCCTCTGTAGGAAAACTTTTTCGTTTAAAAATTACCGATACTTTTAAATAATATAGAAAACATTTTGAAAATTATTATTTATTGTGATGTTTTTAAAAAATTAAAAATTAAATAAAAAAATTAAATTTGGAAATACTTTTTCAAATTAAATCTATTGTATTTTACATCCTTAATTTCTACGACTTGTTTTTCTCGATAAAACTAAAACTGTATGTATGTATCGTAGATTTTTAAATTAGTTTCCCCAGTGACAATTCTAAATAGTTTTATTTTAGTAACCTTTTAAAATTGGATATACCTTGAATTTTGTTCGACTATCTTATGAGTTATTGTATTAGATTCATACAATTAAATTCGCTTCAATTTATTTTTACTAATTAAGACAATTTGATTAATTATTTATATTAAAATAAAGTTTAAAATATTTGTAATGTATCTTTATTTTTGTGTTATTGGATAGCTATACAAGACTTATGTAATTATAAAAGACTCATGCAACAAAAGCGAGTATAGTTTGATTTTGTTTAAAACGTTTTTGTTTTAGTCATTCATAATTTTATATTTGGATTCATATTGAAAATAATAGTTACGAATATTTTTAATGTGTTCATGCCTTTCAAACTCTGTCTGATATACATTTTTTAGTGTGTAACAATAGTGTGTAACAATTTCTTATTGTTCGAAGCAAGCAATACGTCATTCACATAAAAACAATAAAATTACTCCCACTGAACATGTAATACACACAATCTTCAATCCATTTTATCTCAAAGTCATAACTCACCATCACCTCGAGGAATTTGTGGTACCATAGATGGATTTCTTAATCATGCAAACAAGATCATTTGAGTTGCTTTCTATAAAGTATATTTAGGTTGCACAATATAGATCCTTTACTCAATATCACCATTAAGAAAACCGGTCTTAACATCCATGTGATGGAGCCCACGGTCAAAATATGCAACTAATGTCATAATTGTTCTAAAAGAATTCTTTGTTAATACTAGATCAAAGGTTTCTTTCAATCCCTTCATAGTGAGTATAATGTTTTGCTACAAGATTACACAGGGAATTGCATTTGGTTTTGTAAACCCATAAAAACCAATTACCTTTTCCATTTCAGCTAATGAGACAAGATCTCACACCCCATTGTCCTGCATAGATTTACACTCTTCCTTCTTAGCGTCAATACAATGTTGAGAGTCAAAACTTCCCATGACCTGTTTGTAAGATGAGGGATCATCTACAGTTCCAGCACATGACTCATCATGCTCCTAAATATATACTATATATTATAAACCTATAGTACTCTTCTTTTCTCTTATGGACCTTATTAAGGGCATTATTTTATTTTGTTGCATTGAAGGATGAAGTAAAGTTTGATCATTGTGAATGATGTCATTTTGATCTTCTTCTGGAAGATTACCTTGAGGTTCCTCTTGTTCTACATGGACCATATCAGTATTCTGGTTAGAACCCTTAAGTGAAACATCAGTGTTAATTTGAGGATTATCATATTCTAACGGGACCAAAATGATTGGCACTATAGCCAAATATTCTGATATATGAGTATCCCCATTAAAATCTTCATGAATCACCATAGATTATTCATAATCAACATTTTCCACTTATTATTCCCCCAAACTCAATATTTTTAAAAACTTGGTTGTTCATGTCTTAAATATTTTACCAGTGAGAGAATCATAAAACTTAAACCCCCTGAAATGTTCAGAATAACCCATGAAAAAAAAGCTCACTATTTTTTGGTATAGTTTATTTTCTTCAGGTTTATAAGGCCTCGCCTCAGTTGGAAAACCCCACACATACAGATTCATTAAATTGGGTGTATGCATGTTCCAAAGATCATATGAGATCATAACAATAGCCTTGATGGGTAATCAATTGGGGCAGGAGATTGTTGGATAGGATGTATCTGAGAAATTGGGGTATGAGATTATTGATAGATCATCAATGGTAATTGAAAACTCTACCCTTGTTGGGGAATAGAAGAAAAATATTATTCTTGAGTTTCTTCCATGAGTATCAGATTCTTCTTAGAAACATTATCCCTCAAAATTCTGGGGAAGAGTCCCTGCATATATGCAGCGCGAATGACCAACTCTTCACAACCTTCCAGATCGGTTTTTGTTTGAACAAACGCATGATATACTCCCGCAGGCTGTCCTCAACCCTTTGTCAACAGTTAATAATCATATCTTTGTTTGCTTGGAACTTTTTACTTCTTACAAAGTGTTATCTAAATAGGTTCCAAAACGTATCAAATTTTTTGATGCACCCTTGCGGCAACCGGTTATACCACTTTGAAGAACCATCTTTGAAGGTTTGGAAGAAAGCCCGACACAGTAGTTTGTCATCATGCTCAAAATTTATTATGAAATTCTTAAACTATTCAATATGGATATATGGGTCCTGGGTCCCACCGAATTTTTCAACCTGGAGATATCAAAATGCTTCGGCATGTACCTTACTAAAATGTTGATAGAAAAACAGAATGATCTCCAATTATAGCCTAGTTTATACAAGTTTCCTCAGGACCTTCATTTACCATTTTATACAGACCTTTCTCGGAATGGTTTACAAATTGATTACTCATTTTATAACCAAAGCTCTGACTGTCTAGAGGGAATTGAACGTGAGGTGTTGTTATATGTTTTTCCCCTCTTTCTACAATTACTACCCTATATTTAGCCTCAAACACCGGTGTTCGCTTATCTATATTATCCCTATTCTTCCTCGCATCCTTGCCCCACCAAGATGTCTGATGATAACCTGAAAGCTTCTTAGAACTCTGTATCTTAAAGGTCCCCTTACGATGATGATTTTTTTCCAGGGAAGAAGATCCATTTGAGTCATCGATAGAACAGTCACTGGACTCTGAAGCATAACAGTATCTAGTCTTTGTCTCGTTTTTGAAAATGTAATGACCTTGGTGCATTTCCTCATCACGATTATCGTCCAACCTAGGACCCTACTAAGTTTTGTTTCCTTTAGAATACTATTTTCTTCTAACCTCATACCGAACCTTCTTAGCGGTCATCATTTCATCCTTCTCAGCGTGTAGTTTCGCAATATCTTCCAACAATTATTTTCGCAACGCCACCAGAGAATATTTCTCAAGTTGTTCTTTAACAAATTGATCATTATAATGCTATTCTTCGAAACAGTATTTCTTGGACATGGCTTTGATCACCAAGCTCTCAAACCTTGTAGTGGGTTTTTCTTGCATATCAGTGTTCATCTCTCTTAAGGAATTCTTGAACGTACTTAAGTTCTTCGGTTGGTTTTGGAAATAGATTCTGTGTACCAGATCTCTCCTACTATGGTCGCCAATGGTTGTTTCAAAAATATCCAAAAGGAGGGGGGTAATGAGTCAAAGATATTTACGGGAGCATAATATTAGAGAGGAAAACACGAGAATACTAGATAGAGAAGGTGACAAAAGTAGAAATAAAGTAATAATTGTTAACATTTCCCCAAAAAATGGACGTTCCTTTATATAGTAATGATGTTCTGCCTAAGGCCACATAGTTAGTCCAGTTATGACTATTTCATCCTATTATTGTAGTAATCTTAACCATATTTTATTTCTTACATGTAATACTCTCAATGTTACACATTTGTTGGATCAATTGAGATTTATATAAAGCCAAATTACCCTAATATTCTACTAATACTGCCCGAGGTTCGGATAAATGTCACCATTATCATATACAATCTTGGTAATGAAATTATATTTCATATATATATATATATATATATAATCGTTCAAAAGATAACAAAACTTGATATTGTTCATCTTCTTCCTTAAGTGTGTTTCTCTATTCATATATGTATATCCATCAAGGCTTGCGGCTTCATAAAGTTTTCAGAATCCGGATTCTCACATTTTTTTCACTATAAATTCATTTCCGTTGTTACTCGTGCATTTAGAAGTTCCATAATTGAACACTAGAATCTTATTGTCTGCACGTCACCTCAAAATGAATTGACATATTACGTCATACTTATATTGAATATATGTGTTTTGTCAAACATAAAAATACATAATTTGAGGTTTGTATCAAATCCTAATCGGATAAAAATTATACACGAAATGTTATTGTCATAGATTGGATATCCATAATATCTCTTCGCAAATGTTGTTCTTGGGATAAATCGAAATAACTAATGTGAAATTGTTATTGGAATAGACTTAAATATCTATATAAATACTATACAAAATATTTAAAATAAATAAATAATCGTATTTACTATTTCATTTGGTTTTTAAAAAAGGACAAATAAATAGTTACTTTTAACTCTTTCGAATTCATTGGTACTTATATTTTTTTTCAATTCTTCAACGAAATAAGAAATACACGTAAGAGAATAAATTTGATCCTTCACTTGATCCAATGTCCCACATCACTTAGAATCAAAACAATATAGAATATATAAGTGAATGAAATATCTTAATTAGTATGAGACCTTTTGTGAGTACCTTCGAAGAGCAAAGCCGCGTGGATCATGTGTATTAAGCGAACAATATCATACTAGTAAATGAGACCTAATTCACATGTATGTATTATTAACATGGTATCAGAGCCAAGTCCTCTTCTATCCGAAAGCGAACAATGTCATACTAGTAAATGAGACCTAATTCACAGTTATGTATTCTTGACATGGTGTCAGAGCCAAGTCCCCTTTTGTCCAAAAGCGGAAAATATCATACTAGTAAATGAGACCTAATTCACACTTATGTATTCATGACATGGTATCAGAGCCAACTCTTAAGCAATGTGTTTAACACGATGGTCATGTCTGCTAGTCGCTATGAGAAATATCATGCTCATTACATATCACTATATAAATACCATGCCCATTATATCGAATCAAGTTTAAGGAGGAGTGTTAGAAAATAAACTTGATCCTTCACCTGATCAACAAAGTCGTGAAGGCCATTCGGCTCAAAGCGGACAAATCATACTAGCAAGTGAGACCTAATTCACACTTATATATTATTGACATACGTGATCCGTTGCTTCGACTAAAAATGATATACAATGTATGAGTGAATGAAATATCTCAACTAGTATGCGGTCTTTTGTGAGTACATCCAAAGTAAGTCGCGCGGATCCATTGTCCCAAAGCAGACAATATCATATTATTAAATGAGACTTAGTTCACGTTTATGTATTCTTGACATGATATTAAAGCCAAGTCCTAAGCGATGTGTTTAACAGACGGCCATGTCCGTCATGTCACTATGGAAAATGCACCTATATGAAATATCATCTCTATCATATCAAATCAAATCTAAAAAAAAGGGTTGGAAAATAAATTTGATCAATTTCTAGATCCGCTATGTGGCTATCCCACGTAGCTTTAAACTCACACTATATAATATTTTTATATAAGTGAATGAAAGAAATATCTCAATTAATATGATTTTTTTTAATATATCTAAAAACAAAATCGCACGGATCGTCCGGGACGAAAAATAATAATCTAATTTCTTTAGTTTAATGATTAAACTTGTTAAATATTTTGAAGATGTTAATGGTTCTCAATCAAATGTTATATGATGACTTAAAGATTGATACGTTTTGATTCCTATCACTTTAAACGGGGGTACTAAAACCATTATAGATGATAACTCATAAAGCATATACGAATTTTCCACAGAATAACATAATTTAATAAATCAAATGAAAGGGTCCATTTCTCCAATGAATTATTACAATATTGTCGAGTTATATTCTTTTGTCTTTTCATTTATAAGTTATATGTGGTTTTTTTATATAATCATTGATCTGAAGCAAAGAGTATCCATCTGATTTTTATAAACAGACACGAAGATCTTTTCTAGATTGTCTTGCATTACTATTTTCCTTTAAAAAAGAATAAAGATTGCATACCTTCATCAAATAAACAAAATTTTAAAATCAGTTAAATATGTCACGGCTGATATAACTTAATTTATTCTTAATGCATCTTTCAGAAGAATATTTTACATGTAATTGTGTCTTGATGCGGTAGACATACATCAGACTTATTGTAAAGCTATATGACCTATCTTTAGGTATTTTCAATTGGTAGCATGTAAACTTTTTTTTTTTTTAGTGTTAGGTTTATGTTACTTTAGTATAATATTAGAATTTGGTTGTCATAATGGTTTTATCATTTTGGTTGTTATAGGGGTTGTGGTTTTTTGTTTGATTCAAAATTTTGTGGGTAGAGAACTATTAACTGTGTCCAATCTTCGGCGATACTGATTATTGAAGGGTTAACTCAAAATCGGTTCCTTGCCGGACCAGACCTATCATAAAATTTTTATGAGGGGCCATGGCCTCACCTGAATATTTATTAAAATTAAATAAATTTTTTTAAAAAAAGAATAAAAAGGATAAAAACATCACCTAATCTTTCGTATAAAATTTAATAATTATGATCGATAATTTATTAATAATTTATAATTTTTGATTCATAATTTATGAATAATAGTAAATTATTGGAAAAATGAAAGAACAAAACATGAATTTTTAATCTGAGTTTAAATTTTGAATTCTGAGTTTTTTATTTAATCTCATGAAACCTAGTTAATTATTGTTAGTTGCTTCTATTGAAGAAGATGAAATCATCTTCTCGAAGCTTTTATCGAATCCAACTGTCTTATGTCGAAAAATGTTTCGTTCTTCGAAACAGAGTATCCAATGATCGATCAAACAGTCGTGATTATCGTATGAGTTCTGATACATCTAAAAAGAATGAAATTGAACATTATCATAAATTAGGTACAATAACAAATATCATTAACAATCATGCTTTTGAGAAATCAAGCCATAGAGAGCATTCAAGATTCGAAATAGAGTTAAACGAATTTCCTAGGAAATCCTATGCAAACATTGTGAGACCAACAACTCAAGATCTTCAGCATGATAATATCTATCACTCACAATGATGATCATGTTATTATAAATTTTGAGCGCAAATACAAAGAATTTCTTCAAAGATCATCCAAACATACCTTAATAGAGAAATTTTCTACGAGAAGCCAAGTCTAGAGACTGTCAAATCCTTTCTAGGAAAATTCTGGTTTGCAGTAAACTACAGCATCACACAGTGAGATTTCAGACATATTTTTATTGAATTTGATCTTAAGGATGACATAAAGAAAATCTGGCGTAGAAACGTATGGTTAGTGAGTTCAAACACTATCAGAATTTGAAAGTGGACTCCCCACTTCAATCCTAACAAAGAATGCCCTATGACCCAGTCTGAGTAACTATCACTAACTTGCCAGAATTTATGTTCAATGAAATAACTATCAAGGAGATCTCAAAAGTCATTTGCTTCCAATTAAGTGTTTGGGTCCATAATAGAAATAGGGAAAATCAAAACTGCTGCAGATTATGGATGGAAGTTAACATATCAAAGCCTAAAATCAAGTAAGTTTGAATAAAGTTTGGAGAAGAAGAAGGCTTACGGCTTGATCTTACCTATGATCCATACCCTGCCTATTGCAATATCTGTAACCACATTGGCCACTTTTTAAAAACACTCCCGATCACCTAAATCAATCCACAACTGACCAATAATCTACCACAAATCCTACTCGAGAAGAAGCCTTATATCCTAGCCTCAAATCCATTATTGTCACTAACAAATTAGAAACCAAAAGCCATTCCTAACCCAAACATTAACCAATTCAAAACTTACCTTACCATCAAGCCCTTAACCAGAATATTACTACCTTGAATCACAAAAAAATCAACCAGAAAATACAAACCACAAACCTTCTGAAACCAGTGACTTAAGCCTTTCCACCCTCATTAGTGATCCTAAAATGATTAAAGCTCTGCATACAATCGAAAGAGGATCTTTGTATATTATTGATGAGAATCATATAAGCCTTCAACATTGAATTCAATCTCCAACCAAAAAAACCACTGGCAACCTCCTATTTTCCCTTGTTAGCAAGAAACAAATACAGAAAAGATTTTAAAAAGTTGAAACCAAAAAATCTAAGAAAATGAAAAGCTGGAATCTCAAAAGTCATCTTCAAAGTTAATACAGCTTAAAAAATATGTAAAATATCCCTCATCCCATAAATGACCATCTTCATCCTGAATTGGAATGTAAGAGGTCTTAGGAATAAAGATATAATGAGAAGGCTCAAATCTCTCAAGAAATCTGAGAATTCAGACTTCATAACCATCCAAGAACCAATGATTCACCAAAACAACCTAGATCGTATCGCTAAAAAACTGATATTGTCATGCTCAACTGGAAATATCAACAACAAGATATGGGTGCTGCAGAATAATGATTCTATTATGGACATCCTAGCAACTGAAAAACAATTTATTCATCTCAATACCAAACATAATACAATCAATAAATATTTCAGAGTTACTGCGGTGTATGCCCAAAACAAAAAAGTGTCCTTATAACTACCTTATGGAATAGTCTCAAAAGTATTGAAACAACACAAAAGAATGGCTAATTCTGGGTGATTTTAATGCTATCATATCAACTGATGAACAACTAGCTTGCACTACCGCTTGCCTCAGAATCATATATGATTTTAACAATGCTATCCTGGATTGTCACCTAAATGATGCTGGCTGCTTTGGTCCTAAATTCACCTGGACAAATGGGATGAAATGGAAAAAGTTAGCTCGTGTCTTATATAACAACAAGTTGATCAACTACTTTGACACCACCAAAGTTATCCATCTAGCTAAAACATGTTTTGATCATTCCCCTATTAGCATTTATATCTCTTTTAATCGAGGAAAAAAGAAAATCCTCATTTAAGTTATTGAATATGTGGGTTATGCATAAAGATTTTATTAATATGGTCAATGATAGTTTGACTGAAGAAATAGAAGGAAGCCCTTTGGATCTTTTCTGGTATAAACTTAGAAGATTAAAGACTGATCTTAAGTTTTGGAATAAAAATTTATTTGGAAATATTTTTGATTCCATTAAAAAATTAGGGAAAGATAAATTTCAGAGAAATCAATTACCAAACATCTAACTCCATTAAAGTTAAAGAGCTCATGGACAAGGCTAAAAATCTACACCTAAATCTTCGGGTTATGGAGGAATCTTACTGGGAACATAAAATTCACTCTAATTTGTTGAAGAGCAATGACACCAACACTGTATTTTTCCTAGTTTTGTTAAAAAAGGTTCAAAAGAAACAGCATGAACATGATCTGAGATGGAGCTCAATGGTTAGAAGATCGTGAATCCATTAGTAACTCTGCAGTGGATTATTTCAATACTTTACTATCTCATGCCCCAAGCAACAATGACAATGATAATTTATTAAGCATTATATCAACCTTAGTAAATGCTAAAGACAATGAAAGGCTAATGGCTACTCCATCGGAATCTGAAATTCATGAGGTAATTAAATCTCTAAAATCTAATTATGTTGCAGGTCCAAATGGTTTCAATGGAAAGTTCTTCAAATCATATTGGCATATTATCTCTAAATACCTATGTGCTGCCATTGGTAAACATTTCAAGGGCAAAGCCGTCCTTAAAGGTGTGCACGGTACTGTCATATGATTAATTCCAAAACTTTCTTCCCCAAACACCTGGAAGGACTTTAGACCTATAAGCCTTTCAACAATGTTCAACTAGAATCATATCATAGATAATCAACATGAGAATGGGTTCTATTATGCCTAAAATCATATATGAAGAACATGAAGCATT
The DNA here is from genome assembly GCA_036936605.1 of Limnanthes douglasii subsp. nivea. Lineage (NCBI taxonomy): Eukaryota > Viridiplantae > Streptophyta > Magnoliopsida > Brassicales > Limnanthaceae > Limnanthes > Limnanthes douglasii. The sequence goes on from JAUPFV010000004.1 coordinate 59,722,891, forward strand.
TGTAAATGGGAGAAGCATTCATCAAAATATTATAATTTCTCAAGAATTATCTTATGATCTCAATTTATAGAGAAGAGGAAACAATGTAATCCTAAAGATAGAAAAAGCAATCACAAAGATTTCTCACAGTATTCTGCTCAAGATCATGGCTTCATTTGGATTTAATTCTATTTTTCTCAGTTTGGTCGATAAAATCATCAACAATGTTTATTCCTCATTGATCATTAATGAAGAAATGAAAGGTTACTTCAAATATGCTAAAGGCCTAAGACAGGGAGATCCCCTGTCTCCCAGTCTCTTTATCTTAGTAGAGGAATATTTAATTAGGGGACTTAAACAATTGGCTATGGAAAACTATTCAATCAGATATAAAAATAGAGGAATCTATGCATATCTTGCTTTACTGTTGCAGAAGACTTCATAGTATTCAACAATGGATCATCATCTTCAATCCACCAAATCAACAACTTCTTGAACCATTATCAAGATCAATCAGGTCAGTTTATCAATAATGACAAATCTAATATTATTGTTTATGTCAATGTGCCTACTCAAAGAATCCTAAACTCAGAACACATTCTGGGTTTCAAACATATAAATATGCCCTTTAAATATATGGGAACTGACTTTGATGATCCAGTATTCAAGATCAATAACAAGATTAATGACTGAGACGTTACTTTTTTATCATATGGTGGAACGTTAACATTTATTCAATCTGTTCTATTATCATATTTTATCTACACAATCCAGAATACCCCTCTCCTTAAAGTTGTAATCTACATAATTAAAACTCTTTACAACAGGTTTCTTTGGGGTTCCAAAGATAATAACCTTGTTATTCACTGGTCTAGTTGAAATAAAGTTTGCAAACCTTTCGAAAAAGGAGGATTGAACCTAAAAAAACTAGAAGATGTCCAGGGAAAATTCTCTTACAAGTTTTGGATGAGTTTTAGAGAGAAAAAGAATTTATGGGCCAAGATGATGCATTCTATCTACTATAACAATCAACATCCTATAATAGCTTCTAATCCAACTAGGAAAACAAAATAATGGACCAGAAACATTAGAGATAAAGCAGAAGAACTTATATCTGGTTAGATCGTTGGTGTTCAAAAAATCCCTTCATCTACTTCAATGAGACAGATGAAAGAAGCTGGTGTGAAAAGACAAAAGTGAAGCGATACTGGAATAATAGTTGCTGGAACATAGAATGGCTTTAATCTATTGTTCATACTAAATGTTACAGGTTTTATTAAAGTTTCTGTGAACTCAAACCCAAATTATATTAAATGCTCTCTCTCCTCTGATAGAATATTTAATTCCAACCTCACCTAGAACTATATAAGAGCCCAATGAAATGTTTCCAACCTATACAAAAAGACATGGAATTCTATAATACCAAGGAAACACTCCTTTATCTTATGGATAACTTTCTATCACTGGCTTCATATTGATATTGTTCTTCAGAAAAAAGGGTTCTCACTTGATTCCAAATGCCAGCACTATGACAACTATGAAAGCATAAAATGTCTTTATAAGCTGTCAATCATCATGGACTGTCTCGATTTACTTTGCTGCTCTTTTCAACATGCAGATTACCAGAAACATGAAATTTCCTCATCTAATAAGGACTTGGTATTGATCTATAAATACAGATATACATATCCGAACTATTCTACTACCTATAGTCTTTTGGATCATCTGGTCTGCAAGGAATAAAAGCGAAGACAACAAGCAGAAGACTAATCCTAAGTCAATGATTGATAGAGTTAACTATATGCTCACTAGTCTGGATACTAAAATGTTACTAAAAAGGAAGCACTAGGGAAATAATATTAGAATCGAAAATCAACTAGGTTGTGTAAACCATCTAGCTAACCTTAGAATCCCCCTTTCCCTGAAATGGAAAAACCCTAAAACAAATAGATTCACGCTCAATATAGATGGATCTTGCGATATCTCAGGTGAATTTAGTTGTGGTGGAATTGTCAGAGATCATTAAGGTAACATAGTATTGGGCTTTGGAAGACTATATGACAAGAGCCTTCCTATTGTAGGAGAAAGTAGAGCTTTGTTTGATGGATTGTTAATTTTCCAGTCCAAAAGAATCTACAATCTAGTTGTTGAGACAGACTCGGCCATTCTTATTGATATGGTTATTTATGGAAAAGTTCAATGGTATCTTGATCATATCGCTAGTTGTTGTAGGAAACTATTAACATCATCTATCAATCTATCTCATGTATTAAGAGAGAAAAATAAAGCTTCAGACTAGATTGCAAAACAAAACTTAAAAGACAGAAATCCTATGGATTCTATCAAAGCTCAAGCTCCTAATCTTTTTCGAGCAATTACTTTTCTGGAGAGTTTAGGGTATGAGATACATCACACAAGACTCCACTACATAATCTCCTAAGGTTTTAAATGAAAAATATCAGCAGTCAGTACCTGGCTCTGCTCGAATTCTGCCTTCTTAGGCTCAAACACTCAAATTGTCTCACATTTTCTTCACCAGAAATATCTACAAAATTTTGCAAAATCCCTTGAAGACTCGTTGCTTCTTCAAATCTAAGTGTCAATTTTTTTTTAAAATAGAAGATCAACTCTGTTTTCAGCTTTCAGATCAATGTCGGCAACTTTTTCTCAAAATTAAATCTCCCTCTTTTTTTGTAATTAGACATATATCTTGAGCTATGAATAAGGTCTATTTTAATCCCCAATTTTAATAAAAATAAAATCCCAACAGTTTTATAAAAAATATTATGGATAATTTTATAATATAATTAAAATTTTATTAATTTATAATTAAGTTAAATAAAACAGAAAAAAAACATTAATATTTAAATTAAATGTTAAATCACTATATGTTATAATTTTATATACGTATTCATTAAAATTAATTTTAAATCATAAAAAAAATTATTGACTGAATATAACATATAATACTCCATAAATAAATTATATATATTATAGATTCCTTAAGGATCCTATAAATTTTCGGGGTTTGAGAAGAACTATTTGATACATTGAGCTAGGGGTGGCAAATGGTTCTGGAACCACGGTTCAAAGCTGACAATCTGTTTATGAACTGACGGTTTACCTGCGAAACTGGCACATTAGGACTGCAAACTGGCAGGACCGCAACCCGCCAAGACTGCAAACCATTAGGACCGCCAGGACCGCATAAGGAGTAAACCGGCAGGACCGCAACCAGCCAGGACTGCAACCCGCCAGGACTGCGAAACCACGGTTTATTTGTAAAAAAACGCGGTTTATTGGTAAATATTATAAATTTTTTATTTATTTTATAACCAAAATGTTATATTTAAAAAATATTGAGATATTGCATATTATTATAGAATTATTATTACATTTTTGTTAATATTAATTTGTTTTGGTTATTAATATTTTAAGTGTTCTAATTATTATATAGTCCAAAATTTTAAATATTACTTATGTTATTATCACATTTTGAATATTATTATTATTATGTTTTTAGATCTAATACAAACCAAAACTATATCTTATCATGTTAAAATATTACAAATTCTATGGTTATAATTTTAATATTACATTTTGATTACTATTGTGATTTGGTTTTAAATTTTACAAGTGTTTGTTATTATTTTTTAAACCAAAATTAGATCTTATGAAGTTATAAGTATTTCATAATACAGTTGTTGTTATTATAATAAAAGGTAAAGTTATTTTTGGATAATTTAGCCGTTCACAGTTTATACTCTTGCGGGCCAGGAGTTGTACAAATTTTTTCAAATTACAATACAAAATAGCAAAAAACTATTACAAACATCATTCATCTCCAGCTTCGTCTTCTTCCTAAGTAAAATCTTCGTCGTCAGCTTCGTTTTCTTCCGCAATTTCTTGTTCAAGTGTATCTTCGTAATCATCCGGATAATCTTCGAAGATGTCGTCTACGTTCACTTCGTTTCTAAACTCTCTGTGTTGCATCCTTTTATCCGCCGTTGTCCAATCCTTAACTGCCACAAGCACTCCAAGTGCTTTGCCCGTCAATCTTGTTCTCTTAGTCGTGTATTGCAACCTCGCTTGGCTGAAAGCACACTCACTTGCAACTGTAGACATAGGTATAACATAAATCTCTTTAACAATCCTGTAAAGAATAGGAAACTCTTCAGTTTTGGTACCCCACCATCTTATGATATCTTAAATACCTTGGTTTTGATAATTCGTAAAATCAAACCTAGTGCTCAAATATCTAGACAACTCATTATCAGATTGAGGGGTTTCTATAACATTGATTCGTAACATTTCCAATTGAACATAGTTAGTAGAAGATCTCCCTCTACCCCTATTGTTACTACTCCTTACATTTGTAGATGTATTTGATCTATATCTTGCAGCATACTTATCATAGATATTATACAAACAATCATATATACCGATAATATACCCTTCAGGGTCAATTGGTTCCTTCGGTGGTTTAGCTATAGAAAACTGTATAGATTGATAAAAGCATCTAACTAGCAATTCAAATTTTTATTTTTGTGAAAAAGGATCTAAAAGGCAAGCAAATGAATAACTATCAGGGATTGGATGAAAATACTTTGTGAACTTATATTCCATTCCGGGCACCATGTCTACGCATACATAATTTGATCTAAATTCATTCATATGCATGGCAAGATTAGTAATCGTGAAAAGGGCCAAATGAGCATTAGGTTGATTTTGTGAAGAAAAGGTTAGAGTGTTTTCTTTAAAAAGTCTTAAAAATCTTTACATTTGTGCACAATATTTCCAATGATCTGTTTCAATTGGTGTTTCACGATAAGATACATTATAAAGCGTCATAATCTCTTCTTTAAAAACATGCGCACGTGCAAGCATTGTGTAAGTAGAATTCTATCTGGTTTCGACATCTAATATAAGTTTCTTATATTTTTCCCATTTGAAGTAGCAAGTGTTTTAAAAGCTCTTTTTTAGCAGCGGATGTCGAGCAAAATAGGTCCCCATCTTTTATAGGGGAAATATAATCACCGAGAACCTTACATATTCCTTCTTTCGCAATTAATTGAAGTACGTGGCATAAACATTTGGTGTGAAACAATTTTGGAAAAGGGGGATTGCAATCTTCTATAAGCATTTTTATAGCAGATGCATTAGAAGATGCATTATCCAACGAAATAGACATAGTCTTATTTTTAATGCCATAAACATTCATGCATTCAATCATACTCTCCCTAATTATTTGTGCGTTATGCTTCCCAATTGATTCAAACCATATAATTCTCCTTTGGAGGACCCATTCGGCATCCATCCAATGAAGGGTAACACATACCATATCAAAATCAGTAAAAGTACCTATGTCACTAGTAATCGAAACATTCCATGGCAAAGTCAGCATAGTTTGAATAATGCATTTTTTTCTTTTTAAATAATATTTAAAGGCTAGCGATTTTAAAGAGCTTTGTGGAATGCGTAGTGCGTGTGGGTTTACCCCAGCTTGCATCCAATTTTCGTATCTCCAAGAATCCCCAAAACTAAATGGTTGTAAACTACCGATTGCATAAATCATTGTTTCTTCCCTATACGTATCGTGGTTAAACTCAAAAGGAAGACCTGTTTGAGGGTTCATGCAAACATTAGTTGGGTTAGGTTTTTTAGGATCATATATTTCATGTTTAAATAAATGTTTTACCATAGTGCTAGTGCCCATATTTCTAGCTCCACTTACGTGAAGATAACATTTTTTGCACTCGTTACAAATACAAGAATAACCATCTTCTGATAGAGTATAGTGTTTCCAAATCCAAGATGTTTTCTTACGAGATCTCGACCCACCACTAGTACTTCCACCACCACTTTCGTGGGAGGAGATTGTGTCAACGTGAGGGAGTTCTGTAGAAAATTCCTCTATGGTATTGAGATCCACATTAGATGGTGGGTTTATCCCAGTATTTCTACGTTTTGAATTCATTTTAAAACTAATAACAGTTTTTTTTAAATATGCAATAAAATACTAATAATAAAATCTAAATTTAGACTAATAAAAATATTGAACAACTTAATTTAGACTAATAACAAGATAGAACAACTAAATTTAGACTAATAACAAAATAGAACAACTAAATTTAGACTAATAACAACTAAGGCGGAAAAACAAAAATCAAACAATTTCGAACGTAGGAGTAGAATATGTAAAATAAGTAATTATAGTTTTCTAGAATTTTTCGAACAAGTAGATAGATTTAGAGAGAAGTAGAGAGTTGTTTGAGAGGTGTCAGTATTGAGTTGGGGTCTCCTCTATTTATAGGGGAGACCCAAAAAAAATAAAAAATAAATAAATAAATAAATGTCCGGACCATCCGGATCAATGTCCGGACGCCCGGACAGAGAATTCGGACCATCCGGACGAATCTCCGGATGCCCCGGATGAGGCAACGGCTAGTTGAACTTCAACTAGTCGTTGCCAGTTTAAAGCTGCGGACCATCCAGACGCCTGGCCGGATGGTCCGCACGTAGGGCTGTCAAAAAATCCGAAAAATTCGATATCCGGCCGAAATATTCGATATCGAATCCGCAAAAAACGGATAATATCCGTATTCGAAAGAAAATGGATAATATTCGTATCCGAATTTGTATCCGAAAATAGCGGATATGGATATATACATATCCGTATTCGAAATATCCGATATCTGAAATTGTATATATATATATATATATATATATATATATATATATATATATATATAATTTTTTTTTATTTAAACATATTTTTTAGCTATCCCACATCGTAAAATGCAAAACAAAATACTAAGAAAGTTGTCCATAAATATGGAAGATTGCTTCTTTAAAAATTATAACTTATCCCACATCTAAAGTTGGAAAAAGAATCGTTACCAAATTGTTTATAAAAGACATGCTGGCTTTCCTTAATAAGTATATCTTTTTTAGTCTTATAACTCTTATCCCACATCTAAAATGTGGAAAAGAATTGCTACCAAACTTTCTATAAAAGACATGGTGGCTTTTCAAAATAAGTATATTTTTAACCTTATCGCACATCTAAAATGGGAATATGAATTTCTACTAAGGTGTCTATAAAGGTAGCCTAACCAATAATGCAATTAGTTAAAAAATTTAGTGGATATTCGGATTCGGATATTATCCGTATTCGAATAATATCCGTCGGATACGGATTCAGATATTATTTTTAAAAAAAAATCGGATTCGAATTCGGATTCGAATAGTGATTTCGGATTTCGGATTCGGATTCAGATATAGACAGATTCGTATCCGAAATATCCGTTTGACAGCCCTATCCGCAAGATGACGTCATCTAACGGCTACTATGAAAAAAACAATTCCTATAAATACTACCTAACTCCTACTCTATTTTTCACTCCATTACAAATCTATCCCCTCTCTCAACTACAAATCTATCCCCCTTCTCCACTACAAATCTATCCCCTCCTCTCCACTACAAATCTATCCCCTCCTCTCCACTACACTTCTCTAAAAAAATTTATATTTTTCAAACACTATTTTAAATTTCAGGTTTCGCTAAATGTCTTCTTAAAGATCAAAGCATGCCCGTCAAGGTGGATGTAGTGAATCAACCTCGAGACGAGTGAAAGAGGTGGCAGATATGCTGTTTGAAGATATGGAGGTAACGGAGAGCGCGACTATCGAACATCGCGGCGAAGGGGAGCTTCGCATCCGTAATCAGGAAGGAGGTCGAGGTGTAACCAAAATTTGGTCCGGTATGTATCTAAACTACGAGGAACTGATCCAAATAGAGGGTATGCAAAAAAATATTCAAATTTATTGAACCTAATAATGGCCTAAGTTGGATGATACTAGCTAGATTCAAATGTGATTGGTATTTAGAACTAGTACGCAAGTTTTATGCCACCGCAAAATTAATCGAAAATGATCCAAGAGGTTTAGGAATGAATTCTTTGGTTGATGGTAAACCCTATAGTTTTTTTGAAACTGATTTCCAAGAACTTTTTTTCGTTCCAACCCATGATATGTATACCGGTAATAAATTACCTTCCATTAGTTATCGCCCTTCGATCTGGGGTGCTGATTGGCCTATGTCTTACGAAGAAGCAGTAGAGCTTCTTACTTGTCCTGGTGCGGATGCTCCGAAAATTAGCGGTAGATTTCGAGCCATGCGGGGTAATTTGGATGCTAATGGGAAATTAGCTTTGAAATTGGTAAATAGTATATTTCTTCCCCCTAGTAACAATGATATGCAGCTTTCATATATTCAAACATTTGTTACTGCTTTTATCGTCCGAAATCAGGGAATAATTAATTTACCTAGCTTGATGATTCAAAATATGGCTATGAGGTGTGGTACGGATAAACTACCTTATGGGATGATAGTGAGTTACTTGCTTGTTTTGAAAGGAGCTGATGTGAGTATGTACACTCCGATGAAGGTGAGGCCGACTAGTGCTATAGGTAGAAACTCTTTGCGTTTGCAGGAAATATACTCTTGGGATGGAGAGTTGATTTCCAAATTGGAGGCATAGAACCACCATAGACCCGAGTTGAATCAGATATGGACTGCGAACGGTCTTACAAAACCACCAAATCCACCTACTCAGTATCGAGTTGAGGCTCAAGCGCCTTTCGATCCAAATGCTATTGGTGGTTCTTCTGGAGTACCGCCATAAGAAAGACGAACCGATCGCAAATTTGCTGAGGTTTCACATCAGCAACATATGGATTATATGCAATTTGCGCATACTCAACAAAAGGAATGGCATGATGATTTTACAAAATGGCAAAGTGAATTTCAAAATTGACAAGGGGGAGGGGGGGGGGGTAAATGACCAGCTTAGCTAGATACAGCAGTGGCAAGTAGGGGTGAATGATCAACTTGGTCACCTCCAGCAGTGGCATGGTCAATATGAGTAGTGGCATCATGGACAAGATCAATGGAATGAGCGATTTGCAAACTCTCAAGCCGAACAGTCGGAGTATATGTGACAGATGATGAAGAACATGCATTTGCAAGGTCCACCACCTAACAACAACAACAACGATGAAGCTCCTTAGTTTTTTGCATTTTATTGCCATTATCGTTGTAATGTTTTTCTTTTTTATTTGATTGAACAACTATGTTACTTGTTTGGTTTTTATTTTTAATGAATTGTTTGTTTTGCTTCTATTTTTTTTTATTAAATGTTATTTAAATCACTTTCGCTTTCAATTTTTATTTTGTTCTTTACAAGTAATTTATGTTTATGCATATAAACTTTTAATATTGAATAGTTCGAAAATACAATAAACTATATAATTCATCTAACCATAAACACTTCAAGCTTGAAATAATCTAAAGATTCACCTAATAATTTAAAATTAGAATACAATTATATGTCTAATAGGTATATATTATTTAATATGTACATAATATTAAATATAACATCTTAAATATCTAGTATGTTCAAACAATGTACAAATCATTTTACAATTATTTTTAGAATATAATTGATTGATTATAAAATTTCGATTAAAATGATAACATATTTAAATTAAAATACATCAAATAGAATAATTAACTCGTGTATATAGTACCTATCTCAATTATTGAAATTAGATTCAATTAACACTTACAAATTAATTTTAAATAACATTATAAAATATTCTGATAAACGGTTCTTAAATAGTTTGGCTGGTGGTTTGAACTGATAAACGGTTCTTAAATGGTTTGTCTGGTGGTTTGAAATGGCGGTTTAACTGCCAAACTGGCCCATTAAGACTGCAAACTGGCAGGATCGCAACCCGCCAGGACCGCATAAAGAACAAACTGGCAGGACTGCAACCTGCCAGAACCGCAACCCGGCAGGACCGCAACCCGACAGGACCGCAACCCGTAGTTCTGATTTAAACGGTGCAGACGTCCGCGGTTCAGACCGTTTGCCACCCCTACATGGAGCCATGTGTGTATTCTATATCTTCTTATTTTATGTATCATTAATTTAATTACTATTTAATAAATTTATGTCTTTTTATTTCAAAAGGAGTTTACCATCTATTTAGGAATGAATTATGTGAGGAAGCAACCGCTATAATTTTTGGAGAATAATAATTATTGTTTTATACGTATACCAGGCTAATCTTTTATAATATAAATTAAAAGTAATAGCTTCTGTTTCCTAATACCTTATTGTTTAGGGAACAATTTGTGTACCATATTAAATATTAAATGTCCTTTTCTCTTTTCAATGTATCATTATTTACATTTATTCCTTTTACTACCGTTAGGATTATAGGTGGCAAACGCTTTGAACCGTCATTTAATAGAGAACCACGGTTCGCGGTTCTGACGGGTTGTGGTCTTGTTGGTTTATTTTTTATGCGATCGGCTGGTTTGCGGTCCTGTCGGACCAGTTTCGCAGTTAAACCGCTAGTTCAAACTACCATACAAACCATTTAGGAACCGTTTATTAAAATATTTTATAATATTATTTAAAATTAATTTTTAAGTGTTAATTGAATCTAATTTCAATAATTGGGATATGTACCATATAAACCAGTTAATTATGCTTTTTCATTTATTTTAATTTAAATATGTTATCATTTTAATCGAAACTTTATAATGAAGCAATTACATTCTAAAAAAATAATTGTAATTTGATTTTGATATGTTGGATTATATTTATGTATTTAAGATATTTTATTTAATATTAGGTAGATATTAAATAAAATATATACATCTAATTGTATTTTGATTACAACTTTCAATATTTGTAAAAATATAAAAATAAAAATTTGATTGTCGTAAACAAGATATCGTAAAAAATATAATTGTAAAATGATTTGTATATTAAAGATGTTATATTTAATATTATGTACATATTAAATAATATATACCTATTAGACATATAATTGTATACTGGTTTTAAATTATTAGGTGATTCTTTAGATTCTTTCAAGCTTGAAGTGTTTATGGTTAGATGAATTATATAGTTTATTGTATTTTCGAACTATTCAATATTAGAAGTTTAAATTTAAATTTTTTAGAATTGTATAATTATATGCATAAACATAAATTACTTGTAAATAACAAAATAAAAATTGAAAACGAAAGTGATTTAAATAACATTTAATAAAAAATAGAAGCAAAACAAACAATTCATTAAAAATAAAAACCAAACAAGTAACATAGTTGTTCAATCAAATAAAAAAGAAAAACATTACAATGACAATGCTTAAGACAATCAAATACAAAAAACTAAGGAGCTTCATCGTTGTTGTTGTTAGGTGGTGGACCTTGCAAATGCATGATCTCCATCATCTGTCGCATATACTCCGACTGTTCGGCTTGAGAGTTTGCAAATCGCTCATTCCATTGATCTTGTCCATGATGCCACTGCTCGTATTGACCATGCCACTGCTCATATTGACCATGCCACTGCTGGAGGTGACCAAGTTGATCATTCACCCCTACTTGCCACTGCTGTATCTGGCTAAGCTGGTCATTTACCCCCCCCCCCCCCCCGTCAATTTTGAAATTCACTTTGCCATTTTGTAAAATCATCATGCCATTCCTTTTGTTGAGTATGCGCAAATTGCATATAATCCATATGCTGCTCATGCGAAAACTCAGCAAATTCGTGATTGGTTCGTCTTTCTTGTGGCGGTACTCCAGAAGAACCACCAATAGCATTTGGATCGAAAAGCGCCTGAGCCTGAACTCGATACTGAGTAGGTGGATTTGGTGGTTTTGTAAGACCGTTCGCAGTCCATATCTGATTCAACTCGGGTCTATGGTGGTTCCATGCATCCAATTTCGACATCAACTCTCCATCCTAATAGTATATTTCCTGCAAACGCAAAGAGTTTCTACCTATAGCACTAGTCGGTCTCACCTTCATCGGAGTGTACATACTCACATCAGCTCCTTTCGAAACAAGCAAGTAACTCACTATCATCCCACAAGGTAGTGTATCTGTACCACACCTCGTAGCCATATTTCGAATCATCAAGCTAGGTAAACTAATTATTCCCTGATTTCGGACGATAAAAGCAGTAACAAATGTTTGAATATATGAAAGCTGCGAATCATTGTTACTAGGGGGAAGACATATACTATTTACCAATTTCAAAGCTAATTTCCCATTAGCATCCAAATTACTTCGCATGGCTCGAAATTTACCGCTAATTTTCGGAGCATCCGCACCAGGACAAGTAAGAAGCTTTACTGCTTCTTCGTAAGACATAGGCAAATCAGCACCCCAGCCCGAAGGACGATAACTAATGGAAGGTAATTTATTACCGGCATATATATCATGGGTTGGAACGAAAAAAAGATCTTCGAAATCAGTTTCAAAAAAACTATAGGGTTTACCATCAATCAAACAATTCATTCCTAAACCTCTACCATTTGGATCATTCTCAATTAATTGTGCGGTGGCATAAAACTTGCGTACTAGTTCTAGATACCAATCACATTTGAATCTAGCTAGTGTCATCCAACCTAGGCCATTAGTAGGTTCAATAAGTTTGAAATGTTTTGCATACCGTCTACTTGGATCAGTTCATCGTAATACAAATACATACCCGACAAAATTTTGGTTACATCTCGTCCTCCTTCCCGATTACGGATGCGAAGTTCCCCTTCGCTGCGATGTTCGATAGTCGCGCTCTCCGTAACCTCCATCTCTTCATACAGCAAATCTTCTCGAAGCTCTCTCATTCGTCTCGAGGATGATTCAACTCCTCCACCTTGACGGACTTGCTTTGATCTTCTCGAAGACATTTAGCGAAACCTGAAATTTAAAATAGTGTTTGAAAATTATAAAAATAATTTAGAGAAGTGTAGTATAGTGGAGAAGAGATAGATTTGTAGTATAGAAGAGATAGGTTTGTAGTGGGGAAGAGATAGATTTGTAGTGGATAAGAGATGGATTTGTAGTGGAGAAGAGAAATATTTGTAGTGGAGAAGAGATAGATTTGTAGTGGAGAAGAGATAGATTTGAAGTTGTGTGAAAAATAGAATAGGAAATAGTTAGTATTTATAGGAATTTTTTTTCCAATTAGCCGTTAGATGACGTCATGGATGACGTCATCCATGGCGTCATCTATGACGTCATCGTCGGACCATCCGGCCAGGCGTGCGGATGGTCCGCACGTTCGAAATGGTAACGGCTAGTTGAATTCAACTAGCCGTTTACCTCATCCGGGGCATCCAGACGAATCTCCGGATGCCCCGGAAACGTCTGGGCCATCCAGACGAATCTCCGGATGCCCCGGAAACGTCTGGGCCATCCAGAAGAATCTCCGGATGGCCCAAATTCGCTGTCCGGATGGTCCGGAATTTTTTTTTTCGATTTTTTTGGTCTCCCCTATAAATAGAGGAGACCCCAACTCAATACTCACACCTCTCAAACAAATCTCTACTTCTCTCTAAATCTATCTACTTGTTCAAAATATTCTAGAAAACTATAGATTACTTATTTTACATATTCTACTTCTACTTTCGAAATTGTTTGATTTTTGCTTTTCCGCAAATTGTTTCTTAGTTGTTATTAGTCTAAATTTAGTTGTTCTTAGTTGTTATTAGTTGTTATTAGTTTAAATTTAGATTTTATTATTTGCAATATTAATTAGTTTCCATTATTATTTTATTGCATATTTAAAAAAAAATTGTTATCAGTTTTAAAATGAATTCAAAACGTAGAAATACTAATGTGCACCCACCCACTAATGTGGATCTCAATACCATAGATGAATTTTATACAGAGTTCCCTCACATTGACACACTCTCCTCCCATAAAAGTGGTGGTGGAAGTACTAGTGGTGGGTCGAGATCTCGTAAGAAAATATCTTGGATTTGGAAACACTATACTCCATCAGAAGATGGTTATTCTAGTATTTGTAACGTGTGCAAAATGTTATCTTCACGTAAGTGAAAATAGAAATATGGGCACTAGCACTATGGTAAAACATTTATTGAAACATCAAGTATATGATCTTACAAAACCTAACCCAAATAATGTTTGCATGAACCCTCAAACAGGTCTTCCTTTTGAGTTTAACCACGATACGTATAGGGAAGAAACAATGATTTATGCAGTCGGTTGTTTACAACCATTTAGTTTTGGGGATTCTTGGAGATACGAAAAAATTGCATGCAAGCTGGGGTAAACCCACAGGCAAATCACATTCCTCGTAGATCTTTGCGATCGCTAGCTTTTAAATATTATTTAAAAAGAAAAAAAGGCATTATTCAAACTATGCTGACTTTGCTATGGAATGTTTCGATTACAAGTGACATAGCTACTTGTACTGATTTTGATATGGTATGTGTTACCCTTCATTGGATGGATGCCGAATGGGTCCTCCAAAGGAGAATTATATGGTTTGAATCAATTGGGAAGCATAAAGCACAATTAATTAGGGAGGGTATGGTTGAATGCATGAATGTTTATGGCATTAAAAACAAGATTATGTCTATTTCGTTGGATAATGCATCTTCTAATATTAATGCTATAAAATTGCTTATACAAGATTGCAATCCCCCTTTTCAAAAATTGTTTCACACCAAATGTTTATGCCACGTAGTTCAATCAATTGCGAAAGACGGAATACGTAAGGTTATGGTGATTTTATTGCCCCTATAAAAAATGGGATACTATTTTGCTCGACATCCGCTGCTAAAAAAAAAGCTTTTAAAACACTTGTTACTTCAAATGGGAAACAATATAAGAAACTTATATTAGATTTCGAAACTAGATGGAATTCTACTTACAGAATGCTTGCACGTGCACATGTTTTTAAAGAAGAGATTATGACGCTTTATAATACATCTTATCCTGAAACACCAATTGACAAAGAACATTGGAAATATTATGCACACATGTTAAGATTTTTAAAACTTTTTAAAGATAACACTCTAATCTTTTCGTCACAAAATCAACCTACTGCTCATTTAACCCTTTTCACGATTACTAATCTTGCCATGCATATGAATGAATTTAGATCAAATTTTGTATACGTAGACATGGTGCCCGAAATGGAATATAAGTTCACAAAGTATTTTCATCCAATCCCTGATAGTTATTCATTTGCTTTCCTTTTAGATCCTTTTGCACGAAAAGATAAATTTGAATGGCTAGTTAGATGGTTTATAAATCTGTACAGTTTTCTACAACTAAACCACCGAAGGAACCAATTGACCCTGAAGGGTATATTACCGGTATATATGAATGTTTGTATAATATCTATGATAAGTATGCTGCAAGATATAGATCAAATACAACTACAAATGTAAGGAGTAGTAACAATAGGGGTATAGGGAGATGTTCTACTAACTATGTTCAAATGGTAATGTTACAAAGCAATGAATTTACAGAAACCCCTCAATCTGATAATGAGTTGTCTAGATATTTGAGCACTAGGTTTACTTTTACGAATTTTCCAAACCAAGGTATTGAAGATATCATAAGATGGTGGGGTACCCAAACTGAAGAGTTTCCTATTATTTGCAGGATTGTTAAAGAGATTTATGCAATACCTATGTCTACAGTTGCAAGTGAGTGTGCTTTCAGCCAAGCGAGATTGCAATACACGACTAAGAGAACAAGATTGACGGGCAAAGCACTTGGAGTGCTTGGGGCAGTCAAGGATTGGACAGCGGCGGATAAAAGGATGCAAGACAGAGAGTTTAGAGACAAAGTGAACATAGACGACATCTTCGAAGATTATCCGGATGATTACGAAGATACACTTGAACAAGAAATTGCGGAAGAAAACGAAGCTGAAGGTGAATCAAGTGAGGACGAAGATTTTACTTACGAAGCAGACGAAGCTGGAGATGAATGATGTTTGTAATAATTATTTACTATTTTGTATTGTAATTTGAAAACATTTGTACAACTCTTGGCCCGCAAGAGTATAAACTGTGAACGGCTAAATTATCCAAAAAAAAAACTTTACCTTTTATTATAATAACAACAAGTGTATTATGAAATACTTATAACTTCATAAGATCTGATTTTGGTTTAAAAAATAATAACAAACACTTGTAATATTTAAAACCAAGTCACAATAGTAATCAAAATGTAATATTAAAATTATAACCATAGAATTTGTAATATTTTAACATGATAAGATATAGTTTTGGTTTGTAATATTAAAATCAACACTACTAATATTAGATCTAAAAACATAATAATAATATTCAAAATGTGATAATAACATAAGTAATATTTAAAATTTTGGACTATATAATAATTAAAACACTTAAAATATTAATAACCAAAACAAATTAATACTAACCAAAATGTAATAATAATTTTATAATAATATGCAATATCTCAATATTTTTAAATATAACTTAACATGTGATTTTGGTTATAAAATAAATAAAACATTTATAATATTTACAAATAAACCGCGGTTTTTTACAAATAAACCGTGATTTTGCAGTTCTGGTGGTTTGCGGTCCTGCTGGTTTGCAGTCCTAATGGGCCAGTTTCGCAGTTAAACCGCCAGTTCATAAACAGATTGCCAGCTTTGAACCGCGGTTCCTGAACCATTTGCAACCTCTAGCTAGGATACTTAGCTAACTGAATAAGTTACAAATTCTATGAATCAATTTTTTTTTTGGCAATAATTACATTACGAATATTGATGAAACACATGCCTGATTATGAAACAACTGGAGTAATAATAATGTTATTGATAATATGTTGATTATTTTAGATTTTTTAATAATTGATTATTTTAGTATTTTTTTTAATAATGATCTTAATTATTTGTTGAATCATTTAGTCTTCATAATTAATATTCAATTAATCTCTTAATCTTCCTAATTAATATATTAGTCTGTAAATTAATTTTCAATTATTATCTTGGTCTTCTTGTGATTATTATCTTCAACAACATTAATTTTGGTAATCTTCAAAACTCAGCTTCAAGTTGAATAGTCGGGTTTCCAATACTCAACTTTCTCAAAGTTTCTCTGTTTGTACTCGTACTACTTCATAACCATAGAAAATCTTCTAAACTATGCTTGTAGGGACTGATTGAGACCATACAATGCCTTTCGAAGCTGATATATTTCATCTTTTTGAAACCTATCAGAGAATTCAGATGAAGCCTTAATATATGTTTCTTCTTTTAAGTCTTCATAGGAGAATGCATTTTTCACATCGAATTGGTGAATTGACTAATTTTTGTTTGCTACAACTGAGAATTAAACTCGAATTGTGTCCATTTTTTCAACTGGAGAAAAAGTTTCAGAATAATCAATTCCATAAGTTTGTGTGTACCATTTTGCCACAAGTCGAGTCTTCTATCGCTCTATGCTTTTATCAGCTTTATGTTTTATAGTGAAGACCAATTTATAGACGACCAGTTTTTCCCCGGTGGAAGTTTCCCTTTCTCCCATGTACCCTTCTTTGCAAGGGCATCCATTTTGACATTCATGGCTAACCTCAACTACTTCTTTTATGTTGATTCTTGGATAATTTTTAGAATTTCATGGGTGCAAAGAATCTTAGTAAATACTTTGGCCTCTTCTGACATGCTCTCTCTAACTAAGTTTCACATATGATATATGCTGGCTTGAGGCATATGTTTGGGTGAAAACGTGTAGGTGAGACTCTATGATTATTACTGCAAGGCATAACATATCTATTTTTTTGGGAGATTGTACAATAGTGTCAACATTTATATAATCATCAATTATAGGGGAAGAAATTAGACTGAGTGGTTTAGTTACCTCTTGGAGGACATCATTTGAAGGTTGATCATTAGTAGGTATGAATTTGTTGGTTCGTTCAATGTTGATGGGTGGCTCTGTGGATGCACATCTGGAAGGATCGAAAACTTAACCTACATATCGAGCCACTTGTGTTCTCCTCCTGAACACAAGATTGGGTAAGGTATTTAAAATCTGGCTCAAGGAAGTCACAATCCATGGCAACATAGATCCGATGATTGACTGGATTATAACATAGATACGTGTTTTAATGAATTTTATAGCCCACAAATATGCATTTTATGGAACAAAGTTCAAGTTTAGATCTACAATCCTTTAGAACATTTGGAAAAATTAACAAATTTCTCAAACTCTTCAAATTTATGTTTTATAAAGTATTCCAAAGTCATGGGATGGAAGTCATCAACAAATAATATAAAATATTGAAAACAATTCTTATTAGATTTAGTGTAGACTTCCACACATCTGAGTGTACAAATTAAAACATAAAATTAACCCAAGTATTACTTGGGATAAAAGAAGTTCGATGATGTTTTGCCAACTAAATTTTTTCACATGATAAACGAACATCATTATTCTGAAAAAGTTCAGGAAATAGAAAACGAAGATAACTAAATGAAGGATGACCTAAGCGTCGGTACCAAAACCAAATTTCTCTATTGGATGTTTCGTGAGAACGTAATGTTGTTCACTGGTGAACCACTTTATCAACATAGTAGAGGCCTCTTTTATTACCTCAATGACTTAATCCTGCAAATCTATGTTGTCCATTATTACCTCTTTTATTTTTTATCCATTGACTAGTTCCACTGCATGAATGGACCTCTGGAATGTTATTAATGACATGTATCTTATCTTTTTTGTGGTTGTCTTCCCACCATTTCGGGTAACCTACCAACTCAAAGCAATTCTCATTGGTGTGTTTGCACATTCCACAATGTGTACACTTTAATTTGGATTTATCCTCCCGTGATGAGGATTTCTGCCGTCTTATAGTATATTCTAAATGACCACTTCATCATTTTCCTCGAGATTCTTGTTTTTTTAAAGCCTACTGATTTTGATGTTACTCTCATTCCGATTTCTCCCATTCATGGAATAACGTTATTGTTGGTTATTGGCTTTCCATTTGTAGTCTGACAAGCTCTCTTCTCTCTATTGCACATGCTTATTTAACTAAGGTAAGGGGATCTTGTTTCAAGATATCTCCCCGAATTGATTTATATATGTCATAAATGACTTTAAAAATGTGGTAAATTCTTTGTTCAGCCAAAACTTTGTTGTATATGATCATATCTTAAGGTGACTTCATGGGATTTGGTGATCTCCTATCAATGTTCATCCAAATATTTTGTAAAGGTTATCCATAAAGTTTCAAGAGTATTACTTCTCTGATGTATTACATTGGCCATTCTATGCACTTCATATGTTTGAAATGAGCCTCCCCCGCTATTGTATGTTATAGCTAATCCATTCTATAGTGTTCTAGCCGTCAGATATTGTGCACCATAATTAATCAACGATGGTTCAATATTTTGAACGATCAAAGTAACACACCTTGGTTAGATTTCTCTCCCCTTGAATATGTTGGATTTGTCGCCTCATGTGGTGTACTAGTGAGATGTTGTGCCTTCCATATTTCTCAAATTGTATTTTCCATAAGACATGCCCACAAAAGATAATTTTCCTTATTGAGTTTTATTGGAGATTAATATAATTAATGTTATAATAAGGTTGATGATATATTGACTATTTTGCCTTGTCAATTAACCTCAAATTAATATTTTGATATTTTTATTCTTATTATCCTGAATAACATTAATTATATTAATCGTCAACCTCAACTAAGTTTTCATATAATCAATAGCTAATCAATTGTCTTGTTACATTTCAAATAGGGATATTTTTGATACAATAAGTGATAACGTTATTTTAGTTCATTTTTACCAAATAAGGTATAGATAATATCCTTTACAATTTTATTATTACAATTAATGATAATATTATTTGTTATTTTTTAATAAAATTTAAAATCAATATTTTTGTTAATTTTTTAAAAAAATGAGCCCGACCAAAACATAATTTTGGACCTGACCATGATTTGTTGGGGACTGGTTATTTGCAGTAGATATAAAACGAACAAACACCTCTATCAAATACATTAAGCTAATGGTAACCTAATTCAAAATAAACACCATTTAAAACTATATATTTTGTAAAATTTAATTATGTATTTATTTAACTATCATTCATTGGAAATTATAATATAAATAAAATAATTACAATGATAGAAATACTTTACGGATTTCTAAACTAACTTATTGAACCATGGAGTTAAATCATCCTATAATAATGCGGAATAAATACTTACAGGATGTAGACATTTTTTGATCTTCAGATTCCTGACTTAGAGCAGATGATCGGCGATCCTTTGCTAGGTTATTGATTCTTCTAAGAGATGGCAACCAAAACACACTTTTGTAATTGATTCGAAGGAAGAATCAATTTGTTTTTCTTAAAGGATTTTCTCTCTGTATTTTCTTTCGTTGCTTTCAAGAATGAGAAACTCATTCTTATATAGAACTAAAGTGAGAAAACGGTTCTTCATTAAGTAATTGTCTGTAACTTCCAGACATTTACTTAACGAAGACCAGTAACGGTTCTTCTCTCTTAATTGTCTGTAACTTCCAGACAGTTACTTAATGAAGACCAGTAACGGTTCTTCTCTCTTAATTGTCTGTAACTTCCAGACAGTTACTTAATGAAGACCAGTCCTTATTAAATTTCCACTCTTAGGGACCATAACCCGGTATTATTTTGTTTTACAAAATAACCCCAAAACTTTACGTTTTGCTTAAGTTGTTTATTTCCGAATCCAATCCTTCACAGTATTCGGAATTAAACCTGGTATCTATACAATTACCTCCATGATACATATTTTATCTACTAGTCCGTTCGTTTCTTTATGATTACTTTTATTGGACTAATATTAACGATAGTTCAATACATCGATACGACATGTGACGGTCCAACTTAATGGAGAAATTCCAACAATCTCCCACTTGGATCATCATATGCTACTATAGGATGCATCCACTTAATGAACGTTCTAAATTTCTATCGTCACATAGATAACCTTAACAATCTCGTAAATGACTATTAACAACATAGGACTAAAGTCATCATCAATGCATTTCAAGCCGCAAATAGATGCATCAGTAATCACGATATCGCAACAATCAACTACATGGATCTATCATGGTGCATAGCATAAGAATAGTATGAAATATAATCTTACAAATCTATTCTTAACTAGTCCCACTTAATTAGAGGTCTACTTACAGCAGAGTACGAATAATCAAATACAAGAGCACACTGAAAACTTGTATATAAATATGTTTGCATTAATGACCTTAAGTTCGCGAATATCACAATACAAACAAATTTAATAGCTTAATACAAACTCCCACTGAAACTAATAATCCTCTAAGTACACAACACCCATGTTAATGGTGTGTTCAATAAAAACTTTAGGTACTAATGCCTTCGTAAGAGGATCTGCTAACATTGAGTTTGTCCCTATGTGCTCCACACTAATTTGACCACTCTGTACTCTCTCTTTAACAGATAGGAACTTGATATCTACATGTTTGGACTTATCCGAGCTCCTGTTACTGTTTGAATACTGAACTGTCGAGTTATTGTCACAATATAATCTAAGGGGTTTTTCTATCCCTTCTACGATTCGCAGTCTTGTGACAAAATTTCGCAGCCAAAGCGCCTGATTGGATGCCTCGAAACAAGCAACAAATTCCGCAGCCATAGTGGAAGATGCAATGAGTGTTTGTTTAACACTTTTCCATGATATTACACCTCCCGCTAAAAGGAATATAATGCCTGAGGTTGAACGACGAGAATCCTCACATCCGGCGAAATCTGAGTCGGAATACCCTATGACCTCCAGTTTATCCGACTTCTTATATGTTAACATGTGATGTTTTGTTTGTTGCAAATACCGGAGAACTCTTTTGACTGCTTTCCAGTGTTCCATCTCCAGATTACTTACGTATCTCCCTAACACACCCACCACAAAAGCAATGTCTGGCCGTGTACAAACTTGAGCATACATCAGACTTCCAACAGCCGAAGCATATGGAACCTTTTGCATTTCCTCAATCTCAAGTTTTGTCTTTGGGCATTGCTTAAGGCTAAACTTTTCACCTTTTGATATAGGGGTTTCCTTTCCTTTGCTGTTAGCCATCCCGTAACGTTGTAACATACTCTCAATATACGCCTTTTGTGATAAACTCAAAATTCCATGGGATCGATTCCTGTGAATTTGAATTCCTAACACAAATGATGCATCACCAAGATCTTTCATATCGAATTTGTCCGAAAAAAATTTCTTGGTCGTATGTAACAATTCCTTATCGTTCGTGGCCAATAATATGTCATCAACATACAGCACTAGAAATATGAATTTGCTCCCACTGAATTTTTGATACACACAATCCTCTACCGAATTTATCTCGAAACCAAATGAGACAATAACTTCAAGGAATTTGTGATACCACTGTCGAGACGCTTGCTTGAGACCATAAATAGATTTCTTCAGTTTACATACCGTCGACTTTGGATCACCAGAGACAAAGTTTTCAGGTTGTAACATATAGATCGTTTCCTCAATGTCTTCATTAAGAAATGCGGTCTTTACATCCATTTGATGGAGCTCAAGGTCGAAGTGTGCAACTAATGCCATGATTGTCCGAAAAGAATCCTTCGAAGAAACTGGAGAGAAGGTTTCTTTAAAGTCAATCCCTTCACGTTGAGTAAAACCCTTAGCTACAAGTCGCGCTTTATGCCTCTCCACATTACCCTTAGAATCCCGTTTGGTTTTAAAAATCCATTTACAACCAATCGGCTTCTTTCCTTCAGGTAATGGAACAAGCTCCCATACCGCGTTATCTTGCATTGATTTAAACTCTTCGTTCATTGCTTTAATCCAGAAGTGAGAATCAGAACTTTTCATGGCTTCACGAACACTTAAAGGATCGTTTTCTGTTGAACCATAAAATTCTTCATGTTCTTGAAGATACACTATATAGTCTGAAGATATAGCGCTCTTTCTTTCTCTAGTAGATCTACGCAAAGGCATAATTTCTTCATTTTGCACTTGAACTTCTTGAGGAGATAGAGTTTGTTCTTCTTGAACAACTTCATTTTGCTCCATTGGAACAACATCCATAGGAGGAAGATTAACATCATCTTGAGTATCTATATGTTCTAACGAATCTGAAGTGATGATTGGCCTTCTAATTACCATATCATCATCTGACACTATAGTATCATTGTTAGAACTTTCATGAATCTCTATTGATTCTTCCTCAAAATGAATGTTCGTTACTAAATTCTTCCCCCCAAACTCTATATCCTCAAAGAATTTCGATGTACCCGTCTCAAATATATTTTTTGTGGAAGGATCATAAAACTTAAAACCCCTACTGTGCTCGGGATATCCGATGAAATAACTACTAACCGTTTTGGAGTCCAATTTCTTTTCATTCGGCCTATAAGGCTTCGCTTCAGCTGGACATCCCCAAACATGTAGATGTTTTAAACTAGGTTTACGCCCAGTCCAAAGTTCATACGGTGTCTTAGTAGTTGATTTCGTCGGAACTCTATTAAGTAGGTAGGTCGCACATTTTATTGCTTCTCCCCAGAGTGATATAGGTAATGTTGAATGACTAATCATACTTCTTACCATATCCTTTAATGTACGGTTTCGTCTCTCAGATACTCCATTCATGTTGGGTGAACCCGGCATCGTATACTGAGGGACTATACCACACTCTTCTAGGAACTTTGCAAACGGTCCATGACGTTGTTCAACTGAACCATCATATCTCCCGTAGTATTCACCACCACGGTCCGATCTGACGGACTTAATGTCTTTACCAAGTTGTTTTTCAACTTCAGTCTTAAAGACTTTGAACTTGTCAATGGCCTCTGTTTTTTTTTCGTGAATGAGATATAGATACCCATATCGTGAAAAGTCGTCAATGAAAGATACAAAATATCGTTGGCCGTTCCATGATGCTGTAGGGAACGGACCGCAAATGTCTGTATGTATCAAATCCAAGACCCCTTTCGCTCTGTATGCATCTAATCGTTTCACTTTGGTCTGTTTTCCTTTTATACATTCAACGCAAACGTTGAAGTCCAAAAAATCCAGTTCACTTAATAAACCTTCTGAAACAAGCTTTTCAATTCTATTTCTAGAAATGTGACCTAATCGCTTGTGCCAAAGTTTTGCTGATTTTTCCATTTTACAATTTAGTTTTCCAAGTATATCTACATTCATTATCTCTTTGTGATCCTTTATAGTATCCAATAAATACAAGTTATCATTTGCTATTAACTTTCCAGAACCAAAAACATTACCATGTAAATAAAGACATAAACTTTCATTTCCAAATAGACAAGAATAACTTAATTTGTCCAACAACGGAAAAGAAATTAGGTTCCTTCGAAAAGAAGGTACATACAATATGTCTTTTAAATACAAAAAATGTCCACTGGTAAGCAACAAACGAAAATCACAGATAGAATGAACTAAACACGAACTGCCATCAGCTGTATAGATGGATGTTTCACCATCACTCAGGCTTCGGTTTCTTATCATACCCTGCCAAGAAATACAAACATGAGTTGTTGCTGCTGTATCAACCCACCAAGTATTTCTTGGCACTGAAATTAAATTGATCTGAGAACAGACCATAGAAGTGAAAATACCTTTGGCTTTCATCATAGCCCTCTATTTTTCACATTCTTTCTTAAAGTGCCCCGGTTTCTTACAATGGAAGCAACGCCCTTTACCAGACGTACCCTTATGCTTCTTTTGTCCCGAACCGGATGCATGTGCATCTGAACCTTCATACTTTCTCTTAATTCCCTTATCCACCTGAGCTTTCACCATTTGCACTTCTGGATGTTCTTGCTTCATCTTTTCCTCCTCTTGCGCTGCCTGAGAGATGAGCTCGTTGAGAGTCCATTTCTCGCGCTGACAGTTATAAGAAGTTTCGAAGTTCTTATACTGAGCAGGGAAAGAGTGAAAAGCAAAGCTTACCACAACATCTTCGGGAAGGTCAATCTTAAGTGCTTTCAGTTTGGAAGCGATGTTTGAAATTTCCAAGATGTGCTCACGAACAGTCCCTTTGCCACGATATTTCATAGAGGCTAGCTTAATAAGCAGCGTCTTAATCTCTACTTTATCGTTCTTGGCAAAACATTTCTCTACCTCTTCGAGAAATATTTTCGCATTAGTGATCTCAGGTGAAACTGCACCATGGAATGCTAATGGAATTGCTTGCTTCATGATCCCTAGACTTATCCTGTTCGACTTTTCCCACGCCTCTGACTCTTTCTTCTCCGTAGGAGAACTGTCATCAGTCAGAGGTTTAGGTTCATCGTCCCTTAATGCTAAGTCGTAATCATGGCACATCAAGTGCATCAACATATCTTCTTTCCACAGCTCAAAGTTGCTCCCATTAAGTATGGGTGCCTTTTTGCCTTCTAGGTTATAGAAATACGAATTTGCTAACATAACAAAATAGCCAAAAACATCCCTTAACATATAACCTCCATAGTATTTAACAAATAAACATAGCATAATAAAACATACTCTTACAACATCAATAAGATACCTTTGGGCAAGCATATCAATTTGTATATGTATGAGTTTGAGCATAATTAATGTTGATCCTTCTAATTGAAAAAAAAAAAATCTTCCTTTGGGCCGATTTTTTCCTAGTTCAATTTTCTTAATGATCAATTCACAAATAACTATCTTGTGTCTAAGATTAACTATGTCAAACATTAACCTTCCTTTGGGCCGATTAAAATTTACATACTTGTCAATCATAGACTTGTCAAAACTCTAAAATAATTAATTCAGCAATAGAGATCACTTTGGCGATATATTGAATCATTAATTATTTACCGAAGTTCGGACAACTTAAAACATGCTAATTATTTCGAAAAATATTATACGACTACCTTACTTAATGTCCAAACTATTTCGTAGTCTATGTATAATTTAATCAAATTAAATTTACACCTTAAATTTAATATATTAATTATAGTAGCCGCATACGGCATCTTTTAACTGCATATATAATTATATCACCGTAATTGTTTAATTGTTTGTGTAATTTCCGATAACCGACATCATATCTAATATATAGATCTAATATATATGATCTAATTTTATAATCTAAAAAACTAAGAATTTAATTTCATGGTGGCTCTGATACCACTTGATAGAAATACTTTACGGATTTCTAATCTAACTTATTGAACCATGAAGTTAAATCATCCTATAATAATGCGGAATAAATACTTACAGGATGTAGACATTCTTTGATCTTCAGATTCATGACTTAGAGCAGATGATCGGCGATCCTTTGCTAGGTTATTGATTCTTCTAAGAGATGGCAACCAAAACACACTTTTGTAATTGATTCGAAGGAAGAATCAATTTGTTTTTCTTAAAGGATTTTCTCTCTGTATTTTCTTTCGTTGCTTTCAAGAATGAGAAATTCATTCTTATATAGAACTGAAGTGAGAAAACGGTTCTTCATTAAGTAATTTTCTGTAACTTCTAGACATTTACTTAACGAAAACCAGTAACGGTTCTTCTCTCTTAATTGTCTGTAACTTCCAGACAGTTACTTAATGAAGACCAGTAACGGTTCTTCTCTCTTAATTGTCTGTAACTTCCAGACAGTTACTTAATGAAGACCAGTAACGGTTCTTCTCTCTTAATTGTCTGTAACTTCCAGACAGTTACTTAATGAAGACCAGTCCTTATTAAATTTCCACTCTTATGGACCATAACCCGGTATTATTTTGTTTTACAAAATAACCCCAAAACTTTACGTTTTGTTTAAGTTGTTTATTTCCGAATCCAATCCTTCATAGTATTCGGAATTAAACCTGGTATCTATACAATTACCTCCATGATACATATTTTATCTACTAGTCCGTTTTTTTCTTTATGATTACTTTTATTGGACTAATATTAACGATAGTTCGATACATCGATACGACATGTGACGGTCCAACTTAATGGAGAAATTCCAACATACAAAACAAAAGAATATATATAATAAAACTGCATGTAAGTTTTGAAAGTACAATTCTTTCTAAAACAGATTTTTTGAACCAAAAAATACAACAAATCTCGAATACTGAAATCATTGGAGGTGAAGAATAAATATCCAACCTAAACAATTTCTAGAAAAATTTCACACCTAGTACCAATAACAAAGATATGATTATCCTCACCGTAACGATAAACAATGAAATGAATATCATAATCATGAATAAAACTAATGATAAAATACATGTCTTTTTCCCTTAAATTTCTAAAGTACATGCTTTTACAAGTTGCCATATAATGAAATGAATAAACGTCAAAAACCATAAAATACATATCTGAAACAATATTAATCGTTCTTTGTATACTACTCGATCAGAACACGGTATATCAATGTGCTGCCGGGTAAAAAAGGTTCCACCAATTTCGTTGCTGTTTTCGTTCAAGTTGGTGGCAGCCTGAAGCGCAAGCACCGTAGCATTGTTGGTACGATGAGCCTTCTATATGCATACAATCCGGCATGCACTGTTGTATGCAATACGGATCTGTCGCGTGTGCCATCGTTACTAATACCAACATTATAATTACTCTCAACCAGTAACCCATCGATTTTCTTTTGTCCTTCTTCTAATCTAACCTTTCTGTATAAGGGATTTATAATTTGATATTTAAGTTTTAATGTGTTTTTTCATTTGGGTAAAACAAGAAAATTTCTAAAAAGTTTTTTACTTGTTTTAGTTTTATCTAGTTTTAGTTTTTGTGGTTGTAGTGAAAAAATCAATCTCCATCACTAAATTAATAATGTGTAGTGCCGACCTCAGACAAAGAAATATTGTTTTCTATTTAGTGGGTCTAATTAGTCAATTTTGTAGATCATTGATGTTTTCTTTTTCTGTTTCTATTATTGCTAGTTTTGTGGTTGTAGCTAGCCGAGTCTCCTTCACTAATTTTATGCTTTGGAATATCAATAATGATGTTTAGATGCCAAGAATGGATCCTATAGATGAATACTTTTATGGGAGTGAAAGTGACGGAATCATGTTTCTATAATTTGTTGGTTTAATTTATTGTTCACAAAAAATTCAAAATAAATATGTCGAATAGATAAAATTACTAAAAAAAATTAAAAAGTCGAGGTAACCGAATTGGTGAAGTAAATATACTTACCAATTAAATGTTATTAAGTTGATTTTTTTTCGAACGTTAGTTTGACCGAACCTGTCATTTTGTGTGATTTATCTTTTGACGTTGGTTTGCAGGTTATTGCCTTGTACAGAACATTTATCATACACCCATCTTAATAACTATTAGATTAAAAAAAAAATATATAACTTAAAATAGACCATCTATCATAAACACATTCCATAAAACTGTATTAAACATCATAGAGAAATGCATTTATTTTATACGTGTAAAGTCAAGTTTATAGGCGAAAGATATCTCGACATGGAACTCTAAACATCTCTAACTGTAACTGACCTAAATTACATTTCATTTATATTAGAAGACAGAGTTCCAAAGCAAGTAAAAGCTTTGCCGGTAAGTATAAAAATTTAGAACGCGTATTCTATATATTTTATAAAGATTACACCGATCATTATATTATTTTGATTACCAATAAATTTTGTTATCAGAATATACAAATTTTATAACTTCTGATATAGTAAAAATCATATTTGATTACAGAAAAGTTACAAGATTTATAAATATTATGTTTTTTTAAAATTTTTATTTATCTATAAAGAATTTATCTTCCTAAACAGTTTATAAAGAATTATATTTTTTTTTCTAAAACTCTAGATAGAGTCATATATCTAGAAATAAAAAAATTCGAAAGAATAAAACTCACATACGTAGGAGTTCTGCATATAGGAGTTTGCAATGATCAAGGAAAGGCTTACCGTGATCACGATAATTATTTTGGTAAAATTTGAATTTTTCCTACTTGTGACAGCATCACGCCTTGTTTTAGATGTGGTGAAGTTGACAATTTATTTTATGCAAAAGTTCCAAAAGGTCGAAAACCCGTATTCATCGGGACTATCATTGTGTATCCGTGGTTAACTCGTGCTAAAAGGTTAGCATAGAGTAGATTGGCATACACAGGTTTGCCGTGATCAGTCCCTATACTTGTTGCTGCCACAAATTGTTGTTTTGGTGTTCGCGATAAAACTTATAATTTTCGCATTAGAGATATAGAGATATATTTTATCTATATTTGTCGCGACCGATTCGATAGAGAAGATTTTTTTGGAAGAAGTGAAATTATATAATCCAATTAACCCGAAAGTTAATTTACGGTTTTTTTGGACAATATTTTAGTTTAGACGATGATTTATGATTCTGATTTTATTTATCTAACAACTCTATCGGATTTCTAACGTACCCTAACGAAAACTAATAATTTATAAATATATTTTACTTAATTTCATATTATTTTACCAGTATGATAAATTTAAAACTATAATTTCTGACGATAAAGATTTTTGAAAAAATTCTGCGTTGTTTGATTGTTGATTTTAGGTTTTAAAATTTTAAATGATGCTCAAAATCTTATTTTCTAATTTTGTGTACAGTAGGTATCGCGTTGGGCACTTAAAGTATAAAGAACATAATGATGATGCATACACAGTTTTGTTTTGGGTGAAGGTATTTCCTCTATCAAAATTTATTATTACCTCCATCATTTATAAAAAAAAAAAACCATCTTGTTATTTTCTCCATAAAGAAAAAATACTAATTTATCATTGTTTCAATTTTACACCAAAAACCCAAATTTCTATAGTAACTATCCACCTTCACCTCTTCTCCTCTAACCCTAAAAAACCCTAGCCACCAAACAATTTTGAAGCAGTTTCTATAGTTCCAAAGATAAAAATCTATCGTTAATCTTATTTTTATTTTAAATATATGGGTTGACATATCGAATAAAATCTCTTTTTAAATCTATGATTTTTTTGCATAATGAGTTATAGGGACTCTATATGCAGAAAAAAAAAACTTGTTCGAGTTCCTGCATATCGAGTTACTAGTTTAATCATTTTTTAATATCAATTTCTGGTTTAATTATTTCTTTCCTGTATATTGAAGTCAAAATATAGATTTTTTTGTGGTTTGATTAGTGTCTGTTGATTGAGTTTTTTTTAAATATTATATGTGATTCCTGAGTTCCTAACTCAGAATCACATGCTTTTAAAAAAAAGCATGTTATTCGAAGTGGTTGTCTCGGAACTACATGTTTTTTTAAAAACATGTAATTTTGTGACTAATCTTAAAAATAATTGAGTTTTATGTTCTTAGGGTTTAATTTTAAAAGTTAAATCATATATGTTGACTGTAATTTATCTTAATAATGTGTTTGTTGTCATAAGAGTTTGATAGTGGATAGTGGCATCAAATTATAAATTAGAAAGTAAATAAAGGCCAACAAGGTAAAAATAAATGTACATTGTTTTATTAAAAATTTAAAATGGAGGAAATAATAGATCTTATGGAGGAAATAGCTCCACCCTTTTGTTTTTGTAACTTTCTAACTCTAAAACTCCTTTTTAGTCTAAATTTTATACTTCTTCCATTGCGAAGTGTAAGGTGAGTGCCCTGTTATTAAGAAAAATCATCCTTACTCTTGCTTTTAAGAAAGCTATTAAAAAACAAATTTGATTGGTCCAAACAATTAAAAACGACATCTTTTTTTATAGAAGTAAAAAAACAATTTAATTTGATTGGCTATAAATATTTAATATTATATTAATACTGACAGTTAAATTGGAATGATTTTTTTTTCTAAAACGTAGTTTAATTCGGAATGGAGGGAGTACTTTTTATCTTGCTTGAAAACAAGGTATAGTAATCTTATCATGCATAGTAATTTTATCACTTTAGGCACTTTGGTGATATCGTTATTTTTTCATAAGTGACTCCTACAATAAAAAAATCTCATTTTTTTTTCAGAAGTGATTCCCAAAATGAAAAAATCTTCAAAATTAGCTAAGAACAAACTTCTTCTCGTGCAGAGAACAATAAATTAATAGACTAATTTTTGGGTCAATCATCTGATACCTATAAACTTATGACTAAAGAATAACATCATCTTTTTTTAGACTCGAATATGGTATCCCTGACGATGTTGTTATTCGTGTTCCCAAACATGGTGAATTACCACATCAAAATAGAGAAGATGAAACAATTTTCTTTACACTTGTATTTTACTAGGGTCTTCGATTACCTATTTCTCGGTTTATCCATGAATTGTTTCAGATATGTTTGCATATGTCCAAGCCAACTAACTGCCCATGGATGACGCGTGATACTTAGCGTAATTCTTTGCTCAATAATTCTGAAAATACATGTATATCTTCCAGACTTCCTCACGAATATTAACATTTCGAAACTAAAAAAACTCTTTTATTATATATCTATTAAAGGCGTGAACAAAATTATTAATTTACCCATTTATGAATATCATTGGAAAAACTACTTTATTTTTTAATCGGAAATTGAGAATATCAAATTGAAAAATAATATGGTCGATTCGAACGAAGGTGGATGAACTGGTCGTACGATAGGATCTATTTAGTTCTATTTTAGATTTCTTTCTTATTGCCTCATTTATTGGCTCTTCTCTTTTTCGTTTTACTCTTTTGCATATTTTGTCAAATGTCAACAACTATTTAAAAATATTTATGAATGTTGTGATATAAATAATTTCTCAACACTTTTTGTTGTTGCCTACTCAGTTTGATCTCTAGAATACCATTCTCTTTTTACAGTAGAAATTCTTTTGTTAGCCTCTCTTTTGCGTATTCCAAAACTCAACATGATCTCTGATGGAAATGTTCCCTTGCTTTAACCGGAAAGGAAGCCACTCATAATGATCTTCAATTTGTACTTCTTCAATGTTTTTATAATCAAAACAAGTTTATGCTTAGATTAAATGTTCCCCAAAATAAAACATCAAAATATACTAATAATGCTTCTCGTAGCAATATTATTTTCCAGCAAGAATAACCTGACCATGATGCGGAACCCTCCAATCAAGACGATGATCTCAACGATCTTTAAGAAAACCTAGTCCGCAAGACAAAAGAAAAGTGAATATGTTGTAAATCCTTCTCATCTTAAAGAAAGTCCTGACAGTTCCAAATACGACCCCAATCGCATGAAAAAGAAAAATGGTTGTGTTGCAAATCCTTCTCACCCTAGTGGCATTCTTGACACTTCTCAAGATGCAATTACACCACTGGAAGGACATCTAAATAAAAATATATGTACACTAAAAGAAAGTTGAGGTATTTGTCGTTAATAAAATAAGTCTATGTATCTCTGGCGAGGTACATTCTCTTATGAAGAAAAATATTTATACCTCTGATACAATCCATGCTATTGAAAACAATACTACCTCCATCTATTATGAAGTCTTTGTTTGTGAAAAAAAATGTTTATGTTTCTAAAACAATCCCTTCCATCAATGAGAAAAATCCTTCATCTGCTGATGAAATTCTCGTTGACAAGAAAAAACTTATTTCCATTTTGTCTGATGGGAAGATAATTAAGAAACAAATGGTGGATCTAACAGACATGCTGACTTATTTCTTACCAACGAATCGTAACATAGACCAACGTGATACCCTAATTGTTATTTCCTCGACTACCCAATCCACTTTCGTCTTAGATATTCAAGAACATCTTGCTTTTATAGATATCCAAATTACAACACTGTTGATATCTCGCTAGCTCAAATATTATCATGACATGTCGCTTAATGATACCATGAGTATAACTGACATCTTACAACGACAATTTGAAATTGAAATAGAGGTTCATTCTTATTATTATTATTTTTTAAATATATATTTTGACAAACACCTTGTTTATCCCATTTTTTATTGTTCTTTTTTAGAGTCATCACAACTCAATGATACTTGCTTATCAAAATATGACCCCATCAAACATCAAAGCAATGAATAATTTTAAACTAGATCCTATGGTGTTTGGGTATGTTAAAGAAGTCAGTAAAGATTTAGGAAAAATTCCAAGAAGATGTGTAGGTTTAAAGCAAAATGTTTAATAAACTACTAAAGGAAAAACTTGAAAATGACGACTTAATTGTTAGTTTATGTGTGGAAACGAATGGCTTGAAGAATCATCGCTCAACTTACTGAGAAAATACTCAAAATTACAAGTTGATGTTTCAGAATATATATATGGTTTCTCAAAATGTTGGTCTGACGGGTTAAATCGACACTATGCTTGCCAAAATCATCAAAATAATTACCGAGAATATTGCTTTGATATGAAAACACTACTTTGAAATATGAAAAGACTACTTTGAAATATGAAAACACTGCTTTAAAATTTGAAATTGGAATTTTTCAAAAAAAACAAATTGACAATTTGAAACAAAAACGTTGAAGAAATCGAATTTTTTTTGAAAGATGTTGAGAATTTTTTTTGGAAGATGCTACAAAAACTATTAAGGTGAAAGAAGAACGAGCTATGACTGTTACACAAAGTCTTCTTGAAAAGATTCAAAAGGATATTATCTTACAACTTTTGAGAAAAAATTATGATACTAATTTGGGAAACCTCAAGTATTTAGCACCCGAGGGGATCTCCTCGCTTGCCATCCGATGAAGAAGAGGAAAAAATAATTGAAGATGAATAGCCTAATGAAAAAGTAATTATCATTAAAAGAACTCATACTGACAAAGGGGTTGCCAATGTACCTCGAACAGGCCAAAATGGTGAAAACATCATCAATATACCTCCTATTGACCGAAATGATGATAACATATCAATGTAAATCTACCTTGTATAGATCAAGCTAATGAGGTCCTTATAAAAAAAACTCGTCACCTCGTACTGGTTGATTGTCGAGGCTGTTGCTGAAAGAAAATCTTTATTTTTGTAGACCTCTACTTAATTTCCTGATGCTTTCTTGATGGACTTCTCATGTTTTGTACTTTACTCTAAGCCATGACCGACTTTTATTTCTATTTTACTTATCTTTATTTTAGCAACGTGTTTGTACTTTTATTCTCATCATGGGCATCATTATATATATTTAGATATATATTCAAGGCATAATATGACCACTAGCGTAACCTTCTAGCTTAGTAGCCTTAGGTTTGGTTTATTTACTATATTCGCTACTTTTCCATGTTAAATCATGGCTCAATATTGGTGTGGTTTATTTTAAACTGAGGGTAATTTTGTCAAATGTTTTAGAGAGTTTCAAAGGTATTAAATGTTTGAGTGTTTTGTAGTGAGAGATTTAAGCTGTCTGGTTGTATTAAATGTTCATTACCCTCATTAATGAAAGTGGTTGGGTATTTATACCCTTAATTATGGACCCATGGGCTTTCAGGTCAAGTTGTGAAACCAGGTCGAGTTTAAAGACCCATTAGTTTTTAAGTAGTTTAACACCTAGCTTAGTCAAAAGGTTTTTAGTGTTTTAATACTTTTGTCCTGTCCGGATTGTTCAGTGGGCACTTATTGTCCGAATCAAACCTGTCCGGTTTTCTTAGTGAGTAGTGGTGAATAAATCCGGACTCATCAAGTATGGCCACTTACGTAATGTTATGGTCTTTAAACCTTAGGCTTTACTTACTAACTATTTTTGCTAATTTGATGTTTTAAATTAAGGATCAATATGACCACATGCGTAACCATATAGTCTTTCAACCTTAAACTTGGTTTACTAACCATTTTTGCTAAATTGACATTTTAAGTAAAGGTTCAACGTGACCACGTGCGTAGTCTTATGATTTTTAACCTTAGGCTTGGTTTTTTAATCATATTCTCTTACTTATCATTATATACGACCCCTCTTTCATATAATGTTTTTTCTTGTTTTTTTTGAATTTTTATAACTCAAATAATCATATTTTATTATCTAGTTTTTATTATTAAACTCAAATATTTATCTTCCACTTCAAATAATTATCTTTATTATATAGTTATTATTTTTGAATATCTATTGGACTCTAATAACTTTTATTCTCTTCAGGTTCTTCTTTTCGAATATATAAAAAAAATCTTTCTTTCAAACATAAAATTCTTTATTAACAAACTCATTTAAATATGCCTCGTTAAGAAAAACCTCTCACGCCACCAGAAGGGAAAAAAAGTGCACAACTACATTACATATTCCTGTTATACATTTTCAGGTGTTGGATATTCCAAGGAAGGTTCAATCGTTTAAATCCATGTTTTCTAACTGATTTCCCCTATGATGTCTTCTAAAGATAACTTTGTACCATCCATCCCAATTGGGTGCTATATT
Organism: Limnanthes douglasii subsp. nivea; assembly: GCA_036936605.1. Lineage (NCBI taxonomy): Eukaryota > Viridiplantae > Streptophyta > Magnoliopsida > Brassicales > Limnanthaceae > Limnanthes > Limnanthes douglasii. The sequence goes on from JAUPFV010000004.1 coordinate 59,758,057, forward strand.
TCTCGTATTTATATCCTTTTTGTTTGGAATATTTTCTGTATGACTAGGCCACCTTCTTTAAGAACCTTGGGCTTTAGATTTGAATCAAATAGTTTATTCATTACACTTTTAAAATGTTTCACACTATCCCGAGTTTGATCTCGTCGTTGTTCAATTAAACTAATGGAGGTTTGTCTTTCTTTACTGTTAATTTCTTCTGAATGATATCTTATTCTTTGATTAGGAACAAGGCTCTCTATTGGAACTACAACTTCCATCTGACATACTAAAGAAAAATAAGTTTTTGTTTTAGTCGGGATAAGAGTTATCATATGCCCAAAACACATATACTAACTTGTCTGGCTATTTTCCCTTAGCTCCCTCAATCCCTTTATTTATTCTTTATATAATAGTTATGTGCATCACCTCTACTTGTCTATTTTCTCGAGGGTAATACAAAGTTGATTTTTTTTGTTCCACCTCATATATTCTAAAAATCTTCACCATCATTTTATTTTGAAATTAAGGTCCATTATTTGTCATTAGGATTCTTAGAACCCTAAACCTTGAAAAAATATGAATTTACAAGAAGTCGCATATTTCTTGAGACCTTGTCTTATACAAGGTTTTTGCTTTAACCCATTTTGTAAAGTATTCAACAAACATTACTAAAAAATTTCTAAATCGTATAACCATTGGTAGAGATCCTACTATGTCGATCACCCACTTATTAAGTGGACAAGGTATTGGAACTATGCTTATGGTTCATTAGAAAAATGACTTATATTAGCATACTTCTTAGAGGCGTCACATATTTGCACAATGGACTCGATGTCTGTTGCTAATTAGGAAAATTTTATATCCATAATGACCCTCAAAAACCCTTTCGTGCGGGTTTCTAAGAATAAAGGTGGCCTCGTCTTTATTTAAATCTCATAACATTAAACTCGTATCAATCTTTCTATATAGGACGTTGTCAAGAATCACATACTTAACGCCTTATATTATCAATGCACATGCCTCAAATTTTCCTTCACGTAAAATATAATGTCTCAAACAAAATAAATACCCTTGTCTCCAATCCTCAACTATTTATGTTGTCATAGCCGTGACTTCCTTTTATTTTTCCTCTTTAGATTGTATTTTTTTTTAATTATAAGAAGTGGATTTTCTCCTGAAACTGTTGTTTTCACCCAAGAAACTGCAATCGAGTTATCTAGATGAGGTACTCCTTCGTATTCTACTCTTTCGAGTTTCTTTTCCCTTTGTTGTAACGATTCTAAATACCCCCACACTCTCTCTTGATTTATCTCGTATACATCTTTTACTTGAATTATTACCAATTGATATTCTCATTTCACTCGTATAACTTTTACTGCACATATACGAGCCAATTTCAAACTACCCAACACAGCCTCATAATTTACTATTTTATTTGTAATATAGAGCCTAAATTTAATGGAATTTTTTTATTTCTTCACTAAATGGTGATTTCATGACAATCCCATCTCTAACTCTATTAAAACTTGAAGCTCCGTCAAGTTCGATTACCCATCCTAAACCTCTTTTCATGCATATTATCTTCATCAATGGTTCTTTTATCCACAAACTCATTTATAAATTCTAAAATTGCTTGATCTTTATTTGCAGCAAGGGGTTAGTAAAAATTCTCATATTCCCCTTATACCATGGGGTTTGTAGGAAAATGGTCAGACTCTCAAATTACAGTCTCATTTTCCTTGTGGCTACCACTAAACCTAAGGCCAAATTCCCTAGATTTAAATATATTTTTTCAGTGACAATTAGACTCTTACTCACGTAATAGATTGATATGTGCATCTTTTCATCTTCCCTAACCAAGATGGAACTCACAACATGATTGGAGACAAATAAATACAGCTAAAAATATTTTTCTCGTATTAGATCTGAAAGAATCTCTGCTGAAGTCAAACATTCTTTCAAATTATAAAAAAGCCTCGTTACATTCCTCATTCTAGTTAAAATTCTTTTCCCTTTTAAGAACTTTAAAAGAAATGGTGAATTTGATCAGAAGTTTTAGACGGCTCGTTAACCTCTAAACTTCTTTAAAAATTCTTGTTCGCTCCATAGTTAATAATGCTTTAAGCTGCTTTGGATCGGTATCTATTATATTTTTATTGACGATGTATCCAATAAAGTTTCCAGTTCGAACTCCAAATGAACATTCTCAGCTTCTCAAATATTTCAGAAAAAACTTTAATATGAGGATCCTAACAGTTTCTTTTCATAGTCATATTGTCTATGTATGCCTTTATGTTATTTTTCGGTTATTTTTCAAATACTCCATTGACGAGCTTTTGGCAGGTAGACCCTACATTTTCCAAACCAACACGCATAACTTTATGAAAATAAAAACTCTTTATATTTGAAAAGTAATGTTCACCTCATCATTTGTATGCATTTGAATTTGGTTGTATCCCAAATATGCGTTCATGAATGACAAGAGTTCATGAGTGGAAGTGTCGTTTACCAATTGATCAATACAAAGAAGAGAAAAAATGTCACTTGGACATGCCTTGTTGAGGTCAACAAAGTCTACACATATCCTATATTATTCGTTCTTCTTTTTAACTAGCATCAAATTAGAAACCCAAGTTAGATATATTGACTCTTTAATATGGCTGAGTCTCAGCAAATTTTCATTTCCTTGACAAGTCCTTTATGATGAGAGAAATCTCTCATCTTTTGACGAAGCGACCTCATCCTCTTATCGATCGTTAACTCGTGACAGACGATGAACAAGCTGAATCTAGTTACATCGTCATCATTTAAAGCGAAAACGTATAAATTCTTCTTTAATAACTCCAATAATTTGAACATGAAAATCTAACTTATTTGATTTGCTATGTTAACCACTTGTCCACTTAGTAATCCTTGTTCAACAATTCCACCACAAGGTCATCACATTGTGTCTCCTCTCTATGATCGTCAGCTTCTTTCTCAGAATCATCCAACTGGTTGATGACCCTCTCACCAATTTTTTATTGGTATTGAGCCATTTTCTCGCGGTCTAAAGATATTACATAATAAATTAGGACTGATCCCTGACTACCTCTGACTATCCCTACCAGGTTTTCAGTATGATATTTAATTAATTACCGTAAGGAGCAAGTTTATTCTTCGTTTATGTGTAACCATGGTCGCCCTCACGATCTTGTGGTACAAGGTAAGGACATCAACAATCATAAATAAAGTTTTTATAACTTTCTCGATACTGCCATATCCAACAGTTACCAAAATTTCAAGCACTCAAACACAACTAAAAGACTTTCCCTCACAGCTAACCAACTGCTTCTCGTTATGCTTATACGAAGGTACACCAACCATTCTCTTAGAATTATTATTGAATATAATATTGACATAACTGCCATTTTCTACCAAAACTCACATGACCATAACTCCAACTATATCTAGATTGATCATCAGTGGATCTTCATGGGGGTAACAACTCCTCTTAGATCATCGTTGTTGAATTTCAGATCAACGACTGGTTTCCAATACTGATGATATGACGATTCGTCGACTAGGTGAACCTCTAAGTCTTTCATGTGCCTTTCCCTAGAAACCAAGCTTGTCTTAGAGATTGTATCACCACCACGTATAATATGTAACCATTGTTACATTTCCTTGTCCGTTCTCTTTCTCTCAACTGTTTCCTTCTGGTATTCATTACTTTTTTCTTTGTTTCTCTCCCCTTTCTTATTTTTGAAGAACTGAATAAGCTCACCATTGAAGATTAATCTTTAAACCTCGTCCCATAATTTCCAACAATCAATATTCGAGTGACCGTGATCATTATGGTATGCGTAGAAATATATATATATATATATATATATATATATATATATATATATATATATATATATATATATATCCCTGTTTAAAGCCAACATAACACGGGGAGGCTGATATGTTTAGTTTTTTTTTGTTTTATCGAAATGACTACAATATTTTCATTCAAAAGGGTAAAACTCTAGGTTAGGTTGTCATAATACGAGACTATTGGTATATTTAATAGAACTATTTTTATATCGTACTGCATGACCTCGTCATTTCTCCTTCTCTCGAGTATTGACATTTTTTATTCTTAAGGTTTTAGGTAAGAGAAGGCTCCCCTTTAGATTCTTAGACTCTGATAAATTGATATAACCTTTAAAAAATATCTCCCATATTGTTTGCATGAAATTTGAGGAGGTCCTTGTATAACGGTCTATCCGTAAAAAGTCCTCTTTTGAAAGCTACCACTGTAATATCTTGATTGCACATCGAACGTAGCTTTTTATTGTTTCTCTCTTTCTATGGTACATATTAAAAATGGAATCTCGCTTCTTCTTGTGTACTTTTTTATTAACAAATCAGTTTCCAAAAACGCTCCAAAATGGCTTCGAAATCCTAAATTGTTCCCTTCGGTTGGAAATTAAATCAATCAAGCATGTTCCTTTTAAACATCATTGAAAAGTTATGCATATTAAAACATCATTTTGATTAAACCTTATCAATATGTTTCTGAACTGCTCTATGGTGTTTGGGATCCAATGAACCATCATAAGTATACATTTGGTAAGGGTCAAATCTTTCAGGAAATGAAGACTCGTGTAGCATATAAGTTCTCATATTTGGCATTTTATAGTTATACTCTAGTCTATTTTTTATCCTTGTTTTTCTTTAAAACCATACTTGTTTTTTTTCATAACCATCACATCCTATTTTTGTTCTTTATTACGACAGCTTTTATATATTTGTACAGCATCCTCATATTCTCTGTTTCCAAACATTATATATTTTTATTTCATATTGTTCGTGCAACTTTCCTTACTGTCTCATTTGCTAGACCTTTGCTTCCTCTTATGTTCTAGCATAATTTTGTTTTGTCAACAATTATAATACTTCAATCAACTTCTTTATTCTAACTTTAGCTTCTTTGTCCTTTTCAACTGCAATTGACTAGCTCTAAATTTTTCTTGTTTTCCTTACAAATATTATCTCCCTCAACTGGTGAATAATGAGCGTGCACACGAGCTGTTGCAACAAGTGGATCACTTTGATCTTGATTAACCATATCATGTGCACTATATGTCACGTCGATTGGTTGGTTACCAGTTGCTTCCATACCTAAGCGTTGATCATGTTTAAAATTTCCTCCACCAGTCGTTAAACTCATCATGATTTCGTGAACAATCAGTGAATTTCCTAGAATCGGTCGGATCATTTGTGTGTCTCTTGCAATCATTGATCTTGTCATCACCATTAGTATCACTAAAACTTAACTTTTTTTACAATAAAATCTGTTCCATGGAAGGTGCCAAATTTGGTAATATAATTCCTTCACTAGTATAAAACCAAGATGAGAAAATATAATCTAGAAAGAATGTAGCACTCAGTATAATTATTTTTTAGTATATAAAATGTGATCAACCCCCAAATAGAGATTCTTATCCTTATTTATGCAGGTTACCAGACATTACATTTATGTAACCACGTTTCTTAGTAATTGTCTAGCCATGTTTCTTAGTAACCATCTACATAAGTTTCTTAATACTACATAATATGATGGCACATGTTATTCGGCTACAACCTCTTAAACTATCTTTCTGTATGCTTGTCTCATTTATATCTTTTTTTGCATTCGTTTTGTACTGCTTCATGATCCTATTTCAATAACTTATTTATTACTCTCGTCTAGTATCTTCTTTAGGACCCTCGTCTCGTATTTCTTCATGGTCCACATCTAATATCTTTTTTATTTTCTTTGTATCGCACTTCTTTTATGACCCTCGTATAGTATCTTCTTTTTTTATTAATAATAGAGATACAAGCTCATATTACATATGAGTTAATATAAGGCTAAATGAATTCCGCCCAAATATAAGATTTCAATCCATCATCTCAAGACAATAACTTAACTTTTCATTATCCCGCCATCGCCGAAATTTTAATTTCAGAGAAAAAACTTAGGAGGAAAATCTTTAATCACACATGCAAATTCTTGTGAGGAGAGAGCTTCATCTGAGGAGCTGAAATATGAGAAAAGTCCACGAAAATGAGTCTAAATCGACTAAGATGAAGGAGAGGAGTCAATCTGTAAGTTAAGATCGAAGTCTATGGATAAGATGATTAAGAGATCAAATTAATCCAGGAACCAGTGAAATTTGAAAAAAAAAATTGACGGGACGATGGATCTTAAGCGAGCTAAAGCAGAGCTCAAAAAATGATAAACGTTGCATATCAAACATCACGAAAAAGTATATAAACTTCAGGAAATTAGTTTCATTGATAAAGATTCTACAAGCCATGAAATTTGGAGAAGCTCAAAGGAAGGTTTTCAGAATGCACTTATTCAAGGTAATATACTTTTATAAGTCAGCTTATCAATATACCTAAAGCCTGTGAAAGATTAGAAAAATATACTGGCATTTGCTTGTCAGATTACTGCAAGCTTCCAAATTAAGATTAGTAACAAAACATTTAGCAGAATTAAGTATTGTTTCTGATATAGCCAAGACCAATGCATTACAGTTGAATAATAACTTTTAAATGATTTGGAGCTAGTTGTTTTATTAAACTCAACTCCATCTTAAATTAAGAGGTTCATCTTGCTAACCAATCCGCAGCTTTATTTTGATCTCTAGAGATATGCGTTATAATCATACCTGAATAGAGAAAGATTCTACAGTAGTTAAGGGTGGATTTAAGAGGCCATGAATGATTTCCAGTACCAAGAAGATTGACAGTAATTTGCGAGTTAGTTTCACCCTCACAGTTAGTCCAACTATTTCTTTTGCAGATAAAGAGGCCATCCATGAGAACTTTTGGCTCAGATATTAAAGGGATAAGCTTTCCATATTGATAGCTGCATCCCATTATAACCTCACCCATGTAATCTTGTATTATAATGCCACCACTAGCATCTCCATTAGCTTGGCATGAACCATCAATATTAGCCTTAATTCTATTAGCTTTAGGAGGAATCCAGTTGAGGTATACGAGGTTAATATGATTTGTAAAGTGATGGTAGCAACCCATGTCCATTGCAATAGATATATGAGAGAACCAATTTTTTCTTTTGATGAGGCAAACATTATCCAGTCCTGAAATAATCTTCTTAATGTAGCTTATGTTAGAGTTAATGAAAAAGATTGTACATTTGCTTTTAGACTTGTTCCTAGCCTTCCAGATTACCCAAAGAATGATAGGAGGAAGGATGTTGGTGATGTGGACATCTTGAGTAGAAGACCAAAACCATGTCCTAATCAAATGAGATGTGGTAATAAATCTGCTAATACTCATCTTAAAATAGGTAGCAAAATAAGACGATAGGTTCCAAGAAAAGTTACAGTCAACAAATAGATGATTCTTAGTTTCAATATTGTCACAAAATTGGCATTAAGATGTCATAATTTTATGTCTTTTTTGCATTGTAGTATATGTAACAATCCACCCATTGAGAATTCTTCAAGCAAGGAAGGAACATTTTTTATGAGTAATTTGGTTCCAAATATTACTAAAAATGGTTGACTTATTATGAGGATTTCTGATGATATTCCAAGTAGACATCGTGTTAAACTTTCCATCTTTAGAACCCAACCATGTAATGGAGTCAGTCATGTTTCTATTGATGGATAGTTTATTAATATAATAAAGATCATTATGAGAAAGAAATTTTTTAAGTTTGTATTTATTCCATGACGAGTTGATCTAATAATTCTCAATATTGTCGTGAGAATACCACTTGTTGTCAAACTGTCATCGAGAATGATTAAGGGAGATTTTTAGAACCGATTGTTAATCCATAGGTCTATCTTGCCACAACCCTGATCCCATTTAACCATTGGTTCAACCACTTTTTTTTTCTTAGAGAGTCTCTTCCAAACTTGAGAGTTGGGTTTGTTGTTGTAGTTAGCTTATAGAGGGTGAATCGTCTTGAAATATACACTATGAATATAGTTAGCCAATAGAGTATTATTTTGCCTGAATCTTAACTAGAGTTTACAGGAGAATGTATTGTATATTTCAGCGAGATATCTAACATTAAGACCACCTTCTTCGTAGGTTTTACAAACATTTAGCAAGGAAGTCCAGTAAATATTGTTAGTTTCATGGTTGGAACCCCAAAGGAATTTTTTGAACATAGCTTCAATTTTTAGATGATTCCTTTAGGGATAGTACAACTTTGGATTTAGTACATTGGTATAGCCATAAGAGCAAAGGAAATGAGGGATATTATGCCACCATAAGATAGATTCTTTCCTTCTCGATCACCAATTCCTTGTCTTATTTTATCAATAAGAGGATTAAAGTTGCTGGAGTTATTATTGGAGTTGAGAGTAACTCTCAGATAGGTTGTAGGGAGTAAATTAGTATTGAATCCAGTTGAACTAGTGATAGAGATATCCCTTGAAGAAGAGAAGTTTTTAGCTGTATAAATTTTGGTTTTCTCCTTGTTAATAATTTGAGCTGAAATATTATGATAATTTTTTAAAAATTAACTTAAAACAGAGATCATTGAGCTTAGAGAGTTAGTAAATATAAGAATATCATCTGCGAAAGCAATACATGGAATCTTAATGCTAATTATAGTTGCATAATTCATTGATTTATCATTCAGGTAATGATTGATAAAGCCTCTTAATATAACTTCTTCAGCAATAATAAATAGACTAGGGGACCATGGGTCCCCTTGTCTAAGGCATCAATTGGTTTTGAAGAAGCCAATGGCTTTACCATTGATTAGAATTGAAGATTATACCTTTCGAATCAAGCTATCGATTAGGTTGATAAAGTTAGTATTAAATCCAAATGAAGTTAATATTTTAGAGATAAAGTTGCGGGACATTTTATCAAAGGATTTAACCATATCAACCTTGATAAGAATGTTCCCAACTTTAGATTCTTTTAAGGTCATAATAATTTCTTTTGCAATTAGAATATTGTCGTGAATAGATTTATTAATCACATAAGCACCCTGTAATTTAGAGATAATTTTAAGAAGTAGAAGAGCAAGCTTGGTATTAATGATCTATGATATTATTTTGTTCAATAAGGTGCATAGAGTGATTGGTCTATAATCCTTTCACTTTATTGGGTTGCATGTCTTTGGTATAAGGAAAATTCCAGTAGCAAGACTACCCTAAGGAATATTTTGGCCAAAGAAGAGGGAGGAAATAGATAATTTGAGGTCCTTTTTTATTATTTTCCAGCAGGCGAGGAAAAAATACCTATTAAATCCATCCATTCCAGGTGTGCTGTTAGTGTTAAGACTATTGATTGCTGAATAACATTCATCTTCAGTAGGAAGCTGCATCAGCATATAGTTATATGCATCATTGATAAGATTAGAGATGTTATTAAAAATTAGATTGTTCAAAGAATTAAACTCATGTGATTATTATAATAAGAGCTTTCAGTTAAAATCTTTTTGAAATAAGAGCTTTCAGTTAGAATCTTTTTGAAATAAGAGACAACAAAGGAGGTGGTGAGATTTTCATCAGTAATCTAGGAATTTCCTTCTATTATGCTAAAAATACAGTTCATTTTTCTTCTTTTTTTGACATAGAAGTGATAAACCTTGGTGTTTCCATCACCATCTTTAAGCCAAGATGTGTAGGTTTTCTGATGCCAATAAATCTCCTCCATAGATAAGGATTGAAGAAGCAATACATTGGACTTAGCAAGGTTGTTGGAGTTGCCATTGTTAGGATTCTCTTGATGCTTTATTTCCATGTCTTATACAAAGTTTTCAACCTTAAGAACATTATCAAATAAGTTTCCAAAACTTTGCTTGTTCCAGACTTTTAAGGTAGCTTTTAACCTTTTAAGTTTGTTCCAGAAAATATTTAGAGGGTTACTCTGCATATTTAAATCTAGTTAGATTCATCAATAGTAAGAAGTTTATCATTTAAAGTTTAAGAGTTTAGGAATTTAAAACCATATTTGTATATTGTTTTGTCATAAAAAAATAGACATGCAAAGAGAAGAATGATATGAGCATGTTATAGCCATGTGCACGACTTTAGTACTCTTAAAGTATTCAATCCAGTCATAATTAAGGAGAGCACAAGCCAAATTCTTCTATTTAGTCTTATTTTTTCAAGTATTTTGAGATCTCATGTAACGAGCATCATCCAAATTGCAAGCTCTAAGAGTGTCATTAAAATCATCAGCACTATTAAGGCAAAAAGTAGAGCATCATATTTGTTCATCAGATGATAGATTAGAGTACAAATCACCAATAGCCATTCATTTCTTAACTAAAGCACAAATATTCTTGAGTAAATTCCATAAATCATTCTTGTCGTGTCTCTGACATTTTGCATATAAAATGGTAAGAGATAATTTTTTATCATAGAATATGTAGAAGACTTCAGTGTGAAGAAGCTAGGAATAGTCGATGGTTGTGATGATATTGAAATCATCATCACATAGAAGCCATATTTTGTTAGAATAATTAGAACAACTCTGATTGAAGCCCAACTTAGAAGCAATAATGTTAAGATTATCAATTTTAGATAGAGGTTGTTGAATAGCAAGTATGCTAATTCCTTATTTTTTTTATAATAGATTTAAGCCTCGTCATTGAAGCTTTATTCCCAATACTGCGAATGTTCCAACTTTTGAACTTAATCATTACTATTTTTCTAGTTTGAAGATTTGTTGACCCCAAATATGGATTTTATAACAAAACTACCTTTCTTCCTTCTCACGTTGGCTTCTTTTATTCCTTTATTTAGCAGGTCCTAAAAATCTTGATCCATGTCTCTATTTTTTGTGTAGAAGTAGGGGGAAGACTGCCAATATTTTGCTGTGTTGGGGTGTGGCCTCCTAAATCAAAATTAACATAATACAAGTTTGTTGATATTGTGTAACCTTCTTCAAGTTGTTGGATGTCTTCTATAATTTCTTTTTCATTTGGAGAAGTGTTGCTAATATCATTTCTCTGATCTTTAGATTGGTTTTCATAAGTAATAGTAGCTTTCTTCGGACTAGAATCACTATAGGTTTGGATAGTTTGCTTGACTATAATGGATTTGAGTTTAGTATCCTTAATAAGCTTTGAAGAGTCTTTATATTTCTGGTATTCAACATCCTTGGTTTCCTTGTTGTTTTATACTTTGCTCTGGACATGAATGATGAATTTTTTGCATAAATATTGGGCATGTCCAATGTGGTTACAGAGGTTACAGTACGTAGGGATGTCTTTGTAACTTACATGTAACCAACATCCATCATTTTCTCTGAAACCTGCCCATGCATGAAGTTGAATAATTTTTATAATACCTATTTTAATACATGCGTAACAAGCATTATACATGGTACGATTCTTTCCAGGAATTCAAAATTTGAGAGGAGAGCCTATAAATGATGCAATTGAGTGGAAGAAAGCTTAATCATACAGATATTGTTGTAAGTTTTCAATTCTGATCCAGATTGGACAAATGGGACATTCACATTTGGGGTTGAAAGAGGGTGTCCACTTAAAGATCCTCATTGAGTGGAACCAACAGACCAAATATTGAATCTCAGTTGGCAATACTGACTTCTTCTGTGAATTTCTTTGAATCAAAGAATTTATTGAGGGTTATCTTCTTGGGACGGCCTTGAGAGAATTTCCCGATTAAAGTATATTTGGTATTGGTTAATAGTTTTTTAAAATATCTTGATTGAATTGGATGTATATATGATCCATCTTTTCCTGGACTGTTGAAGGCTTAATGGTTAGGCTTTGCTTTGTGGTTTTGGTTATTTCAGCATAGGTTTTGGATGACTTCTTTTTAATGTTTTTTTGAACTAGTTCTTCGATTTTGTTACAGGTATTGGTAAGATTTTCCTGGATCTTTGGGTGATAGTTGCAAGGCTGGATTTTGGAAAATTCATTCTGGTATGAAGATGAGATTATTGTCATCTAGTTGATACACAAAAATGCTAAAATCAAAGATGAGCAGAGGATGCAGATAAGCTTTGCAGATGAGAATATGATGTACAAGAAATCGATTTTTTAGAAAGCATTTTTTTATTTTTCAAAATATTGTTTGTTACATGTGAGTTTAATTATAAAAGTTATTTTTATTAAATTTACTAATAGTAACTTACGAATTATGATTTTGATATATTATGAGAAAATTATTTTTGTTATAACGAGAAAGTATAAAATTTAATCATGTCTCCTGAATATCTTAAATCCAAAAAGAAAAGTGGATATTTAATTTCATTAACGAAGGTCTAAAAGGACCCGTTGATATTATTTAAAGAATGTGAAAAAGATATACACATGGTAAAACAAGTTGGAACCGTGTCTCACATATTCAGTCATCGTAGATCAATTTGGTCTCGTCCTTTCTAATAGTTTACTAGTTTTTTAATATATGTTTAAAAATTAATTTATGTACGTAAATTGAGCCGAGCGATAAAAGTTAAATATTTATATGATATACAAAATATTTAAAATATTATTTGATTTTTTATATATTTTTTATATATTTTTTAAATTTAATTTTTATGAGTAAATTTAGTTAAGACATTTACCATATACGAAAGTTTAGAGATTTTTTTATATATTCATATTCATTACTATATTTATAAAGTTTTTGAAATTTTATATACTTATAGGACAATTTTAAAAGGTTAGAATCGTCTATATACCCATACACTACTTGTACAACCGTAAATAACAAAACAAAATTAAAAAATATTTATTTAATAAAACCATAAAATTAAAACCATTCAATAACAAAATAATAAAGATGTTTGATACAAGAAATTAACATAACAAAATAAGAACCCTACAATAAATTTTTAATTCATCAAATATTGAGATTGTTGAAATATTAATCCATGAAACCACGTGATGGTGGTGTTGATGTGCATGATATATAGGTTGCTGTTGATGACCTGAAGTATCAACCATAAGGTGGTCATAATTCGATTACATCTGTATATTTTCAGTTATTTTTTGTAACTACTCGTTTTGTTGCGACTTGTTGTCATTATAGCTATGTTGAAAGGCTTCAAATCTAGAGTTTATCTAATTGCACATCTCAACATACATTTGACTTTACCTATCTATAATTGACTCTGACTAATGCACAATTGACCAAACTCAGTATGCAATTTGCCAAACATGTATTTATATATTAACAACCATACAATTTTATTTGAGAAAATTCTCGTGGTTAATAAGAACAACTATCAGCACTGGAATTGTTTGGTCATTGCATCATATTCCCGCATATGACATCCACCACTGAGACGACAGAGGTGCAGCACACTGATTGACCTTCGTGACTAACATAATAATTTTGTCAAAATTATGTAAGATCTCACACTTCGACTAAAGTTGTTCATTTCAGTAAAATATATCTACTGGTATCTTAAAGATAAATTTCTTAATTTAGAACCCTTCAGAACTAAACACTCAACATATATATTTACATCGACCCCTTCCTCCTAAGCAACTGATTTTAATATCATCTCGTAACATAAATATTTTTTGCCAACTAAATATTTCATATATGTAATGATAAAAGTTGATAAATTTATTTGTATGTTTCAATATTATAGTAGCAGTTACAAATGACTGAAGATTCATAATGACGGTATCTTTATTATTAGAAGGAAAGGAGCAGCCATTAACCAATGTGTAATTTCTAAACTCATGTAACATTTTTTCTACTAACGGGTTTAGTCTTATATCTTGTAGTTTCATTACAACTAAGTGGACGAGGTCTAGTATTATTCAGTAATTCGGTTGTTTCATCCAATATCATAGGTCAGTCATTAGGCCTATTATTTTTAGGATAACTTAAGGGCACTAAACCATCTCTTAAATAAGACATAAGCAAACTAAATTATTTTTTAGGTCATATGCATAACATGTATACCATCTACCAATAAATTTGCCACGCATTCTAAGAATTAATTTATTATCCATATTTATTTTTGTAGTTGCATAAAATTTCCCTACTATCTCTACATACCCTTTGTAACTATATGTGGCAAACTAAACCAACATGACTTCCTAAGATTATAAAATAAAAATTCGGTAATTTGCACGTTATTTAGCTCACCGGAGTTTAATTACATACACACATTTATCGTATTTCCACTTTCAACATGAACGTTATCGTCAAGCCCATGTCGAATATTTGATTTGAGATCCTTTTTTGATTATTCATGCATTTGTACGTCTACATCGTTCGTCCTGGCTTTGGTACTTCTTAATATGGTTCACGAACATCTTTTCCGGTATTTTTATTAACTTTTTGAGCAATTTGATATAAATAAACTAGCATAATTATTTGATAAAAAAACCATAAGGATGATTCCGAGAGTAGAATGAGTAGAATGATAATATGAAAAAAAACCAGAGTAGAATGATCATATGAGAAAATTGGAGTAAAATTTTATTATGAGAAAATTGGAGTAAATTGATGATATTTAAATGTGAAAATAAATTCTAGTCATTAGAGTAAACATTTGTCCGTTTAGGCCTATAAAATGTTTATTTGCTCCAATAACTAGTTTGGTTAGCCAAGGGAGCAAACATATGATTTTTTGCCCAAACTAACAACTATTTCCCTAAAATGATGTATGTTTATTGAAACAAAGGCTCGTCTTCAAGAAATGACTAGCCAACGATGAGTTTGACTAGCCGTCGCAGACTAAACGGCCGACATTTGGCCTAGTCGATGCTCGTTTGGTCCCACCACTAAGCGTAACAAACGCTCGTTTGGTCTAGAAAGTTTAAAATAAAATAGTTGTTAGAGTGAAATAGACGCCCATTTCGCCAAACAAGCGTCCAGTTCACTCGGAAGGCTATTGTTTTGGGTAGTTTTCCTATATAAATAGAAAAAAAAACCCTTCAATTTCTCATTCACCATCTTTCAAATGATTTTTTCTTCCAAAATCTCTCAAACCAACTCCAATCATTTCTCAAACCAAGTCCTACAATATCTCAAACCGATTCCTTCTTCTATATTTTTCGAGAGAATTTAATATTTGATATACTCAAGTTTACTTGGCGATGGTTGATTATTGGTTATTATAAGTGTTTGGTGCAATGTTCCCATTCTTTTATTTATATTATCGTTTTATCTATCTTATTTTACAAGTTATTATATATTTTTATTTTTATTTTTTAGTGACACCAAATAATCAACGATAAAATATTCAACCATGCGTACCACCAACTAAATTCATTTAGGTCTAATGTTTAAAACGTAAATATGTATGATCCTATATATACATGTACAAGAATTCCAACATTCAAAACAGATTATTCCCATGCTAGCGGTAACACTAGCACTAGTTTGAAGTTTATAAAGAAAGTATCTTGGGTACGAGAATACTTTATTGATAAACGAAAAAATGATACAACTATGTGTAAAGAAGTTGGAAAATAACTGTCTTATAAGGGTGGAAATACAAATAGCGGCATCAAGGGTATTATTAGACACTTATGAAACTAATTATAAATTCTTCTAAAATTCAAAGATGGGAATCAAACCATATATCTGAATATCGATAATGTATTTATTTTCAATGAAAATGTATATAAGTATGAAACCATGATATATACCTTTGGTAATGCACACCCTATTTTTTATACTTATAATTGGAGATACTAGAATTAGATGGAAAATTTGGTCAGCCCAAGAGCCAAACGCATCCTATGTAAGTTTATGAGATCAATAGCTATGAAATATTTTAAAAACAAAAAAAAAATCATTAGGATAGAGTTTTAAATTTATAATAGAAAGTTTATTCGGCTACTAATATAGCAACATTTGTTGAATTTGATATTATAGATATTATTTTACATTTGATTTGATTGATCCTAATTGAATAATCCATATATATATATATATATATATATATATATATATATATATATATATATATATATATATATATATATATATATATATATATATATATATATATATTCATTCTATTGGAAATCGCAAGTCTCTTCTAATTAAAAATATATTTTAAAGTGTATGAATAATTTCAAAGTTGCAAATATAATTATGTCAATAATTTTTATAATGCATCTACGAATGATGCAGCTATTGAAAGTGTTAAAATTTGAATGGAACTCGGATATTCATAAAATGTTGCACATTATATGTTTATATCATATACTATAATTAGTTGTAAAATTTAAAACGAGTGTGATATTTAGAGACTATCAAGCTTATTAAAAATGAGGTCCTACTATTTTCGACCTCGGGTCTAAGACAATATGAATTTAAAAACATTGGTAACGTTAATGGAGAGAAAGTAAAAATAATAATTTTACATTTTGAAACTCGATGGAACTCTACATATGATTTTATGGCATGTGCGTATACGTTTAGACAAGATATTCTTATACTGCTAATGAAATTCTTTTATACCTATGTCTACCGTAGCAAGTGAATTTGCGTGTAGTATGGTCAGGTTACAATACACAACTAAACGAACAAAACTTGCAGTATGTGTTGCAGTCAAGGACTGGTTTGTGACAGCCCATAATAAAAAAGAAAAGGAATATAAAATGGACAAGAATCAAAAGGGCATCTTTTATGAACTAAGTGATACTTAATAAGTTATTGAGGATGTCAGTGCTGAGGGACGTGAGGATAAAAAATCGGTTGAATCATAAGATGAATTTTGTAATAAATAAATTTTATAATAAAAATTTATTAGTGAGTTTGTAATAGGGTAGTTCAATTTGAGAACATTTTTACAATTCTTAGCTTGCACGAGCATAAAATGTGAAAGTCTTAAATCAATCAACTTTATTATTTATCCTCGCATCTCATAATGTAACAACAAGTACTTATAAACTTATACTATGATCAAACTATACTTTATTTATTTATTTTAAATTAAAATAAATTTTATTTAATGAGCAAGTAAAGAACAAAAGTATTATTACAATAGAACCACAGAGACAAGACGGTAAAATAAAAATCAAAATTGATATTAGGCGGGCCCAAAGCTTTAGAGAAATTCTTCAGCTCCAAATTGAAACAACTTCATAGATGCAAAGCTTCCAGAAAAGTAAGTCCAAATGAACAATAGAGCAGATCCTCTGATGGAAAATTCAAAATACTTTATACAATGGGTGATACCCAGACAAGAACCCGATGAATAACCGAGAAAAGAACTCGCCGACGAATCCAAAAATACAACAGGGACAAAATATTTGGATGAAGATCCGATCAAGCAATCCGATTTCTAGTCTTTTTATATGAGCCAGCTTGAGATAAACCTTCCTTCTTCTAATATTGAAAATTCTCAAAAGAGGAAGCAACCATTTATTATCTATCCCAGGGTACCTGCAATTGAGAAGAAATATTTAGCATTTCTCAAACCATACTTGCTTCCAGGTTAACATTAAAATAAGGCAAAACCCCGCTCTAGATCTCCGATGAAATCAAATTCCCTCCATTAGATGAAGGATTCAATTCATCCCGATCCCAGAATGCCTCATTTGATTCAAAAGAACTAAGTCCGATTTGAGATGAAAATAAAAGAAGGTATTATTATGTATGAACTACGATTTGTTAGTCTTCAAAATTGAAATACCCCAAGTCCAGGATTTCCAGAAATTATAGGATTCAACTGATTAAGAGTTTGGAGATTTAAGAACTTTGTTTTCATTTTGCATTTCCGGGTCCATTTCGCAAGCTAGTCAGGTGCTTGATTTTGGATCCCGGAAATGTGCGAAATACTCATAGTAAGATTTATCAACCTTTTGTGACATTTTAAAATTGATATTAAAAGATTAAGCTAGCTACCATTAGCTAAGAGATTTACTAACATCAGAGAATCAGTTTTAATTTCAATGTTGTTCCATCCCTTCTTATTGTAGATAAGCAGACAGCTTAGCAGAGCTCGCGATTCTGCCATAATAGGTTTCAACTTTCAATACGGATTAGTAAAGCCTATAATTATTTCAAAAATATGATCTTTGATTATAATTACGCCTCTAGAGTCTTCATTGGTCTCACTAGAAGTGTTCGTGTTTAATTTCAAGTAATCATAAGCACACGGTCGCCATTGAGGTAAATAAGCCTCACTTTAGACTAAATGTAGTTTATGCAACCTAATTCTTTAGCTGCTTTTAAGTTCTTCCTCCAGTGCTTAGATTTGAAACTATTATTTTGATCAAGGCTGAAAATTATATAGTTAATGTAATCGATCGTAGCTTCCACACTTTTGAACGTGTTATTGAATTTAATATTATTTCTCTATTTCCAAATATTCTATATAATTAAAGAAACTATTATGTTTCTAGCATGCACATCATATTGTGTACACCATAACCAAACTCTAAGCATATGAGAAATTTTTATGAATTTTTCAGTTTTGATTTAGTAATGTAGCACCGGATACTCCAAGAAAATTCACAATTTATGAACAATATTCTTAGGAGTTTCAATGTTACAACAGAACTGACATTTTAAAACCAATACTAGATTTATTTTTTGCAAATTTGTATCAACGGGTATGAAGTATTTTAGCAACTTCCACATAAGGAAAGAGCACTTTCGAGGAGTTACTATATTCCAGATTTACCAAATAGATTTGATTTGTTGTGTTTGTACCTGATTGGTTCCAGGTATTCTTCGTTCTAAAGATCAAGTCATTCTTCCACATAATAGTGTCTTCTGTATTACTATTAACATTGGTCTTGTGAATCATATCCATGGTTTCTTGAGTAAGAAATTCTTTTAGGCTATCATTGTACCAAGAGTTATCTTTCCAGAACTCTTTAACTATCTGATGCCTATACCAGGAAGTTATTCACATTATCATTAAGAATAATAAGTGGAGACTATTCATACCAGTTTTTGAGCCAAAAATCTATATCATCGTTTCCCACTATCCATCTGATATTAGGCTATGCATTCTGCTTAATTTTACCTAGTCTCTTTCAGGTGTGTGAACCAACCTTTGAATAAGAAGCTTATAAATGATGCATTTTCTTGCAGTAAGTGTTATGCATTAGATTAACATATAAACTCATGTTCTTCGTGAAATTAAACCACAATTTATAAGAAAAAGTATCTTGTAAATCAGTAAGCTTACGAATATTAACACCACCCTCGTTAAAAGGTTTACACAAGGAATTCAATGAGGACCATTGAATAATTATTTCTTTATTTGATGAACCCAGAGAACTTGTTGAAAATATTTTCAATTTTTGTTATAATACATTTAGGTAAAGAACATATTTGGATCGAGTAAGCGGGGATAACTATAAGAACAGAACTGATCAGGGTAATCCTGCCTCCATAAAATAAATTCTTGTTTTCCCAATCTTTGATTTTGTTATTGATCTTTCTTATGAGTTTAATAAAGTTGTTGCCCCTGTTATTATTATTTAATTTGATTCCTAGATATTTCATAGTCAGAGAACTAGTACTGAATCCAAATAGATTAGAAAGAGCAGTAATCCTTGTGTTGTTTAGCCTATCAGACATGATGATTTTGGTCTTTTCATTATTTATCACTTGACCTGAAACATTATGATAATTCTGAAGAAAATAACACAAATTGTTAATAGTCCAAACTATTAGTAAAAATGAGAATGTCGTATGTCAAAACAAAACAATGAATCAAAATTTTACTTCTTGATGAGAATTGTATTGATTTATTATCATTAAACAGATCATATAGCCGTCTAATCGGTACCTCCTCAACTAGAATGAAGAGACAAGGGGAAAGAGGATCTCCCGGTCTCAAGCCTCTTTTGGTATTGAAAAAATCATAAACATTACCATTTATGAGCATAGACACATAAAGAGAACTAATAAGGTTATTTATCAACTTGACAAAACCAGTCGAGAAACCAAAAGCATTTACAACTTTAGTTAGAAAAGTAATGAGAAAGCTTATCGAAAGCCTTTGACATATCAACTTGAATTATTATGTTACTAGCTTTCCTCTTCTTATTTAACTCATATATCAGTTCTTTAGCTATCAAAATATTGTCGTGAATAGAAGTGTTAGACACAAAAGCACCTTGAACATTAAATATAACTTTAGACAGAATCTTAGTTAATTTATTGTTTAAAATTTTGGACATTATTATGCATAGAAAGCTACATAAGCTAATGGGCCTAAAATCCTTCCACCTGTAGGATTAGAAGACTTAAGAATAAGGAATAATCCTATAGCCATAATACCTTTATGGATTTTTTTACCAAGCATAAAATCAGCTATAGCCAAGCAAAGGTCCTCTTTTATAATGCTCCAACATGTCTTATAAAAACAAGTGTTAAACCCATACATACTTGCAACATTCGAGGGATTAAGATTCGTAATAATCTCGTGAATCTCCTCCTCATTAGGCTTAGACATAAGAAAAACATTATCAGTATTAGATATAAGTTTATAAATGTCATCAAATATATATTTGTTCATAAGAGAATCCTCCTCATCCTTTTAGAGTAAGGCGGGCCTATTAGAATGTCTCTAAAATAGGAAGAGGTTGAGTTTCCAATATGATCTTTATCTGTAATCCAATTGTCTGCTTCTTTGATGCTGTTTATAACATTTTTATTTATTTTCTTGTTAACATAATTATGAAAGACTTTTTTCTACTTATCTCGCTTCTTTAGTCAGGTAGTATAACACTTTTGAAACCAATAATACTTTTCCATTTTAAGAGCCAAAAAAGATCAGCATTAGCTTAGATAAATCCATTATAGACTCCTTACAATTATTTTTCTGATGCAGAAACTCCATGTTTTTAATATTGATCTCAACTTCCTTAACCTTGTCAAAGATATTTCCAAAATGTGCTTTGCTTCAATCCATTAAAGCTTTCTTTAATTTGTTTTTGCCAGAAAACAAAGAGAGGGAATCTAGTAAGACCTTTGTTCCAGTTGTTTACAACAAACGAAATGAACTCGGTGTTTAGAGTCCACATGTTTTTTTGGTAATTAACATTTTCTTTACTAATGGTGATACATAGAGGGCTACGATCAGAACATGTTCTAGCCATATGCATCACTTTAGTGTCATTGAGGTTTGGCCAAGCATAGTTAAATAACACTCGGTCTAGCCAATTACACTTTGAATTTTTGTTCCAATTATACTTAGAACTATAGTAGCCAACATACTCCAAGTTGTAATCTCTTATCATATCATTAAACTCCTCAGAGTTTTCTACAGAATAGGTAGTGCAACCAATATGCTCATCGGGGGATGTAATAATATTAAAGTCTCCCAATAAGATCTATTCCTTGTTAGCAGTAGATGTTGGAATGTTTCTCAAAGAGTTCCACAACTCCATCATGCTATTTCTTTGAAACTTTGCATAAATAATTGTTAATAGAAATCTTATATTACCGTTAATCCCAGTTATTTCAGTGTGAAGGAATTGAGAATGGTTTACTAAAACTTTCACTTTGAAGTCATTTCTCCAGAAGAACCAAATTTTTTAGTAATGTTGGCAGTAAAGTTTTCCATACCAATTTTAGATGCAGTTGTCCCCATGTTATCCTCCTTAATTAATGGTTCTTGGACTGAAATAAACATAATTTGCTCCTTAGTTATGATAGAATTTAGTCTATTAATAGTAGACTTGTTGCGAATCCCTCTAACATTCCAATTCGGGATCTTAATCATCTTGAAATGGATTTGCTCTTCTTGCTGGTCCCTGAAAATTATCAAAGATTTAATAGTTAAATTGTTAGCTTTTTTCATACCTCTTGCATCTTTGAGTTTCCTGTTCAGCACTTTATGGCATTATGTATTAGCTTTTTTTATCTTGTGATCTGGGGTTAACGGTAAGCTTTCAATTCCTTCCTTGTTTGTGGTGTTAGTCTCAGAACTTAAGTTTTCATATTCTAAGTTGTAGTCTCTTTCCAATGATTTTATATCATCTATCATCTCATCATATTTAGGCTTACTGTCTTCCTTGGTTTGTATGGCTTTCTATTTCTTTTTGTTGCTGTGGTGAATGGATTCAGAATCCAGATCCTTGTTGTTGAAGTGAAATTCTTTATTGTCTTTGTTAGGATCAACAATAATTGATTTCACTATTTTCTTGTCTTCTTTGATAACATTGCTGGTATTTTTTCTCTTTGGTTGGATTCTGAACTCCCTTAATTCTCATGAAAGTATCTTTTTTTGTTGCTCACTACCTTTATTGTTTTTACAATTGCTAGTATCATGTCCAACAATTATTGTAATACTTTGGCAGATCCTTGTAACTTAACTGTATCCAACATCCATGGTTTTCCCCGAAACCAACCCAGGCCTTGTATTGAGTCTTCTGTGATAAATCCATTTTCACCCATGCCTAGTGGGAATTATGAAAACTATGTTATGGAATCTTGATTTGCAGTGGGCTACCAATCGATTTAGCAATTGAAGAGATGATTTGTTCATTGAACAAATATTCAGGTGTTCTTTCTAATTTAATACAGACCGGGAAAACTAAACATTCAACTTTGGTATTGAATTCAGAGGTTCATTTAATAATTCCCATGACTGATTCACCCATATAATATACGTTCTTGGACCAAACTTTACACAAGTCAACTTTAGAGTCGAATTTAAGAAGCAGGTGTCTTGAATCCCAAACTGAAATATTATATTCCCTGGTGAGTTTCATTTTCTGAATAACGTCATTTATGGTTTGCTTTTTGGGAATGCCTTGGTGAAATTTTCTGATAAGCGTATATATTCTTTGCTTCATCAATTTATCTTGGATAATTTGATGGAATTGAACATAAATATGGTATGTTTTGTGTTGTATATACTCTAGTTTGAACTCATCTATCTTATTGTGATTGTTAACTGTATGTAGTAAAGGATTTTCCTTTCTTGAGGAAATTTTTTACTATTGTACCATATTCTTCCTCATTTTTTGATTTTTTTTTTGTTGCAGATTTTTTGTTGAGGAAAAAAAATCACGGAAATCTTCCATATCCTCGTAGAGTATAAGAATCACAAAACAGAGTAAAACGTCGAAAACAAAGACTATAAACAATACAACGATCCTAATAAGCGATTAGGATCAGTAATCTGATTCAGGATAGAGAGAAGAATCAAGCTTTGAAACTAAACAAGGAAGACTTTAAAGATCAAAAGAAATTGAAGAAAAATAACTAGGAAGATTCCAATTCTTGGAGAGAGAAACTCTTTCTTCATTGTTTATTCATACTTATCACAATTGTTTTCTATCATTTATAAAATTAACAAACTATGATAAAACTATACTACAAATTCATACTTATCACAATTTTTTTTACTATTTATAAAATGAACAAACTATAAAACTTATACTATAATCAAACTATAACAATTATTTTATCACTGATAATGATAGAAATAGAACGACACTTGTAATAATTATTAATAATCTATAATAAGCAACCCATAATATCTGAATATAATAAAACTATAATAAGCCTATACTACACTCAAATTTATAACATACAAATTATATAATCAATTTATCTATAACAAGCTATATATTAAACAATACCAACCCTTGTACTCTAGTAGTTATAAAAATATTTAAATTTACGTTTTTATTTAAATACTATAAATTTAGTTTTTAAAAATCTACCCTACTATAAGAAAATATAAAATAAAATCATTATAATTTTTAAGACGATTAAAATAAAATATATCATTTTTTTTATCTTTTTCATCAAATAAACCTTTAATGATTAGGAAGTCAATAGAATATTACAAACAGTTTGTCCAAAATTGAAAAGATCTACAAATATTAGACCAAAACAAAAATTGAGTTGAAAATTAAAAGAGGCGCCATTATAGAATTCTCCCGCCTTGCAAAAGAGAGACCAAAATCAAAACCATGGAATGAATAGACGGATCAATCTTCTTTCGACTTCCTTTTCCCAACTCTTTTGGCTTCTTTTTTCTAGAACTGCAAAAGACTCGACTTAAATGCTAATAAATCCAATACCCACATCTCCACACAAATACAGAGGGTTCAATTTCTTTAGCTCGTCAATATGAATTAAGCACAAAGCTATCTCAAAGAGAAATTTTCAACAAACTGAGGATTAATCAATAATAATATAGCTCAATCCTAAGCTTTCCAGAAGAACAATAGACATTAGGCCATTTGGAGCAGAGAGGTGATTGAACTTCTGGTTTTGCTTGCAAGACAAAATCCATTTCGCAAGCCAGTCTGAGGTTTAGTTTTGGACTCTGGAAATATGTCTTAGAGACATTTTTAGATGAATGAGCTTTCTGCAAATGGAAATAAAGGAGTCTAGATGCCTTACTGCATTTCCATCAGCAAGAATATTGATAAGACGGAGGATGTCTGACTTAATATCCACATCAGTCTAGTTGTTTTGTCTACAAATAATCAGCCCTTCTAAAAACGCTCTGGTCTGAGCAAATAATGAGTTTAGCTTTCCGAATATGACACCTGATCCTGCAATTAAGTCCCCTTTTCCAGTTTTTGAACAATACCCCTCCACTTGATTCTCCAGTATGAGAGCAGGCTCCATCGATATTCAGCTTAATCCTGTATTTCGTCGGAGGAATCCATTGAAGGTATTTTGGTTTCTGGCTTCTGTTTTCAATCGAGTTGCATCCAAGAGCTTACCTGCACTGAAAGCGTTTGGCCAGTGTTTGCCGGTCAATTTGTTAGACATATAAATTCCTTTAATAACTCTAATCACCCTGTCAATAGAAAAATTTACATAATCATGATTGTGCTAATATTTCGAATTGTTTTTGTTATTCCATATGACCCAATAGATTACTTGAGGAATTATATGGGTCACATGAAACTTGTTTTTAGAAAACCAGAACCATATTCCAATCACATGAGTTATGACCATATGACGACCAATTTTAATCCTGAATAAAGAACCAAAGTAGTTTAAAATCTGCGAGCCAAAACTGCAACTAACAAAGAGATGGTTTTTCTCTTTGCAGTTGTGCAGAACTGACATTTGGAAGCTATAGAGAGATGCTTTTTCATTAAAAATATCATCAATAAGAATAAAATTATTAATAAGTTTCTAGCATAGAAAATAAAACTTTATGGGAATGTTGTGACTTCAAATCTTCTTGAATAGGTTGGACTTATTGTGTTTGGTTCTGATACTTTCCCACATAAGATTGGTATTGAAGTTGTTATTTGTAGATTGCTTCCATATCATTTTGTCTTCAACATCACGATTAATCTTGAACTTCCTGATAAGATTAATTCTTTCGTAAGGGAGAAAGCTTTCAAGAGTAATTCTTTCCCAGTCATTGTTCTTCCAAAAAGAATCGACTTTAGCTTCAAGATACCAACTATTTGAATCGGTGCTGGTTTGATTAGATAAAGGGGGGTAGTTATACAAGTTTTCTAACCAGAAATCCATATTGCCTTTCCCAAGAATCCATTTGATATTGCACTTTGTTTGATCTTTAAAACCTATTAATATCTTCCAAACCAGAGAACCAAGCTTATTGTAGTTAGTTTTTAAAGGATGAGTATTGGTGCAGTATATGCTATGCAGAATTTTAGACCACAAGCTATTCTTTTTCTTGAAAATGAACCAGAGCTTTTGAGAGAAGGTGAGCTGAATGTCAGTCAAAGATTTGATGTTCAGGCCCCCTTCCTCAAATGGCTTACAAATATAGTTCCAGTTTGTTAAATGAATAAATTTTTCATTATAGTTGGACCTCTACATAAATTTATTAAATGTAGTTTCTAAACTTTTAAGAATAGTTTTTGGAAGAAAGTTGTTTTGCATCCAGTAGTGTGTTATTAGAAGCAAACAGAAGATATAAGTGTTATTATGCCTCCATAAGACAAGTAATTTGAATCCCATTCATTTATCTTGTCATTAACTTTATCTAAAATATATTTGAAGTTATTTCCACAGAGGGTGATCCCCAGGGAGCGTGAAGGAAAAGTGTCAACTGAGTAACCAGTTAGAAGCTTCCGGCTGTAGATCTTGGATTGATGAGTTCTTGTTAAGGTAATCAACTTGGTCTTTTCCTTATTGATAGCTTGCCCAAAAATAGATTGATATTTGTCCAAGAACCTGTTTAATTTGTCTATAAAGAAGTTCAAACTATTAGTAAAAACTAGTATATCGTCAGCAAACACAAGACATTGAACAATGAGGTTAGTTCTAGAAGCATAATGCATACTTTTGTCAGCACTAAAAAGATTATAGAGCCCTATGATTAGTACATTCTCAGCAAGAATGAAAAGGCTAGGAGATAAATGATCTCATTGCCATAATACTTTCTTCGGATGGAAGTAACCAACAACAACCCCATTGATAAGAATAGAAGTGTTCACATCAGTAATTATCATCTTAATTAGGCTAACAAAAGATTTAGAGAAAACAAATTTGGAAAGAACTTTAAGAATAAAAGTATGAGCCATTCTGTTGAAGGCTTTAGACATATCAAATTGAATCGTGATGTTTCTAGTTTGGGTTTTTCTATTAATGTCATGGATCAACTCCTTAGCAATCAGGATGTTGTCATGGATTAGTCTACCTTTGACAAAGGCACCCTGAGTGTTGGATATAATGTTATGGAGAATATTGGCTAATCTAGAGTTAATAAGATTAGACAAGACTCTGTTAAATATTGAGCACAAGCTAATAGGTCTGTAATTTTGCCAGCTAGTTGGGTTAGCAGTCTTTAGTACAAGACAAATCTCAGTAGCAAAGACACCCGTAGGAATTCTATTACCTTGAAGATAAGAGTTTAAAGCATTACAGAGATCTTCATTTATAATTTTCCAACATATTTTGAAAAAGAAGATGTTAAATCCATCAATGTCGGCAGTTCTGGCATTACTCATGTTGTTAATGATGCTCCAAACTTCATCCTTGTTAGTAGTCTTAAGCAGAGATCATTATCATCATTAGTAACAAGCCTTGGAATATTTTCAATGATAATATCATGCATCATGATGTTCTCCTCTTCCCTATTATTAAAGTATTAGAAGCAAAAGAGTTTTTGAATACAATTTCAGCAGATTTACCAATTTCTTCTGAGTTATGAATCCAATTACTACCCTCTTTAATACCCTTAATCACATTCTTTCTTCTTTTCTCGGAGACGTAGGCATGATAAATCTTGGTGTTCTCCATCTTTTAGCCAACTATTATAACACTTTTGTCTCCATTAGTCTTCCTCATTTCTAAGAGATTTAATGTAGAGACTATTAGCTTTAGATCGAGTAGCTTTAGTGGTTTGGTTATTGGTCATGTAGTGAAGAATTTCCAACTTCTTAACTTCATCAGCAGTAGATTTAACATTGTTAAAAATGTTTCCAAAATGCTTGTTGTTCGAGTCCTTAAGACAAGCCTTAAGTCTTCTGAGCTTGTACCAAAATATTTGATTGTTGTTGTCGTTAATCTTAAGGTTCCAATTCCGCTCTACAATACTTAAGAAACTGTAATCATTAGCCCAAGTATTTAGAAATTTAAACCTTTTCTTATTGTAATTGAAGTGATTAATAGACTTATTAAGAGGAGTGATTAAGAGAAGAGCATAGTCAGAACAAGTTTTGACCATGTGAAGAACCTGGATCCCTTTGAAGTTATCTGTCATTAACCATAGCTCTGTCAAGTCTTTTCCAACGAGAACTTCTGTTCCAAGTATATCTTGATCCCACATACCCCGCGTCTTCAAGATTACAATTTCTGATAGCATCATTGAAGTTGTCAGTACTGCTTTGATCATTAGAAGTACAACCAATTTGGTCTTCATAAGTGGTGATAGCATTGTAATCACCAGCAGTGATCCAGGCTTTTTCATTGATAGCAAGCATCTTCATTCTTTTCCAAAGATCAATCCTTTGAAGCCTCTGACTTTTAGCATAAACAGAAGTAAATAAAAAACTATCCTTCATACCAGGATAATGAACCTCCATATGAATGAATTGATCACGGTCTTTTACAATATCAATACTAACATCATCAAACCAAAACACCCAAATCTTGTTAGAACTATTGAGAATATAGTTCTTAAAGTCCAGGATATTAGCAATAATTTCAATCTTATCAGCATTGGCCATGGGTTCTTGAATAGCTAAAATTTTTATCTTTTCAATATGAGTCATTGATTGAAGACTTCGCAAAGTTGGCTTCTTATTTATACCTATAGCATTCAAACTAATTATCCTTATCATTGTCAGATAGGGATTTTTGTTGTTGTTTGTCCCCTATTTGCTTTAGGGAATTAATGACCATTTTATTGTTTTTCTTGCCTTTCTTTGCAGCTTTCAGTTTTCTGCTGACGACGATGTTGAAGTCTGAGTCATACGGGGAGTTTCTTTTAGTTGGAGTGACGTTGTTACTTCCTATATTATCATAATAAGGAGTTATAGAATTGACATCATCCTTAGTACTGCTTTGAACATAAACTTGGTCCAGCTTTTGAAGAGCTTCAATGATTTCCAGGTTTTCTTTTATTGTAGAGTCTTTACTTGAGTCATTCAATTGGTTTTCAGTGAAGGTCTGGTTCTGGTGGCTTTGACATTGAGAGTTTTGATCTTGATAGGATTGAGAATGGGTTTGACTGTCCTCCTTCTTACTATCTTGATCTTTTTAAGTCACAATGTATTTAATCTTTCTTCTGTAAACTTTGCTGAAAGTTTGAGTCATATGGCTTGATGGTTTAATCCCTTCATGCTAGTTAAGATGTTGATTGTTTAGAGTCATTGTTTTGTTATCGTTGCTTTTATTTTCAATTCTGGGATTAAGATCATCTTTCGAATCTTCCTTCTTGCAATCTGTCTCTTTGTGTCCTATATGGAAGCATAGATCACAATATGCATGAACATTTTTGTAACTTATTGTAATCCAGCAATCATCGTTCGAGCCGAGTCCAATCCACATGTTGTGCTTTAACTTTCTTGAAATGTCTATTTCGATTTGAGTATAACAGACATTACTATATGCTCTTTTAATTTCTGGGATTATAACTTTACATGGAGTTCCTATGGTTGAAGCAAGATCATTTATGACAGTTTAATTGTATAAGAACTCAAGGATTCTTTCAAATCGAACCCAGATCAGCGACATAGGATTTTCATGTTTTCTATTGAAGCCAGGGCTCCATCTTAGGAGTCTCATAGTCGATCCTTCTATATTCAAAACATTTTTAGACCATAGATAGCTTACATCTTTCTTCAGACTGAATTCCAAAAGAATGTGATGACCATTCATGCTTCAAATCTGTATAATCCTTTGAACTTTAAGGAATTCAAGAAGCCATTTATAACCGATCTTTTAAAGATTCTGTTGCTGAATTTCCCCACAAGAGTAATTTTTTATTGTTGGATCAACAAATCTTTGGCTTCTTTAATATATTAAACTGAATAGTAGTCATTAGCTTCTTTGGTGAACTCAGGTTTGAGGTGAACATTCAAGGCGTTGGTTCTTGGCGTAACAGCTTATGCAAAGGTTTTCTTAATTTGAGATTGTTGAGAAGATTTCCCGATTAAGTTCTTTGTGGGAAGAGCTGGTTATTCTTCCCCAACACAATCGAAATTGGAATGAGAATCCATAATAAGTAATCAGAAGAGTAAGGAAAAAACTTAGAGATTGAGCTTGAAACCTAAAAACAGAAAAAACAATAAAAATTTTAGAGAAGAAAGGGCATCAACCAAAATCCTTCCTAAAATCATATCAATTTTGTTTATGTTATTAAAAAATAAAGGGGTTTATACCAATTGGGTACAAAAACGTATCCAATTTACTAATAAGTCCAGCCTCAAATTGATTTTACCAATACCTACCGAAATATGATTTTATTTACCTATTAGTCCAAATTTAAATTTTAAATACAATTTCACCCTTAATGAATTTGATAATATAAAATAAAAATTGAGGAGAAAGAATTGATTTTGAAATTGGGGTTAAATATTTTAATTTGGGAATATAATTATTTTGTTTTTATAGATAATTGAGTCTTTTTTTAAATGGGTTGGATCTATTTGTAAAATAGATATGTTAGGGTATGTTTGGATAAATAGAGACAAATTTTAGACCCATTACGTAAGTCTCCCTTAAATAAATCATACCACATTTTCTCATAACCATAACTGGGACAGAACAATATTTTTTCGGCAATTGGACAAAAAAGACAGAAAATTTTACGGTATTCAATTTACCGTGCTTTACTGTGCTACAACAATACTATAACGGACGCCGTGAATCCGCAGTAACCTATCCGGTTGCCACTATGAGTAACGCTTTTTTCGCCGATAGAGAAAATGAAATAAAAAGTGAGTCGGACACTTGGCATATGAAGCTCCATCGATTTAGTACATCAAATGTTGACGGCAGTTTATTACTTTCGCAAAAGAGCCTACAGATCATACAAAAGGTTAACAAATTACGTTTTGGCGTTGTTATGTATATATACTCCTATTATCGAGGTAGGAAGGCATTTCCGTTCATAAAACCGACTAAAAAAACTTCTGCTTTTAGGTTAATGAGGAGGTGGGACAAAAAATCGAAATTGTTAAAAATATTTTATTTAAAAAATAATAGATTTTGACATAAAATTGCCGTTTAATTTAAATTTGAATTACTTTTTTTAACACTAAAAACTTTTTAGATTTACTTTAAAAATATCAAACTAAAAAAACAAAAAAGTTAAAAATATATTTTTTTTTGTTAAAAATAAATGGTTATTTGAATTTATTTTTATAAATAGGTAGATGTTGTTTATTGGATATCTTCGTATATAAGTAAAAACATCTCCACACTAATCCGTTTTGAGTCGAGCACTTCACCAACTTTACTTTTTTGATCCATTTCCAAAAGGCTTTAGACTATTTGAAATATGATCTTACATATATACCACTTATCATTTCCATGTTTAACCGATGTGGGATGTAAGACTGTGGTCGCCACTCTAACAGTTTAATGTCGAAAATATATTGGAACCTATATATGAATCATTACGGTTATCGAATCCTGCTGAAATCATACGAAAAAATATACAATCTGATCATGATTCTTCATAAAACAATGATGTAGAAAATGATAAATTTTGTCAAAAATGTTACATAAGTTTATATTTATAACATAATTTGTGAAATAAAATGTTTGAAATGTTTCAAAAATAAATATTTATCAAAATTTCACATGACATGTTGGAAATTATCGTGTAGTGTAGTTGAAAAATGTAATGTAGTTGAATTATGAAATATAAGTAATTGTTTTGTTCTTGCGAATATAGTGTGTTTCAAAACATCGGTATAACATTTTTTGCATATATCTAAAGAACCCATCATATTCAATTTAAAAATTGCATGTTCTCGCTTCATACGATATTTCATCGAATTTATCATGACAAATTTCATACGATATTTTGCAAACAAAATGACGAATAAAATTAACTATTTTGCCAAATTTTTAGCGAATGTTTTCGGTCAAGTATACCATTGATCCATTATTTGTTTCTTGATCCATTTGTTTTTTTTTGTATTGTAGTAGGAAAAAGTTGACGAAATATTAACGTTGATTATTCTCATTATTTTGCAAATGAATTTACTGATATAGTAGTATATGATAGTATTTGAAACCTCATATAAACAATTTGTGAAATCTAATATAACTAATTTCCAAAACGAGCAATAGGTAGGTTTCAAAATGTCACAAACAAGAATTCGTGAGACATATACTTGCAAAATGATAGCAAATAAAAAATAATTTAAACATACCGGTGTATTTTGGATCTAATTTGATTATTTATATATTATTTTTTCAAGATTATAGATCATGATGAATCACATATGAGACGGGTCAAGCGAAGAAATTTAATCCAGACGTGGGCGGGCAGAGAAAACTAGTACTTCCGAACTTCCTGAATTGGTAGAGGACATCAATCCTGATATAGACATAGAACTCTCATGCGCAATTCTAATATACAAAGACTTTATTTCTTGACCCATACATAAGAACAACTAAAAAACATGAGCTTATTTTGCTGATCGAAACCTTAGTTATTTCAGAGTTTCAATATAGACGTGTATACAAACCCACCAAAACTAAATCTAATACGGAACCCTAAAAATAACTAAGAATGAATACGACACCCACCAATTGCTTAAAAAAATAATAATACTTTATTTCCATATTTTATAATCATATTTGTATTCATATTATACGACGTATAAAGTATATAAAGACAAGACATATTATATATAATATGGTAAATGTATCTTGCAAAATATTAGGTTGCAAAACATGGTGTAAAATTATATTTACGATATATCTTATACTTGACTCGATGTATTAAATTTGCAAAACATAACAAAAATACATATTTTTGTAAAATATTATATTATGAGACATTCTATAATGATAGTCAAAACCTCATATATTAAATTGGTAAATATGTTCTAACATATATTTTTTTTTTGTTTTATTTATGTCGTAGGAAAGATGCATACATGCATACACTTATGATATCGATTTAAGATCGTAGAGTCTGAAACATAAAGATGAATATGAGTATGTTTGGATACGATACCATTTGGAAGACTTATGGACCGTTTGACTACTTTTAGTGTGAACACTCCATTTATTGAGGTGTTCATAGAGATGTGATTTCCAGAAAGTACTATATTAAATTTTTAATTTGGTGAAACGAATATCACGCTAGATGATGTGCATGTTATTGTCGGGTTAAAGATTACTCGTAGTATTGCAAAAGTTTAAAATAGAATCCTTTAAATGAAGCTTCATATTCGGTTAGCAGTATGTTGGGTCTAGCGTATGAATAATTATATAAAGAGATTATACGTGTGAGAGGTCATCTATAACGAGTGGGATGCTTATCACATTAATTTTGATTTTATGTTAAAAAAACCAACTTGAAGATTATGTTGAGTCACATGGACGAGTTCGACAAAAGTTGCAATAATATAATTTTTTATTTGTGAAATGTAGGTGGACACTGCTAGAGCATAACAAGAAATATATTTGAAAAATTGGAATATAAATATTTAGAATTTAAATACATTTCCAATTATTATTATTTTAAAACATAAATTTGTAAAATTAAAAGACACAAATTTTCCAGATTAGAGGAAAAAATACTTTATAAAATTTCAATAATTTCATTAGTAAAACATAATTTGAAAAATTAGGAGACACTAATTTGTGAACCATAATTTGTTCACTAACAAAAAACATTGCTTTTAAAATGTTAAGAACAAAATTTTGAAATACAAACTTAGTAATCCAGTGAGTTTAATGGTTTTTGATGTTGTATTCCAGCCACATTTGACCATTTGCGATATTTTTCTCAAGAAATAGCATGGTACCATGAAAATATAATCGGATTGGATCATGTGAAACCATATTTCAGAATGAGTCGTTCACCAAAACAAGCATGTAAATGATATTTCAACAGTTCATTTGAGGAAGAAGCTCCCAAAATGAGACAGAAGTCGGTAACAAACATGTACGAGTGGAGTGCCAAATTGAAAAGTATGCTACTTTTTTTTTTTTTTTTTCGGAGGGAACCCGCAGCCGCTACTCAGAGTGCAATGAGTGCGCACAGGGTAAACCCTCAGTCTGACGCGATAGCCTGCAAACCAACGCCAGAAGGTAAACCACATAAAGTGACAGGCTCAGCCGAGAAAGTGTATGTAGAGGGACTCGAACTCATGACCTTTTGGTTATAAGAATGCCATACTCAACCAACTCGGCTACCCCTTGGGGGCAAAAAAGTATGCTACTTATCTGATTTACTAGAGGAGTAGAGGTTTTATTTAGTTTCTAATGGGACAACCCAAGTCACTCTATGTTATGCTTGTTGAATACATAAAATAAGTTAGTTGGATGATAGTTGTAAACTTGATACTCGTAGATAATAGTTGTATGTGCATGATCATCGTGAAAATGCAATGACACAACATTTGAGAACTATTGACAGAACAATTTTTATGATTTGTCAAGGTTTCTAAGCTAATTATAACGAACTCTACGTCTTTCCTTAATCATTATGACATTTCGGACATGCATTTGTAGTAGCTTTTATTTTATTTTGTTGTTGTTATTGTATTTTGTGTTTGCTATTTTTGCATTACATATACAATATGTTATGTATATGCCATTATATTTTTTAATACGATATATTATAACGAACTGCGAAACACGAATTAAACCAATGGATGATGGAAAACCTCATCAAAGAGAATATCAATGATAAAAGTAACTAAAGCACTCATGATTTAGATCCTCAAAACAATGTGAAGTAAAGGTTCAAATATTATGATATACTATTATTCAAACTAATAACCACTTACTAACACTCTTTTTTAAAGAATATTTGACTTCTTGTAATAACTCCAATAGGTTTCCAACAACATAGATTACCTAGAATTGCATTGTACGAACTAGTTGCGCTCATTATCATGAAAAAAGTATTGTTTGTTTTTTCATTATAATCATATGCGTAGTTCCAATTAATTCCACTTCATTAGCACAAACAGTTGATCCACCAACGAAACTTATTAAAATTCATTTAGATTTTTAATGTGAGATTTTTTCAATCATTCTTTCATAACCATTATAATATAAAATATTAGTCGAACTTTCCATATATATCATAACTCATTTAAAAATCAGTCTAAAAATTATAAAAGTATAAAAGTGATCAACAAATAATATTCATAAAAGTGATTATATCTCTTAGATTGTCATCATCAGAGATTATTACTGGTAGTAAAATACCCATTCGCATATATCGATAATTCCTCTACCAGATATACTTCTCGATCTTTCATGTTACCATTTTTAAATGATTGTGAAACTCTTGGAGAAATATGTTCTATAAAAATATTATAAAAACCTGCAGTTCATCATCGTCCGGTTTACTAGTTGTGTACTATATTGGTGATCAGAAAGACATAAGACGGAGTAGAGTAGCAAAATTTTACATAAACAACGGGAAGAAAAATGTTGTTTTATATACCATTCCAGGGAGATATAGTCAGAATTATCAAGCGCCCTAGACCAGGGTTTTTATCAATCTGATAAACTTGCTCCCACATAAACCTGTATGAATTTAACACCAAAAAAATTTACAACCCGATTTCTTGTAGAATGGTACAAAGGTACAACATCAACACCAATTTCATCTAGCACCTGCCGCAAAAGTAACGAAATAAAAAATAAATAAAGAATAATTCTTCAAGAACCATCCTATGATATTTTACAAATGTACCAAGATGTATATTTACGAATATAAGGTTCAAATTCTTCAATTATCACTAATGTATCCCAATTTCGACATCAGAGTTTTACTTACCTAACCAAAAACACAAAAGCCTTTGGCTGCAAATATAATACTAATCTAAAGTTAGCAGAAGAGCATACTTGATGTGTTAACTCATCAGTCTCGTCTTCAACTTGGTCATTATCCAAAGCATCATCAATTTCATCAGACATCATTTCCGACTACAGAATAAAAACAAGCAAAAGAAATATGGCCAGTAAGCAAACAAGAGAATTTTACTATGGCCATCGAATAATACAACCTCTATTTTCATGCCAACTACCTAAGTATTCATTTTTTCCAATTTTTATACACTCTATTTTCATGCCATCAGCAAGCAAACACAATTTCTCTTAGTTTCTAATTATCAGTCAAATTTTAGCAAACAAAACACAACCTAAGTAAGACAAACCTTATTCATGACCGTCATCGTCTTATTGACACCTTTCATGACAACAACAACTGAAGTTTGGGCATGCATCGCCCGAATAAGAAAACAAAGATAGTTAAAGGCCCATAGTAACATATATACATTTCTATGAAGAGATAGAGAAGCCACAAACCTGAGTATGGGTAGCTATACCCCGCATTTGAGCTCCATTCCCTTGTAAGTTGGCTATTTGTTGTCTTAACCTTATTAGCTGCCTTATCAATAATTTAATTGCTGCTTACGGAAAGCATACACAAACTAATATGAAAGTTCGATGATGCCAACATTCACTTCTCTACTTGCAACACTTAAGATACAAAAATAGAAAAAACTTAGTGTTAATTGAAATACCATATGAACGCAGCATAGGATTATCATGACAGTTGCTGCTTTTCAGAGCTTGCAAAAAGGATATTGATATTGACTGAAACATTTATTACGGCACTAGCAAAAATGACTGAAAATTAAAACTTACTTTTGACAAAACATCTATCCTTTCCTTGGCTTCATCCTCAACTGCTCCATTAAAGAAGCTCTTTCCAAATTGGTGAGTGCTTTTGTATACTGTTGTAAGGGAACCAAATCCCAGCGCTGCAGATATTCACAACCACATTTGAAAAATAGCTAAATTGGAATTAATAGATATATATTCAGCTCAAAAGAACCTTAGTGAATGATCTACCTCAAGGGGAACATAAACTGGACGTTTTGGTTTGCCAACATTAATGCAAGATAGATCTCCGTGAGTGATGCAAAGCTATCTTACGTTTGTTAACAAAGTAATAATAAACAGATATTTCAGTTTTAATATTATCACCCAATCCATATTTCTTTCTGAGGGTAAACCTAAATCCGACAATAAAAAGAATTTAACTTTTAAAAGTGAATAGGCGGAATCATAAATGAAAAATTATGTCCAGTATTTAATGTGGTAAACTTTAAACAAAAAAACGGCATACATTAGTTTTTTTCAGGACACATCACTCACTCCACTTATCTTTTTCTCTTGATTTGTAGGTTTGGTTCTCACCTTAGGGTTTTTAGTGTTTTTTTAGCCTGTCAACAAAGACACAACACAACTTTATAAGTGAACATGAATTTTATATACTAGAAAAAAAATAGGTGAAGAAACACTTACCTTACCCAAGTCAATCAAAAAAGGATTCCTTTCATTTTGGTTATCGAGAAGAAAATCTACCACGGTACCGGGTTTTACAATTGTAGTAGTGTAGACATCTAAAGAAGAAAAGTTAGATGATGCCAACATTCAGTTCACTAATCAGGTATTTGTGTAGCTTATTTGACTAAGAAATTATTGTTTCTGATTTAATTATTTATGCCAAAGATATTATTCACTTAACCCGTTATAAATACCTAAATAAACTTTAAAATACAAATAAAATTAAACAATACAATTATGATGTTGATTAAAAATCTGGCTTTAGCAATGAAGTTCATCGTTTTGATCCGTAACAAAATAAATTGAAAGAGTAAAGTAAAAGGTATTAGTATTATGTGCCATTTATCTCTTTCTCTTCCTAAGAGCCTCTGTAACTCAGAAACAAATACAATTAGGCTTACACGATACATGATTAATTCGGTAAAACAAGGCAAGAATCGATTAGAGTTTGGCAGATTGCGATTGTTAATGACGATTATCGTAGGAACTCACATAGAAAGATTCCCTCGAACATGCTCAAATGAAGACAAATGTTCTCAGAGGAATCCAAACGTGTTCAGAGGAACTCATATATATATATATATATAATTGGGAGTGAAAACCCTAATGGATAGGGAAAAAACCTTGAAGACATGAAAAAGAAAGAGAGATGAGAGAAATTAAAGGTTGGTGTGGGGAATGATATTCCATTTGTGTTTGTGTATTACGTTTAGGGGGTAAAAAACATAAATCATCCTCCACGTATTCCGATTGTAACAAGTTAATCCCTGTCCTTTGAGGCCGTAATAAAGGGGTCATTGTCATTGTATTGGGTAGAATAAAACCATCCTTTTCGAGTCCAGCCCAACATTTCTTCCCATAATACCCTTTGACCAGCCACATCAGCGATCCACGTAGGACGCTGATGTGGCAACAGTAAAAAAAAGTAAAATCAGTTTTTACTTTAACCCACTTTTTTTACCCTTCTTCCAACCCTTAAACCCGACCCATTTAGATATTATAAACCGGTTAGCCCTAAACCCATCTATAACCCAGCCCAACCCAACCTCTAACCCTAGATCGACATCAAGGTTTGTCTCCTTCTCATTCCCACCTAAACCCCTTCCATTAACCCTAAATTTCTCTCATTCTATATCGTTCCAACCTAAACCAAAAGACTAACAGTATATCGAAATCTCCTTCTCTATCGTTCCAGCCCAGCCTCTAACCCCTAGATCGACATCTCCTTCTCTATCGTTCCCTCTTCCTTCTCCTCTCTCATCTCTCATCGAAATCCACACTCGTAATAATGTCTCACAGTACATCCAAAGTTTCTATCAATTCGATGGGGGAAGGTCTCTATTATTGTGGTATACACGGTGTGACTCGTATATCATGGACTCGCACAAATCCGGGTAGGAGGTTTACAGGCTGTGTAAATTTTGGGGTAAGTGTGTATTTAGATTTATATGTTTTTTACCCTAATTTTTTGCTAATTGTTTTACAACACCCATTTATGCAGAGAAATAGGCACAGTGGGTATTTTAGGTGGGTTGATCCACCTCTTGATGATAAGTCGAAGCTGGTTATTAATTGCTTGTTAAAGAAACTTGAGAGGTTGGAAGCTAAGTGTCGCTGGCAGAAGATTATAATTAGGGTTCTTTTTCTATGCTTGATTGTAGTAGGGGTAGTGTTTATGTATTTGTAATTTTTAAATTTCAGTAGAGAGACTCACATGTAGAAGCTACTGTAATCTGTAATAGGTAATCGACCTGTATTTTGTAATGAAGAAATTTAATTTGAATCGAGTTGTATTTATGTTGTTAAATAGACCTTTAATATTTCTGTAATATTTTGTGGCTCAAGACTTGTATTTTACAATCAATCGACTTGTAATGTTACAAGACCTGTAATATTTCGTGGCTGTATAGACCTGTATAGACCTGTAATTTTGGACGTATAGACCTGTAATATTGTTATACAATTAACTAATTTACATGCAATCGACCGACCTGTAATTTACACTTACCCCATGTAATGTTACAAGACCTGTAATGTTGTAGACCTGTAAATTACATGCAACACAAAAACCAATTTACAATCAAGACCTGTAATGTTGTAGACCTGTAATTTATAATCAACCAATTTACAATCAATTACAAGACCTGTAATGTTGTAGACCTGTAATTTACAATCAACCAAATTACATGTAAATTACAAGGCCTGTAATGTTGTAGACCTGTAATTTACAATAACCAATTTACAATCAATTGAGACTGCAACACAAACATTTCAACCTGTAACAGAAGGCTAATCTATTTCCCAACATCATATTCCAATCTCAAATACAAAAAATATCAAGTCTAACTGTTAATGTTAACACAAACAAGAAACAACAACCTTAAAAACAACTACAACAGCCCACTGTCATCCATTACGTTAAGCTACCGAAGGTAAAAAACAACTCCATCCATAACCTCACCGGCTAATACAAAAAACCTACTTCTAACACCACACTAACTAACAATGAACGATCCTTCCATTAAGGCGTAGCATGCTTCGCGGATGGTTCATTACCCGCTGCCGATGATTGGGAACCTCCTGTTGTTGCGGTAGCGCTGCCTGAGTTCCCAACGCAAGATCCGGTAACAACACCAGCAGAAATGTTAATGTTAACAACTGTGTTACCTGAACCAGCAGCTGCTGCACCACCGTGCGCCGTTGCCGCGGAATTTCTATGTGCAAGTCTTCTATGAACATCCAACTTTCTGGCCTTCGCATTCTGTAACCATGAATCAGGGAGCTTTCACTTTTTGCTTCCCGTGGAAGCTGATGCCTGCGTTGCTTCCTTATACTGTTGCATATTTTCTGTCCTCACCCAACTGTTATGTGGGGATGTGATGTTGTTTTGAGATGAAAAAAATGAGGGTGTAGTAGCCTATTTATCAAACAAATAAAGGACAGTTAGATTCCCCACACAACTTGTATAATATGTCCAAAACTACTTTAATACAAAAAGTTAAAAAATTACAGTTGGGACCACATTTCTATGCATCCTGTCTTGTCTTCTATCAACACAATAGATTACACTTCCCTGCATAAAGGCATACAAATATAAACAAAGACTTATTGGGACCACAACACATGCAACCACAACACAACACAATCAACCACACATAAATACACTCAACCACAATCAACTTTATTCAACCACACTCAGTCAAATTCAACCACAGACAACCTAATAAATAAGAAATGGATTTAAAAACACTCAACCACACTTACATCTGACTGAACTCCTGCATTGCCAATTCCTGCCCTCCTCAACTGTTTTTAAAACAATGAACATAATTAAGAAGTGTTTAAAACAGTAAGTTACATTTAAAAGTAGATGAGACTTACGAGTATTTGGGTATACGTGCCATCTTGTTGTCCTTGTACAGGTGATGGTGCTGTGGGATGATTTTGCTGTCTTTGTATAGGTGTTGCTGCTGTGGGATCATTTTGTTGTCTTTGTACAGGTGCTGTGGGATCATCGACCGTAGATGAAGTTCCAGCTTCACCAGTGCAGCGTTTTTTATTGTGTCTGGTACCTTTACACTTGCTGCATTTCTGTATGCTGTATGCTTTGGACAGTTTTGTACCGGATGACACTGCTGTAGGTGGTTGAAGAAGCTCGGACCTGTCTTTCCTCCTTGCTGTTTGCCTTCGCCCCCGAACCTTGAGCTCTGGTGGAGCTTCAACTGGTGGAAACGGATTAGAAGGCCACATTCTATACCCATTAATCAGGTTTATAATATGAGAGTATATACTCTTCTGCATTGCGACTAGGAAGCAGTCCGAAACGTAATCAACTGGATGTCTTCCCATAAAAAAAATAGTACTAACCGCATGGCAACATGGCACACCCTGCCATGCTCTACAAGCACACTCGCGCTCTTCCATATCGACGACATACTGGTTTTGGCCTTCGGTAACTTGATACTTAGGCCCACCCGATTGAAGGACACGACACTGCCCAGCCTTAACAATAATCTTTGCCAATTTTTTTGAATTGCGGGGCATATTCGTTGATCCCATTTGTCAACTTCTATCCTCTTCTTAACAATCCTCCTAACAGTCTGATCCCTAATCCCTTCCAGCAGACTTATTATTCCTTTCGAACGATAGTCTAATATAACTGCGTTGAAACATTCTGCTAGGTTACTCGTCTGCATAGAGCACTTACTTTCAGTGTCGTAATGTGCCCTAGACCATTGGGTAGGAGGTCTTTCTTGCAGCCAATCGTACGCGGCTATGTAGCACTGTTTCATCTGGTCCATATAGTAATTAAACTGTTCGACCCAGGTGGACCTTGCGCAAGCCCAATAGAGGTTGTGCTCTTCTGTACTAGGGAAGGTTTTCTTCATATTTGCGTAGAGATGTCGTGCATAAAATCTGTGCTCAGAGTTGGGGAAAAGGGAAAGCAAGGCAGGTACAAGGCCTTTCTGCTTGTCTGACATCCACGTGAATGCTCTCTGGTTCTGTATGTCGATATCGTCGCCCAATAGCTGCAGAAACCATGTCCAGATATCCCTGTTTTCAGACTCTACAACAGCCCACGCCAACGGATACATCTGGTCGTTCGCATCCACTACAACAGCTACAAGCAACTGCCCTCCAAATGCCCCCTTCAAAAAGCAACCATCCATAACCAATACCGGTCTGCACCCTGACTTAAACCCTTCTTTCAAAGCCTTCAAACATACGTAGACTCTTTTAAAGAACCTCTCATCACACTGCATAATCATTGTAGACCCCGGATTTGTCCTTAGGATTTCATGGCAGTATTGCCTCAATCTTCTATATTGAATCCTATCATCCCCATGTATCAAATTCATAGCCCTCGATCTTGCTCGGTATGCTTTCGGTCTTGTTATCTTCACCAGGTACTCTTTGCTGACGTCGGAAATCAAACTCCTGATTGACCAGTCTGTATCAACTTGCCATCGGT
Source organism: Limnanthes douglasii subsp. nivea (assembly GCA_036936605.1). NCBI lineage: Eukaryota > Viridiplantae > Streptophyta > Magnoliopsida > Brassicales > Limnanthaceae > Limnanthes > Limnanthes douglasii. The sequence goes on from JAUPFV010000004.1 coordinate 59,799,907, forward strand.
GGAGATACTGTTTCGCAAGCCACCTACTACTGACACTGCTGTTCTTGTTAGTAGGCACACACTGGTGGTCATCCCTAAATGTTTTAATGGTCCAGTTTGGTGCACTTCCAATGCAAGAGGCATAGATATAACAATTACAACTCTCTGAATGGCACTTGAAAGAGCATCTTAGCTTGTCATTTTTAACGCAGTAGATATTGCGCTGCTGTTTAATTCCATACTCCTTAACAGTCTCTTTAAACTGTGCTGACGAACCAAACTGAAGGCCAAACTGTAACTCAATAAACCTTAGTCCAGTGGGAGTCCTAAACCTTCTCAACTTGGGCAGCCTCGAGTTCTTTCTCCTCCTTGTGGTACAGTCCTCGTCTGACTCTCCTGGACTGGTCAAGTTCTCACTGCTGTTGAACTCTTCCTCTGTGCTTGTACCACTATCAACGTCAACACTTGCATCAGACCCCTCACTACTACTAAAACTGTCACTTGTATCAACTGGTTCATAACTACCATATTCGCTCTCGTTCCCACCACTACCTTCTTGTGGCTCCCTATTCATATCAAACTGCGACATATCAATATCGTCGAAGAATGAATCATCGAGATCTTCGAGGGAAACTTCACCCCTTGCACGTACACCACCATCGTCACCCTTGTCTTGTACACCACCATGTGCCCCACCGCCCGAGCAACACCATCTGCCTCCCCACCAAGACCAGTATCTGCTCCACTGTCTTGTACCCCACCATGACCAACATCTGCTCCACTTTCTTGTACACCTTGACCAATATCTGCTCCAATGTCTTGTACACCTTGACCAATATCAATTCCACTGTCTTGTACACCTTGACCAACATCCTATACATCTGCACCTACCCCATCATCTCCACCTACATGTACAGCCTCATCTACATCTACACCTACATGTACACCCTCTATATCTACCCCGGCAGCATGTTCCTCCTCTATATCTACACTAACCCGATCTTCTCCACCATCAGCATGTTCCTCCTCTATATCTACACTAACCCGATCTTCATCCACCATCAGCATGTTCCTCCTCTATATCTACCCCACCAGCATGTTCCTCCTCTATATCTACACTAACCCGATCTTCTCCACCACCAGCATGTTCCTCCTCTATATCAACCCCACCAGCATGTTCGTCCTCTGTATTAACTTCACCAGCATGTACCTCCACTATATCTACCCCACGAGCATGTTCCTCCTCTATATCAACCCCACCAGCATGTTCCTCCTCTATATTAACTTCACCAGCATGTTCCTCCTCTATATCTACCCCACCAGGTACTTCCTCCTCTATATCAACCCCACTAGCATGTTGCTCCTCTATATCTACCCCCTCTTCTCCACCAACAGATACCCCCTCTTCCACATCTCCACTTACATGTACACCCTCATCTACATCTACACTTACCCCCTCTTCTCCACCACCAGCAACCCCCTCCTCTATATCAATACCTATCCCATCATATTCACCTACAGGTACTATACTTGAAGTTCCATCGATGTCGACTATAGGAACTGCCATGTGTTTCTTTTTTTGGTTGGAGTCAGTATAACCTCCAACGGTGGAGTCCTGTCTGCATATATGTTCACCTTCCTCATTGGACCAAGTCGTTGCGTTAATGCGAAAGCGTCTGCATCAGAGTCTATCAGTTTCAGATGACGGTCCACACCAGGTACGTTGTACGCGAACAAATAATGCCCTCCCTTACCCTTATCTTCTGTTAGATCCAGCATATTATGCAGTTCCAACAGACTAAACGTGTCTGGATTCACGTAGTCTATAGTTGCACATTTTCCTCCTCTGTACTTAAACTTTCTTTTACCAACAATAACACCATCGTAGTGGTAGTGTGCAGTAAAAATGGTGTTGTTTGTACCTGAAATATAATATACAGCCCTAATCACAATCAAGAACAACACCAAGCTAAGAACATTAACCTAAAACTATCAACAACAACTTCATCCACACTGCACAACCCTAATCTACACCAAGAACAACACCAATTACCAACCCATACACTACAAAACCATGTCACCAGACAATCCAAGCAATGAGTTAGTCAATACAAAAATACACAGCAACTAACAACACACTCAACAGTTAGGGCAATACGAAAATACACAGCAACTAACAACACACTCAACAGTTAGGGCAATACGAAAATAAACAGCAACTAAGAGCAACTAACAGCAATTAACAATCAGGTAATAGAAACCCTAAATCGACGAGTGGTTAAATGGAAACCATAAATCGACGATTCTATTAAACCATTAACTACAATAATCAACAACAACGAATTCGAGCATCTTGAAAACATAAACAACCTGTAGCAGAAATAGAAAGCAGGACTTACCATCGCAATCTTCATTCGCCATTGTTATGCTTGGCTGTTTAGATACGAAACAATGAGTTCGAGCTTTGGGGTTGTATGTTTGATTTCTGGAGTTCGAGCTTCTGGGTTAGATGTTTGATTTTTCGAGTTCGAGCTACTAGCTAGGATGTTTGATTTCGAGCTTATGGGTTATCGAGCTACTGGCTAGGATGTTTGATTTCGAGCTTTTGGAGTTCGAGCTTCTGGGTTATCGATGTGGCAGTAGAACAGGTGAGATTGAACTTTGAAGTTTTACTGAGTGAAAAGAGGGTTTCGATTTTGGGAAGAAATTAGGGTTTCGTTAGGAGAATTGGGAAAAAGAGAAAGGGATTAGGGATTTGGAGTAAAATGAGGGTTTCGATTTGATTTCGGGTTATTAGTTAGGGCTGGGCTGGGTTATTGGGTCAGGGTTGGTTGTTGGGTTAGAAACTGGGCTGGGTTATTGGGTTAGGGTTGGTTGTTGGGCCGGGTTTAAGTTTTAGGGTTGCCACATCAGCGTCCTACGTGGATCGCTGATGTGGCTGGTCAAAGTGTATTATGGGGAGAAATGTTGGGCTGGACTCGAAAAGGATGGTTTTATTCTACCCAATACAACGACAAGAACCCCTTTATTACAGCTTCAAAGGACAGAGACTAACTTGTTACAATCGGCAAACGTGGAGGATGACTGGTGTTTTTTACCCTACGTTTAGGGTATAATAAATTGGGGTCCACTTTAACTGGGTAGAAAAAATTATAAAAAATAAGCGCAAAAAATAACCTCGTTTAATTTTTGTAAAATATTTGAGAAAAAATAGGTACTAATTTAAATTGACCAAAATTATTTAATTTGAAAAATAAAATAAAAACTTTTAAAATAATAATTTTGTCAATCCGTTTCTATCGAAAAAGCTGCTCAACCAAATAATACTTTGGTTGCGATTCCATTATAAAAGCTGATCTGTTTTTCACTAAATGGGTCAAAACCGAATGTAGTGTAAATACGTCTCTATTTAAAATAGAACAACCGGAAAAGCGAGATCGTGGTAAAATAATAATGTATTCAGTATTGAACTCATTGATCTTTTCAATGTAAGAAACTAGCAATCTTAAATCTAATGTAATTAATTCAGTATTGAACTCATTGATGATTCAATGTAAGAAACTAGCAATCTTAAATCTAATGTAATTAATATGGCATAGTCTAGCATCAAGTTAAGAACTTGCCTGCATTATTTTTAATCCTTTTCCACTGTATTATATATATTTTTATTAATAATATAAACATGTTATCTAACAAATTACAATCAGGTCTACACTAATACCTAAAAACTATTTACATTCATTTGCACATCTGCTACACGCTCTTCTACAGTGGCTGATATTCTAGAATACCAATTTACATATTATTCCTAAAATAAAAATAGGTCTAAATACATAACTCATTTCAAAATATTAAAAAAATAAAAATGTTCATGTCTATACCTCTAGAATTTTCAAAGAGACGCATCACCTGTCAAACCCATACGAGTTGCATGAATATCCTTAAAATACAAAAAATAATCCATAAATTTTCTATCGTTTCTCAAACTATTAAAAATTCAAAATAACTAATTACTACCAAATTTATCAAGTCGTACGGAGAAAATATGTAGCACATGAATTCAGAAAACAACCATTGATTTGTAGGAGATTGTCTAATCAGTTTCCATTAACTTACTGCCAAAAATATCATGGGAAATGACTAAAAACCAACAATTCCGATCGAGTTTTGATGTTGCTAATTTTATTTACGAAACGATGCATAAATTATGGCATGTCCGATGCATATATCGTGTCTGGTATTCTATGTATTCTTTTACTAGTATTAGAAAACCTTGTTGGGGTAAGTTAAATAATAATATACGGTTTTGCTTTAATGTTATTTGTCGCAAACAGAATTCTTTCACCTTTAGATGCAATTCGTGATTCGTTATCGAGTTTTATGTCGCAATTAGTATAGAAATATCCAAGGACTATTACAAGGGTGCTACCAACAGCATTGAACGTTATTCTAAAAGTAGAGACCGGTCTTTCCATCTTTAAAGTTTCCACATTATTTGTATGAGATTCTAATCAATATTCTTTGGAGTATTTCGCATATAAAATGGTTTTTTTAGAATCGTCAAGACGAGTTTTACTACTCTTATCTCTCATGAGTGAATAAATGACTTATAGAATATCTCGGATCTTGAATCTGATGTGACTAGAGAGAGAGTGTAGAGAGAGAAAGTGCAAAGAGAATAGAATAATGCGGAATATCCCACCTACCAAGAAAGTGGGTCACCTTTTATAGTAAATGTTGGTGGGCCCTTTAATGTCTTTGGTGGGCTGTTTTTATTATGATTTTGGTCCCTCAGTAAATACGTTGTTTACAAATTTGCCTCTAAAGGATAGTAAATTCAACAATAGTCCTATCAAGTATTTTATATTAATACTCAACCCCTTATTATTTATTCTCACGAATTATCTCCTTATCAGTAGCCCTCCAGTCTTCGTAAGGATCGGGAGCGAAGACTTATAGGATTCAAAATACAATAATCACTGTCCTCCGTATCATGGTCGGTGGTTGCCCTGCCTCGGGCAGATTTCCTCTTTCCTGCGCATCTAACCCTTAAAACATTTATCATAAGGTCGGGTTCGCGGAGGCTTTTCTCTTCCCGCTACTTGTGCTCCTGAATTTTGTTCGAGGGCTAGGTTCGGGTGTTTTCTTTTCCTTAACCTGTGCTCTGACTCGGCTCCTGAGCCTCATAGGGTCGGCTCCCGTGCTCTCTTGGTGGTTTCTTCCTGGGCCTAGTGCAGTGGGCAGGCTTTCGTGGCGAACCGGGTCGAAATGGCCCATCTTGCGTAGGCCTAGCCTAGGCGAGCTTTTGTCAGAGGACGGACGCCATGTGTCAACCATTAACTCGACGCGTGCTTGCCAGCGCAGTTTCTTAAGGAGTCTCTTCGCCTCTCCGCTGCTTTTCGTCGTTTAATATTCTCCGGTCTCATGATGCTGCCTATAAATACTTCACAAATCCTGATTTCTCTCAGAGGCATTCTAGAGAGAGAAAGCGCTGTCCGATCGTTTCTAGAGAGGGAATGCTTGTTTTATGAAACCCAGACACCCGAAACAGCAATCAACAACGAAAAAGAAAAAACCCGTGTTCGATTTCAAAGAGTGGGCTAGCATCGGTGACCGCGCCGTAGAATACCGACGTGCTGGATTGATTTGGGGTTCTAACTCCAACCCGTTCACACCTGTACCGCAGCCCTATGATCCTGTTCTCGCTACCCCGATCCCAGCCGAATCCTTCATTTCACCCGAACCACTTGGTGTTCTAACTCCCGAGACCGTTCCAACTCCAGAAACCGTTGTCCTTTCCTCTAGTAGTAGTCCCCCCTGCTCTCCGGTTGTCCGATCAGATCAGCCGACGCTGTCGTCCGTTAACTCTTATACCACTTCGCCCCCTTTACCGCCCGGACGCCCATTCAAAACCAAGTTTCTAACTATGGGGGAAACCAGCTCTCCAACATCTCCTATAGGAGGTAATCATCCCGAAATGGTTCAACTTACTCCCTCCATACGAGGGTACCGAACCGGCACTAATACTGCCATAACTTTTTTAGGTCTTAATCAGCGGCGATTGACGCCAGAGGAGTTGGACCCCGAGCGGGCGCGCCAACAACAGGACGAGGCTCAACTGGCTCACACCGGTAGCAGTGCTGGTCCCGCAGATTCTCGGGTTCGACTGTCCGATCCGGGTGCTGCCACTTCCCTAAGCTCCAAGCAAGTTCCGGTAGGAAATGCCGAGGAGTCGGAGGTCGACGTTTTACCTGCGGAGGTTAGCGTTGCCGCTGCTGGTAATGCTGCTAATCCTCCTCGGGATCCTCTTCCCGAGGAGGTGGAGGCTGCCATAACCACTACTTACTTCCGTTGGCTTCCTTCGAGCAATGTAGGCTCTCTTTTTGAAGGTAAGTATCTATACTTTCCCGTGGCTGAGCAAAAAGAGCTGCTGGTTTGCTGGTGGATTCCAGAGTGCATTACTGTTCGGTTCCCGGTCCCTGGGGAGACCCCCGTGCACGTCCAATCGCGGGAGATATCGGTTTTCACCGAGCTGTTCAATTGGGGCCTCCGGTTCCCCCTAGACCCCGAGATCGCTCTATACTTCCGCACCCTCCAAATCTTCCCTTCCCAACTTACGCCCAACGCGTGGTACACCTTAATGTCCTGCATAATGGCCTCGCATCTGTCGGGTCGGATTATGCCTATGGAAGAGTACATTGCGATGTCCGGGCTGTCGAAATCTCCTAAGTCTTCGTTCTTCTAGTCTTCCCTGGCAAACAAATGGAAGATAGTTAACGATTTCCTTGAGGGTGACAAGAGTGGAAGCATCGCTTTGTATTTCTGAGCGGCTGCTGGGAAAATAACCTTCCCTACAGCAAGGAGAACCAGAGGTGGTTGCTTCGGACCTGGGTTCCCGATGGTAATCCCTTGTTTTTTTTTTAAAAAAAATTGTACCAATCTCTTGTGTACTGTCGAAGGAGTTCCTGCAGGGGCTGAAGAAGGACTACTTCTCAGCGGGTGAATTCACTTTCTAGGTGCTGAAAGATTATGCTCGGAAGCACTAGGGTCGGGCGGTGCACCGGGCCTTCAAAGATACCAACTTGATTCTGAGCAATCTCTGGCGCTGTTCGTCAGAGGTGCTCACTATCGAGCAACTACGACAGCCCCCGAGCATGGAGGGTCTGATCGCGAAGACAGATGCGCCAGGATCCCAATTGTATCTCTCAAAACGCAACAAGGTGCCTAGCAAGCGTCCAAAGTCAGACGACGAGATCGGGGAGAGTAACGTCGGGGCTGAAGTGTCAGGGGCGGTGGCGCAAGAAGAGGGAAACGTTGCCAAGGGTGGCGAAGCCGATCGGACCCAGGCACTGGTGCAGAAGAGAAAAGGTCGGGCCGACGCTGAGGGAGTGCAGGTGAAGAAGCCAAAGCGCTCCAAGAAGGAAAGTGGGGCGGTTGCTGGTGCTGACGGGGTCATCGTGCCGAAGCTGTTTGATCAGTACGGTGGGGCTAAGGGTGTCTCGATGGTTGATCCTGTTGTGGTGATTCCAGATGATGCTAGCCCCCGCAACGCTCCTACGGATGTCGCGGCTTCCTCAAGTGGAACAAAGCTTCCGGTGCTGTCGGTTCCTGGTAGTCCGCACCTGTTTCCGTTGCAGATCACCGACGGGCTGGCTCTGTCCTTGTACAACATGCTAGTCCCCTTGGCTCTTAAGGAACGTCGGGCTGGGGAGCTGAACCGCCAGTTGTCAGAGATGGAGGCGAAGGTGTTCGGTTTGCAAGAGGAAGCGCATGGTGCCAAGGCGGCTCAGGAATTGGCAGAGAGGGAGCTCAAGGAGGCCGAGGCCGCTTTGGAACGGACTAGGAAGGCCGGGGAGGATCGTGCCGCAGCCCTAGAACGGGAGATTACCAACTTGAAGGCAGCCAATACATGTTTTGCTGAGAAATGCAAGAAGTGGGCGGAGAAAGAGGCGGGTGATGCTAAAGCTTCGTATGTACTATCTTTTCACAACCGCTTCCCTGACCTTCCCCTCGGGTCAATGTGGTTGGACGTGCCCGAAGGTGATCGCCCTGCAGGAGTTTGCATCGAAGATGAGGAATCGGATGACCCCGAGTCGGAGAAAGAGGAGGCATGATTCCCGACGTTTATTTTTTGTGTTCTTGTAATCGTTTTTATTTTGTGTTAACAGACTTATTTTGGGGGCTGCGGAGCCCCCTATTAGCTTTTTGCAAATAGAACTTCCCTTTATCCATTTATTGTGCTCGTACTGCATGGACTTGTGGATGTTGCATTTGATAACTGTCTTTGTGATCGTCAGAACCTGACGAGAGCTCGTTGGTTTAATGTAGATCGGTTTGGGAATCGAAAAGCCTATTAAGGCTTTAGATCGAGTAGGCCAATTAGATCTGTAGGGTCGGGCAATTTAAAAAGTATGTCAATTAAATACCGAAAGACCTATGAAGGCTTAGCAGACCAATATAGGGTTGAGATACTCCCCATAGGGTCGGGAAAGCTTAAAATGTAGATCAGTGTAAACACTGAAGAACCTATGAAGGTTCTGTAGATCAATGTGAAATTGAAATATTTCCCTTAGGGTCGGGAAATTTAAAATGTAGATCAATGCAAACACTGAAAAACCTATGAAGGTTCTGTAAATCAATGTGAAATTGAAATATTTCCCAAAGGGTCGGGAAATATAAAATGTAGATCAGTGTAAACACTGAAAAACCTACGAAGGTTCTGTAGATCAATGTGAAATTGAAATATTTCCCAAAGGGTCGGGAAATATAAAATGTAGATCAGTGTAAACACTGAAAAACCTGTGAAGGTTCTGTAGATCAATATAAAAGTGAAACATTTCCCATAGGGTCGGGAAATTGAAAATGTAGATCAATCAAGATTAGTAGGAAAAAATGTCGATCAGCTTGTCAGCTGACCTAGTTTGTAATACTTCAAAGATTGGAAGGCAAAAGAATATTTTGATTAACCCAAATAGGGGGGTCGGGCATTAATGATGCCTCATTAAAACCTTCTCGCGCCACCGAGGTAGGAAAGAGTGCATCCCCGACCAATAAGTACTTACAGACAATGCTTTAAAAAATTACAGGCATGTAAAATTATTCGAAATACAACTTCAGATGTTCGATGTTTCATGGTAGTCTTAACGAGTGCCCGAGCTGGTTTTGCAGACGATATGTCCCGCTCTTGATTTTTTCTATGATATTGTATGGTCCTTCCAAGTTCGGGGCGAGCTTGTCGAGGCTTTTGTCTTTGGTGTGCAGGAAGACGCGCCTCAAAACCTTGTCACCGACCTTAAACTCCCGACGGCGTACTTTAGATGCATACCGACTTCTCATAAGGGTCTGATAGTGCAAAGAGTTCAGCTGAGCGCGACTCCGTTTCTCTTCGATGAGGTCGAGAGCGAGCCGTCTGTCGTCTTCGTTTGTGTTTTCGTCATAGGTACCGGTCCTGAAAGATGGAAAAATTGACTCCGCCGGAGTGACCGCGTCCATACCATACACCAGAGCATAAGGTGACTCCTGGGTTACCGTCCGAGGTGTGGTTCGGTACGCCCATAACACTTCTTGTAGATAGTCTGGTCATTTACCAGCCTTTCCTTCGAGGTTCTTTTTGAGTCCGTCCAGAATGGTTCGGTTTGTGACTTCGACCTGCCCATTCGCTTGAGGATGGAATGGAGCAGAGAAACATTGTCTGATCCTGTGAGTTGTATAAAAAAATTTCATTTCTCCGCTGTCGAATTGCGGTCCGTTATCCATGGTTAGCCTCTGGGGTACCCCGAACCGACAACAGATGTTGGACCAAATAAACTTGATGATGTCTTTGGTCTTAGTAGCGGCCAACGGCTCGACTTCTACCCATTTGGAAAAATAGTCCACCGCCACCACGATCGTCTGTCTCCTGCCTGATGCCATCGGTAGCGGTCCTACAAGGTCAATTCCCCATCGGTCAAAGGGCAATCCCTCTGATATGGACTCTAAAGGAGCCGCGGGTACGTTTATTGCGTTCGCGAATCTCTGACAAGTGTCGCAAGTTTTTACTATTTGCCGCACGTCTGCTGTTATCGTAGGCCAATAAAATCCTACGAGAAAAATCCTCCTAATCAAAGCCTTGTAACCACAATGTGCCGCACCCTCACCGCCATGTAGTTCGGATACAATTATCTGCGACTCGTTGACTCCCAGACATCTCAACAACGGGCGGCTGAATGACTTCTTGTATAGTATGTCGCCCAGTAACGCGTAACCTCGGGCCTTGTTGCGAACCTTTTGAGCCGAAGCACCGCGCTAGGTAGTCGACCCTCGGTTAGGAAGGCTATGATGCCACGCCGCCAATCCGAAATTGTTACCGAGGAAACCTGGCAAGCGATTTCAGGTCGGTTATCGAGCTCCTGTCGCTTGATGATGGATGGATTTTCTTGCTCGGTTACCCAGGGAAAGTTGCTTGAGCAGGAAGCCATTGCTAAGGAGTCTGCCACCATGTTTTCGCTCATCGGGACGTGCTCGTACGTGATTTTGACAAACGAGGCAGCTATCACTCTTAGCGCTGCTAAGTACTGGACCAGATGCTCTTTTCTAGCTTCCGCAACTCCCGAGGCTTGGTTTATCAGAAGCTGGGAATCGCTTACGAGGCGTACGCATCCATGAATGAAAGTAGTCTATTTGATCTGATTATAGCCGGCGTACGCATCCATGAATGAAAGTAGTCTATTTCCCGAAGTCGAATCTACCAATTGGTCAATCCTTGGCATCGGGAAAGGGTCCTTCGGACACTCCCGATTGAGGTCGGTGAAATCCACACACATTCTCCACTTCTCGTTTTTTTTTCTTGACCAGAACGGGGTTAGAGGTCCACAGCGGGTAATTTTCTTCCTTTATGTGCCCGACACTGATCATCCTTTCGACTTCGCGTAAAATAATGTCGCCTTTTCCAGGGAAAAAGCCCGACGCTTTTGAGAGACCGGTCTGGCGTTTTTGTTGACAATCAGCCTGTGAATGACGCAAGATTTCGGGACTCCGGTTACGTCCCTTGAGCACCATGCGAACAAATATAAATTCTTCCGTAGTAAAGACAATAACTGCTCCCTGAAGGTCGATGATAAACAAACCCCGATCTGCAGAACTTTTCCTTCGGCAAATGGGTGTTGTTCGCATTTCTCGTCGGTAGTCAGATAGCTAGGAGCTTCCCTAGGATCATTAACAGGTAACGACCCCGGGGGGAGCCCCTTTAACTGCTATTCCCGCGCCTGAGCCATCTCTTGATCCTTCTTGGGTGCCAACGCTGCCCGGTAACACTCCCGTGCTACTTTCTGGCTACATCGGACTATACCTACGTTGTTGCCGATTACATATTTCAAATACTGATGGACTATAGATGACACCGCATGCATTCGTGATATCCATGATCTTCCAAAAATTGCGTTATGGGAAGCCGGTGCGTCCACCACCACGAATAGAACGGTGACCTCCTTCTTAAATGGGTCGCGGCCTAACTAAACGATGCCCTCAAATTCTCCTATAACGTCAGCTGCTGACCCCGTAAATCTCACTATGGTACGGTCTGACCGTGTGATGATCGGAGGTGTCCTAAACTTGGCAAAAGTGGATGCGAAGATTATGTTGGACGAACTACCAGTATCAACCAAGATGCGTCGGACTTCCTCCCCCGCAATGGTCGCCCCAATCACAATGACATCCTCGTGAGGGCCAGCTATATCTCTCATGTCGTCGTCGTCGAAATACAAGATCGGTGAGGGGACGCTTCTGGAGTGGGAATAAGGTCGAGCCTCTAATTGAGTGGTTAGGTTTACAATATGCCTTTTCCTGGAAGAGTGCGTGGTTCCTGCCATAGAATCTCCACCGAAGATAGTTAGAGATTCAAAGAATTCACAAAGGTTTCTGACATTACCGACGCTTTCCTCTGCTTCCTCTTCGATGATCCCGATGATGTTGCGGTTTGCTTCGGGGTCGAGGTATTCAATGGAAACATCGAAAGGGTCGGTTACCTCGGAGACGGTCATAGCGGTTTCGGGCTTCAGAATTATCACGACTTCCTTCAAAGTTGTACTCTGCTGGGCTTTTTTAACATATTCTAGGAGGTTTCCGTGCTCTATGAGCATCTGTATTTCTTTCTTGAGGGCTATTCAGTCCTTAGTATCATGCCCCACGTCTTCGTGATAGCGACAATAGCGGTTGTTCCTCTGGTCCCGAGGCGTTGGTATCGGGAAAGGCCTTCGATACATCCCGCTTTTCTTAGTTTTATCATAGATTGACGAAACACACTTTGTCAGGTCGGCGAAATAAGCAGGTCGGATCCACTTGTTAGATGTGGGTCTCGAGGCTGTTTGACTTGCCTGCTTCGGTTTCTGGCTCGGTTGAGCCGTAGGTTTGGTAGGTAAAGATTGGGTCTGATGTATTGTGCTAACGGGCTGGGTTGCTTGAGCGTAGCTAGATTGAGTCCCCTGTCTTATCACCACCGCCGCTTGCACGCTCTGCTGAATTTGTGCAGCCAGTTCGGACGCCTCGGTTTCTTCGATCAATATTTTCTTTTCCACTTGAGCCAGAAGGGCGGAAAAAGTGAATGCTTGCTTCTTAGTTACCGATTGCTTCATCGGTCCCGGGAGCAAACCCAAACGATATGCGGTTAACGCCACGTTTTCCTCGCAGTGGTCCAGGTCGGTCTTAGCATCGATAAAACGCCTGGTATAATCCCTGAGGCTGTCTCCCAACCTCTGTTTACAATTCATAATAGTGTCTTTGTTGGCTCGGAAGCTCTTGCTCCCGACGAAATGCTGCCTGAACATTGTCCAGAACATCCCGAAGTTTTTGATGCTGCCTTGTGGTAGTCGGTTGTACCACTTGGACGCCCAATCTCGGAAAGTCATCGAAAACGCCCTACATAGGAGTTTATCGTCATTGTCAAAACTCAGCATGAAATTTTTGAAGGCTTCCAGGTGGTTATCCGGATCCTTATTCCCATCGTACTTCTCCAACTTGGAGATATCGAACCGCTTCGGGAGCTGCCCCGCTAACATTTTGTCGGACAATGGGGACGCCCTCCAGTTCATCCCATATCCGAAAGCTCTGCCTCCGAGTCCTTCTGTCTGAACCCCGTATAGACCTTCATCCCCTAGATTAATGAACTGGCTGATGGTTCGGTACCCCTGGTTCTGGCTGTTCGAGGGTGGCCATTACACTTGGGGAAGTGCTACACGCTCTTCCCGACTGGCTGCGGGCATCTCTTCTTTCTCAAACGACATTGGGGTTTATTTTTCGGTGCTACCCTTTTTGTACTTCGGAGAGTCTGACCGAGGTCCCGGTGTCGTCGGGCACGATTTTTCTGTGCGCGTTTGCTTAGGCGTTCCCGCCGTCGATACTCCCTTCCCGATGAATCGTCCGAGGTGTAATCGGTAGAAATGCCGCGATGGTCCTCCGGGTACCGCTGCTTTCTGGTATTTTGCCCCTCCTCAGGACGAGGCTCCCGATAATACCTTACAGGTCGGGCCTCGATACGATGTCCCACAGCCGGGTTGCCTCCGCTGCGCTCATTCACGAACGGTTCTTTGCCTTTTCCTTCCCGAACCCTTTTCTCGTCTAGCGTCCGCTCTCGTTCAACGTTCAGCCTAGCGATATCTTCCAGGAGCTGTCTTCGGGTCATGATAAGGGTTGATCGTTTGTCCCAACCTTGGACATAGCGCTCTCGACCCGGGGCTCCTTCGCCCTCGGATAACGATACGGCTCGAGCTATTTCTCACCCGACCCTCTCATCTACAGCCTCGTCATTCATCTTTTCAATCGTGATTTTCAAAAAAAAAGATTCCTTTTGGGTATCACGTTTTCCCAAAGACGGCGCCAATGATGAGTGAATAAATGATTTATAGAATATCTCGGATCTAGAATCTGATGTGTCTAGAGAGAGAGTGTAGAGAGAGAAAGTGCAAAGAGAATAGAATAATACGGAATATCTCACCTACCAAGAAAGTGGGTCACCTTTTATAGTAAATGAAGGTGGGCCCTTTAATGTCCTTGGTGGGCTGTTTCTATTATGATTTTGGTCCCTCAGTAAATACATTGTTTACAAATTTGCCTCTAAAGGATAGTAAATTCAAGAATAGTCCTATCAAGTATTTTATATTAATACTCAACCCCTTATTACTTATTCTAACGAATTATCTCCTTATCAATCTCGACCCCTGCCACCGTCACGGGTAGGAGTACGGCTTCGTGTTTTCATCTTTTGTATGGGTTCAAAGACAAGCGAATTAGAACGATCTGAATCAGTGTTTTCGCCATGATCTTGGCAAAATTTGAACACCGCAAATTTTGAACCCATGTCATGATCTTGGCCGATTTTAAACACATCTTAGAAGATATCGCAAATGTGATGTCATCCTCATTGTAATGGCGGAAACTATCATATTTTTTCCATGATGATGGCGACGAACATCATCTGAACGCCATCAACGATTGGAATCTGGATCTTTTGGATTTTTTTGAAAACGAGTTAAAAAACAAAAAAAAGTTATTGTATACTTCTTTCATCTCAAAACGTTTCTGCAAAGGAACATATTCTTTGTCTATTTTGACCATGATGTGTGGCACCAGAGGCTTGGCCACATGAGTGAAAAGGGTTTGAAAATTATGTCCTCGAACGGGAAGCTTCCAGGTCTTATGTCAATCGATATAGACATGTGCAAAGATTGCATAATTGGAAAACAAAAAAATTTGAGTTTTCACACGAGTGGCAGAACCCCAAAGAGAGAAATGCTGAAGCTTGTTCACTCTGACGTTTGGGGGCCAATAACTGTTTCATCTATTGGAGGGAGGGAAACACAACTTCGTGAATTTTATCGATGATCATTCTCCAAAATTATGGGATTATTTTCTAAAGTATTAATCTAAAGTGTTTGATGTTTTTAGGAGATGAAAATTTATTGCTGAGAATGAGACAGGTCTAAAGACTAAAAAGCTCAGAACCGATAATGGTGATGAATATGAGGACACCAGATTCAAGAAGTTTTGCTATGAGCTCGGGATCAAGATGAAGAGAACCATACCAGGCACAACTCATCACGATAATATTGTAATATGTATGGATATAACGTTGATAGAAAGACCCAGAAGCATTCGTATACAATCTGGTTTACCGAAGTAGTTCTGGGTGGAAGCCGTCAACAAATTGGCTTACCTGGTTAACTGAGGCCCATCGGTTTCCCAAATAACATAGAATACCCAAGGAGGTATAGAGTGGTAAGGATATAACATTATCACATCTAAGAGTTTTTGGTTGCATAGTATATGTTCATATAAGTGATCAAGGCAGGAACAAGCTTGATCCCAAATCGAAGAAATGTTTCCCGATCGGATATGCCGAAATGAGTTTGGTTATCGTGTTTGGGATGAAAAAACAAGAAGATGATACGAAGAAAAAGACGTGATCTTCAATGAAACAGTGATCTACAAAGATAGACATGACACCGAAGAAAATGACCCAAAGTCCTACAAATCAGTATTTGTAGATATCGAGGGGTTACTAGATAGTCAAAAAATAAAACCGATCAGATTAACTCTTCAACAAAGAGAGTCACTTGGACAGACCGATCGGCAGCAGTCTGACACCCTATAGCCGACGAAAGTAATTCTTATTTTGAGAATATTTTCCCGACTCTATATTCCCAACTAGAGATACTTGAACTATCTGTTACTGACCGATATAAGAGAGCCTGAATGCTATGACGAAACTTGTCAGACCAGTGATGCTAGCAAGTGGAGACTTGCCATAAAATATGAGATGAAGTCTTTAATCTCAAATGAGACATGGGAACTAGCTGAAGTTACCCATGGGTAAGAATACTCTTAATAATAAATGGGTGTACCAGGTAAAAGATGAGCATGATGTATCTAAGAGATACAAAACCCGACTAGTTGTCAACGGGTTCCAGCAAAAGGGATGAATTGATTACACCGATATTTTTGCTCTAGTTGTGAAGCTCAATACTATAAGATCAATGCTGAGTATTGTTGCCATTGAAGACCTTTATATTGAATAATTAGACGTGAAGACTGCATTTATTCACGGGGACTTGGATGAGAAGATATACATGTATCAACCAGAAGGTTTTTTAAAAGAAGGAAAAAAACATGGTATGCAGACTCAAGAAAACTTTGTATGGTCTAAAACAAGCTCCAAAACAGTGATACAAGAAAGTTGGCGGTTTTATGCACAAAGAGAGTTTTCAGAAGTGTAATGCTGACCATTGTTGCTATTTCAAAAGATATAAGTCCAGTTATATTATTTTGATTCTCTATGTTGATAATATGTTAGTAGCAGGTTCAGATATAGATGATATTGAAATATCGAAGCATCAATTGTCAAAAGAATTTGACATGAAGAACTTGGGTCCGACGAAGAAGATCCTTGGAATGTAAATCACAAGAGATAAGTATCAAAAGGTTTTACAGTTATCTCAGTTAGAGTACATCGATCGTGTTTTGCAGATATTTAACATGGGGTATGCCAAGCGAGTTAGTACACCATTGGTAGGTCACTTTCGTTTATCCGAGGAGAAACTCCCTCAGACGGAGGAAGATAAAAACTTTATGGCTAAGGTTTCTTACGCCTTAGCTATTGGGAGTTTGATGTATGAAATGGTCTATACGAGACCATACATTAGTCATGTAGTGGGAGTTATAAACATGTATATTTCAAACCCATGGTAAATTCATTGGGAAGTTGTAAAGTGGATTTAGAGGTATCTACTAGGCACCACAAGAAAGTGTTTGTAATTTGGTAATTGTGAGTTAAAGGTACACAACTACGTAGATGCATATTTTTGAGGTGAAGTTGATTGTCGGAGAAGCACCACGGTTATATATTTACTGTTAGAACTACAACTGTTAGTTGGATGTCAAAGTTACAGAAAATTGTCACTCTATCAACAACAGAGGCTGAGTATGCAGCATTGACTAGTAAAGAGATGATATGGCTTCAAGTTTTGTTAACTGAGATATGAATCAAACAGAATAAGAACGTTCTGCATAGTGATAGTCAGAGTGCAATTCAATTGGCGAAGAATTTAACATTTCACTCAAGAACCAAACATATCAGTATTCGTTGTTATTTCATCAGATCTTTATTGGAAGATGAGGTGCTAATACTGGAAAAGATCCAAGGAAGGAAGAACTCTGCTCATATGTTGACAAAGACAGTAGTCATTGAAAAAGTGAAGTTATTTTTAACTTGAGTTGGTCTGCAAGAGTAATAAGACCAAAAAGGTCTGCTGCATAGATCAAGGTGGGAAGACAGGTAAAACCAGTCTTCAAGTGGGAGATTATTAGACTCGTTAAAGAGAGCTTAAAATTTTTAAATTTGAAAAGATAATAATTTAGTGAGTCATAAATTACTCATTAAGGACTCTATCGTTTCTTCTTCTTCTTTGTGTTAAAACTCTCTAGAAAAACCAAAAGCAGGTTTTTTGTGAATGTATCAAAAAGAGAGAGTCACAGATTCCTTTCTAATAAAATTGATCAACAGCAAGTCCGGAGACGTAGACACAGTTTTAACAATTTGTGTGTTTGATCTTACTACTAGGTTTATTTTGTGTTTGATCTTACTGCTAGGTTATTGTGGTTCCTAACAACATATTGTTATTATTTGTCTTCCACTAATCTGATTACATTATCTTTTGCGTAAGATCCCAACACCTATAAATAAAATAAAATTTGATAGTTATTCCAAACAGATATATAGATCATATAAAAAAGTTTTTTTCGAACTTTACTCAATTCAAAATTATGATACAGTTTCTAAATCAATATCATCTAACATGTTTTGGTTCAATGCACAAAATAGCTAAATCATTCAATTAATTGTAATCAAACACTAACAAACAAAAAATAAATATAAAACTAACTTATACAATTTATTTACTTTATTATTTTATTGGTAAGTGAAATAGAAGATGAAAAGAGATGAACGGACGAACAACAATAATAATATAGAACTAATAATTTGCGAAAGAGTAATGTTTTTTAATAGAAAATTCTAAATGACTATTAAACATATACATATTAGAGTTGAAGAGGGGAGAACAATTGATGTTATATATATTATCGATATAAATAAGTCCGTCAATATATTTTATTTTATTTTTTATAAAAATAAACAAAAAATCGATACCCAAATATATTATAGGCTTTGAAAAAATTGCGGTCGCACTCCAATTCTACCATTTTGGACCAGGTCTGCTTCTGAAATACTCCATTAAGAGCCTCTCCAACAGCTAATCTATAATTTAGGTAGATATAGATTAGATTATGAGACTTAATCTATAATTAAGTTAGTTTTATATTTTCGTAACTTGTGTGAAAAATAAGGAAAAAATATATCGATTGTGTAACCGTCTAGGTAAATATAGATTATGAAAATAAAATCTGTAAATTTAAACTATGTTTTAGATTAACTATTGGAAAATATTTTTCTAAAAATAATAAATATTTTTAAAGATAACTGTGAAATAATTTGGGATGCTCTAAAAATCCTAAAATGATCAAAGTTGGGTTTCAAGTCTTCGATAAAAAAAAACCTAACCCGACCTTTAGATCGGACCCGTTTAAAACATATGATATTAATGGTGATATATGATTATTAGTAATAAATACACAGTAAGTCTAAATCGTTTTCTTGTTTCTCACTTTTAAACCGTCACTAACATTTTAAGAAGATTCAATTTTTTTTAGTTTTAATTAATTTTAAACATCAAAAAATTTAAACGGGAACAAAACACAGTGAATATAAATAAATAGATCGGGACAGACAGACTCAAACACATCAAACGAGTAGTAAAAAGTGTGTTCGAAATTAAAGATATAAAATATAAAATATAAGATTTTAGATTTTTAATTGGAATTTTTAAAAAACTATAAAAACAAATATTAAAAAAAATTATGAATACAAATAAAACATTATATGAAAGCTATATTGTTAAAATAATTATTAATATCTAGACAAAACCTAATCCAACTTTAATAAGGTTTGTTAGGTCGAATTTTAACTATTCAGATGAAATAATGGTCGATGATTGACGAACATTTATCAGAAGATTGTGAGAGGTAATCAAAGCTTTAGATTTTTACTTTATTTTAAAAATAAGGTTAACAAGAAAGAATCGAAAAATGATCAATCACACAACAAACGATTTAACGTTGTTCGGATCGTTAAGAAATCTTACGTCTACAGATAACATACACAATATATTTATAGGAGGTTAAAAAAAAACTCTCAAAATCTAAATATTCAATCATTCAACTTTGTTACAAAACTCTTTTATGAGATTACAAAGAGAAACCATGAATCTCAAAATATATATTCAAGTGTTTATCTTTCACTACACTTTCTAAAAGTGACTCGCCAATCTAATAGTCTCATTGTTAGTTGTCACGCCACGCCACGCGTTATACTTATATTGTTTAAAGACTTAGGGAAAACGTTATTTCCCAATAGACGCTCTAGATTAAATCACATTAATCAATGACTATAATAAAACCATGATCGTAAAATAAAAAATTTGATAAATAGAAAATCAAGATTAATAACAAATCTAATTAATATAAAAAAAACCAAAATATGAGACCTAATTAAATGGAAAGCTGCCAAAAAATAGAAAAAAAACAGTTCGATCAAGAACTTAAGCACATCTTCATCAGATCTAGACACTAATTAAATAATATAGATTATAGGCATTATTTGCCAAAGTGTAATGAATATTAGCATCTTATGTTTCTGAAGGTTTGCATTAAATTGACCTCTTTGTGAGTATGAAAATAAAGAGTTGTACATGCAAAAAGAAAATATAGTAAAAAGTTGGTGGATCATTTTGTTTGTATAGGACTTGGAAGTCATGATATTTGTAGCGGATATTTGAGATAAGATGGTGAAACATTGTCGATGGGATAGAGGACACGTCATCGAACATTCTTGTATTCCTCTCTTTTGGGATGTGGTATATCATAACAAAACCGAGTGCACCAGAGTCCAATAGATATTAGTTTGTAGTTAGATGGACCAATCTTGGTCTGCTATGGAAAACCTATTTTTATGTCTTTTATTTTAGACACGCTTGAGTATAAGATAGCTGAGTGATCTTGTCGTGCTATTACAAAAGATACAGTTGGGGGAGTATTAAAAACCTTATGCGTTTAATTTTTTTTTTGTTATTTTCCTAAATAGCTTACCAGTCAGTGAATGAGTGTATGAGGATATTGTATTTGTTCTATATGAGATTGGCACTATCGACTCGGTGTATGTTTGACGAGTATAATGATAAATATTGTTAATAGTGTAGTTAATTCTCCTCTGGTTGGTTAGCCAATGTAAGATATCTTCTTTGTCTGTGGTGATGTGCGCAAGGGGGCTCACGGAGGAGGTTACAAATTTTTTAAAAGTTTCTAAGGTACCTTATGCTCTTAGACCTAACCTGCGTAGGCCAATTTTATGGTCCATTGGAAAAAATATCCGGTACTTTACAATTATTATTCAGTTTAAAATTTCATATTATATCATACTCATATCAATTTTACAGATGTCGGGAAGAGCTATAGGTCATAACAGAGTGAGGCAGACTCTTCATTATCCATGTATGCTTTTAATAAACTTGAGGCTTAGATTTCTAAGAGTGGGATTTTTCCTTCATCCGTCACTAGAAGAGGACCATAGAGAGAGGTTCTAAAAATTATTTTTTAAAATATTTTTAGATTTTATCTAGTCATACCAAATTTAGGTGGTTTTACCACTCAAAATTGACCAAAGGTATTTAATGGTAGTTGTCTAATTTTAGATTGTTAAGTCTATTATCCTAAGGTCACCCTTTTGTGAATGCTAAATTATTTTTGTCCGTACAACCTTGGCTCCCAATTCTTTTTATCTCATAGCCAGAAAGATGAATCATTTAAGGTATCAGAAGAGTTCTTTTAGAAATTTGGTGAGAAATATATACATGGACGACCAATATTTGGCCAACGAACTAAATAACCTTAATTCATTGTAATCTACCAACATATGGTGGATATTTTGAAATCTATGATCCTATACGAGATATGACTTTGTCAAAAGGGGGCCAAAATTATTGTATGTTAGTCGGCTATTTTTTAGAGGGATGTCAGGATAACGAGCAAAAAATGTTCCATTTTCAAAGGCTGGTGTGTTTGTGAGATATAGATTTATGATGATCGTTTACACCATAAAGGAAAATTTTAACTTTTTTGAGGTTTCATATAGAGTTCATAGATGAGAGATAATTTAGTTATTACTTTCTTGATAAGCTTAGAAGAGTATGAATCTGCATGACTAAAGATCATTATATCATCTGCAGAGCATGAGTTTATTATCTCCCATTTTTGGAACTTCCACTAGAATTTGAAAGTTTGGTCTAAACTTTTTTTAGGACCCTAAAAAGTCTCTATGTCTGAGGTCTTTTTTACCTCTTTGAAAGAGCCATAAGGGTTTTCGTTGATGTTTATTTTACAAAAAGAGGTTGAGATACACTGAATGATCCAAGATATCAATTCAAAATAAAATTTCATTGAAATTAGGATGTCTAGGAGGATGTGTCGTCAAACATTATCCAAGGCCTTCACTAGGTTTATTTCTAGGGAACGTATGAGACCTTTACGATTGGTATGATGACCTGTAAGAAGTTTTTGAGTGGATAATTATTATAAAAGATGTTACACTCAATGATGAAAGTATATTGAGAAGTGTCAATAAGAGATGGGGGATATTTTTTATACGATTGACTTGGATGCTGAGATGATATTGTAGATGATGTTTCAGCAAACGATTAGCCAATAATATGCCACATTGGTAGGGGAGTTAGTGTATGATATAAAGACTATTAGAATTTTATTTTAGTTAGGGTCTATGCATTTGAACTGAAAATTTGATTGACCTAATTGCATAGGTCTAATCCTATAATTGACCAGGTGGATTTGAATAAACTAGATTTATATCCATTAGGTCCATGCGCTTTGTTGTTTTCTACACTTAATAAAGAAATCTAGATTTCCTCAATAGTGATTGATCGCATCATATGTACCTATTTTAAATGATTAGATCTAATGTTTATGAAAAGTTGACTATCTTAATATCGTGACTAGGAAGGTTTTTCAGACTAAAAAATAGTTAAATGGTTAACAAATATATCAACAACCATTTAGGGTGTGTAACAATAAATGCATATACTATTATTGATTCAAACAATATTATTTTAGAAGATGTGAGTTGTGATACTATTTTGAAAAATTTAGTGTTGAGATTACCTAGTCTGGCTAGATCTCTCACGATTTTGTTTTGAGAAAATATACTTCTGCTTTACAAAAGAGAATGAATGTTTTGGAAGCATTTATTTTGATGAAGACGAGGATTGGGTCCATACATATATTTGATTAGGTTTGGAATAATTATATTTTGGTTTTAGATTTTTTTCGCTGATGTTAATGAGTTATCATTGGTTAAATGAGGTATTTTTATACTAGATGGGGTTTGGTAGATATAATGGACATATCAGAACGATCAACGGAGAGATTTTATCTTGAAGAATGGTTTTATTATAGTCATGGTCGATTTACCACATATTGAATAAGCAAAATGGTTTTTTTAGTGGTGGTACTATGAAGATCAATATGGAAGGTGGTTGTTGTATATCTGAAGTTTGAGATAACCCATATTGTGCATAAGACGTAGGGTAGATGTCATCCAATGAACTTTTAATGAGAGTCCGATCAATTTTTTAAGAGATTGGATTAATACGTTGTTTATTTGACCAAAAGTAATAAAAACCCGTTTCTGAAGATAAAAAGGTTCACATGAAGTCAATGATGAAAGAGTTTAATAGGTCTAAAATTTATGTTCGGTCCTTTTGGTTTACATATGAAATTAAAGTCATCTAAAATATCCCAAGGGTTGTTTGAGTGGGATTATGCCAATGACAGTAAAATTTTCCAAAATGGTATGTGGTCATTAGCATCACTAAGGGTGTGTATTATAGTAAGGTAAAAGTTAATGGAAATAGATATGTGTTTTACCTTACAATTTATGAATTGGAGGACTGGTTGTTATTGAATATACTAGGGTTCTAAGAAAGCCAAAGTTCATCTCTGAGATATGTAGAGTGATTATTTTTATAATTCGAGTAAGAGACTATTGATCAAATAATGTCTTCCATTTTTGGCTCACGCACTCTAGTTACAACTAAAAAAGTTAAGGTAATATGGTTACAAAAGACAAAAGTAGTTACGTATGTCTGATGAATAAGGTCATTTAACCCTCTAACGGTCCATGATTCTATTATTATATATGATTTAAAGAGAGAAACTTATTGAGTGTTACCACTGATCAAGAAGCGTATCGTCTCATGTCAAAATTTTACTTCCTCTCAAAATTTTCATTATCGAGCTGGAATTGGAGAGAAAATGACTTTGTATTTTTTGGGTGGCACCACGTTCTCCATATCAGGATCTATATCTATTGAGATCGGGATATGTTGGGCATGTGCGGAATCATTCTGGGCTGTGTGATAGAGACCTCATTCTTCAAAGGCTAGAAGAAATATTTCATAGTTGGCATATATTTCTCCTGAAAAAGTGGAGGTTAAGGTATCCGCTCAATAAATATCTTCTACTAACGTTGGATTTCCTTCAAAGATCAATTCATATGAAGTAAGATCATCTGAGGTGATGTACATTATATTATCCTTTGTAAACAAGAGGCCAATCAAATATTTTACAAGACGGTTCAGTTTGACCAAGAATGGCTTAGAGAACTACCAAAATATTGTGGCATGTGTTGCTTATAGAAAATGGACTTCTATAAATTACTTACATATGATATCATGAGGCACAAAACTTAAACTTTTGACAATGTTTGGATCAAATGAAATAACATATAAAAATAGGTGAAACATACACATGAGATTTCTAGGTAAACCTATGCGTATCATTCTTATCACCCTACATATAATTCTATTTATATTGCAGATAAGAATCTTCATATGGATCATAGTCATACAAACAAACACTTTTATTACCATCTTCAAAGGATAATACCCCCAACAAACTGAAGATCTCAGACCCGATAATAAAAAGATTAAAAGATTGGAAATACAATATATAGATAACATTGAATACATAACTACTATCCATTACCAAACCAAATATATAATTTATAACCTAAAACTGGAATAATATTGACTCTTGGAAGGAGAAACAATCTCAATAGGTACTTTAAATATAACAACAAAACCGGTAATCTTACAAGGGAATATCAAACCTTGAAAGATGAGATCCAGAGTCTCGTTGGTGATATTACCTCATTATAAAAATTTGAGCTCATGCGACACCAAAAATCAATATTCCATAGTAAATTCAAAACCGCACGATGCTCGAAGAGAAATAATATGGTCATATACTGCTAGAGCATCATCTTCTCTTATAAAATTTAGATAAATTTATAATAATAAAAGTTACAGTACCAAAAAAATCTATATTCAAGACAGTGAAGAGAATATTGTCAAAATAGTTAGTCAAGAGCGTCGTAAGAAGACAAAGTAACGTAACAAGACGAAAGTCTTAGCAAAGCATATACTAATGGATGACCGACGCCAAATGATATTCAACCAAACATATAAAGAACTGAAAGATATCAGAATATTTAACAAAAATATAATATATATTACTAGAATACCCATGCCAGTTAAAGGGTACAATGTTAATCTTTTGTAAGAAATGACTCACATGTGTCATAAGATACACGTGTCATACACCCTTATAAATTAGGAATAAATTAGCTATAAACAGGAGATCCATAAATTATAAAAAATATTAATTCATTGATCAATAATACTACTCTTGATGAGTTTTAGTTTTATCTATATAAGAATCTCTTAAGAAATTAAACTATTTCATCATTTTTTACGCCGTTTTAGAAAACTTTATATTCAAAGAAATTATTTATTTAGCAAATGGTGAAGTTTAGATCGAGAGTCCGAGAAGGAATACTTGAAGAGTGTGTTAGTTTTTTTCTATTAAGGAGTTTGCCAATGTTTGTTCTCATTGATAATAAAAATAGTAAAGTACCAAGAATTGGACAACAATATTATGCACTATCTTTGGAGGATAAAGTTTATTATAAAAAATATAATAGTTAATTTGATTGATGAATCCTGTTACATTTAGTTGATGATGATGAATTCAATCTGTCATTTACTAACGAATATTTAGTGGATTATTGATTCAACATAAGATGTTTTGTTGATAACTATTTTGATTAATGGGGTAATTATGAGACGAGTGTTAGTTGATACTATTAGTTCAACTAATGTGATTTATAAGATAAGTTATGATAAAATTATTGGTGTTACGCCATTTATGAAAAATAATAAGACATTAATTAATGTTTTTGGGATGTCAAATGATTGTGAAAGAGAAATTAAATTAGATGTAACTATAGAGAAAAGAGAATTAAAAAAGATTGTTACTACATTGTTTATGACATTTGAGGCTCCAAATTCATATAATACTATTTTAGGACGACCTTGTGTATATAAAATGAAATTGGCAGCGTCATCGTTTGATTAATGCTTTAAATATACGATTAACGGACGAGTATGGATAATTTGAGGAAACCAGCAAGCATCCAAGAATTGTTATTCTTTGTTTTTAGCTCCAAAGAATGTGATAATTTCACAATGTTAAAATCTTATAGGAGATGTGGTGATATAAATGTCATATGAAACTTTTTTTAGTAACAGATAAGGGTTAAATCGATGATCCGTGGGAGGTGTTAAATGAAACTGAATTAATAAAAAAGATAGAGGATTTATTTTAATAGACGGTAAAATTGTGAAGATTAGAGGAGAGATTAAAGAGATAAAAGATTGAAGATGATTTTAAAAAAAAGTTGATAATTTTTTTAAGAGTATATATATATATATATATATATATATATATATATATATATATATATATATATATGTTTTTACATATAATATTTCTGATTGTACTAGATTTATCCGATCGATCCTTTATCGTGATTAGAAATAGATAATAAGATGAGACATATCCGCAAAAAATAGATTTTTTTTGGTTGAAAAAAATCTGAAACTATTGTTAAATAAGTTGATCAATTATTAAAAGTAATGCATCTTATAAAATTTAAGTATCCAACATGGTTAACAAACCGGTTTTCAGTTAAGAAAAAACATAAGCATTGAAGGATGTGTGTTGATTTTATTAATCTTAATCGAGATTGTCCACAAGATGCTTTTTATTTGCATATAATTGATCAATTAGTGCATACAATGGTTGGTCATGAGTATCTATTTTTCATGGATGCTCATTTAGGTTATAAAAAAATTGAAATAAATCTGAATGATGTATAAAATATTATGTTCACGATAGAAAAAGGTTACACTGTTTAAAGCAATTCTTTTTGTTTAAAAATGTAAGACTCTGATATAAACGACTTGTTAATGATATATTTTCTAAACAGTTAATCGGAAATTTGAAGACTCATAAAATGTATACGATAGTTAAGAATTATGAAGGAAGTGAACGCAACCAACATTATATAAAACCTTTCGGGAAATTTAAAGAATATAATCTGAATCTGAAACCACTCGAATGTTATTTTGGAGTAAAATTATGTAAGTTTCTCGATTTTTTAATGAGTCAAAAAGAAATTTAAGCTAATCCAAGTTAGTTGAAAGAACCATTAACAAGTTAATGGTAAGATTAATTGCTTTGTCAAGATTTATCTCAAGAGTGGTGGATAATATATATATATATATATATATATATATATATATATATATATATATATAGACATTTTAGGAGGGGCTAAGAGATTTGCTTGGACGGATGATTGTAGGAATGCATTCAATGATTTGAAAAATATTTGAGTTTGCTTGAAATTTTGAAGACACTAAAAAAATGGAGCCTTTGCTTTTATATTTACTTATATCTAATTGTATTGTTAGTGAAGTGCTAGTAAGGGAAGAAGGGGGAATTAAGAAATCAATATATTATATATAAGATATTAGGTAATGCTAAAACTAGGTACTTATATTTAGAAAATTTAACTCTTCGTTTAGTTGCATCTACAAAGAAAATATAGTCATATTTTCAACCTCATGTCATTATTGCTAGAACTTATTTCTCGTTAAAAAGTGTGCTTTTTAAAACAAATATTTGTTGAAAGATTAACAATATGGTTGATCGAGTTGTGTGAATTAAAATTCAGTTTGGTCCAAAAATAATAGTTAAGGGACAAGTGATGGTTAAATTTATGAATGATTTTCAAGAAGAAATAGGTAAAATAGAAGAAGATGAGCTGATGTAATATAATTTTAGGGATACATGACAGATTTTTCGAGTTGATGGGTCTTCAAGTGTAAATGATAGTGAAGCTCGTATTCTTTTGACAGTTCCAAATGGAGATAAAATCAAACAAGCCATTAAATTATGTTTCTTGCTACTAATAATGAAACATAATATGAAGTTGGTTGGTTGGAAGTGATTAGCTCGTATTCGTAGAGAAAACATCTTTTATTTATTATATAATTCTTAATTTGTGGTTGGTCATTCTCAAATTTGTTTTTGGAACAAAGCAAGAAAATATGAGAAAAAATTTGGTAGTAGTGAAAGAAATGAAAAGAAATTATACACGCAAGTTTCCATAGTAGAAAATAAAGAAGCGAATTTCTTAGCAAAATTGAGTTGTGTAAAGGATAATGTTTTGCTAATAATACAAGAGATACCATTATTTTTTAGAAATATTAAAAATGGTAGGTATTATAAGTAGATGATAATAATGATTGTGGATGAAAATATATACTTTTTTTAAAGATGAAATTTTATTATCAGATAAATCTCAAACTTGCTGGTTACGAGTGTGTGTGTGTGTGTGTTGTAAATTGTATTTTCATTTATGGAATTTTATACAAAAAATGTTATACACGACCTTCATTAGGATGTTTGGAAAATAATTAAGATTTGCTCATTTTAAAGGGTGTGCACGAGGGTGAAGTGTCTGCGCATTATGGATACTGTGGATTGATACAACATTTTCTTTTACCAAAATTTTATTCGCCGACACTTCCTACTGACGCAAAAATTTTGGTTGAAAATGGTTATCGTTGTCAATGTTTTTCTAATTCAAGTCATATTCACAATTAGGCGATGTATCAAATCCTTCTCCGTGTCTGTTTGATATATGATGGATCGATCTAGCAGGACCATTTCCAGTATCGATAGGAAGAAGGAAATTTTTTACAGTAATTGTTAATTATTTTGAAAAAATAGATTGAAGCAAAGGCATTAACAAGAACCACATCCCAAAAAGTTTGTGAATTTCTACAGTCTTGTATTTTGAGTCATTATGGAATTGTTAGGTCGTTAATAACATATAACGACCCTTGGTTTCAATATGACAAAGTGATAACTTTTTGTAACAAATATGGGATATAATAATATTTTTCTACTCCATACTATCCACACAAAAATGGTTAAGTAAATGTTACAAAGAATTATCTTACATTGGATAAAAAGAAAGTTAGAATGGACGAAAGGAAAATGGTCAGATGTCTTTAATTAATTTCTATGAGCATATTGAACAACTCCTAAAGCTGCAGGAAGTGAAACACTATTTGTTATGGTTTATGGCATGGAAATTATGATATTTAGTTATATGGTTCAATTATAGTCATCAGAGGAATATGATATGGAAAAGTAGATTGATGTTGATTTAATGAGGAAATGACGCGCCAATCTTAGCTTAGAGTGAAGCATTTTATAACGTTGATACAGAGTCATTATAATGCAAAATTAAAGTTAGAATTGTTTGGAATAGGATTTGGTATTATGGAAAATACTTCAATGAACAAGACACATAATTACCGACAAATTGGATCCAAACTCTGATGACCTTCTAAGGTATTTTGTAAAGAACCTAAGATATCTTATAGATTAATTGATATCGAATAAAATCCATTGAAATATCATTCGAACATTCATCATTTGAAGTTCAATACAGATGAAATAAAAATTGGTAAATGTATTTTACTTACAGATTGTAAGACATTTTTATGACTAGTACCAATGAAATATATTTTTTGTTTGTTATTGATGAAATATTTTAATGTGTAATTGATAATTAATATTCATAAGTAATTTACATACGATATTTTTTAATTTGTTTTTAGAAAATGTGGAGGAGGTTAACAATTAATATATAGATTAATTCAAATACAGTCATTAAATAACATTATTATGAATAAAAAGTGATATAAGATAGAAAATTAAAAGGAAATTATAACTAATAAGTGAATATAAATATAAGTTATACCTAGTTGAAAAGAATATGTTAATGCTATAGAGGCCATGTTGTCAATGCTTTAAGATACAAATATGGTTATAAGAAAAACCTAGATGTTAAATTGTAAATGGACACGCACTAAAAACAAAACGAATGTAAATTTAAGTTAAGTCTAACTGAGAAGTGTAAGAAGATATACTACTTTTTTACATGTGAAACAAAATTATAAGTGTATTACAGTTTAAAACTAACTTTGGGAAACCTAACAATAAGATCATGAATATTAAGATATACGAATTGATATAAGAAATAAAAAAAATTAGGCCAAGCAATCATGATAGCATCATGACATAAACATAAAATAAAAATATAACAACTAGATCCTAGCCACCAATAGTTCTTAGAAGATGCAAAAATTGAATAATTAAAATAGCAATGAGATGAAAGCCAACAAAAGTTGCAAGCTAGTTCATGTATAAAAACCAACAGTTAAGAGTAAGTAAAAATATGTTAAGTGGAATGTGAGCGGGAGATTTGTTTGTTTGTAACATCATCATAATTGATTTCATTATTTTTGTTGTCATTTTATCTACATTTGTATCTTTGGATTTTTGAAGGTTAGTTTTGAGAGACATGCCTAGTTTCTTTTGAGTCTTGATGGCACTGTCAGAGATGTTTGATATAAAAATTGATAGTCTTTGAGAATTTCATCAAAATATGATCTTATATAGACTTTTTTGTGTATATTGTTACAAGTATCATTTTCAGTATAACTATACACCGTTGGTTCACCAATTATGCAGCCTTTTGAGAACTTGTTGAGTTATGTTTTTCTAGAGTTTTCAAAAATTTATTTATTTAGAGTTATTGGCATTTTCAACATCAAGTTTCAGTTGTTTTATTTTTTTCTTATAAAAGGGTCTTTAAGGATTGAAGTGTGGTAAGTTGCCCATAATTTGAGTGTAAGTCATTTTCAACCTATAATTATTTCTCTGACCATTTATTCTCAGCAGCTTTCAATTTTTTAATGACTATAGATTACTCTGATATTATTATTTTTTAATTCTATTTGCCCATCAACAAAAATAATTAAAGGAAGTTGAGTAGTATTCAAGATCTTCGTTTAGTCAAGGGTAAATTCTCTGCGGGCGAGGAGTATAGAGTTGAATGAGCACTATAATAACATTTTATAGATAAACATTAGTTAATTTTTTTAAAAAGAATATATAATTATGTTGTAAATCAGTTAGAAAATATTTTACCTCCATTTAAAGTTATATTTACCGATGCAGAAGATCAATACTTGAAAGACTTAATGAATAGTTGTTTGGACATTTTGCTATAAAGCGCGAGTGAGTGAATGTGGGGGTATCGACAATGAATCACCTATATTAAAATTTTAATGATGGAATAAGTTTTACTACTAACATTAGCATATGGGATATATAAGTACTCGTTATAATTTAATAAAATAAAACTAGCAGCGTTCGGTAAGAGTATTTGGATTAATTAAATCAATATACATGGATTTCAGTGGTGAATGAGTAGTAGGTTGATTTGAAATGAAAGTTTTTTTAGGAATAAATTTTTCAATAATTTTCCTATTCTTCGTATCTGCGTGATTTTTGGATGAAGTGGTTGGCGAAAGAGCACGACATTTTTTGGGAAGATTGGTACGTAGGTAGTTTGGTACCTTTTCTTTTAACTTATTTTTATTTTCTTTACTTTCTTCTTCATTTGGTTGTTTTGTTCGTTATCGTTTAGGGATTTTGAGATCCATGCTCCATTCATGCTCATCTTTACGAAGATTTACTATATCATTGGTAATAAAAGCGTTAGTTTTAACACCATGATTTGGTAATCTTCGGAAAGAAAATAATCGTTACTGTCCAAAATATAGAGTAAAACAAGTTATAATGAGTGAAAAGGTTTTCAAATTTATATGTTCAAATAGGTCCAGATGTGATGGAAAGTTCGTCAAAATAAGTAATTTGGGCATTTAAGTTTTCAAATATTTTGAAACTGCCTTCGCTTCTGAAAATTTATAATAATAAAATATGATAAGTATATGAGAAATTATCAAATTAGAATTTAACGAACATGTTAAAAATAAAACACACTTCTTGATATTTATTGGTTTTTAGTGACACCAGTAATGTTAGAAGATTTTGAATCCAAATGGTCAAAAACATCAAATCTTTTCTTTCCATCCATGATCTAACGATGGGAATGTAACAATGCTTCTTTGTTTAGAGGAGGTAAAATAATAAAAAGCAATCTTTGATACTTTGTTGAATGTACACTCATGCATGGTGTTAAAAAACTCGAAAGATTTTTGAAGTATCACGGATGCAACAATGATGTTTGTAAGTGTCCGTTATTTATTTGGAGCAAGTTGGCTATGACATATTCTATATTATCGGAAAAAATCTAAAATGTTGGGATGAAGGGAGAACCTAATACACCACTTCATTGCTCTATAACAAAAAGTAGACTTCATCTTTAATAACATAATTATGGAAATAACCTTTTGATGTGATATGTATTTTCACGTTATTATCAATACTTCATTTATATTGGATCAATTTTCTTCCTCTGTTTTATCTTCAGTATACACAAACCTTTGATGAGAAAATCATCGGTCGAAGAAGCCAATGTATTTTTTCACAATGGTTAGAATAAGAAATGATTAGTAGTATTACTTTTTTGTAGGTCCCAGTCTTTGGTTTCATTATCCGAGGATATAGACATAGAAGAATGTCTTAGGGGAGTATAGTTTTTTACTTTACCATTATTTTATAATTTAGGATCATATTAGTGTTGGATCAATTTCTAATGGATTAATATTTTCTCGTTAATATCTAGGAAGGATGATCAATTGTTTGAATTATTACTGCATGAGGAATGATTGCCCAACAAACATTTAATTATTACACTAGTATCATTGGGGTTGCTTTCTTTATTTAATTGGTTGAAATCACAATTTTATTCTTTATACATTGACGGGATTACATGGTGAATATTAAAATACGAGTGATGCATAATGGTACATGAAACCGTCGATTAAATTTCGTAATTTAAGTGATTACTTAAATACTTAGTTTAGTTAAATAAATAAGAAGGTATTTTACCTTAGGATATGTTAGAAGTCGAAAGCGTCGGTCCTAAGAATAAAATTTAGAGGGAGGATTTAGAGAGAAATATTATTAAATTTAAAATTTAGTAAAAATAAAATAAAAATATGTGATTCTTATATATAAGATGAAAAAATAAATCATGGTTGTTAATTTCAACTAAGAAGAGTGGTTCAGAATTAAAGTTTTGTGTGTCACAAACGAAGCATCAGAAGTCTAATGGTTCAAAAATATATTAATGATGTCATTCAATCTATTTATAAATTTATTAAATAATTAAATTTAGAAGAAACCAATGGTACGTTTATTTTTATATGAAAGTAACTTTATCTTTTATTGTTTAAAGTCATTAAAACATATGAAGTATATTTTAAAGACTATAGGGGAGTCTTGATAATGTTATATATTACTGGAACATCATCTAACCTTATTAAAGGTAGATAAAGTTATTGTTATCAAATTAATAGTATCGACGAAACCTATCTTCAATATATTGAAGAGATTGTCGGTAAAAGATTTAGTCAAGAGCGTTGGATATAAAACAAAGTAATATAACACAAAGAAAGCCTCAGGAAAGCGTATACTAATGGATGAATGATGCTAAATGATATTAAACTCAAGATATAAAGAACTTATATGTATTAGAATATTTAACAAAAATGTAATATATTACTAGGCGTTGAGGAAAGTAACAGGTAAAATGATAATATTTTGTAATAGAAGGTCGACACGTGTCCTCCATCATTATAATTTAGGAATAAAGTAGCTATAAATAAGAGATCCAATAATTATAAAAAAAGGTTGATTCATTGATTAATAGTACTACTCTTGGTCATTTAGTCCTATCTTATTGGAAATCTGTCAAGGAAGAAAACTCGTTCATCAGAAGAAAAAAAAAACCAAGCTCTGACACCCTACACCATCGAATAATTTGTCATTTATGCAATAAATAAATTTTTGGAGCCAAATCCGAACATATAAATAGTTGGTTTATTTTCGGTGGGGATGCCTTTCTGGAATAACAGACTCCTCTGTAAAACAACATAAATTACCTAGAGAATCAATAGATTGATCAACCTTTGGCTCACTTTTATACTATTCACTACCATACTATATGTTTGATGATAATTACTTATGAGAGGTACTTAGGCTTTATGAAAATGCATTGGTCATTATTACTGAAATAGTAAGAGCATAAATCAGAAGATCATCGAACATCAGATATGAAACATAGCATATTTGACACAATAAAATATGATTTTATCTAGCTTTACTATAACGCAGCTCACATACTTGTCAAAGTGAATATGGATTTAGTTATGGGGTAGTGAGAATAAAAAAAAGAAGGTATAATACCTCTTTAAGATGGTGGATGATCCATCATTTTACAATACTATATATGAACTCTATTTAAATGAGATGCACAATATTATCTTTATTGTGCATCAATACAACACATTTTTATCAATTGTAGAAAATATGTAGTCTAAAACACACGAAAAATAGCCCACAAATTCTATGTTGCTTCTCTAGTTCCTTTTAAATGGTAACCAACGGAGCCTCCAATATCCTTAGAAGACATGGACAATCCCACGGACACCCCCCCCCCCTCCGCTGCATTGTGGAACCATGTGATGAAGTAAAAAAGTATTACCATGGGAGAATGAAATGTAGTATGTATTGGCCATGACTTGCGAGAGTGTTCCAAAGTACCTTTCTTAAATTTTACTTTCTTAAAAATTGGACATATTTTCTTGGTATGCCGGGAACTTACCGATGTTCAACCCACAATATATGTGTTATCGGTTATCCATTAATAACAATTGAAGGATAATCAAATAAAGAAAATACATTTTTCACATGAGAAAGTAAATGTCATCATTTTCGAAGTGACTATGTTAAGTCATATTGTCCATATAAGGAAAGCATTATACTCACCGAGGAGAGAAAATCTAGTTTTATTCACACAAAAATATAGTAAGTGGTGTATATGTGTCGACTTTAGAGGTCTTAAAAGAGCATGTCTAAACGACCTATTTCAGTCATATTTATTGATTAACTAGTGCATGTCACTTAGGGAAATATGATGTTATCCTTCATTGATATATATTATGGATACAAACAAATAGGTATAAATCCAGAGAAAAATGAGGACACAAATTTTATTAATGAAATAACATTATATTATTATATTGTAATTCCTTCGGTCTCAACAATATAGGAGGAATCTATCAAAGGTTGATCAAAAAATTTATTTCTTCCAAAATTAGAAGATGTACAAACATATATAAAAAGTATGTTAGTCACAAGTAAGGAGGATAATGATTAGTTGTCAGACCTTGTGGAAATGTTTATGCATTAAATTTGAAGCCGAACCTAGAAAAGTGAACCTTTGGGGTTTGGCCATGGATATTTTGGTTATTTGGTTAGTGAAAATAGTATTATGGCAGATCTGAAGCAATTGTCAAGTGTAACAGCTAGGGAACAACCCCAGAGTGTCAAAAATATTCAAATTTTGGTAAGAAGACTAACCATTTTCAAACTATTTATTTTTAAGATTACCAAACAAATACACTCCCATCTTTACATGTATTAACAAGGGTTAGATCTTTCAAGTATACTAGAAAATATGATGAATCATTCAAAAAGATTGAATAACATTTAGTGTCTCATTGAAGTCTAACCCAAGTGATGTTTTGTATTCATCTTAGCAGTCTTTATCATGCAGTGAGCGCATTTTTTGTGAAGGAAGAGAGAGCTACCTATTGGGCCATATAGTATGTTAGCAAATATATTTTGTTGCTAATTAAGATACTTATAATTTTAAAAAACAAGTATTGGCTCTCGTGGTGACTGCAAGAAAGATTCAACCTTATTTTTAAGCTCACACGATCACCGTATGAACCTCGTTTCTTTTAAAAACTATCTTTTGGAATCCTGATGTTTTAGGAAGTTTAACGAAATAGTCAGTTCGATTTGGAGATTTCTATATCCAATTTGAACCGAGAGCTGCAACTAAAGAACAAGATTTGGATATTCCTCACACATTTGACCATAAAATTCTACCCATTTTAAAGATAATCTACAATCGTTTTAATTAATTCAAACCGATAGAGGTTCCAAATATTGTGGTTCCGGAGTTGTGATACAATTTACATCTCGATTAAGTGTGGCCAGAAGGAACAAAGATTTGTATCTTTACTTTCAAACAATCAAAGCTAACAAGATTAGTAAGAAATATAAAATCAATCACAATACAGAATTTAACGTGGTTTGGATTGTGAAGAAATCCTATATTTATGAGAAACAGATCACTAATTTTATATAAAAGAAATACTACAAGGATACTATTGAACACATTTAACACACCCTTTCTATACTATTTTCCAAATATTCTCAAAACATAGTACAAACTTACATATGGAATTCTTGGCTTATAGTGTTTATTTTACAAAAATGTTTCTAGTTTTTCTCCTCTTTAAAATTTAGGAAAATTTTTCGTTTTCACGCAACACCAGCTTCATACTTCTTCATTGATATTTACATAACCAAGGAAATGTTAAATAAACACTTCAAGCTCAAGATAAGAACTAGCATGTTATTCCAACAAACATATGAGAGATAATAGCACCAAACCTCTAACACATGTGCCACATGTACTATTCATAATAAGTAGTGGCACAAATCCTCTGGCATCCATTTTCCATGTACTATATATGATCAACCATAAGACACGCGCTTATCAAGATGTATTTGTATCAATCGTTGGAGTGCTCTAATCATTATAGATTTTTCACTCTGAATTTTTAGCAAGCATAAGTTCCAACAAGTAAAGTTCATGCACTTAAGTTTCAACAACAACTTTTCTACTCTTAAGTTCCAGCAGTTAAGGTTCCCAGACTTAGGTTCCAAAAACGTTTATTCACGTAAGTTTTGGTAAAGATTTTTCAATTAAGGTTTAGCACACATCTCTAGACTTAAGTTTTGGAAAAGCTCATACATCAATTACTTTAAGCCTATTTTAATACTTCTTCACCTAGGCTTATAGTAACTTCATCATCCATTACTCGGTTTCTCAACCATCTTCAATATAGTTATTCATTTCACATGTTTCCTAGACTTGAACAAGTCTCATACAGTACTAAAATGTTTGAAACTTATATCACATTGGTCAGAGCATTAGAAGGGTATTTACTTACAACATTTGCAACCTTCACGCCTCGTTATACCACATCTCAAATGAAGTGAAGTTTGATATCAACTTGCTTAGTTTTCTCATAAATATTTGGATTCCTCACCAACTAAAAAAATACTAGTATTACCATAGAATAATGTCACTTTCTGTTTTATAGTAAATATCTCACTTAGCAATCTTTTAAACCATATGACTTCTTTCATTTGTTCATCAACAACAATATATTCAACTTCAGTAAATGTGAAGGTAATAACATTTGGAAGATAAGATTTTTAACTAACCACTCCACCAAACACAATAAACATATAACTTGAAATTTATTTTTCTAATGTCAAGTCATGCTGCATAATCAGAGTCCATATACCCCTGAATATCTTATCAACTTTGTATCTCATAGTATAACACAACTCAACATCTACCAAACCTTTTAAGTATCTCATGAGTCATTTAAAGTCATGTTCGTGAAGCTACCAAAGGTTAGCTATAAATCAGCTCAAAATACTAATTGAGTATTCAAGTTCATCGTGCTTATCTTTGTATACATAATTATTCTGATGATATTAGCATATAATATCTCGTGTATTTTTTGTTTTGTTTCCAATTGGTTGCTGCTTGAGTAGTATTGAGTCTAAAGTGGGTACCAATGAGATTCTCAACAACTTTGTATTTAGAAATTTTAAACTTATAGAGAATATTTTGTATGTATTCTTGTTGAGATAAATATATATTTTGTCAATATTTATCTTGATTTCTATGTCAAGTATCATTTTAAAACTGATGTAATAAATTGCAAGCATACATCGTCAAGTAATACTAGTATTATAGAGTCGAATTTAATGTCGAATCCAACATGATTATTTACTTGTATTCGTAAAAGTATATATATATATATATATATTAAAATTACTTAGTCACTCTAGTGTTTAATCCAAAGACCGAATTTAAGGATTTTATAAAATAAAACTATATACTTAAATAAAATATTTAAACAAATAAGAATATATTGATGTTAGAATAATATAGGATTATTAAACATGTATACTATTTTATTATGAATTTTTATAACTAAATTAGTTTAATGTTTATACTATACATTAAAACCAGATACCATTATAACCTTCATGTATGGTAGGTTGTATCCATAGTCTCTTAGTTACTACAACCTAGTTACTACAACCTAGATGTAGTATCTCTTGTACTCCTTCAAACCTAGAATATGAATATAGTTCGAAAATAGATATCACTTCTTGATTTGAACATAAATTTAACATGGAATCAATTAAACTCGTAAATAATTGCATATATTAAGATTAATTATAATATTAAATAAAAATCTATAAAATTAAATTGATTAAAACATAGAAATTATTTTATTGTAAAATAAATTTACAAACGTTAGATACATTTAGAAAAGAAAAGATTCAGCTATGCTAAACATAATACAAAAATTAAGAAAATACGAAGAAATAAAATAAGAAAACAAAACATTGGGTATGTTGTTTCTTTCCTAAGCTTCCATACCCATTATTTATAATTATAATAATTGAATTTATATTCTTTAGAATAAATTATGGGCTTAAATTGTGTGTTTTCAGCATCATATATAAATAAAAATCATTCATAATTTTATTTAAAACATATGAAGTATAGTGTTTTTTTCTTTTATTTGTTTCTCCATATTTAGCTTATCTTCCATTATTTTGCTATTTTTTTATTATTAAATCTTTCGATATCTATTAAATTTAAAAATAAACATAATAAGATTACTTTATTTATTTTATAAATTAAATTTGTGAATAAATCAGTTTAAAATATAAATAAACCAAAATTAAATACTTTGTACTTATTATTTTTTTCAGTTTCGAGCAAAATATAAATATCACAATATTTATAGAAGCAAATGATATTACTATACGATAGAAAAAATACCAAAATTTCTATTTTTAAAATAAGTTTATTAAAGAAGTGAAAAAATTTATACCACATATTATAGACAAAAAATCGAGCTAAGTCTAAATTTATAAAAAAATCAATTTATTTTTATTATACAATCATTTATCAAACTATTCTTAAATATGTTTGTTGATATACCAAGATAATAATAAAATTATTTATAATAGTCATCCGTCTATCTATCTATCTATATATATATATATATATATATATATATATATATATATATATATATATTATCATTTTTATTTATCCATGTGACAGTAAAGTTAATCGTAAGCTAGTTGGTTGAAGTCACTAAGTGGTAAAACAATTCAAATGATATATAAACTTGTAAAAAAATTGTTTTTAAAATTATATATGTGACTTGTGCAACATCTAGTTTTCTTAAGGTTTTTAAATAATTCATTTAATAAGTGTTGGATCAATGACTTCCTTCGTAGTTGGTTAGAAGCATTAGGTGATGAAGCACGCCTCATTATTTATTAATCTACACTAAATAAACTAAACAACTAGAGAAGACATAGTAGAGAATTAACATAATTTTCTTTCTTTTTCATATGGGTTTCTATATTGATTAAGAATGGCACTCAATTATTCGATAAATAAACATGAAAATATCTTTATTAATTTATATAGTTTTGTGTTTTTTTATATGATAACTACATTTTAGAGAGAAAAAATATGTTTTCAAATTATATTTTAAAAGATATATTCAAAATCAAATCATATATAATTTATTTTAAATATTCTAGACAATAATAATTATTATACATAATAAAATAAAAGTTTAAACATGTAGTTTTTAGTTTTTATCGCTAAGTATGAGTTCACTTTGTTTGAATTAAGTTTCTAATATCCTAAAATATAGGACACTCAATATTCAATTATCAAAACATATTTTTATTTGTGATATTTTTTAAAACTAAACACAGTAACCCACCTCTCATTTTTAGAATGAATATTGTCTCTAATTTTTAAAAAGAAAATATAATGAAACTGTGGTACTTGATTTAGGGTCGATTTTTCTTTTGTCTAAAAGCGGTGGAGTATATTTGGTTTGAATACATTATCTTCATAAGAATAATCATAAGAAAATAACAGAAACAATTGGGTTGGTTCAGTGTGAGCCTTAAATTTAGAGTCGTTAGCTCGACGTGTGAGATTTCTAGTTTGGAACTTAGAGAGGACTTGAGATCTGATCTTCTTCAAAAAAAACCTTCAGTTGAATAACAAAACAAAAATATTTTGTATATTTTGTAAGATAACAATTTCTTGTCCATAAAACTAGTCCAAAAATGGATTTGACTTGTGCAGATTGAGCGAGTTGAAATTCTATTACCCGCACAATTCTATTACCCGCACAATTTGGTTCCGCAAGAAATGTGTAAATCTTATGTCCGGTTTCACACATTTCGTACGATATCAGCTCCATCGCCATATAAGTTGGGAACATATTGGCATTGACTTGTGTAGATTGTGTGAGCTAATACTGGTTTTTATTCCCATGTTTTCCTTTTTTATTTGGCCATATTTTGGAGCGGTTTTCACATCTAATATTTAGGTATACTTAATTATTAGTGAATTCCTAATACTGATAAGGAATAACCATGTCACCAAGTTATACCCCTCGCTCATGACGAGGTACCCTCGATTACAGAGCTATAGTTGATGGGTATTACATAAAAAAGAACTATATAATGGGTTAATTATAGATATTAGGATGAGGTACCCTCAATAGGGTAGCACAAGGGAAAATACATTGGTAGAAGCACTAGGCATCATCTATATGAAGGCAGAACTGCCATCCGTGTGAAATCCAGTCCAAACCTCGGCTGACGCTGAATAGTAATTACAAAAAATAGGGCCACTAAGAGCAATAACATAGCCAAATTGAGGACGTGGAAAGAATAGATGGACCCACAACCAAGTATAACATAAAATGAAGAATTATTAGGAAGTAGTGAATTAATGTATTGTGAATTTATTAAAGCAATAAGATAATCATACTATGTTCTTCCATCCTCCATACTTTACACTATCACAAAATTCCATCACCAGATTTTGGCACAATCTTCGGGAACACGTACAACGCGTAGCTCGTACCACGAAAAGTGATGGTGTTTATTAGGTCAAGAATTGAGAATAAGAATATAGCAGTCCCTCACGGTCATGGTGGGCAAGACAACCAAAGGATCATAAAAAATCTGTCTAGTAACGAGGCAATCGTAGGGACCGAAAAAGCTGACCATCGGGAGGTTTACATAACCGCAAATAAGAATGATGAACAGTCCCATATCAATGCTGAAGAGAATGTTGGTGAACCAGGACATGAAAGGAGCCCCATGAATCTTAGTATGTCTTCTACCCCGTCTAACGTGCATATCTTAGAGACTCAGACAAAGGAAATCAAGAGCGAGCAGGACTCGGTTGCATAGTGGCAGTAAGAGAGAGATAAGGAGGCGAGGTAGTGCTATGACCAGATCGCTGATACCTTACGCCATTTCAGCGAGAAGGGTCTTTATGGGGATGCAGTTGGGCATGAAGTCTAATTAGAGGATGGTGGGGACGACCACACTGACAAGAGTAAAATTCCTTCCCATAAAGACGAGCATACCGGTGAGATTAAGAGAAAAAAACAAAGAAATAAAAGAATTGCAGATTCAAACCGGAATGACTTGTCCACTAATAGAGTACCTCAAAAGAACAAAGGATTTGAGACCATTGAGTATGAATAGGTAACGCCAATTATGGCTGGATATGTTTTGCAGGAGTCTCATTTTCTGAAGAGCATCCCGGAATGAAAACTCCCATAAAAATTTGACACCCCTAAGATGGAATCGTACGATAGATCGAGAGACCCCAAACACCACCTGGAGAATTTAGAAAGATAAGGATGGTGTTCAACCCTAATGATGTGTTGATTTATAGAGTGGTCCTATGATGTTTAAAGAGAATTCCCTAGATTGGTTTAACAACCTCAGAAAGGATCGACCAAGGACTTTGAGGATCTTTGGGTTACATTCAAAAATAATTTCATAGGAAACAAAGAGCACAAGCATGAGGGTGATGCCATCATAGATTTATACCAGCGAATGGGGGAGACATTGAAGAGTTACGTGCAGAGATTCGTACAGGAAATAAACTCCCTATCAGGTTTTTCCGAAGTAGTGGTGGTTGCGGCATTCAAAATGAGGTTGGATCGAGATGCACCCCTCTTCGTCAACCTTATAAGTTTCCCAATCAAATGATGGGTGACATCCTCGACCGGTCAGATCAGTTTATTCGAGTCGACGATTTAAAGAAGGCGAATCTCACACCCGGTTTTCAACAGAAAAACATGGAGTTTAAACCGTTTACCAGCGAGAAGAAGCGTTGTGAGGATGGACCCAGACCGTGGGTGCCTCGTTCTCAAACAAACCAGCTGCGCCCTACCTATTATGAGAATCCAATAATAAAATTTACATCCTTGACAGAAAACATAGTCACTATCAACGAGAAAACCAAGAGACGAGCCAATTATCAACCACCAATGGTTATGTTGGAAGTGCCATATAAACGATCCTCTCATTATTTCTACACATACCACAATGATCATGGGCACCCAAAAGATAAATGCTAGAAATTGAAAGAGAAAATTTAAAGGTTGATTGACAATGAAAATCTCATCCAGTTTGTGAAGCAGATAGAGAGCGTGATAGTAGAGACATGAGTATCAGATGCAGCACCGACTGAGCACCGGACAGATCTATTAAAAAATTAATGGTTATATACTATTTTTAGAGTAGATATCATGAGAGTACCTCCTTACAAAACAACAGACATACAACTAGTCAGCTATGAGGGAAAGTCAACTAAGTGCATGGGCGAGGTCAAACTCCTGGTCATAGTAGGGCATGGAAACATCAAGAAAGTAATTTATACTTTGTTTATGATTGTAGAGGCCTCCACCTCCTATCACACCATACTGGGAAGACTATGGTTGCATAAGATCAAGACCAAGGCTTGTTCTTTTAGGAAATGTATCAAGTATCCTATTGGGAATTTAGTAGGAATAATCAGAGGCAATCAGCGGACGGCGAAGTAGTGCTATGTCATAACGTTGGACCCCTCCAAAGTGTCTTGATAACAATTAAAGAGCTCTGAGTTGTGGGACCATCGATGATTGATTGATCGAAATAATTTAGAAGCGGATGGACCCACATAGAACGAAGAGGAGAACGACACCCGATACGGAGATGAATATATCACACTATAAGAATGTAAAGTCGTGAAAATATGTAATAATCTCGAACAATATTTTAAAAATAGTTTAATAGTCTTGTTGTAGAAAAATAACGACATATTTGTTTGGGATGCGGAAAAATTAACAAAGGTAGACCCATGTATCATTTCCCATTCCATATCCATCAACAATAGTCTTCAGCCAGTAAGAAAGAAGCGGTAAACCTTCTCTCCAGAGAAATCAGAAGCAATATTCAGGGAGATCGATAAGTTGGTCAAGTTGGGCCACGTCATGCAGGCGCAATGCCCGATATGAATTGATAATTCGGTGTTAGTAAAAAATAAGAATGGTTAGTAGCGCATGTGCGTATACTTCATTAGTCTCAGTCGAGCATGTCTGAATGATGCTTTTCTCTTACCAAAACATGATCAATTATTTGATGTTGCTTCGGGTAAAGAGTATCTATCATTCGTGGATGTGTATTCTGGATATAATCAGATATCTATGAACCTGGCGGAGGAATAGAACACGAAATTTCATACTTAAACGGGGTTTTATTGTTATAAGGTCATGCCATTTGGACTCAAGAACACCGGGTCAATATATCATAAGCTGATCAACAAGATATTCGAAAGACAACTGGGTCAACATATGGAGGCTTACATTGATGATATGATTGTGGAAAATAATTTGAGAGAGAAACAACTTGAAGTTTTAGGGATGATCTTCTAAACACTACGAACGTATGGATTGAAACTTAACCAACTTAAATATTCTTTTCCTATACGTAATGGAAAGGTTTTAGGTTTTATTATTAGAAAGAGATGAATTGAAGCCGACCCCTCTCATCTAAAGGTGATCTTATCCATGGAACCACCAAGAAATATAAAAGAAGTAAAACTTTCTAAGGGGGGCAAGAAATTCAAGTGGACAGACGAATGCAATGAGGCCTTTCAAGCAATGAAAGCATATTCAACATCTCAAGAAGTGTTAACGGCACCAAAACTGGGAGAGCACCTCTATATATACCTGTCAGTATCAATCTATGCAGTAAGTGGTGTTCTCAGACGAGAATCAGTAAGCATAAAACGAACGGTGAAGTACTTCAATAAAATATTAGTCAATGCGGAAACCAGGTATCTCAACCTCGAAAACTTGGCCCTCGATTTAGTGGTCGCATCTAGAAAAATCCGCCCATACTTCTAAATTTATACCATAATCCTGCGTACTTCAATCCCATACGGAGCATGTTTCAAAATCTATATATTTTTGGAAGATTAACAAGGTGTTCAATGGAATTGGGGGCATATAATATAGATTATGAACGAAGAGCAGTGATAAAGGGCTAAGCAATTGCGGATTTCATCAATGATTTTATAGGATGTCGGGGTTCGGACAGTGAACTAACTACAGACAATACAGACACCCCGCAATGGAAGATAGACGTAGATAGCGCGTTAATACAACTAGGAGGTGTTGAATTTATGTTAAGACTTCAAATGGAGATAAAAACAGATAATAAATATGATTTGCTTTAAAAGTAACTGACAATGTTGTTGAGTACAAAACAATGTTAGCAAACCTCAAATTAACTTATATATATGGTTCTCGATGATTGATGGTCCAGTCAGACTCCCAGCTAGTAATCAGTCAGGCCATAGGCTCATTCGAGGCCAAGCAGACAAGCACACAAGGGTACTTAGAATCCTTGAAGGAATGGAAAAGTAAGTTCTATGAGGTCGATTACGAGCATTTACCTCGGTCTGACAATTCAATTGTAGATTCTTTGAAAAAATGGCAACTCAAGAGAAAGCCCAACC
The DNA here is from genome assembly GCA_036936605.1 of Limnanthes douglasii subsp. nivea. Classification (NCBI taxonomy): domain Eukaryota; kingdom Viridiplantae; phylum Streptophyta; class Magnoliopsida; order Brassicales; family Limnanthaceae; genus Limnanthes; species Limnanthes douglasii. The sequence goes on from JAUPFV010000004.1 coordinate 59,844,575, forward strand.
GTCCTTACTCAATATTCACTACGGTGGTAGTAGGAACTGAAAATTTGGAGGTACATGCACTCACAATAACAGTTGATTAGAGAGATGAATATATTGCATATCTTAAGCACCATTCTCTACCACCGGACAAAGAGGAAGCAATATATTTGCAAGTGCGTGCATCCAGGTATATACTACTAGATGATGTGCTATACTAAAATAGTGCAACCCGCCCTCTACTGTGATGTGTAAATAAGGAAGAATCAGAGACATGCATGACGAGGAAGCAGGAACTCATTACGGTTATGGAAGCTTGATAAGGAAATTTCTACCTGCAGAATATTACAGGCCCAAACTTGCCTCCGATGCCTAAACTCTAGTAAACAAATGTCACCCTTGCCAATAATTTACCAACAAGCGACATTTTCTCAATGAGCCTATGAGTATAGTACTAGCACCGTGTCCCTTAGACAAATGAGGGATAGACTTAGTAGGGCCCCTCTGGATGGCTACCGATAAGCGAAAATTCCTTATGGTGGCATTTGACTACTTCACTAAGTGGGTTGAGGACCAGGATTTAATAAAAACCATATTCCATGAGATATGTGACTTCCTTCAAAATTAGATCCTATCTCGATTTGGAATTCCAAGGATCCTAATTACTGTAAATGGACCTCAATTTCAAAATGAAGTCATGATAACATTCTGCCAAATGAATGGAATCACTCAAGATTTTTCTATGTTGTAATACCCCCAAGAGAAGGGTCAGGTTGAGGTTATAAACACCCATCTTAGTAGGAATTAAGAATAAGCTTGAAGGTTCAAAATGGAAATGGCTAGACAAATTAGCCGAGGTCTTATGGGCATACCGGACTACACCTCGGTCAACAATAATAGGTACCCCTTTCTTATTGGTATATATAATTGAGGCAACGGTACTAGCAGAAATAATAATACTAATCCATTGAATAGCCAATTTCTCAGAGGATGTGAACGATCAAGAGCGACAATAATAAATTGACATGATCGAAGAAAGAAGAGACAATACGAGGATTCAATCTGAGCATTACAAGAATTTAATGAGAGGTAGATTCGATTCCAAGCTTAAACATCAAATCTTCAACTTAATTGACTTAGTAACGAATAAAGTCTTCTATAAAGTTCTAAACAAGAATGCATGTCAGCTAGCTAGATCCGGATTGGGATCGATGGTACAGAATCGTTTCTCTAAAGGACATCATGGGGCATACAGACTTAAAATATCCATGGAATGTAAATCATTTAAAAATGTATTACCATGCTACTTAAGAGTGGTTTTGCATTATTTTCCTTTTTGCTGGTGGTTAAGGGTTTTTTAATGAGGCACATTGTAAGCTAGAATTATTAATGAAGTCACATTTTTTGCCAAGTTGTCGTTGCATTTTCATTACTATTGAAAATAGGAATCTCCAAAATTTATAATTATCAAATCAGTGGGTGATGTTGCTAACTATTGTGAAAGTAAAATGGCTTAAAATGAGCCATGCCTAGATGGCTATGCAACAGGGCATATTGAGCCCTGGCGAAGAACAATCAATAAAAGCGAAATATTGTATATCACAAGCCTGGAAGCCTACGCTAGGGGCCATACTGAGCCTGAGTTATATAGCTTAGTAAAGCAAACAGACTGAATAGTCAAAGTCTATAAGACCATGCTAGAGGCTAGACTGAGCCCAAATTCATAAAGCCTATAAAGCGATCAGACCTATAAATAATTCTTATAGTCACGCAACAAGCAACGCAATGCTTATTCAAATCATTGTATCAATTCCTCCAAAATATCCAATTAGACTAACGCGCATCACAATAAAAATTGCTAACAATATTAAACGTAAATAGTATTTGGGTAGATAAATTTCAATAAAAACATGGTATGGCCAACATAGCAAAAACAGGGTCTGCAATAATGTTGAAGTAAAAGATAAATTATACATGTTGTTTGCTAGTACCACCTTTTTTGTTAGGCTCCACATCTGTTACTCCTGCATTGGAGGGCACCACATCAGGGCAAGTAGCAACATGATTAACTTCTAACTCATTGGTCGATGAGGGGGTCTCCTGGACAAGGGGGGCGACCACCTTTGTCACCTTCTCCATTAATTTTTCTTCTTCCTCTTCGTCGTCAGTAACCCATGACTTTTTTTCATCTGGAACAAATCTTATAAACTTACCGAGCTCCATATCAACATTAATTTTCTAGAGTTCAATGATGGTCTCTTTCCGAATCAGCTCCATGTTTGGATTCATCTTCCCCAATGCCTCTTGTTGACCATCAGCATAAGCATGATGACTAGCTCATTGACTCATTTTTCAATATGTTCCAGCTCCAAATTCAACCAAGTCACCTCCGAACGTATGGTATTATTTTTAAAATGAACTTGGTTGATAGCCATGGAAGACTACTCAACTTTCACTAGTAGCCCAGAGTTTTGACAAATATGTTTCGTCGCCCGCTTAAAGAGGATATTTTTTTGGTTTCTCAGGTCCGTTATTGTCTTAGTTAACTCTGATTTAGTAGAGGTAACATCAGACAGAAGATTACCCAAATCGTCCTTCTTTTTCAACAACTTTTCACAAAATGCTTTAGAAGTATTGTATCCTTTTTTGTAGCGTGCAAGATCGACGGAAAGGGTTTTCACAGAACCAAATGATAAGAGCTCTGTCTGAAAGTCGTCCATGATCTTAGAGTCAGCAAGGTTCATCATTCGGTCAGCCAATACCATTGAGTTATAGTAATTTTGTACAAAACAATGTGGAGAAGTTAAAAGCAAAAACAAAAAGAATAAATAAATAAAGATACAACAACTTACCTTCACCAATAATTCCAGTTGGCGTGACAAGAGATCCGACATTATTCCATTATGCAAGTTCATCTATGGATAATGTTTTAATTCTTAAAATACGATAGCATAAGGATTTGGCATGCTAACAACAAAAGGCCGATCAGGTAGTTCAGATTGAGAGGACTTAGAAGCAACAAGACCAGCATAAATAGTATTGTTGGAAGGTCCGTGAGAATAACACCAGCACCAGGTTGGTGGTCACCTAACGAGGCCAAATGAGGGATATTTAGCCCTTTGGTATGAGGGGTACCGGATACATCTCGACTATGTTTAGTCGAGCCAAGTGGAGGGGTGGGCTCTTTACTAGAACCGGTAGAAACACCCACATGACCAAATTTATCAGAAGTTGCATGCTCATACACAGAAAGGGGGTCATACTCACTATCATAGCTAAGTTATCCAAAGCAGTAAGAGATTACTCCCCAACTTCTTCCTGACTGCTATCAACGGGGGTCCCGTTCTTATTTAGCATCATTTTCTTTCTTAAGAACCCCTAGTGGATGGACTACTCTGACCAGTGCTCTCGCATTCTTTTCTCAACGATGATATTACAACGCAATCGTTGGAGTCTCTTTGATCTGATGCGGTGGTGGTAAGGGTAGTATCACAGGCATAAGTAGTAGCAATGGAGCATCATCAGTACCAATGGGGTTTTTTCACTATACATTGATATTAGAAAAATAATTCACACACCCTAATCTACGTATCTAACAACTTAGAATTGAGTACAATACTAAGCATAAGATGTCATTCGTTGGCCGTTAACTGCGTGGGATAGATTCAGATATACCAAAAAAACTAATTTATTAATTTGGGTAAGGATAGTCAAAGTTCACAGTCGAACAACATTGTGTATAAACAAGTCTCCCCCTCTATAGCATAGTGGGGATGGTCACCAGATTCAGGAAACCTAATAATTACAGAGTCAAGGAAATCATACACTAATCTAAACCTACGAAGCCCTTTGAGGCTTGGGTTTTTTTAAAGGTGCGCCGGGCGATTGAAACAAATGTCTAGGAAATTTATGTCTTCTACCGTGTCCGTCGGTGGGGCACACCGAGAAGTTAATGTCAGAAACCTATAATACAAGATTCTATGGTTTCCAGGCAGAGGGTCGAGGAAACTAACAAAGAATAAATAAATGACAAAAACAAGAATATGACAGCATACATATAAATACAAATTTAAAGCATTTCGACTTATACCTTGAATAGATGTCTGGAGTTAGAGAGCAAAAAGTGATGAACAACTAACGAGAGAAAGCTTGCGTCTTCAATGTTAGTTTGAAATAAGACGAAAAAAGGAAATTAATTTTCAATATGTATATACTTAGTAAACCAACTAATTAAAGTTAGGCCAACTTGCGGTTTATGGGCCAAAGATAAGAGGAAAATACACATTGTTTCAATAAAAAGGGAAATATGAAGCGCCATTTTTTACAGACACACAAATATGAACGATGCTTGTCAGACATAGGCAAAGTATTTTTTAGAAGTGGTAATAAGAAGCTGGCAACAGTGATCGTACACGTGACGATAAAGAGAATAAGTGAGAAAGTAACATGGAAATAACGCGACTGAGGAATAAAGAGATACCTCGTTTGGCATAGGATTTTAATCCTTAAAAAAGGTGAACTCCAAATCATCGCTCCCATTTATAAGGACTATGGAAAGTCTTGATAAGGCATAATATTTTCTCTAAGTTATACCCATAGGCCAGGATGAGGTGCCCTTGATTACATAGTTGTAGTCGAAGGGTATTAGGAAAAATAGAACTATATAACAGGTTAGTTATGAAAATTAAAACGAGGTACCCTCGACAGGGTCGCGCAAGGGAAAAGGAATTGGTAGAATAGGTAGGTATTGTTCGTGTGAAGGCAGGACTGTCATCCATGTGAAATCCAGTCCACACCTCGGCCGACGCTCACGCTGAATAGTGGTTACAAATATAAGGCCACTAAAAGCAATAACGAAACATCATTAAGGACGTGGAAAGAAGACATGGACCCACGACCAAACATAATAAAAAATGGTGAATTATTAGGATGCAGTGAAGTAATGTTTTGTGAATTTATTATATAAATGAAAGAAAATCCTAAAATTATGTAAGGTTTTTTCTAATAAATTGATAAGATAATCGCACTTTGTTCTTCCATTTTCCATATTTTACACTATCACCGAATTCCTTTATCAAATACTATCGTCAATTATGTCGAACTATGAAACTCATCTAACATTTTAAACATACATAAACATATATATATATATATATATATATATATATATATAACATAACATAAGCTACAACCAAAATAAAAATCAATACGATCGTCAAACCATATCCTAAAGTGGCCCAACATAACCATATACTATAATGGTCCAACAAAACCAAATACTATAATGGTCCAACATGACCAAAAAACAAAATACAGATAAATTTATCTGTATGAAATAAAACAAATTATTGGTCTTCCAAATAAACATGATAGAAACACATGAAGCGACTAAGCATTATTCTTTTTCTCTCACTTTTTATGTTTCATATAATAAATATGTGGCTTGCATACAATGATGTCGCGATATTCACGTGTCACCTTGGTTAGATACTATATATCACAAGTTTCTCCTATACTAAATTAGATATGTTACATCCATCATTGAAGTTCCATCACTGTGTTTTGGACCTTTAATTTCATGGTGACTCAAGTGATATGTCCAATTAGTTTACTAATATACATCCCCAAAAATAATTTACACATGTAAGTCTATTACTCTTTGGTAAAACCTCTTTGATCTGTCATAGTATATGCCGGATATGACCGAACTGACGCACAACACATTCAAGATAGCAAGTTAAACATTATCGAACGAGTTAAGCGTTGTAATTATACATTCAATTTTCTTAAACGAACTATGATTCTTTAATTTTTATACATCTCGAAATTGACTCGACAAAATAAAAAAATCAAATATAGTTATTCTTAAATAAAAAAGCTGCAAAAGTAAGATAAAATTTGAAACTTACATAATTCTCATAAGACATCTGGATAGTATGCCTCATAGAATTTTAAATTTTTTGAGTGAACCGACTCGAGCAGGCACGTATCTACACAAGTGCGATAAGTGATAGCATATTTCAAGTATACGGTAGACCCTATCCTAAGAAATGATAAAAAAATTATGCTTCCAACATACTACTAAAACTGGAAAATATTTTTCTAGAATAACATAAACTTTTTCCAAGTGGGTGGTAAATTTGAGTTGATGCCATCGCACACCAAATATATATACCATAACATGAATATAGTCTAACAAGATGTGGTTATTCCTTTTGTTGTCAAATATGAATATAAAAATATACACGCAATGTTTTACACAAAATCTTCTTTTAATTTGGAAACAATTTATCCAAAAAGATAAAAAAAAAAGGATTTTAAAACACGTATCAAAATATCAGCCCACAAATTACGCTTTAGTAAAATGTGTTACCTTACAAAAAAATTTAAAATAACATTCTTATCAAACAACAAAATTGTTTTAATTAAACGATACTAAAAAGGATCGTAAGATACAAGTTCTATTTTGAAATTAATGTAGTCTTTTAGAATTCTCATTTTAAATTGTTATTGAAAAATTACATTCAGGAAGTTAGGACCTCATGAGATAGCACATGTTTTTCTATGGTGTAACAAAAAAATTACATCCAAATAAAAAAAATATTTCATGTGAATAAACACCGGCTGGAAACGTATGTTCAAAATATTTATGAAAGGGTCGGATCTAAAATCATTTTTAAGTTCCAAAACAAAAAAATTGACAAGTCCAACTAACGACTTTAGACTTGGAGCTGATCGGTAGTGTAAGTATCGCTTTTGCTTTTTTTTAGCAAAATCAACTTTTATTACTGGATTAAGAAAATACAATAGTTTGAGGAGCCAAATAAAACTCTATTACAAAATCAAGGACTTCAAGAAATAAAACCATAAGGTTTATATCAGTCAACACTCATAACAGACTCAAACACCATTAGCTCAAACATAGATTCCATTACTAAGTTTTTCAAACCTTTCATCATCGTCCCGATCATCAATGCATGGGCTTGATAATTACTCACCGCAAATGAATCAACATTTTACCTTTGAATAAACTCCTCAAATTGAAAAGCCCCAAATTCGACTCCAAGTAAACCCTAGCAATCTTCCTGCTTTGATATCTTCTCAACCCACTTCAAATCAGAACCATTATCCAAATAGAGCCTCAAATTATCTTAAGCTTGTCCACGCGATCAAGTCCAACACCTTAATCTGAGTTTAAATATCCCATACCAAGACTCTCGCGCAAGACAATCGATAACAGAGCATTAAGAGCAGATGTTTTGTTGAAATTCTGGTTTTGATTACATGATAGTATCCATTTAGCAATCCAATCAGAGGCTTGGTTTTGGATGCGAGAGATATGTCTGAGGGACATATTCGGATGGAGTAGCTTTCTACAAATGGAAATAAGAGAATCGGTGAACCAGTTATCAGTACCCATAGCAATCATATTGGTGAGGAGGAAACTGTCGGTCTCTATATCGATATTAGTCCAGCTTTTTTGTCTGCAAATCAGAAGCCCCTCAATCAGAGCTCTTATTTCAACGAGCAAAGGCTTAAGTTTCCCAAAAATAACACCCGACCCAGCAACAATATCTTCTTCCTAGTTCCTGAAAATTATTCCACCAGTAGATTCGCTAGTATAGGAACAAGCTCCATCAACGTTCAGTTTGATTTTGTCTTTCTTAGGAGGATGCCACTTTATGTAAGTAATTCTTCTGTTTCTAGGTTCAAAAGAGCTACATCCCAACGTAATTCCTGCATTAAAGGAATTAGACCAGTGTTTACTGGTCAAGTTATTAGACAAATCAATACCTTTGATAACTCTAGCAATTTTTCAATGGCTTTTATGACAGAATCGTGAGAGCCATTAAATTTTGAAGAGTTTCTGTTCTTCCAAATAGACCAACAGATAACTTGAGGACCGATATGAGTTATGTAAAATTTGTTCTTAGTATACCAAAACCACATTCGAATAATATGGGTAGTAGTCATACGGCAACCAATTTTGATGTTGAATAAAGAGCTGTAGTAGTTCCAAATCTGCCAAGCAAAGTTACAGCTAACGAAGAGATGGTTTTTCTCTTCATAGGTAATGGCATTGTAGTCACCAGCAGCAATCCAGACCTTATCATTAGTAGAAATATTTTGCATCTTATCCCACAGACTATTCCTCTTATCTCTCAAGTTGTTAACATAAAAAGAGGTAAAAAGAAAGCTATCCTCTAGACCAGGATACTTCACTTTCATGTGGATGAACTGATCATAGTCCTCAACAACCTCAATAGAAACATCAATAGACCAAAAAAACCCATATTTTGTTAGACATATTGAATGTAAAATTATGAAACCCCGGTGAATTAGCAATGCTAGTAATATTCTTAGAATTAGACATAGGCTCTTGAACGGCCAATATCTTAATCTTCTCAGTATGAATCATAAAATAAAACCTTCTCAAAGTGCGCTTGTTTTTAATACCTCTAGCATTTCAACTAATAATCCTTATCATTATGAGATAGGGATCTTAGTTGCTGCTTGTTCCCACCTCTCTTTAGGGAATTGATAACCAGTTTCTTATTTCTTCTGTCTTTCTTAGCTGATTTTAATTTCCTGCTTAGTATAGTTTTGAAATCTTGATCATAGTGGGGGTTGCATTTCGTAGGAGTAACATTATTGCTTCCAATGATTTCACAGACAGGGGTGGAGGTATTTTATTTAATAGGACTTGAGTGAGTGTAGTCATTTTCTAGCTTTTTCAAAGCATCGATTATCTCATGGTTGTCTTTATCATTACTAGAAACATTCTCTTGATTTTCAGTAGAGTTTTGGGTTTTGTTACTTAGACTTTGGGACTGAATAAGTTGGTGTCCACTGGGTTTAATCTTGTTGTCTTTGTCAATGATAATTGACTTGATCTTCCTTCTGTAGACCAAATTGAAACTTTGAATTTGTTGGCTGGAGCTTCTTTCATTATGTATTTGGTTCCTTTTTTGGCTTTCACCAGCTTGAATATCTTTACTGTGACTAAACTCTTTTGACAGCTCTTCTGTCTTATCTTCTTTCTGATGTTCATTACTATGGTTATTTTGCTCAAGCCTCTCTTCAGTCCTTATATGATCTCTATTATCTTTCTTGAACTTCTTGCAGACATAATCGTTGTGTCCTATATGGAAACATGTATTGCAGTATGCATGAACGTTTTTGTAACTTATTGGAATCCAGCATCTATCATCAGGTCCGAATCCAATCCAGATTTTGTGCTTTAACTTAGTAGAGATGTCGATTTTAATTTGGGCATAACAAGCATTATTGAAGGCTCTGTTTGTTTCAGGAACAATGACTTTGAAGGGGGTTCCCAAAGTATCAGCAATATCAGATATGACAGATTGATTGAACAAGAACTCATGAATCCTTTCGAAACGAGTCCAGATCAAAGAATGAGGATTTTCGTATTTCTTATTAAACCCAAGGTTCCATCGAAGTAGTCTCATAGTCACTCCATTGACGTTCCAAACATTCCTAGACCATAGGAGACAAACATCATCTTTCAAGCAGAACTCCAGAAGAAGGTGATGAGCATCCATCATTTCAAAGTTGTAAGAACCCTTAAACTTCAATTAATTCAAGAATTCATTTATAAGAGATCTTTTAGGAATTCTGCTAGTGAATTTTCCCACCAAAGTAGTTTTGGACTGATGAATTAACAAGTCTTTAAGTTCTTTGTAGTAGTGAACAGTATTGTGATCATTATTCTCCTTGGTGAATTCTAGTGTAACCTCCACTTCTGATACTCTGTTTCGTGGTTTAACAATGTTAGCGAATATTTTCTTGGTTTGAAGATTGCTGGGATGGTTTTCAGATGATTTAGTCGAGAGAAGAGCAGGGAATTCTTCTCTATTGTCATCATTCTTACTGTTAAAGTCCATGATAAGGAATCACTGGCTCAGAAGGATAATCAAATTCTTAAACAGAGTATAGAGTACTCAGAGCGTTCTTGGATAATAATTTGATTTATCATCTTTTTTTATTGACATGTTTTTTACTTAATTTAAAATTTTAAAATTTACAACGCCGCAACAATCTAAAACTTGACGCGGTAAGAAAATAGTTGCTTGTTACATGAGTTTATGTTTTTTATTTTTAAATTCTAACGACAATAAAATCTTTGCCGCATCACACTTGGCAAAATTGGAATTTTCTTTCAATAGTTTAATATCTGTCAACAAGTTTTAAGTTTTAAAACTGAAATCCAAACTACCTAACAAAAATCCAGACTTACCCTTCTTTCTTCTTCAACCGAACCCTAAACAATGATATCGAATCTGGATGTGTTTTGTTCTCCTATGAAGAACTGGATCCTTTGTGACTGAAATAGTAGAACTTTTGTCACAAAATAAAATGGTTGGCTTGACTTGCTTTCTTTTTAGACTCTCCAAAATTTTGTGCAACCAAATTGATTGGCATCGTAGACAAGGTGCAACAATATATTCTACTTCCATAGTCGAAAGCACCACAACTGATTGTTTCTTTAAGCTTCATGAATTTGCACCGCTACCAAGATGGAATACATACCCATAAGTGATTTTGCTATCATCATTGAAACCTGCTAAATCACAATTCGTATAACCAATTAGATTAACTTCTTTATTAGCTTCATAAAATATTCCATAGTCAATGGTTCCCTTCACATATCGCAATATTTTTTTGGCAGCCTCCTAGTGATTAGAATAAGGTTTTTGCCATGAATCTACTTATCAAAATAACAGCATACACAATGCCATGCCTCGTCGAAGTCAGATACATCATAATTCTAACTAGACTTCTGAACATGGTTGAATTAACAAGTTTTCCTTCATATTTTTTAGATAATTTCAGACCTGTGATCCATGGAGTAGAAACTGGATTAGCATATTCCATCTTAATTTTTATTTTAATCTATTTTGCACAACTCTCTTGTGAAATAAAAACTTCTTTCTCAGATTGATGAATTTCAATGCCAAGAAAGTGATGAAGTTCTCCAAAATCTGACATCTCAAATTTGCCATTATTAATTGTTTCAGTTCTTCCAATATTCTTACATAGTTTCATGTGAAAAAAAGATCATCGACATATAGACTAACCACCATAAATATTTATTGAGAATCACTTTTGATGTATAGAGTATGTACATATAGACATTTTTGGAAACCATATTTTTTTAAATAAGAATTTATGCGGTTGTACCATGTTCAGAGTGATTGCTTCAACCCATACAACACTTTTTTAGCTTATAGCCTTTTTCTTCTTCTCCTTTCTTTGTAAACTTAGGTAGTTGATCAATATGGACTTCCTCTCTGAGAACATCATTCAAGAATGTGAACTTTACATCCATTTAGAGCATCTTCCAATTATTTTGATCAACAAGAAATATGAGTAACCGAACAGTTTCAAGTTGAGAAACTGAAGCAAATACCTCTGTAAAATCTTCAACTTCTTTTTGCTTGTATCCTTTTGAAACTAACCTATCTTTGTATATATTGATGGAACCATTTGGATTCATCTTTTTCTTGTACACCCATTTCAATCTAATAAAACTCTTGTGCGATAGTAGATATTCAAGCTCTTACGTATCATTATTTTCAATTGAGCAAATCTTTTTGGTCATGTATTTCCTCCATACTTTTTTTATATGCATTATCAAACGAAATTGGATCTTCTCTTGTAAAGAAAGCAAAAAATATAGCATCGTGTTACACAATTTCAGTAGTTACATCATATAGTTTTTAGTACTTCTCATTTTTGTGACCAGACTAGATGAAGAACTAGATGAAAATTTTGGGGAATCAGGAGGGCTTCCTGCTGGAGTATTATTTTCAGCATTTTCAAAGTATGCCTCTTATTTTTATTCAAGTTCAAGTGGAAAAATTGGCAAAGTTTCTTTCTCAGTTGTCATCTCTTCAAAAAATGAATTTTCATCAAAGCGAACATCTCGACTTATCACAATTTTTCACTATAACCAACAAAATGCATTTTTCTGACTTGTCATCCAACTTGCTTCTCATTGCATCCGAAATATGAGAGTAGGCAACACTCTCAAATACTATTAAATGATGAACATTATGCTTTGTACCATACCACATCTCATATGGTGTGGAATTCTCCAACCTTTTTGTTGGTGATCAGTTAATAAGATAAACTGCAAAAAGAACAACTTCAGCCCAAAACCTCTTGATAACCTCTTCTTCTTAAGAATACATCTAGCCATCTTAATTATTGTTCTATTCTTTCTTTCAGATACACCATTTTGTTAAGGCGTGTAATGGACTGTCATCTCATGCCGAATGCAATTGTCTCTACAATATTTCTAAAATTCTTTTGAAAAATATTCACCTCCACGATATGTCCGTAAGATGTTGATTTTTAATCCTAGTAAAACTCTCCATTTCTGCTTTTAAATATACCTCTAATTTTTCTTTGACACAATACACTCAGACGTTTTGTGAGTAATCATAAATGAAAGATATAAAATAACAATTACCTCTGAAAGATGGAGCTGCCATTGGACCACAAAAATCTGAATGAATAAGTTGCAGTAATCTTTTTGCTTTCCACGATGATTAAGACGGAAACAAAATCTTATGTTGCTTTCCAAACTGACAAGTTTCACATACATCATCGAGGCGACTAATATTTGGTAAACCCCTCACCCTCATTTATTTGAAAGCATCTCCAATTTTTTATAATTCAGATGTCCATATTAATCATGCCATAACTTTACAACTGGTTCATGAGAACTAATCAAGCAAGACATATTCTGATTTTGAAGAGTGAGTGAGAAAATATTATTTTGTCCTACTCCAACTTTAGCAACAACTTGATTATTCAATGATAAGTAACATGTCATGTCACAAAAAGAATATCATACAATCTTCTTTACTATACGACTTACACTAAGCAAATTATTTTTAAGGCCAAGAACAAAATAAACATCATATATTTTCTCAATTTTACCTTGGTTGTTTTGAATTTTAATTCACCAACGCGCTGAATTTTGAACAAAATAAACTTTTTTTATTTTTATTTTTTGATTTTTTCCTACATACATTTTCTATACTTATATTATTATATTATCTTGTTTTAATGACAATTATATTATCTTGTTTTAATGACAGAATAATATCTTTTATTAATATAATATATATTTTTTAAAATATTAAAATTAGATAACTAAACATATTTTTTTTAAATTAATAACGTTCTTGATTGAATAATATTTTCACCAATTATATTATTCATGATCATATTAATATTTTATTCAAATCTTGTGCTCAATTCATTATTAATTCAGTGAACTAATTAACTAATATATATCATGTCTAATTAGTTTTGTCTGACATCTGAACCAGTGTATTCATGCTTTACAACTCCAAAATGAAGTTAGATCTAAGTTGTCTACATTGTACTTGAAGAAACAATCGGATTGCAGCAATTCAGCACCATCAAGTTCGAAATTAGGATTTTCTACTTTGGGATTTTCTAATTCGCTAAGGAGGGACTCACCTTACAACTTATGGTGTCATGTTTTAGTGAGAGTGCAGCGACCCTTGCACTGTAATAACGCACTACTAGGAGGTTGTTCTTCAAGCATGGCAAATGATCCTATTCACCATTACGTGGATTGGTCGGTCGTCAGGTGGAGGTCGTGGCTATCATTATATGATGCGGAAAATCAATGTTGATAATGGACGTTAAGTAGACCGACTTCAGGACTCAGGAGATACCACCACTTTTTTACTTATTAAGAGGCAGCTGATCATGGAGATGATGAGCATGATCTTTGACTATTGTCAATTTCTTTTTGTTTGTTATTAGGTTTACTTTTCGCTTATGTTTTTTCTTTCTTTTCCGTATTATAAGAACATGTAAAATGTTGCTTATAAAAAAATAATATCTAAGCGATAAATAAGTCAAGTTCGACCAAAGTTTCATATTATTTATCCAAATAAATAATTAATGGTATATAAATAATAAAAAAATCCGACAAATAAAAGATTATTTTTTGTTGAATTTTCAATCCTATTCTTTTATTCACTAAAATTTGATCATTCAAAACTAATATTCTTTTACCAAGTATCTAAGCAATTATCGTTGTCACAAAAACTAACCCAAAATTAAAATCTTGATAAAAATCTAACATTTTATCATTAACATTTTTACCAAAACACTAAAAACATAACCAAATATTACCTTAAACCCTAATATTTTACCATAAACCTAACAAACATCATAACAACATGGAAGACGATGAACTATGTTGCTTTGGAAGACTCCAATGACAAGGAGCATTTCTATCCAGTAAAGGTAACTCCTTGTATTTTATTCTGTTTTATTAAAAATTGCACGAAGCATGCGACAAAAATCTATTATGTCGCGCGACATACGCGAAATTAATGAATTTTATCGCGGGGTTCATAGGACATGTTAATTGTTCAATCGCAAATTTTCATGCGATATGTAACTTGTTCATCGCACAAGCTCTGCGGCCAGGTTTGATAGTTTCGTACATAGTATGCGATTTATGCATTATAATATTTACTTAGCACATTGTTAGTTGTTGTAGGAGGAATCTGGTCACCCACCATATATGATGCCCGCTTACACCAAAATAGACTATTTACCAAGTTGGAAATAGATGTTTTGTAGAAGAGGATAGGAAGAAGATAAAATTTGACATCATTTCCATGATATATGACGATAAGAGATGGGGAAGGATCCTAGGGTATGGTACCGATACGAGAGGTACGGTGCTTTCAAATCAAAAGCCAAGCCGTAAACTTTGAGAAAATGAAAATGTACAAGAAAGCAACACAATTGTCTGTTTTAGTTAAAAGGACACCTGATTGACGTGCTAGCTATGCAATGATATTTGGAAGTTATAACTGGAAAACATAATCACGAACCTTATGTTTGCTTGGACAAACCTTGTGTTCTCTTGGAAAACACAATCACGAACTTTATGTTCGCTTAGTGGGAACAGTTTGTGTAGAATGTTGGTTTGGAGTAGGAGCAGTTTGTGTAGAAGTTCAGTTTGGAGTGGGAGCAGTTTGTTTAGAATGTTGGTTCGGAGTGGAATCGAGAGTAGGAGGAGCGTTTTGTTCTGAAGACCGGGTTGATCAGTGTTGAATGAATCAAATAAAATTGTCCTTAAGGGAACTGTCGGGGAGTTATCGATCAAACCCGCAGCCTTGTATTCAGCAGCATTTTCAGAGATACTTAAATAGTCGATTAAACCAAAGACGAGTTTCTTTGTCGGGTTGGGATTTATGCTCGAGGCATGCTTTTTCATAAACAAGGACGATGTTGCATTTTATCTCTCTATAAAAGCTAAGATCACGATTGTTTTCTCTCTCTAAATTCGTTCTAGTGGTGAATAATGAAATGATAAGAGATATTTATAGAGGAATTTTCTCTTCAATAGACCCTTTCATATAGAAGTGCAACCGAAAAGATCTCAAGAAGTTCAAGAGTCATCTTTTCGAATTACAAATAGACACGCTTCAAATGGTTAGAAGACACATGTACGTGTCGGACACACCTGTAAGGCTAGGAAGCTAAAGTCATCATTCGTGCCTCGGTCAGTTCAAAAGGCAATTTCTTAATAAAGCCACATAGATATAGTAGATTCTATGGACATATGGAACACTTGGCGGAATCGACACGGTTTTAACTTTAGTCGTGACTGAAAGCAAAAAAGTCAAGTTTCAGATCGATCATCAAAACAACCTGAAATGGTACGATATTAACACTCAATAGAGCCGAATCAACATCATTAGACACATTCGAGGACTATATTCTGACCGGAGAGCGACTTACATGGATTTCACTATCGAATTATTTCCTTTATAATGCATGAGCGACTTACATGGTCTTGTAAGATTTTTTCAAGAAATCATGTACATAGAGAACAAGATGAATAAAAAATTGAGGATTTAACAAAAAAATTGGACTATCTCAAGTAACCCCAACGATGGAGTTTATAGTCCAAATGTTTTTGATTTAAAAATATGACTATCGAAATCACAAAGTAAAAATAATAATAAATTAAAGTTATCTGTTGAGGAAAGTATATATTTCAAGCGAGAATAACAAAATATATTCCTAAATTAATATCACGCGTCAATCAACAACACTATTAATTACTCAAAAACTCAATTTCAGTAATACCTTAGTTATTACCCTAATTTAATTATTTTATTTTACCTAAATTAACATTTAAATCTAGATGGGATAGAGGAATACTATCACGTTTTGGCGTCTAAAGTGGAGCATCGATAAGCTTTGGCTAGAATTGAAAATTTACCAGAAGTCTCGTCTGAACAGGAGTACAAGTTCAATATTCGGTTGCATCAACATACGTAGTAATATATGTCACAACCAAGACTTGCCACTTACCTATTTCTCTAGTCTTAACATAGCGTTTCTACAGGTCTGAGCGGCTCCTTTGATTATGATTCAAATGAATCTTCATCCACATATCGAGAATATCGACGCCATAAAAATGAGTAAAGGATTTTAAGGAAACAAGAGATCCAACGTCACATTACTCGTCGGTCAAAAGTATTGAAGCGCAATGGAAATAGTATTGACAAAAGAACTCCAATTTCTTGAGATAAAGACAGAGCGATTTTGGTCAACGGAAGAGACCATGTACAGCTCCTGTCGGGCTATCAGATTTATGTGTATATTATTGGTAATCAATTCGTTAACCCAAGTGAAGAAGGGTTGTATGCGACTCCTATAGAGGGTCTAGGAAGCGCAGCCATCGTAATTTAACATAACTAGAGGTCGTCCCCACTCTCTGATGAAATTCTTTTCGGGGACCTGACGAAGTGTTTCAATATTTTCCGAATGGAAAAATACAATGGGAAGAAAGATCTAGACAACCATTTAGAGGCGTTCAAGAATTTAATGTTGAGTTTTGATAACGTTGACCAGCTACTTTGCAACACATTTTCGCAAAAGATCGTGCCTCGAAATGGTACAAACGATCACCACAAGGTTGTATAAAAAGCTTTGATATGTTCTGAATAATGTTCAGACAACAATTTATGGGAAGTAAAATTCTGAGCAAATGGGGACACGATTGTTAATTGTTGGCAAAATGTTGGGGAAAGTCTAAGGACTATACCCGACGATATGTAGACGCCAAAACCGACCTTAGCATTGTAAGGAGAGCGTTTCTCTAACGGGTTTTAGGCTGGGACTCCTCCCCGACCCTATGAAAGAGGTTGTTACAAAGAAACAAGATTTTACGTTTGCAGCTTTGTTAGCCCAGATTGAGAATAAAATTTTGATTGAAGAAACCGAAACGTTTGAGATGACAGCTCAAATGCAGCAACGTGCGCAAGAAGTCGTTGTTTTATACCAGCCAAATCCACCAAGGCCAACACCCATTCCACAACCTCAACCCATTCAACAACCTCAACCCATAAATTCCTACTGAACAGCGCGACATTTCCAGTCAAGAGCGTCGAGCTAGCAACCACAACGAGCTAGGTTTAACAATCTAACAATAAACCGACCCATCTCGAACAATTGGATCTGACCCGCATATTTTGCTGATTTAACTGAGTGTATATCAACCATCTTTGAGAAATAAAAAAAGAGTGTCAACTTTCAAAAACCTTTGTGAAAAAGCAGGAAAAATATAAAAATATGGTATCGCGCTAAAGAAAGAAATACAAATGTTGATAGAGAATAGAAAGTTGACAAACTTCATGAAACAACAGGTTCAACATAACGTTAGGGATAAGGAAATCGTGACGATACCAAAGCAGGAAACCGCGATAGTTATCTCCAAAGTTACCAAACTATTCGATGTATATGCGGGGTATTTAGACCCTAATGAGGATCAGAATTTAATCGATATGGTGGAGAAAATAATTTCCAAAATTAAAGAAAAGGTTAATGACGTGTATAGGTTTTCTGAATTGCTAACTATCTTTGGAGGTGACTTTATGGCAAGAATCACCAATTTCTCTCGAAAGAGGCATGTTGTGAGTCTAGCCACACAGTTGGAAGCAAGGGCGTTGCCTCATCTGTACGGAGAATCCTCTACTATTATCTATTTTGATGATGATTATATGAGAGATATCACCGGACCACATGCAAACGCAGTGGTAATCATGCCCGCAATTGGTTGGTAATGAGGTGTAAAGAGTACTAAACGATACAAGAAGCTCATCAAACGTTATTTTCATGACAACTTACACAAAGTTCAAGAAACCCCCATTTATTTTGAGGTCGGAAATAAACATAGTAGGATTCACTGGAGCTAATGCTGAAGTAGTTGGAGAATTTGAAGGTGTGGTGCATGACAATTTAACGATGATTTTTGTTATTGTGGACGCGCCGACCTCGTATAATGTTATATTTGGTAGATCGTGGTTGTCTAGGATGCACATGGTAGCATTTATGGTTCACCAATGTTTAACGTACATTGTTGGTTACAACGTGGGCATAGTCTGAAGCAGCCAGAAAACGACTATGGAGTGTTACAGAGCGAATTTAGTGTCAAAACCCGATAAATAAATGGAGCGAGTAAAAGATTAGTAGTTAGTGGGGTCTACCTTGGGGTCGAAACCTGTAGACGATCCTAGGAAGACCCCCGGATTATTACTCACAGATAAGAACTGTGAAAATTACGGAATCCCTGGAGAGAAAATCTTGAAAATTCGAACGAACCTGTCTTCTGGAGTTAGAGAAAGGTTAATTTCTTTTCTTGAGAATAGGTTGCATTTGTTTGCTTGGTGCTCGGAGGATATGACAGGTGTCCCCGACAGCGTGATCTGTCATATCCTTGCCATACAATGAAACGTACGATCCATAATTTAAAAGTGATGAGCTTTTTCCCAGGAGAAGACACAGGCTATCATTGCTGGAGTGGACAGGTTAACAAGAGTATGTCATATTCAAGAATCCAAATACCCGCAATGGACAACCAACTCGGGCTTGGTTAATAAGAAGAACGATAGATGATGAATGTTTGTGGACTTCATTGACCTTAACAGGGCCTGCCCTAAAGATTATTTCTCAATGTCGCGAATCGACTAGGTGGTAGATTCAACATCGGGAAAAAGACTCATGTCTTTCATGGAGACCCACGCGAGATAGAAACATATGAGGTGGATCTGAAGGACCAAAATATCACGTCGCTCATAACAGATCGAGGTCTTCACTGCTACAAAGTCATGTCGTTCGGTCTGAAGAAGACGGGAGCAACATATCAGAGGTTAACAAACAAGGCATTTGAAGGTCAGATCGAGAGAAATATTTAAGTTTACATAGAAAATATGTTAGTCAAGATTACAACTGACGAAGACCACTTTACCGATCTGGAAGAAATGTTTAACAATTTCAAAAGAATAAACCTGAAAATGAACTCGGAAAAGTGTTCGTTTAGTTTCTGATCGGGGAAGTTCTCGGGATATATGATCAGTGAGAAGGGAATAGTGGCAGATCTAGTATAGTTGAGTGCTTTGAGAACCATGGCGCCACCAAGAAATGTTAAAGAGGTTCAAATTTTGACGGGGCCTTTGGAGGATTTGAACAGATTTATATCTCGATCTTCTAACATATGTGCACTGTTTTTACAGGTTCCGAAAAATGTTAACATATTCAATTGGACCCCATTTGTACCAAAGCCTTCCATGGTTTAAAAGAGTATCTATCATCCTCGACTTTATTAACGAAGCCTTCGCCTGATGAGACTTTGTTTTTGTACATTGTAGTGTCAGATTATGCAGTTAGTGCAGCGCTAGTTCGCGAGGCGGATCGGACACCCAAGCCGGTTTATTATGTGAATAACAGTTTATTGGACGTAAAGAAAAGGTATATGAAACTTGAGAGGTTAGAACTAGTGTTAGTAAATGCGACCTTACTTATAGGATCATTTCATTGTGGTCTAAATGTCCTTCCTATTGAAAAGTGTATTACAACGTCCTGACAATTCAGGTCGAATATCCAATTGGTCGGTCAAATTGGGAGATTTTGACATCGGATTCGAGCTAAGAAGGGCTATTAAGGGCCAGGATTTGGCAGACGTTTTAATATAATTTCATTCTAGCCGACCATAACAAATGGAGTTCAACCTGAAGAAAGATCCCACCGAATAGATTCTTCGAACCGATGGTGGGTCAAGTACAAGTGGATGTGGAGCAGGCGTTCAGATAACTACGCCACTCGGAACAGCTATGCACCATACAATACGGTTTGGATTTGCAGTTTCGAATAATGAAGCAGAGTACGAGGCATCATTAGCATGATTGAGATTCTCTCAGGTTTATGGGGCCAAGAATGTTTGGTTAGTAGGTGATTCCCAGCTATTGATTAATCAAACCACCGGGGAATCTGAGGCAAGAAAAGAACATTTGGTCCAATATTTGGTTGCGTTAAGGGTTTTGGTCGCGGTCTTTGAAAGAATCACATATAAGCAAGTACATTGGAAAAAAAAAGTACTATTTAAGGCTCGTGGTTTTGTGCTAGTAAGGGGCGTACTCTACAAAAAATATTTGAGTAGACCCTTGTTAAGATATCTGGGGCATACCGAGTTACAGCTTATTATGGTTTTAAGGCTTTGATTATAAGAGTTATGCTATCAGGTTTTTACTAGCCTACAATAGCGGTCGCGCCAAAATATTGGTCAAAACGTGTGATACTTGTCAGAGGTTTGCGAATTCCATTCATATCCCGACAACTCCACTCGAATATTTCTCTGAAGGAATACGATTTGACAAGTGGGGGATCAACTTGGTCGAACCGCTCCCTATGTCAACAAAGGGGATGCAAACAATAGTTGTCGTTATAGAGTACTTCTTCAAATGGGTTGATGATGCGCCTTTGTCCGGGACAAGGGCCAAAGATGTAATCAAATTTATCTAGTCGAACATCTGTTGTTGTTTTGGGGTCCCGCAGAGATTAACCATGGACAACGACTTGTGGTTTTGATAGTTGTAAGATGATAAGCTTTTGTTCATCTCACGTAATACAAAAATGTTTTTTAGCACTTTTTTACCCAAAAACAAATGGCCAGGTTGAAGTCATGAACTGAACAATTATTGATGGTCTCAAGAAAACTTTGGAGTAAAAACCTTGGAAATGGCCAGACTACTTACAGGAGGTGTTGTGGGCGTATCGAACTACACTCCGAACTTCTACCCAAGAATCTCATTGCGCCTTGGTATATGGTATGGATGCAGTAACACTTGCAGAAACAATGCTCCCGTGCTTCATGGTCAAGCATTATTCAGAAAACGGTAATGATGAGGGTCGACGTTTGGCTCTCGATTTATTTGAAGAAAAACGAAGTAGCGCCCATTTAAAATCACTACATTATGAGACCTTGATGCGAAGTAGGTATGCGTCAAAAGTTCGAAGAAGAGAGCTCAGCTAGGAAGGCCCATACCATGTGATGGAGATGATAAAACTAAGCACCTATAGGCTGAAAGACAAATATGCCCAACCCTTACGACTTCTGTGGAATATTGAACATTTAAAACTGTCCTTAAAATAATTATGAATATTTTCTGTTTTTGTACTTCTCTGTAAATGATTTTGATCGGGGACACATTATTTCCTACTTTGGTGGTGCGGGGAGGTTTTAACGAGGTGTCTATGGAAACAGATATGCTAATTCAAAATGAAGCCTTTATTAACATGTTTGCAGGATTGCCCGAACCTTAAGGGTTTTTCAACTATTAAGTTGATCTACATTATTTTATGCGTTCGAACCTTAAGGGTTTTTCAACTATTAAGTTGATCTACATTATTTTAGGAATTCGAACCTTAACGGTTTTTCAACTACTAAGTTGATCTACATTATTTTACGCGTTCAAACCTTAAGGGCTTGTCAATGATTAAGTTGATCTACATTATTTTAGGCATTCAAAACTTAAGTTTTTTCAACTATTAAGTTGATCTATATTATTTTAAGCGTTCGAACCTTAATTATTTTTCAACTATTAAGTTGATCTACATTATTTTATGTGTTCAAACCTTAAGGGTTTTTCAACTATTATTTTGATTTACAATATTTTACGTGTTCGAACCTTAAGGGCTTTCAACTATTAAGTTTTTCTACATTATTTTACAAGTTTGACCCTTAAGAGGTTTTCAACTATTATCCATAACATTTTACACATTCGATTATAGTTGTTTGGATTTTTAATGTTCTTTAACAATTTTATTCTTGACGTCGAACTCTGATCACATTTGACTTTACAGAATAAGAAAAAATTAACAAATATCAGGTACATTAATCCAAAGGTCGGAGTTTCATGATTACATGGGTCGGAATAACAAAAAATGAAAATTGTCTCAATTCAATTGTCGGATGGTCCTTCTGATTAGTCATATTCTTCTTCCTCTTCATCGGGATCTCCTAAGCTTGCCATAACAGGTTCGATATCAAGTCGCTCTATCTCTGCGACGTTTCCTGTAAAATCCCCCCCCCCCCAACATTTTTTATATTTTGGATGCTCCAACTTGTGCGCTCACCTTGTTAACTTCATCTTACTGTTCAAACAACTTCGGGATGCTAGTCTGCTCGACCATGGGCAGACTGGTTTTTTCTTTAACTATATCTCGTGATTTCTTCTTCTTGACAGCCCGGGGTTTTTTCCCCCTTCTTCAACAACTATATCTCGACCATGTGCTATAAAAGGACCACACACGCTTCACAGATCCCGAGATGAATATAAAATTACTTTCTCTCTCTACTTAATCTAGATTCTTACTTTCTCTCTCTAAAAAGACACCTAAACAAAGTACATTAGTCTATTCTGACACTAAGAGATTCTCGTATCACAAAATCACCCCAGAGCTTTCTTAAAACTCTTCACTTATACACAAAAACTGCCACAATAGACTAACATATTTTCCTAGTCAGAATTTTTCAAGGAGTTGCTCTCCTTTGTGTCTGATTCTTCACTATCACTCACTACAATGTTAGGAGGATGAAGGTCGGGGGCAACAAGCTTCCAAAAACTCCCCAAGTCATACTCATGGTGTTCTGTATAAATTTGGGTGATCAACCCTGCTCGAATTGTAGCATCTCGTGCATTAAGGTTGTCTGAACACTTAGCCGCATAAGCATTCACAGCTTTTTCTTTCTCCTCCTCGACTTGCCTGGGAAAGTCTTCAATTCTTTTCACCAACTTCTCCCTGTCCTTCATAACCTTTTCATAATCGTCACAGTAATTCTTAAATCCCCGACATGGTAGTTCGTGAGCTTCTTTATATTCTGCTAGAAGTCTTTCTTGTCCCCCCGTTTTCTTTTGATAGAGGTCTCTTTCTTCTTGGCAGCATCGTTCAAGCATTATGACGTAATTCTCTGAGGCAGATAATGTTTCTTAAAGTGCATCTGCTTGCTTCTCCATAATGGCATATTGTCTCTTTGACTCTTCAAGTTGCAAGGAGACCAGAGCTGCCTTGAACTTATAATGATTTTTTCGATCCTCTAGATGCTGCATTTTCTTTCCCTTATTGACAGAAGTATGCAGCAGGCTCCGAAAACTTACTGAAAATTCATCATTAAGAGGAACTTCGAAGAAACTGGTGGGTGAGCCTAAGGCTACGGGGTCAAAATCTGATGACTCCCTCACTAGAATATTAAGGTCAACATGTTGAGGAGGCTTACTTCGAGGAATAGGCAGTGGTGCCAAGATAGGGGGATTTTCGATGGGTGCTGGATTTGAGGCCTGGCTGAGAGGAGAGTTGGGTGTCTGATTTGAGTTCTGTTTGGGGGAATTATCTCCAACTTCTTTTTCAGGTTCACCTGATGCCCTTTGGGGCTCAATTTCTTGGGCAGGTTTGGGGGCGTCGTCTTGTATTTTGCCGTCCTCGGATAACTCCTAGATGGGCTCCAGGACAGCTTTGTTCTCTTTTTCTTTTGCTTTAGAGTTTCTCTTCTTCTGAGGATGGACATACTTCTTGGGGGGAGAGCTTGGACTGGGTGTCAAAATGTTGGTCGAGGAGGATGGCTCTTGGTTGGTGACTACTTCAATTTTTGGTTGATGCTCTTTAGTGGACACTTCTTCATCGGATCCACCTAAATGACTCTTAGCACGAGAACGCTTCGGAAGGTAAATAACTATGTCCTTCTTAGTCACTCACTCTAGCACCTCGTCTTGAGAAAGGGGGGTCATCAATTCTTGTAAGGACAACTGGTCAAGGGGGTTTAACCTCCAGAGTCTCCTCAAGGCCAAATTGTTGTCCCTGAAGCACAGGCGGAATCTATTTTCCCAATTTTCCTTGGCCCACTCGCTCAGTCTGCTGAAGATAATAGTGGCACTCTCTACGTGGTCTGCGTACGGTTTTGAGATACCAGTCATAGCTACAAAGATATCGAGTTGGAACCTCATTACTCGAGGAGTTACCATAGGTCAGATAGTTCGAGGACTTAAATTTGTTGGTCCACATGAGGGATAGTCTGTGAGGGTTCGAAGAGGTTGACTCTGAGCCTGTCTCCCAATGACCTGAGAAGTAGATGAATTGCTGTCTCCACCTTTTGTCAGCCTCTAGCAAGTCCTTCAACACTTTCTTTCTTCGACTAAAAGTCAATGAATAAAATGGGAAGAACGGGTTTCTGGCTAGACCAGATAGTCCGATTAGTTGTTCCAATGAAAATTCTTGGCCTGAGATTCTCGAAACCATGATGCATGCCATCAATGTGAACCACATATTGGGATCGGCTTGAGAGGGGCAAAGGTCAATCTTAACAAAGTACTCAATAAAAAATGGGTCCAAAGGAAATCTTAGTCCCCAATTCATGATTTCAGTGTACATAACAAGTTCGTTATCCCTCACTGATAATGGGGTCTCACCCTCCGAGGGTAATCTGATGTCGATGTATGAGGGAATGCACCACCGGGTCCTCAACAACATTTCTTCCGAAGGTAAAAAGTACTTGTATGATATGTTGTGAAGAGCAACCATATGTTTGTTGTCGATCCCTCAAATATTGTTGCCTACAATGGCGTCAAGTTCCAAGGGAAGCGTTATGTCTCCTTTAGACTTAGGGGCGATTCGGCTCGCTTGCTCCTCAAATATCGTTGGAGGAGCAATGGGTCTTTGGCTAGATTATTCCGAGGGAATTTTGATGAATTTGCTCTGATCAGCAACAAGAATCGGCTGGGTCGATGGTTCGGGATTATCCGAGGCGATGGTCTTCCCCTTGGCAGCCAAGGCTTTGTTGTGCATCTCTCGAATCTCATCTTCGGTAATGACAGTCTTTCCTGGCGAAAATCAGGGGCTTCCAGTTGTTGTTATTGACGGAGTGGCTGGAAGACTTGAAACAGAATTACTGGTATTCGGAAGAGAATTGTCCACCGCCAAAATTCGAGGAGGTTCGGGGGTAGTTGGTGGCGCTTCTTTGGCACATTTGCGCTCCTGCGAATGCTTTTTATCTTTATGGTGTCTTTTCCTTTTTCCAGATGAATGCTTATGGTGTTTTTCTTTCCCCATTAATCTGAGGACGCTGCGATCGGAAACTTGGTTTTGTTGTGATATTTCGAAGGGAATGATGGCAGTAATAGCAGGTGGGGGTTGAGGCTCAGTGTATTCACCTGTAGCAACTCTCTCTTCGAACTTTTTGCTAATAAGGAGCCGCTCTAGAATCTGATGAGGTTTAAAAGCCAGCTTTCTCTCTCTAGAAATTTTGGAATTGAAAGTTTGAGCTATTATTGAAGACCATCAGTATTATAGAGAACAATGGGCCTTTAGGTTAAGTCAGACCTGAGGACATTTTCTCTTGTTTGCCTAGGGGCATTTTGGAAAACATAGGTGCAAAATTGTTGATAGGAAAAACGCGGGAGAAGCTGCAGAGACGTAATCAGTGAGGAATATGAAAAGGTCTCTAACAAGAGGTGATGGCAAGGAAGTACGACTGCTGACGTCATATCTTCTTGACCCAATCCTTGCAATTTCTTAGCCTAGTATTGGTGGCTTTGATATGCTGATACAGTAAATTCTGATGCACGATGTTACCAAGGCCTGAGTCAAGCCTTGCTAAGACATTGCAAGGATTGGGGGGCTACTGGTTAGTGTGACCTAAAAAGTAGTTTGTATTCGAAGGGTATACTCGTTAAGAAGACGTTTTTTCGAAGAGACATGTAGCATTTGAAGTATTGTTCAAAAGTATTTTCGAGGAGGAAATTTTGCGGTTGAAGAGGAGTTATCCGAGGAGAAGATATTCGAGGGAGCAATAATGACTTCTTTAGAGTCCCAGTAAAACTATTTTTACTAGGACTGGGGGGTTACTGATGAGGGAGAATAAAAGACATGATAAAATTGTAAACAAGAAGTTTGTTAAGGAGAGAATTGTAAAGAAGAAGTTTGTTAATGAGAGAATTGCAAAGAAGAAGTATGTTAGGAGAGAATTGTAAAGAAGAAATTGTATTAGGGGAAAATTGTGTAGACTATTAAAGAAGTAGCCATTATGAGAAGATGAAAAGATATAGGGACCAAAAATGTAATAAACGGGAATTAAAGCGTGTGAGACCCGCAATTGTACTATAAAAGGACCATACACGCTTCACAGATCCCAAGATGAATATAAAATTACTTCCTCTCTCTACTTAATCTAGATTCTTACTTTTTCTCTCTAAAAAGACTCCTAAACAAAGTACTTTAGTCTATTTTGACACTAAGAGATTCTCGTATCACAAAATCACCCCAGAGCTTTCTTAAAACTCTTCAATACCGACTCTTTTTTTCTTACGGTAATGTGTATCTACGAGTGTTGGAAAGCGGATGTTTACACAATCCGGAATACCCCAAGTAATTCTTAGCTCCGACATTTCCTCGGACTTTAGTAAAGGTATTTTCCACTAAAGAGGGTAATGATGTGCTCCTTAGGCAAACCATTTTGATAGTCAGTCAGCACTTCGAGAATTTCGGGAGGCAAAGGTTCATCGTCTACTGCAACAATAGTAGCGCCATATCTTCTAGCAGCAACTTGTTTCTCATCTCGTTGTGCCACTGCAACCGTTTCGGCACTAGTCTAGTCCTCGATTTTAGTATTAGGAGCTTGGTAGGCGATTTGGGCACGATCTTCACCACTATCGCTTGGATTGACCCTCTATTAGGCTTGGCTGTTTTGATTTTATTTGATGTGGTCAGCCTAGCGGTGTTAGCAGTCGATATATCAAAAGCTTGATTTTTACTAGCATCATTGGTCTCTGATCGTTTTGCTGTGGAAGGCACACTTTCTTTCGCGCTCATCTTTTTCCTTGGAGCGGTGGCTCGTTTGGTACGATTTTGCATCGGCACAACGTGGGTCGGCCCCTCTATTTTCCTTTTTGTTGGCAACCTCTTTTGGGAGCGGTCAATTTCTCGGGGATAGGAGCAACTTTGACAAATCTAGAACTTCTCCCGACATAGACATGGCCAGGAATTTACTTCTTTTTTTTCTAGATGCGGCATCCTCAAGATTTTACAGTTGTATCCGGTCTGAATCGTGTTGTGCCACACCTCTAACAAGGTCGGCAGTGTATGACTGGTTTGAACATGCACAATTTTTGGTTCAATTGAACCATCTCAAAGAGGATGATTAGACACTCGAATCTCCTATTAGTATCAATTGAGAGTTGAGACGTTTGATGGGAGACGTTTTTGGGGTCAAGCGAGAAAATTGGTCGACAAGATTAGTGGGAACAGTTTGTGTAGAATGTTGGTTTGGAGTGGGAGCAGTTTGTGTAGAATGTCGGTTTGGAGTGGGAGCAGTTTATTTAGAATGTTTCTTCGCAGTGGAAGCGAGAGTAGGAGGAGCGGTTTGTTCTGAAGATCGGGTTGGTCAATGTTGAATGAATCAAATAAAGTTGTGCTTAAAGGAATTGTCGGGGAGTTATCAATCAAACCCGCAGCCTTTTATTCAGCAGCCTTTTGAAAGATACTTAAATAGCCGATTAAACCGAAGACGAGTTTCTTTGTCGGGTCGGGATTTCTGCTCGAGAGAGGCATTTTCATAAACAATGACGACGTCGCATTTTCTCTCTCTAGAAAAGCCAAGATGAGGATTGTTTTCTTTCTCTAAATTTGTTCCATTGGTGAATAATGAAATAATAAGAGGTATTTCTAGAGGAAGTACCTCTTCAATACACCCTTTCATATAGAAGTGCAACTGAAAAGAGCCTCGGGAACTTCAAGAGTCGTTTTTTCAAAATTACAAATAGACACGCTTCAAATGGTTGGAAGACACATGTCCGTGTTTGACACACATGTAGGGTTAGGAAGCTAAAGTCATCATTACAGCCTCGGTCAGTTCAAGAAGCGATTTTTAATAAAGCCACAAGCGGCGCACATCGAGGAGTTTCGGGACACGTGAAAGATTATGACGTGATCATTTTCCAGCAAGACTAGTGAGTATAACCGACGAATATAATATAAGGCCTACCAAATATAAGGCCCACCAGACATAGGCCTAAAGCAATATTTTCATACTATTAAGTAGATAAAATATTCATACTAATAGGGTGATAAGGGTCGGGTGGATGGTTTGAGAAAACATCAGGCATTAAAAATTCCCAACCTAGGGAAAACAAATGGTTGGCATCGGTGATTCTCGACTCGTGGCGATTGAGCGAATCGACATCCAAATTTCCGGACTATTGGAAATTGAATGATTGGCGACAGGAACTCTCTATCCTTGGCACTTGTATATACCAGCATTGACTATACAAAAATCAAAGTGCAGTTGTTCGACCCCAAAGCTAGATAATCATTTTTTTCTTCTTTGCAAGGACTGGGGGCTACTGATAAGAGCATAAATTATCCAAGCCATATCGGTCCGACATGATACAATGGTGTAATAATATGATTACAATAGTTTGTAATAAATGTTATAGATTGAGAAATAATAAGGATTTGTTTTGTAAATAATAAAAGAATGTGTAAAGTAAGAATAAGAAAGACTAGAAATAGAATTAAGTGGGTCATCCATGTTGGATAGGACCCATTAGCGCCACTATATAAAAAAAGATTCCCTTTATAGGGGTGGGTGAACATTAATTATTATAATCTACTTTTACCACTTTCTCTCTCTATAATCATGTGTTTCTCTCTCTAGCATACAGTTACGATTTTATCTGGTAGTGTAATCAGAGTCTGAATATCTTTAGAGCTAGAATAGCCAACAAAATAACATATAATCTTGATGTATCATAATTTTTACACATATTTTTCATGGTTATGCTTCCACTAATACACTTGAGACACATAAGTGCCTTATACTGTGATTTATTTTTACCTAAACATAACTCGCTTAGAGTTTTGCTTATTATTTTCATAGGTATCATGTTTAGAAATTTTATTAGAGTTTTTTAAGGTTGATTGTGTTTTTAAATCATAGATTTTGTGTTAATATTCATGTTATTGGTTAAGAATAGTAAAATTCCTTTAAAATTTAACAAAGGTTCATTGCGAGAGGTTTTTTTAAACCATTGCATTTTTAGTAGTATTCAAACCATAATCTAATTTGATAGTTTAGTTATCTTGTTTAGTTTAAGTTCAACTTCGGTTTTAAAATCCTTAAAAACAAATAAGGATGATGATTAATCATCTATTAGCTATAGTAAGTTATAAATAAATTAGTATTCTACGAATGTAATGAAATCGTGTTGATTATATCATAATGTTTTAAATAATTACCCATCATTCAAATTGTTATAGTGCTTGGAAGATGGAATTTAAATTTAGAGAGTGAATTTTCAGATTTAAAGTTTTCAGACATTCGAGAGTTTCATTGTAAGTGAAAACGTTTGACCACTTTAGGGTTCGAATTGGGAGTAATGGGTTTTTGTCACTATCGAGTTGCGACGGCAGATAATTATAGGCTCAGATGAGTTTGTTTGTTGTGCATGAAGTAATTCACAACACGACATAAGTCTCGGTATGAAACACATCTAGTACTGTGAAAGATGCTTCGGTAAGTTGCTTATGGGTAAGTTGAAATTTTTGTTGTCATCTGGAAATCATATTGGACTGGTTTGGTATATTGAAAAGGTTGAAATAAAAAGTTGTGATGTGTCAAAGTAGTAAAAACAATTATGGTTAAATTGGATGTACTATTTAATCACAATCATTGATTTGAAATATAGTACATGTTGTATAACAATTTTATGTACAAGTTGATTAAATTCGTTGATGTGGATCATGTGTTTTGGTTGAATATAAAGTTTTTCTAGAGAGAAAACTTTGTTTGTGAGAGATGACGCTTAAAGAATTAAGTGATGGTAGAGTTGTTGAATTCTTTAATACAATCACTTGAAAATACACTGAAAAAATACTGAAGATTGTAAGATATCACTGAAACTTGATACTCTATTTTGAGTAGTTTAAAAAATGTATGTTTTCTTATATTTTATGCTTTTTATATTCCTTATAAGTGTTCCATCTAAATAAAATCATATATGTACGTCTGTGGATATGGAATTGCTCTATAATCTGAACAACGTAAGTATTTGTGTTGGTTTTATTTAACTATTTCATTATTGTTGTCAGTTGGAACTTTTTGCATGGACTGTAGTACCAAAGTCTGAGTGTGGAAGCCAAAGAAAACAAACTATTTTTAAATCTTTGTTTCAGTCTTCATTGATATTCCTTCTATGTATAGATGAATCATGTTGGACAATGAGTCTTGAAGAAGTTTCTACCTCATGAATTTTATTTAGCACGTGGTAGGGTGAGTGTAGATATCTTAGATTGGTTATAAGAATAAATGATTGTTGTGGTGAATAACACTAAATAATATAAGGTAAATGTTTTAAAGTATAGGCTTTAAGTATAGTGACAATAAGATGAAATTTAAACTTATAAAGTAAATTCACATCTTTAAAGGTTTCGGCCAATGTCAGGGTTCGGACTGGGATAGTGAGTTTATGCCACTTGGATACTGCATCAACATGAAATTATAATCTGAGATTAGTTTGTTTATTCTGCCAAAAGTAAGTCGCAACATGAGATAAGTCTAGCCATGATACATGTATCGACACTGTCGGAAGAGACTTTGAGAAGTTGCTTATGAGAAGTTGCTTATGGATGTTGGAACAAGATGTTATCATTCATGGATTCTTATTCAATTTACAACCATATGCAAATGCACGAGGAAAATGAGGAGCGCACAACATGCATTACACAGATAGGACTTTATTGTTATAATGTTCTTCTTTCGTCTTAAAGAACGTCAGGGAAATATATCAGCGGCTGAAACAGGATTCAAAGGATAGCCACCTCAACTTTCCAATATGCCAACCATGGATTATTCATGCAACGTGAAAGAAGTTCAAATCTTAACAGGAAGGGTGACCACATTAAGATGATTCATCTCTCGCTCTTTGGATATGTGCTAGTGTTTATCCAAGTTCTTCAAAGAGCTAGAAAATCCACATGGACTCGAGTATGTGAGGAGGCTTTCACCAGAATCAAGAAACTACTCACCTCCTCAGAAATACTAAAAAAGCCCCAACCATGGGGAAGTATTATTCATATACCTCAGAGTATCAGATTATATCGTCGGGAATATGCTAATCGAATAGGTCGGCAAAGAATCCAGAGAAATATACTACATAAGAAAAACTCTACTCAATGCGTAAACCACATACCTAGCACTCACTTTGGTGGTGGAAACCCAAAAAATGTGCCCATACTTCCAAGCTCGTATGATCACTTTCTAAACGTCGATCATTTTATGCAATATACTACAGGAACCATACATTTCAAGCAGACTAACCAAGTGGTTAGTCGACCTAGGTAACTATGAGATCAAGTTCAAACCATGTGCACCAAAAAAAGTATAAGCCTAACGGTTTTAATAATCGAGTTCCAGTTGGATACACCAGTACTTATAGATAAGAAGTCGAATCCCCTTGGAATGTACAAATTGTCGGAGGAAGCAATAACAAAGGCTCGGGAGTATGCGTCTAACTAATCCCACTAAAAAGGATGATCCTAAAACAATCAGTTAAGCACAGCTTCCAAGCTACCAATAATGAATTCAGATAAGAATTAGCAATTTCTTACATTCGAATTGCAAACATTTGCGGTGCCACAAGATTTTAACTATTCGTGGACTCTTATCTAGTTGTTCATCAAGTCATATGGCTTGTTCAAGCTTAAAAACATCATCATCCAGATTTTAAAATAACTTATGCGCCATGTAGTACTTTTTGATAACTCACATTCGTCTGTGTAGATGTTTTTGCATCCCGACATGTGTAGGGCATGAACCAAACATAATTGTTCAAGAACAATTTCCATAACCCTACCCAATAAGTTTTCTCTAATGTCTCATCAAATAGCATGTTGGTAATAGAAGGTGATGATAAGATAGAAGATTGGAGAACACTCATCATCTAATACCTCACACAAGGAGTGCTTATAGAAAGAAACACTAAAGCACCAAAGGTTATAGCTTAATTGGCAAGATTCACTTAGGTCCCTAACATATTATACTAGTAGAGCTTCACACAAACACTACTTTGATGCATTACTCCTCAGGAAGCCATCTTCATACTAGAAAAACTCCATAACATAAACACAAGTTCATATTACATGCACAATGTATTGCAAAGGAGAATCTTGATACAAGGTTACTATTGAGTATTGACCCGCAATGGTATAAGCTGCAAAGGTGAAGGTAAAACCCTGCGAAAAATGTTAGTGTTTTTTTTAATACGGCCAATGTTCCAATGAGCATGTTGGAAACCATATCTGAAGCATTCTATAGATGGGTCTGGATATTATGGGGCCACTTCTACTCAAAATATGAGGAAGTAAGTACCTAGTAGTAGTATTCGGTTACTTTTTCAAATGGTTTAAAATGCAACCATTTGCAAATATCATGGCTAATAAGGTTATAAGCTTCATCAACTCTAAGATATGTTATAGATAATGGGTACCATAAATCATCACTACTGATAATGGAACACATTTTCAGAACAACAACATCACAAGTTTCTACGCCACTCAAAGTATCAAGCAAAATTTTGGCTCATCATTTCACCTACGAGCAAATGGTCAAGTAGAGTTCACTAACTATGGTGATATCAAAAGGTTATTGAACGAAGTGGAAAGAAAATGGTCATAATATTTACAAGAAGTTTTGTGTTTATAAAGAACTACCCCAAAGATCAGTTACATGCGAAACATTGTTCACATTAGTATATGGCATGAAAGTGGTGGTTTCAACTCAATCCTAACTACAGTCTTACATGGTAGCCACATATGATGAAGGAAGAAAATTTATAACTAGAAGTACGAATGTTGATGTGATCAAAAAAAATTCGGTCAAGGTTCATGTCCAGTTTAAACATTATAAATCATTAATACAAATCCGTTAAAATTCAAAGGTTTTGTTCTGAATCTTCAAAATCGACAATAAATTATTATGAATGATATTTCTACATACCGAGGACAAGCGTGACATAAAATTTGGCACAACCTAGGAATGATCTTATACGTTTGAACTTAAGGTCAAACTGGGCATATGTTGTCACCTGAATCGTAACGACAACCGAATCAGGCATCTATAGAACATTGAACACATAAAAATTATATTTATTCTAAATTTTGGTTAGATTTTGTACTCATGGTACTTGTAAACAATTTAATATATGGAATGTACTATGTCCTATCTCGGTTGTGCGAGAAGGTTTTAAAAAGGTATTCATCCCTGCTAAACTTTTATTTATGCAATGTCTCGTTTATATTTTAGTGTCTATTTTAACCTGTGTACAACCGCACTTACATTAGGCTTCGGTCAACACTTAGCAACATTATTGAGCATAGACAAGGCTTCATTTAATACTTAACTACCATATTATGTATATATATGGTTTTGTATACCAGCTTTGTTAGGCCTATGCAAGGCTTCAACTTAAGCATTCTAAGCTCAATTAATTAAGACAACACGATGCTGCAACCAAAATATGCGAATTTTTTCGAGCTCATTCATGGTTAGAGTCGCAACATTTAGGTTTTATGAAACCACTTTAACAATACGTCCGAAGCATATCAGTTGTATATCTAACGGGCAATATATATTGCGACCAATTCATCTTAAATTATTCTAAGTGCTACAATATAATACAATGCGCTATGTGGTTCCTTCATAAAAACCCATGGTAGTTCTGCATCCTTACATATATTACACACATAACAGTTGGATATTTCTAGACATATTACAAACAAAGCATCCTACATGGTACTTAATTTGGCATCTGCCTAATAGAGTTGATCAGAATACCAACCACACACATGAATCTATAACAAAAACATAAATACAAAATTAAACGATAACGTGAAAAAAGAAGGAAGAACAATTTGTCTTAATTAAATAGATTATGAATAATTGATGAAAAAGCTAGAGGATTGAAAAAGATGGCAGCCTTCTCTCTCAAGAAAGCTTCAAGATCAAGAATTATTTCTTAAGCTTTAAGAAACAATCTTCTTCCTCTCTAGCTGGTTTGCTAACCAGTTTTCAGATTCAATAGTTGAGTATTGCTGTGTGGTAATGGAGCGGCAGGACTTGGATGCTTTTCCGCCTTTGAAAATAACACAATCCAAGCCTCAAGAACCTGAAACAAAGACACTATATGCGGATGTGGTAAGATCGAAGGTAGGGGTGCCTGATTTTAAGCCTGAAAAGGTCATCTTGAATTCGGATCATAATGTGATTAAGTTCTCAAAACATGTAAAGGAAGATCTCTGTAATCTGTCAAGAACAACTCTTGTTCTTAAATTCAATGACGGCATTCCAAAGAGGCAGACATTTCAAGAGTTTCTTGAGTCCTTTAAATTTAAAGGAGTCTATACCTATGTCACTATAGATTCTAGGCAAATTCTGGTGGAGTTCTCTATTCTAGAAGATGCAGGTAGGCTGTGGGTTGGTAGATTTTGGAAGGTAGATGGGAAACTGATGCGTGTAATCAAATGGTGCCCAAAAAGCTCAAGAAACTATGAGTCTCCAGTTGCTCTGTTGTGGGTTCGCTTTGAGAAGTTGCCAGAATTCATGTATAACAGTTCTGTTATCCATGGATTGGCTTCTTCTCTTGGTGTAGTCCACCATGTTGTGATTCCTGAGGTAAACAGAGCAAACTGGAACGCGTGTTTTGCTCTTATTGAAATTGATGTTTCTGATGTACTTAAAAGGAAGATGACTGTGTGCTTTGGTGATGGGAAGGATTGTTCTGTTAACATTAGCTACAAGAATGTTCCAGGATATTGCAAGCTGTGTCATCATATTGGGCATGATGAAGTTAAATGCAAAAAGAACACTACAAAGGATACTAAGAATGAAGAAACAGTGGGTATTATTGAAAGTTCTGTGGAAAAGAATGAGTCTTTACAAGAAATGGAAAAGCCTAATGCAGAACCAAAGACTGCAAAGGTTGAATCTTTTACACATGTTTACAAAAGAAAACTTAAATCGATTGTTTCAAAAAAGGACAGGCCACATGTATCTTGTCCTTCTACTACTGTGGGCAGCCCAATAAAAGAAGGATCTGTCTCTATTAACAACCCAGATATTATAAGCGCACTTCAAAATCTTGAAGAGGAGGAGAATCGTATGGATAAAAACTTATCTCAGGCATCTCCTCGATGTGTAAGGGGTGGAAGCTACAATCCTTCTCCAAGAACTAGCACTAATGGTGTGGAGAATGACTTTGAGACTGTAATTTCCAGGAAAATCAGATCTGCAAATAAGAATGGTAATTCAAAATCTATAACTGTTAACTCTCTTAAGAAGAGAGAAAGGGCATCAAAAAACTATGCATCTGATAATGATTAAATGCATTAGTTGGAATGCACGTGGGGTAAATAATAACCCTACAATAGCTAGGCTTAAGTTCATAGTTAAGAAAGAAAATGTTAAAGTTGTTACTATACAGGAACCAATGGCAAGAAGTGATAAGTTAGAACTTGTAGCTAGGCAAATTGGTTTTGAGAATTTTGCAGCTAACACTTCTAACAAGATATGGTTATTCTGGCCTAATGATGTTAGTATTACAGTTATAGATTACCAGGAACAGTTTATTCATGTTAAGATTAATCATGCGTCTTTAGATTGCTATTTCACATCTGTATATGCAAAAAATTTGAAAGCACAGAGAAGGATGTTATGGAGTCAACTCAACAATCTTACCTGTGACATGCCTTGGATATTATCTGGAGATTTTAACACTACGAGGTGCCCTGATGATCAATTACACTGCTTGAACTTTGATGGGGCCAGTGCTGAGGACTTCAACGAGTTTATTCGTCATTGTGACTTGGAGGTACCTGCATACAGTGGATCACGTTACACATGGAGTAATAACAGCAATTGGAAGAGATTGGACTGGGTTTTGCACAATCAAAATATGCTTAACTACTTAAGCATTCAGGTTTGTCACATGGTCAGAACTTGTTCTGACCATGCACCTCTTCTAATTTCTATTTCTAAAGCTGTTAACATGGCATCTAATATAAAGAAAGGCTCATTTAAATTTCTCAATGCATGGGTAAATCACCCAGACTTTATGTCCAGTGTAAGTCAAAACTGGTCTCTACATTGTAATGGTGAGGACAGTACAATTTTTTGGTATAAGCTAAAAAGACTGAAAAAGTTCTTAAAAGGATGGAATTTTACAGTATTTGGAAATATTTTTAATAGAGTCAAAGCTGCTATTGTTGAAGTTGAAAACTGTGAACTTGCTCATCAAGCTATGAATGATAGCCTTTCAAAATCAAATCTGTCTAAGGCCAATAGCATTCTCATTCTTGCTTTGAAAGATGAGGAATGCTATTGGAAGCAGAAATGCTTTAACTCATGGTTAAGTGATTCTGATGGAAACACTAAACTCTATCATAGATATGTAAATAAGAAGAGAAAGAAAAACTATATAGTAGGTATAAAAGACAATGAAGTTTGGCTTACTGACCAGAATGACATAGCTGCTTCTGCTGTATCACATTTCAAAAAGATTCTTTCTAATGTGCCTGTTAATAGTCATAATGTTAGTAATCAAGAATCTATATTGAATAATATACCAAAAATTGTAAGACACAGTGATAATGCTGAGATTACTAAGTTTATATCTATTGAAGAAGTTAGAACCATTATATATGACATGAAAAATGATAGTTCACCAGGAACAGATGGTTTTAACACATTTTTTCTAAAGCAATGTTGGGATATAATAAAACATGATCTGTGTAAAGCTTTAAATGCTTACATTTCTGGTGAAGATATCCCAAAGGGAGTGTTTGCAACAGGGATAGTGTTGGTTCCAAAAATGGCAAACCCCATTACCTGGAATAATTACAGACCTTTGAGCATGTGCACTATTATGAATAGACTTATCTCTGCGCTCATTAATAGGAGAATTTCAGGTATTCTTCCTAGAATTGTATCTAGAGGGCAGAGTGCTTTTGTGAAAAATAGATTAATACATGAGAATATCTTAGTTATGAAAGAAATGTTACATAACATAAGTAGGAAGCCTTCTAAAGGCAACATTATATTGCAACTAGACATGACAAAGGCTTTTGACAGGTTGTCACATACCTTTGTCATAAAAACTCTAGAATGCTTTGGGTTTTCTGAAAGAGTTGTTTCTTTGATCTATAAACTAATATCAAATGTAATGTTGTCTGTCCTAATTAATGGGACATGTTCAGGATATTTTCCACAGAAAATGGGTTTAAGACAAGGAGATCCTTTATCTCCTTGTCTATTTATATTAGTAGAAGAAGCCCTTTTGAGGGGTTTGGAAAATCTTTACGATTCAAATAAGTCTATGCAATTCTACATTAAGTCTGGATATATCTTACCTTCACTAGCCTTTGCAGATGATGTAGTTTTCTTCACTAACAACTCTCCAATGTCCATCAAAAGCTTGAGTAGTCTGCTCACAAAATATCAACAAGAGTCGGGTCAGATGATTAATATTGAAAAGACAAAAGTAATTACTTCAAAAAGCTGTTCCAAGGATAATGCAGCAAGGATTCATGCAACAATGGGATTCAAGACAGAACAGGCTCCATTCAGTTATCTGGGGATTACTATAGCTCCAAACAACAAAGGGAAGCACTATTACCCACTCTTATCTAAGATTCTGAATAAAATAAATGAATGGGATTTAAAGAGCTTGTCCTATAGTGGTAGACTATCACTTATAAGACATGTTATTTACCCTATAATATTCTTTTGGATGCAAAACAGTAGAATACCTAATAATATTTTAAACAAGATTGAACTTCATTTAAATAAATTTCTGTGGAGGTCAAAGGTTAACGAAAAGGCAATCCACTTGACTGTTTGGAAAAACATTTGTAAGCCATTTGGGGAGTGTGGCTTAAACATTAAACTGCTGACTGATATGCAGCTTTCATTTGACTATAAACTATGGTATTGTTTTAGGAAAGGTAACTCCCTATGGTCTGAGCTTCTCTCTAAAATATATTGTATTGAGAGGCATCCTCTCAATGCAAAATGTGGTGTAAATGACTCCATTGTATGGAAGAGCTTATGCTCAGTTAGAGAGAAAGTATAGCAATGTATTCAGTGGAATGTGGGTTGTGGGAATGCTGACTTCTGGAGAGACTCATGGCATATGATGCCTCCTATAATAACTGACCAAAACATGTGGTACTTACCAGCTAAGGTCAAAACATTCTGGGTAAATGGTACATGGGACTACAGTCTATTATCATCTCTGTCTTACGAAAGACAGCAACATATTATGAGGATCAAAATCAATCCTGAAAAGGAGGACATCATACAGTGGAGTTTATCTAAAGACAAAAAAATTTGCACAAAAAAGACTTGGGAAAACATTAGGAGTAAAACTAATAGTCAGTTCCTTTTTAATAGAATATGGCACAGTTATATACCTACTAAATTTTCTTTCCTAAGTTGGAGAATTCTTAAAAATTTTCTACCTGTTGATAACATTCTTTTAAAAAAACACTTTATTATAGTTTCAAAATGCCAGTTTTGCTGTAATGGCGAAGACTTAACTCATCTCTTCATCAATTGCAGCAATGCCTGGCATTTATGGAACTACTATGGCTATTTGTTTAAAGTCCCAATAAGAAGGCACATGACTATAAGGCACATGTTCTTGGTGTGGTTCAAATTAACTAACATTAAGTTTCATATTACCCATATTGTCCCACAACTGATAGTTTGGACAATATGGCGAAACAGAAACAATAGTAAGTTTGACAAGGCTACTGATTGTTTCAGAAGTGCTGTGTCAAGAATTAACAGATTCATATTGTGTATTGATTTGAAGCTTAGAACTAAGCATTGGTTTAATGTTGAAGATGTAGGTTTAAATCTAGGTGCACTGTCTATCAGTAAAAGAAAGGTGGCTTACCGGATTTGGAGAGCTCCAGCGCAGGGCAGATTGAAAATTAACGCTGATGGTGCTGTGGACTTTACTGGAGAAGCTACGGGAGGTGTCATCGTTCGGGACTACAGAGGAAGCTGCATTGAAGGCGCTGGATTCGTCTTTGGCAAGCTTAGTCCGTTACAAGCAGAGCGACGTTCCCTAATTGAAGCACTACTGCTATGTCACAAGAAGGGATGGAGACATGTCGATATAGAGATCGACTGTCTGTCCTTGGTTGTAAACATCACGTCTGGCCAGTCTCATTACAAAGAGGTTGAGTTGTGTAGAGAGTTGATCCTTCCAACTATGAAGCTGACCCATGTTTCTAGATCGGAAAACATGGCAGCGGATTGGATCTCGAAGCACTCATTAGTGGTGAGGAAGAATTGGGGGTTTACTCACGAAATCCCTAACGCTCTCTTAGCTATATTGGTTCTCGAAGGCTTGGGTATAGGATACATAGATCCTGGTTAGGGTTTATGTTCATTATACTGTGTTATTGGCTTGAAAGAGAAAGAGAGAAGGCTGTGAGGTTTCAGACGGAATTAGGGTTCCAATTAGGTTTTGTTTGGTACAATGGGGCATTATTTATTTGACCCGATTGTTCTAAAGCCTATTGTGATTGGCCCATTATTTTGATTAAGGCCTTCTCTTTGTGGGGGCCTATTGTAAGACTTCCTTTGGTTTATTAATTCATTATTGCCATAAAAAAATAAAAAAAAATAAAAAAAAAATTAAATTAAATAGATTATGTCTAAAAGAAGAAACCTACAATTCATTACACATATTCAAAGCATAAACTAAAAAGAACATTACCCAACTCTAAGAACTTGCATCCAATAAATTCATTATGGTATTCATGCCAACACAATGGTGTAATAACAGCATTCAACGGACCTACGAATAAGTGGCATCATCGGAGGGATTCGTCGCTTATCTATGTGATATTAGAGTAACACCTTCAACAACTACGAAAAGTTTTATCTTTTCAAGAAAGGGCTTAACTAAACCTTCAAAACCAGTAGGTAGGATAAAATCAACAATTTAAGTTACCTCAATATTCTGAAAATAGAGGGGAATCAATAAGATTACATCAGGAGGAATCACAGTGGGCTCTGTGGTATCATTGTTTCCTTTGATTTTCTCCGACCATCAATGTAGGTCTTTCTCCTCTACTCCTATTGACCTTACGTACACATGTTGACCACCCGCGTTCACCACAACAATTGTTTATAACTCTAAAGGGTTACTCTAATTACATGTAGAGAGCATTTTGGCTCTTGGAACCAACCCCCACAACGAACCCAAACTAAGATAAGATATTCCTACTGCATACGAAGAATAAGTGTATTTTTTGCAATCCTAGCATAGTCTTTGGCAGCCTGCAACATCTCCATTTTAAAATCAGTTGTATTCCATTATCGGGTTGCTCGTTCTTCTTCCAATATGATTTGTAGCTTAGGGTTTTGACCCAATGCTTTGGATAACCCCCTATGTAGTTTAGTATCTACAAGCACAGCTTTCCAACATTCATCTATCGATATTTATTTTAGACCTTCCACATCACTCGCAACATGTTTTCTTTTCTCCTCAAGATGCTCGGCTACCTCAGCATTCGCTTACAAGTCACGCCTCAATACAACCATGACAACTTAAGTTTTCTCATATTGCAGCTGTAACTTTTTATTCGTTTTTTTTCTTCTTGCAAACACATTGTTCAAGGTATCCTCTTCACCAAAGGGCTCATATGCATCTTCCAGTAGAAGTCAGAGATCATATACGATGTTATCTGAAACCATACCAACCCAATGCAACATCATTAACATGTTCAACATGGTCTATACCATATATTATAAAGGGAAACTTCAACATAAAATGAAGACTAACAACGATAAATCATATTAAACTTGTACTTACCTCAATCCCCCGGATCAG
This sequence comes from Limnanthes douglasii subsp. nivea, assembly GCA_036936605.1. Classification (NCBI taxonomy): domain Eukaryota; kingdom Viridiplantae; phylum Streptophyta; class Magnoliopsida; order Brassicales; family Limnanthaceae; genus Limnanthes; species Limnanthes douglasii. The sequence goes on from JAUPFV010000004.1 coordinate 59,885,875, forward strand.
TTACCTTATACCCAACTTGTTATGTGTCAATTCAGTCGAAAGATTCATCTTACTAACCTCCGCAACATATTGACTACAAGATCTATAATATTTTCTAGGTCAAACATGGAGGTCACGCTTGCCTTAGCAGAAAATGATTAAAACCTACACCACCTCTCGACGAGACCTTCACAACTCTCGCAACACTTAAAGTCTCGACTATAGCCAATTCACGATATCCGACTGCACCATCTGCACTGCCGTGACCTACAACCCTCAATTTCTTGGGTTCATAAGGTCTCTTACATTTCACCCTCTTCATGTTCCTTTCAATCTCGATTCTATTTTTGTTTGGCATCCCACTTCATGTACAATCATCTTGTATATTATTTCTTTGAAACCAATTATTTGTGTCACATCATGAATGTAAGATTTCTCTTTCGGATATGGGTCTGTAGCTCCTTAATCACTCGGGACCCTCCATCACCAATCACTAACCCTTTGGACATAAAAACTTATCATCAAATAAAACTTTAAGGTCAATATTACGAAATATACGGTCTGGACGAGTATCAAAAATAGTATCATCCCCCATTCATAAATCCAATCATATAGCTTATTTCTATAATAAAAAGAAGGAAACTTGTTCAAGAAATTCGTCAACTACTGTCGAGTTGATTTGTACACTTACATTCTCCAAAATAATAGACGTTTCGACAAATTTAGGCTTGTACATGGCCAACACCCTCTCTCTCAACATGAACCGTCTTTTCAATCAACCATACTTGTTTTTACCTGGTCTAAAAGAGACTTTTTAACATCTAAACACAACAAAGCCTACAGTCCCATTTTGATCACACTATCTTCAACGTCACCACCACCCTGCCGTACTATCATCTTAATCTTTACTTTTTCCTCCAACATTGATGAGGCATCCTCATCCTTCGGCAATGAATAATATTTAAAATCCATAACAACTCTGGTTATAGCACATTCCACATTCTCGGACTCAGTAGTTTACCATATTTTTTAATATTTCTTCGAAGGTGTTTTCCACTCAGGCCTTTCACTCACCAGATTATCATGCATTGACAATCTACCACGAACGGTTATAATATACTAGAGACCATTATAGATAATATATTATGGAACAAATGTAGTTATATATGAATATAGGAATACAATAGCTTATCTCTTCAACCTCGCATAATGTTTTATTGCTTCAGGAGTTCCCCTAACAGTAAGACGCCATGAAATTATCTAAACAAAGAGTTAGCCAACTTTATAAGATTCTAGAGCCTATGCAACAAAATAGAGAAACATTTACCATGCGACCTCCAAGCACGAGAACATCATTGTTTCTCTTCTTTCTGAAGGGACTAGGTCCCTCTTATTAAACAAACAAAGCAGACAGCAAGTATGGAAATGATATCTGTCATTTCGAAGATGTGTGAAAATGATAACGGTCATTTTCATGATCAACATGTGGAAATGATAACGGTCATTTCGAAGATCAAATGTACACGGTTTGTCTCTTATATAACACGTCTCTGTTCAATGTTTATCCAACACTTTCAGCTTAGTCTCCAATTGCCTTAACACATACACGAAGTAATATTTTCATATTTTGTTACAATATAGAAGATGAGTCATGATTGTTGCTTCATACCTCAAACTGTTCATTGATAATCTTCATCGTAAGTAAGTGGGTCACACTAAATCCATTATGAACACGAAGATACAGAATGATGGCTTCACAAAGGACTCCCAAAATTTTGGCACTAGCTGACTTGGAGATAATTGAGTCCTCTCAAATATTTGCACGAGATAAAAAGACCGTGGTCAAGGTTGTATGCCAAAAAAATGGTATCACCATCAAAAACAGTCGGTGGTGTCTCATTCGGACCAAGGAAACGAACTTGAATATCACTTTGTGTATGTTCTGGATGAGGCTCAATACATTCAGCACGAAAATGCTTTCGAATGCTAGGTGAATTTTCCATAGCCAAATAGATATAGTAGATTCCAGGAACATATGGAACACTTGGCGTAATCGACACAGTTTTAACTTCCGTCGTGACTGAAAGCTTCAGGTCGGTCATCAAATAAAATATTTTTTAACCTAGGTCTTCGTATCAATAGAGCCGAATCAACATCATTAGACACATGTGACGACTATATTCTGACAGGAGAGCGATTTACATGGATTTCACTATCGGATTATTTCCTTTATAATGCATGAGCGACATAAATGGTCTTTTAAGAAGTTTTCACGAAATCATGTACATATAGAACAAGATGAATAGAAAATTGAAGGATTTAACAAAAAATTTGGACTATCTCAAGAAACCACAACGATGGATTTTATAGTCCCAATGGTTTTGATTTAAAAATATGGATTTTATAGTCCCAATGGTTTTGATTTAAAAATATGAATATCGAAATCACAAAGTAAGAAAAGATAATAATAAATTCAATTTATCCGTTGAGGAAAGTATATATTTCAAGAAAGTATAAAGCATAGACATCGGTTAGCAAGCATTATATAGTAGTTTTTTTTATTGATAATCATCTTAGTTTTATAAATAGTAATGGGTATTAATGGTTATTGAGATTAGAAAAATTTGAAGACACTTTTACCCTCATGTTTACTCTTTTAACATTATTATGGTAGTGGCTTTTCTTTTCTATTAGGTAAGTTTGTTAATATGGTAATATCTATTTTTTTATATTCAGTTTTTTTATTAAAATATATAGTAATTACTTATATATACAAATTTTCAAAATATTTTAAATTTCAATTTTGAATTAAACGTTGTTTTCTCAAATTTTTAATCAAAATAGTATAATTTTAAATTCAAATTTTAATTTCATTTTTAAAAAATTGAATATTCAGTTTAATTTTCAATTTTTCTAACTAATTTAATTTTCAATTTATTTAAGAAGTGGAGAGTTTATTAATTACTGTTTTTATTTATAATATTTTTTTAAACAAGTAGGTTCTTTTTATTACAAACCATTAGTTATACAAAGTAACTAAGAATCTATTTCCAAATTATATAAAATCATAAATAAAAATAATATGATTAAATTAATTAGCTACCTATTTATTTATGTAATATATTTCAATATTTTAATATAAGATATGACCATTAAAATATATTTTTAATAATTACGGAATTATTTTTGTCCAAATAAAATTATTAATTCAAAAATTAGTAATCTAATACAAAAATATGCTATTTAATATTTAACAAATAAAATAAAAATATTAATTAATTAAATAATTAATAGTTTTGAATTACCATGACTCTAGAATATAAACATTTGTTTTGTTTCTACCATAAAAATATATTAATAATTGATTTATTATTTATCCATTAAAAAATTCATGAAATTATATTTTTATAACATTTCACGTGGAAGTCAATAGTTATATAGAGAAGAGGATACTTTTGCAATTATAAGAGTTAAACGATTACTATTATTACCTGACATTTATGTAAAAGTAAACTAAAAAGTTATTATTTAATGTTTGCTAACTGGTGTCAAACCCTTTTATTTTATCTAGATTAGCATTTAAATCTAGATGGGATAGAGAAATACTATCACGTATTGGCGTCTAAAATGGAACATCGATAGGCTTTGGCTACAATTGAAAATTCACCTGAAGTCTCGTTTGAACAGGAGTACAAGTTCAATATTCGGTTGCATCAATATACGGAGTAATATATTTCACAAGCAAGACTTTCCACTTGCCTATTTCTCTAGTCGAAAGATACATTTTCTACAGGTCTTAGCAACATCTGTTGTGAATGAGTCGAATAGTACCTTGACAATGTATTGTGTCCGGCAGTACAGTTTTGTGTTGTGATAGTGATATTGTCCAATCACTTGAGTTAGTCTTGTGGTATGAGCCCATTAGGCCCATAGTCTAGTAAGTCTATTAATTCCCTATAAATAGATTACTAGGGCAACACAAAACACAATCTGAAATCTGTAACCTTTTCTATCATAGTAAAACTATTTCTCTGGCGGCGCCCGTGGACGTAGACAATTTTCGAACCACGTTAAATCTTGTGTTTCATTTAAATCTTTCCTTCGTATATATTTTGTGCTTGAGCCATTTTGTGATAATTGCATAGTATTTTATAACAAAATTGGTATCACAACGACGTGGTGAAATTAGGGCTTTTGCAATTAGGGTTTCACAATGGCGTCTACAGCAACAAAATACATGATTGAAAAATTTGATGGGGGATCCAGCTTTGCGTTGTGGAAGATTAAACTGAAATCTTCATTGGTACTGCAAGGGTTGTGGAAGGCTGTGGAGAATAAGTTACCAGAAGAGATGAAAGAAGAGGAGAAACAAGATCTTCAAGAAAGGGCTTTCTGCTGGATTTTAATGAGTGTGAAAGACAATGTGCTTCACGAGATTAGTGGTGAGAAGACTGCTGCATGCGCATGGAAAAAGCTAGGAGATCTTTACTCAGAGAAATTAGTAGTAAACCGATTATACTTGAAGAAACGTTTGTATGATTTCAGATTGAAAGAAGGTATGTCCATAACAGAGCACCTAGATAATTTTAAATCAATTATAATGGACTTGGAGAACATAGATATCAATATCGAGGATGAGGATCAAGCTTTGTTTGTATTGAGATCGTTTCCAGCTCCCTATGAAAACTTCGTAGATACCATTATGTATGGTAAGGATAAGTTATCGCTAGAACATGTCAAAAGGGCACTGAAATCAAAAGAGATGAGATAGTTGCAGCCAGACAATCAAGCTGAAGGGGAAGGTCTTATGACTAGGGGAAGATCTAAAAGCAAAGCGAGTTCTTTAAGAAGGAAAAACTGGAGGTCCAAGTCAAGGGTGAAGCACTCAAACTGTTATGAATGCGGTGAGCAGGGTCATTATAGGAGAGATTGTCCAAAACTGAATGGTAAGAAGGGAAATCAAAAGGAAAATGCAGTAAACATTGTTGAAGGTGTGAACGATTCCGACGATAGTGAAAACAGTAGTAAAGGAGATGTATTGTCCGTGAATTCAGACTTTGGGCAAAAATCTTGGGTACTTGATACTGGCGCTACATATCACATGTGTCAGTTCAAGCAGTGGTTTGATACGTACAAGCCAATGCAGGGAACTGTCTATTTAGGGAACAATCATTCGTTGACTGTTGGTGGTATAGGTAACGTCAGAATCAGAATGTTTGACGGGGTTGTTAGAATCTTGACGTGCGGGCATGTTCCTGGGTTAAAATGAAACCTGATTTATCTTGGGACTCTAGACTCTCGGGGTTACAAGTACCATGCAGAAAATGGTGTAATCAAAGTGACAAAAGGCTCAATGGTATGCATGAAAGGCAGTTTGCAGAAGGGTCTTTACATTCACCAGGGGAGTGTTGTTATGGGCGATGCTGCAGTAGCATCATGAGGGAGTAATAGCCAAAGTAGGCAGGATCAAAATAAATTGTGGCATTGGCGTCTTGGTCACATGAGTGACAGAGGATTAGCTGTTTTGGGAAAGAGAGATTTGTTGAAAGGGTATAAAGCGGAATCATTGGGATTTTGTGAGCACTGTGTTTGGTAAACAAACTAGAGTCAAATTCAGCAAATCAGCTGTAAGAAATACTAAAGGGAAAGTGGACTACATTCACTCAGATCTTTGGGGTCCAAACAGAATTACATCCAAGAGCGGAGCCATATACTACATGAGTTTGATTAATGATTATTCAAGGATTGTGTGGGTTTACTTTCTGAAAATGAAAGATGAAGCATATTCAACCTTTGTCAAATGGAAGAAGATGATTGAGAAGCAAACAGGAAGAAAAATCAAACGTCTTAGGACAGATAATGGGTTAGAATATTACAGTCGTGACTTCAACGAGTTTTGCGAAGCTGAGGGAATAGTGCGCCGTCGCACTTGTTCTAAAACACCACAACAGAATGGAGTCGCAGAAAGAATGAACAGAACGCTTTGTGACAAGGCATGAAGTATTCTCTCGCATTCCGGTGTGGGAAAGGATTTTGGGGCTGAAGCTATCAATACAATGTGTTACTTGGTGAATCGGTCGCCATCAACGGCTATTGATTGTAAAACTCCTTTTGAGATTTGGTCTGGATCGTCGGCTGATTATGAACATTTGAGGGTGTTCGGTTGTCCTGCGTATGCTCATGTGAGAGATGGTAAGCTTGAGCCGAGGGCAAAGAGATGCATATTTCTAGGATATGCTACTGGAGTGAAGGGATATAGATTATGGTGTACCTCTCCAAAGTCTCCAGGTTTTCTCATCAGTAGGGACGTTACTTTTAATGAGTTTGCTTCTATAGACAGTCAGAAGGAAGTAGGATAAATGGTCGAATCAGGATCGGTTGTGAGTAAATAGGTGGATCTTGAAGTAGAATCAGTTCCTAGCAGGTCCAATAATTCAAGTGGTTCTGAGGTGGATCCAGAATCAGGAGGTGAAGCGCCAGCATCAGATGATAGTGACGATGATGCGCCTGAACCAGAACAACAACCTTATAGCATAGCATTGGGCAGAGAAAGAAGAGATATTAGACTTCCAAAATGGTATGTGAATCTAGTTGCATATGCTCTGTCAGTTGCAGAAGAAGTTGAGATGCAGGAACCTAGTAGCTACAGAGAAGCTATAGCGAGTTCAGAGGCAGATCGATGGATTGGTGCTATGGGGGAAGAGATTGAATCTCTTCATAAGAATCAAACATGGAAGCTTGTTAACTTGCCTAAAGGACAGAAGACAATAGGCAGTAAATGGGTGTTCAAGAAAAAGGAAGGTAATCCAGGGGTTGAGGCATCTCGATTCAAAGCAAGAGTGGTCGCTAAGGGTTTTACTCAAAGTGAAGGAATCGACTTCAATGAAGTGTTTTCTCCAGTGGTGAAGCATAGTTCGATTCGGGTTTTGTTAGCCATAGTAGTTTTGCAAGATTTAGAGCTTGAGAAGTTGGATGTGAAGACTGCGTTTCTACATGGTGAATTGGAAGAGGAAATATACATGAGACAACCAGAGGGATTTATCGAACCTAATATGGAGGACAAAGTCTGTCTGCTGAAAAAGTCACTGTATGGTTTGAAACAGTCACCTAGGCAATGGTACAAACGTTTTGATACATTCATGGTGTCAAAAGGATTCACGAGGAGTCCATATGATAGTTGTGTGTATCATCAAAAGATGTCAGATGATTCTTATGTTTACTTGTTGTTGTATGTGGATGATATGATTATTGCTTCTTGTAGTATGTCACATATTGTGTAGTTAAAGAAGCAGCTTAGTGTCGAGTTTGAGATGAAGGATCTGGGTAGAGCAAAGAAAATTCTTGGTATGGAGATTATCACGAATATAAATTTAGGATCATTACACTTGTCTCAACGAAGCTATATTGAGAAAGTGTTAAAACGATTCAACATGTTTGAAGCTAAAACAGTTAGTATTCCTTTTGCTACTCATTTCAAGTTGTATGCAGTAGGAGCGGCCAAGGACGATGCTGAGTTGGAACAAATGTCGAAGGTTCCATATGCAAGTGCAGTTGGTAGTATCATGTATGCTATGGTATGCACACGTCCTGATATTTCACATACGGTTAGTGTAGTTAGCAGGTACATGGGATGTCCTGGGAAAGAACCCTGGCAGGCAGTGAAATGGATACTTCGGTATCTGAAGAATACTGTGAACATTGGCTTAAATTTTAACAAAACCGATATTGGTGAATCGCTGAATGATGTTGCGGGATCATTGGTTGGTTTGTTGATTCTGATTTTGCAGGTGATATGGATAAAAGAAGATCTCTGACAAGATATGTATTTACTCTAGCTGGGAGTGCGATCAGTTGGAAAGCACAGTTGCAAGATACTGTAGCTTTGTCTATAACAGAGGCAGAGTACATGGCGGTAACAGAAGCAGTTAAAGAGGCAATATGGTTGCAAGGTTTGGTGGCAGATTTGGGCTTGGATAGGAGTACTACAAAAGTGTTTTGTGACAATCAAAGCGCCATACACCTTACAGGGAACCAGATGTACCATGAGCGTACAAAGCACATAGATGTCAGGTATCATTTTATTCATGATATAATATCAAAGGGAATTGTTGATGTGAAGAAAGTGTCTACACACGATAATCCAGCAGATATAATGACCAAGGCAGTATCAGTTCGAAAGTTTAGGAAGTGCCTAAACTGGATCGGTGTTCGCACTATAGAGTGAATTCCTTAAGGGCATTTGGTGAGTCGGAAGAAGAGAAGATTCTTTGTTGATAGTGAAGAAAGGATATTCGCCTCAAGGGGAAGATTTTTTGTGAATGAGTCGAATAGTGCCTTGACAGTGTACTGTGTCCGCTAGTACAGTTTTGTGTTGTGATAGTGATATTGTCCAATCACTTGAGTTAGTCTTGTGGTATGAGCCCATTAGGCCCATAGTCTAGTAAGTCTATTAATTCCATATAAATAGATTACTAGGGCGACACAAAACACAATCTGAAATCTGTAACCTTTTCTATCATAGTGAAACTCTTTCTCTGGCGGCGCCCGTGGACGTAGACAATTGTCGAACCACGTTAAATCTTGTGTTTCATTTAAATCTTTCCTTCGTATATATTGTGTGCTTGAGCCATTTTGTGATAATTGCATAGTATTTTATAACAGCATCATTACCGACAAATAAACTTTCAAGTCCTAGCAATGTCCGGGCTTCCACAATCCTATCTTCAAATTTTAGAAAGACCTGAGGAGGTTACTCGAGTTCACAATTCTTTCCATCAACTTTTGCAAAAACTTTGAGGGGGCTATTATAGCTCACCATTTTTTGAATTTTTAATTGATTTTGCGAGGTGGGGATGTTGTTTCTAAAATCCGTTTATGGTCCGACCCGGTTCGATACGAAACTAGCTATACGTGGAAAGTTTTAGAGATTAGTGAGAGAATTTATAATATTAAAATTTATCCCCCTCCAAAAAAAAGTGCTTTCTTCTTATAGTAAGAGCAGTGATCCCCTTTTTTCTATCTTTGGATTCTTTCTAATTTAACAATTTAATTTTACAACTTAGTCTTTGGTTTTATTCTTATTTATCACGTACATACATAATTGTTTTACATATTTTTATGGGCCCGTTACCCACTACTTTACGACCTCGTCAGTAGCCCCCAAGTCTTTATGAGCGCGAGAGTGAGACTATTGGAGCTTGTGTTGGTCTATATTTCGATGTTAATCCACATCGGGCTTGGTTGGGATGCGAAAAGCTTCGGGTGCGATTCTGGTTAATCCACATCGGGCTTGGTTGAATATCGTTTTCTCATGTTCGTGCCTGAAGTTCTTTTATTCAGTCGCTTTAAGTTTTTTATTTTTAATGGGCTTGGCTCCGAATTTTTTTCTAATCTCATTTGTCTTACCGTGTGTCTTCTTTTTTGCATCGGAACACGTATCAGCTTTGCTCGAATTCCACATATACTTCAAACTCTTCACATGCCTAATGCGTGATGTTAAACATGCTTTAGCTTCCTAGCCATGCAGCAGCCGTCGTGGATGCGACGTGTCGTTTATCTATTTGAAGCGTGCTTACTCATGATTGTGATAAAAACGACTCTTCAACTCCCTGAGGCTCTTTTCTTTTGGTCTTCTCTAAGTAGGTCAGTTGAGGCAAGAGAATCCTCTATAAATACTCTCTCTCATTCATTGTATGTCATCAGAGCAAATTTTTAGAGAGAGAAACTAAGTCTTGGTTTTCCTGTTCTAGAGAGAGAAACAAATCTTATTTATGAGAAAGCCTGCCCGACACGCAAGAGAAATCCTAAACATAAACCAAAAAGCGTCTTTGGGATTTTTGATTACCTAAGTATCACCTAAAGAGCAAAAGAATATCGCGCCACGAGCCTGATTTGGTGATCTAAAGAAACTCTTGCTCGATAAACCTCATCAATTCCTTTTATTCATGCTCGGTTGCAACTGACGATTGGAGAAAATTCCTAACTTGTGAATCCCGCTTTTGAATGCGCGTCCGACCCGATCGTTATTACATTTTAGTCAGATATCCCCTGGTCAATCGACTCTTGCCGCTCCACTATTAGAAATCCAAAACTCGATGCTTCCCTCTCGCCAAAATCTAGGTCTCGATTCGTCATTGTGGGTGACTCAATTGATTCTTCGTCCCCTTAGTTTGTTTAACTGACTAAAACAATTGTCGGTGTCAGAACTGGCCTTAGTACTACTGCTACTCCGTGTGGAGTCGTCCAACGCGATGTAGAATGTCAGAAGAAGGAAAAATGAGCATTGAAAGATGCGGAAGAGGCTAGATCGGGCCACAAGCGTGTTGGTAGTAGCTCTAGTTTTGTTAACCTGACGCTTGTTAGCGAGGAGATAGTCATTTCTGCTAAGGTCCCTATGGATTACAATAAATGTAAGGGAAGTGTTCCCTCTTCTTTTGTTCCAAAAGAGAAAACTAAAGGTGTTGTTCTTCCAAAAAGAAATAATCCCGCGGTTTTTATAGAGAACATCGCCCTCATGACCCAAACTCAAACTTAGCTGATGCAGCACAACCATTATTCCCGAATTGGCCGAAATTCTTCCAACGGTCATCCCAAATCCTGTTAGTGCTAATATCACTCAGACCGCTAATGTCCGTGTTACTAATCTGATTACTGATTATAACCCTGGAATGGAACATCGGGAGGGGAAACAAGTTGTTATTGAGGAGAAAGGTGCTGCCAACGACGTGGCGGCTAGATATCCTCTTCCACAAGAAATCGATGCGGTTTTAACCGGCTATCCGAACGACTTATTTAGGGACGACATTATCCCGTTATTCAATGGTAGGTATTATTTAAGTGTCGAGGGAAATAATTCAGGTTTTGAAGAAGAATTACTTTGAATCTGTAAAAGTGACTTTTCAGAAGTTAAAGGGAATATGCTCGACGGAACTGGGGCCGAGCATTTCATCCGTGCTTCAAGAATATAAAATTGATAAGCAGTAATCTATTGAGGTTCACGTCTGAGCCCTTGACTTCAGAACGGTTACGAAAACCGCCCGACCTAGTAGCTTTGGTGTTGAAGACCGATACCCCTGATGCCTACTTCTTTTTGCCCAAGCGAAATAGGGCGCCCATCAAACATTCTAAATATGATGAGCTTGTTGATCAAGAAGCCAAAGAAAGGGTTGAGGTTGATGATCAAGATTGTGAGGCGGCGGCGGGTGACTGGAATATCATAGTTCTTAGTGACCACGCGGTTAGTGGTGAAAAATCCCGCAGCAAGGAGGAGAAGGAAAAAGAAAAGGTTCAGAGGAAAAAGAAAAAGGTTGTGACTGATGACTGCGGAGTGAAACCGTCTGAGGTAGTAAAGAGGGAAAAAAATTGTAGGTCGGGGAAGTGAAGACAAGTCTACCCGTTGTTGAGAAGATGACTATTCCGACATTATTTGGACAATACAAAGAACGTGCAAAATTGGTCGGCCCTGTTAGAATCAATGAGGAGCAGATCGAGATTCCAAAAAAACCAACAGCCAAAAATGTTGACGTCATAGTAGTTCCTTCCAAAAGTGCAGACAAATTGGAAATGGGGGAGTTTGTGACAGAGAAGCCGCATCTTAGTCTTTTCCAAGGTGCAAACGCTTTAGTTGGAACCTCGTCGAGCGGGGTGCGCCTGCCCGTTCTAACATTTCCAGGAAATGAAAAATATTTCCCATTGCTAAGATCTGAAGTCCTACCTCTTCCCTTATATAATATGATAGCGCCGCTGACCATGAAAGAAAGGAGAGCGGGCCAACTGAGCCATCATTTGGCAGAGGCTAAAAAAAATCTGTTGGAGTTGGAGAAAAAGTTAACAGAACAAATTGAACACCAGAAATAGTTGGAGCATGACGCTAAGAACGCTGAAGAATGAGCAATAAAAACCTAGACCCAGCTGAAAAAATTTCGAGAGAAAGACAATGAGTGGACGAAAAACCAGAACCAACATTAGCTCCTCCAAACCCTGAACAATTCCCTGTCGCAAATCACAAAATATTGGAATAACAAAGCTCATGACTTGGCTGCATAGAAGATCCAAAATCAATTTATTCGTCAGTTAGTGGCGAAAAAGAGTAATGATATTAAGGAGCTTCCGGTTAAAAAAAACACGAGAACCATCATTTCGATTCTTCCTGCAAAAAACTCATGGGGCGGGAACTTCTGATGCTGAGGCTGCATACGTTCTAAATTTTTATAGTCAACTTCCCGAAGTTCCAAATTTTTATAGTCAATTTCCCGAAGTTCCTCTAGGATCAATGTGGGTAGATGTTCCAGAGGAAGATTGTCCTGCTGGCGTTGTTTGTGAAGATGAGAAGTCTAGCGACAGAAGTTCCTCTAACTATGATTCTAATGATGAAAATATTTGGCAGTTTCTTGGAAATTTGTGGTTTTAGGTAGGTTTTGTGTGCTTCCCTTGTGGGTGTTTTTAATCGTGACCCGTTGTTCTTTTTTTGTAATCCTGTGGTGTCTTACTTTTGAAAAAAATCCAACATTAATATTATATCCACTACTAGACTTTGGTGTATCAATTTGTCAGTTAGGGATGGCAATTCGGGTGCTGTCTGGCCCGATCCGACCTGACCTGATCCGACCCGGCCGGGTTTTGTTCGGTTCGAACATAGAACGGGTCGGGTCAAAAAATTATAATCCGCAACCGGGTCAGGCCGGATTCGGGTTTCTAATTTTCCCGATCCATTTCGGCCCAAAAATTATAAAAATATATAAAAATTAATATTAATTTATATGAAATAACAGTAATATATAAAAAAAATTAATATATTTAAAAATATTGAAAAAACTATTAAAATTAATGTCCGCGGGTCGGACCGGGTCGATCGACGGACACGAACGGACGGGCTCGGGTTTAAAAATATAAACCCGGGAACGGGTCGGGGTTCAAGTGTCAAAAAAAGTGGGTTCGGGCGGGCCGGTCCGAACCCGGCCCGCGAACGGCCCATTTTCGTCCTTATTATGAGCGCCTAAATTTCTAACAAGTAAAAACTAATCAATTGGACAATCATGAGCTTTAAACGATAAAACCTTCATGATTTGGGTCGAACATTAATACTCAGTTTAAAATTGAACAACTCTTGAGAATCGAGATAAAAATGTAGATCAGTTTAAGACTGAAAAACCCTTTTGGGTTCGGAATAAACTGTGTAGATCAGTTCATAACTGAAAAACCCTTAAGGTTCGGGATACATTGTGTATATCAGTTCAGAACTGAAAACTCTTAAGGTTCAGGATGAATTACGTAGATCAACACAGAACTGAAAAACCCTTAAGGTTTAAATTGTGTTGATCAACCATAGTTGAAATATTTGTATTACCGACCTTATGGATTGTATACACCAGCTCGTCAGTTGGGAAACATCCTGTAAATCTCATTCTCGGGATCATTATGCGTTTATTTCAATAAAGAAAAAAAGTTTAATTAAATAGATCAGTAGCCATGGACACCTCATTAAAACCTCCTCGCGCCACCGAGGTAGGAAAGAGTGTGCCCCGATCAAAAATGTTTTTACAATATAGAAAAAAAGAAAATACTAGTAGACTAAAAAATTTAATCCAGATTTAACTTAAGATGTTCAATGTTCCATGGGAGTCGCAGAAGTCGGTCATGCTTGTCCTTCAGTTTTTAAGTACCCCTCTTTATTTTTTCAACAACCTGGTAGGGGCCTTCCCAATTCGGTGCTAATTTCCAAGAGCCTTGTCTTGGGTGTGCAGAAACACTCTTCGTAAAACCATGTCGCCTTCTTTGAACTCTCATCGTCGAACTTTAGAAACGTATCGACTTGTCATCAAGGTCTGATATTGCAATGAATTTAAATGTGCTTCATTTTGTCTTTCTTCTACTAGGTCGAGAGCTAAAGATCGGTCTTCGTGGTTTCTGTCTTCTTGTAGTTTCTGACCCTAAAAGAAGGAAAAATGGTCTCTGCTGAGATTACTGTTTCATACCATAAACAAGGGCATATGATAACTCATGGGTTGCCGTCTAAGGAATAGTCCAGTACGCTCGTAGAATCTCTTGGAGATAGTCAGGCCATTTCCCGACCTTTCCTTCTAAGTTCTTTTTAAGGCCATCAATGATCATCTGGTTTGTGACCTGTAACTGTCTGTTAGCTTGCGGGTGGAAAGGTGCAGAGAAATATTTTCTGATTCCGTGAGATGAACAAAAATTCTTCATTTTAGTGATGTCAAACTGTGGGCCATTATCCATGGTTAGTCGCATCGGGATTTTGTATCGACACCAGATGTTTGAGCAAATAAATTTGATTACATCTTTGGATTTCTTCCCGGACAACGGTTCAGATTCAACCCACTTTGAAAAATAATCTACAGGAACCACTATCGTTTGCCTCCCCCCCCCCTCCTCCCCCGATGCGGCCGGAAGTGGCTCGACTATATCAATTCCCCACCTGTCAAAAGGGAGGCTTTCTGCAATCGATTCTAGCGGAACGGTCGGTGTATGAATTATATTTGCAAATCTTTGACAAGTATCACAAGTTTTGACCATGGTTTTCGCATCGTACGCCTGCAAGTATAACTCTCCTGATTAAAACTTTAAATCCGCAATGTGTCGCTCCTTCTCCATCGTGGAGCTCGGATAAAATCATCTATGATTCACTGGTTCCCATGTATCTTAGTAGAGGTCTGCTAAAAGACTTTTTATATAGAATATCCCCCAAAATTACATATCCTCTGGCCTTATTTCGAACTTTATTCTCTAAACATTTATCCTCGAGTAATACTTTCTTGGCTAAGAAATTCTGAATGTCTTTCCTCCAGTCCGAACTGGTTATCTAGATACTTGACAAGCGATATCAGACCAAGTTTCTAACTCAGTTTTTTTTATGATTGATGAGCTTTCTTGGGTTATGATCCACGGGTAGCTTTCAGTATACGATATGGTGGCTAGAGAGTTAACAATTACATTTTCGATTCTAGGGACATGTTCATAAGTTACTCTCTTGAATGATGTTGCCAGAACTCGTAATGCACCTACATACTGGACTAAGTGCTCTTTTCTTGCCTCTGACTATCCTGACGCATGATTTACCTACAACTGAGAGTCACTAACCAAGCGAACGCATTCTGCTCAACAAACTTGAGCTAGTCATCAATCGGCTAACTCCGCCTCGTATTCGACTTCATTGTTTGAAGCTAAGAAATCAAAAAGAATCTCCTGGTGCATTGTTATCCCCTTAGGTTAGTGATTTACACCCCACCCCGCATCCGCTTATACTCGACCGTCCATCTATTCGGACAATCCAATCCTCGAGTTCAGCATCATCTTGTGTTTTTGTTTCCTCGGGTCGGGTAGAGTGGAACTCTGCCAGAAAATCTGTCAAGACCTAGCCTTTTATAGCGGAACGTGGTTCGAATTTGAAATCCCCAAGCTCCACCGACCATTTAGACATGCGTACCGAAATGTTCGAACGCTGCAAGACATATTTCAAAGGAAAATACGTCTGAACCACTATTGTGTGGGCTTGTAAGTATGGGCGCATTTTCCGTGTTGCGGTTACCAGAGCCAAAGCAAGCTTCTCAAGTTTCAAGTTTCTAGTTTCTGCATCCAGTAAACTCCTGCTCACGTAGTATATTGATTTTGGATTTTGATTCGGCGCGGACTCACTGATCAATGTCGCACTCACCGCATAGTCTGTCACTGCTACGTATAAGAGCAAAGTTTCTCCTGTCAAAGGTTTAGTCAGTAAACTTGGTGACAATAGATAATTCTTAATCCTGACAAAGGCCTCAGCACAAGCAGGCGTCCATGAAAAAAATTTGGCGTTCCTTAAGACCTGGAAAAAAGGCGCACATTTTTGTCAGAGGATCTGGATATAAATCGATTTAGGACTACTAAACCACCCGTCAGGATACATACTTCTTTTGTGCTCCCCTGGGGCATCATGCTACTCATGGATCTCAATTATACTAGATCGGCTTCAAGTCCCTTTTCGCTAACCAATATATCCAAAAAATTCCCAGACGGAACACCAAATGAACACTTTTTGGGAGTTAGCTTGAGGTTTATCTAACTTAAATTATCGAAGGTTTTGGCTGGATCGGTTAGGTGATCCTCATCCGCCCCGCTTTTTATGAGAATATCGTCAATGTAGTCTTCTACATTTCTCCCGATATGATTCTCAAAATCTTTGTTTACCAACCTCTGGTATGTCGCGCCAATGATCTTTAGACCGAAAGGCATAACCTTATAGCGATACGAACCCCGCCTCGTTGTAAAGGTTGTGCTTTCTTGATCGCTAGGGTTTAACTTGATCTGGTTGTATCCAGCGTAGGCATCCATAAAAGATAATAGTTTATTCCCCGACGTTAAATCTACCGGTTGGTCGATTCCAGGAATTGGGAAAGGATCTTTGGGGAACACCCTATTTAGGTCAGTGAAGTTCACGCACATTCTTCATTTGCCATTTTTATTTTTTACCAGAACCGGGTTCGATGTCCATTGTGGGTATTGAGACTCTCTGATGTGTATGACCCCGATCATTCTTTGCACTTTTGAAAGTATTACCTCAACCTTTGGAGAGAAAGCTCTGCGTTTCTGTGTAACTGGTCTGACATTCCGGCTTACTGCCAAACTGTGAGTAATTAAACTGTCTGGAATACCTGTCACGTCTTCCGAGCACCATGCAAACAAGTGTAACCTTTTCTTCAAAAACAAAATTTGCTTTTCACAAAAATCAAACTAAAATTTAATTCCAATTTTGATACACTTCCCTTTGGTAAATTAATAGTTCTCACAATCCTCATCTGCGGATAATAAGCTGGAGGCCTCTTGGGGATCGTCTACTGGTTGTGACCCCGATGTTGACCCCGCTAATTGCTAATCTTTTGCTTCTACCATCTCTTGATCATTTTTAACTGCTAGAGTGGCTCTGTAGTATTCATTCACCGCCTTCTAACTGCTCTGTACTACACCCACATTATTTTCAACCACATATTTCAAGCACTGGTGGATCGTAGATATTACTGTATGCATTCTTGACAGCCAGGACCTGCTAAAAATTGCATTATGAGAAGCGGGTGCATCAACGACCACAAAAAATATTGTCACCTCTTTCCTGAAAGAGCCTCGTCCCAACTAAACCAATCTATCAAACTCACTAACAACGACCGCAGTTGACCTCGTGAATCCGAAAATATTTCTGTCTGACCTGGACATGACTGGCGGTCTTTTGAACTGAGTGTAAGTGGTTAAGAAAATTATGTTGGCAGAACTCCCAGTGTCGACATGAATTCTCTGCACTTCTTCTCCCGCGATTGCAGCTCTGATAACGACCGCATCCTCATGGGGGACCCGTAATGTCCCTCATGTCATCGTCATGAAAGCACAATAGAGGTGAAGGGCGGCCATGTAGATAAAGCGATGCTCTGGCTTCTAACTGAGTAGCTAAATTCATAATGTGTCGTTCTCCGAGAAGAATTGGTAATTCGTGCCATTGAATCACCCCTAAAGATCTTTAAAGATTCAAAAAACTGTCACAACTAACCTTTTTCCTACCTTTTTGTACTTCTTCCTCTATTACTATGATGATGTTCTGATCAACATCAGGATCCAAATATTCCACAGATACATCAAAAAGGCCGGTCACCTCCGTAATAGCCATGGTAGTCTCTAGTTTTGGTACCGCAACAATTTATTTGGAAGCCGCATTTTGTTGCACCTGTTTTTTATTCTTATTAGCCAACTGTTCATTCGTTATCAACATCTGTATCTCCTTTTTCAAGGTGATACAATCTTTGGTGTCATGTCTCACATCTTTGTGATATCTGCAATACTGATTATTTCGATTTTTCCGAAAAATCTGGATCAGGAAAGGCTTTCGAAAATGCACGCTCTTTTTTGCTTTCTTGAAAATGGTAGACACACACTCCGTGAGATCTGCAAAGTGAGAAGGTTGGATCCATTTGTTAGAGATTGGTCGGGTGACTGCTTGATTCGTTTTCCTGGCGCGCTGCGGCTGAAACAATGAAACCTTAGCCGGACCATATGTTGTCATGGGTGGAAGAGTACTTATCGGTTGTGGCTGTGGGATTAAGTTATATTTTAGCAAGTTCTGTTGATAGGATACCACAGCAACTTGTGCACTTTGCTATACTTGTTCAGCCAATTCCGAAGCTTCAGTCTCCTCAATCAAGATCTGCTTCTCCACCTGGGCCAGAAGTGCGGAAAAAATAAATGCTTATTTCTTAATTACCACTTGCTTCATAGGTCCTGGAAGCAATCCCAACTTATACCATGTCAAAGCTACACTTTCTTCATAGTGATCGAGGTCGGTATTGGCTTCCACATACCGTCTAGTGTAATTTTTCAAACTTTCACCGACATTCTGGCGGCAGTTAACAATAGTGTCATCATTCGCCCGAAATTTTTTACTTCCTACAAATTGATATCGAAACATAACCCAAAACATGTTAAAATGTTTTATACAACCCTGCGGTAAACGATTATACCACTTCGAAGCCTGATCTTTGAGAGTCATTGAAAAAGCCCGACAAGAAACTTATCGTCATTGTCGAAGCTCGGCATGAAATTCTTGAACGCTTCTAAGTGATTGTCGAGATAAATCTTCCAATCGTACTTGTCTAATTTCGATATATCAAATCGTTTAGGGAGGTGCCCTGACAAAATTTTGTCTGACAGATGAGACGGTCTCCAATTATGTCCAAAACTCAAAGTGTCACTTCCTAGACCTTTGGTGGGGATGCTATATAAAGCTTATTTGTTTGGATTGACAAACTAACTCCGGATCCCATACCAATAATTTTGGCTTACAGGAGCGAATTGTACCTGTGGTAAAACCACTTGTTCTTCATTACTAACTGTAACTATTTCTTCTTTTTCATGGGAGTTTGGTGTCCTTTTTCCAGTAGTACTCCCTTTTCTCCTTGATAAATCAACAAGAGATGATCAAATACGTC
This sequence comes from Limnanthes douglasii subsp. nivea, assembly GCA_036936605.1. Classification (NCBI taxonomy): domain Eukaryota; kingdom Viridiplantae; phylum Streptophyta; class Magnoliopsida; order Brassicales; family Limnanthaceae; genus Limnanthes; species Limnanthes douglasii. The sequence goes on from JAUPFV010000004.1 coordinate 59,904,816, forward strand.
GTGTATCAATTTTCTTGGAAAGCCTTTTATCCTTCTCTTTTCGTCGGGTCTCTTGCTCTGAGGATAGAGATTCTTCTGACGCATAGTCAATGGATTCATTGTCGCTTTGCCTCGAGTGACGTTTGATTTTTCTTTTCGCTGTCTTATTTTCTTGCAGTCTCTGACGCTTGTCTTTGCGGATATAGTTCCGGTTTCGTACTTCATCTGATGAATCATCTCTAGCTGAGTCCAAAGATATTTTTATGCACTTTCCTCCTCTACTCATCGCTCAACTAAAGCATTTTCTTTTCGGCACTGAACTTGGCAATGTCATCTAGAAGGTTTTTTCTGGTCATGATTAGAGTCGATCTTTTGCTTCGATTTCGACCATAGTGATCGTGATCGGGTTGTCTTTCCCCAGGGCGTCTGTCTTAGAACACGAATTAACTCTAGTTTGATGCTTCCGAACCTCTCTTTCCTCAACCGTTTTGGGATGTATATCTTATTGTATCGTGATTTTGGGGGAATGGAAATACCTCCGGGTATCACAAGTTTTCCATAAACAGCGCAAACATTGTTTCTAAAATTCGTTTATAGTCCGACCCGGCTCGATAAGAGAATAGCTATATGTGGAAAATTTTAGATAAATAAAGTAGTTAGAGAATCGATAATATTAAAATTTATCCCTTCTAAAGAAAAAAAAACACTTTCGTTCGTAAGGTATGATGAGTGGCCCCTCTTTTAATTCTTGGAATTCTTCTAATTTAATAATTTATTTTTACAACTTAATCCTTTCTTTTCTTTCTATTCATCACTTATTTATTTATATATTTATATATATATATATATATATATATATATATATATATATATATATATATATATATAATTGGTTTACCTATTTTGTATGGGACTCTCAATTCAGCTAACTACTTTACAGCTTCAGGGGCTACTTTTGATCACAAGTTCCTTTCAAAAGTATTGTCTTCGCCACAATTTCATGTTTGATTGAAGTTTGGGAGGTGTCCACTATTTTCTAAGAATTTTAAGACATTCAAGTTATAGGGAGAAGAAACTCAAGACACCATTTAACTACATAATAAAATACAATATTTTCAATGAAAATATGACGTTCAACTCCTCTCTACCAATGTAGATGACAAATTTTGATAAAAAAAAATAAATCACAAAACCTATATTAATTTCTTAACACATTAGATAATACACGTCAGTTATATTCAACTTAAATAAAGTGGTCTCACACGGCTAAAAACTCATCGAGCTGAAATTTAATTTCTAAAAATTCAAAAAAAAATCACATAAATTATATAAAAATTTACTTTCGAGAATAATATATTGTCTTATAAATAAAAATTTAGTTCACAAATGACCATCTTATTTTAAAATATTATTAATAGTGCTTTTTATTTACGAAACATTTAAATTTTCAATTTTTAGATTTTTACCAACCAATATTTGTCATTCGTTTGTTTAAAAGTTTGAATTTTTTATTTTTAATATTTTCAATAATTAATGGTGATAGTACTCCGAAAATTCTGTATTTTTATAAAAGTTAAATAAAAAACTATTTCTCTTATTTTTATTTTTATTTTGGCGTACAATAATCAAATCAGATGCCATTAAATATCTATGGTTGGTCTATCAACTTGACTGCATCGTATTCTTGTGTGGACAAGATTCTGAAATGATATTGTATATTAATACTACTATTAGTCTACTATATTGAAAAGATGACAAATGAATCTATTTATACTATTTAATAAATCGGAATTTCTATGTTTCTTTAATTTTATTTTTTAGAGAACATGTCCAAGACCATGTTGCTCCTTTTCAATGAAGACTAAAGCGTGCGGATCGTCGCATGAGATTCTGAAGTCTTTGCAGTATAAACACAGGAAATAAGAATAAATTTTATAAAAAAATAATCTCACATCAATATTTAATAAAATTCAGTTCATATTATTTTCCAACTCTAGTTTCTATTTAATTCTATTATATTTCATCTTCAAAACTTTAAATTTTTAATCTATATTAAAATATAAGAAAAAAATTAAATAATACAGTTTTCTATTGGTTGTTCACACCGGTTACTTATTGGTTTCTCTATTTTAGTCGCTAAACATCAAAATTATTTATCAATAGCAATTTGATATTTGAAAAGATTTGGAGAGCCAAAGTATTATTAACCCAACTATTTTCTTCTTATGCAACTTATTTGCATGTAATTTCACAATTAGACACAATTGTTTTTTTCAACCAAAGTTTTATTTATGCAGTTATTTTCTTTTTATTTTATGCAACTCATTTGAACGTAATTGCGCATCTAGAACATAAATTATTTTTTGCACTCCAGTTACACATAATTCTGTAGCTTGAACATAATTTCTTTTTTGCAACTTAATTACAAGTAATTCGGCCACTAAAACACAGTTTCTTTTCAAGGGCTTATTTCACAACTCAACTATATTCAATTAGGTAACTAAAAAAATTCAAAAAATATCATTATAGATCTAGTTTTGTTCGTTTTAAAAAACAAAACCAATAGTATTTTTGAATATATTTTTGGATCTATCTTTTGAAAGATATGATATTTAAAAAATAAAAATATATGAGAGAAAAATGATTATGGGTATTCAAACTATGAGATGGTTATTAGTATTTTTAATTCAAAACGAGGTGGTTATCCATTTTTTAAACATTGGGTGGTTATTGATAAATAAATATGATATTGGATGATTATTGATAGATTTCTATTTAATATATGTGCCACTCTAACCCCATGCGATGTTTTTATATATAATTTACTAAATCAAAATTGTATAAGGAGAGTTACTAATAACCACCTGAGATAAATTAAAAGTATTGATAACCGCATGGATTTTGAAGTTTATAAAAAAACAACCAAAAACACCGACAGTGGTGTTTTTAAAAAATAGATAACTACATGAATTTTGAAGTTTACCAAAAAAAACCTACAATACATGGTGAATACTATCGGTTCAGAACCCTGCTACCACCGGTTTGAACCCATTGTACCATCATTTCTCACCTCCTGTACCACAAATTCCCACTACTTGTTCCACCAGTTCGCAGGCGGTGCATTTTTAGATTTGTTAGTTTATGTTTTGCTTATTTATTTTTATGTACTTTGGAATCGCATGATGATAATGATACAGATTGATATGCATAGGATTTCACTACGGATTATAGTTGTGTGTTTTCACAACTAAATATAATAGGCAAGATGGATTGGTTGAGTGCCTTAAGAAAACCGGGAAATAAAACATGTTGGTCATCAGAATAAAATTGATGCTCCCAATAGTGGAAAGAATCCTCTAATATACTTTGAATGTGAGAGACCCATATAGTATAATCGGGGGTACCCATAAAAGATCTTAAGATAAAGTTGACCGGGTCAAAATGATGCGATTGTCTTTCCAAGTTTAAGGGTAAAATGTTACAATCAGATCAATGGTTGTTAAAGTTTATATACGGGATTCACAACCATCTAAATGCTAAACATTAGACGCTCATTTATATGCGGGACTTTGACTAAATAAGAGTTAAAAAATTTAAAATGTTTTAGCTTCATGAGAACTTGCCTTAGAAAACCTTTCAATGAAATAAAAAAAAGTTAGACAAAGAACATAAGGCGTTAGTGCATAATGTATACGAAGCTCGACAAAAAAATGGGATATTGGAAAAAGTTGGTCGATCACATGTACAATACTTATTAGGTAAACTCAAAAGGTATCACTATTTTGAATGACATAGATCTAACAAAGATGAAAGTGATATTATTACCGATAGTTTTTTTATACATCTTGTTAGTTTGAATTTGCTACAGATATTTTTTAAAATGATAATAATTGATAGCAGGATGCGTTGTTTGGGATCGTCGGAGTAACATCTAATGGTCTGACTTATTACGTTGCATTTACATTTATCTATTGGGATAAAGTAAACAATTTCATGTGTGTATAAGATTGTTTCAAATAGTTGATTTATTTAACGAAATTGAAGAACGTTTTATGTTTTAAATGGATAAAAACTTAACATTATTAAAACCTCTAGAATAAGTATTCTTGAAAACTACGCACATGTGTTGTTAATGATATGTTAACATGAATGTTCAAGAAAATACGAAGAAGTACATAAATAAGAAAAAACAATCATGAAGTTATTATGTCCTCGTACAAAAAATAGTGTATTCAAATAAAGAACGTGAATTCGAGAACAATAAGATTGAAATACAACGCGACTTCAAAGATTGTCCTCAAGAAATTGAATACAACAAAAATTCTTGGTTATTTATTTACATCAATAAGTTTGTTGTTTGGAAAACTAACAAGTTCATGAATTTGGGAGAGGTCAAACACTCGAAATATTAATTCTGATTTCAAAAAAGTGTACCTCATATAGACTTATTCACGAATGCATGGAGACAGATAATAGGTTTCTCATTTACGTCTGTACATGTACATGTAGTACATTATACACAAAATTTATTAACAAACTAATTTCTAGTATCATCTGACCTTGTTCTCTTCATAAACTTGATGGCTTACAACAGATATTTGTCTTAATCGAGAGTCCATTCTCTATCGAACAAAATTATAAGTTTGATTAAAGGATATATTTTGGTAGATGAAGTTGTGTGTGTATGGTTATATTATTTAAGACCTATATACACAAAATAAATAATGAAGTTAATAAATAATGTTTTAGGCGAGAATTACTATTGGCGGGAAAAATGATAAATTAAATTGGCAGAAAATAAATATGAGTTTGGCCCCAAGTATTATGCAATTGCATCATCGATGCATATTACGTTGCACCATCGATAATGGTACTAGGTATTGATTATACATGTAGCACCATCGGTGCAAAGTACTATGCCCAATCACTGTATTACTTATGCACTCATGGTGCTAATTCAACCGATGATGCATACTTTAGAGGTTGAAACCATATAACTTTATTAGAAAAGAAATTAAGCATTTTTAATTGTGTGACTTTACAACCTAAGTTTATACTAACAATATTTTGTTACAAAATGATTTGTGAGTTGATAAAAAACATTAAATAGTTTATGATGGATTCATAACCTAATTGTTTTACTAACTTTTAATGTTACGAAATGATTTATAAGTAATAAAATACCTTCAAATATCGTCTAAAAATAAAGAAAATAGTCTCAACTAAAAGAATTTATGGTATGATACAAACCCATATTATTTGAAAATAAAAAACATAGTCTGAAAGTAAACAAAGACATGAAGCAAACATAACCAACATAAGTCTTAAAATAAGAACATAAGCCAATGAGAAGATATTTGCAACCTTCATTTCTTGAAGAGCCCTAAAAATTTTAAATCATATTATGTATGAATTATGTGGATCGCACGAAGAGCATCAGTCGCTTTACCATCGCTAGTCCACGAAAATTGTGCAAAAACAAAAACACAAGGTATGCACATGATACATATTGACAGTTTTTATATTGGTCAACTGAAGATATGGATCCTACAAAATGTATCCTCGATCCATCTCAAACTAAAACTAGTCTTCGTGTAGACTCCAACTGCACATGAACATCATGAACTAGGAGTCTTAATAAATGAGCATACTAGGCATACATCTCTTTTCTCATAGCGTTCCATTTCAATTCCAATGAATAACCAACCATAAGGAGGCATGTCATGATAAAGACGTCATCTAGCGTGATAATCATCTCCCCAAAGCTTAACTAAAAGATCTTGGTCTTTTGGTTCCAACATTCAATGAAGACCTTGTTAGCACTGAATTAGTGTAATATCTAGCTACATGATCAACCAGACGACCTAATGGAATACCGACCATAAACATTTCTACTGCATATGGGGTTGTCAATTCCCACATGTGTAATATCGAGTAATGTGTCTGGATGTAAAGAGAACTACGAGGTTGTACAATAAAATATTTAATAAAAATATTATTAATATATATATATATATATATATATATATATATAATTATAAACTTATCCTCGAAATAAAAGTGTTATACGTCTCATGCTCTCTAAAGTAAGGGAAAATTGAATATAGTTTGCATCAAATAAATTAAAAATTCTCATATATTCTTCTATATAAGCTGAAATATTGTCTTTTTCCTTATCTAAGTCGTGATTTATATCACCACTACCACCATGACTAGTAGGCACATCAGACTGCGGTGCACGATGAGATGATGCTGGGGAACACTAACATACCTATCGTGCAAGCTGACTAGAAGATCCACTCCTCACATCATCTTACTTTCGAATATTTTTAGCATCCTTACGAATGTGACACAACGATTTTTCAGTGTGTGCTGCTTGCACCTCAGCTCTAATGTTACTACTCGGTCGGTGATGCTTTTCACCAACATCTTTTTCTTGTTCTGCCCAACACACTTAACAAGGGTAATACTCTTGTCAGGTCACTCCCTCTCAGATCATGAGGTCTCTTGTCTATAGCTCTCAGGGCGTGTGTAACGTTTTGGTATATCGGACGACTTGAGTCAAATAATACAAATTAAATAAACAATAATTAATATAAACACAAACCAAGTATTGGTAACTAAATTTTACATCAAATATATTTAAATAATCTACGGTAACCAAATTATGTTAGGGTACAAAAAAAATATTTAATAGGTAGGAAGACAACGCATAAAATCTCAAACAAAACCTAAATTAATAAACACTAACCTCAAAATTTATCTATATAACCACGAATTGACATCCACAAAAAGTATGTGTCTTGTATATAGTATGTTACATCTCGCGTGTAGCATCGTTCGATGCGAGAGTATCCCGTATTTAATATCTCACATCTCGCATCTAGTGTTGCTAGATGCACGACCAATATAAAATAGAATTGGTAAATGCGAGACCTATATATTAGATGATAGACATGACATCTAGTTTTTATATGCTAAATGTGAAACCAATATAAAATATAAATGGTAGATGCGAGGCCTAGATGCTAGATGATAAATGCGAGACCTAGCTTTTAGATGTTAGATGCAAGATCAATGTAGAATATAAATGTTAGGTACGAAAAATAAATGCTAGATGATAGATGTGGGGCCTAGTTTTTAGTACAAATAAAAATGCTAGATATAAGAAATAAAGGCTAGATAATATATGTGAGACATAGTTTTTAAATGCTAGATATAAGACCAATGCATAATAGAAATCGTAGATGTAAGAAATAAATGCTAGATGATAGATGCTAGATCCAAAGTTTAAATGCTAGATATGAAACCATAAAATAAAAATGATAGATGTGAGACATAAAGGTTATATGATGCATGTGAGACCTAGATTTTAGATTTTATATCTAAGACTAATGTAAAATGGAAATGCTGGATACGAGACATAAATGCTAGATGATAAATACAATAACAAAATGCTGAATATGAGAACAAATTTAATTGGACTCGCAAAAAAATTTAAAAAATATTATTCATGAATATACTTTTGTTCAATTTAAAAAACAATATCAATGGAACTTTCAAAAAAAATTAAGTTACTCGGTAAAAGATACATACTCTTAAAAAATTAAATCACAAATATATGTATATATATATATATATGACATAAAAAAATATATGCACCCTTAATAATTTTGTATAAAAAGATTTGTTGGCAAAAAAAATATGGTATAACGATCTTATATTTTTTATATAATAATGTGTAAATAAATTTTTAGTGGAGGCTTTAACAGTGTTTAGTTTTTTTAAAATATTATTAAAAAGTCTTATCAAATTAATTTTCTACTAATGTGCCTCAAATATTTATATAAAATTGTTTTAGTTATTTACTTAATGTTTTATTTTAAAAAAAACTTACCAAACCAATTATAAGATCTTAAACAAATTTAATCAAATATATTAAATATAACAATAGAAACTGCTAAAAATTATGAAAAACAAACTTTAAAAAAATTGGAGAATAAAAAAGAAAAAGTTAAATATATTTTATTTCAAGAAATAAATTTTTTATTAAACTTTTAGTTACACAAATGTAATTTTAATGTTTCACAAACCTATAAGGAAAGGCCCATGTTATAAAAAAAAGTATTCTAGTATCATATTTTGATAATATGACCTAATAATAATAATGTTTGATAATGTTACAAGAGAGTGAATGCTCTTCATCAATTATTCCCCTGAACTTTCTCATTGAGTGCATTCCTTCTTCATTGAGTTCCTGAGCAAAGATCATCAGCTTCTTGCATCCTATTAAATTGTATATGTAGTGCATCCCAAAAAAATTGGTCGAGTATCATTGCATTGATGAGTTAGTGAGATAATAAAATAATATTAACAACATCATTTAAACTATAAGATTTAAATTAAATGTCTCAAATATCCAATATCGGGACTTACAATAAGAATTATAACTTTCAAAAGATTATAAGAATTGTCATAAGTAAATATACATTTGGATTCATGATTAAGTATTAATTTGACCACCCAATCCCCAGCAAAATTATGTTCAAAAATATATGTTTTATGACAATTCGAGAATATATAAAATTTATGCAACATTATATTAATGGGGTAAAGTATCATAGTGTCTTACCATAACTCTTAATATAAAAAAGTATAAGTGAATCTATTTATATATCTAAGTTATTAAATTCCTTAGATTTACAAAAGACAAGTCCTTTGAGAAGAGATTTTGTTTTAGTAATTAGTGATGTGCTTTTGCGAATCAGATTTTTAATTGCATGAATTAGATCCCCATCATCATTTCTAATAACAAAAACAGAGCTAGATTCTCCATTGGTAAGACAAGATGCATCACAATTCAGTTTTAATCTATTAGTTTTAGGAGGATGTCATTTAACATAGGTAATTATCCTATGAATAGGTAAGTGATAAAGTAACCAAGTGTATTGGCTACTTTCATATCACCGTACCAGTGCTTAGGTTTGAGAATTTTGGCATAATCCAAATTAGTTAACATACTTATAAAATTCTCTATAATAATTTTGTAAACAGGTTTACTCTTATTGAATTTAGAATTATTCCTAGCATATTATACATTACAGCAAATAATAGGAGACAATATAGATTTGATATGAGTCGATCCGGAAGATGACATGAACTAGATGTTTATAATATGATTTAAAGTCATGTGATTTTTAATTATTATACCAAATAATCATGAGTAGTAATTTCATACTTCCTAGGTTAATTTGTAACATAAAAATAGATGAGCTATTGATTCCGAATTTTGACAAGATTGGAATTTGGAAACTAGACAAAAAAATTATTTTGAAGGACTGAATCCACATAAATAAGGCCTTGAAGGATTCTCCAAATAGTGAATGAACACTTCTTTGGAGTGATAGAATTCCAAATTTTATTATGAATGATTGATTTAGTTTCAATATTCCTTATTAATTTCCAAGTTTCTTTTAGTGAAAACTTACCATCGTGTGAAAAAATTCACACAATAGTATCATCTTAGTCTCCATTTAAAGTAAGTTTTTTAATTCTTTCAATATCAGATTCAAGAAAATTTACTTTGAGTTCTATAAAGTTCTATTCACCATTAATCCAGAACTCCTCAATATTGACTTGAGTACACCATGTATTACCCTCATTTTTATAAAAATATGCGAATTATTCTATTTATCAAGCCAAAAATCAATTTTCCTATTTCTAGATTTCCATAAGATAAATTTTCTCATAAGTCTCTAATATTGATTAACTTTTACCATATTTTAGAGTTCTTATGTTTCGATTTAGTTTGAAGTAGGTGTGAATTTGGGAAGTATCTAGATTGGATTAGATTTGACCAAAATGTTTCGTACTCCTTAAAGATATACCAATTTATACAAGAAAATAAAATTTGAATATCATTCAGCTTTCTAAAGTTTAGACAATTTTCATCAAAAGGTTTATAGAGATTAATCCAATTAGATCATATAATGATTTTGTTATTATTTTTGAACCTCCAAAGAAATTTGTTTAAAAAGTTGTTAATTCTAGTCATTAAATAATTTTGGAGAATATAACTCTACATATAGTAAATTGGATGTGATAATAATACAGATCAAAAATCGTTGGGCTTCTCGACGCGTTCGATTTGAGTGGTCGCAGTGCCTAATTCAGATAACCGAACCCCAAATAAACCTCGTTTTTGTTTGTCCAAAAAGGCCATATAGCCATGGGCTTGTGCAACTACATCACATAGGCTTGTGCAACTACATCACCATCTCTTTCTTCGGAAGAATTCGCCCACGAATTCTCAGCTTTATTATCCTCAGCCGCATTGGTAAACGGCACAAGATGCTTCGCGTTGAAAATGTTATGGGTCTTCATGTGGTTGGGTAGTTGTATCATGTATGCATTGGGATTAATATTTTGAATGATTTCAAATGGACCCACCTTCCTTGTAGCTAACTTGTTGTACTCGTGCAGTGGATAGCGATCTCTGGTCATAACTGCCCTGCAAACTCCACCATTCGGTGCTTTATATCTGCGAAAACCTTGTACTTCTGTGTTGTTTCCTCCGGATGTTTGCGTGTGTTCTCATAGATCTCTCATAGATCAGCGATGGCAGTCTCGATCCTAGCTAGAACCTTGTCAAACGTTGGGAAAGTCAAATCCATAGGACCATGTGGGTTATAACCATTGACTACCATGAAAGGACTATACCCAGTACTGCGCTTGTGGTGTCTGTTGTAGGCGAACTCAACGTGATAATGGCGGGAATCTCACACTTTCAAGTTACCGGAGACCTCTGTGCGCAACATGTTGCCTAATGTTTGATTAGTTACTTCGGTTTGGTTGTATGTCTGCGGGTGATACACGCTGCTAAAACTCAGCTTTGTGTTTGTAAAGCACCATAAACTCCTCCAAAAGTGCCTGACAAACCGCGTATCGCGATCAGAAACGATATTCATGGGTAGGCCATGTAAGCGGTAGACCTCATAAAAGTATTAAGTAACAATATTTACAACATCTGTGGTTTTCTTGTAGGCAATAAAATGGGCCATCTTAGAAAACTTGTCAACCACCACAAAAATAGAATCGTTGCCTCTATGTGTTCTTGGCACTCTAGAGACGAAATCCATGCTGATGCTTTGCCATGGTCCCTCCGGTATTGGGAGTGGTAAGTACAGACCTGCGTTAGAGGATGTACCTTTAGCCGCCTGACAAACCCGACAACCAGCTACAAAACGGATAACATCTCGCCTCAAATGCGGCCAGAAGAACTGACTGAATACAGAGTGAAGGGTTTGATCTCTACCACCATGCCCCTCATTGTGTCTCTCCTATACAATCAGTAACTTTAAATTGCCATCACGAATACAGAGTAAGTTACCTTTGAAGAGGTAACTGTTGCTCACTGTAAAATATTTTCTCAACCCTGCGCTGGCATCCTCTAAGATAGGACCAAAATATGCATCGATAACTAGTAGATCCTTCATCATCTCGAATCCCATAACCTCTTCTTCCATACAAATCATCATACTGCGTTGGTTCAGTGCATCAGCTACGCAGTTAATTGTCCCCGAAGTGTGCTTGATTGAAAAGGTAAATTGTTGAATAAACGCTGCCCAACGCGCATGGCGGGAAGAGATATTATTATGACTCTGTTGATGCTTCAAGGCATTATGACCGGTGTAGAGGACAAAGTCATTATAGGCCAAGTAGGAACTTCGGTGCTTCAAAGCTCGTAAAACTGCATAAAAAACTTTATCATAGGTGATGTAATTGAGTTTAGCTCCACTTAACTTCTCACTGAAGTAGGCTACAAGTCGGCCTCGTTGGCTGAGTACAGATTCAATGCCCAATACAGATGTATCACAATGCAATTCAAACCCTATAGAAAAATCAAGTAGAACCAGTATAAGTGTAGTGGTCAGTCTTACCTTGATCTCTTAAAATGCAGTTGTTGCTTCAGGGGTCCAGCAAAAAGTCTTACCCTTTATAAAATCTGTAATATGAGCCATGACAGTACTGAAGTTATGTATAAACCTCATGTAGAATGAAACCAGCCCGTGAAAAGAGCGGACTTCAGTGATAGGAGTAGGTATAGGCCAGTCGCGCACTGCTGCCACTTTCGACTTATCCACTAACAAGCCATCCTTTGAAACTGCATACCCCAAGAAGAGAACTGAATCTGTCATAAAGCAACACTTGTCGAGTCCCCCATAAAAATCTTGTCGTCTCAAAACAACCAACATTTCTCGTAAGTGTTGGAGGTACAGCTCCTCCATAGTACTATATATGAGAATATCGTCAAAGTACACCACTTGAAATTTTCTAATGAACTGGCAAAATACTTGGTTCATAACCCGCATGAACGTGCTAGGAACATTAGAGAGGTTGAATGGCATGACCATCCATTTAAAAAGACCTTCTCCGGTTTTAAAGGTTGTTTTCCACTCATCTCCCATGCAAATACGAATTTGGTGATATCCCTTCTAAAAATCCAGCTTCCTAAATATGGTAGCACCACTCAACTGATCCAGTAAATCATCAAGGCAATTAATAGAAAACCTATACATGACTGTAAATTTGTTGATAGCCCAACTATCCACACACATCTTCATTGAGCCATCCTTATTTGGTGTTAACAGTGCAGGAACCACACAAGGACTAAGGCTCTTACGGATGATGTGGCATTTAGTCAACAGTTCTTCCACTTGTCTACGGAGCTCCTCGTGCTCTTTTGGACTTATGCAGTAATGCGGTCGTTTTGGTAGGCTGATGTTTGGTACTAGGTTAATCTTGTGCTAGATGTCTCTTAATGGAGGAATAGTTGTAGGAAGATTATCGGGAAAGACAACAAAAAATTCTTGCTAATAGCGGTCGCACGGGCTCAGGTATCCCAGTAACCAGATCAGCATTAAATTCTTTAATCAACAAAAGATAGAGAATTCGTGTATCCATAGCATGCTCTATAAATTCTTTTCGAGCTAAAAAGTTCTTACCTCGCTCCTATGATACAACAAGTGCAGGTTTTAGGGCTACCTCCTTAGTTGGTGTTAAAATGAATCTAACGTTATTTCATATGAAACTATAACGGTTTTTCCTACCATCATATGTGACACTTCTATCATATTTCCATGGTCGGCCTAGCAATAAGTGACAAACATTCATAGCAATGACATCGCACCATGCTTTATCCTTATAGTTACCAACAGAAAAAGACACCAGACATCTTTTAGAAATTATTACCTCACTACCTTTCTTTAACCAGGCGAGCTTGTAAGGGTTTGGATGGTCTTCTATTTTCAGGGCCACCTTCTGCACAACTTCTTCAAAAATAACATTTTTGCAGCTCCCTGAATCAATAACGAACTTGCATACCTTTCCCCCGATAGTAGAAGTTAACTGAAAATATTATTTTGTAGCCAATCATCCTATTCACTTCTTGCTTTGGGCGTAAAATAGACACGCCTTAAAACCAATGTTTGTCCAACATCTCCTCCTATAACCTAGTCCTCGTGAACCTCATCAACAGCATCCTTTAGTTCATCATCAGACCGTGGGTCACCTTTCAGATCAAAATTAGCAGCTTCAGTGAATAAACCCCTCAATTGTTGTGGCTATTGTCGTAATTATGGACACTGTAAAGCAACGTTCCCTAGTTTGTGACAATGGTAGCACCTGACCTGCGATGAAGTACCTGTACGACTAGGGACCTGTGAATTAGCACATGTATGCATAGGGGTGGCAGTTGGTATTGATGGGCTAGGACATGAAACCGTCCTTTTTGTACACGTCATTGGAGTTGCTCTGGCAGTATCTCCTCCATAAGGCCTTTGCGAAAGGCATTTCTCCAGATGCAGTGCGCCTTAATGTGCTTCACACACATTCACAAGGTCGAAAATGTTCAGTTGGTCCTGAAAGTGTTGTCTCATGCCACCTATGTAGCGAGCTACTAATTGATTTGTTGAGTCAACAATATCGACACAGCTTTGTAGCTTGAAAAATTGTTAGTGTATTCATCAACAGTCCTTGACCCTTGTTTAAGGTTTTGGAACTGTAAGTAAATTATACGCGCATTGTTTTAAGGCAAAAACGCAACCCTCAAGTTCTTCACAAATTTAGCCCAAGTTGTTATTTTTGGCTTACCTTTCCTTGATCTGGTCAGCTTGAGTTGCTTCCACTAGGATGCATCCCGCCTCGGAACTTAGTTGCAGCCAATTGTACCCGTTTTGCATCTGGAACCTCCTTGAATACAAGGACTTCTTCAACTGAGGCGATCCAATCTAAAAACTGCTCCGGTTCGAGACCCTTTTGAAAATTTAGGATCTCAAGTCTGAATCCAGATTCCCACCGGTTGTTGGCGTTCTGATCGAAATCTCTCGTTGACGGCTGCTTAAGTACTTGTTCATGACAGTCTTGTGGGTAATATTGACCTCTACCTTGTTCGGTCCGAGGAGCAAACAGATTCTACTCGCGTCCGGTCTCTCTCTCAGATCCCGACGACTGGTTGCTCAGACTTATAGCTCGAAATTCGTTGGTTTGGTTGTTCAACAACCTTTTTAGTGCTTTATGTACGTCTCTCATCTGGTTTCCCAATGAATGCATATCTTCACCAATCTGGCCAAATCGATTTTTGAATTCATCACGGCCTACCGATTCTGCGATTGGAAGAGTGGACTTCCAACGCAAGAATCTATTTGGTGGCATACTTTGTAACCCACGTTGTATGAACTTTGTCGCTCTGATACCAATATGGTAGCGCCGAACTATGAGATGGAACAGACGATGGCAAACACATAGAAAAGAAGATGAAAACAAAAAATATATAATCTTTAACCTTAGGTCAAAGTATAAGAGACTTAAGAGAAAACTCAAAATTATATTCAAAAAAGTCTGACGGTAAAAATAGGGTTTGAGAGCCTTTTATAGAAGTGCTCAAAACCATATGCCAAAATTACAACTTATTCCTCACGAAATAAAATAAATCCCAACCCAATTTCAAAGCGATTGGAGCTGGTTAAGTATTCTAATAAAATCCAATAGAAAAATTAAAATGTAGAAAAGTTACAAAAAGAGAAAAAAAAAGGGCCTAAACAATGGAATTTTGGTCTTGGACTTCATCACGAATCTTCGTGATTTTAATAAAAAATCGTTGTGCTTCTTGACGCGTTCTATTTGAGTGGTCGCAACACCTGATTCGGATAACCGAGCCCCAAATAAAGCCCGTTTCGTTCGTCTAAAAGGGCCATATAACCATGGGCTTGTGCAACTACATCACATGGGCTTGTAAAACTACATCATATAAGGACCATTATGACACCAAATGACATATTAATGATATCCCAATCTAAAATTTTATTTATGATTTTGGAAACAAGCTCATCATGAAAATGTTTATTGTTACTTATATAGATAGATGAACTAAGATGTTTAAAAGGTAAGAAGTTGTTTTTAAAACGAGTTAAGTTTTCTATATATTTGATTATGTCTCTGGTCATGTGATTAGAAGTAACAAAAAATTATTTTTGTTTATGTACTTGTTGATAAGAAACATATTGATAATAATAAAGATAATACCTGATTCTTTTGAAATCTGAAATAGATCCATTTGTGAAAATAATGACATCGTTTGTAAAAGCAAGACAATGAATATTGATAAGACTTTTGGAATTTTATTTCATAGAGGGATGTGATTAATATATAATTTTAATTCCGTTTATTAGAAATTCTTCAACAATAATGAACAGATTAAATCCTATCATTGCTAGAATTGAAATATCCAAATAATGATTCATTAATTATTATAGAGTAATTAACAGATTTTATACATTTTTTAACAATCTCAATGAATTGGTTGTTAAAACCAAAATCCTTTAAGATAGTATATATAAAGTTAAAAGTTATCTTATCAAAGGCTTTAGCCATGTCTAAAATTAAAACTATGTTACCAGCTCTTATTTTTTTGTTGAGATCATGTATTAGTTCACTAGTAATTAAAATATTATCATGTATATTTTTGTTTTTTACAAAACCAGATTGTTCTTCAGAGATTATTTTGGTAACAGATTTGCTAGTCTTAAATTGATAATCTTAGACAATATTCTGTTGAATATTGTACACAGACTAATAAGTCTGTAGTTTTGCGAATTCTTAGGAGAGTTAGTTTTTGAAATAAGGCATATTGCAATTGCAAAAATACCATTGAGAACAGAGGAACCTTTGAAGTAATCAAAAGTTTCCTCACACAAGTCTTTTTAAATAATGGGTCAGCATGTTTGATAAAACCTGAAGTTTAATCTATCAACTCCAAATATACTATTAGCATGAAGAGACTTAATGGTTGTGTGAATTTCCTCAATAGAAGGAATTGCTGTTAAATATGAAGTGTCCAACTCAGTGATAATCTCAAGGATTATTTCATTAATATTATCAAGTTCACATGGATTGGAAGAACATTTAATAATGGACTTGAAATAGGTGACTGCAGATTCACATATTAAAGTTTGGTATTCAACCCAAGAGTCATTAACACTAATTCCATTGATTCTATTATTTTTACGTCTCTTATTAATAAAATTATGGAAGGATTTTGTGTTTTTATCCTCTTCTTTAATCCACGAAGAAGTTTTTTTACTGCGAAAATGCTTCTTCTCTAGACATAAAGTTTAAGTGACGGGCTCTAGCTTTTCATAGATTAATTTTGTATTCTAACCAATTAGATTTTTTAAGGTTAACTTCAGTTATTTTAACATTATCTTCAGTGTCGACAATACTATCAAACATATTACCAAATACTTGTTTATTCAAAAAATTTAACCTCAATTTAAGCCTTTTTAGTTTTGACCATAAAACAGATATGAGGTTGTCATACATGTTTTCTTTCTAGTTTTGTTCCAATGTCTATAGGAAATAAGTGTGGATAAACCATATATTTTGAAATTTAAAGGTTGGTTTAGATTTATTTGTGTAAAAAGGCATATCTATGCATAAAGGTAAGTGATCTGAGCCAGGCCAGATGTTTCACCTTATTCTAAAGGTGCTTTTGTTACTAATTCCCCTTGCATCCCAATTCAACATGGTTAAAGTCATTTCTATACCGAATTTAAATATCTTGATGATTCTTTCAATGCTAAACGCTTAAGTGAACATTTAAGAGTTTTGTTCTTTGGTTTTAAGTCTTTTGATTAATTATTTATTTATATCCTTTGTACCAGATACCTTTGCCAATTCTGGTGATAAAGGTAGACCGCAAGAAAGAATATTTTTAAGAGATTCATAATCAGAATTATTGGTATCTTGATCTTTAACATTGAATGAATTTTCTAAGTCAATTGTGTGAAATGCATATATTATATCATTTCAGAGACTGATTGAGTTGAATTAGTTCTAGATATTTGAGAATATTTTATTTCCAAGCTGTTATTTAAGTTTGGTTTTCTTGAGGATTATTATTCTTGTTAATTTCAAGTTTCTGATTATGTTTAGGATTAATGATAACATATTTTAATTTTGGATTCCATTGTTCTCTTTAGGTAAGAACAAGATTTTTTAAGCTTGAATTAGTTTGAGAGGGTTGGATAATGTTAACATTATCACTTATTTTGTTTTTAGCTCTTTAATGCAGGTAGACTCCTTATTTCCAAGATGCTTACATAATTGACAAAATGGTGGAATATCACCATAAATGATATTCTTCTAGAATCCATCATTTTTCCAAAAACTTATACAAAGTTTTTCGAAAGTAGTTTAGATACATAAATAACAAGCAAAGTTTTAAAACAATTAAAACTTGCTTTGTTTCTAATTTGAACCCAAGTTGACAAAGGCAAACCAACTGCCTTTGCAATTCGAGTGCAAAATCTTGATTATACATAAATTCTGGGAGCTTGGAAAATGTTACCCATATTGGAATCTATGGAGATTCCAATCTTTGGTTAAATTCAGGAGACCATTTGAAAATTCTACAAGAGAACTGTCCTAGTTCTCACATTTCTTTTCCAGAATCTTTTAACATCATCTAATTTTTCAAATTCAATAAAGGTATACCTATAATCCTGCATTGAGATACTATATTTTATTGGAAAACCTAAATTATTCTAAAGATGTTATAAACTCTTCTAATTTAGGACGTCCAAAAGAGAACTTAACTATTAACATAAATGTATAAATTCAAGTAAGAATTCTTTATCTTATGGTTGAAAGACTATAGCTGTGTGAGTATCATTCTCTTGATAACTGATTTTTTAATGCTTGAAGTCTCTTTTTTTATTTCCTCTGCATATGTTTTTGCAGTCACTCCAAGAGATATTTGTTGTTGATTTGTTGAAGAGGTTTCAAAAATTGGATTGTTGATAAGGTATGGCAGCTTTCCTTTCTTCACATTAGGCTTCCGTGTTGAAGGTAATTGAGGAAATATTTGTCGACTTTTGATTTCTTTACAATTTCTGTTCAATTCGGGTTTTGTCTTTGTGGTCTTGATTTTTTATTTGAAAAAGAATCATTTATGTTTCCTTGTTGATTTTGCTTTTTAGAAATATTTAGGTAAGATTTATCATGGAGAACAACAATTGATGTTTGGATAATGTTGGGTTGGGAAAAATCGATTTGGAGATGGATTTGCTTTTGGCAAAATCAACTTTTTTTTAAAGGAGAGAAAAAAAATTGTATATACAGGTTATAAAAAAATAAAAAAAAAGTTAAATAATTATTTATTATTAATATTTATGACTATTTATACGCTTATATTTTTTATATTTTTTATAAATTGAAATAAAGACTATTAATCTATAAGTATAAATTTCTGTAAAAAATTGGGACCAGTAATAAAATTTGACTAATATTTATAGTAATCATCATAAAATCAAATTATTATGAGATTTAAAAGGAATCAATATTTACTTAAAAAAGTAAGTAAATTGATGATTAAATGAAGACAATAATTTAATGCAATTACCTTATTCTTTACTTAGTATATAATTCAAACTATTACTATTCTATTGTTGGATCGATTTAAATTAATAAATCATTGATGAAACCAATAAAAAACCAACCAATTTTTAATTTGACTTGGATGGGATTAGTGTTAATCTTGGAAATATGTGCAAAAACGCTTGTTGTTTATACTATGAGCAATCTGTTCAACGTTGTGTATGCTTCCAAGTTCCAAGCAAAAAACATAGTCATACGTGCCACTCTCTGCCACACAGTTTTGGCGGTTTCATTCGTTCACTCTATTCATTGGCCACTTCTCTCTCTCTCTATTCGCTTACGTTTCCAAACAAAAATGGAGTCTTTCGCTTAAGTATTCTCGCCAAATATATCTTCGACCCCAATATAAAAACTTAATCTTGATTAAGGAAAATTAATGGGTTTCTTGAGTACTGTACTGGGTGTTCTTGGTTTTGGATTTGGAATCCCTATTGGAATTTTTATTGGGTTTTATCTCTTCATTTACTCTAAACCCTCTCATTCTCAGGTAATAAGTAACATAAATCTTCACTTTCGATTCTACATTTTTATTATGATTGTTCGTTATCTTGATTTTCATTTGTTTCATCATAATCTATTTGAGTTTACGATCTTTGATTCAATTTTTTTATTTTTTTATTTATGATTGTTATAAGATGTGGAGAAATCAATAGTTTTCATCTTAAGGGGTTATGCATGTGTTTTGCGATTGAATCTTCTTGACGTTTCTGGTTCGATGAATATAGAATTGGGGTCTTAAAAATCAATGATAAAGTCTTTTTTTTTCCTTTCTTGTATAGATGATATTGAAAAGTACACATTAATTCTGGGTTTCAGTTGCTATCAAAGCAGAAGAAAAAATGGAAATTTTTTGGAGTTATTGTTGTGGGGCTTAAATATATAACAGTAGAGAACAAAAACAGTAATTTTTACAAAAGACTATTGATGTTTCCATTGTGTGGTTAAATGAGAGCCACCCAGTATGATTAGAGACACTGTTTCATCGAATTTGCGCAAAATGGTCTTGTTTTGATGCTTGTATCCTGTCACTCAGTGTCATATAGTAACATGGGTTAAGTCTTTCTACTTTATATAAGGCTATCACTTTTGAAAACTTTTGTGTCTTTAATTTGTGGTAATTCTGATGCAGTATCCGATTAGTAGACCGATTACGGAGTTTGGAACCAGCTCTTTGCTTGATATTTTCCCAGACATTCCATTGTGGGTGAAGTGTCCTGATTATGAAAGAGTAAGTAACTTACATACGTTTGGTTACTGTAATTATATAAAAAAAAGGGTCATCTTTAGTTATCTTATAGAAGAAAAAAAAGATATGAGGAAATAAACAAATCCAAAGGAAAGTAGATCCTTTGCTTGTTTGTATGAACAAGAAATTTTTTAAAATAAAAGTTGTTTACCTGTTAATTGACAAGAATTAGCTGGATTTGAATTTTTTTAAGCTGAGAAGAATTCAAAGTCTCAACAATTTTATGTTCAAGTCAATTCATATATTTTTTTATAATTTCGTTGTTGAAACTAAGAAGATTACTTATTACAGTCTTCAGTTTTGACTCACTACTGTGCGATTTTTCATGAAATTTCTTTGGTTTTGACACACAGGTTGATTGGTTAAATAGATTTGTCTCTGATATGTGGCCTTACCTTGATAAGGTAATCCAATTCTTATTAACTAATTTTGTTTTGTTGGGGTTCTACTAAATTCGAGTTTATTTTTACCTTGTAGGCAATTTGTGGCATTGTGCGAACCACGACAGAGCCCATAGTTGCTGATTATATAGGAAAGTTTTGTATCAAATCAATTGAATTTGAGCATTTGAGTCTTGGTACTCTTCCTCCAATACTTCAAGGTAAGTTTTTTCGAACAATTTTTTTAGTTTCGTACTAAATCTTTTGGCTTTACTTAGACCTTTTCAATTATACAGGTCTGAAGATCTACGAGACCAACGAGAAGGAATTAGTATTAGAACCAGCAATTCGATGGACTGGAAATCCCAACATTGTTGTGGTGTTAAAGTTGCTGTGTCTAAGAATTACAGTTCAGGTCAGAGAGCAAAAGGATAAACAAGAGTACTTTTCTTTTACTGATTTTAATAGTGTAACATAGACACATTTCTATGCAGCTAGTTGATTTGCAAATATATGCTTCACCAAGGATAGCTTTGAAGCCTCTCGTTCCTACTTTTCCATGTTTTGCGAAAATTACAATGTCTTTGATGGAGAAGGTAGGCTGAACATCTTTGAACAATGAACGAGTTAGTTAAATTATCTTGCAATGATTATTTCTTCTTTTGGTGATTTACGTACAGCCGCACGTGGATTTCGGAATGAAAGTACTTGGCGGTGACATAATGTCTATACCGGGCCTATATCATTTTGTTCAGGTGCTGCACTGGTGATAGTCTTATTGGTAGGAGCTTCATCTTGATACAGTTGCAATGCCAACTTTGAGATTTAATACTTATATTTCGTTATTGTACTTTTTTTTTTAATTTCTTTTTTGCAGCAAACCATTAGAAAACAAATTGCTAACCTCTATCTCTGGCCGCAAACTCTCGAGATACCTATTCTAGATCCCTCTTCGTAAGATACGATTATAGCACTTCTTATGTATTGTTTTCTTGGGTTTGCTTATAATCTGTTTTCATGTTTTGATAGAGTGGCTATTAAAAGACCGGTGGGATTACTTCACGTGAGGGTTGTTCGTGCATATAAATTGATGAAGAAGGACATCTTAGGAACATCTGATCCTTATGTCAAAATCAGCTTGACTGGAGAGAGGCTGCCTGCAAAGAAAACTACTATTAAGAAGAGGAACTTAAATCCAGTATGGAACGAAGACTTTAAGCTTATTGTCAAGGACCCCAGTACACAAGTCCTTCAGCTCGAAGTCTATGACTGGGACAAGGTTTATCCCGACTTCCTTACTTTATGTTTACAGCCTTGAAAAGAGAGTTTTTTGTATAAGAGGAATTATCTCTTGAATGCTTGTAGGAAAACAAAAAATATTCTGTTCCTGCTCTTTTTTAATGTTTGCCTCGTTGCATTCTGGCAATATATTCCGGTTTTGTTCTTCCTTGATGTGACCTCTGTCATCTGGTTTTCCAATATATTACAGGTTGGTGGACATGACAGATTAGGAACACAGTTGGTTCCATTGAAGAAGCTCGAAGTCGGAGAAAGAAAGGAGTTTAATCTTGATTTGCTCAAAAACACTAAAATTGTTGATCCTCAAGAAAAGAAGAAAAGAGGCCGAATCATAATTGAGCTAACTTATGTACCTTTCAAAAACGACAGCCTGAAGCCTATAATATCTATTGATGGATATCAAACGAAAGAAAGCATAATTAGTGATAGATCATGGGACGAGGATGTTTACGACGGTGCAGGTTTACTTTCCGTGCTTATCCAAGGAGCCGAAAATATGGAAGGAGAGCACCACACCAATCCTTATGCTATTGTCCTTTTCAGAGGAGAAACGAAAAGAACAAAGGTTACATTCCTTCTCGTATTATTTACATATGATCTGGTTTAATGATATTGTTTCTGGCTAGGAAAACAGGTTATCAGTTCATTCATTGTTGAAGTACAATTTTGGTTATTTTCAGATGATTAAGAAAGCTCGTACTCCACGTTGGAACGAGGAATTCCAGTTTACGCTTGAGGGGCCACCATTACACGAAAAAATCCGTATTGAGATAATTAGTAAACGGACGGGGTTTAGTTTTCATTCAAAGGTTGTTCAAGAATATCCATCACTGAATCATTGTTCTTACTTTCTTGTGTCCTAAGTCATCTTGTTTTGTGCAGGAACCATTGGGACATTTAGAAATAAATCTGAATGATGTCGTGTTTAACGGTCGTATCAATGAAAAATATAATCTAATCAACTCAAAACATGGAATGATACATTTGGAACTAGGATGGACTACAGTCGGTGAGAGCAGATGAAGATTGTGTCATATGGTTTATGACAGGATGTATTATATACTGAATTTTGAGAACTGAGCAAAGAATACATACAGCAAAAGCTGAAAAAAACTTATATTGGGATTTTATCAAGTAAAGGAATGCAATTTGTTTATGTCATCAGTTGGTACTGCATTTTCAAGCAAATCTAGTTTTGTTTACGTCAATTAAATAACACTTACATGTCGATATTTTAGATGAAATTTTGTTAGGCAACGAAAATCGTTGAAAAAAATTAAAATAATTTAACACTGTTATATAAAAATAACATTTTTTTAATTATTTTTTATTAATAAGGATGTTTTATTATTTATTCATTATTCATTCATTCATTTTATTATTTATTATTTATTTTTTAAGTCACATGTTATACTGCTGTTCTAGTTTTCGAACAGCAAATTTCATATTACTCTTGTCCCCCAAATCATTTGTTGGACAATATGGTTTAATAGAAACCGTTGTAAGTTTAATAACACTCATGATGATTTCAAGAGTGCTATTGACAGAATCAACAGATTTATCTTGGGTATTGACTCTAATAACACTTTAAAATCTAAACACGGGTCTGGTGTGACCTTTGCAGATTTTGCATTAGGCTGTCTATCTATTAACAACACTAAAGGAAAGCTAGGATACCTGAAATGGCTTGCACCTCATGCTAGTAGACTGAAAATCAACGTGAATGGCGCAAACAGCTATTTTGGTGAAGCCAGTGGTGGTATTCTGGTTCGAAACGATCAAGGCAACTTCGTTGCTGGCTTAGGTCTCCTTTCCGGCAAGCTGGACCCTTTTCAAGCAGAGTGTAAAGCATTTATTGAGGCTCTTATTCTCTGTAAAATGAATCACTGGTACAATGTCGACGTCGAATCGGACTGCCTCACTCTAATCAACACCATAGCTTCTAGAGATGCAGCATCTTTTCCTATGATCACCATTTGTCGTAGCTTGATCCACCCTTCCATGAACATTCGTCACATATCTCGATCTCAGAACGTTGCAACTGTCTGGATCACTAAATGGGTCCTGAATGAGCGAAAGAACCACTCTATCATCACCACTCAGGATATTTCGATCCCTCTCCTAACAATTATAGCCCTCGAAAGCCTCGGTGTATGCTTCATTGATCCTGGCTAACTCTTCATCTTCTGGTTCTCGAAAGTTTGGTGAGGCGTTGGTGATGATTGGTTCTCGTTCTTGCTCAATTTTCTTCGCCATTAACCCTTCGTTCATCTTGCTGGTGAATCATTCGTTTGGTTGTTCTTAGCTGTTGCTAGGGGTTTACCTAGCAGTTGGGGATTTCTGATTTAATTTGTAATTTTCAATTTTGTCCCTTTTTTCGCTCTCTTGTGAGTCCCTCTAATTGTATACTCTTTCAATTTAGTAATAATAGTTTTATTTGCCTAAAAAAAAGTTTAATAACCATTAATATAAAAAATATTACTAATTAACTATTTTTTATTTACATCAATTAACCTGTATTTGAATTGTATTTTTTTAAATAAAAAATAATCTTAAAATTCAATTAGCTAATGTCGAATTCGGACGTCGAATTCGGACGATAGGACCAAGTAGATGAGGAGCTTGAAGTGGGGTATCCAAACATACACCTCAAGACCTCGACGACCATAAAATCTTGCGATACCTTTTATTGAAATCTTTCTACCTCCTTGCTAAAATATTCAATGTTGTTGTTGCAATAATTGTTATTGCACATCCCAAAAATTAAATCTATCATCCAAACAATGGACGAAGAGGAAGGAGATGATGCAACTTCAGAAATGCTGAATGATCACCTTGAAAATAAGTCGAGGAGAAGAAAGAACCTTACGATGGAACTCGCAAAGGAGGTAGGAAGAAAGCAGATCAAGAACCTCCAACAAAAACAAGAAGCGATGACAACGTTATAGGAAACGAAACAGGAGGCGAACCTCTACTTAAAAGCATGCCCGAAGAGATGAGAGGAACATAGACCCTCGAGGCCTATATGCCTCAACCAAGCTATAATAACATTAAACCATGGATGGCTAGGAGTTTTTCCTTAAAAATATAAACTTTATTCCTTTAAAAAAAAGAAAAAAAAAACCCTGACATGGAGTCATGCACCATGACAGTACTTGAAAACTTCTAAAAGACTTCAAATAGAGAATATAAGTGTTCGACAATAAACAATTCTCTGACTATTTAAACTAATCCATCAATAAAAAAACAAAGAACACAAAATATATTTCAAACACAAAGACTCGTTCAAACAACAAAACTAAAAAGAGTTCTTATATACATAGAAAAACTACATCAATTCTAATTAACATTTACAAAAATAGATGGTGACAAAAATCAAGTTCATACACTACGAAAAATTATATGCTAAAAAGAAACAAGTCACCTGCACCACAATACTTTCAGCATCTTCGACTGAAACAATAGTCACTTGAGTCACACATCCGTGAAAAAACATTCGTATCAAAGTCACTTTTTTCACCATTTTCGTCATATTTAGATATTAACTAATCTTTTATCTTCTTCTCCTCAACTTCCTCAAGAATATAACAAATACTCTTACCATCCTTCATGGAAAAAAATAAGAGAGACATGAGATCGATCAGTCCAATCCACGTCCTTCCGTCATTTGGCCTTTTGAACATTATAATAGAATTTCTCAATTTTAAGTCTGGGATAATCTTCATTAATATTCAAGACTAACCTAGGAGAGCTTCCATCACAACTTCTTGTGTACTGGCGAGCATCAAGATTTGGTAGGCATCAATATCTTCAGAACATGCCTAACGTTCAACATGAAGTTGCTTCAAAACAGTATTATACTTAGTGGACATGACATCCAATTGCTTATAAACTTCAAATTTAGTAGTCGCGGTTTCTGCATTGGTATTAATTTCCTTATAGGATTATAAGATGGAAAATTCAACTTTTGTCCTGGTATGCAAGAGTATTTTGTTAAAATCCATCCATATAATGTCAACAACGGTATCTCTGGATATGCAAGCAGTCGTGTCTAATTTACATTGTGACAGCACGAGACTGCAATTCAAGGCTTAATAACCTTTCCCTCTCCCGACTAGCTTCAAAATATGATATCATTTGCTTCTCAATCCCAACCTTGGATTCAAGAGAAAATTTCAAAGAAACGTGTCATTCTATGAGTTTGTCATCACCATTAAGAAGGGCCCAAAAGTCTGAAAGATGAGCCGAATGATTAACCTTGGCTTGATGAAAAATGGTCAAAACATTAATGATGAACTAAAAGCACAAAAGTATGGAATGAATATCTCAAAACAAAATGAGGAATAAACAAATAAATAATAAAAATATGTTACCTCAAATCACAAACTTAATGTTGATTGGATGAGTACTGACCTCTAGCTGACAAACGTAAAAATTTGAGTTATTACTTCAAGAATATAACTAATAGAAAAAAAAGTACCAGTAAATACCCACTCAACCATCTAATTACCCACTAGTACCCGTTTTTTGGATAGTGTCACTTGGTACCTCGAATTGAAATTTGGACAAAAATACCCTCGACTATATATACCCGATGGTACCTTCACTAGTACTAACCTGAGAGTTGTTTGAAAAACAAACCTGAGAGTTGTTTGAAAAACTAAACTGAGAGTTGTTTGAAAAACTAACCGGAGAGTTTTTTGAAAAACTAACCTGAGAGTTGTTTGAAAAAACTAACCTGAGAGTTGTTTGAAAAACTAACCGGAGAGTTGTTTGAAAAACTAACCTGAGAGTTGTTTGAAAAACTAACCGGATAGTTGTTTGAAAATCTAAGCTGAGAGTTGTTTGAAAAACTAACCTGAGAGTTGTTTGAAAAACTAACCTGAGAGTTGTTTGCAACTTTCAAGATTTCCTCAGAGTTGTTTGTAACTCTCTCGATTTCCTGAGAGTTGTTTGCAACTCTCTCGATTTCCTGAGAGTTGTTACTGGTGATTTTTTTTTAAATATCATCAATGGATCTAGTTTTGTTTAAACTTAGTTACCTCGAATAATCGATATCTATGATGGACTAAAAATTATATTTTTATTATTCGTAGCTTTAGTTTTAGTAAAAAATATCATTGGAAGAAAAATTATTATATAAATACAATTAATAAACATAGTTATCATAGTTATTTTTCTTTATAAATTATGTTAAAATTATTTTTAATAAACAAACTCAAAAGAACAGTTGTACTACTGCTTTCGAAAAATTTATCTCCAACGTATCATTTTATAAGGTAGATTATGATTGGCTCGTATCAAAAGCAGGTTTTTATACCCTTATACAAACCAAATTCGACCATAAAATAAGGTTGTAACCAAAATAAACAATGTTGATTTTTATAATGTTCTTCACCATGTAATTGGATCATACGAAGATGTTATTTTCAAAACTTAATATCTATATGTTGTGAAGCATAAATAAATAAACTTAGATATAGTTTTGCATATGGTGTTAGATATTTTTTGCAATACAATATATTTTAAACTTAGGGTGTTTAGGTATGAAACCGGGTGTCATACTTGAATTGTCAACCCAAGATAACACATGTTTTACAAAACTCGTTAATATTCAAACTACAAAACCTAAACAACATGTGTCCTATGAAATTATTAAATTTCACATGTGACTTAATAATTCGTCGGGTCCTGGAAAATTGTATACATTTTTCGCCACATTACACCTTATACTAACGATTTTTAGAAAATAATTATTGCGTATTGGCAAATTTCATATCATATTTCGTCACATTAATTAGCATTTTTTCACATTTATTTTGCTACATTGGTGATAGATAAAACTAATTAGCTCATTAATGAAGTGGAAGATTATTTTATGTCATTCCTATCACCGATGTGGTTGTTTTGTTAGGACTCGTCTTGTTGTTGTCATATCGTGATAACAAGATTTTACGTGAAATATTGACTCAAGATGCTTGTTATTGTCATTTTACAATGTACACGAGGAATACAAATATCTATGATATTTCTTGTGAATTTTAAGTAATTATAAAAGCAAAACCTTAAATATTTATTTACAAAACATGAAGTATATATGATGCAGAACTGATAGGAAATTATATACGTAAAATCGTGCTTACTTATTTCACCATATAGTCGACAAATAAACTAACTATCTCGCCAATGAATTTGTAAATTATTTTAGACCATTACAATCATAGATCTATTGGTTTTGTTATGACCCAAATGTTGTTTTCATGTCGTGGTAGCAAGATTTGTGTGAAATATTTACTTTAGATGCTTGATCTTATCGTTTTCCAACCTAGCCTAGAAATATAAAAAAACAACGATATTATTGTGAAATTTAATATAATATATGTGTGAAACCTTATATAAATTATATTAAAAAACCATAGTATTGTTTTGATTCGAAAAAATTAAATATGGTATATGTGAAACCTAACTTACTTATTTCTCCACATCGGTGACAGAGAAAACTAATTATGTTGTCATTGCAATGACGGATTATTTTAGGTCATTCCAACAACTGATGTGTTGATTTTGTTAGAACACATCTTGTTGTTTTTATATCATGGTAGTAAGATCTACGTGACATATTAACTTTATAAACCTGTTCTTATCATTTTTGAACCTAGATTGGGATAAGAAAACTTACGATATAACATACAAAATCTAAGTAATTATAAATGTGAAACCTTATATATATTAAATGTGTAGTATGCTTGATGTGAAAAAATATGAAATAGTATATATGAAACTTGACTTACTTATTTCATCACATCGATGACCAGTAAAACTAACTATCTCACAAATACAGTAGCGATTATTTTAGGCAATTCCAACCACTGAAAGGCGTGTTTTATTGTGACTTGTCTATTTTTTTCGTATCATGGTAGAGATATTTATGTGAAATGTTGGTTTCTTATGTTTGTTCTTATAGTTTTCCAACCTATAATAGGAATACAAAAATTTACGATATGTCTTGTGAACCTTAGTAATTATAACTGCCAAATCTTATGTTCACCTCTTTGCAGAATGGGAACAAAAAAAATGGAAGTCTTAACATATTTATGTATTTTGAAACGAAGTTATATATATATATATATATATATATATATATATATATATATATATATATATATATATATATATATATATATATACAATTATCTCATATTATAGATGAGACCGATGGATCGTGTACCAAATGCGTCAAGCCAAGAAACTTAAAGAGAGAAGAAACTAGTACTTTCGCGCACTCAGAATCGGTAGACAACAATAATCCTAATTTGGCCATTGGATCACCACATCTTCAGCTCTAAAATAAAAGTGTTACAATTCTTGAGTCTGGCACGAGAACAACTACATGAAAAATGGTTATCTCTCTAATTCAAATATCGCGGTTATTTTTTAGTTTCAAAAAACACAAGGTCTAAAAAATAAGGACAAACGATGTATAAGTTAAACTTTCTAATTTTACATTTGCAAGATATAGTATATTACACTTACGAAATATATTATCATATATGTTATTGGTGTTGGAAAAAACTGATCGGAGGGTAGTTTTCGAAGATATTTAAGTTGTGTAATAATAAAGTCTATGTGGAGAGTGAGAGAGAATAGAGATGCTTGTATTTAATATTTAGAGAAACAAAAAAAGTTCAACCCATTTAATTCTGTTTGTCGAACTATATATAATATTTTTGGATCCATGGGTCATTCAGATCCGGTCATTTAACCGGGTCAGCTTTGTAAGCCCCAAGGCCCAAAATTAAGTGAACAGGCACTTAGTTGAGTCACTAGGCATGCTTCTTACTCATCATGATTTAGTGTCTATGTCTAAATTTCCCTTCTAAGAAACATCTGACCCTCTCACATTTCTAGCCTCCAACAAAATCCGACCCTATCATCTAGCCCCCTTAGCTCTCTCAGAAGTACTTTGCGAGAGCTAATACATCAAATAATGTCTGCACCCCCTCCAAAGGATATGCTTAAAGCAGTTATTTATCAAAATTCGCAACTTTAATCCGGTTTCCTTTTTAATAC
Source organism: Limnanthes douglasii subsp. nivea (assembly GCA_036936605.1). Taxonomy (NCBI): domain Eukaryota; kingdom Viridiplantae; phylum Streptophyta; class Magnoliopsida; order Brassicales; family Limnanthaceae; genus Limnanthes; species Limnanthes douglasii. The sequence goes on from JAUPFV010000004.1 coordinate 59,934,783, forward strand.
ACGTGCCTAGTTGTTATTTGACCTACTACCAATTTTGCTTTAGGTAATCGTGTTTACATAAAAGAGGAAAGGGGCTACATTTAATAGCCCATTTTATAATTGACAATTTCTTTTCCCTAATAAAAACACTCAAGTGCTTCTTCCCTATCTTTATAAGGGTAACCGTTTACTATTGCTATTTCTAGAGTGAGAAATAGTTTAGTCTAAAACTTTAGTAGAGAAAGAGCCAAATTTCTCAATTTGAAATTTACCTTCTTCTTGGGCTAAAAAGAATCGTTAGTCCCCTATGTTTACCACTTGTATCGACTTAGTCCCCTTCGTTCACTTCTGCATAAAACTTATCCCTTTCGTTTTAAAAATTTACAAATATAATCCCCTCCGCACATGTGAAGCCTGAGAGATTGACACATGTCATCAAGTTTTGTTGCAAGATTGGTCCCCAAAGTTTTGGCCAAAAATACCCCTGCCCATGCCAAGTAAGATGCCTAGTCAGATTTTCAAGTTACCATAAAAAGTTACCATTTACCCATAATTATTTTAATCGGACTGGGTCAAACCCAATTAAAACTAACCCAACCCGAAAACCCAATATATTTAATCCCAAACCCGAAAACCCAATTACTCTAACCCAAACCCGAAAACCCAATTACTCTAACCCAAACCCTTAATTAAATCAATTTGATTGAAAACCCTGATTTTATTACCAGACAGAGTTTTTTCTTCTTCCGATAAGACCCAAATGAAAGAACATGATATATTTGGTGAGGATAAAAGTAGCCTGAGGGTAGGCTGGTAATTTTAAGTGGAGTTTTAAGGCGGCGCAAGGGTGTTTCACTGTGGTGTGGTGGTGTTTAAGGGTGTTTTAATATATTTCAAAGTGTTTCAAAGTGTTTCAAGGGTGGAGAGAGAATTAAGCAGCCTGGCAGCAGTTAATTTTTCTTACCCATAGTTAATGCTGGTGGTTGGGCATTTATAGTGTGAAATTTGGGCCCTTATGGGCTTTTGGGTCAAGTTTAATGGACCTGGGTCATGTTTAAAGACCCATGAGTTTTAAGCAGGTGTACAAGTAGCTTAGTCAGATAGTGATTAGATTTTTTAGTACTTTAGTCATAGTTCGAATTGCCTTATGTTTGCAGTGTTCAAAGTCACCTGTCCAGTTCAACCAGTGCTGTTCGAACTGAAGTCATGGAGTCTGTCCGAATTTACGGGGTGACTTTACTTTGGACTACCCTTCCGGGGAGCTCTTCGAATTCGGACTCATCAGGAGCCCCTTTTTTAGGTATTTGAACAAGTGTCCTTGTTTAAAGAACTAAAAAACAGTCCGATTGAGGAAGTGGTTTTCCAATTCGAAGAGAATTGAGATAGGCCCGGACAGTCCAACTGTTACGAATTCCAAACGGTTCTTTGTCAGAGGTAGTGGGACACGTGTCACACCCTGGCTGGTCACTTCAGCCGTTTTTTCATCTGAAAAAATCGCACCACTTTATTGAACAGGTAACTTCTTTAAATGTTTTTGATGACGTCAGCGCCGTTTTTTAATCATTGCCCAACTTTTCGGATTCTCCTAGGAATCAAACTCTTTTTTACATTTACTATAAATTCCATTTGTCTTTCACAGTTTCATTTTCACTTTTACTTTGCCATTTCACTCGAAAACTTCATCTCTCTAAAACTTCAAACTCTCCTTAATTGTTTTATGTTCACAGCAAGAACAGCTCTAATCAAGGGTGGCTGGCTCAATCTTTCAGAACTAGAAAAAGCTGAAAGGGTTGAAAAAGAGAAGAGACTTGCAGCAGGGCTTCCAGCGTCGCCTGTTGAAAAGCCAGCCCCTTCAATCGAAGAATCTGATAGAGGTTCGTCGTCTTCGAAAGGTACGAAACCTAGAAGACTCTTTCAATCAACACTCTCCCCAATAGTTTCTGGCTCATCAGTCCAAGAATCAATCCCCACTGTCGAACCGGGGGTCGTTGTTACAAGTGTTAGGAAGAAAACCACTTTCATTGCTATGGGGTCCGACTCCGATCATTCTCCAGACAAGCTTATTATGAAAAGACCAAGTAGACTGGTTAAGGGACTCTCCTCAAAAAATACCAGTGAGTCGGGGTCCGGGACAACTGTTAGAACCCTCCGGGAGAGGCCGGTTGGTCCGGAGGCTAGCAGTCCACTACCTCCTAAGGAAACTTCGACCTCAGAAACTCAAGTTGAGGTGAGAACTCAAAAGCATACAACGAGCCGCCAGTCCGGAGGATCAGCTGTACCAAGCTTCATCCCTCCCCGGGCTGTTTCTGCAGAAGCTCCCCCAACAGTAATGGAGGAGAGGATGGAAGACTCCACTGAGGAGGTCAGGTTTGAGTCCGAGTCTTCCGGACAAGCTGAAACTGCAATAGTTGTTGCCAAGAAAGGCAAAGAGGATTTGTACCTGAGCCGTCCGGATCTGCCGGAGAGCCTTGAAGGGAAAGTTGGGCCCTGCTTTCACAAGGTAGAATTTAAGTATCTCTTATCTTTGTTAAAAACCAAGTACATGTTTATTCATACTAGAGACTTGGGACGGCTTCGCACTAAGTGGGGGATCCCTGAAAACGTAAAGATCCGAATTCTCATCGATCCGGAGACACCGATGGATTGCAAGAGAAACGAGATTGTCTTTTTTACAGAGCTGTTCAATTGGGGACTCAGGTTCCCATTGGATCCGGAGATAGTGCGCTATTTCCATTTAGTCAAGCTATGTCCATCGCAGCTGAGCCCCAACGGATGGTACACCTTGATGTCATGCATTATGGCGTCCAGGCTTTCCGGAATCCCTCTTCCCATGGAAGAGTTTGCTGCTGTGGCGAGTCTATGCAAACATCACCAGTTCCCCTTTTATCACTTTAATATGGGGAACAATCTGAAAGCTGTCGATGATCTCCTGGAATCAGAGAATAAATGGAGGAGCCAATTCTTGTTTATAAGTGGCTCATGGGAGAATGGGAAGAAGATTAAGGTTGGGGAGAATCCTAGCCTTCTTCGAAGCAGATGGAGAAGCGATCGTAAGTTCTTTCCTTAAGTTTATATTCGAATTTATCTTCTTTAAGCTTTCACTAACTAGCTATTCTTTTGTTTTGTTAGAACTGCCAAAAGAGTTCGGAGACTATCTGAAAGCCGGACAGGTCACCTGTGGCAAGATAAATGCATGGGCCGCAGAGAACTGGGAGAACCGGTTTCACAAGGCTTTCACTTCGGGGAACTTGGCGAGATCTCACCTGTGGAACACCACAGGTCGAAGGGATTTAACATGGGAGGAGTTCTCCACCCCTCCTGATGATGACATAGTGCTGAGAAGGTCTCACGAGCTAGATGGGACCCTTTTCCTTCCTCTCCGGGCCAAAGCCCCAAGTAAAATGAAGGGCCAGAAGAAGAAAGGGAGGAAAACGGCAGTGGACACGGAGAAAAAGGCTCTAACTGACACAGAGGTGCCAGTTCCAACTCAAGTTGATGCAAGCCTTCTACAGGTGGTAGAAGTGGAAAGTAAGAAACACGGAGAGACTCCCTCAAAACCCTTAAGGGCCTCCAAACGAACTCGTAAGCAAGTAAGTGATAGTGCTGACAGAGAAGTAAAAAAGAAGAAGACTTCTCAAGAAGAAGAGTTTGCTGTCCGGGATCCGGAGCCCATTTTCCCAATTGATCCTACATTGGCCGAAGAGATCCCCGGGAACCTTAACGAAGGGATCCCAAGGGAACTCCATACTGATGAGATCGAACGGGGAGAGATCAATATGGATGAAGTGGATGTCACCGGTCTGGGTTCTCTAGGTGACTACTTTCTTGGCATGTCTAGAGATGAGTTCGCAGGGCCATATGTTCCTCCCAGTAGTTCCAACACGGTAAACTTCAACGGTAAGACTTTTTTGGTTTCCAGCGAGAGGGATGTTATAGCTCATTCCCTCCTGAGCAACGTACAACCAGTACTTACCCTAGAGAGGCAAGTCCGGAGTCAGGCAGAAACCATCAGAGAACTTAAGTCTGAGAAGGGGAAACTGTCCGATGACCTCCAGAGTGCCACTACTATGGTTGACTTGCTTAAGGAGTCGAACGAACAGCTAAAGAATAAACAAGGGGAAAGCAACACAAAAGTTGCTTCTTTAGAAAAAACTTTAGAAGAACTCCGGGCTAAGCTGTCCGAGTTGGAGAAGGACTTGAAAACCTCAAAAGATGAGACTGCAGCAAAAGAGAAGCTTGTCACCAATCTGACTACTGACAAACTCGCTTTAGAGAATGCAGTGACTCAGGCTGTTGGTGAGAAAGCTGCTCTGGTGAAGGATCAAGAGGCCATGATCAAGGCCAAAATCATTGCTTATGCCAAGGAGATGATACGGAGTGAGGAATTATTGATTGAGAAGGTGAAGTCCGACATGGTCCTTCTATTTCATGAGAAGTTCCCGAAGAGGAGACTTGGGGACTTATGCGTTACGTGGATGACGATGATCTCCCTTATTGGACCATGGTTGATGAAGGGTACACTGATATATCCTCATCTGGTGATGAGGAGGAGACCGGAGAGAGTCCGGGTGAAGAAGAGGCTGACCCCAAAGGCAAGAAGGTCATTGAGGAAAAAAGCGATATCAAGACCAAGGGAACAGATGAGGGTGAGCCATCTTCAAAGGCTCCCCCTTAGTTGGTAATTTATTCTGCTTACTTTTTGTTCGAACCAAAGTCCTCGGAAGGCCAAGGCACCTTTAAGTTTATTGAATGAACGTTTTATCTCGCTCAACCCTTCTCTCATTCCATAGTCTGTTTAAACATCTTGGAGTTTAAGTAATTTCAAGTTATCGTGTTGTGAGAGTGTTTAGTTTCTCTGGCTAGAATTTAAGTAGCCCTTAGATCTTTCAGTCCGGGTAATATGGCAATCAACAGAATTTTGTAAAAACTTAGAAAATTGTTTAAGAAGGCTCCAAGTTTTATTGAAAGCTCTCCGTGGCGCCGGAGAGAGGTAGTGGTATGCCCCCAAATATTTACATGGATATTTAAACAAGTAAATATTTACATAAGTTTTATTCCAAATACATTCGAAGGTGTTCAATATTCCAAGGGTGAGTTAAAACCCTGCCATCTTTGTCTTCCAACCAGTATGTGCCAGGCTTGATTCTTTCAACCACAGTATAGGGACCCTCCCAAGTTGGGGCCAGCTTCCCGAAGAGCTTTTCCTTGGTATGCAAGAAAACTTTCCTCAATACCTTATCTCCTGGTTGAAAATCCCTTCTTTTAACCTTAGAAGCAAACCTGCTTCTCATCAAGCCTTGATAGTGTGCCATTCTAAGATGAGCTTTTACTCGCCTTTCTTCAATTAAGTCAAGTTGATTTCTAACTGCCATTTCATTAGCCTGTCCGGAGAAGTTATGAACACGAAAAGAGGGGAGTGTCTTTTCTATGGGGGCTACTGCATCCATCCCATAGACCAAGGCAAAAGGTGACTCTTGTGTTGCAGCCCCAGGTGTTGTCCGGTAGGCCCACAAGACTTCTTGTAAATAACTAGGCCACTTCCCAGCAGCCCCTTCCAAATTTTTCTTTAAACCGGACAGTATTGTTCTGTTAGCCACTTCAACTTGCCCATTGGCTTGTGGGTGGAATGGTGAAGAAAAGCAGTGCTGAATACCCCTTGAGGCACAGAAGCTCTCCATTTCTCTGTTGTCAAACTGTGGCCCATTATCTGTTGTTATTCTCTGAGGGATACCAAATCTGCAACATATGTTGGATAGAATGAATTTTATAACAGCCTTTGACGTTGTTCCTGCCAAGGGGGCTGCTTCTACCCACTTCGAAAAGTAGTCAATGGCTACGATTATGGTTTTACGCCCTCCGGACGCCATAGGGAGAGGCCCAACTAAGTCTAATCCCCATCGAGCAAAAGGGATAGGCTCAGAAATTGATTCCATAGGAATGGCTGGTACATGAATTTCATTGTTGTACCTCTCGCACGGGTCACACCTTCTTACCAGTTCCTTGGCATCTTTCATTATTGAAGGCCAATAATATCCGGAGAGAAGCACTCTTCTTGTTAACGCTCTAAATCCACAATGGGCTGATCCCTCACCATCATGTAATTCGGAGAGAACCATTTGTGACTCATGATCTCCTAAACAGCGTAGGAGAGGTCTGCTATAGGATTTCTTGTACAAGACCTCTCTAATCATGATGAAACCATGAGCCTTGTGTTTTAACGTTCTGGCTTGTGATTTATCCAAGGGTACGACGCCATCGGACAGATATTGGATAAGAGGAGACCTCCAATCCTGAGGCTCATTCACTTGTATTTCAAAGATTTCCTCTTTCTCCCCTTCATCAAGTTGAATAGAAGGACTTTCAAGCATATGGATCCATGGATAGGACTCCGTATATGCTATTGTTGCCAACGAGTCTGCAAGCTCATTCTCTGCCCGGGGGATATGTTCATAGGCAACAGCTTTAAACTTCATTGCCTCATTTCTCAAGAGAATTAAATATTTGATCAATTGTTCCTTTCTAGCTTCTGATAAGCCCAAAGCATGGTGGACGAGCAATTGGGAGTCACTTAGTAGCTTAACCCTTTTTGCTCCACAGATGTAAGCCAACTTCAGCCCAGCTATAGCTGCTTCGTATTCGGACTCGTTATTGGATGCCCTGAAAGCAAAACAAATAGATTGGAACATGTTATCACCATAAGGGGAAGTGAGACATATCCCTGCCCCAGATCCTATGGCACTGGATCCCCCGTCTGTTCGGACAATCCACACTTTTTTGTCTTTTGAATCAGCAGGTTGCTCTGAGTCCCTATTAGAATGGAATTCGACCAGAAAATCAGCCACAGCTTGAGCTTTTACTGCTGTTCGAGGAGCAAAGTCTATGTCGAAGTCCCCCAACTCTACTGACCACTTTGTCATTCTGCTTGAAATGTCTGCTTTTTGAAGGACATTCTTCAAAGGGAAAGATGTCCGGACAACGATAGGATGAGCCTGAAAATAAGGCCTCATTTTTCTTGCAGCTATCACCAAAGCCAATGCTAGTTTCTCAAGTTTCAAGTAACGGCGTTCAGCATCAATCAGGCTTTTGCTGATGTAGTATACCGGGTGAGGGTACCCATCAACCTCCCTTATTAGCACAGCACTGATGGCACAACTTGAAACAGCCAGATACACAAAAAGAGTCTCCCCATCGACTGGTTTGAACAAAGTCTTGGGGGAGGACAGATGCTTTTTTATTTCATTGAATGCCTCATCACACTGTGGTATCCACTCAAACCCCTTTGCACCCTTCAAAGTTTGAAAGAAAGGAGCACATCTGTCCGAAGACCTTGAGATGAATCTGTTCAAAGCTGCTAACCTGCCCGTTAACCGCTGCACTTCTTTAATGTTTCGAGGAGGCTCCATTTGAAATAAAGCATTGAGTTGGTCCGGGTCGGGCTGTATTCCATGCTCACTTATAATATACCCTAAGAACTTCCCGGACTGCACTCCGAACACACATTTTTCAGGATTTAACTTTAAATTTACCTTGGCCAGATTGGCAAAAGTCTCCTGGAGGTCGGACAAGTGCAGCTGCTCATCCACACTTTTCACCATCATATCGTCAATGTAAACCTCCATATTTCTTCCAATTTGATCAGCAAATGCCTTATTGACTAGCCTTTGATAAGTAGCCCCAGCATTTTTCAAACCAAAAGGCATCACCTTGTAGCAGTGTAAACCTCTATCAGTAACAAAAGTGGTATGCTCTTGATAATTTGGATCCACTTGGATCTGATTGTACCCGGAGAAAGCATCCATGAAGGAGAGTAGCTTGTTCCCAGAAGTAGAATCTACCAGCTGATCTATCCGGGGAACCGGATACAGGTCTTTTGGGCAAGCTCGATTGAGATCTGTGAAGTCGATGCACATCCGCCATTTACCATTTTTCTTTTTTACCAAAACCGGATTGGCAGTCCACAAAGGATACTGAGATTCTTTAATGTGCCCCATCTTTGTGAGTCTGTCAACCTCTTGTACAATGACATCAGCCTTTTCTTTTGAGAAAGCTCTCCTCTTTTGCACCACAGGTGCCACATCTCTCCGGACAGATAGGTGATGGGAAATCACCTCTGATGGAACTCCAGTAACATCAGCATTGCACCAAGCAAAGACATGCTGATGGTCTTTTAAGAATTTTAACATCTCTTCTTTCAACACTTGTGGCATTTTGGACCCTATCTTGACAAATTTCCCTTCTTCTAAGCAGTGTGTCTCAACCTCCTCAACTGGGATCAACACTCCGGGGGTCTCCCTGGGGTCATCAATTTCACCCTCACCCCCAGAAAGGCCCTCAAACTGCTATTGGTCATTTATACGGACTGCCCCCAGCGTTCGTGGAGCCAAGGCAGTGGCATAGCATTCTCTTGCAATTTTTTGACTGCTCCGGACAACCCCAACCTGCCCCTGAACAGCATATTTTAAACACTGATGGACTGTCGAAGCCACTGCATGCATCCTAGAGAGCCAAGACCTCCCTAGAATAGCATTGTAACAAGTGGGACAGTCCACCACAATGAAAAGTATTCTGACCGTTTTCTTGAAAGGGCCTCTGCCCAACAATACTTCTTCTTCGAACTCACCGATTACATCAGCTGAACTGCCCGTGAAGCCTACAATCGATCGGTCTGACTTTTGAATCACAGCTGGATTTTTCATTTTCTTGTAAGTATCTAAGAAGAGGATATTGGCAGAGCTCCCAGTATCTACCAGGATTCGCCTTATCTCATTGCCCCCTATCGATGCTCCTATGACAACAGCATCTTCATGAGGGCCAGCAATGTCTCTCAAATCATCCCCATCAAAGACAATGAATGGGAATAAACTTGACGATTGATATGAGGTCATGCCCCCTTCTAGTTGGGTTGCCAAATTATGAACATGCCTTTTTCTTGATGAAGTGGTAGGAGCCGTTACAGTGTCCCCTCCGAAAATTGTCAAGGACTCAAAGAATTTAATGAGCCCGGAGACCGACCTGGAACGCTCCTCTATTGCACCCACTCTGTTCCTTGTTGGATCAGGATCCAAGTATTCAGATTCCACATCAAACCTTTCAACAATTACCATGGCCCCTTCTGGGGCAGCATTAACCGGACCAGCCCGGTGAGTGTTGTCAGGCCTGTTGCCTCCTCTTCTTTTGACATATGCACCCAACTTCCCTCTTTCAATCAGGTTCTGAACCTCTTGTTTCAAGGCTATACAATCATCAGTAGTATGGCCAATATCATTGTGATATTGACAAAAAGAACTGTTTCGATGTTCTCTGGGAGACTGCAAGGTTGCCGGTCTCCGGTAGTGTACTTCATCTTTAGTTTTCTCGAAAATGGTTGCCACACTTTCTTTGAGCTCTGCAAACCACTCCGGTTGGACCCACGGCCCCCTTTTGTTTCTAGACTGTTGACTTTGTGCAGGAGCAGCTGGTTGAGACTGAGCTTTTCCTCTTCCATGCCCCTGTCCGGTTTCTCTAGCTTTGTTGCCGGACTGGTTTGGATTGGGAGTTGGTGTCACCGGGGTGGATCTCACCTGCATGTGCACCCTGGTCTTTTTTGTTTCATCAACATTTATTTGCTTGCCGACTTGATTCAGCAATCCATCCCAGGTCATGGCTTTCTTCCTTGTTACCGAATCGGCCAGGTTGCCCGGGTTCAAACCTTGTCTCAGGGATGCTATTGCCACTTGTTCAAAGCAATCAGCCAGCCCGTTCTTTGTGTTCACAAAACGACTTATGTATTCTTTCAACGATTCATTTGGCTCTTGGGCACAATGGATTATGGTATCTCCATTGCCCTTGAGCTCCTTACTCCCCACAAATTGCCTTCGAAAGGCTACCCAAAAGGTATCAAAGTCTCTGATACAACCCTGAGGAAGGCTATTGTACCACTTCAGAGCACTCCCCGTAAAGGACTGGGAGAATGCCCTGCAGAGTAGTTTATCATCATCATCAAAGTTCATCATGAAGTTCTTGAATTGCTCCAGATGATTGTCTGGATCAGTACTGCCATCGTACTTCTCCATCTTGGTGCTATCGAACCTCTTGGGGAGGTTTCCGGATAGGATTTTAGAAGACAGTGGATACTGCCTCCAATTCCTTCCACGACTGAAGACGGTATCCTCATTAGGTGTTGCAAAGATACCTGGCTCATCATGGAAGGCAAATGGATCCACCAGCATCCGGTCTATATGTCTCCGGCTGTGAGATGATCCTTTCCCAATGTGTCTTTTCATTCTTCCATGATGGTCTCTTTTTCTGGAATACTTTTTAACTTGCTTTTGTTTTTTCCTGGTTCGCCCTTCGTCACTGCTGGAGGACAAGGACTTTTCATTCCCCTCACTGTCCGAAGAGCTGTCCGAAGATTCTGAACTTGAGTCAGAACTCTCCACAGGCTTGGACCGGTGAGACTTTTTAGAACTGGCATGTGTCTTTTTAGTGCTCACATGAGTCTTTGAAGCCTCATGCTCTCGAGGGTTATCAGAGCGATGAGCAACTGATGCTTTGGATTTCTCCTTAACGCCCATCTTGGCCTTTTCAGCCCTCAGAGCTTCTATTTCAACCCTCAACCTGTCACGCTCCTGGACAGTATATTCATCGTTCTCTTCCACCACTTCGAGCAAAGCTGGTGGAAGCTCTGGATTATCCGGATTCATTCGGACAGAATTCTTTTACTTGGTTTTGAATGTTTGATTCAGGCACCGTCGCCTCCCACTGTGGTCGCCAATTTGGTGAGGATAAAAGTAGCCTGAGGGTAGGCTGGTAATTTTAAGTGGAGTTTTAAGGCGGCGCAATGGTGTTTCACTGTGGTGTGGTGGTGTTTAAGGGTGTTTTAATATATTTCAAAGTGTTTCAAAGTGTTTCAAGGGTGGAGAGAGAATTAAGCATCCTGGCAGCAGTTAATTTTTCTTACCCATAGTTAATGCTGGTGGTTGGGCATTTATAGTGTGAAATTTGGGCCCTTATGGGCTTTTGGGTCAAGTTTAATGGACCTGGGTCATGTTTAAAGACCCATGAGTTTTAAGCAGGTGTACAGGTAGCTTAGTCAGATAGTGATTAGATTTTTTAGTACTTTAGTCATAGTTCGAATTGCCTTATGTTTGCAGTGTTCAAAGTCACCTGTCCGGTTCAACCAGTGCTGTTCGAACTGAAGTCATGGAGTCTGTCCGAATTTACGGGGTGACTTTACTTTGGACTACCCTTCCGAGGAGCTCTTCGAATTCAGACTCATCAATATTAGTATTGACATGGCACACCTACCCAAAACCAAAAGAAAGAAAGCTGAAATATTTAACAAATCCATGCACGCCAGAGTTGACTCTCCTCTTCTCTATATCTCTCTATCATGCATCTCTATGACTACGAATGAAAGGAACGTCGAACCCTTCTTTCTAACTAAAAAGCACTGTTAAAAAGAGAAGGAGTTTTTTCGTCGAAACAGTTTAAAGACAGTGTTAGATAGTACAGAATTAAACAGAGAATGAAAAAGGAAATGAAATTAGGGATTTCTATCAAATTGATTTAATTAAGGGTTTGGGTTAGAGTAATTGGGTTTTCGGGTTTGGGTTAGAATAGATTGGGTTTTCGGGTTGGGTTAGTTTTGATTGGGTTCGACCCGGTCCGATTAAAATATTTGTGGGTAAATGGTAACTTTTTATGGTAACTCAAAAATATGACTAGGCAGCTTACTTGGCAGCTTACTTGGCATGGGCTCTCAGGCTTCACATGTGCGGGAGGACTATATTTTCAAATTTTTAAAACAAAATGGATGAGTTTTATACAGAAGTGAACGAAGGGGACTAAGTTGATACAAGTGGTAAACATAGGTGACTAACAATGTTTTTTACCCTTCTTCTTGTTTTTTGTTCATTGCAAATAAATTTTTCCAGTACTTCCTAAGGTTTGTATGTTTACAGCCCATAATATATTAATCAAATAAGGTTGGCTCAATTTATCCGAGTTGGAAAAAGAAAAAAAGACATGCTAGAATCAACACTGGTTACCTGCTTCACCAGGTGAAATGGTTGATAATCAAGCTTCAGAATATGGTTGAATTTAATCATCTAACAAACAACAAATCCCTTCTAAAACAAGACCCATTGCCCAGTTTTATACATCTTCTGACCGATCTGTTTGGTCCACTAAACCATTCTCAACAAAAGGAGTTAGCAATCGTAAATCTCCTTTGATTTCTTCCCATAGGATTAGATATAGGTGAAAGTACTCCTCGCAGAATCCCCCAGGATTTCTAAAGCTAAATACAAGCTTCCCTCATTGGATAAAGCAACAAAAAATTAGCTGAAACTTCTACTGATGCTAGCAATCCCTCAAGGAAAATTCTGAACCCGGGAGATGCTACTACAACATAGCTTTCTTCACAACTTATTTCAGAAGCAAATCCCACAGTTTCATCTACTGAGCCACATCGATTCGAGGAAGAGAATCATATTATATAACTTAGTGAACCTTCGGAACAAATGCCACAAGTTATGAAAGAAAAAAAAAATAAACGACAGCGGGAAGATACCCCCTTAGAGACGTCCGATAAAACTAGAGATACTCAGAATGTGACTCAAGAAAAAAAAACTATCTTGCCAAAATCCAAACCACTCCCAGAGTTCCTTGTTGGGTGAGTTAGGCCCAATTTCACTAAAGTTAGTCTCAAGTATCTACTGGCTTTACAATGGATATCATATGTTTATTTTCATCCATCTAAACCGGATGGGATCCAGAAGAAATAGGGATTTCCCAAATCACTCAAAGTGAGGCTACCTCTTCCTAGAGATACTCTAATGAACTGCAAAGGCGGGGAGTTGGTGGTTTATACTGATGTACTCAATTGGGGCATTCGATTTCCCCTGAACCCGGAAATAGTGAGGTATTTCCACTTGGTAAAATGATTCACAAGCCGACTAATCCCAACGTCTGGTATACGTTGTTATCTTGCATCATAGCTTCCAGGCTATCCAAAATTCGGATGCATATGGTGCAACTAGCTGTTGTGGTTGGTTTGTTTCAAAATTATCATATCCCATTTTATTATTTTAATATGGGGAATGACTATAAAGTGGTTGATGACCTGCTAAAAGTTGACAATCCTTAGAGAACTCAATTCTGTTTTATTAGTGGTGCTTGGGAAAACGACAGAAAATCACGTCTAAAGGAAATCTCAGTATGCTCACAAGATACTGAAAAATCTCAGTTAAGTGTTTTTAAATATTTCTTTCGTTTCCATATTTTTTATGCTATTAATTCTCACTTTGGATTTGTTTTGTAGTGTTCTCAAACCTTTTTACACAATATTTGGAAGACGGAAAAGCAACTTTCATAAATTTAAATCAATAGGCCACTGAAAAATAGTCAACTGGGTTTCACGATCGCTTTACTCCAGGAAATATGGTGAGAACCCACCTATAGAGAATAAATATGATCCGTGAACTTTCGTGGGAACATTTCACCACTCATCCCCGATCCTCTATAATTTTTAAAAAGAGTACGAAGTCTGATGGTAAACTTTATCTTCCAGCTATGAATATGGCTCACAGTCACCGCGACAAGAACAAGAAGAATAAAAAGAAGTAGGATGTTTCACCTCAAGTTATTCCCGAATTAGGGAGTAAGGTGCCAATTGACAAAATTGATGCATCACTATTGGAAGTTGTTGCAGTTACTGTCGGAGAGATTGAAAGGCCATTAGACTCTTCGACTGCTAAAAAGAAGAAAGGAATAAAAAGGAGTAAGCAAGTTAGAGGAAATAGGGAAATTAAGAAGAAAAGAACTTTAGTTGGTTCAGAGATCATTCTCATATCCAAAGTCATCCCTTCAATCCTTCTCACTGAATTTCCTCGACAAACTACTATTTATACCGATTATCCTTCCCCATCACTTCCCTTGGATGATAGGCCAACCTTTGAAGGTTGTGATAAAATGGATGACCTAGGGAACTTTAATTTTTAAAACTTCGAACAAGATTCCCTTGACTCCACCAGGCCTGAGAATGATGTGATATACGATGGTGAATCTCTTAAAGTGTCTAAAAACATGATGAATTGGGGTATACAATCTTGGGTTATGTAAGGCTAATCATTGACTTGGAGAGGCAGGTAAGATCTCAAGCCAAGGATATTATCTCCCTCCAAGACGAAAATCAAGGTTTGAAGAATTCTATCGAGGAAGAGAAAAAGAAAAATGATAATTTGGGAAATGAAATGAAAACCCTTAATGAAGAGTTGGTTCAAAGAAAATCCAACCATAATAAGCTGCAGTCAGACTATACTAATTTGCAGTCATCCAATTCCAAAGAAATCACTTCCTTAATAGATCATCAAACTAAGGATAAAGAGACCATACAACATTTATACGAAGAGAAGAAAAGGCTCAAATATCTTCTTAAGAAAAAAGAAGATGAAATCAATTATCTTAAGGCAAATACTACTCAAGAGTTAGCCAATGCTGAGGATACTTCTGCTAACAAAGTGTTGGAATCTTTACAAGAAATTGATGAATCGATTAAGTCAGATATAGTGATGTTGTTCCATAAGACATTTCCCAAACTATCTCTTAGGAATCTATGGAGATATGTTTCAGCTGAATAGATCCCTTACAACAACCTAGATTTAGGTGATAAGTTTAATATTTCTGATGACTCCCAAGAAGATGAATTCGACGAACATGATGAAAAAGATTCTTATGGTCAAAATCCACAAAGGAAAGAAGAAAAGAAAACTGATCGGAACGATCCCTAAGGTTAACATGTTTTATGTGTATGTGTGTTTGAATTTAAGTCTTTGGTACGTACAAGTTATTTTGTTTCATTTAGATCAAATAAATTTGTGCAAGTCCTTAGCTAGGCCAAAGGCATTTTTTAATCCAATTTTGGATTTGTTTTGTTTTGCCTCTTAGAACCAGAGATAGTTTATGTTAACTTCATTTCTATCAGCTCCATGTTTCAACTTTTTTTTTACTTCCATACATATCCGACCCTAATTATATATGTTTTATTAAAAGATGATCTAAATTTAGAATAAAGAAAGGAAATATAATTTAATTCAACAAATATTTTCCAAGGTAATCCATTCGAAGGCAATAACATTTTATTCCAACTAATCCATTCAAACGTAATCCATTCAAAGGCATCAAAATTTAATCCAACCACGCCATTTGAAGGTAATCCATTCGAAGGTATCGAAATTTAATCCAACCAAGCCGTTCGAAGTTAATCTATTCGAAAGCATCAAAATTTAATCCAACCAATCCATTTGAAGGCCTCACAAATTAATGAAACCAATCCATTTTCGAAGGTAATCCATTTGAAGGCATCAAAATTTAATACAATCAAGCCATTCAAAGGCATCAAAATTTAATCCAACCAAGCCATTCCAAAAGATAATCCATTCAAAGGCATCAAAATTTAATCCAACCAAGCATATCAAAGACTTTTTAAGGAAAAAGAAGATAGATTGATTGTGATTCGGACACCTCATTAAAACCTCATCACGCCATCAAGATAGGAAAGAGTATGCCCTCTAATTTTTACATTGAACTAAAATAAAATAATATTTACAATATAAGATTATTCTAAATCTAACGTTAGATTCTCAATATTCCAAGGGTTCTTTAAAAGGTTGCCTTATTTGTTGTATGTTCCTTGCTTGATCATTTCATACACAGTGTATGGTCCTTCCCAGTTCGGAGCCAACTTTCCGAAAATCTTTTCCTTGGTATGTAAAAATAATTTTCTTAAGACTTTATCTCCTACTTGAAAGTTTCTTTTTCTAACTTTGGATGAATATCTGGTTCTCATTAGGCCTTGGTAATGAGCAGTTCTCAAATGAGCTTTAATTCTCCTTTCCTCAATGAAATCCAACTGAGCCCTTACTGCTACCTCATTATTGTCTTCGGAATAATTCTGAACTTTAAAAGAAGGAAAAGTAGCTTTTATAGGTGTGATTGCATCCATTCCATAAACTAAATAAAATAAATAATCTTGAGTAATTGTATGGGGAGTAGTGTGGTAGGACCACAGTACTTCTTGTAGATAATTCGGTCATTCTCGGCTGCCCCTTCCAAGTTCTTTTTCAGTTTCATTGAAGTCGTTCAATTTACCACCTTAACTTGTCCACTGGCTCAAGGATGAAAAGGAGAAGAGAAACAATGATGAATTTCTTTTGATGCACAAAATACTTTCATGTCTTTGTTGTCAAATTGAGGACCATTATCTGTAGTGATACGCCTGGAAATGCCAAACCTACAACATATGTTAGAAAAAACAAATTTTATTTCAACTTTGGAGGTTATCCCAGATAATGGGGCAGCTTTTACCCACTTGGAAAAGTAATTGATTCCCAAAAGAATAGTGTGACACCCCTAGAGGCCATCTGAAGTGGTCCGACTAAATCAAGTCCCCACCTGCCAAAGGGAACTGCTTCAGACACATACTTCATAGGGACTGCGGGTACATGAATTGCATTTCCATACCTTTAAAAAAGGTCACATCTTTTTACCATTCTGTCATAATAGAAGGCTAAAAGTACCCTCCAACAAGACCCTTCTAGTTAAAACCTTGTAACAACAATGTGTCGAATCTTCCATATTACAGTTTGGATAGGATAATTTGAGACTTGCTGAATCTGAGGCAACGCAATAAGGTCAACCTATTTTTGGGCAATCAAAGCTTCAATTTATGCCCCAACTTATCACGCTCTTTTTGCATGATATGTCTTTCTTTTGTATTGTAATTTACACGAGATGTGTTAGCGTGCTCATCATCAGATCTTATACCCTAATTCTCAAGAGGAACTTCTTGCACATCAAGATCCATGCCTCAAAGAAACCTGAAGTGTAATTCACAAGTCAGGTTTTGAATGACGCTATTTGGACACCTCACGCTCCCACTGTGTTCGCCAATTTTGGTGTTAGTAAAGATTGATCGGAGAATAGTTTTGGAAGATATTTAAGTTGTGTAGTATTAAAATCTATGTGGGGGTGGAGAGAGAATAAAGATTCTTATATTTAATATTTAGAGAGATTTTTTTTTTTAAATCATTTAATGTTGTTTGTCAAACTATTTATAATCTTTTTGGATCCATGGGACATTCAGATTGGGTCACTTAACCGGGTCAGCCTTGTAAGCCACCAGGACCAAAAATAAGTAAACTAGACACTTAGCTGAGTCACTAGGCATGCTGCTTGCTTATTATGATTTAGTTTCTAGGTCTGAATTGCCCCTCTAAGAAAAATCCAATCCTCTTACCATTTCAGCCGCCAACAAAATCCGATCCTATCAGTTATACTAGTTAATTTTATTCTAACAACTTTAATTTTTATTTTATATATGTTGTATGAGCGAATAACCATATGATTATATGATTATTATATTTACTTGAGATTATAGATTATCGTATATTGCAACCTATTATTGGTCCATTGAATACAACATCATTCAGGAAACTGTTTGACCGTTTGGTTAGTTTTTGTCTAAACGTTTCTATTAGTAAGATGTTCATACAAAGGTGACATCTGGAGACCAATACATTTTATTTTGGATTTGGTGAAATGACCATCACGTTTCATGATGTGCATGCTATTATCAGGTTGGGGAGTCACGAGTAATATTGTGAATTTTTTGGACAATATCCCTGAAACAAAGCTTCATCGTCGGGTTAGCAATTTGCTTGAAGTAGGTTACGAAGAATTATCTAATATTATATAAAACTATAAATGTGTTGGAATTGGTTTGAGTTATCTTTGTATGATGTTTGGAAACCTTAGATACCACAATAGTAACCCCGATCTTGTTGATGGTGATGTGACCCATATGATGCGAACGTATTTGTTGTACTTGTTTAAATGCATATATTTGAACCAAAAAACGTAATTGGTATGTATCACCTAAATATGTGATCCTCTTCGAATACATTTATGGTATGTAATCGTACGTCTTAGGTCTTTGCATATTGGCGCATATTTACCATTATTTTGGTGAAGCATTGGAACACAAAAAGAAGGCCATGTGTTATTTTATAGCTTTGTAAGAATCTATGGGGTTTTGGCCAGTTTCGTATTTTACGTTCGGTTGCGTGAAATGTCATCCATAACAATATCGAATCTAAGAAAAAACCGAAAGGGAGGATCAATTGAATCACGTGGACGAGCTGATTAACTTTAAATTATATTATTGCAAAATGCTTATACGTATTTTTGAAAAATGTTAGATTTTTAGTGTCAAAACACAATGTTATATAATTGTAAAATATCATGAAATTGTGATTTGAAATATATACTTATTTTTAAAATGTTCTTACACGTTGTGTCCCATCCATATGTATCCATGCTTGGCATTTTTCCTTTTCATGATGTAACATGGTACCGAGAAAATATATCCCGGTTGAATCACGTCCATGCAAAGAAACCCAAATGCTTAACCCTAAAACAAACTCCCTCTTTTCTCTTTGAAGACCGCTTGCATCCACTTAAGGATCAAATTCATGGAGTCTCTCAACAAAATACCTTATCTTGAGGTCAATCAAGTCACTCTTAAATAAGATCTTCTCCAAATCACCTCCACTAAAGTACGATCTGAAGATCCAGTGGAGATACTCTCAAGGACAAAAGAAAAAGCCCTACATTCATCAATAATCCAACATTTTAAAAATGTTCAATCAACAAGAAAGATAACAAGGATACAATCGAATCAGTCAAAAATTATTTGTAGAAGCAATAGGATGTCCATGAAAGGGATTAAAGCACAAAAATGTTATACATGAAGATAACAAAGACTACAAAACTATTACATTTTAGGTATTATATAAGGATTTTCTTTCATCTCTTTCTAAAATCACATTAATTGCTAAATTCTCCTTTGGGAAGCCCACATTAGAAGAATTTAGTTCAAAATTATCAACATTTAGATTTAATAGTGCATATAGTGTCTCTCTTTGGGACTATATGAATTTCTTAATTGAATTTGATAACATTGATGATGTTAAAACCTTCTTGAAGCGTAATGTAAGAACAAATGATAAATTTGTGTTTAGAGTATTCAAATGATCGCCCCAATTTCATCCTAGAATGGAGTCATTATTGACTCCAGCCTGGTTCTCAATGCCAAAGATCCCTGAAATATTCTATAACAATGACTATGTATCTCATATTCCTAAAGCAATAGGATCGCCTTTAGCAATATGGGTACCGCAAAAAAACCGTGCAAGCTTTAACATGTGTAAAGCTTGGATTATAGCTAATGTCTCCGAACTCTTCCGGAAAAAAATGGATTAGTTTTGGTGATCAAAATAGGGTTTGGTAGGATAACCCTAATGGTGATAGACCTGCCTATTGTAAAAACTGTAAACATTTAGGACACGATATCTCTTCCTGCAAAAAACAATCAATTGAGAAACCTTACTATCCTGCCAAAAGTAAAGAAACTTGGGTTAAGAAACTTAAATGGGGATTGATGACCCAAATCAACAATTACCTTCATTAATCTTTAAAGAAAATAAAAAAGATCCAATAGAAACATCAAATAATTCAAATACTAGAAACAATAAAATTTCGAACCTCAATGAAACTGAATCTCAAACAACTGATATGCCATTAACATCAAATTACTATAACATAGAAGACATTATCAAATCTCCTCAATCATTAAATAACAGGGATAAAATTGTAATTATTAATCAAGAGACGGATCCCAATGATATATCTGATAAAGAAGTAATTGAAGCAATTCAATCTATTTCTCTTGTAAATTCTTTTAACATTCTAAATAAAAAGACCACATCTGATAATGAACCTGTAAAAACAAAAGAACAGATCAACCATTAGCCTACCCTCATCCTCTGTCATGAAAAAACCTGCTAATAAACACGAATCAGTAAAAAAAGGCTAGAAAACAATTAAAACCAAACATTAGAAGTCTCAAAAGTAATTTAATACATAAACATTTGAATTTCAAATTATGTAACAGATCCTCCAATCAAAATACAAAATGACCATATCCTTCTTAAACTGGAATAAAAAAAGGAGTAGGAAACCTATGAACGTTAAGAAGAATTAAAGCTATGTTAAAAATCATCACACTGATTTGATAGCTCTTCAAGATCCTATGATATCAGAAGTAAACATAAACAAAGTCGCTGATATTTGAATATAATTTTGCAAACCTTAATAATAAGATATGGATATTCTGGAGAAACAATTTTAAAATTTAAATATTAGAAAACAATGAACAATACCTTCATACATTGGTAAACCATATTTCTTTTGATAAATAAGTTCTGGTCACCATTGTATATGCAAAATGCATAAGATCCCAAAGATTTCCTCTTCTGGATAACCTAAGGCACATTTCAGAAACAGACTTACCCTGGATAATTGTTGTTGATTTTAACATCATATCAAAATCAATTGAACAATTGGTCTGCTCATCCCTTTGTTTTAGAGGGATGGATGATTTCAACAACATGATAATGGGCTGCCACATTGATAATCCTGGTTACACATGATCAAACTTTACATGTTGAAACAATAATAAATGGAAAAATCTAGAAAGATCCTTACACAATGCCAAATATAGTGAATACTTTTATATAACCAGGGTGATTCATCTGGAAACAACTGGCTCAGATCACTCACCCTTAGTAATATCTATCTCAAACTCATCCATAATATCTAAACTTCTATTTAAATTTCAAAACATGTGGCTGGACCATCCTGATTTCATGAAAACAGTTGAAATAAGTTGGAAAGAATCCATGTATGGGAAACCCCATACATATTTTCTGGTCAAAACTAAGAAGGCTCAAACAAGCTTTAAAAACATGGAATAAAACATCTTTAACAATATTTTTGACAATATTGCCAAAACCGAGGAGGATGTTAAGATTCCTGAAAAGAATCTGGAAGATCTAATCAACAATTATAACAAAATTTCTTTGTCCAAAGCCAGAGCAATACATTTAACCTTCCCTGCTAGAGAAGAAATCTTCTGGCATCAAAAAATACATCATTTTGGCTCAAATAGGGTGACAAAAATATAAAATTATTTCACAATTTTGTTAAAAATATAAGGAAAAGTAACATAATTCATGGAATAACAATTAACAACAATTGGTTGAAGACCATAATCATATCAGAGAATTTGTTGTTAATTACTTCTCAAACATATTAAACAGTGTAAAATCCATTAATACTGACTTAAATCGTATCAATAGTGTTATTCCTGAATTACCTACTAACCAAGATAACCAAAAATTAATGAAAAATCCATAAATGGAGGAAATTCACAGCATTATCATCAACTGTAACACTAACAGTGTATCTGGAGTTGATGAATTCAACTCCAAATTTTTCCAAGAATGATAGAAAATTATCAAACATGAAATTTTGATGCTATCATAGTTTATTTTAATAATATTTCTTATCTTAAAGGCATATTTGCTACTGCAATCTGCCTAATCCTAAAACAATTCCCCAAAAGATTGGCAAAAATTCCGACTTATCAGTTTTTGTTGTACAATATTCAAAAGAATACTATCAAAGATAATAAACACCAGAATTGCCAAAATTTTCCTAAAGTTATCTCAAAAGAACAAGGAGCATTCGATGAAAACAAAAACATACATGATAACATTCTACTTACACATGAACTTACTCATTATTAAGCAAAAAACAAGAGGAGATAATATAATAATAAACCTTGATATGGAAAACGAATTTGATAGGATAGAATTTTAATTCATATACAATATAATGTTGGATTTTGGTTTCAATCAGAATTTCATTAATCTTATTAAAAGAAGCTTTGAAAATGTCCAATACTCTATTATTATCAATGGTTGTTCTTTAGGTTTTTCAATTCTAGTAATGGTATGAGGTCGGGGAATCCTTTATCCCCCAGCCTGTTTATCATTGCTTAAGAATTCCTATTAAGGGGTATAAAAACTAAACTTTATCCTTCTATGAGATATAACTCTGGAGGATCATTATATATTCTTTGTCTACCATTCGCAGATGATGTTATAATCTTCTCCAATGGTTCTATTAACATTGTCAAGAAAATCTGTGAATTTCTTGGTTTATATCAACCATTATCAGGTCAGCAAGTTAATAAAACTAAAACAATCTTCATTTCTCATCCTCAAATAAGTAGAGTCAGAATAAATATAGGTTTTAAGAATAGTCACTTACCATTTATATACCTATGAATAACTATTCACTCAAACATAAACTCAATCTATTTTGAAAATCTTATTGAAAAAATAAGAAGTAAAATAGATGAATGGAACTTCAAACCTCTTTCATTTGGTCGGAGACTAATTCTCATAAAATCAGTTTTCATATCTTATCCAATCTACTATATGCAAAATACTGAAATACCTAAAAATGTTATAAACATAATCAATATTATGTTGAATAAATTCTTATAGGGTTAAAATAAAACTACAAAACCTATAATGGTTAGAGTGGAAAAGTATTCGTAAGAAATATGATGAAAATGGCTTAGGAATCAGGAAACTTCAAGATGTTCAAACAATTTTATCATTTAAACTTTGGTTTAACTTGAGAGAAAACCAAACTCTATGGGCTAAATTAATGAAATATATATATTATCCAAATGTGCACCCTCTAAAAACTAATAAAAAACTAAAAGACTATAAATTTTGGAAAATGATTAATAAAATTAAAGAATCAGCTGAAAAAATTGTCTACTAGCAACCTGGAAAAGGTAATATAGATTTTCTGACTCGACAAATGGAGCCACTCAAACCCTCTTATCACCTTATCCCCAAATGAAAACAACTCATGATATAGAATAACTAAAGTAAAAAAAATGGTATAACAATTATTGGAATATAACAAAATTAAGAGATTATGTTATGCAATCAGATATCAAGAGGATTCAAAGTATTTTTCTTAACTTTAATAATGATGATATTGCTCTTTGGAAGGTATCATCTGATGGTAAATACTCATTACAAGAAACATGGAATTAAATTAGGATAAATGACTCAAAATAAATTGTTCTAATAAACATTTGGAATAATATAACTCCAATAAAATGTTCATTCACCCTATGGAGGATATTCAATAACTTAATATCAATTTACCCAAAGATGCAGAAGAAAGAATTCAACCCTACATCAAAATTCCAACACTGTCTGAATGTTGAAAGCATCAACCATACATGTGTCTCATGTCTAATAGCATTGGAAGGATGGATCCACTTTGCTAGTTTATTTAGCATCATGATAGGAAAACACATAACATTTTTACACATTATTAGCTCCTAGTTTCTTTCTTCAAAAAAATATCCATATCAGATATATATTTCCACAAATTATATTTTGGTCATCGTGGAAAGCCAGGAAGAAATCTAATATGAAAGCATTGAAGCATCTTCCAAAAATATAATTCAAAATATCTTATACATTATGTCTTTAATGCATTCACTAAATATTTTCAAATCTAAACACTGGTTAGGAGACATGAAAATAGCTAATGAAATACACTATTTTATTCATTTAGTTAGACAAAATCATTACTTATACATAAAATAGAACCTCCAATATCTAGTAGATATAAACTAAACTTTGATTCCTCCTGTCTCACAAATGAGGAGGCTAGCACTGGTTTAATTTTAAAAAATAAACAAAGGGGAAACCATTTTTGCTACAGGCACTCAGCTTGGTAAAAACAATCCTCTAACAGCTAAATCAAGAGCTCTGTTAGATGGTATACTTTACTGTAAGCAATTATTCTAAGCATGTATATATTGAACTGGATTCACTTATTCTATTTGGCATATTAGGCAAAGGAAGATTCCTTGGTATTTAAATTTTCTAATAAATTGTTGTAGAAACTTTATTGCATCAAAAATGGTTATTAAGCATATTTTTAGAGAACAAAATGAGGTTGCTGATTGGACTGCTAACTATACAATAAAATCTGAAGCTGACTGTTCCTTTCTTCCATCACAAATTCCTCCACAACTTAATGTCATTATTATGCTTGAGAGTCTCAATGCGGGATACCTTATAGATCAACACTAATTAACTTATATGCTACTAACTAACTTGCAGGAAGGTATATCC
Source organism: Limnanthes douglasii subsp. nivea (assembly GCA_036936605.1). Lineage (NCBI taxonomy): Eukaryota > Viridiplantae > Streptophyta > Magnoliopsida > Brassicales > Limnanthaceae > Limnanthes > Limnanthes douglasii. The sequence goes on from JAUPFV010000004.1 coordinate 59,958,881, forward strand.
TGACCATTATATTTTTGGCTTATTGCAGGTGCAGGTAAATGTTAACAAATATGGTAAAAGCTTCTTCAACAAGGAACCTAAAGGAGAGGAGTCTTATTACTGATGTGGTCTAACAAGTATAGGTCAAAATTCTTCAACAAGAAAAAAGTCTGAGGTAGGGAGGAAGAATTCATGTTCATAATCTATTTAAGGAAATACCAATTAGATGGTGTGAAGATCAAGAAAATGTATCAAAAGAAATCAAAAGCTAGAGTGGTCTACTCCAAAACAAATTATCAACTTATAGCTGTTTGTAATAAAAGTACTTAAAATTTTAAACCTGTGTAACTTCTTTTAATATGCAATAAAATTTAATTCTTGTTAAAACAATCAGGTTCGATCATATTATCTGTATAGAGTTATTCACTTGTTCGGATGCGTATACACTTTTTGTGAGATATAAGCTCTCATAGAAGACGACTATGTAAGAGTTGAGCAATAAAAATTGGTAATCACATGGGGTGTTCAGTCTCCGCAAGATCAGTCTGATACACTCCACATTACACTGACTAGATACGCGAAATATGTTAGGTGGAAGTTATACACCTTGAATCTTAGATACTAAATTGTACGTTTACGAAGATCGTAAAAATGACGTGATGCAACAATTATGCCTTGCGCACCAAATTATTTTTATGACCCATTGAGACTTTCATGATAGTTATAATGAAACCTATGTTGTTTTCCTTCAGCATTGAGACCATTCGGACAATCATTGCTAGTAATTTGTGTAGTTCTTTATATTGTTGTATTTGACATTTGTTATTTTCGTATTAACAATGAAATATTTTATGTACGCACGGCTATATTTTGTGTTTCGGCATCATCATATCTCTGCGGAGCATGTCATAAACTGATATTCGTGAAATATCTTATTTAAGCTTTTTCCCATTATACCAGCAAATAAAACAGTGCAATTGTAATACTTGCAAAATGTATATATAGACTCTTGCAAAATACATGCCTTTATCGTTTTTTCACATGTCATTATACTGTTTTATCCTCACTTTAAATGTAATATCTCGCCAGCAATAATATTGCATAAATTATAATATGTATACCAACTATAAAATATATACCCATTCAAACATATTTTTAGCTTCATTTACAAAACATCATAACAAATCAAACTTCTAATTTCTTTAATATGCAATGGAGTACGTAAAAAGATAATCATTGTGAAGAGAATAAAGATAGATGAAACTACTGGTTGTTTTGATGAAGTTGTTTGCAGAATGTACTACATGTACGATAGCGTTCAGATGTGTTGTTCATAAATAATACATCATATATAATATCATGAATATCTTTTTATCAGCTTCGAATATTTGATATTCGTTCCAAGTTTTTATATTTTTAACCTCCAACACAATGTCAGGCAAGAGGCGTGCATTTTGTTTGATTTACGTATTATTAAATCCATTAAATACATTTGATAGAGGAGGTAAAAGATAACCTTGTTGAACACACCGATGTGGAAGCCAATTTCCTATATATATATATATATATATATATAACTCATCTTAAAGTGTTGTGTTATTTATATATCGTACTTATGTCTTCATTTTATGTTCTGAAACCACTGTATTTGCTTCTAATGTACTTTCATCATTTTAGATATTTGCAATGTTTTAAGTATGTCGTTTTACAAAATAAAACCTTTTCATAAATCCATATGACTTGCAAAATATTATGATAGTTCATTGCGGAATATTACGTTGGCTTGGTGCAAAATATTATATTCATTCATTGTGAAATTTTATGATAGTTTATTGCATAATATTATGATTGCTCGTTGCGAAATATTAAAATTGTTTGGTGTAAAATATTATGTAATTTTCAGTATGAAAAATTACCAAGGTTTAATCCAGAAAGGTGTGTTGTTCGTAATGTTTATATGCTTCCTTCTTACCACTATTGTATTCATTGCTTTTGTTATAGAGCCAAATCTAGAATATAAGCACATTGAATCACTAGTCATTGTTCTTTATTTATACTAGAGACATAAATAAATTTTATACATTAAGTAGTTTATATTTAGTAGCGAACACATAATTCAGCAACCACAATAAGGTCTTAGCCAATGTTTCTAGATTTGCATGACAATTCAAGGGCAATACACAGAAACAAAAAACAAGTTTATAAACTCTCTCTTTACAAGATGTATCTTCTTTCTCTCTTCTCAAAAGCCACTATTATTTTCAATTTCTACCAATTTCATAAATTACAGGTTTGTTGTAGATTAAATTTAAGAGCTTTTATATTTTAAGCCCTAAGTTGTGTTTGTAGATTTTGTATTCTTGATGGTTTTATTAAGTGGGTTATAGTTTTTCTACTATTACATAGGATGACATGTAATACATATGTCATGTTTGTGTTTGTATTTTGTTATTTATGGTATTGGATATGTGTTCTAGCACACAATTTTAAGTTAGTAATCCTTAGATGTTTATGTCATTTGTTGTGAAATAATATTATGAATGTGTCGTATAAGATGCATGCAAAACTAAAATGCGCATTTATCATGATAGTGTCATACAAAAGTGTTTGAATTAAGTACGAAATTACTTGTGAACTGTGAAATAATACAAGAGTAGCCACTGTGAATACAATGAAAATACACCCCATTTATCTAGAGTTTACACAGTTTGTGTACACGTTTAATGAGATATTAAGGATTTATTAAGTTTGGATACATCTCTAATCAGACATTAAGAATATAGAGAGTTTAGAATACACTCTATTAATCTTAACAGATAAGGAGGTAGCTAGAAAGGCATCCAAGCATTAAACATAAAGAAAACCTTATTGTATTTCACATTTTAAAATATAAGTACTCCAGATGCACAAAAAACTATAAAAACAATCAAATGCCTCAACCTAAGAGAATAAACAACTAAGAGACAAAGGTTTCCAGAGAACGAGTAATATTTATACTAGGTTCTATAAGAGTATGAATCTGGTGGACAACCATCAGATACAGATTCACCATATGATTCACCTTTCATAATATAAGGACGAAGGTGATAATAAATTTGACTATGAAGATGCATCACGTGATGAATATTCAGATTCATCCGACTCCGACGTTTAACATGTGAAGGTGTTCAACCTGTCAGAATCTGAATCCTTTAAGGAAAAGTTCGTGACGAAGGAATTTTCCTACGATAAAGTCTTGTGGGGCTCAGACTTTGGCTGGTGAATCCATGATGGGTTTTTTTTATCCGTGTGATGTTGTTTTTTTCTGGTATGTTTTATTGATTCTCTCTTAACAACATTTTTTTTCCTGGAATAATGTGTTTTGGTTGTGCATGTTGTTGTTATGATATATGTATATACAAAACCAAACCAATTATAAGTGGCGAAATATACACTTTTGAGATATACAAATTTTCACTGAGTTTTATAATACCCCAAATACATTTTGTTACTATATAAGGCTAACTTTTGCGGTTCTTTTCATTCATACTATCTTCTTATCTCTATTCTATATTTAATTCGAAATATTATACACCATTCCACCATCTTCATTTCTCAAATTCCATTGTTTTGAAAAGAACATTACATCAATAAACATCATTGAGCGTTTTTATTTCTGAAAATCCTTACTAAATTGTATTAATGTCATGTTTTGTCCAGAAGAATGTCTTCTAAGAAATGATGCGATAGAAAAGGGTTACAAAGGTTTAATGTTTCAATTCGTGTTTAATATGCTGACAAAGCACATGTATGGATGGAAACAATGATAATTTTATTTAAAATAAAAATAGAATTTAGTGTTTTAATTTCAAGTGATAATTGTTTTTGTCTCTCCGATGATGCATTTAAAACAATCCTCCTGTGACCAAGACATGTGAATTAACGGTGAAGAGGATAACGGATATGCTTGAACTAGTACTCGGGTCGTTTGTACTTGCAAAATATAAAATGTATCTAGTCAATATGATATCTGAATTTATTGTGCTTGCAAAATGTAAACTTAATCTTTTTAATATGAAATATGATTTCTTTTTATGTTAAAAAAGTAAACTAATTCTACTTTTAAAACCTCCACATATCAATCACCTGCGAAATCCATATATTATATTGTCATGCAAAATAAGAGGTACTCGCACATCCATGCAAATTATTATATTCGTCCGTTAAGAAATAAGAAGTATTCATGAAACACCACTATTTCAACATAAGTAAGCTCTAGTTCTCTAACAAAATTTACATTCATCATAAAACTCGTGAACTTCTCCCATGTAGTAAAATAGATGGTTATATCTGTTATGTAACTTAATATTTATAGTATTGTGTAATATATATATATACCGCATATCATTTGAGATTTCTAAATACAACCAACACTGTATCGCTTTCCATATAGGTCCAATTGAATCCTCATGGATTATATTGATACATGTCATGTAAATCAACTTTTATCCTTGTTGCGTTAGTTTTCTGTTTGCAATGAGTGTGTGTTTCATGAAAAATGTATGCACATCAATATAGTTTTTTTTATGAATTATCTGTAATTAATTAAAACTTATTCGGGTTAATGTTTGCAATATACAACTCACAAGAATCGTTACACAACAACCTTTATTATATGGGGGATATTGTATCACTTTTTGAATGAATTCATTAGATTTATCTCGATTACATGTGCCAGTTGTAGTTTTTTATTTTCAAAAAGTCCTCGACATAATAAATTATAGATACAAACATGGATTGGCCAGATGTAGTTAAAAACATTTTGTAAAGATATATAATTAAGATTAAAAACTACATTTTTTATAATGTGTTCACTTGTTGATGATACTGCTAACTCAATTGCATCTTAGAACTAATACACAAAAGATTGGTATTATTTCTATAGTTATTATAAATTTTTTATAAATAATACAATTTACATGCTACATACCTTAAGGTTTTTGTTTGTTATTCAACAAAGTAGCTTGGAAATAGTTTTAGTCGATTCTACATTATTCTTCAGTCAACCGTAACTCACATATTTTTCAATGGGAGTTGATGTTTGTTCTTTCATATTTTACCCCTATAATAATGAATTACATCGCTAGATGTAAGTGTAATAGATATGGCCACCAAAACTGAAAAATTATTTTGTTAGGATCATAAGTTTTAATTATTTTGCCTATTAATTTCGAGTTTGCACGTGCAGCCCACCATGATTATAAACGAACCTACAATCATATGCAATTTTGATCAACGTGAATAAATACTTATTTTTTATAACGTTTACATGCCCATTTGCGATCATGTTGTCATCATTATTGTCATTATATGATCCAATCCGTATCTAGATTTTAATGAATCGCTAGACATTGTTGAAAATTCTTAAAATCATATACTATTAAGTTACATAGTTAATTTTATAACCAGGTCTAGTGGTTTGCATACCAAGTAGTCGCGTTAACTAGTTAACAATCTTTTTCTAAAATACTATTCAAATACTACAATCACTTGCAAGATCAATTTTGTTAATCACGTGACATGTACTTGGGAAATATAGTTTAAAAACGAATGTTAAAACACAATTAAACTAGCAAAAAAACAAAACATAAGTATAAACAAGACATGTGTACTATATGTAATGTAATAGTAGTAAAAATTTAACCGCTTCATAAATAAAATTCAGGTTTACGGATGAGTCAAATAATACTTACATTTAAAACAAAATGGTTCTTAAATTAAATCTACAACGAACCTATAAATTATGAAATTTGTGGAAACAAGGGAAGAAATATTTTAGTATAAAGTGTGGTGGCTTGTCAGGTGATAGAGAGATAACATACAATGATAGAGAAAAGAAAGAAACCAAACTCACGGGAACTGTTATGTATTTAAACTAGAGTGGTATTGTTAGGAGTCGGTATATTGTTGCATATCTAATTGTTGATGTAATTTTATTGTAAATCATATTTCTTACGTTGTATTGTGAAATAAGCATTTGACGTGACCATATTGCTTGAGTTGCAACTATTACGACATCAGTACGCATATGTATTGCAATATATTTTGAACGAACAAACGTATAATTTAGTAAGGTGTGTTTTACATATATCATTACTCATGTTTCACATATATTATTTATTTTTATTTTGCATATAATTTATATAAGGTTTCTCACATGTGTATAACGATAACCCACCCATCATTGACTTCATTCATTGAACCCACCCAACCTCGACTTCTTGTCTTTCGTCCTTCTCATTCTCCAGCTTCTTCTTCTTCTTCTTCTGTTTATTCCAATAAAAAAAATTCCACTATCACTTATAGTGGCCAACAAATATGTCTAATAGTGGTACAATATTTTTTAGCCAAAGTGAAAGTTAAAAAGTTAAATCGAAATGATTTTATGGAAAAATGGTTATCACTCGTACTTTATGGATAGATTCAAAATTAGGTAGGATATTTCTTGATACATAAACTATTAGGTAAGTCTCTTGAACCTTAAGTTCATTGGAATCAAAAAAACTAATCTATGTACTTTTGTCTTGATGAGATGTTTTATTTACCCATTTAATTATACCATTGAAGGGGCTTGTGTGTTTTTTAAGTGGATTGGTTCTTCAATGATGGATCAATCATAAGATAGTATACTTTTATTGAAGAGTAATTAATGGAAAACAGAAATTGAAAATGGGACTATGAGAATGGAAGTTTATTGTTTGATTTGTTTTAGTTTTATTTCTTGTTTTTGCATTTGTTTCTTTTTAGTTATGAGTGGGATGCTGAGATTTGAATGTATTGTTTGTTCATTCTAAAATTAGGATTGTAGTCTTGTAGAAAATGTAATTTTAATGGGTTTTAATCCACTATTTGTTTATTTTAAATTTGGGATTATAGTTTTATTTACAATGCATTTCGCAAGTGGTAAATTGGAATTTAGTAAGAAATATTTTACGAAATATATGATTTATGTAACATCCATGTCACTACAAAACATATAAGTTACTACTACGTGCCTTTAACATTTTCCCACTTGTCTTGCTTTTATTGGCGAATACCATCCTATCCTATCCCAACTTTCAATACAATATCGCGTCAACAACAATATCGCATCAACTATAATATCCCGCCAACCACCAAATATACAACTAGTTGAAAATATCTTTTATCTTCATCTAAAGTATATCATAACAAATCCAACTTATATTTTCTTCGATATCCAATAGACTATACAAGATTTAATTTACTAAAATCCATCGATAATGTGAGGACAATAAGGCAGGATAAAACTATTGGTTTTTTTTATGAAGTAGTATGCATTATACACTATATGTATGGTATAAATCATATATGTTGTAAATATAGAGCAAGATCATGTAGTTCCTCAAAAAAATGTTGGGGTGTAGCATGATAATCATCTTCTATATATTGATGAATGAAGGATGGTTGATGTAGATGATGATGCCCCTTGTGATGATGATCTTCTAGTAAGTGTACATAGAGTAAGTTTTACTCATGTTTAGCAAACGTCTCAGTCACGGTTAAGTTTTTAAATTTTCTCATGAAATGTAGAGGATTGTTGAAACAATTATAAATGACGTTGAAGTATATAAAGAAACTTATTTCCCAACTGGAGATAAGGTATGGGCGCTGGATAAAATACATAGTTATATTTAGTCATGTTTTTTCATGATATATAGTTGAAATTTTGCATGTCATATGTCAAGCATGTTAACCTGAATCTGTTTTTATTCTATGAAAAACAATAAGTTGTCAAAACTAGTGTGGATTATTTATGTCCGAGGGTAATCTGGTAAAGTGTTTTGGCATTTTTGTGGTGTTTTGTGTTTAGTGTCTAGAGTAGAGAGATAATTAAGCTGCCTACTAGTAATAAATTCTGATCACCCTCATTAATGAAAGTAGTTGAGGTATTTATACTTAATTACTGACCCATGGGCTTATTAGGTCGGGTTATGAAACCGGATCGAGTTTAAGGACCCATTAGTAATATAGTTTTAAGTTGATTAGCAGGTAGTTTAGTCAATAATTAGTACATTTGTCATGTTCGGATATTTAGTGTGATGGTTTAGTCTGAATTTTCCTTCAGACTTAATCATGGTATAGTGGCTGAAATCTCCGAACTCATTAGTAGTCCCTTTTAGGTCTTGCAAAACATATTGGGAAGAGCTGAAACTTAAAAAATCAATACCAACTTTTTTCGATCTATTTGTGTCGTTTGAACTACAAGAGTTTTCCTTCAATAGTTTACCCTGTTCGAAATTTGTCAGAACTAATTTCTCATCTCAGAATTTTAAGAGTTTTTCTTGAGTCGTGGGACACGTGTCAAGCTCTATTTCGACCTCCCAACCGTTTTTCTCGTAGAATGTCGTACCTACTAGGCTAGAAAGTTACCTAGGCTTTAATTTTCACACTTTGAAGCTTTTAATCATTGTTAAAAATCAATCCATCTTCCCCTAGGTAACTGCTCATTTTCACTGTTATATATAAAATTTTCTACTGTTTCATTGTCTTCAACACTCACAAACATTCTTAGAGAGAGAGAGCTGAGTTTACCTTCAATTTGTTCTTGAGACATATATGTTCAAAGCCAGAAACACCTTAGTTAAAAAGGGTTGGTTGAACTTGTCTGTCTAAGAAAAAGCATAAAAAAGTAGCAAGGGACAAGCATTGCTCCTCGTCTCCCTGCTTCTCCAAGCGAGAAAGGTAATCAGCCACACCAGAACACTGATCAAGGGTCATCTTCTTCAAAAAAAACCCTAGAGTTAAGGAAATTCCATGTATAACAGATCTTTCACCTCTCTCATCTGATTCCTCAGTCCAAGAATCCAAAAACCCTTTACCTAGGGAGAAAGCCGTTTCAGGCGTCAGGAAAACCTCACCATTTATTGCGATGGGATCGGACATAGAAAATTCACCAGACAAGTTAACTCCTTGCAGAGTTACGTGTCAGTCTAAAATCAAATCCACACCCACGTCTTCAAAACCCTCCAGTTCGGAGGTAACAAAGGTTATACCACAAGCTTATGCAAGAATTATCAGATCTCCTTCTACCATTACAACATGGGGAATGGCTACAAGGTGGTGGATAATCTCTTGGAGTCTGAAAAACCCTGGAGGATGCAGTTCATCTTCATTAGTGGGACTTGGGAGAATGGCAGGAAGATCAAGGCTGACACAAACCCAAGCCTTTTAACCAGTCGCTAGAAGCACTAGTGAGTTTCTCTTACCTTTTTCTTTCATCGTTTAAGTTATAAATTTTTAATTAAGACTAACTAATGTTTCTTCCCAGTTCATCCGAAGGAGTTCTTGGGCTATCTAGAGGAAGGTCAGGATACTTACGCCAAGCTAAATGCTTGGGCTTCAGAGAACTGGGTAAATGCCTTCCACAATTGCTTCAAGTAAGGAAATTTTGTAAGGTCTCACCTGTGGAACACCACAGGTAGAAGAGATCTCTCATGGAAAGAGTTAACTACCCCTCCCCCTGCTGATGTGATACTAAAGAGGACAGAAACCAAAGATGCTAAGTTATATCTGCCTTCCAAGGCCAAAGCCCCCAACAAAATGAAGAACAAAAAGAAGAAGGCCACAATAGAGCCAGCTCAAATGACTATGGAGGGGACCGGTTCGGAGAACCAGTGGGGCATCAATGCTGCTTTGCTAAAGGTAGTAGAGGTAACTGTAAAGGAAGCTGGTGGGTAAGAGAACCCACAAAGGCCTCCTAAGAAAGATAAAAAAAAACGCAAGGCCAATAGTGATGAAAAGGCTACTAAGAAAAAAAGGTCACCCTGAGAGCAGAGATAATCCTTCACCCACCTGAAGTCCTCCCCCCAACTCCTACGGATCTTATTTTATAGGAGGAAATTCTAACCGATCTTCACTTCGGACAGGTTGCAGGTGATGGCAACGATGAGGTAGATGTTGAGGTTTCAAGATATTAATATTTATTTCAATGATCTAAAGAAAGATGACTTCGTGGGGCCATACCGTCCTTCCAGTTATTCCAACGTGATGGCTCATAATGGGAAGACTTATGCTATATTTGAAGAGCAAGACACCTTGAGTCATGCCCTCCTAGGCTATATCCGACAATTATTTGATCTGGAGAGGCAAGTGAGGGTTCAAACATGTACCATTCATTCTCTAACCACTGATAAGAAAAACTTGTCAAATGATCTCCTCAGCGCTCAGAAAAACATAGAGGTATTGAAGAAGGACAAAGAAGAATTAGCTGCCAAACTGCTTGCATCACAGGCAGCCAATAGGGAGCTCCAAACCAAATACTCCAATCTAGAGACCTCTTCTTCAAAAGACCTCACAGTCTTGAAGGAGAAATTAAAAACTAAGGATGTTACTATCCAAACCTTGTCCGATGAGAAGACCAAGTTGGAGAACACTATTGAAAACAAGATCAAAGAGAAAGAGGCCTTGGAAGGCCAACAAAAACAAGTCGTAGTTGCAGGTGTAGAGAAGTATGCCAATGCAGTAGTGGACTCTTTAGAGAAAAGGGATGATGGGGTCAAGTCCGACATGGTCGTGCTGTTTCATGAAACCTTTCTTAAGAGAACCCTTGGTCCTCTATGGAAATATATAGATTATGAATACATCCCATTCCACACTCTAGCAGATGGTGGCAAGTGCAACTACTCTAGTGGAATAGACTCTACAACTGATGATGATGAAAAAACGGGTGAGAGTTCAAGTGTTGAACTCAAAAGTCCCAAAAAGATGGTGGTGAAGAAAAATATGAAGGGAACAAGCCTTAAGGTTTTATTATGTAATTTTTTTTGAAATACTAAAGTCCTTGGATAGCCAATGCATTTTTTGTACTATTGATCGGTTTGAGTCTGATCAAGTTTCATTATTCAATTTCCCTTTTGTTTAAATCTTTCATGGCTAATATTTAAGTAGCCCCTAATATTTCAGAAGTGTTGAACAAAAGTATCAAATATCTCTGATCACATGTGTTTAATAATTGTCATCATGTATTAAACATATCTGATCAACTCAAGAAAACTTGAGATCTGGGGTGTTGAATAAGAAATTTATATCCGAATTGAAACAAAAACACACCAGACCTTTGAAGAGGGCATCATATATTATTGAAAAATTCAGACACCTCATTAAAATCTCCTCGTGCCACTAGGGCAGGAAAGAGTATGCCCCCCTAATATTTACATTGATATTTAACAAGTAAATATTTACAAAAGAGTTTTATTCTAAATATAACCTGAGATACTCAATATTTCATGGATGCTTTAGAGCTATCACTTCTTTGTCTTAAAGCCTATATGTCAATGGCTTGACCTTTTCACATACCATATAAGGGCCTTCCCAATTTGGAGCCAGTTAACCGAACTGCTTCTCCTTAGTATATAAAAAGTTTTTTCTTAAGCTTTGTCCCCTAATTTAAAATCTCTTCTTTCAACTTTGGAAGCAAATCTGCTCTTTATCAATCCTTGGTAGTGTGTTGTTCTCAAGTGTGCTTTAACCCTTTTTTTCTTCTATCAAGTCTAGCTGATTCTTAACTGCTACATCATTAGCCTGTTCGGAATAGTGTTGGACTCTGTGTGATGGTAAAGTAACTTCTATGGGAGTAATTGCATCCACCACATATATCAAAGCAAAATGAGACTCTTGTGTGCAGCCCGGAGAGTAGTTCGGTAGGCCCACAAACTTCTTGTAAATAATTTGACGACTTTCCTGCAACTCCCTCCAAATTCTTCTTTAGTACGGACAAGATGGTTCTATTTGCAACCTCAACTTAGCCATTTTCTTGGGGGTGGAAAGGGGAAGAAAAACAATTTCGAATCCCTCTAGAGGTACAGTAGGCTTGCATGTCTTTATTATCAAATTATGGCCCATGGTCTGTAGTAATCTTCTGAGGAACCCCAAACCTACAGCATATATTGGATAGGATAAATTTGATAACAGCCTTCGAAGTGGTTTCAACCAAAGGAGCTGCCTCTATCCACTTAGATAAATAGTCAATGGCGACTATAATAGTTCTACACCCACCGGATGCCATAGGAAGAGGCACAACTAAATCCATACCTTATCTAACAAAGGGTATTGGTTCAGAAATAGATTCCATAACTATTGTTGGCATATGAATTTCATTCCCATATTTTTTACATGGATCACATTTCTTCACAATTTTTTCAGCATCTGCCATTATGGTTGGTCAGTAGTATCCGACTAACAAAACTCTTCGGGCCAGTGCCCTATAGCCACAATGTGCTGAGCCTTCCCTGTCATGTAATTTGGATAATACAACCTCGGATTCTTCAAACCCTAAACAACGTAAGAGAGGCCTGCTGAAAGATTTTTTTATAAAGAACTTCTCTTATTATCAACAAACCATGAGCCTTGTACTTAATTTTTTTTGCTACAACTTTATCTGAAGGAAAAAATTCCATCGGAAATGTATCGAAGGAGAGCGTATCTCCAATATTTAGGTTGAACAACAAGGATGTTCATGTTTTCTTCATCCGATTTCTTCCGATCTATGTGTATAGATGGACATTCTTGTACAAGAATCTAGGGGTAAGATTCAGAATAGGCTATAGTTGCCAAGGAGTCTGCCAAAATGTTTTCCGATCTGGGAATATGCTCATAGCAAATATTTTTAAAGTTGGCTGCAACTTCTTTCAATATGAGCAAGTATTTGACCAGCTATTCTTTCTTGGCTTCAGACTGTACTTGAGCATGGTGGATAAGTAATTGAGAATCACTCATTAACCGGACTCTCTTAGCCCCACATAGGAGAGTTAGCTTAAGGCCGACAATGGCTGCTTCATACTCAGACTTATTGTTAGAAGCTCTGAATCCAAAGCATATATTTTGATATATTTTATCACCATATGGGGAGATTAAGAAAATTCCAGCTTTACAGCCCATAGTACTTGATCCACCATCAGTTCGAACTACCCAATCCTTTTTAAAACAATTTTCTGACTCCTGTTCGGAGGATCTGTCAGCATGAAACTTTACCAACAAGTCAGCCATTGATTGGGATTTTATTGCTATCCGAGGGGCAAAGTCAATATCGTAATCACATAATTCCACTGACCACTTGGTCATTCGGCTTGATACATCAACTTTTTGAAGAAAATTTTTCAAAGGGAAAGACGTTCAGACAACAATAGAATGAGCTTGAAAGTATAGTCTCATTTTTCTTGCTGCAATTACTAAGGCCAATGCTAATTTTTCCAATCTCAAGTATTTTCTCTCAACATCCAGTAGGCTCTTACTGAAGTTGTACACCGGATGAGGATAATTGTTCACTTCCCTTACGAGCACAGCACTTATAGCATATTCTGGTACAGGTAAATACACATAAATGTTTTCTTCCGGAACAGGTTTGAAAAGAGTTTATGGTGAGGACAAATGTTTCTTTTTTTTCAATAAAAGCCTAGTCACACGGTGGGGACCAATTGAAGTCTTTAGCATTCCTCAATACTTGGAAAAATTGAGCACACTTGTCGGATGACCTTGCAATAAACCTATTCAATGCAGCCAACCTTCATGTAAGCCTTTGGACTTCCTTAACATTCTGAGAAGGGTCCATTGCTAATAAAGCATTAAGCTTATCCGGATCAGGATGGATTCCTTTTTCACTTATTATGTAGCCCAAGAATTTTCCAGATCGGACTAACACAGGGTTGGCATTCCACAAAAAGTACTAGGATTCTTTAATATGACCCATCTTGGTCAACCGGTCAACTTCTTGAATAATCACATCTAATTTTTCCTTGGAAAAAGCTCTCCTATTTTGTACAACGGGTGTAACATCACTCCGGATAGAAACTTTGTGTGAAATAACATCTGCTATTACTCCGGTTACATCACTGTTTCACCATGCAAACACATGTTGATTATTAATAAAAAAAAGGATAACAATTCATGCTTCAATGATGGCGCCAATTTGGAACCAATCTTAACATTTTTTTCCTCTGCGATTGAGTGAGTTTCAACCTCTTCAATAGGTATTATAACACTATGAGCCTCCTTGGGATCATCAATCTCACTCTCCTCAGTAGAAGGCTCTAGTAACTGCTAATCCTTGTTAATCCTTGATTGCCCCTAACATTTTAGGAGCAAGAGTTGTTGCATAGCACTCTCTGGCTATCTTTTGACTACTCCGGACAACGCCTACTTGTCCCTGAACCGCATACTTCAAGCACTGATGGACTGTAGAGGCCAAAACATGAATTCTGGAAAGCCAAGACCTCCCAAAAATTGCATTGTACGATGTGGGGAAATCCACCACAACAAATAGTACTATTACCATCTTTTTAAAAGGCCTCTTTCCCAACAATACTTCTTCTTCAAACTCTCTAATTACATCTGCAGAACTCCATGTGAGCCTAAAATGGTTTTATTCGAACATTCAATAACTTCCGGATTCCTTATTTTCTTGTATGAGCTTAAAAATATGATGTTTTCCGAACTGCCTGTATCAATCAGAATTCGGCGTATATCATTTCCCCTTATAGAAGCCCCTATGACCACCGCATCCTCATGAGGTCCTGCAATGTCCCTCAGGTCGTCTTCATCATAGACTATCAATGGGAATGGGGATTGGCACTGATGAGAAGAAATTCCACCTTCTAACTTGGTGGCCAAACTGTGGACATGTCTCTTCATTGATGAAGTGGTAGGTGCAGTCACCGAATCTCTTCCAAAAATGGTTAATGATTCGAAGAAGCTGATCAGTCCCGAAATTGTCTTAGTTTTCTCTGTTATTACCCCCACCTTATTTCGATATGGATCTGGATACAAATACTCATAGTTTACACCAAATCTTTGAAGGATCATCATCGCACCCTCTTGAGCAGATGTCCCAGATTGTTTGAAGCACCCGTCCGGGGAGCATTATTTTTTGCATTATCTGATCTGTTTCCACTTTGTTTTTTAACATAGGCTCCCAGCTTGCCCCTCTCAATAAGATTTTAGACCTCTTATTTCAATGCTATACAATCCTGAGTATCATGGCCTATATCATTGTGATATTGGAAAAAAACGAGTGTTCGGGTTCTCTCTAGGGGACTGCAGTGCTGCCGGTTTTCGGAAGTGCACTTCATTCTTAGTCTTATCATAAATTGTGGCTATATTCTATCACATTTCAGCAAACCACTCAGGTTGGGCCCAGGGACCCCTCTTACTTCTGGTTTGTTGGTTCTGGGTCTGGTTGGATTGATTCTGTTTGGATCGGTTAGACCCTTGTCCAGTCTCATTTTCCCTGTAACCGGACTGGTTAATGACGGGAGAAGCTGTTATTGTAGACCTCACCTGACAGTGCATCCTTGTTTTCTTTGTTTCTTCCACATTGATCTGTTTTCCCACTTGGTTCAATAAACTACCCCAGGTCATAGTCTTCTTCCGAGTTACAGAATCAACTAAATTCCCAGGATTCAAACCTTGACTAAGGAAAGCAATTGTAACCTGGTAGCCCATTCTTCGTATTCACAAAACGACTTATGTAATCTTTCAATGACTAATTCGGTTCATGAGCACAATAGATAATGGTGTCTCTGTTACCCTTTAGCTATTTACTCCAAACAAATTGCTTCCGGAAGATAACCCAAAATGTATAAAATATTCTAATGCACCCTGAGGTAAACTGTTATACCATTTAAGAGCACTCACTGTGAAAGTTTGGAGAAAGCTCTGCAAAATATCTTGTCATCATCGTCAAAGTTCATCATGAAGTTTTTATATTGTTTCAGATGGTTGTCCGGATCTCGACTGCCATCGTATTTTTCCATCTTGGAGCTATCAAACCTTTTAGGAAGATGTCCGGAGAGTATTTTTACGGAAAAAGGTGATTGCCTCCAATTCTTACTACGACCGAAAATGTTATCTTTATTATGGGGTGCAAAAATACCTGGTTCAGACTGAAAGGCAAAGGGATCAATCAACAACTTGTCAACATACTTGTGAGATGATCCTTTACCCTGGTACCTTTTGAGCCTACCATGTCTGTCTCTCTTTTCTGAATGATTTTTAGTTAATCTCATCTTTTTTCTAGATCTTCCT
Source organism: Limnanthes douglasii subsp. nivea (assembly GCA_036936605.1). Taxonomy (NCBI): domain Eukaryota; kingdom Viridiplantae; phylum Streptophyta; class Magnoliopsida; order Brassicales; family Limnanthaceae; genus Limnanthes; species Limnanthes douglasii. The sequence goes on from JAUPFV010000004.1 coordinate 59,974,937, forward strand.
TTATTACTGCTTGAAGATAGTGATTCTTCAAGTTCTGCCTTATTCGAGAAAATGTTGGCGGACTCAGATCCAGAACTCTCAACAGGCTTAGACCGGTATGTTTTCTTTGAGCTGAGGTGAGTCTTCAAAGATTGCTCATTTTCCCCAGGATTGTGAGTTGGTGAAGTACTGACGCTCTGGATTTCTCCTTGATACCTTTTTTTGTTCGTTTTATGGCTTATAACGCCTGTATTTCAGCCCTCAACTCGTCTCGCTCCTCGATGGTATACTCCTTATTTTCCCTTTCACCTTCCACCTCTGGGGGTGGAGCGTTCTGCTCATTCGGATCCATCCAAAATGCTTTACTTGCTGGTTTTGAATGTAAAATTCAGGCACCGTCGTGCTCCCACTGTGATCGCCAATCGGGTGTGATTTATTTCTGTCTTAGGGTAATCTGGTAAAGTATTTTAAAAGTGTTTTGGTAATTTTTTGGTGTTTTGTGTTTAGTGTGTAGAGTAGAGAGATAATTAAGCTGCCTACTAGTAATAAATTCTGATCACCCTCATTAATGAAAGTAGTTGGGATATTTATACTTAATTACTGACCCATTGGCTTATTGGGTCGGGTTGTGAAGCTGGGTCGAGTTTAAGGACCCATTAGTAATATAGTTTTAAGTTGATTAGCAGGTAGCTTAGTCAATAATTAGTATATTTGTCCTGTTTGGATATTTAGTGTTATGGTTTAGTCTGAAATGCCCTTCGGATTTAATCATGGTACAGTGGCTGAAATCTCCGAACTCATCAAAAACAATTCACAAGAGGTAGACGTGTGAAGTGAAACCAAACTACTAGTCGTTGATAAGGTCCATAGTGTAGATGAAATACATAGTTAATAAATATTTGGGAAATGTATATTTTATAAATCACTTATCAAGCACTATCAGTTAGAACTCCAAAACCAACTGATAGCGTATCGGAAGATTAGAAGAAAACAGTAGATACGAAACCCTAATAGGTTAAAGAGTAAAATAGACTCAGGGAAAAATCTTAATTTTTATTCATCAAAGTCTAAAAAATAAAAATAGGGTTTGAAGCACCTTAAATAGGAATCTCCTAAATCCCTAATACAAAATATGGAAACAAAAATAAACAGAATAAAATAATTTACTTTTCAATCTAAATGTAATCAGATTTAATTTGATATCTTAAATAAATTCTTAAAGTATAAAAAATAAAATGAAATAAAATATTTAAATATATTTTGTAGTAGGCTTTCCGCATACATCAGTTTCGCAACATGTTGTTGAAAAAGGTTGACAATATAGGAAGAAAAAACATGAAATTGAGATGATAAAAAAGGATTGTGACCATCTTTTGGAAGAAACTGCACATGAGAGGAAGGAACAGAACGCAAGTAAGCATGTTGAAAACATTGTCAATGAGGGAGGCAGATATAAAAAAACAATTCAACCTACTAGTCGTGGAAAAAGTTCAAAACATGGATGAGGTACAAAGTTGATTCATAATTAGGTATGGTACATTTTAGAAGACAGTTGTAGGCATTGATTACAAGAAATTTTGCAATAAACACACAACATCCATACAGTTTGAGTGACATACTTTAAAGAAGTGTTTTTAAAAAACACTAAACGAGACTAATTATGGATAAACATACAAAAGTCATACATTTAGCAAGGTATATACTGTAATAAACTATTTTTTTTATTTTTATCAGGGAGACCATAACTTGTTGAAAACTTTATCAACAAGGGGGGGATATACAAAAGTAAGGCAACCCATCAGTTTTGGATAAATTCAGACAGTGAATGAGATATAAATTTGATTAATATTTTTAGAAAATTTCATATTAGTTTTATGAGAGTAAATTTGACACAAAAATATAAAACATCATTAAGAAAAAACATACAGTATCATTATGAACCTTGTGCAGCAACAAAATGCACAATAAAAAAACATTGTTTTGAAACATAAAACCTAATATTGTTCAGAAAGATGCAATAAAAGTAACCAAAATATAAAATAAAACAACAACATATAGACAAATTATTGAGGAACCACAAACAAACAAAACATCGGACGTTCATCACTCAAAATTTTCTTTGTTACACCAACATTAGTTACTGGATACTTCATCCACCATGTACTCGCCTTTTATAAATTTGGAGTTTGGAATGTTGATCGCTTTGATGTGGTAAGCCTCTAGTTATATGAATCCTCATATTCGTCAGTTGATTCATCTTAGTGGTATCTTCGGACAAATCTTCATCAACGAATTCATCAAAAGATGAATTAAATGAAGACGATTCATCTGATGAATGTTCAACCACTTCGTACTCACTGGGAAACCATTAGATATATTATCCTCTAGATACCTTGATCTCTTATATCTTATCCTTTCACGTCTAAGAATGTTTTGGTTATTGTAGATTATATTTGGGTCGGAAGAGTCTGTTTAAATTTATAAACATAAGTATGAATGACATTTATTAATTTATATAGTCTCTTTCTAGATAACTTATCATTGGTTAACATTAATAGATTATATTGTCCACCTACTATGCCAAATCAAACAATGAATATATTAACTAAATTCTAAATTTATGTTTAGGCGTGTATCCAAACTCTACCAAATCGCACGATCATTATATTATTTTGTTTCAGATGTTATATGTTATTAGATTTTATAGTGATTAATCTTTGAATCTTTTGCATGTTATATTTTATTATCTTTTGCAATAAACAATATTTGAATATTTTATATGTGTGATTTTATTATGTTTCACAATTATTAATTTTTGAAAATATTGGATATGGATAATGTTTATGATGTTTCACAATGTAGCAGGCCTGGGAACCATATAACAAAGCTGATTTTGACAAGCTAAAATAGCATGGAACTTGATAGGTTATAATCAAAATAATTAAACAAAATTATCAATCGAAGTTGAGGATGTCATAAAACTAGTATTTATTCAAAAACGTGAAAAAGTAGCCAATTTATATGTATGGTCACGCCTATCATTGAGATTTTTTATCTTCGGTTGAGAACATGCTTGAAATAATGAATAGGATAACCTTGATAATACAATAAATATGTAACTACGTAACAAATTTACAAATACAGTTCTTATTGTTTCTCAACATTTGTATTTAATAGACTTTTTTCAATATGCATGTAATTGATACTTACATATATATTCTTTTTTAAAAATAAAAAATTTGACGTAAATGTTGAACAAATGGAAGGAATAAATAGTTACACAATCAATATAAAAAGGACACATACATCTGTAAGTTATGTCTCAATAACAATATCATTATCAAGATTTTATTATAGTTGTTCTAAAAATTATTATCATGTACACAGTTATAAAAACAAATATGAAATACCTTCAACAATAGGAATATGGAAGCTAATTGGGTCATCATTCCTTATGCACTGAACCAAAATGAAATGGAATAAACTATTGAACATTAGTGATTAACATCGAGAAGAGAATAATATACCACCTAAGTCAAGTGGTTCTAAAATATATAAAATCTAAAGAACCATATAAGAAGATATCTAATGATATGGTAAGCTTTCATAAGTTTCATTGTAAGTCTTAATTTGTGATTTTTTTTTGTATTATACATAAAGAGATGCGAATGTTTTAATATTGGTATACATATTTAAGAAACAACTACTCACACGAACACCAAAATGAGATATGGTATCTTAAAGAAAAATGTGGCAACAATAAAGATTTTCTATAAACTGTATGGTTGTAGTGATCAATATGGTTCAGGATTCGGTTGAAAATGGTAAGGTCCCAACGGCAAGAGATTGGGAAATACGGCCACTAAAAGAGAAAATTATGTAAACTTTTTAAAAAGAACGAGATAGTCTTTTTTTGTAGAATCCAATGCTTTTATTTTACTGATATTTGGATTATTATTTCACTTTTAGTGATAACAACAGTTCGCATCAAATAAATGCCAATATTTTGAAAGTTCATAAATGTTTCTCAGGTAGATAACATTAATTTCAAGAAAAGAAAACAAAAATAACTTAATTACTAATCGGGTGTAGCGTGTCAATTTCACACTATAATTTTGAAAAAACTGACATAGACATAAAGTAGCATTATGACTTTCCAAAATACCTCTCTCTCTCTACTTAATTCTCTATTCTCTTGTTTCCACTAACTTTAGTTAATTTTTTCTTTTTTCACCAATACGTTTTTCATCGTAAATTCAATGTATGAACTTTATTGTTTCAAACTCTAAATATTTTTACTTAATTTTTTGTTCTCAAGTGTTTTATAAGATACATTAATTTTTAAAATTTGTTACATGACAGAAAGTACCCCATGACTTGTATGTGTTTGTATTTTGTTATTTGTTATCTTTAGCACGTGATTTTCAAATAGTTATCGCAAATACATGTCATGTAGTATCCAAGACCTCTTTGTGTTTGTGTTATGTTACTTTGTTGTCTTTGATTTGTTCTTTATTAACTCAGTTTCAACTAAGTTCAGTACATTTCATATTCAGAATTTTCCTTATAATGATAATAATGAATACAATATGGATAATAAGTGAACACATTAAATACACTTGTCTTCTCTTCCTTGATGATGTATATGATTTTAGGTATAGTGATGTTGATCTTGCATGAACAAAATGAGAAATAATAATAAATGAAATAATAAAAAGTTATGATCATATAATTATGGCAAAGAATATAATACATTTACATTGAAAGATGTAATGGTTATTTAATGAATCAAATCCAGAAAAACAAAGATCAACTTCAACATAAAAAGGTGAGATCTCGGTTCGAGCAAAGAAAGAATAATGTGGAATCGTTTGAAATTATTTTTCATATACTTTGCAGAGAATAGAAAGAAGAATAGCACTTCCCAAAATACCAAAGAATAAATTTAAGGTAAGAATGCATAGAATTCGCATATAAAATCCATATGTTTCCTAAATAAAACATGTATAGATTTTGCAAGTAAGCATATATGGGTTTTACTAGTAACAAACTATGCAAAAAAATTATTTAAAACACATTTTAATTGCTAATATTTATCATATGATGCAGTTATCTTAGCAATATTAACAAAAGTAGTACAAATTGTCCAATATGTAGTTGTACTTCTAATCTTAGATCTTTATAAAATATTATTATTACTCACATCTTGAGAGGTCACAGTTGTTTCAATAATTGTTTATGTTGAAGATTTATAAAACAACTAATGACTATAATTGGATTGATGTAGTCAGAGAAAAGTAAACGAACTCAGTAGCATAGTGTTGCACGTTTAACCGGAAAAGATAATTGGTGTTGTACCAATGTTTGTGGTTAATATACTAAAGCGTTAAGAAAAAATTGAATTTAAGTTAATTCCACATAATGCGTAAACTAATCACTTAATGTGAAATTATTATTTCTTAAGCACAAATTATATGGAATACGGACAACATGCAAATCAGATACCATATCATAATTCTCTGAATGGTTTTTTATGAAAACACATCAAGTGCTTCACATGTTTAAAAATCTCAAAATAAATAAGGTGTGTTTAAAATATGTTCAAGCAACTAAACTAAAAAAATTCACTAATTTATTTAAGGATAAATTTTGTAACACATTTATCCATAAGTGACGCAATATGTTTGAATTATGGTTGCACAACATTTTTAATATTATGTTACGCAACACATTTAAGCATAGGTTTCACAACATATTTTTCCAAGTTTGACTAAATTAAATTTCACAAGTTATGTTATGAATGTAGGTTTTTGTTGGAGATCTAGAGATTAATAATACCAAAATATTGGCATTTGAAATTGAAAAAGGATCTACTAAAGGTGAAGCTACTATTAAAGAACAACAATAAGTTCAAATACATTAACAAGGACAACAAGAAAAAGAATAGACAGAATATGATATGTAGAACGACAAGAAAAAGGGAAGATGAATGACCATAATATGGAATTTTATCATTTGATAAACAAATGGAAGATATGGAATTTGACTGGTTATTCAATGATGAAACAAAAAATTTAATTTTTATCGATGATACAAGAGCTTACTTAAGATAAAGAAACTAAGTAACGTTAAGGATATAAATATGGTCTTATGCAATAAATAACTACTTTTTCATTTTCTTAAACATGTTGGAGATAGAAATGATTAAGATCTGGACTATAAGATAGCATATTTTAAATTTTAATCTAATTGGTACATTTGGAGTGTATCTTGTTATTGATTTGTGTTGTATCGGATGTTTCGCAAATGGCTATATTCAGTGTTGTACTAGATTTCACAAGTGTCTATATGAAATTTTGTTTCAAATATTTCACAAGTATTTAACTTAATATTTAACATATACTCTAAATTAATTTGATAAATTCGGCAGGGGATTGACGAACACATCCACATCTATTTGAGAATATTATAATTTGTCACTCATGTTAAGACAATCTACGTATCGAGTCAGGAAATGGCAGGTTAAATTATTACGTAAAAGAGAATGATTTATACTTTTCTTAACCATCAAAAATATTATTTTCTACTACTTCAAAGGTCGATTTACTGGAGAATAAAAAAAAGTAATCCTAATGGTAGGCAAATTCTACAATGATATGCATCTAGAAACAAAAAAATCATCATTCCAATGTGCACTGAATCTAAAGTCAAAGATGGAATCAATCATTGGAATTTAGTTGTTATAGATTTGGAAAAATGATTATCAATAACTACAACACTTTGATGACAACTAAAACTAACCCAAAAAGGTAGACAATTAAATACTTTTTAGGGATTTACATAACAAATTTGTAAGCTTTTTTGTACTTTTTCAAGGAAAATAAATTACCAATATTTTTGCCAGCTTGAATTTGCATTACAAATACTTTATCGAAAAGAAAATCATGGCAGAAAAACCAACAATAAAGTTAAGAAGTCCAAGAAAGATTTCACAATAGGAAAAAACTATTAAATGTGAGTTTTTTGTATGTTAGTATGCAACAGACTTCATCGAAAATGGTAAAATTTCTGAAACTTTTGAAGGTGACATTAAGTCTATTCGACGCGTTGAAATATTTATATATTTATTAACCATCATAACACTAACATATCTTGATTGTAATTTATTGCACAAACAATTTTATAAAGAATCAATATTTTCCGCAAGTACAAGTACGTTATAGATTCAGCAAGGTTAAGTTCACATTTTAAAAGTACAAAAGTCCACATTTCGTAAGTACACATACTTCAAATTCCATAATAAGGTTACAAACATCTTAAGTAATAATTTTGGTTATCTTCTTCATTACTAAATTCATATATCATGGAAAACGAGATAGATAATAGGGAATTCTATTACGATTAATATCTCTAGCATAACAAGAAAACTGCATATCATATTTGTATAATGTTCCAAAGTTTTACCTAAATAATGGTAAATATGCAATAGTACATAAAAATTTCATATATACGATTCCATATCATCAATGTTTTCTAAGTGGAGCATATAATTAGGTGATACGTACATGTTGTTTTTATCGGTGAATATAGTGCATTCAATAAGTACAAAAGATAAACTCGTGTCACATAGTTTACAATGTCATTGGTAATCTTGGGGGTTCTATCATGATATTTAAGGTTGTTAAACGGCGTATAAAGATAACTCAAATTGATTCCAAAACCTTGCATTTTCTAATATTCTCCGATAATTATTTATAACCTACGTCCAACAGATTGTTAACCTGATGATGAAGCTCCACTTTTGGGATACTATATGAAATATTCTCAATATTACCAGTAACCATCAACCTGATAATAGCGTGCACATCATCTAAAGTGATGGTTATTTCACCGAAATGGAAATGAAATATATTGGTCTCTAGATATCGCCTCTTCATGAACACTTGAGCAATGGGAAGTTTATAACTAATATTAGTTAAAGGAGTGATAAGCCTCCTAAATGGCGTTATATCCAAACCCATCCATTTTCGTTTTTTATGTACAAGACTCCACGATCTCAAGCTGGTATAATGTACATATAATCAGATGATTCTCTCCAATGAGATATATAAAACACAAATTATATTTTTTATAATAAATTGAACATGTTTAACTTATACGATCATATGTTTCATAAGTGTAACATTCTACGTCTTGCAAAATGTTAAAATCCAAATTTATTTTTATCTTATCTTTCTATATTTTGTAGGCCACATGTTTTTTGAAAGTCAAAATAATCGTGGTATTTGAGTTAGAGAGTGAGATTTTTGTTAAGTTGTTCCACTGCTCGGCTCAAGAATGAGAGCCCTTGTATCATGGAATTGAACATGAGATGATCACATGGCCAGATCATGATTTCTGTAATCAATTGTTTATGGTTGTAAGTAATTAATAACTTAATCTCAGATCGGGTTCATCTTTTTTATCTGTCTAGTATGTGATTCATCGAGGGGATCCATAATCTAAAAAAGTACACTTTATACAACCAACTTAGCTTCAAAACAAACAAACATGTTAAGATTAGTAAAACTTATTTCTTTGTTATCGATTCGCATATAATTACACATGTTTTTATAAATAAAATATGTAAGGTTTCGCATATGTGTTACACGAGATTTCACAAGTATGCTTAAAGAATTTAATATTACTAAGTTAGTTTTCCAATTGATAAGAATAAAGATTCAAATTAATATTTGACTCAAAACTTCCGAACAAAACACAAAAACAACAAACTGATCATAACAAAACCAATAGTTCAATTGTTAGAATGGCCAAATATAATTCATTAGTACTTTTGCAACATAGTTAATTTTATTCACCAAGTATTTGGCGAAATAAGCTAGGTAGATTTCGAAGTTATCTGTTTGTCACGTTATGTAGCCCACCATACTATTTGTTTTGTAGATAAGATATATAAGGTTTCATATGTGTATTACATGAGATATCGCAAGCATGATCATAGACTAAAGTATTAATAGGTTTGTTTTCTAACTGATAAGAACAAACATCTAACATTTATATTTCACCAAATTCTTCCTACCATAAAAAATAACAACAAATAGACCATAGAAAAACCAATAGATTAATGGTCAGAATAACCAAAAATAATTCGTGAGTGTTTTGACGACTTAGTTAATTTTATTCACTAATATGTGGTAAAATAAGGTAGATAGATTCATAGTTATCAGTTTGACACCGTTTGCAATCTACATACTACACATTTGGCAGATAAAATATGTAAGATTTCAAATGTTGATCATACAAGTCTTGAATGTTGGTTTGAGTTTATTATAAAAAATATGTTGAAAAGACTTTATAAATGAAAAAAGTATTGTGGTTACTATATTTAATAACTGAATTTATATATTAATTTTTTTGTCAGATATTATTTTTGTTTAAAATCGTAACTATGAATCATAAAAATATATATTTTTAGTACCACTACGAATAATATTTTTTTATAGTGGTACTAATATAAAGACATTTAATCCTAACGAGAATAATCTTGTAAACTCTTGTTTTCAGTGAATACAAATTTTCTCTGGCTAATGATATTATTTTTAATCACCAATTTTATATATCATTTAAACATATAAAATATTAGACCGTAATCTGAACAGAGACCAAAATTAGAAATATAATATAAAAATACAAGTGATGATTTTTTTCTTAACATTTTAATGAAATAACCATTTGATAGGTATGAGCTAGAAGTATCTCAACAACACATGTATTACCGAGGCACTATATGGTCCATAGATGGACCGGCATACGATATGTATATGTAAGAATTGTTGGATGGCAAAGACTTAGGTTTCAAAGACATTTGATGGAACCTAAAGGCAAGTTTGGATGACACACATGCATGTTGTCTTCTACTGGGCCAAAGACCTAGTCAGTGGAGTAAAGACTGTGTCTTGTGGTGCTTAATTGATACCAATATCTGATGGAATAATGTCGATGCCTCTTACCCAAAGATATCAAGACTACTGAGGCTGTCGAGACTGTCGACTGCTTCATGGCCTGATGTTTAAAAGGATGATGGGCTTAATTTCTTAATCAAATTAGACTTATTCTACTTAGAGCCTTGTCTATTTAATTGTGTATTATATTCTGTTTTTTTTCATATTAATTGCTCTTATGTATCAATTAGATTTCTTATTAGTTCGGATTTCTTATTAATTTTGATTTCTTATGTATATGGTTTTCTATTTAAAAATATTATGACTTAATACAAGTGTTGATTAATGTGATTTACCCGTAGCATATGTTGAAGAATTAGAGTTTTTCCTAAACCTATAAACAGAAAAGACTACGCAATGCTACGGTGTGTCAAGTTATTTTTTAGAGCGGTATATTTTTAAGTGTGAAAAAAAAAATCCAGGTCTTTTGAGAGAGAAATGAGGTTAGAGATAAACACTAAATAAATATTTTTGTGAATCACATCATTTTTTTAACAAAGAGATTGAACCCTTTTGTATTTGGGAGTCTTTATGTAACTTACTTGTTTAATAAAAGAGTTTATATTTCCTATAGATGTAGGATTTCTTCACAATTGAAACCATGTTAAATCTCTCTTATGTGCTTGGTTTATTTCACAATTGTTTCATTTGCTGCTAATATTGAATAAGGTAATAATTATTCTTAAAAAAATCAATAATCTTACATAATTTCTTGCCATAGGAATATCAGATTTCACAACATATGGTGCGTTGAGCATGAAGAAACATTAGAACAAGTAGATTGATAACGATATGAAAGCTTGAGAGAAATATCTCTCGTGGAAACCGAAAGCCACAAAGTTGAGTTCCATGAAGCTTAGCCTAGAAAAAATCGACAGATCAAATGACTTTAACCTTTGGATAATTAAATTTAAGGCTTACCTAGTACAAAAAGGATTGGGTGCTAGTATGAACAATAAATATACACAAGTTGATGTCGTGGTACTATCGAAAGCTCATAGTGACCTCATACTAAGTTTGGAAGTATAAGTGTTATGAGAGGTATCTGAAGACCCTACGACACCTAGATGATTAAAATTGAACCATACTTAACTTGAATGATGTTGGTGTGAAGGTAGAGGATGAGCACTAAACAATCATCATTTTAAGCTTTCCGCCTACGAAAAATAATCCATTACGATGATCAAGGTCAATAGCACCTTGAACTTCAAATATTTTAAGAGGAGGATTATATGAAGGGTAGCTCCACGGGGCACATACTAGAATGAGGGATCGTCCAAAGAAGAGAGATTCAAATAAGAAGAGATAAAACTCACCGTCAAAGTATAAAATTCTTAGAACGGGTTTTTAATTAATATTTTAATTATGCAAAAATAAAGGGCATATAATGAAATGGCATATTAATCAGAACTTCCAGAAGAATGAAAATGACAACAACTATCAGAAGAGTGAGCTCGAAGATACTGTAATGATGTCTAATGATTGTGATTACGCTTATAGGTTAATGATTTCTTATTCATGAAGGTACAATGATAAACGGGTGTTGGATTCGGGTATGTCATTACATATAATTTCCAATAATCATTGGTTTGAAGACCTGAGAATGTTTGATGGTGGAAGGGCCACCCTCAACAATAATGAATCACGTGATGTCAAGGGATTGGAACGATACAACTTAAGTTGTCTACAAGACGTAAGATAGTTATTAACAATGTAAGGTATGAACCTAAAATTAAATGTAACCTTCTTTTTATTGGGATGTTAGATAAGGAAGGTTTTATATATATGGGTGAAGATGGAAGATTTAGGGTCTTATAAGGCTACCTTGTTGCTATGAAAACTAATTTGACTAATGGTGTATTAGTTTTTAAGGTCTCTCCGGTAGTAAAGGGTGTATAGTATGGTGAAAGATTTTACCAGGGTGTGGGATCATCGGCTGGGGAATTTAAGTGAGAATGGACTTGGTGAACTAAGTAAACAAGGGTTCTTAGATGGTATTACAGTTCAATGCTTTTGTGAAAGTTTTGTTTTTGGTAAGAGTAAAAGGGTGAAGTTTCTATCGAGCAACCATACATCCAATGCAATACTTGATTATGTTTATTGAGACTTTTAGGGCCCGACATCGGATCCTACCATAGGTGGTGCAAGGTACTTTATATTGCTGGTGGATTATTATTCGAGGAAAGTATGGGTTATACTTTTGAAGACCAATTTTTTATACCTTTATGAAATAAAAGATTATGTTAGAGAATCAAACAGGGAAATAGTAAAGAAGCTTTAGACTAATAATGGCTTGGAATATGCAAATGAGGAGGTCACTAACTATTGTATAAATTTTAGCATTTTTAGATATCAAAGTGTAAGTGGATCCATAACTAAATAGGATTTTTGAGAGAATGAACTGAACTCTGCTGGAACTAGTTTGGTGCATATTACATACAGCTGGAATATGTTGAGGTTTTGGGGAAGCCATGACAACGACTGCATATATCATCAACAAGATTCTGTCGAGGGTTTTTAAGTTTTTTTCCTCAAGAATCCTAGAATAGAGAGATTCCTAAATTGGAACATTTGATAGTATTTGGATGTGCTACCTACGTACATGTGAAGTAATATAAGCTTAGCCGAGAGCAGTGAAATATTTGTTCCTTTGCTATTTTGAATTAGTAAAAATGTATAGGTTGTGGCTCTTTGAATTGGATGTCAAAGTGATTTGATAAGCAGGGACATGGTATTTAATGAAGAAGACATGTAATTAAAAAGACATTGGGGACTCAATCTAGTACTGTCGAGAAGAGATATGATGTTAATGATGGATCTGATCTAGAACGTGAGAATTCTGATTCCTCTTCTGAAGATGACTTAGTACATAAATCAACATTGGCTCATACATAAGAAGTTCAATCATTGCATGATTTCGAGGTTGGATGAGGTTTTTGTATTCCAGAGCCTTCAGATGATCATATAGAAAAGCAATATGATCTTGATAGTTATTAACTGACGAGGGATAGAGCATAAAGACCAAAACAACAGCTGTAGAGGTATGGCTTTATTGATATGATTAGTTATGATTTATCTCTTGGAATACAGGGAGATGTTTAGGAACACATGATATATCATGATGTTATCAAGAGCAGTGATAAATATAAGTGGCTCGTGGTCATAAAATAATAATTAATATCTCTCAAGAATATGAACATCTAGATTCTTGTGAAGTAATCAAATGGTCAGAAGCTAGTTGGGAGGAAATGGATATTCAAGAGAAAGTGAGGTATTCTTGGTATTTTTTACCCATATACAAGTCTAAGGTCATGGCTAAGGTATTTACTCAAAATAAATGTATCAATTTTAATGAGATATTCTCGTAGGTTGTGATATAAACCTCAATCAAGGTTATATTATCAATTGTTGCTTGATTTGATTTTGAGCTAGATCAAATGGACGTTACTACTGTATTCTTGCACGGTGAATTGAAAAAGACTATTTATATGTGTTAGCTGATTTGTTTTGAAAAAAAGAAGTATGATGATGTGTGTTTGTTGAAGAGACTCATCTATAGGCTTAAATAGTCGTTGAGACCCTTTTATGGGCTTAAACAGTCAATGAGACCCCTCTATTGGATTAATCAATCGATCAGACAATGCAATAGAATTGCTTTTATGAGATTCATCAAATATGTGTATAGCTACTATGCCTATTGTGTCCATTAGAATGGGAAAACACATGTGGAAAGATAAGTCATATTGTTGTTGTATGTGGATGACATACTAATAGCTGGAAGAGATAGGAGGAAGATTTGAGCGGTAAAGACTCAACTAAAATGAGAGTTTGAGATGAAGGATACATGAGATTCTAAAAGGATCTTTGGTACTAAGATCAAGATGAATAGGCTAAAATGGTATTTATTATTATCTCAACGAGAATATATAATAATGTCTGAATGAAGTTCTCTATGTCCAAAGCTAAAGCGGTTGAAATTTTTATTGTTTCCCAATTCAAACTCAGAGTCACTCAAGCACTAACTGAAGCTGCATATAAGAAGTATATGGTGGAGGTACCTTATGAAGATGTTATTCGTAGCATTATGTATGTTATGATTTGCACAATACCTGATCTTGCGTACGCCGTAAATGTTGTGTGCATATTATCTAAAATCTGAGAAATTTGAATTTGCATGCACTTAAATGGCTCATCAGATACTTGAAGGGGTCGACTATTTTAGGATTGTGCTACAATCTGAATGATACGTTTGATATAGTGTTGAGAGGGTATATAGAATATGGTTAAGTATGTTATCTTGATCCAATGATGTCTACTTCTGGTTATCTTTATATTATGCTTAGAGGAGTTGTATTCTTGAAAATCTTTATGTTGTTATCTACATAAATCAAGTATATGGCTGTTACAGAAGCCAGAAGAAAGTTATTTGGCTGAAAGGATGGTTGAGTGAACTCGTTAGTGCGGAGCAAGATGTTGTTATATTATGTAACAACTTTAGTGCTCTTCGTTTAATGAATAATTTGACGTTTCATGAGTGAACTAAACATATAGATATCAAGTTACACTTCATTTGGAATGTGATGGAGAGACAACAAGTAAATGTGACTAAGATTGATAGTGAGAAAAACTTTTCAGATACTCTGACCAAAATATTATCAATTCTAAAACTTGCAAATTACATGAGACTGATGCAAATCTAGGCTGCATGTGAGTTGGTCTCTAAATATTAGAACATTGGATGCAACAGATGATGGAGTTACAATAAAGATGTGTAGAAAATTGTTAGGTGTATGCTAGAAGTAACTCGACAACAAATGTACATCGGATGGACTACGGGTCCATATGTGGATCTGCGGATGATATTTATAGGTATGGACTATTGGATTCTCTCAAGACAGAGTTGTGAAAAAAAATTAAGAGCAAAAACGTTGTTGAAACCTAAAGGCAAGTTTGGCCGACTAACATGTTGGTTGTTTTCTATTAGGCAAAAGACCTGATTGACGGAGTAGAGACTAAGTTGATGGTATGTATCGATATTCCTAGCTGACACCCACGTCTGATGGCATTGTGTTGATGCCTCTGATCTGAAGTTTTCGAGCCAGCCAAGACTACCAAGTTTGCCGAGACTCCCGAGTGCTTCATGAGATAATGTTTCAAATAGTGTTGGGCTTAAGTTCTTGATCAAATTTGACCGTTTCAATTTGCTATGTTTCATATTTAAGTGAATCTCATATTCTCGTCTTCCTATATTAATTAGATCTTTTAACTTTATTAGGTTTTTAATTAATTTAGATTTCTTATATTAGAAGTTTTGCTATTTTAATGGATTATGATTTAATTACAACTGTTAATTAATATGATATAATCTCGATAGGATTTGTTGAAACATAATGTTTTTTTCTAAACCTATAAACATAAGAAAATACGCAATGCTACGGTGTGTCCTGTCAGTTTTGAGAGAGGGATTTTTCTCTAAGTGAAAAAAAAAACTCTATATCTTTTTTAAAAACAAGGTGAATAATCAACATTGAATATATAGTTTTGTGAATTGTGTTATTTGTGTAACAATTAGTGATTCAATTTTTTGTGTTTGTGAATTTTTCTATAACCTATTTGTTTAATAAGAGAGTATAGATTGTCCATCAATATAAAACTTCTTCATTATTCGAACTACATCAAAATTATCTTATATTTTTAGTCGATTTTATATTTTTATTATTTATTGCTAATTTTAAATGGTAATAATCTTCCTCATAATAATCAATAATAACACTTCAATTTTTATTTCAACAAATGAAATTTCCAACGTCCTTAATAACTGCTAAATCAATTTTATTATTATTGAAACATAAATTTCTACCGATTAGTATTAAAAATTGAAAACCGTACCCGATTTTGCGGGTCTGTGTAAAACCCAACCTGCGAAGCATATAAAACATCCAGATATTTGGAAAACAAAGTTTTTTATAGTTTGGTTGAAGCAAAGTATACTTTACTCTTTCTATTTTATGTTTCCTACATTGCAAACATTAATGTGTGATTCTAGTGAGTAACTTATTTTCAAGCATTTCGAAGCTCTCGTAGATTTCATTTACTTTCTCCAAAAAATTTGCAACCCTCGTGGATTGTATTTAATTTGTTTGTATTAGTATTAATTTAATAATTTATAGTTTCGATGTAATTATTCACTTAATTTATATACCAGGTGGAGAGCACCATGGCCGAAGATCCTTTGTACTATTTAATATTCCGAAAATAGAAAAAATATATATAAAAAAAGTTGAGCTTTTTTAGTTGACTTGTCGTAGAAAGTGTCGCAAAGGCAACTTAGGGTACATAACAAAGAGGATCCTATCCTATTTAAAGTTCTTATCACATTCTCGTTTTTTTAAATGGATGTCGGATACGGCTACGGAACCCGGAATAAACTATATCTACTATATATTTCGCATATCGTGGGTAAGTATCCATGTCATATATTAATATTTATTTTTAAATTGGTGGAGTAAAGTTTGACTAATAATACTCGGATATATATAAACAAAGAAATTAATAAATAAAATGATAATCCTTTTATATATGACAAAATTAAATATCATTTTATTAATTTTTTATTATATAAAAATATATCATTTTTATAAAAACAATTGTGATAAAGAAAATAAATTAATGGATCTGCAACGTTTAATCGGTTGCGTTAGCCATCCGTTCATTTTTTTGTGTTTATTTATTTATTATGTAGTATAATAATATTATACTAAATAAGTTATTGAAGATTTCAATTGAAAATTGAGATACGATTTCTCTCTCTTTTTAAATCTCAAGTCTTCTCAATTCATGTTTCGTGATTACTCAATCATTGAAGATTTTTGTTTTCAATTCATCTACCTGAACACACCTTTCTGATCTTTCAGCAGTCTGATAACGTTCTGATCTTATGATTATTGTTCGAATTGGGTTTCTAGATCTTCGGATTCTCGTTTAATTTGGCTACTTTCTTTCTTTGATCTTATGATTGTCTTAATCAGTCACTTTGTTCTTGGCCTTTCCTTATCCCATGGAGAACAATCAGACCACTAGTCTAACATATAAAGACTTTCCTAGTCTTATCCAAAACTCTAATCAGCAAAAGCATCCAAACACAACAATGAAAGCTCTCAACACACCATTTTCTGACCTGTTTAAACCAAATGAATTCAAACCTAAAAGAATCTCGCATAAAATGATCACATAAGCATTCCATTCAAAAAAGAAGACAAAGAAAACTAATGTGATCTACAAGATTTATCTTAATCGGTAAATTCTCTCAAGAAATCCCCAAGAAATCTTTACTAACCAAATTTATTAGTGACAGAAGATTCACTGGAAACCATAGTGTATCCACTTGGGATGCACATCATCTTCAATTCAAATTCACTCTAAAGGAAGGCATCTGCAAGTTATGGAGCATAATAGCCTCGACAATAGGCCACTCTATCATGATGGTTCTAAAGTGGACGCCGAATTTCAACCCAAGAATTGAAAGCCCTATTACGCCCATTTGGTGAAGAATATCAAGAGTACCGGAATATCCCTTTCTAACGAAGCTATAATGGAATCAATAGCTACTACAATCGACAACTCAATCAAGATATGGATACCAAAAAGAAATCGTGCTTTATACAATATTGTTTATGCTTGGATATAAATAGACATTGCTAGTAAAATAAAAAGTCGTACCTAGATTGGCTTTGGCGAGAACGAAGGATGTTGGTTGGAATTAAGTTATAAAATCTTACCAAGCTACTGCTATCACTGCAAACACATTGGCCATAGCCAGGATTCCTACAAGAAACTGTCCAAATCTTACCAAAACAAGACCGATGATCAAACAACGGAAATACATAAATCTCTAATTCCTATCCCTTCAGAAAGAATGAAGTATAAAGTCAAATATATAGTCATAAAGCCACAACAAGAGCCTAGCATACACAAGAAAGTGGAAAAGATTCAAAATCAAGTTCATGATCAAGTCATTAAATCAAATTCAGGATTATATGATCAACTCGATAACTCAAAAGGTTTAATTAAAGGGAAAAATATTGACACTAGAGAAAAAACTCAAAGCAACCACAGTCGGCAGAATCAGATGATCAATGATTATGGTGCGATAAAATGCTATGAAATCCTTAGACAATGACTGTAACATATTCTCCACATAGTCAAATAATTCTTTATCGGGCAACTATACTCATAATCAAAGTAATGTTGGAAGTCTCCCAGCAGCTCTACAAACAATAGAAGCAAGTACCTTGTTGATGAATAAAAGTCTCGCATAATCATTAGAAGATGAATCCTCTTATCCTCCAACAGTGGGAAGTCTTCCTTCTTTATAAGATGAATCTTTAACGTTATCTGGAAAATTAGAGGTAGATCAGAATTCCAAAACATTACTTAAACAGAAGCTAAAAGATGATAAGATAAAGAAAATTTGGTATGAGTTACGTAGATATCGATGTTTTTCTCAAGACTATAGAATTGAAGCCTTTAATTGAATGAAGATAGTGTAATCAGCTAGTCTCTACTCTGTAGTTTTCCGTATTCCCAGTAATAAAGTTGCTCAAGTAATTTACACCAACGTTTATAATATCTTGCTTGTATTCCAGCGAATCAATCTTCCCATCTAGACCCATAATCATATGTTGCAATGCGACTAGTTCGTAGTCAATTAAGACAGATCCTCACGAGCCAAAGCAACACTTTTTTGGATTTCTTTTGAGAACTTATTTTGTTTATCCATTTTATCATCCACAACCTAAATTCGTTGAGTCAAGTGCATTTTTGCTACTAATAGAGCCTCTGATACGTCATCCAGATGTTTCGTTAAGTTGGTAACAACAGTTTCCATATAGCGTTTTGTTACATACATCATATCACTGAAATAAATCCCCTTCTACCAAACGTAGCCATAGCCCAAGGCTCCCGCTGTAACATTAGGAAATATCAGAGAGCTATAATCATTTCTTGAGCTTCCATTTAGAAAATTTATTTGCCTAGACGAGTAAGTAGTCGAACCTTCATTATCAACTACTGCACCTAAGCTGCAATGACATCAGATATATCTGAATTGCCATCCTTCACCAAGATACTTCTAATAGTCTTCATTGACACCTCATTATCTCATTTAATCAGGATAGTCTGACCTTAGCATTTTGGAATCTTCTCGAACTGCTACTCAGATGGAAGCTTTCAGTCAGACGGATAAATCGATTTGTTGGAGTTGTAGACCAATGCTTCTTAAACTTCATGGCTTATTTCTTCTTTCTTTCTAGAGCTGAATCATTGAAGTTCTCTGAAAATCTCAAATGACGCCTCCTCAGCAGCTCCTTGGAATGTTAATTAGTCGATTACGGTTTAGAAGTATTGAGATATCTTATTATATTTTGGGCCTTATTGGTTTAGTCCATCATTGATTTTAGTAATTGGACCGCACTATCTTTTGTAATCCTATATTGGACTTTCAATTTTAATACAAATCTTTTTAGCTTAAAAATAGTATAATAATATTATACATTAATAATTAGGTTGGATTAATGCCAACAGTAATACGAATTGCGTGTTATTTATGAACTAAAACTAATTTTTATCATAAAAATTATTGAAAGATATCCCATATTTATTAGATATTATTAAGTTTTAATATAAAAATTATTGAAATTAATTTTATGGTCGTGATTTGAATTTTTTTTTACAAACAACGTTATGGATGAGGTTAAAGACCTTCAACAAATATATCAAAAGCGCTTTAGATTTCAAAAAAATTAAAAATATAACTCAAAAGACTAATTTGAAAATAAATGAGATAAATTTTATTTTGAAGTTATATATATATAGGTAAAACTATTTTTGAATTAATAATAAGTCACAGATATGATTTGGACGAGGTACATGAGCATTATCCATTAAGATAGAAGATTTGGATCTATTAGGCCCTAGTTATACATTCTAGAGTTTAGTATATCTTTATAGCACCAAAAGAAGATTAAGCCTAACCTAAGTCGCATCCTGGTATTTTGAAGCCAAATTCATCATGAACCTGGTAATTATTTTCCTTACATCTATCCATTCTACAATGTTTATATTTTCTTCTATACTTAATTCTTCAATTATAATTAGGTTGGAGAGAGATGACCTAAAATAAATATGTGTATTGTATCTTACCGTGAGTCGGAATTCACCAGAATCATGTTCGTCATCCACAACAGCTGATTACTAATTTAAATTATGTCAGACGCAAGGTCATTGAGAAGTGACCATTGTTATGCTCAGAGGTTCTCTTTTCATTCAGTTTCTAGTGAGATTGATAAGACTAGGATCTCAGAAGCCATGATCTACCATGATGTCTTATTGGTTCAGTGATAGACATGTATTTTAATTTAGTAATTCTTATTTCTGATCATTTATATATCTAATGTTGTATGTGTTTGTACGTTAGTCGGGAGCCAACTCCAGGTTCAATGGATGTCGGTGATTTATTTCCTTAGGTTACCCAGTCTTTGTTCTTAGCTTTTCTCTTTCTTAAGAGGAGGTGGGATTATAAGTTGGTGGTGGTTCTTGAGGTGGATTTCATATTTTGCTGCAAGTTACCATGAAATCCAGTAATTGCTTCCTTTTTAAGCTATCTCATCTAGTGGTTGCTCGGAAGTTGGATCTTACCGGATATTCAAATACTATCTGCAACCTTAGAATCTACACATAATTCTTCTTCTCGTAAATGATGATTTTTTTTAATTTCCTCTTACATCTCTTCTTGTGTTATGTGTTTGTTGTATTTCTGCATATTTTATTTTTCATTGAATTTTTACCATTAATCCCGTGCTTTTATCTTGTTAAAATTTTCGGTAAATTTAAGAAAAAAACTATGCATATCATGCTTAAGTAGTTAGTGTACATAAGAGAATGAAGTAACTCAATATGTTTTTTATCTGAGTATATAGAAATGATATTTTATTTGAGGCTTTTAGACATTAAGATATTTCTATAATGTTTCCAACTTTAAGACTATCCAGAAGAGATATAGATTTAAGATGATTAGGTATATATATAGGATTAAGGTCAAGATTTTATTTACATTTGAGAGTGGACTTAGCAAGCCAATCTGCTGTTAAATTTTGTTCTCGAAATATAAGTGTAATTCTCGTACTAGAACCTGTCAAATTTCATCAACGAGGGCTCTGCTCTCAACTAATATTGGAGGCTGTTTACCATATAATCTTCCTATATCATAGATTATATCTCTATTGGTGTCCCTTATGATGGTTCCTTCACTTGATTCGCCATTTGTGGACCATAAGCTATCAATCTTTTATTTAGATCTTAAGAGAGAAGGAGTAGACCAGTATAGTGTTGTTATCTTTCTTAGTTTCTTGAGATGATTGTAGCAGCCAAATGTATAAGCCTTGACTGAGTCATTTCCCCATTGATCTCTCATCAAGAGAGTAGTCACATCAGACTGAATGGTTATGTTTAATATATTTTTAATAACAGTTGTAGGAGTAACCCTCAGTTGCTGATGTTTAGCTTTTTATATGCAATGTCATAGGGACTAGCAGATGACAGGAGGTATGATGGTTTGAATGTGTACTACATTAGGAGAATACCATATCCAAGCTCTAATGATGTGGTTTAATCTGGAAATATTTAGGTTGAAGATACATCCAAAATATTGTCATACATCCCATAAAGTTTTGGACTGAATAAAAAGTTGGGTTAAAGTTTCACAGTTATTACAATATTTGCATTTTGACACCATGGTAATATTATATCTTGAAGAACTGAATCCATTGAGATCTAGTTCATTAGAAACCTCCAAAGAAATAAAGAACATTTCTTTGGAGTGATATTGTTCCCTATTGAACTTAAAAGATTAGATTTTGTTCATTTAGTTGCGATATAGTTTCAGGTTGCTTTAGTTTTGAAATCTCCATGCGCAGTGAGAGTCTATTGGATAGAGTCATCTTTTGTTTTTCTGATAGAAAGAATTTTTATTCTTTCAACTCCTATTGATAACACTAAGTTGTGAAGTCTTTTTAAGTTCCACGTACCATTAGACCAGAATTATTTGACTTTGTCTTGGATGTACTGTTCATCTAAGCTATTAGAGATGAGAGAGATGATAGGGTACTTATGGCATTATTTGTCCAACAAAAACTCTATTTCACATGTTCGTAGCCTCCAAAATATATAGGGCTGAATTATATGCCTGATATTCATAAGCCTTCTAGTGTTTAGGTCGCCTTCTTTATAAGGAAAACAAATTGTACTCCACTTAGTCCATAAAATGGATTTATGTTGTTCATTTGAGCCTCATAATAATTTACTAAAAATCATCTCAATTCTATTTAGAATAGTTTTAAGGAGAGTAACACATTATAGATGGTAGTTTGGATAGGTAACTAATACAGATTGAATCAGGGTTAGTCTCCCCCCAAGAAAAAAGTAAAAAATTGTCCCAGTCTTGAATTTGTTTTCCTAATATTTGTGACTAAATCATTATTTCTAGTATGGATGTTGATTCCAAGGTATTTTATAGCTAGACTACCTTGATTGAATCGAGTTTATTACTCATGTTTTGAATTATATTTGCTGTTAATCTACCGTTGAATGTATAAAAATGTTTTATCTTTATTAATGACCTGACCTGATATGTCTTGGTAATTTTGCATGGAGGATAATATTTTACAAATGCTTGTTGATGAAGCATTTCAGAAAATTACCATGTCATCTGCAAAATCCAGGCAAGTAATAAATAATTAACTAGAAATTTTGTACCTTAGATTTATGTTGTCTTGCATTAGAAGTTTTAGCCCTCGACTTGGGAACTCTTCAGCCATAATGAAAAGGCTAGGAGACAGTGGTCTCCTTGCCTGACTCCATTGATGGAGCAAAGATATCCTTTAGCTTTACCATTTATGATAATAAAAAAGGCATATGTTTGATATAGAGCTCTTGATTCTGTTTATAAATGTTTTAGAAAAACCAAATGGATGTAGAATATTTAGGATAAAAGGGATTGCAAGATTATCAAAAGTTTTAGTAATATATATATATATATATCTTTAGGATTAGGTTGCCTCATTAACCATTTCTTGATCTAGAAGAATGTTATCATGAATGTTTCTGCCATGAACAAATCCATTGTGTTCATTAGAAGTGAGATTAGGGGGAAAACTATAAACTCTATCATTTAGGACTTTAGATATTATCATGTTAAATACATTACATAAACTTGTTGTTCTATAGTCATTCCAACTTGTAGGAGATATATTTTTAGGTATTAGGCATATAAATATTGTGTAAATACCTTGAGAAGCTTGGTCATCCTTAAACAATTCTATAACAGCATCACATAAATTATTACATATGATATCCCACCATTTTTTTATAAAAGAAGGTGTTGAATCCACCAACACCAGATATACTAGTAGGGTTTAAAGCCTTGGTAGATTTATGTATTTCATCATTAGTGGGAATTCTCATTAGTATATCATTCCCTTCCCTAAATATTATATTACGAATTGTGTTAGAGAGGTTAGGGATTTCTATGTCTATATGGTGTTTTGTTAGTAGATTTTGAAAGTGCTTAACAGCTTAATTGATAATGGTCTGAGTGTCTTTAATATATTGGTTAGCTTCTTTTATTCTTGTAATTTTAGACTTTAGCCTATTCTTTTTTACATACTTTTGGAAAGCAACAGCATTTTTGTCCCCGTATTGGGTCCATTTAACACTGCATTTTTGCTCCCATAATAATTATTCTCTAGAAAGAAGTTGATTGTGAATGGCTTGAGATTTTGAAAGGTTAATTTTAGATTTTTAAGTTCTACTATTTTGGTAATTTTTTTCATGGAATAAGACTTCATCCTCATATTAGGATATATCACTAAATATATTCTCATATGAATCTCTATTCCAAAAGAGTTTTCATTATTCTTTTTAGTTTATACCAAAACCTTTGAATAGGTTGACTATGAATTTTTTCATTCCAAAAATTCTCAACCGTACTTGATATTGAAAGGTGAAGATGCCACATATTAAGAAATTTAAAATATAATTTGGGTTTCTCAGATGAGTTAGATATAGTGATCTGCATATAGTTATAATCAGAGTTTGTTTTGGCCAAATGTTTGACATAATTAGTGCCAAAATAGGTAGTCCAAGTAATATTATGGGGAACGTTATCTAACAATTTTCACTTGTAAGAGTTTGTCCAAGTAAATTTAGATCTTGTAAAGCCAACATCTGACAGGTTACATTCACTTATTGTGTTATTAAATTTTTTCATATTCCTTAAGCATAAAAGGTGCATGATAACTACTTAGAATGGTTAATGAAGGTATTGAAATCTCTCATCAGTAACCATTCTTTATTAGGGTTAGAGAATATTCTAAGATTATCCTAAAGTTTAAGTCTTTGAATTCTCGTATATTTTTTATAGACAATTGAGACTAAAAATATTTTACTGAAAGAGTACGAGTTCCCTAAACCTATAGAGTCTGATAAAATTTGTCCATCGCCTATATCTTAAAATAATTTTACCGAAAAATATATATCTTTTTATTGATGTTAGCCTAACTATTCTGAGAACCTAGTATTTTTGTGAGGTTATTCAGATTAGTTTCTAAAATCATAGGCTTCTGGATTTCCATGAAGTTTATTCTTTCAGTTTTGATGATGTTGTTAGTCTTCTTTTGGTAGCACTATTTGCAATTCTTTAAACATTCCAACAGAGGATTTTATGGAGAATCCAGTTTTGGCATGACTTTCCATTTAGGTGGTAATGATTTGATATGAATAGGTTGTCTATTAGGTTTCATTTTAGTTTTCTTAGCTTCATTGTTTAAATATTTGTTGAAATCTAAGTTATTTTGGTTTTTGGCTTTTGGTGAGGATAGAAGACTGCCTGATAACTTTGAGGATGAAAAAGTTGAAGAAATGGTGTAGATGACTTGGTTTTCTATAAGCATATATCTTCTTCTTGAATTTCAAGATTACTAAGAGTGTTGATATTTATTTAACTTAGATTTATAGGCACATTGGTGATAACAGATAGGCTATAAACCGGGTTGTTTTATATGGAAATTGGCTTTTTATTTTCCTGAATGTTTATCTTTTGGTGTAATTCTTCATTTTCTGTGGAATTATTGGCCATAGTTTCATATTTTGTCTATTTAACTATAATATATTTAAGTTTATAGTGGATATTAGGAGAGGGATGGCTTTCATTGACTGTGTTTTGTAGTAGTTGCGAGCTTTCTTCTAGAGTAGAAGATAGTAGTTTTGTTTTCGTGCAGTCTGTTAGGCTATGACCAATATGAAAACATTTAGTACAATAATTGGCTATGGCTCCATAGGTAATCTATTGCCAGAACCCAGATGATTGACCAAAGGCTATTCATATTTTGGTCATTAGAGGTTTAAATAGATTGAGTTCGACCTATGTCCTACAACAATTATACATTGCTTGCTCCTTTAACGGGGCTTAGATAACAAATGTTTTGCCTATTCATTGAGATATGTTCCTGATTGGTTCTTCATTGTATAGGTATGCAAAGATTCATGGATAAGAGATCTATATAGGTGAGAAATATGCTTTTATTTTGGAATGAAAGGTTGGATGCCACTTGACTTTTTTTGGGTAGGATATCTTTAGGAGTGGCTCTTGTAGCGTCGACGTATGTTTTTAATTAAGAGAAAGTTGGTATTGAGTTATACAAAAAAATCGGGTTTGAGATACAATTCAAGAACTTAGGTAATTTTACTATTGCTATCTTGATTGGATTTCCATTTGAGGTTAATGGAGGAAAATTAGAATTTGTATCTTCTTGAGGTACTAAATGATTTGAAAGTTTTCTTGCGGGATCTGTTTTGAGATCTCGAGTAGATGTTTCTTCTTGCTTGTTGATGGTGTTCCTTGAAGACTCATTGTACTGTTGCTTTGCATTTGTTTTTATAGAGATGTAGTGATTATGAAGAAAAAGATGAAGGATTGTGGGATTTAAGAATAGGTATCTTAAAGCTCAAGAAAACCACATTTTTTCATAAAAAAAATCCACTTATCTTTTCGCAATCATTTGTTAGACAGACGTCTAATATATATAATTTAATGTATAAGTGTGAAAAACTAGTATATCCTCATTTGAGGATATATTGGTATAAAAAAACAATATATGCTTATATATATATATATATATATATATATATATATATATATATATATATATATATATATTGATCCATAAACATAAATATTTCATGTGCTTTATCATTATCCAAGTATTGTATCATAATCAATTTGTAGTGCATAAATGAAATTAGCACTCATTTTTTCAATGAATATTTTGAAAATGATTTGGCTCATCTAAGCATGATACTCCATTTGCTTCATAATATGTGATGTTTTAGAATTATTCGCACATATTAAAAAATGTAATTTTTACTTGTTTTATTTATAAAAGGATAAAATAAAATAAATTTAATTGAAAAAAATTAATAAAATAAATCATTGGTTAACAATTTATTTTTCGTAAATAAAATAGGAGGAAGTAATGCATAAATAATACGTGTGGTGAAATATATTTTTCTTTTTAAAGCTTCATATCTTATAAAAAAGACGGAGTTTTAGACCAAATACTCAAGATGAAATATATTTTTCTCCACATCATATATTATGAAACAAACCGAATTCTAAAATTTGGTTCTCCATAATTGTCGTTCCTTTTTAGTGTAAAAAAGTTACCTAATAAATATCTTTAGTTTTAAATATGAGTATTAAAAAAATATCCAATTTAATTAAACACTCTTAATTTGTGTAAAAAATAAACAACATTCTTCTTTCGAATCATTTTTAAAAAAATAGGTAAAATTTATATCTCCTAACAAAAGTATTATCCGATTTGGAGTCGAATGCACTAGGATTTTTCATTGTTAATGTTGAAAGCAAAATTATGCGTTCACTAAAGAAAAAGGGAATGAAATGATAGGCAGTGAGTGAGTGAGTTTGTTGCCATCTTAATGTTTTCTCGTGGGGAGAGGAATAAATCATATGCTTTTGCATGCTAAAAGATTAGACTATTTTTACCTTTTAAAAGTAGTCTTTTTAGGACACTAAAGTTTTAAAGTTAGTGGGAATAAGGAACTCCACTCAATATAAAAGAATTAAGTAAAACATAAATCCATAATATTGTACATTTTTATGTATTCCATAGTTTTTATATTCAAAATAATATTCCATTGGATTTATTGAATAGGTGGGTGCTAGCTAGTTGGACATACCACTAAACATTTGTATGCCATATGGGTATCAAAATAAATTCTCATTCTTCCACCACTTATCAAAATATTTGTAGGAATCATATATCTATTGTGAATCATCGTTGAAAAATATATATATTCATGCAAGTAGGCATGTTACAAAAAGTCCTAGGTACTATCATCTGGATATTTAAATAATTATAGGGAAAATATAGACTATAGAAACATAGATACCCAAAAATATATCTTATATATATATATATATGAATGAATTGCTAGGGAAAAAATCAAACATAGTTTCATTATTGACCCTGAAAAATCAACAATAGTTTCTTAATGATATGTTTAGGATTTTGGCTGATAACTCACGTTGGTATTAAAAATTACGATAAGTCAATCCTGATGTGAGTTGACAATTTCAATGTTCTAAGACATAACAAATCCATTCAAGTTTTGCATCTACGTAGGTTCTATGAACTTATAACAGCTTAATTAAATTACTTATCTTACAAAGGAAGAAAAACAGTAACTAATTACCAACATCTATAATTTCAAATTCAAATTCTAAAATAATAATTTATTATTGATTTCACATTTGCAGACGGAGAAGTATAAAATATAAATCGTCTATAGATAGAGTTAACGTGAATCCACCATTGTTTCTGTTTATATAGTTTACGCTTATGTCATGACTTAAAGATATCATCTGATGGGAAAAGGTTTATGGACTTTTATTTCGTAAAAGAATTTATAAACATACTTGATAGTTCTACGATAAGATTTATATATGGGTAGATTGTTGTTTTATTTTTATCTTATGACCATTTGTGGGGAGGTTGTTAGGTATATGTTAAAATTGATCATAAAAAGATTAATGGAGACGATTGAAATTTAGTATCAAGACTATAATATAATACTGAAGTTGTAATTAAGTGTCGAAGTTTGAATTAAGTGTCGAGTTTTGAACTACATGCTGAAGTTGGAATTAACTGTTAGTGTCAAATATTGGAACTAAGTGTTGAATCTAAAACATTTGATTGTTACAACTGAGTTGGAGATTTAAAAGTCGGAAATTTGAATAGTACCCATAAGGGTTGTTTTTGCTAACTTTCTATGTGGCTTGAGACTCAGCCGAAGACTTAAGTGCATAAGTATCTGTTTGAACTTAAAATATGAGCATAGCCAAGACAAATGTACTTTCTTCCTACTATAATCTGTTAGATATTTTTGTGTAATTGAATCGATTAGTCGACCAATTTAATCATGATACATTATCGAACAAGTCGTAGAGTACGGAGTGCACGCTTGTTATGTTATATCATGATTAGCGAGATCAATGAGCGGAGCCCCTGACGAAGTCCAAGGTGTAGAGCCCCTGGCTGGGGTTAACAGAATTTCAAATATTGAATATAGCCTTTTTCATTCAAAATTTAGTTCTCATTTTTATTTATGGACTTTAATTGTACCCTAACTGCAACTACTGATTTCTTTAGTCGAAATACTTAAATATTGGATCTTGTTGAAAAATGATATCACTTAATATTTCATTTTCGTTGTTCGCAAAAGATATTGTTGATTTTATTCAATTTGAATTTTTTGGAAAACCCCAAAAATAATTTCAGTTAGAAATTGTTTACATGACTTCAAAGATTTATCCGGAAATCAAATATTATTACCAACATATAATTTAAATTATTCAGTTATTGTTTATGAAGATAAAGATGACGAACGAAGGAGAATCGGCGAAGGATATGACAAGTAAATTCACTAAATTGGATAAGTTTGAAAGATATCATTTCAGACGATGGTAAAAAAATGCATTTTTAGTTGACTACCCTCTAGGTTGTTTATGTCCTGAGTACCCCCTCCCTGAAGATCATTGAAAATAAAACTTTAGAACAAACAATGAGGCGCAACAATTAGAAGAATGATGATTATATTTTTTAGCGGCTATATATTAAACCGTATGTCTGAAACTTTGTTTGATGTATACCAAAATGCTGAATCTGCAAAAGAATTATGAGATTCTATAAAATCAATATATATGGCAGAAGATGTTTCTCGTAGGAAGTTCATGGTCAGTAATATACTTAATTACAAAATGGTTGATTTCTGACCTGTGATGGAACAATATAATGAATTACTAAGAATTCTGAGTCAATTCGTTCAACGCAATATGAAAATGGGTGAATATATTTCAGTGTCTTCTTTTATTGATAAATTACCTTCTTCATAGAAGGATTTTAAACACATTCTAAAACACAACAAGGAAAAAATTACTTTAGTTGAACTTGGTAGTCTTTTAAAATTGAAGAGTCTTTAAGGGCTCAAGATGAAATCAATAATCCTAGAGTTAAAAACCAAGAGAGAAACCTATTCGATAAATATGGCTGAAAACAACGAATTCTTTAAGAATGCAAATACAGATAAGGGGAATAAATAAAAGTTTAAGAGCAACAATAAAACCAAATGCTCGAAATGTGCCAAACCTGGTCACTTTATGAGGGATTGTCGAGTTGGAAAAGGCAAAAAACAATGTTGGTCCAAGTGGGAACATTGATAGTCCTAGTGGAATCAATGTTGGTTCAAGTGAATTTAACGATCTTGAAAAGCAACAAGTTCATATTTTATTTTAGATCTTTAATTCTGGTCTGAATTGTATGTCTCTAATATCTAAGGCATTTTATGTGCAGGATAACAATGTTGCATAATGGATTGATTCAGAAGCAACAAGTCATGTATGTAAGGGTTTTCGATGTTTCAATAATTTTTAACCGATTCAAGATGGATCTTCACTTAAGATGGAAAATATTGCAACCGAACCAATTAAAGTACTAGGAAATGTTAAGTTATTATTTACTTCTGTAAATTAAATATGATTAAACAATATATTGTATGTTCCTCGGATCCGAAAGGATCTCTTATCTGGTGTTGTTTTAAACAATTGTGGTTTCAAACAAGTGCATGAAAGCGACAAGTATGTATTGTCAAAACATGGTGTATTTATGGGATTTGGATATTTGTGTAATGGTATGTTTATGTTAAATATTAATATTTCGTTCCAAAGTGATTTTGTTTGCATGCCTTCTACTAGTATGTGTAGAAATTTGAATAAAACATAATTATGGCATGCTAGATTAGAACATGCTCATTATGGAATAATAAAAGGCATGTCGAAAATGAGCCTTATTCCTCATGTTGACGCAAACAATAAAAATGTAAGACTTGCATGTTAACTATGAATAATTATAAAACGTTTCAATAATGTTAACCAAGTTTCTAAAATATTGGAACTAGTACATAGTGATTTATGTGATTTCCATGCTACACCTTCGTTAGGAAATAAACAGTATGTTATTACTTTTATTGATGATGCATCTAGATATTGCTACATTTATTTGTCTGATAGAAAACGAAATCACATGTTTAAGAAAGAGATGTCAAAGAGGCATTCTTATTATCATCAGTCGTCTCAACTTGAAAGAGAAAATGAAATCTTGATAAGTTTAATATATATAAGAAATAAGTAGAACTACATAAGTATGATTTGATTAAAAATATACGTAAATATAGAGGAGGTGAATATTATGATCATATGTATTTTCAGTCTACTGATATAATTCATCAAACCATGGCTCCTTATACACCACGACAAAATGGTATAGTTTAGAGGAAAAAAGGACTTTAAAAGAAATGGTTGATTTCATGTTGTTCTATTCAGGTTTGATTGAAAGATTTAGGGGTGAGGTTGTTTTAACAACTTGTTATTTATTATATCGTATTCCTACAAAAAGGAAGAAAATGACTCCATATGAGCTTTGGTTTAAAAAGCCTCCAACACTGAGTTATCTGAGATTCTGGGGTTGTAAAGCAGTTTGAGGCTCACTGAACCCAAAAGGAAAAATTTAAGTGAAACATGTATAGATTGCATCTTCATTGGATATGTTAAGCATTCTGTTGCATGTAGGTTCTATCTGTTAGAATATAATGACTATGTATCAGTGAAAACGGTTATCGAGTGAATAGATATAATATTTGATGAAAAAAGATTTACATTTATACTTAGACCTAGAGATGCGATTCAAAATTCTTTGAACAGAAACTCAATTCAAAATAAAAATATATCAACTGGTATTGTTTGTATACCTGGACCTTCTAAACCAAGGAGAAGTACTAGAGCTAGAAAAGCTAAGTCGTTCGGATCGGATTTTCAATTTTATTTAGTTGAACGGTCAATAGATAAGATTGAATATCAATATCAATATTATTTTGTTATTGAAGATGACTAAGGAATTTTAGTGATGTTATGGCATCAAGAGATGCTGCATTCTGGAAAGAAGCTATCCAAGATGAGATAAAATCTAGCATGCGTAATAATACATGGAAGTTGGGTGAGAAACCTCATGGTTGCAAATCATTGGGAAATAGATGGATCTTTAAACGAAAAATGAAAGTATATGGTATTATTGAAAAGTATAAAGCTAGATTGGTTATCCATAATTTTAGACAAAGAGAAGAAATTGACTTCTTTGATATTTATGCTTTGGTTGCTAGGATTTCCACTATTAGATTGTTGATTACACTTACATCTGTATACAATCTTGTAGTTTAGCAAATGGATGTGAAAACTAAATTCTTGAATGATGATTTGTTTTATGAGATTTATATAAAACAACCGGAAAGGTTTGTCGTGTCTGGTTGTGAAAATAAGGTATGCAAGTTGAAAAAAACATTGTATGGTTTGAAACAAACACCAAAAGATTGGCATAAAAAAATTGATAATGTGGTATTGTCTAATGGATTTATTCTTAATCGAGTGGAGAAGTGTGTATACAGTAAATTTAAAATAATTATACTAAAGAAGTTAAGATTTGTATATATGTTGATGATATGTTGATTTTGTGTACTCGCCAAAATCAGGTTGATGAAAATAAGAAATTCTTATCATCTAATTTTGAGATGAAGGATTTGGGGGAAGCTGAAATGATTCTTGGTATAAGAATCAAACGAAAGAACAATAGTATATCCATTTATCAATCTTACTATATTGAGAAAATATTGAATAAATTTGATTTTAAAGATTGTTCTCTTGTAAGCTCACTTATAAAAGTGCTGCTATATCTCAACTTGAAAACTCAAGAGCCATCAGGTGTCTTATATATGTCATGACTAGCACTAGGTCGGATATTTCTTTTTTTGTTGGAAAGCTTAGTAGGTATACTATCAATCCTAGTTCACATCGTTAGCAAGCTTCAAATCGAGTATTCAAGTATTTGAAAGGAACCATGAATTATAGTTTAACTTATGATGGATTTTCTTCTGTACTTGAAGAATATTCATATGCGAATTATATTTCTAATATATAAGACCACTATTCCACAAGTAGATGGGTATTTCTACTTGGGGGAAGTACTATCTCTTGGGATCTAAGAAACAAACTTGTATTACCGTTTCAACAATGGAATCAGAGTTCGTGGCATTAGCATCAACAAGTAAAGAATCTAAGTGGGTAAGAAAATTAATGTATGAAATTCTGTTGTGGCCCAAACTGATATCACATATAACTATCAGATGTGATAGTGAAGCTACCTTGACCAATGTCTATAGACAACTTTACAAAGAAAGGTCTAGGCACTTAGGCTTTAGATACAATATGATTCGTGAGTGCATCACGCATGATGTTATTTCAGTAGAGTTTGTGAGAACTCAATACAATTTAGCCAACCATTTAACCAAAGGTTTAAGTATAGATCTTGTGCACAAATTATCTATTAGGATGCGATTAAAGTCATTATGAAATCTATCATGTTGAGATATCCAATTCCCATCTAATATGACATTAAGTGTTAAATTCAGTGTGAAAATCTTAACATGTAAAGATTGGAACACATTTGTAGTATCATCCTAAGTACGTGTTCATATCTGCAAGTTGTGAAGGTTGAAGATTATCTTCTTAATAGTTCTTTAGAAAAATTGTATATGCAGGTGCAAGAGGAAAAAGATACATATTTAAGCATGAATTTTAGTTGCTTCAAGAAACTAGGACTTGGCTTCGATATGATTAAAAATGATAATAACATAAGGCTAGTAAAAGATAGTGTCAAGTAAGAACAAATGAGAATGTAAATTTATGTGCATAGTATCTTAATGTATTCATTATGAACATCAAAGGTTCAATCCTTAGTAATACCTTGATATTCAAATATTTGGAATGTGTAGTATACTAATGTGAAATTCAATCGTTAAGATATTTCATTTATGCATAAATTTGGTTACTGTTGTGATTGTGTTTAGTTGATCATGAATTACACTAAAGTGAAGGAAGAATGTTAAATATATTAGTGTAATTAGATCGACTAGTCGACCAATTTAATCA
This sequence comes from Limnanthes douglasii subsp. nivea, assembly GCA_036936605.1. Lineage (NCBI taxonomy): Eukaryota > Viridiplantae > Streptophyta > Magnoliopsida > Brassicales > Limnanthaceae > Limnanthes > Limnanthes douglasii. The sequence goes on from JAUPFV010000004.1 coordinate 60,008,585, forward strand.
TGATACAATATCAAAAAGTCGTAGAGTGCGGAGTGCACGCTTATTAGATTATATCATGAAGGGCGTCGCCTCTTGCATGATCCAAAGGGCGGAGCCCCTAGCGAGGTCTAAGGGGTATAGCCCCTGGCTGGGGTTAACAGAATTTCAAATTTGTAATTCTGACCATTTTTTTCAAATATTGAATATAAGCGTTTTCTTTCAAAATTTTAGTTCCCGCTTTTATTTATGGACGTTACTAGTACCCTAACGGCAAAACCCATTTTCTTTGGTCGGAATACTTAAATATTGGATTCTATTGAAAAATGATATCACTTATAATATTTCATTATCTCTATTCGCAAAAGATATCTCTGATTTTATCCAATTCGAATTTTTTGGAGAACCCAAAAAATAATTTCAATTAGAAATTGTTTACAAGACTTCAGAGATTTATGAAATCAAATACTATTACCAACATAATCGAAGGTGCGAGTTAGTCTCTTGTTTGACCGAATGTGCATAAATATATTGTCCAAGACTTTTAGATATTCTTCTATGTCTCGAGAGGAGTTTGATACTTTGTATGAGAAGTTTTGATTTGAATTAAAGATCTATGATGTTGATATATTATTTAAAGAGGGGTAAATATATTATTATGTCAGATGTCAGAAGATGGTATCATTACCCAAGAAACCGTATCATGTTAGTATGGAAGAAACCATTTCCTTATTTAGTTGGGAATATGAACATATTTCCATTTCTAATGTGAGCTTGGTGTATTATGCTCCACATAAATGAGTCTATATACAGTGGAAGAGAAGATTTAAGTTTTGCGGGTGGTGCACTAATAAATAAAAATAAAAACTCTTGAGAGAGAAAGCTTATTGCTTGTCTTGTTTTACATAGAGAAGTAAGGTATAAGATAAAATACCGACAGAAAATCGCATATCCATAGTTCCCTTTGTAAGCTGAAGGTGTTTTTTAACAAAAGATGAGTGGTTGAGTTAGTTTTATTTTGAGAAAACTTTCTTGTATAAAATTTATATATGTTGTCTGTGGATGTATGATTTTTTCATGATCCGAATCATGTTAAATCTCTTGTTGTTTGGTTGGTTTTACTTTATGTCATTATTGTTAACATTGTTTATTGAAATGGTAAATAGCTGAAGTTTATTTACTTCTTGCAGACTCTTGGTAGGTGTTAACCAATTGTTGTCATAACTTTGGCTAACAATGGCTAAGTCTTGGTCAAGGTCAAACTTTTTAGGATATTGTGATTTATATCCTAACAAAGGCGAAGCTCAATTTTCATAAAAAATAACAAATGAATAGATTATTTTGAAATGGTGGATGGATGTATTAAAAATAAAAGTATATTTTATAGTTTTATACATTCAATTGGTTAGAGAAATAAAGTTAAAGGTCTAATAAGCTCTTGTATACAGTTTTTTATAAATTATGGTTAGATTGTCAAATCAAATCCGAATGAGATAGAAATCTATCCTATATTCAACGATCGAATTATCATTTTGACATATGAAAGTCAAAATATTGCATCTGGTATAGACCCGGTAGGTTTCTTCCAAATTTGTTGCATTCCATTTAGTTGATATATTTTGTAAAACTTCATTTCATATAAGTCATACGTATAGCAAATGTGGTACAAAAGGTTTATACTTTTAAAAAATACCCAAAAGCAATCAAAACATTAAAAAACACCAAATTTTCAGTGAGACATTAAATGGGACTCGTCGTGACAACTTGAAAAAACTGGTCACAACGAGCACGAGGTTTGTTCATGCAAAAATAGTTGTTGTCGCGGTTAGAATATTATTTACTACAAAGATACATGTCTTTCAAGAAAATAATCCCTAAATTTATAAACCAAAATGAGGGTTTATATGTCCTAAACCCTAGATCATACACAAAACATATATACACAAAACATATTCATAGAAAATCATGGAAACATATCATTATTTTTACTTTAGTTTATGGTGAGAAATCGATTGCTTACTGACTCTAAACACTTCTCGAAAATACTTGGATCATATTAAATCATGTAAACACCAATTATAACATGTATCTTACTAATTCACATCTTCAATTTGTTGTTATAGATATACTTAATCGAGACACCTTAGAAGTTTGCAACAAACAACTTACATACTTAAAAATTGACTAGATACTAGTTATATAGATTCAACTATTAAATCATCTGATAACCATAAGAATTAGAAGTCCAAAGTCTATAATAGAAATAAAAAAAATAACTTGATATCATCTTCTAACTCGTCTAGATTCTATGTGGATTCTTTGCATTGGTCATATAAATATTCCACTTATATTGAAAAACTGTTCGTGGTTATTCTCCGTGAAGAAATGATTGAGAAGAAGTCTTGAAACACTTAATAAAAACACCTTAAAATGTGATTTGATTCGGAGAAAATAAAAAAATTAATATACATGTTTCTTCGAAAAAAAGTTTTAATTTGGAAATATATATAATCATGTATTTATTCAATTTAAATATTTCTTTAGGTCAAGCTTATTGAGATTTTTAGATCCAACTCAATTTTTAAACTTATGATACTCGGGTCGATAATCAACTGAATCCGTAAAACTCATCAATTTAATAGAACTTAGCCTAAATATTGTTTTCTTTTTTGAGCTTGTGATACTCATGGACGATAATCGATTGAGCCCGTAAAATCCACCAACTTAATAGAGTTTAGCCTAAATAAGTAGAGCATGATAAAGCATCCTGATATTAGCTTTCTACTATCTAGTAGTCAAAATTAAATCTTAAACGTCATTATTTTTAATAGACCAATTATGTGCAATAGCTTGAATACACCAAAACCCAAAATTCTTATATTGTTTTTTTATTTATGGTTTACAAATATAATACTGTATGGATATGGTTGGATGCGATCAAACGTGGTGCTAGCATACTTGGTGCAATTAAATATTTTGGATATATTAAGTACTAATATCATTATAAAAGTATAGTTAATGTAATTTAGATATAAAACTCAAATCATGTTATTTTTTATCTAAATTTCAAAATAAAGTTTTAAAAATTAGAAAAAATAAATGAGACAAATTCTAATTTGATGTAGTCCAGAAACTCCAAACGCAAATTTTTTTATTTTTTATTTTATTCAAATATCTTATATTATTCAAATCAAATCTAATTATATTAAAATCTAATCTTATTTTATTTTAGAATATTTATTTTATTTCCTTTTATTCTAATTTAGAGTTTTGAGAAGCTCTTATATGAAGCCTCATATGCCTTAAGTTATTTTAAGTTTTCGGAATAATATATTTTTTATCTGTGAAAATTTTAGTCTTTTTTACCCTTAGATTAGGGTTTCATAATGTTACCATTGAATTAGGGTTTCATCTATCGTTGCTTCTTATTTAATTTCCATCGCGTCATCGGTTTGGTATTAGAGCCTCAGTTCCCGCTACGGGGTAAACATATTTCTGAATCTTGATTTCATTTGATTCAAGCTCTAAATGAGAGAACAACATCTATGTTCATAAAGATCTCGAAGATCATTTGGTATGCGGGGACACACCAAGTGTTTCGATGATAATCGTATTGACTAGTTACCCGAAGGAGTTTAAATTGACTACCAATCGTCGAATCAATGTAAAACTTGCTTATCGAGATGACATCTCAGACTATGAAGAGGTTTTCAAAACCAGTTTTTTCATCAACTGCACATGGGGATGTTGCCTTCAGGCTATAAAAAAGTTTTCGAAACCAAATTTTTTCATCAACTTGATGGCTTCATTGTGACTTTAAATAAGAAACACTCGATAAGAATTTATCTTATTCTGATAAGGTCAACAATTATAATTCCCAATGTAACAATTGAAAAAAATAAAATAAAATAATTTTAGTTGTTGATGGTGATGCTACTGTGTATATGATGACGAAATCCTTGTTAACCAGGGGAGGATGATGTAGCCCAGAAATTCCAAACACAAACCTTTTTTATTTTATTTTTATTTTATTCAAATATCTTATATTATTCAAATCAAATCAAAACTAATTAAATTAATATTTGAACTTATTTTATTTTAGAATATTTATTTTATATCCTTGTATTTTAATTTAGGGTTTTGAGAAGCTCTTATATAAAGCCTCATATGCCTTAAGTTATTTTAAGTTTTTGAAATAATATATTTTTTATCTCTGAGAATTTCAGTCTTTGTTACCCTTAGATTAGGGTTTCATAATGTTACCCTTGAATTAGGGTTTCATCTATCGTTGCTAATTCTTCAATTTCCGTCGTGTCATCATAATTACTATAGATTTTTAATTTTGTAATTAAACGCACAACTAAATGTCCATTCACCATGATTGATTATTATTGGCATACCTCATTCCAAATGATATGCAATTGACTATCCAACCATCAATGATATTTAGGGCTTCCTTATTTTTTTTGTCCTGTTTCACGTGATATAAATATATTTTTCAATTCTCGATCTTTCATACTTTTGTGATTTTGTATTGTATGTTTCCTCACATCTATTTCATATTTTTTTATTGCAAAATTATTTGGGTGGTTTAATTATTTAATTTTTTTTATAAATTTTTTTGTTTGAATTTTTTTTCTATTTTTAGTTGTTTATTGAATTGTCATAGATAATTAGAATGTATAATTGGTTTTCGGTGGATATTATTATTATTATTATTATTATTTAAATTGTTTTGAATTTTATTGATTTCAATGAAATTATTACATCATGCCTTAAACTATGGGCATGTCACAATAATTAAAAAGCTTTGGAAAAAAATTAAAACTAATATTAAGATATCGTTAGACTTGAAGCAATAAGAAGAATTGATCCTCAAAAAAATAATTATGCTTACAGGCCATCCCCTTAAGCTTGCATCTTCATTTACCTTTAATCTTTTCATCCCAATTGAGCTAGCATGTACCTGCAAATATAAAACCAATTGGTCATGTGTTAACCTTCCACGCAATATTAGTAAGTAGGTCAATCGGGTATCCTAAGATACCCAAGGTTTAAACTTTCAAGATGAATGGTTGATTTTAACTGAGTTTGAGAGTTAGTTAAGTTAAAAACACAATTAGAGTTAGAGTTAGTTAGCCTATCTAGCCACCCAATTAACATCATGGTTTTACTGCCTAACAATGTGTATTATAATCATATTGGAATTAATTAGAGATCTACAAAGATAAACCAAATTACAAAGATACCAAAGAGTAATTCATGACCTAAGTATTTAATTTTAATATTAAGGAATCAATCTTAATATCTATATAAGTAATGTCATTAGTATTTTAGTGTAAGAGAACTTCTAATAAGGCTCTAGCTCCAGCTATTAAAGGATTATTTTTTGCCTATAAGGATACCATGAGCATGCAAAAGATGTCCAGTGTGATTACTAATGAGAAATCATTAGTAGGACACGAGCTATCATAATTTAATTTAAACCTGGTTCTATAAGGAGGGATCCATTTGACATAAGAGATGGTCTTTTAAGAAGATATATGATGAAAACAACCAATCATTTTAAAAGTATGTAAGTCTTCATTCCGGTGTATATTTTAACAACTAAGTACTATATAGGTTTGAAACAACAGTAATGATTCTATTAACTATATTCCTAGAAGATGACTTAATATTATTCTATTTAAGGTTGTTCATGGCAGCCCATATGGCCCAAAACATAATTTGGAGGGGAAATAACTATAATGTGTATATGATTTGATGTAGAGGTAAACAGATTGTTGATGATGTGAGTGATGCTCATATATCTGAAATTAAGGGTGCTAAAGAGGCCTGCAAATTATTACCGGACCTCCCAAGCAACATTACAATTAACAAAGACATGAGATAAGGTTTCTAAAATGTCATAATGTTGGACTTTAGAAGCTAAACTAAAGTTTATTTTCTGAATAATAGAGCTAACGGGGATAAGTCCACTGAGAATCCTCCAAAGAGTGAAAGAACACTTCTTTGGAGTGATTTCATTCCAAAGCTTCTTATGAATTAGGGAAGAAGTATTTTTATGTATGATATTATTCCAAGTATTTCTAATAGAAAATTTACCATCAACAGAAAGATTCCAAATAGTTGTATCATCGAAATTAATGTTAATGTTGAGCTTCTGAATTCTTTTAATATTAGAGTTGAGAATATTTTCATTCAACTTTATGATTCTCCAAGAGTTGTTGGTCCAAAAATCTGAAACTTTAATTTGATTATACCAATAATTGTCAACATCAGGAGTGAGAGTAATAAAAAGGGGAGAGTTTTTTTATTTATCCAGCCAAAAATCAATATTTCTACCATTGATTCTTTTAGTGACACCTTTGTGAAGAATGTCGTTATGCATATGGTATATATGAATATATAGGATGATAGATTGCATCAGAATTCGTTTACCTTCAGAAGAGAGATTTTTATTGTTCTTAATTTTGATCACTAAGATATCAAAATGGCATGAATGATAATTATGGATGAATTTTAGATGGTATTATATTTATCGTTGTTATGTTTTTATAATTAGCGTACTAGTGTTTGGAATAACTACAGTTGTCCAAAACTAAATGTTTTCTCTGGATATATTTCAGTAAAACATATGGCCAGGACTACTTCTGAACATTCTCCCCTATGTGTCACACTTACTATAAATTCTCCTAAAATCAAGACAAGTTTTAAGTTCCAAAATATGTGGCTTGATCATCTAGAGTTTTTCTCAACTCTGGAATCTTGTTGGAATCAGGATACTATTAGACATCTTATTCAGAGATTCTAGATTAAGCTTAAAAAGCTTAAAAATACTCTAAAAATATGAAACAGAGAGATCTTTGGTAATATATTTAATTTAATTTCTAACTCTGAAGACTCTGTCAAATTTCACGAACATGCATATCAAGTATCTCCTACGGATAAAAACAGGATTGAATTAAATAAGGCTAATGCTCTACACCTACAATATATAGCCAGAGAAGAAGTATATTTTTCTAAAAAATGCAACATTCAATGGTCAAGATATGGAGACAAAAATTCTAAAGTATTTCACTTGTATGTGAAAAAGAAAAGGGAGAGAAATAGAATCAACAGAATAAAAATAAATAATGTTTGGACTGAAGACCCCCAAGAAATAGAGATTTTTGCAATTTCATACTTCAAAGATCTTTTAACAGCTAACACCTACTCTCCTGACTTATCTATTATTAAATCTGTCATACCTATCATTATTACTAATTAGGGCAACTCTTACTTACTCAGCCTTCCTTCTGATAATGATATATTAGACTCTATTAATCCTCTTAACACTAACATTGTTTCAGGTATTGATGGTTTTAATACCATCTTCTATCAGAAATGTTAGACTACTATATCTAAGGATCTATACTTTGTCATAAGATCTTTTTTCAATGATTAATATGTCCATAATGGTGTTTATGCATCAACTATCTGTCTAATTCCTAAAAAGGATAATCCTAAAACTTGGAATGATTATCGTCCTATTAGTTTATGTAATGTATTCAATAGAATAATATCTAGAATTCTTAGTGAGAGAATATCTAAATTGTTTCCTAAGCTCATATCAGATGAGAAAATTGGGTTTGTCAAAGGTTGTTGTATCCAAGATATTCTTCTAATCACCAAAGAACTAGCATTTAACTTTAAAAAAAAAATAGATGAGGCAATCTAATTTTTGAACTTGAACTTTCTAAAGCCTTCGATAGAGTATCCTTTTTATCTATCAAACATATACTAACAACGTTTGGTTTCAATTACAGGTTTGTTAGACTAATTTTGAACTCTATTAATAATGCTAGATTTTCTATCATTATTAATAGAGAAGCCAAAGGATATTTAAAGCTACAAATGGTCTTAGACAAGGGGACCCTCTTTCCCCTTGTCTCTTCATCTTGACTCATGAATTCCTAATAAGAGGGTTAAAACATCTATATCTAACTCATCCTAGTTTAAGATATAAAATCCCTAGCAAGGATACCATCTCATGTTTATCTTTTGCAGATAACACAATCATTTTTGCTAATGGTTCTAAAACTAATGTACATCTATTTAACAGGTTCCTAAAGGACTTTCAAGACCTAACTAGACAACTTATTAGCAAGGAGAAATCCATCTTTATAATTCCTATCTCATCTCCTTTTAACAAAGAAAATCATCAGCAATAAAGCTTTACACTATGAATGCATAATCACCAACTTAAGAAAGAAAATTCAAGGTTGGAACCATTCTTCGCTTTCTTTTGGTGGGAGACTAACCTTGATCCAGACTGTTTTGATTGCTCTTCCCAATTATCAGCTTCAGCACTCTCAACTTCCTGGATTAACTATCGAGAGAATTAAAAGCATCTACAATCGCTTCCTTTGGAGCTCCTCAGATACACATAAATCAATACCTTGGTCTAAGTGGTAAAAAATATGCTTCCCCTATAAGGAAGGAGGACTTAATGTTAGAAAAATTGATGATATACAACAAACATATTCATGAAAATTATAGAAATAATTTAGAGAGCACACAAGATTTTGGTAAAAAATAATGCGTAATATATATTGTTCTGATGGTCACCCTATGCAGATACAGCTATCATTCAAAAGATCACAAACATGGAAGATAATATTTGAAGTCAGATCCATCGTTGAGCCTCTGGTTTATCTGGTCTATTGGACAGGGTAACTGTGACTTCTGGTTAGATAGGTGGAGACACTCTAAACCTTTGATGGACCTCACCAACAACATGAATATCTCATGGTTTACCCCAATAAGTGTTAAATCTTACTAGTCTAACAATAAATAGGACTTCAACAGGCTATAGTCTACAATCCTTCCTACAGATGTTAACTAGAATAACAAATATTTCTATAAATCCTAGTATTCCTGACAAGATTATATGGACAGCTAGCTCTTCAGGTGAATTTAACTTCAAGGACACTTGGAATACTCTAAAGACTAAAGGAAACTACTTTTCTCTGTACACAAAAATATGGAACCAAGTTGTTCCTGTTAAATTCCCATTCCTAATATGAATATTATGGACATCTATAGATACTATCCTACAGTCAAGAGGCATTGTTCTAGTGTCTAAATGCCAATTTTGTGAAAATACAGAATCAATACAACATTGTGTTATGCAATGCAACCTAGCATAGTCTGTCTGGAAGCATTATAGTGGTATATTTAACATAATTATTGGTCATCACATGACCTTTCACCATATTGTTAATATTTAGGTCAGTTCAGCTCCTGTTAAAGTTCATATCAGATCTGCTCTACCTTCTGTTATTTGTTGGACTCTTTGGCAGAACAGGAACAAGAAGAAGATGGAGAATCTAGACACTTCAGTTGAAATTGTCATCTCATATATTAATCACTATATCATAAAATTGGATATGGCTAATCTCAGGCTTAAATCACTATCTAGTCCCTCGACTATCACGTTTTCTGTCATTTAGTCCCTCGACTAAAAAATCACTGGTGAGGGTCCCTCGACTATCCCATTTTCTTTCATTTAGTCCTTCGACTTTAAAATCACCGATGAAGGTCCCTGGACTATGAAAAATCTATAAATTTTGTTCCTGAATCTAAGAAAAAAACCCCAAATCAGAGACTAAATATATAGATTTTTGCAAAGTCCAGGGATCCTCACCGGTGATTTTAAAGTCGAAGGACTAAATGAAAGAAAATGGGATAGTCGAGGGACCCTCACCGGTGATTTTTTAGTCGAGGGACTAAATAAAAGAAAACGTGATAGTCAAGGGACTATTTCCTGATTTAAGCCGCTAATCTCATCAACAGGGACTTCTAGAAAAATGACTCTAAATTGGCCTATGAGTTTGACTTCTTTCAACATTTAGCCAATAAAAGAAGTCTTAAAGCTCTACACTGGATACCTTCTACTATTTCAATATTAAAGCTAAATACATATGCTTTATGCATGCTATCTGGGGGATCTTCTGGCAGTGTTATAATTTGTGACTCTAAAGGAGATCTCAAGATTGCTATAGGAATACCTTATGGAAAACTCAATCCTTTATTCGCTGAAACTATGGCACTCCTAGAAGGGCTAATTCTCTGCAGCTTATTGAAAATATATGTTTTGGAAATAGAGACTGATTCTCTAACTCTTTTAAATATGCTACTTACTAACAAAGAGCCTTGGTTCTTACTACCTTTACTTAATTGTTGCAGGTAACTCATCACCTCAAAAATGACTATTAGTCACGTATTCAGGGAGCAAAACACAGTAGCTGTCTGGCTTGCTTGCTGGATTAATAAGTGAAAAATCAGAATTGAATATCCACATTATCAGCTGCCTAATCATCTAAAAGCCATTATACTACTGGACAGCTTGCAAATTAATATTATAATAGAATTTTATACCCCTTGAATCTAAGAAAAGATACAATATAATTTTTCAACTTACCAGAATTCTTGTTTTGCAGCTGCCTCACATCTTCAAATATTGCTTAATCTTGATCCACTTGACGTTGGACTCTCGGTCGGGATTAACATCAATAGCCAGATTGCTTCCAACACTGGAATGTAGTAGTATCTTTCCAGACTTTCATTTTTAAAGATGATCCAGTAACACTTCTGGATTATGGACTTCAGTATAAATGTCTTCTAAATGAGTTGTTTATCAGTTCACCAACAGTCGAATAGTGAACCTCTGAACTGTAAAAATTGGGGCTTCATACTTCACAACTTCAAAGATTGCTCTAATCTGATCCAATTCACGCTGGACTCTCTGTCAGGATTGACATTTTAATAGCCAGATTCCTTAATTTTTACAATTGCTTCACATCTTTAAATATTTCTCTATCTGGAACCACTTGACGTTGGACTCTCTGCCAGGATTGATTTCAATAGCCAGATCGCTTTCAACACTGGAATATATCAGCATCTCTCCAGACTGTCCATCATGAAGATGACCAAGTAACACCTCTAGATTATGGACTTTAATGTCAATGTCTTCTAAATCAGGTTCTCATTAGTTCAATAGCAGTTGAATAGTGAACCTCTGAACTACAAAAATTGGGGCTTTATGCTTCACAACTTCAAAGATTGTTCTATTCTGATCCAATTCACGCTGAACTTTCACATCAATTCTCCAGCAGTAGAATAGTGAACGTTTGAACTGCAAAAATTGAGGCTTTTGTTGGATTATTCATCTGAATTCACTTTAAAGCTTCTGACTTCTCAAATGTGATAATGAAAATGAGTCTCTGCAGCTTCTACAACCGAACTATAGCATTATCTCTCTAAACTGTCCATCATAAAGATGACTCTCCAGTAATAATTCAGGATTATGGACTTCAGTATCAACGTCTTCAAAATCAGTTGCTCAACAGTTCTCCAACAGTCGGATAGTGAACCTCTGAACTGCAAAAATTGGGACTTTTGTTGGATTTTTTATCTTCCCATTAAAGATTTTGACCCCACAATTTGGATAATAGATTGGTCTTGGTATCTTGCTAGCTCTAGAATGGGGAGCAATCATCTCAGTTCCAGACCTTTACTTAGAGAATACAAATAAAATGTACTTTCTACAACCTTCTCCAGATCTTTGTGAACTTAATCGTCGTGGTCTTGCAACATCGGTCATGAATCTATGATTTTAGATTGAAATGAAATAATTGCATGTTAATTTCTCTAGAAAAATAAAAGAGATCGACATTAAAAATTAGGGTTTCGAATCCTGTTAATTTAGATCATGTTCACCACACGATATTGTTTAGCTTTTTTTAGACCATATTCAGTAATGCAAAATATCTTTTAAATTTAATTAAACCACTGGTATATAACACGTTTGAGTTTAATAGAGCTCATACGACCATGACCATATTTTCTATACTTTGGTTTCCCCATCGTTTTCTCTATAACATAAATCTAGCCATTTAATATAACAAAAAGTAAATCACTAAAAATTGTAGAAATCAAACTTTAAATTAAGCAGGATATATTTACACAATTTTGACAAACTTTTTTCATCCTAATCTATACTTAAACAAGTAAATTGCACAGCAAAGTCAATTTTGATAAGATTATAGTGTTGTCAGTGATGTCATCCTTTTTGCCTGTGGAATCCGAAAACGACGATTTTCAAGTGCACGTGTGCGTTTGGGAATCATTATTTGAGGAAGAAAAGTAAACATATGTCATAATTAAAGGCGTACCATAAATAAATGTTGATATAAAATCTTTATTTATGAATAAATGAAAGAAGGAAAGAAAAACAAAACCTTATATTTTAACTCGTCTCCTCGAATAGAAGTTACTTTTTAGTGGATAAATCGGTTTACCTCGGTTATTTTATTGAAACTTAATAATTACTTGTCAATAAAGTTTTCTTAATGGTAAAATTAATTGTTATTAACCCATCAAAATTTTGAATATTTATTAAATTATTTTAAAAACCTTTTTGATAGATAATAATTAAGGATGGCAAATGGTTTTGGAACCGCGGTTCAAATCTGACAATCTACTTATGAACTGACGGTTTAACTGCGAAACTGACTCATTAGGACTGCAAACTGGCAGGACCGCAACCGCTAGGACCGTAAACCATTAGGACCGCATAAGGAGTAAACTGGTAGGACCGCAAACTGGCGGAACCACAACCCGCCAGGACTGTAAATTGGCACGAATGCGAAACCATGGTTTATTGGTAAATATTATAAATGTTTTATTTATTTTATAACCAAAATGTTATATTTAAAAAATATTGAGATATTGCATATTATTATAGAATTATTATTACATTTTGGTTAATATTAATTTGTTTTGGTTATTAATATTTTAAGTGTTGTAATTATTATATAGTCCAAAATTTTAAATATTACTTATGTTATTATCACATTTTGAATATTATTATTATGTTTTTAGATCTAATATTAGTAGTGTTGATTTTAATATTACAAGCCAAAACTATATCTTATCATGTTAAAATATTACAAATTTTATGGTTATAATTTTAATATTACATTTTGAATTTTATTATTGTGATTTGGTTTTAAATATTACAAGTGTTATTTATTATTTTTAAGTTATATTGTTATAATTTTAATATTACATTTTGAATATTATTATTGTGATTTGGTTTTAAATATTACAAATGTGTAAAAGATTACAAGTTATATTTTTATAATTTTAATATTAAATTTTGAATTTTATTATTGTAATTTTAATAATGATTATAAAATTATTATTACATTTTGGTCAGTATTAATTTGTTTTGGTTATCACAAACATCATTCATTACAAGTGAAAATTAGCGGAATGGTGAGTACTAGTAAGTCTACGATTTATAGGCATTTTAAAACTTAAAACAATATTTTTTTAAATATACAATAAAATACAAATCGAAACTAATTAATATCGCAAATAATAAAAACTAAATTTAGACTAATACCAACTAATACAACTAATAACAAGCAATAACAACTAACAACAACTAATAAAATTAGAATTAAAAGAACTAATTTAAATTACTATAACAATTAAATAACTTGATAAATTATACGAAGCTCTTAATTGAGCTATTATAATGTTATCCCAACGTTATTTAAGTGTTTTTATCAAATAGAAACAATTTGCGAAAAAAAAAAATCAAACAATTCCGAAAGTAGGACTACAATATGTAAAATAAGAAATTTGAGTTTTCTAGAATATTTAGAACAAGTAGAGAGATTTAGAGAGACATAGAGAGGAGTATATGAATTTATGAGTTTGGATTTCGGGTCTCCTCTATTTATAGAGGAGACCCAAACAAAATTATAAAAAACGAAAAAAAATAAATTCTGGACCATCCGGACAGATATCCGGATGGTGCGGATGTAATCTCCGGACGCCGGACCGGAAATTCGGGCCATCCGGAGATCTGTTCGGATGGCCCGGACTTTTGAATTTTTTTTTTTAGAATTTTTTATAGAATTTTTTTTAACAACTATGTTTCAAGAAGTGTTTGTTTTGTTTCTTTTGTTATTAAATGTTATTTAAATCACTTTCACTTTCAATTTTTATTTTGTTATTTACAAGTAATTTAAGTTTATGCATATAATTATACAATTCTAAAAAATTTAAATTTAAACTTCTAATATTGAATAGTTCGAAAATACAATAAACTATACAATTCATCTAACCATAAACACTTCAAGCTTGAAAGAATCTAAAGAATCACCTAATAATTTAAAATTAGAATACAATTATATGTCTAATAGGTATATATTATTTAATATATACATAATATTAAATATAACATCTTAAATATCTAGTATGTTCAAACAATATACAAATCATTTTACAATTATATTGTTTAAGATATCTTGTTTAAGACAATCAAATTTTTATTTTTATATTTTTACAATTATTGAAAGTTGTAATCTATATTTTTACAATTATTGAAAGTTGTAATCAAAATACAAGTAGATGTATATATTTTATTTAATATCTACATAATATTAAATAAAATATCTTAAATACATAAATATAAATATATAATCAAACGTATCAAAATCAAATTACAATTATTATTTTAGAAAGTAATTGATTGATTATAAAATTTCGATTAAAATGATAACATATTTAAATTAAAATATATGAAATAGCATAATTAACTCGTGTATATGGTACATATCTCAATTATTGAAATTAGATTCAATTAACACTTACAAATTAATTTTAAATAACATTATAATATATTCTGATAATCAGTTCTTAAATGGTTTGGCTGGTGGTTTGAACTGATAAACGGTTCTTAAATGGTTTGTCTAGTGGTTTGAACTGACGGTTTAACTGCGAAACTGGTCCATTAAGACTGCAAACTGGCAGGACCGCAATCCACTAGGACCGCGTAAAGAGGACATGACCGCAACCCGCGAGAACCGCAACCCGTGGTTCTGATTTAAACGATTCCGATGGTTCGCGGTTGAGACCGTTTGCCACCCCTAATAATAATAATAAACAATCTTAAAATTCCAATCATGTAACAATACATAATCACCTGAATAAAGAGAACGAATATATATATATATATATTAAACTATGTACATATATAAAATCATCATTTATTGTTAAATTTTTTTATATTATTTTTAACAAGGTTTATCCGATCTAGCTGTAGATTTCTAAACACGTTTTGAAAAAAAATATTCCATGAAATACAATCTTTTAAAACATGTTTTAAAATTGTTCTAAAATAAAATATTAGATAAAATATAGGCTATATTTATGAGTGTTTTATTAGGTATATCGAATATTAAAAAAAAAATAGTGAGTTGTAGAATGTTTAATCTTTATTAAATACATAAAAAATTAGTTATTCTAATTAAATTTTGATTTTTAATAAATAAAACAACTTTATTATAAGTAAAGAAATAAAAAAAATCAGTGATCTTCATCCATTCTAACATTTTTTTTTGAATTGTAAATTCTTATCGTCATTTTGATTTTACCGCTAACAGAGTTTCGTCACTCTAGACTTGATTTATTTTTATTATTTTATAAACTTCTAAATTCTTGGTTATTGAAAGATTTAATTTATTTAATTATAACAAAATTATATATATATATATATACACGCAATTTTGGTTATTTTAATGTTAGTGTACTGTTTATTTGTTAAAATTTGCATTAAAAAAATGATTAAATACATTTCCTTACAATGGTAATGCTTGTTTTCGTTGTTCGGTTTTGTGTTTGAATTTTTTATTTGACAGAATTAGCTTTACATATTTACTTTAAGTTGAGAGCGATCTGAATATTTATTTACCTTCCATTATCCTACAAATACTAGTTTGATCTGACGTTTATATATTTAATCTTTGACCATAAAAGTCTAGTGGATTTAGATTTATTAATTTGATTCATTCTTGCACTAGTTCACCATAACCATATCAATCTAAACTTTTTTTCTCTTTAAGTAATATCGTTTGAAAATTTTGGCTAGAACCTGAGGTAGTTTATGATTCATTAGCTTAGTAGCAGTAGTGTGTTATGACTGACCTAATATCATTTACATTTCATCTATTATTTTTAGAAATTACATGCATCATATTTTAACTAAGTTATATTTGTTGTTTATTTTGTCAAATTGTTACCTCTCATTGTTTTTTTACTAAAAAATGTAATAAACATCATCTTACTTTCGTAGGATCAAATAAACTATTTCTAGTTATGGTAGTGATTTTGTAAATAGTTGTTGGGTTACTATACAAGTTTTTTCTCATACTTCTGAACCTTAAGTTGGTGAATCTGAGACCCATAGAAATCAGATGAGTCGCTTTATGACCTAAAAACATCAAACCTGTATGCTTTATAAATGTTCTTATTTTGTATATTATGTTTATATTTACGCGACAAATAGTCTGATTTTGTTGAACTTGGATTTTTTTATTACCTTCATCCAACTTAATGTTTTAAAGTCTATTAGAGTGAATCCTACTTTGCATTAAGTCTTTTTGTATAGCTGTGACATTTCATACATTTTGGAATTGTATGTGTTTCAACATAAAATATTGAAAATTTGTTGCAAATATGTCGTGAATTTCAACATGGGACTGGCTAAAAGAAAGTCGAATAAGTAGTGTAATTACTTTTCTAAGTTTCTGACTAGAAGACTGTGAGATACATGATTTTCTTAGTGACTCTTGTAGCGATGAGAGTGAGAACGAAAAGTTATAAAGATGTGATTCATCTTCCTCCGAGGAAGGAGGGTTCAATCAAGATACTATTTCTAATGTTAGTGATAGATTATGATACTTATAGTTTTAGTTCTTTGAAAAATCAACACCTTATGGAAGAAATCCTCTAATGGATAAAATACGCTTAGAAAAATTAGAATTCGATGAGTTGTTCTATGTTAAAACTTTTTGTTTCCCTTGCATTAAGTTATTGATGAGTTATTCTTAGATCAATGGATTAACTTGAAGATATCCAGGTTTTATGTCATTAAGGAGCATAGATTTATCTCTAGGTAGTTGGATAGTACTTTCTTGGTATTTTGCAATCCCTCTCTCGTTACATAGGCAATAAAAATATGGTCTTAAATTTAATGCCAAATAAATCAAGTATTTGTACGTATGGGTATATTTAAAATAATAAACAATAACACTTCAATCATTTTGGGGTTATAAATGACAACACTTCAAAATGATTGAAGTGTTATTGTTATAAAATATAGTTTTATCCTCGAAGTGTTTGGATCTTATAATAGTATATTTTCCCTAAAGTTTAAGAAAGAGCTCTGGTTGCTAATGTATGACTATTGAAAGTTTATTATACTCTATAACTCATTAGTTAAACTGTTTAGTATTAGTTCTAATTGTGATCACATTTCAGGTACTCAATCTACCACATTCTAATGGGAAGAACCATAAAAGAATTGTTCACATGTTTCTTCACTTATCACACCCTATCTTCTTTTTTCAAAGGTATTCTTTATTTTAAGGCCACTTATTTATTATTATTTATTGTTGATTATTTGAAAACATTACTTTATATGTGCATCTGATGTTCATTGGTTAAAACGTATACATTTTTGTAGTACTTGAAGATATAAAAAAATGATGTTATTCACGAATGTGGTGAAGGAATAAAAGGAAAAAGGAATGAAAGTATTTCCCTACCTCAGACCACCTATAAAATATTTAGGGATAATAGTCTTATTACTGTTATTCTTAATAGAGTAACAGTCTTATTATTGTTATTCTTAATATGAGTAACACTCAACTTTGAGGAACTTTTTTTATAAAAAATGAGTAGTATGATTAATTTTTGTTAATCGAAATACCTAGCAATAACATTATTATTACTGTTATTTTTAATAGAGTAACAATCTTATTTTTAATAGAGTAACCGTCTTATTAACGATATTCCTAATATGAGTAACATGATTATTTTGTACTTTTGAATGAATGATAAGATTTATTTTTGTTAATCTAAACAACTGAAAAAGTTATTTTAAAAAAATGTGAATAATATTATTGATTTTCGTTAATTAAAAGACCTAAGAATAACAGTTTTATTATTGTTATTCTTAATACAATAAGAGTATTACTATATTCCTAGTACGAGTAATATGGTTTATTTTTATATTTATAAAATTATTTTTGTTAATTTAGACTAACGGAAAAAAAATATTTATAAAAAATGAATAACTTGATTGATTTCCATTATAAATAACATTCTTATTACGATATTCTTAAAAAATGAATAACATTATGGTGGTAAGGATGTTTATGGTAATCTTAATGGTGGTCGTGATGGTTTTAGTGGTGGTCATAGTGGTGGTCGTAGTGGTGGTTATGGTCATGATAGTGGTCGTGGTAATTTGTGGTGGTCGTGGTAGTGGTCGTGGTGGTGGTGGTAGTAGTGATGGTCGTAATGGTAGTGATCGTGGTGGTGCTGGTCGTGGTGGTCATCGTGGTGGTTGTGTTTATTTTTATGACGGTGATCGTGGTGGTGTTGGTCGTGGTGGTTGTGTTTGTTTTTGTGACGGTGACCGTTGTGGTGGTATTTGTGGTTATTGTTGTGGTGGTGGTAGTCGTGGTGGTCATTTTGGTCATGATGATGATTTTGGTGGTGGTTGTGGTGATGGTGGTCGTCTTGGTGGTATTGTGGTTGCGGTGGTGGTGGTAGTCGTGGTGGTGAGTTAAACGTGATTGTGTTTTAAAAATGAATGAGATGATTAGACGTGTTTTTTAATTGCATGGATTCTTTTCTAGTTCCAACACTTCTATATACTTGTGGGAATTATAAAACTTTGATATACGTAACAAGTATTTTGAAATATTTGGTGTATCCTTTAGGAACTCACCCTATTTTATGTTTATTCTGTTAGATCTCTCACAAAACACTAACTTTCTCTTTCTTTCTCATTTAGTTAATATCATTGTCCAAAACACTAACTACCTTTTTTCTCTCTCGTTTTTTCTTTTCTCTCTCCTTTTACTCCCATAATTAATTTAATTAATCTATTTATCCAAAGCATTAACTTTATCTTTCTCTCTTATTTTTATCTTTTCGTCTAAATATATTTTAAAAATGTTGTTTTGATACAGTAACTAAAAACAATTGTTCAAAAAATGGTGCATGTATGATAAATCATAACTGACTTCACAAAATTGTATCTTCTATATGACAACACCTAACCGACTTCACAAAATTGTATCTTTATATGACAACACCGAGAAATCGTTGGGCAATTAAAATAACAACAAGATTGTAAAAACAAACGTTAACCCAATTCAAAAAATTCAAATTTATTAACAAACTAATATCTTTCTCTCTCCCACGCTAAAAACAAACTATAACCTAGCTCACAAAATAATTGTCTTTCTCTCTCTACCTCTCGTAACCCAATTCAAAAAATTCAAATTTACTAACACATTTATAAAAAAAATCAAATTGGAACAAAAACAATTATATAAATTAAAAAAGGAGAAAATCTCAAAAAGTGAAAATTAAGATTAGTAATAAAGTAATATAGTAATAGATTGATGAACCTAGTGAGTTTCCATATGAAGTGTTTTATTATATATATATATATAGTATTTTATTTTATTAGTAATACATAAGGTATGAACAAAGAGTCCATGTTAGACTCAACAAATATTATTTAATTGTGGATATAATGATTCTTGATATTAGGAAATAATAATTATATAATAATAAATATAATATTTATTAATATAATATTTGTGGACGATAAGAGCACATAATTATTATTATTTTTAGTACATAGTCTACGAGATATTTGTTTGCTAAAGACATTTGGCTTTAAAAAAACATTTGTTGTGAACTAAGTACGACTAACATAAATATTAAAAGGTTTATGGATTACAACAAACAATCACAACAATAAATAGCAAAAAACATCCAATCAAGTAGAGTCCCAACAATCCAAAAAACTAAAACAGTGATAAAACATATGCAGAAAAACAAGTTAAGTAAGTTGTGAAGGGACAATAAGGGCGAGAGGTTTATGCCGGCCAAGTGACCTTGGTGTCCAAAAGTGTCCAAAAGTGTGACAAATGTCTGAAAATAAGTGATATGAAACCGTTGATGCAAAAGAGATATGGGTGATTTTTTATTTCTCTACTTATCTTTATACATGGTAAACAACAATGTTATATCAAGCGCACCAAATAATTTAGTGGTACACTATCGAAGCTTAAACTAGTTTTCTCTAGATTGTTCTTTGAAAAGAAGCTCATCTGCCCAGCTAAGGAAAATAAAGAAGGAAGCTTCAATTTTGGAAAATACGAGATTAATGTTAAAAGATCAAAAGAAAGATTGCACTAAATAAAAAACAAATTCATATTTACAGTGGTGGCGTGTCTACTAAAGTTGCTAAAATCCTTACGCTTCAGAAGACGAATTTCGTTTTAGAGCCGAGCAAGCTTAAAATAAATGGTATCCATCACATAAACATTAGAAAATTTCAACTAGAACAGATAATATTTTTTTATTATGGGGACATGGAACCCAAATTGAAGGTGATGGTGGCATGATCAGATGCGCAAATTACCATAGTAGATAAAACACGTGCATAAAAAATAGTCATATTCATTGTTTACAAAAGTAAAATCAATTTTGATGTACTCAAGCTATTTAACTATTTATTAGACCAGGAAAATTAATAACATGATGTCCGGAGATCATTGAGTTCACGTTGATAAAATCATATATTAAAGTCTTCAATGGAAGCATTCAATAAGTTGGAGAATCCAGTATATTCCTCTGATTTATTAATGATGTTAAAAAGCTACGATAATGATCCAACAAATATCTAGATATGAATTTGACATCCAACCATAAAAAATAAAATCAAATGTACCATTATATATAATACATATATGAGGGTCTCGTTATCTAATGTGAACAACCAATTCAGCCATGATCAGGAAGAAAAATAGAAAATGGTGGATCTGTAGATTTGTAAATGTGTGGGGACTTCGTAAACCTTAACAAGGCATGTACGAGGAACCCTTTTTCTCCACTGATGATTGACCATCTTGTATATGCAATATTTATGAACGAAATGTTATATTTTATAGATGTATTCTTTGATTTTTAAATACAAATGTAAGGAGAAGATGAAGAGCATACAACCTTACATAACATACGAAATGCTACACTGTTACGAATTAATGCATTTTGAATTTAAAAATATCGAAAAATTTATCAATTACTTTTTAGCAATATGTTCACAAATTAGAAGACTGTATACAAACATATATTAAGGACATGCTAGTTACCAGTATTCACGAGGACGATCATCTAGCTGACTTGACGGATACCTTCACAAATTTTAAAAGAGTTAATCTCAAGTTAAATCTAAACAAGTGTATCTTTGGAGTAAGTTTAGACAAAATATTGAGCTGTATGGTTAGATAAAAAGGAATAAAAGTGAATCCCGCTACAAATTATGACCAAAAGAATAGTTGCACTAAACAGATTCTTATCAAGATATTTAAATAAATACCTACCATTTTATAATTGTTCAGAGAAGTAGGGAAGTTCAAATAAACTCCAACATGCGATGAAGCTTTTAATAATATAAATAAATTCATCACTTCTTGTTGGTGTTAACAAAACCTCAGCTAGGATAATATTTAAACTTTTATTTTACATTATCATATTACACAGTCACACAGTACTAATCAGGGCGGAATGGAGAAAATCTAAAACAATATACTATGTAAGTAGCCATTTATTACCAGCTAAACTAGATACTTATAATTAGAAAAAACTTTCTTTGGCATTGGTAATACAAAAAAAGAAGAAGGTTGTACTTCTAAATTCATACAATGATAGTCCACACTTATTCCATTTTAGAAACATGATACAAAAACTAAATGTACCTAGAAGACTGATTAACTAGTATATAGAACTAGAAGACTATGATATCCCCTTTGAACCAAGAACAACAATCCAAACCCATACTTTTGTAGATTTTTGGTAGAGTTTTCGTCCAAAAGACCACTACTTACAAATGACCAGTCTCATAGTATATTGAAAGTTATAACTGATGGAGGAAGTAAAAAATCAAGGCTCAAGAGCAAAAATCCAGCTCATATCACCAATAGAAGATATCATAAGTTAATCCATCAAGTTATCTTTTCAACCTTAAACAACAAAGCAGAGTACAAAATCGTGATTGCGAGATTTTGGCTAACCAAATGTATGGGGCCAAAAGAGTGCAACTACTCATAGATTCATAACTTATTATCAACCAAGAATTAGGACAAACTGAAGCTAAAAAATAAAAAATTATCAAATGCTTAAAAGAACTTCCGCTCAAAGTTTTCCAATTTGAGAAATTTAAATTTGAACAAATCCTAAGATCTGAAAACATAATTGTTGATGCGCTATCATCTTCTACATGTACATATTCGGCCCCATGAGTAATATTTCAAGAAAAACCATCTATTATATTACCTAATAAGTTTATATCAATATTTAAATCTACATAAGTAATTGTAATATAAGAAGAAGAAGAAGAAGAAGATTGGATAACTCCAAGTAATAAATACATCATTGAAAAAAATACTCCACGAAGATAAAATTGAAACAAGAAAAATAAAATGATGTCGACAAGATTTATATGGGTATTATACACATTATAAAAAATAGTACTAACCAAACCATTACTTTGGTTCTTAGGCCCTGATGAAACAACACTTATCGTAGAAGAATTACAAGTAAAGAATGAAGTGCTCAGTGTGGCTACAATGTACTTCATCGTTTTTAGGGTTTTATTGGCCCATAGTAATAAAAATATTAAGAAAAAGTTCTGGCAGTATGACACATGCCAACGAGACTCTAACTTCATACAAGTCTCGACTACTCCAACTCCATACAAGTCTCGTCAAGAAACAATATCAGCAGCAATCCCATTTTATAGATGATGCTTAGATATTGTTTCTCCCCTACTAAACGCTTTGAGGAAACATTTTTTTACTAGTTTCCATAAATTAAACATAACCCTTAATAAACATCATGACAAAATAAGTCATCATTTTCCTAAATCTAAGTATATGATACATGTATGAAACTACAAGTGTCATTAAAATAACTAATGAAACCCAATTCTAAAATGACAAACTCACAAGGTTCTACGCTAAAAAGGGATAAAACAAATTTTATCTTTCTATTTCCATTCACAATCTAATGGCGAGGTGAAGGTAACCAATAGGAAAATTACGAATATTATCAAGAAAATATTGGAAAAAAGTTATATGAACTTCGCTGGAGTTTTTCAAGAAGTCTTATGGTTAAACATAATTACGCCTAGATTAACAACGGAAAAAACACCATTCGTCATAGTGTACGAAATTAAGGTCGTCATACCAGCTGAAATATGTATGCATTCTCATAAAATCACAATATATGACAAAAATAATAATAAAGTAGTCATGAGGGCTAAGTTAGATATAATTGATGAAAGAAGGGTCAACACACATTTAATTAGAATATTACAAGGCCTTAATAATAAACATATACATCTATAAGGCTTTACAAAGATTTTTTTTGCATTCAAAATAATAAAAAAAGTCGAAAAACTTGCCCTAAATTGAGAAGTTCATTTATGACTGAAGCTAAATTAAAGCCATGAACTTAAATATTATTGGATAAAGAATGAAACCAAATATAACACCCTGGAACATAGAGCATCTGAAATTTTATCATAGTTCTAAAGACTTTGGATTGTAGTTTAATTATTACTTTTTATACATACGTTAATTAAACCATTAAGATATACCCTTTCCTACCTCGGTGGCACGAGAAGTTTTTAAAGAGAAATTTAACATTAATAAAACGTATATCTTGCCAAAACATCAAGTTTCATTATACTTATAAAATAAAAAGTACATTTATAGGTGTCAAAAGCAAACATGCCAATAATATGACGATTCCAATATGAACGCTAAAGAATTTATGAAGTCTCCAAAAAAAAGTTTAGGACAACTAAAAAAGTAATCCTCAGCGACTACGCAATCTTCAATCAAAGTTGATCATTTCAAAAGAAAAAAGTGCGTTCAATCAAAATGTTTAGACAAAAACACAAAATACAAAATTAATCATCAAACAAGATTCCAAGTACTAATACTCTAAAATATATGATACTTGGTTCAAATATGCCCTCATTATAAAAGTCTAACAAAAAAATCAAGGTTGAATATTTTCAATAGAAAGAACTACATCTTTGAGTGAACCAGTACCAACTTCACTTAAATGATGTGTTCCGATGTTAGTGGTTTGAGCACTACTACCTTCGGCCAGATTCAAATCCAAAGCATTTAAAACATCATTATATCTTTTATTATCAAGATTTTTTAATTAAATTTCAAATACAAGCACCTTTTTAATAAAGCTTGATAAAGAATGCGAGTTAGAAAAATTATCACTCCATTATAAGTATTTAATTCATTCTTTTTCAGGAACGTAATATTGTAAGTGGTCTAAGTTCAAATCACGATATTTTTTATGAAAATAAAGAACCAACAATGAGCTAGATTTCACTACGGTTACACGATCAACTACAGTCATCTTATTGATAGAACACAACATCTTTAGTCATGTCCAATCGTTATTTAATTAGATATTCTTAAAGAAAGCTCACTTTGGCTTCCTAAGCATGCAATTTATCCCGTAGTTTTGATCTCTCAAATACAAATTGACACGTAATATTAATAAAATATTTATCTACAAAACAACAAAGATCTCAAATAAAGTTCAACCAGACATTAAATGCATTCAATTTCTTATTTTATTCAAAAAGCATATCATCTTGAGTATAAACAATGTTCCTAAAAATGACCATATTTCCAGTTAGCATAAATTTTCACATTCCTATGAATTAGTGCACTACCTAATTGAGAAAAAATGAAGGGTTTGTTCAAAAGTTCATCAGACAATTGAAATTTAACTTTAGTCTTTATCTGCAACTCAGACTTCAGAATTTTTTTGGCATCAATCATATTTCAAGCTTTTCCTTTAGATCCCTCTCACTTTTAATTTTATTTTAACGATTAGGTTTAAAATCTTAGCGTTCTTCAAATGCTTCGGAAACACCTTCAAAATTATCCCATAAATTAGAAATTTAATTGATATGTTAAGCATTATATTGATACAACATAGCCAGTCCATTAAGGATAATATACAAACATTAAACAACAAAAAATAAAATGATTGACCGTTATTATACTCAAAGCAAAGTAAGCTACAAAATTCAGAATTTACCTAAACTCTCAAATTTAAGTGTTTATTAGCCATTTCCAAAATACAAAGTTGGGTTAGAAGCTACCTTTGGTTGGCTAGATAAATAATTAGTTTCTTATGTTAGGAATTTTATCTAAGGAAAAATATTTGATCTTGGTACAATTGTAGTTTCGGCTTAAAATGAGGACATATGTCAAACAAGCCATCACAAGGGTCTACAAGATTAGTTTTGTTATCATAAGCACTTGGAACATCATATATTTTTGCAATAACTTTGGTGGTATGAGATTCAAAAAGATAATTAACATCATCCATAACAGGTTTATGAGCTATTGAAGAGTTAACACCAACTTTAGTAGTAGTAATTACGTCTTCTATGGGCCTTACTTCTATATTTACTGATTTAATAACATAAGCAATCACTAATTTTGTAGATTCATTTGTCACAACATAACTTGTTAGAGAAGCTTTAATAATAGGTTCATCAACAATAAGATTGGTAAGTTTTATATGTGAAGGCTTTGTGAGTTAAAAGTACTTTCAGACCTACTCATTTGACGCTTTATGTGCAACAATTCCTCACGTTGTTGTTCAACAATCTTTTTACCCTCAAAATTTTATCTCTCATAACATAAAATTTAGGCTCCAAGATAAATTAAAATAGAATCATTTTGCTTTTCTTAATACAATAATGTATTTTTTCATGCACTGAGTACCATCGTTAGATACTGTAATTCATTTAGAGGGGTGATAAGTAAGGTCATGCATATTTAATAGTTCATGTTCGGTAATTGTCTCATCCAAATAAACCCACCTGGAAGTAATCTGACTTACAGTTGCAGTTGCACGAGTTGAAGACTAAAAAATAGTTAATTTAACAACAACAAAAGAAATTAAAATATTTGAGGGCTAAAATTCTAAAGAAGTCCAACTATAAAAGTATTATGATAACTACAACAACATGAGGAACTATAGTCTTCCTCTCATAACTATTTTTTGTGGTAACATTAACATTCGGGAAATATCTACCTCCGATAACCAAAATTTTCAAACACTTCGCTAAAGGCATATTGTCCTCTTTAGTTTTAGATCAATCTTCTACATCAGTTGAACAAGGGTTTTTTCTTTTTACCCAAAAATAAAACATCCATAACAATTGATTTATGATAAACGTGCACTTTAATTTCAACCTTTTTTAGTCATGTAATTTACAATAGAAAATTTCTTGACAACCGTATATTTAGTATATGTGCTCAACTTTATTCCTAGATAGTGTTTTTCCATATTCTTCTTCCTCGAAGATTCAAACCAAATAATTACCACAAATGTCAATAATTAACCTAAATCAACTACCAATAAATTATTTGGAAACCATACTAGATTAAAAAGAATAATAAAAGATAAAATTCTCATTCACTAGCCTAAGATATTTCATACGCAAGTTCTTCCCTTTTAAAGTCATCAAGCTGATAATCAATACTGATTAATTGGGAACCCAACTAAGATAATCTAAGTTAGAATATTACCAAGATACATAAAAATAAAAGCAGTAAATATTACATAAAATGATAAAAGAATATATAACAACTTACCGTTAGAAAGCTAAGTTTGGTGCAACGAATGCCTTGTTTCTTTCAAACGAGTCTCTAACTTTTTGGAGATATTTAAAAATTTATTATTCCATAACTTGCTATAGTTTTTAAGATAATGAAGAAATTTAACACATTTATCCATCAAGAAATAAAAGAACTGATTTGTATTTTAGCCAAAGACTTTGACCTTCGTAAGACTTATTAATGTGTTACAATACGGGCTTAACCTGTGTTGATATTGATATTGATTGCAAAATTTTGTTTGACTCTTTAGCTAATGGTTATGCTCCTTGGTTCTTACATCATTTAGTCACTTGTTGTTGAAAATATTCTTACTCCAACCATGTCCTTAGGGATTATCTATAGAGAGCAAAACCTAGCAGCTGATTGGCTTGCTAAGTATGCTCTTAAAGAGAAGAAAAAATTCAATTTATCTAAAACTGGTTCTCTTTCTCAATTAAGAGAAATTATTTTCTTGGAAATTTTACAAATTGGCTACTTAAAGCTGAAAATTAAACTTAAGTTTTCCCCTTTTCAATGTGTTTTGGTATCTTATACATGTCAATGCTACTAATTTATGTAAGGAGACATAAAAAACCTGACCTACCCTTTTTATATCTTAATTTACAGGTATAGATCAAAGTACATTTAAATACGGCTCAATATCCAGGATGGTCCCCATGATGCTCTTCATTAAGCTTTTTTAGTTCAAGAGCTAAATATTGCTCTTCAAATTGTTTTGAGACCGATTTGGGTCCAAATTGTAATATTTAAGCTGCATCTTTGTAAATATCTACTTTATTCCTATATAACTCATGCTTCATTAGCATTTTAATAAAGCTTCCTCTAAAAAATTACATAAAAACGTTGACAAACCCTTTGTAACAAGATTATGGCCAAAATAAAAAATCCTTCTGGATTTGGGCCCAAATGGACTAAGAGAAATCCTAGTTACGCTAAAGAATATTAATAGGTCTAGAATAAGGGGAAATCGAAAACCCATGTCAAGAAAGTAAGTTGAAAAACAACTTTGTCTTTATACGCGTGAAAATAAGTTTTCCCAATATCATGAAATCGAACGATTACGTCCTCAATAATTACCCAATCTTTAAGCTTTCTAATATAATGACTCTTGAGAAATAAGAGTACTAATAATCCTTTATACTTCTCATTTAGGATTCGTCTAAAGAAGTCTTCACACATATTGGTGTACTTTTGTGATTATAAGAATCAGGGTTGATGATACCTCCGGATGAAGAAAGATTCATTCGATAAAGCGAAGAATGAGCGGGAGCAGTGACCCATAGTGGAATGACAACCTTAAGTGACTTTTATTTTTTCACTAAAGTTTTTTTGGCATCTCAAGTCTGAAAAATTGCACAAATGATTCGAGAAATGTCTTCCTCATAATGACTAGGAGAAGAAGTGCCAAACGAAGCACTACTATTTTTTGTTTGACTATATGAATAATTAATCTCTTGATTTTTTCGATCCATTTATAAAATATAATAATTTGTTTCTAGAAGAAGAATGAGAAGATACAAATATAAACTATATATAAAGAGGTCATAAATTTTGATTCAACAATGGTGAAAGAAGGAAAAATGAAATTAAATGAAAGAAAATGGTACTTGTACTCAAAGGTAAAACAATCTTAACCCTTAATTTTGTGAATATAATATTGATCAGATTTGTTTGGACATAAGCTGGAATTGAGGCACTTAAAGGATTGGGATGATATAAGATGAACGTATGCATGCGTGGAATTATAAAATAAAATTTAACCCATGTGTCAGTATTGTTCATCTTTCAACCACCCGCCAGCATAATCATAATAGACCCTTTAATTTTAGCAATATTTTTATAACACGACAATGATTTAATAGTAGATGTTTCCAACCAAAAAGCTTAGTTTCTAACTTTCCTTTCATTCATACAAACTCATCCAATAATAGAAATATGAGATAAAAGTTTTGACTATTTGAAATTTTATCAGCCATTCATTCATCATTCGCCAAAGAATATGAGAGGTACTTAAACACTTTCAATAAAATCTCAGCCAAAAATAAAAACGGATACAACATCGGCTACCCAAAATTCCTAGAGCGGTATTAAATATTTGGTTCGTTTTATTAGCCCTTCAATTCTTCACCAAAATATTGGAGGTACTTAACCATCTCCGGTCAAACAATTTGGAGCATTAAAAAATAATTAGAAAAAATTGATCAAGTAAAATGGTTAATAAAGCTCTAGTACTCACTAATTGTTGGTTATTTTTTTTCATTCGAATAAATAATTTTTTATTTAAATGAAGTTTTAGTTGGAGAAAAGTTTTTAATGAGGCGTAAGCATATTTTTTTAAACCAGATTAGAGACATATCTCAAATAAAAATTTGGTTAAAGCGAACCTAATAAGTCAAAATAAGAAGACCTTAATATGCGTAAGGGTCTAGAAGAAGATGGTTGTTACAATTATTTCGATAGTTTAACGATAATAATTTTTCTCATATAAAAATAAAAAAGTTAAATCTTCGGTAGTAAACAAAGTTATGATAACAAGATTTGAAAAAACCAATCAATGTCCCAGACAAACAAATAATATACATTTTTTGATACTCTTGTAAGTGTTAGAGATCTAATGTTAAATGCATAAATAGTTTGGTGTATTAAAGCTTATGATCCATTTTCTATATAATTTGATTAAATGTCTACATAAATTGTAAAAATATCGGTATATAAAACATATTATTTAAATACAATGGTAGATTATCAATAACCACCGACTAAATTTATAAGTACTAATAACCGTTCGGATTTCCAACAATCCTCCGATATAAAAAAAAACCATGAACTTTCACTTTCTACTTCACATTCATGAACCCTCTCTCTCTCAAATTGAAATTTATAAATCTCTAACGTTGTAGATTTCTAAAATAAATTTCAATGGATTCTCGAGCATTTCAACACAAAGCAACTGCTAAATCAGGTTTTAACAAACAAATTACTTTATTTCATATTAAATTTTTTAATTATTGTGTTCGAAAAAAGCATCACCTAAAAAATTTTCGTGTTTGGGTTTGATGATATGTATGTATTTTTGCGTAATAAAAAATACAGGTAGTAACTTAAGAACCACTAGTGTACTTGTTTAAAGGTTTTAATTATTATTTTTCTTTTTACACAACCGAGTTGAAAGTATTTATGCACTTAAATTAGAATAAAGTTTCCAGAACTAGTTTCCATTTTGTTTTTCAAAACTAAAACATTTTTTTGCAACAAAACTGAATGTATTTATGCACCCAACTTACAGTAAGTTTCCCAACATATTTTCTATTTTATTTTTGAAACATAAATGACATTTTTTCAACCGAAATTCACCTATTTACACACCCAATTTATAGTAAGTTTCCAAACCAACTTTCTATTTTATTTTTAAAGATAAATAAGACCTTTTATGAAACCAAATTGCACATATTTATGCACCTACCTCACAACCAAATTCAAGACTCACTTTCTATATGTTTTTTTTAAACATAAAAACATTTTTTCTAACCCAATTACACATATTTACGAACCAAACTAACAATTAGTTACAATACTAATATACACGTATCTTGACTTTGAAATGGGGATAAAAAATAATCAAAAGAATAAGTATTTTTCACATCACAAATTCCAAATGGATTTCATCCTGTAGAAAATAAAATAAAGAATCTTCAGAATAAAATCAAGAATTTGAAGAAACAATAACATCGGGTAACTTTAGTTTTTTTCTTCCAACAAAAAAATTAATTCCGCACTTATTTTACTCACAATTACGTAACACATTAACACGTAATTATGCAGTCATGCTTTAACATATCTAAAAATGTATTTTCACAACATAACGCAACCATACTTTGATATACCTTTATCTTTTTTGTATATTTCACACAGAAGTTATGGATTTAGGCGAATATGTCATTAAAAAATTAGAAATAGAAGTGAAGGAACATATAAAAAAAGTGGAAGAATCAATTTCTATTCTTAAAAATCATGTCAAAAAATTTAAAATTTAAAATTAATATATTTTAATAACTATTTACAAGGGACATGCGAATCAGCACTTGACTTACGAGGAAGTACCCGCGTGACTAGGGACCTGTGAATAGCACATATACGCATAGGAGTGGCAGTTGATACTCCTGGGATAGGGCCTGCAACTGTCATTTTTGGATACGTCATTGGAGTTGTTATGGCAGTATCTCATCCATAAGGCCTTGGTGAAAGGGCTTTCTCTAGATGTAGTGTGTGTTGATGGGCTTCAGACACATTCACAGGGTCGAACATGTTCAGCTGGTCCTGAAAGCGCTGTCTCATCTCACGTATGTAACGAGAAACTAATTGATCCGTTGAATCAACAATATCGACACAGTTGTGTAGCTTGAAAAAATCGTTAGTGTATTCTTCAACAGTCCTTGACCTTTGTTAAAGGTTTTGGAACTGTTGATAAATTATACGCGCATAGTTGTAAGGTAAAAACACAACCCTCAAGTGCTTCACAAATTTAGCCCAAGTTGTTATTTTTGGCTTACCTTGCCTTGATCTGGTCTACTTGAGTTGCTGGCACCAAGATGCAGCTTGACCTCAGAACTTAGTTGCAGCCAACTGTACCCGTTTTGCATTAGGAACCTTCTTGAAATCAAGGACTTCTTCAACTGAGGCGATCAAATCTAAAAACTCCTCAGGTTTTGAACCTCCTTGGAAATCTGGGATCTCAAGTCTGAATCCAGATTCCCACCAGTTGTTGGCATTCTGATCGGTATCTCTCGATGGCGGCTGCTCAAAGACTTGTTCACGGCAGTCTTGTGGTTAATATTGACCCCTACCTTATTCTCTTCGAGGAGAAAACAGATTCTGCTCGCGGTCGGCCTCTCTCTCAGATGCTAATGGCTGGTTGCTCGAACCTGCAGCTCGAAATCTGTTGGTTTGGTTGTTCAACAACATGCGTAATGCTTCATATACGTCTCTCATCTGGTTTTCCAACGAGTGCATCTGTTCACCAACTTGGTCGAATCGGTTTTCAAATTCTTCACAGTCGACTGATTTTGCGATCGGAAGAGTGGACTTCCCACGCAAGGGTCTCTTTGGCATCATACCTTCGTAACCCAAGCCATATGAGCTCTGTCGCTCTAATACCAATATGGTAGCGCCGAAATACGAGATGGAACAAATGACGGCAAACACAGAGAAAGAAAGACGAAACAGAAAATTGATAATCTCTAACCCTAGGTCAGAGTATAGGAGACTTTTGAGAAAACTCGAGTTATATTCTAAAAAAGTCTGACGGCACAACTAGGGTTTGAGAGACTTTTATAGAAGTTCTCGAAACCCTTGGCCAAAATTACAGCTTGTTCCTTACGAAATAAAATAAAGCCCATCCCAATTTCAAAGCGATTGGAGCTGGTTAAGTATTTTAATAAAATCCAACAAAAATAGAAAAATGCAAAAAAATTACGAAATAACAAAAAGAGGGCTTAAACGATGGAAGTTAGGGCATGGACTTCATCACATAGTGATTCTTCCGAAATCGTTAGACTTCTCGACGCGTTTGATTTGAGTGGTCGCAACATCTAATTTTGATACATATGCCTCAAATAAAGCATGTTTCCGTTTGTCCGAAAGGGCCATATAGTCATAGGTTCGTGCAACTACATCATCATCTCCTTCTTCGGAATAATTCGCCCACTAATTCTCAACTTCATCTTCTAGCATGGCTCTACATATACCGAAGGATTCCCTTGAATACTAATATATCACCATCAACATGAGAACAAGAGAAACACACATTTTTTCTAAATACTACAAGCACGTTCGTAGTTTGAAATACCAACAACCATAACCAATTCCAATTAAACTTCAAACAATACTTTGGTAGACGACCAAAAAATCCATGTACAACCTTCTTCAATGTTGCTTTTAATATTTTTTTCAATATCATGACAAAGCTCGTTATTCCAACGTAAACAATCAGAGTAACATTTTGACATATGGGTCATAAGCATAACCCCAATTTTTTCCAATAGTTATGAAATATGAAGGCTATGAAATTATTTAATTTGGTTATTAAAATACTCAACTAGACTAGAATCCATGGAACCATAATATTTACCTAAAAAAGGCACAAGCGTACTTTTCAAGAGGAAGGTTTTCTATGAAGGTAAGTGTTTTTTACCACCTTCTTTAAGATATTCATGCAAATCCAAATCAAATAAACTTTTATCGGGTGCATTAGCACACTATTTCAATATATTGACCATCTTCATCCTTAAATCCTTTGGTGAATATCGTAACGCATGTTTTAAATTCCCATAAGATGATAAAGATAGTATGGATGGTAGATATCAAGGAAAATAGTTAAAATATCATTAACAATACTTATGTGACAATAAGATATAAAAGTGAGTTAACAACCAAGTAAATGAGGCTTTAATATCTCCTAAAAATATTTCCAAGTATCACCATCTTAAGATCTAAGAACTTCAAATGCTACTGGAAAAAGACATATGGAAGATATAAGGGTAATAAGTACCAGCTGAATAAAGTAATTATACAATCTGTAAATTTACAACATAAAATATAATTACACAACCAATTTGCACATAATTATACAACCATCTAACACGTAATTACGCAACCAAAATAAACTCCTGTATTTTCACAACATTAGACTAATTTCATAACAGAAACCTAATTCCGTAACAAGTTTGTACGTAATTGCGCAATGAGTTAACACGTAATTTCAGAGTCATAAAGAATCATATATTTAAATATATTTTGTGTTAAACAAAACTTATCAGTGTTACCATCTTTAGCTATTGCAGAGAGTAAAACCCCTCGATATGTACAAGTAAAAAAAATATGATCGATAAAGAGCATCAAACTTAAAGAGTGAAAACCTTGAAGACAAGCTCTATAAGCTATAAAATATCGCTTAAAATGGTTTCCGCCATCAAACTTCGATATAAAATCACTTGTGACATCCATAATATTTAATCTCTATGAACTTGCTTTATAGCTTTCTCCAAAGCAATCAATGACATACAATAAAACTTATCTAAACCATAATCGAACTTAACGATGGATTAAACATTTTTTTGGAGTGATATCACTTCTTGATCTAATTTCATCACTTATCTCATTTTATATCAAATCAGATGTTAAATGTTTTTAATCGTTCGAGAAACCAAGATAACACTTATGATCACTATCATATTTTTTGTTAACCATATATCCATTCGACTCAACAATTGAAACATAAAACCTGCATGGACATCATTTGCTCTCTTTTATCAAACAATGAGCATTTAATTTTTCTGTCTGATTATGAATGAATTTATAAGTAAGTCCATGTTCCATAGAAACTCGAGGTAAACCAAGACGCACAGATGTAACACCATCTTCAAATACCTACCCTACACATTTAATACAATCAACCCAACTTCTAGTAGCATGTTATTTTTTCTTATATTTAAACAACAACACTAAAAGTAGGTTCTTCAACTGGTAAATTATCTTCAACTATCGTCAACACCTATATTTATAGTTTCAACAATTTCACCAACCTCAATAACAATCTCTTAGCCTTTAGTACAACCAATCAATGCAGCCAATGATTTAAAATCATATTCATAATATAAAAATAAGTTCTTATAATCACCAAATAAATAACATAAGCTAAATCAACCCCAACCAACTAATCCCACTTACTTACTATGAAATCAACTATACTTATATAATGTTCAGAAGTACTAAGTTGAAGAACATAAACATGATTATTTTATTAAAAAATAATCAATGAAGACATTACAAGCCTACAAATAAACAAAATAAAAGAAAAAAAGTTATGAATATTTTCACACCAAATTTTCACATATTTTCTCAACCAAAACGCAAATAAAAAAAATACTTATTAGCAATAAAACTATACATATTTATGCGACACAACAACACTTACTAATTATGCAACCAACAAAATACTTAATTTCACAACCAAATACACTAACTAATTACATAACTAGGATGTATATGATTTTCAAACCCACCGAAACTAACTACTTACGTAACTTAAATGAACTTAATTACGCAACCATACCTGCAAACCCAAAAAACTCAAAATCTATTGTCCTGAAATCACTATTTTTAGATAATTGTCAAAATATTTATGTGAATTTATGAAATCAAATAATCAACATAACTAAAACATTCATATAATCATAAAACAATAACCAAATAACTCGACACAATTAAAAATAACAAACACATAGAGCGAAAATCACACGTATATCGACAATCGATGGATAACTATAAAACAACTAAGAAAAAAACGATCACCGAATGCACAATAAATTGACTGAAAAAAGAACAAAAAACTGATCGCAAATCGTTAAAAAAATTACCAAACGAAAAAAAACTAAAATCTAACAACAATCAAAACTTTGTAACAAAATAAAAATACGATGGATACAAAAAAAAGTTCATAAATCACATGAACAATTGAAATTTAAAGTCGAATAATAATTTGTATCAAATTAAATCTTAACTAGTTATTGATAAATAGTTTTGAACGTTTGGTTGTTGGTGATAAAAGATTTTGAATAAAAATTATTAATAAATAATAATATAAATAAAAATAGTTATATTCTAAATATTATTTTATTAATCAAAATAGAATTAAAAACGGGATAAACAAATTAAGATAACAAAATAACAATAAAAACTGATATTCTAACTCTTATTATTTTTGTTATTTTATTAATATTTTCATATACCATTTTTTTTTCATAAACTCTCACCAAAGCTGGCATTAAAACTCTTATTTATAATTTGCGTGGTCAAATAGAAAATGCTTAGTTTTTTTGTTTCTCTTTGGAAGTCGACCATAACGTGCTTTTATAATTGCATTTCTTGTCTTTTATTTAACTTCTGCCCACTCACCAACACCAAAGTCAACAAATTACTCGCAAATCTCAAGGACCAAAAAAACTCCAACTTTGACAACAAAAGCAAAAATAAATTACACCAACACCAAAAAAAGAAGTTAACCTTCATAATTTTATGCTCCTATATCTTCAATGGCGGCCATAAGGAACACCAAGACTCAAAACTTAGTATCCACTTCTTCTTTTACGACCTAAACCGTCTTCATTCCAAGTCTTCTCTTTGACATTTTAAGAGCTCCATAAATAAACCTTTTAGTACTTATCTTGGAAAATTTGAACTTAAAAAGAAGAAAATTTCTCTCTCTTCTCTCTCTACAGTTGCCTCGTTTTTCGTGTTCTGTTCTTTAAGACCCATTTCTCTTTTAACCCCAAAGAATCTCACTTACTTTCAAAACTCCCAAAAGAAAAGAAAAAAGAAAGAGGGTCAGTGTGATTAGCTCTATCACTTCCAAGTTCTTCAGAATCCTTTTTGGGTTTTTTAGTACTAGTAATCTGCAAAAAATGGGAAGCAAATGGATAAAAGCAAAACTTGCTCTGGGTTTGAATCTGTGTATGTATACGCCTAGAACTCTCGAAGATTCAGCTCATGTTGGTGTGGATTCGACCGAGAGATTGTCAGATGCTGCTTTGCTTACTCCTGTTTCTAATTTGGACTTGCTTTCTTCTCGGCCGGTTACACCGCCACCGTCTTCTTATCGTCTAAGGTTTTCTAAAACCCGCACCCAATCCCCCAAGGTTTTTTTCTTTTTTCTTTTTTCTCTTAGATATATGTTATTTATATATTGGCTGTTTGCTACTAAAAACAAAAGAAAACGAGTATATGAGTAATGGGTTTAATTTAATTTTTGTTTTGAATATGTTTGTGTTAGTACCTTGATTTTTTTGGTGTGTTTGAGTTTGAGTTTGAGTTGATTCTATGAGCTGAAAAAAACGCGGGAAAAAGATGAAGAATTTATGATGGTTGATTGAGTAATGAGCTGAGAAAAGTATTCTATTAGTTTTAAAGCTGTTTTATCCCCCCTAGAAACATAAAGTATAGAAATTTATAAAAAAGTTTGATTTTTTGTCCCGTGGATTCTATGAAACTTTATGTTCTCTTTCAGATTTTCCAGTGAAAAGCTTTGTTTTGGTCAAAGTTTGTAGAAATTTGGTAGCTTTAACAATCTTCTGTTTCACCGGAGTTCTCACGGTGGTTGTATTTATTCAGTTTACATTTTAAATTTTTCTTCTCTTTTGTTATAAAGTAAATGCTTATCTGGGCTCTCTTTCTTGTGTTTGTTCAATTCTTTTGCAGGAAATTTGCTCAATATGTTTGAAGAAGATGAAAGACGGAGGAGGCCATGCCATTTTCACTGCGGAGTGCTTACACTCCTTTCATTTCCATTGCATCGCTTCTAATGTGAAACATGGTAATCAAATGTGTCCAGTTTGCAGGGCAAACTGGAAAGAAATCCCCATGCAGGGTCCTGGTTTAGGTGCTCAGCATGAGAAGCCAAATGGTCAATTCAGTGACATGGTAATGACTGTAGGCCGTCGCCCTCGTCCTCGGAGAGATATGACTCGCCGACACATTGTCCCGCTGCAAGCATCCGAGCCTGGTCAGTTTAATGATGACGAGATCTTAGATCACGTTGCTGTAACTTCTGGGACGAGCTCTTGCGGTAGTAGTCCATCGTCAATCATAGATATCAAAATGTACCCAGAATTTACAACTGTAGCACGGACCAAATCAATAGATACTTTTACGGTTTTGGTCCATCTCAAAGCTGCAGGAGCTACTGCTGCTTTAGCTGCAGGAGTTACAGGACATATACAGCCCAAGAATGGCGGTAGCTTGCTACAAGGTTTCCGTACCCCACGTGCTCCGGTTGACCTAGTCACCGTACTTGATATCAGCGGTAGCATGGCAGGTACTAAGATTGCATTGCTAAAACGAGCCATGGGTTTCGTCATCCAGAACCTAGGATCCAATGACAGGCTCTCCGTCATTGCATTCTCTTCAACAGCACGCCGCCTCTTTCCTCTCTGTCGAATGTCAGAATCCGGAAGGCAACTTGCGCTTCAAGCTGTTAACTCCTTGGTTGCAAATGGCGGGACCAACATTGCTGAAGGGTTAAGAAAAGGTGTTAAAGTACTGGAAGACCGAAGAGAAAAAAACCCAGTCGCTAATATAATACTTTTGTCTGACGGACAAGACACATATTCAATTAGTAAACAATCTCAACCGAATTATCAAAATCTGCTTCCTTCTTTTATTCGAGACGGTGAGAGAAAAAGATTTCAGATTCCAGTGCATGTGTTTGGTTTCGGAGCTGACCATGATGCATCCGCTATGCATTCCATTTCTGAGATTTCAGGGGGGACTTTTTCTTTTATTGAGAATGAAGCCGTGATCCAGAATGCCTTTGCACAGTGCATTGGAGGACTACTAAGTGTTGTGGTACAACAGCTGCAAGTAAAAGTTGAATGCATGGAGCCAATTGTCCATCTTGGTTCACTAAAAGCAGGAAATTACACCAGCCGTGTAATAGATAATGGATGTGTGGGATTAATCGACGTCGGAGATCTGTACGCTGATGAAGAGAGGGATTTTCTTGCTTCACTTAATGTCCCTGCTGAAACTTCACGAAACGGAACATTGCTGTTAAAAGTAAGTTGTATTTACAAAGATCCCTTAACCGAAAAAATGTCAAGAACAGAAAGTGATGTACTCAAAATTGAAAGACCAGAATTATGCGGGAAAGGAGTTGTGTCTATAGAAGTTGACAGGCAGCGGAACAGACTGCAAGCGGCGGAGGTCATGGCTCAGGCTAGAACCATTGCCGAGAAAGGCGATTTAGCTGCTGCTGTTTCTGTTCTTGAAAATTTTCGGAGATTATTGTCGGAAACCGTGTCTGCCAAATCAAACGACCGTCTTTGCATTGCTTTAGATGCCGAGCTCAAGGAAATGCAAGAGCGAATGACAAGCAGACATGTGTATGAAGAATCGGGAAGGGCTTATATTCTTTCTGGACTCAGCTCACACTCATGGCAGAGAGCAACTGCAAGAGGTGACTCTACTGATGGTTCGAGTCTGGTCCAGGCTTATCAAACACCGTCAATGACCGAGATGCTTACTCGTTCCCAGACTATGTTCCTAGGTAGTCCATCTAATCAGAGGCTTCTTCAGCCGTTGCTGTCGTTGCGACAACGGAAGCTGTAGTGAAACATTAGGGTGTTGGTGGTCAAATATTCAAGGGGTTCTGTTTTGTATTTTTTTTTTGTGAATTTCGGGGTTTTTGGTTTGGAACTGGAGCGGATTGGTATAAGAGGGGGTTTTCTTTCATGTGTAAAAAAAGGAATAAGGAACTGGGGCAAGAAGAAACATGATTGGGAGGATAAAAGGTTGGTTTTGTTTGATGTTAAGTGATGTACATAGAGGAGGAATGACTCTCTCTCTAGGGAATTGGGAATAAGTTTGTAACTGTGTAAGCTTAAAGTTCATCTCTTCATCTAATATATTATCAGTTTCTGTTTCGAAAAGTGTTAATCTCTGTTTGGTTCTTGTGAAATATTGCATAAAGCATTTCTAAATGTACCCTAAAGTTAACAAGCACAGAAAAGTTTGTGATTCTTAGAAGTTCATGTACACCAAAACAAAGAAGCAAGTTAGATTTTGACTTTTGCCTATCTAATCTTTAGTTTCTCAACAATTGTTCTTCTTTCAGTTCACTGATTTGATTTTCTTCTGGGTTCATAAGTGGAGGAGTAGATAGTGGTAACTGATCCGAATCTTGGGGCATGGGAGGTTTTGGATCATCACACACCTTTGGTTTCAATTTGAAACCTAACTTCTTCAATAGCATACTCCATGCTCCTTTTGTCTTATCGAACTTCTCAAGATTTTGCTTAAGCCTCAAGCATTCTTGTTCCAGCTCAGAGATCCTATCATTCACATCGTGGACTGCAACTATGTGGTCTTGTATTGGACATCCGTTGGTTCTAGTTACAGCGAGAGTCCCACTCAGGTTTTGAGAGTTGTCGTTCATGTTATCGGAGACAGAGAACCAACCGGCCATAGATGTGCGTAGGCGGAGTTGCTCGAAGAACAGGACTTGAACAATGACTCGGAGTGGTAGACGCTCATTCTGGGCTGCATGGGTGGCCGCCTCCAGTGAGAGCTTTTGGCAGTTCATGAGCTGACAGAGTTGTTCTTTCTCTGAATCTACTAACCATGGATGAGCCTGAAAAAACAAATGAGCTTAGCTTGTTGCAGGATAAAATCTCCAAGGGTGACAGTGTGTCTGGTTTGTTAAGATTTGGATCTATGAAAACTTGAGACTAAAGATCCTAAAACTCAGGAAAAGAAAGTTGGTAAAGATGCATGCTTTATAGTATTAGCTACTTGGATTCTATCTGGATGACTCAAAGATAAAGAGATAACTATAAACTCTTACCTTGAGATAGATATCAATTGCACGATAAATTCCGTCATCGAGTGCCCTTGCATGTTCAGGAACAACCGCAGCAACTGACTGAAATTTCGGCAGCTTTAAGTTAACGTCAGGTGCCACCTCGGCTAGATATCCATCTATCAAATTAGCCACCATTGTCATAGGAGTAAGTGAATGGGAACCTTCAACGATCTGAGCTTCGTCGACTATATCTAGCGTGATAGAAGAATCTGTTGGGTCACGGTCCACCAGCATGAAGTGATCAAGTATCCGTTGAAAACAGTCAACATCATAAAGAGTTTCAGCCGAATACCCCGTATTTGGTATTAGAAGATCTTCGAGAGCAGCTTGATCCAACTGGGCTCCTATTCGCTTCTCTAAATTCTCCCGACAGGCTGAACTAGCTTGCAAAATCACGGATGTGCGGAGAAGTCGAAGCAAGAATTTGGTAGGAGTGATGCCTTTTTCAGTAGGAATTAGTTCCACGATCTCTTCTAAAAGATATGTCTCATGTCCACTGTACGGTGAAGAGAAATCAGAGGACGGGGTGTCTTCTCCGTTTTGAAAATTAGTGTTCCTTGTCAACAAAGGCAGATGTCTCTCGGCATAATGTATAATGGAACTAGATATTTTCTCGGGTTTCATGCCTTGAGTTACAACAGTCAAGATAAATCTCTTATAAAGAGTTAAACTAAGCGACGACACATCGTTAAACCACCAATCAGCACTCACATCAGGCTGAGTCTTTGTTGTTGCCGCACGTATTCCGTTCCATAGCGACGTGCCTTCTGGACTTTGGACTCCAGAAACAGGCCAACTGAACAAACTTGGGTCTACACAAGCTTTCATGGCCAAGGAACTAATGCACCTCGAAACAATATGGAGCTTTTCTGCATAAGGTAAAACTTCTTCACAAGTTCCGAGAGCTTTGACCGAATCAGTCCAGCTCCCAAGGATTTCGTCGAGAAAGGTTTCTGTTAGCAGCATAAGATTTCTATCTCCGTAGTTCTCGGTCATACGGAGATACTCAGCCGCACACCTGAGGGTAACTACATTTGACGCCGTGAGTTCGATTCTTACTCCGTAGCAGAACTTTGCCACCAACAAAAAGGTTTTGGCTCCTCCCGGTATCTCGTGAAGTTGCACGACACATCTTGACTCGTCCTCTACAGATTTGTCACCGATAATACTTTCTAGAACTCTGCTTCTAGACAGCAAGGGAAACTAGCCAACATGCCCAAAACAATAAAAAGTTCAAATCGCTCAATTTATAAACCAAAACACACAACCGAATAATCTCGGACAATTATGATTTCACTCATATATCTAATACTAATTCAGCTGTTACATAAATCTATAGTGAAAAAAAATTATCATAAAGCAAACCTACTTTGTGGAGGTGAAAGATCATATCTTTAACTTGAACTTCAACATCACTTGGAAGCCCACTGGAACATAGCCTGCAAAAATAGAGCCTTGATTCAGTATATTCAAGTTAATTCAGCAGGAAGCTATATGAATAAGAAATTTAAGCTTTTAGGTCTGAACATTACAATGTCAGAAGCTCATCACACAGACAATAGTGTTCAACTATTCTAAAATGTTAATATAAACAAATTCAGGAGAGAATTCAATGAAATATATCATAAATTCACAACCTTTAATCAGAAACATAATTGCTTTAAGTATAAAAGAGAGGGCAAACCATGAAGAGCCATCACAGTGGAAAACATCAGATTTGGATCCCAGCTTCATGCAAGCCATGGTCAGACTCAGAAGCTGCACCACGCCAGTATCGTACGTAGTAGGTTAGTAATGTTGTCTGTGTATATATTATATACGTGAGAGAAGTGAACGATCCAGAGGCAATACTAATCTGAAATAAGAGATAACGATAGTCCCGAGTCTATAGGGGGAAATCCAGGAATGAATTTTGGGTGCTACTGTTACAACTTAGAAGCGTTAGGCCTTTCGCTGCTTTTTATCAACAACCAAAAAAATGGCATTATGGAATCGTATCACTCCATTATAGAATAATGTAATGTCCAAGATCGAAATAAATGTGGTCAAACCGTATAATAGTTATCTTGAAATAAAGTAATGCTACAGATAGAGAAGTAGATATTAGATATTCTGTTTACCAAATCATAGAGGACCGGATTTCATAAGCTGAGAAGCCATATAATATCGGATACTTCATTATATATAAAAATAATTAATTAATAATTATAACTAAACAAGTTTTTTTTATAGGATTTTCCAGGTGGTAATTGTTTTTTAAGAAGATATCGGTTATGGAATCGGTTGAATTTTTATTTGTAGGTGAGATGAGTTGTGAGTTTTAAAATATATATAATTTGTTGAATTTAAAATAAATTTTGAGTTTAATTTTTTTTTTATCTATATCGGATCGAACCGGATCTACCGAGCGTTAACTATTTTTTTATTATTATTTAATAAATAATATATTATTATGGACCATGTTAGAAATTAGACATATTTTGATAGATCTTACTCTACGGGATCTTACACCCTTTTGCCCCTTTAAAAAAATCTAGGTATAAAAGGCTTTGATAAATCTCTTACTATTTTTTCTTATCTTTCTCTCTCTCTCTAAAAACCTCTCAAGCACTCAAGAATCGTCCGAAAATCAAACTAGATTTTCTCAAGAATCCAAACTCAGCAAAACATAAAGGCAAGCCTCATGCTATTTTTTTTCCAGTTTTCATTGGGTATAAACTCTGGAAAATAGGGTTTTTAGGTTTCGTTTCTAAAAGTTCGATTTTTAGATGATTTTAGGTGTTGTTTTGTTATATTAGTGTTGTATTGTTGTTAGTTTTGTTAGGATCTATATTTCTGTGTTTGATTTTGTTGCAAATGGTTGTGTTTTGTGAGTTTTTGAATTTTGGATCTCGGCATGACCTTGTCGCACGATAGTGCTACCAGACTTCATCTCGTCGCACGATCGTACGACCAGGATGATGGTTCGTCGCATGCGACGGGATTGGTAGTTTTCTCCCATGCAACATCCATACTTACCTTGTCGCATGCGACAAATAACTTAAGTTGTCTCATGCGACATGGTAACTTAAATTGTCTCATGCGACAACTTTACTTAAATTGTTTTTGTTCGGTTTCACTAATACTTATTACTTACTTTATGTTGTTTTTACAGGATGGGCCATATTAAGAGCACCATGAAAAATCCGTTTAAATAGCGGCAAGCGCGGGCGCACAAGCCGCATTTGGCGCGTGAGGCAGTGAAAGCTAATGTTTCACCGGAGCATGTGGAGGCAGGTCCTACCGAGGGACAAAATCCTAGTACTAGGACAAAATGACGTCTCCGTCGTCATCCAAGTAACGATAAGGTGTTGTCGGTAACATCGGTGCAGGTTCGTCTTCGCAGGCACCTGATCTTTCGTATGTTGACGACGAAGCAGATGCACAGGATGTACCGGAGGATATGGAGGGGCCGGAGGCACCGGAGGGATTACATGTACGTTATGAGGACGATGCACCCGACGCATCCGAGGCCGAGGATCACAAGTTCTTGTCGGTGATGCCACATGTCCCGGCTCTTTATCCCTATTACACTCAGCACAAGGCGTTTAGTATCTACCACGGAGATGTAAGTTTTAATTAACTATAATATATAATTTATTCATTATTTTATCAGGAATTTACATGTTTAATACATATTGCAGGATAGGGTCTTGTTGCGATGCTTTGCCATGTACGATAGTCTCCGGAGATAGAACTTCAAAAAGCAGAGCAAGGTACGGGAAAAGTTGATGGAGACTATCTTTGGCACTCTCGTCGACACACTCTCCCGCTGGTATACCAACCTCAATTTCGTTGAGGCATTCCTCGAGCGATGGCATGAGGAGACTTATTCATTTCATTTCTCGTTCGGAGAGATGAATGTGACTTTGGATGATGCCCACGTCATCACTGGATTACCGGTCACAGGTATGCCTTTTGATGTATTAGCATTCGACTCCGAGGTTGAGCGTAGCAAGACTTATGCTAGCATTCTAGGTGTACGACCAGTAGATTTGAATAAAAATCTTAGTAATGCTAGTAGCGTGAATCTTGGTTGGCTGCGTAACACGTTTACGGGTGACAAATATAGTGATAGTAAGATCACAGATGAGAGAGTAGATCATGCTACCCGTGCCTACATAATTTTCTTGTTAGGTACCATAATTTGTGCCAACAAAACCGGTAACAACATTCCTTTAGATTACCTCTAGTTCGTGAACCAGTACCAGGGTATGAATAGGTTCAATTGGGGTCGGTTGGTATTAGCACAGTTGTACAACTTCCTTAGTCAGGGATCTATGCATGGTACGCGGGGTATTTGCGGGTTCATAGGGATGCTCGAGACGTGCATATTTTCCCACTTCATTCAGTTTTGGGATCCACC
Source organism: Limnanthes douglasii subsp. nivea (assembly GCA_036936605.1). Lineage (NCBI taxonomy): Eukaryota > Viridiplantae > Streptophyta > Magnoliopsida > Brassicales > Limnanthaceae > Limnanthes > Limnanthes douglasii. Next base: position 60,053,259 of record JAUPFV010000004.1, read on the forward strand.
GTTTAGCAATTTTCAGCTATCTATGCCCCATATGTGCCGACATGCGCCGCAGAAGATCGGCGTTTCGCATGATGTGCACAGAGTCAGTTGTAAGTAATATTTGTTCATTTTAATGTTACGTACTTTTACTAATATAAATGTCTAACTTGTTAATTTATTTATTTCCATGTCATTTTCCTTCCCTACACGTACGTACAGGACTATCATCAGTTCGAGAACGTTAGGTGGGTTAAGTTGGCGCTTAAGGCATTCGACATCATTGTGCCATACTACCCCGATCGTGTCACTCGACAGATGGGCTTCGTACAACTGATTCCGAAAGATATATGCCCTTTTGCATCAAAAAAACAGGAAAGAAAACTACTAGGAGATACGTTTGGGATGCTCACTTGTGGCGGGATTGGTAGTACCATCATTACACTCCTGTTGGACCGGCGTACTATGGTGGGGGGGGGGGGGTAGCGACGCGATGTACTACGTTTGGGTGAAGAATAAGCTATGGAATATCGTTAGTAGCTCCGGTCCCGCTGGAGGTCCTCAATTGCAGCCACAAGGTGGTGTTGACTACGCAAGATACGACCAGATCGCACAATATACTCCATCCATACTGACACTAAAGTACAATGATCTGGTACAGACCATCCTTCACATATGTAGGATTGCTGAGTGGTACAGACGTCATTGATTATGATCGTAGCAGGGTGTTTTTATTAGCTCGTTATTTCATATGTTAGATTTTTTTACATTATCATTAGATTTTGTAACCGTATAAGCTTATTACAATATTTATTTATTGTATTTCTTTCTTTCTTTTTACACCTCATTCCCATGTATTTTTTGAGGGACGAGTGAGCACCTTCCGCCCTACATAATACAAGTATAAAATTATGAACTTATTTGAAAAAAGATATAACAGTTAAACAAAAAATTAGATAAAAGGACAAACCTATTTGTAGTTGTTTGGCCATAATGTTTAATCTTGTTCGTCCGATACGCAAGAAACTTGTCACCATATTTCGTTATCCACGCATTCATAACGTACGCAAAACACTTGGGTTGAGAGGCGAACATCTCCTTCAATGTAGCTAGATTCTTTTCGTAACTCTCAATCGTGTTCGCCATGGAAACGTAGCCGTAAAACTCAACAAATTGTTTCGCAACAACATCATCGCGCAATATCTTTCGGACCGTCCAAATAATTTTCTTACTAATATGCCACGTGCATAGCAAGTGGTGTGTGCCCGAGAAAATATTGTCAATTGCTTGCATGAGAGCTAACTCTCGATCGGTAACAATAACGCTTGGGAATGCGCACACACTATCCATCATCAAACCAAAAAAAGTTTCTAAAGCCCATACATAATTTGGAATCTTCTCTCTACTTATAAAAACGTACGCAACGGTAAATGTAATCGAAGTCGACGTTAAACCAACAATCTCTAATAAAGGCATCTTATACCTAGTCGTCTTGTACGTATAATCCATGAATAACACATTAGGGAATGTACGTAATAAGTCTATGCTTGTAGGATGTGGGAAAAAAATCTGTGATCACCTTTGAATCGTCTTTCAAACGCTCCCAAGTGAAGTATCCATTCTTCTTCAATTTTGTCAACAAATATTGCGTTTGTCCCCCGTGCTCAACATCCCGATGTTTTTGGCGGCAATTGTAGATTTCACACATGTTCGAAATGTTCTCTGGATATTGGTACTTCAAACCGCTATCTATCTCCCTAGGACGCGAACCGAGGTGAGACAAACTACGAACTAGTTCCTCTTCATCCTGTTTTAGCCTACAAGCGCGGGAATGACCGTCTAAGCGAACGTAAGGTTTATGATTATGCGTACCGTTTATCACCTCCAAACGCCATTTCATGGCTAGTACGTCGATCAGATGACCTTTTAACGCAAAGTCCAATTATATTTCTTCGTCGATGTCTTTCATTTTCTTAACGTTTTTTGCTTTGCTTTTGATACGAATACACCATACCACTCGCAAACGTACTCTAACCTAGGAGTCCTTCCCTATTTCCCGCTATCGTAGAGCTTTGTAATTCTGAAAAACTTAATCTTCTTCGATTCAATGTCCACAAAAGCATCCAATTCGTCTTTCGTAAATAACCTATCCGTTTTGAATATTCTACTATAATCGGCATCCATAAATGGAGGCTGAGCAGGTTTCTCCCACAAAATATAACATTGGAATCTATAAGTTTTTCTAACAGTGAAGTTGCACGAGACATGTCTTCAAAGCTGTCGCACGAGACATGTCTTTTAAACCACCACATGCGAAATTATTAGAAGACAATCGCATATCTTCATGCGACGCATATGGCATTATTGTCGCACGTTCTTAAGATGACGACGATGTTCATCGCGTGATGTTCGTCCGACGAGGCCAAAAAATAAAAAACAGAGTTTAGCTTCTTACCTCCATGCGATAAGATTTCTTCTTGTCTAGTAAGTCTTCCAAAGAGATGCCCATTTCATCATTGTCCATGGATACTCCGATTTTTGGTTCTTTGTGGTGGATTTTATGGGTTTTGGTAAAAAAAGGTAACTTTTAGGGTTTAATGGGTTTATGGTAGTAAATATTGATGGAAAGCTTGTGGATTTAGGGTAACAATGGATGGATTTCAGATTTTGAGGGTAAATAGCATGAATGTAATTATTTAAAAGGAGAAGGATAGTTTCAAAATTTCAAGTTTGAGTTTGAAAAAAGAAAAGGGTAGGGTGAGAGAATCAAAATATGTCTAATTTCTAGCTTGACCCTATGATTAATTCACAAACTCTTAAATTATATTTCATTGAATTAGTTTTGAGAGAGATAAGGAAACCGCGATAAGGACTATATAAAAAAGGTAACTATAAATTAAGGTTCAAGTTTTGTTTGAAGATAAAAAATAGGTAATAGTATCCGTGTACGGTTTTTTCGGTTTTTAATGGGTATTTTTCGGTTTTCGGTTTCTAACTGAATCAAACCAAAAATCGTAAATATTTTATTAAAAAATTATTCAGGTGCTAAAAAATAATCAGAACCAAACCAAATATTTTTTATGTTGATTCGGTTTTTTATTCTTTTTTCATGTGACCATGTCTAAATAAGCCAACAAACTCAAAAATATTGAGTGGACATTTAAAAAAATAACCAATTGTTTTTAGAATAAAAAATAGTATACCATAAATAAGTAAAATATTTTAAAAATGTCATGCCTTTTGAAGAAATGACAAGGTAAAAATAAAATTTTAAATGAAAAATAAATTTGTTCACTCATCTTAACCAGACGGGTGGAATTAGTTGCATTTACCGCATTGTAAACTTTTTGACCTAGTAGGTCATATGTATTCTTGAAAAAACAAACACGTGTTTCTATATTTTAGTTTTCTTAAATAAATCTTATTTTCAACTTATCTACTTGTAAGTTGATTTTGATGAATCAAGAAATAGCTCGAGGGTAATTTTGTGTTATACGAATATTTGGGGGTCCAAACAATGATCGAATTCTTCGTGAAAGTTCCTTTTTCGAGAGAGAAAGCGAGAGCTCTACTTATTACATATTTAGTCCCTATATTTTTTCACTTATTCATAATAACTACTTTTATTGTACTTTTTACAATACTTCCCCAATAAAAACACTTCCTTACAATTTTTATGTACGTCTTTTATTCTCCCTCATCAGTAGCCCCATAATCCTAATAAAAATATTTTTATTGGGACTGTGATGACATCTTCGAACTTCATCTTGTTTGTTTTAATTCTCCTCGAAAATACACCTCTTCGAATATATTTTGTTCTTTAATTGTCCTCGAATAATACCTCTTCGAATAAAAAATGCTTCTTCGAATTTCCTTTAGCTGAAAAATGTCTCTTCGAATTTCCTTTAGCTGAAAAATGCCTCTTCAAATATCCTTTAGCTAAAAAATGCATCTTTGAATATTCTTTAGCTAAAAAATGCCTCCTCGAATATCCTCTTATTCTCCTGGGTAAGACTGATCAGTAGCCCCCCAATCATTGCAATGTTTTAGCAAAGCTTGAACCATAACTCTAATCAGAAACAAATATACGGATATCCCAATTTATTAAAAATACCATCTTCGAAATTAATCATCTCAATATAATATAGCCTCCCAGACTTGGTTAATAAATTGCAAGGATTGAACGCATCGAAGTTTTCAGTAACAACTCGCATATCCCAATCAACAATATCCCGCCTTTTTTATGACGCCATCATTCGTAATTCCTTGTCACCAAATCTTTTTAGAGATCTTATCCCGCTTCCCAACACTTTTCATCATTAGATTGCCTCTTCACCTTCTCCCTCATTTCTCGAATCAATATAATTGTACCTATGTTACCCATAACGCCCCTAGGCAAACAAAGGAAAATGTCCCCAGGCCTATCTGGCCCTAAAAACCCATATTCTTCTATAAATACTCACCTTCTTCATTTACACCTCAAACTTTTCGTTCTAACTTTCTAGAGAGAGAAAGCTGTCTTTTAAACCTCGTCGGATTCCAGAGTGGCTATTAATCAGTAAAAAATTCCAAGAAAAAGTTACTGCTGGTGAATACGTTGAACCTCAGCCCCAACCTTCTGTCACCACTTTCTACGGTTCCTGGCCTCCATCGGAAAACTCCCCTGCTATCATACCCCTCGAAATTTCTCACCAAAACCAAACTTCCGATCTCAGCCCCCTCGAACCCATGGGCAAAGACAGACACCATAAGCATTCTTCTGGTAAGAGGAAAATGCATCACAATGATAAAGAGTTCTCAAGAACGCAAGCGTGCCAAAGAAACTCCCTCGGAAACCCCAGATCCGAGTTTGACTTTAGTAGTTGATAATCCTACTCGGAAAATTGATAATTCTGGGTCAAGCCTTCCAACCACCCCTTCGATAACGGGAAGCGAAAGCCCTCGATTCTCTCCCTCAAGAACTAATATTACTGAAGACGATCTTCAAGCAATGCGAAATAAATTCGTGGGAAATAAAGGGAAAGCAATCAACTCTACCAATTTCTATTACGGAATAGAGCAAATCCAGTGGCCTTTACTTGGCCTCATCTAGTCAAATGTCCATCGTTCCTCTAATAATGTCTGAAGATCAGGCTCGTCGGATCGCCCCAAAATCTAAGGGTGACATCACTCTTTCCTTGTAACTTGATGTCGTTGCGGGAAACAACATTCGAGGAATTGAAAACAAGCATAAGGTTGCACTTCACAATCTCTTCTATAAATACTTTTCGCCTTCAGAAGATTCCATGCTGAGGACCCGATGGTGCATCCCCTCGTACATCAACATTAGATTCCCCTCGGAAGGTGAGACTCCCTTATCAGTTAGGGATAATGAGTTAGTTGTATATACGGAAATCATGAACTGGTGTTTAAGGTATCCCTTAGATCCATTTTTTATTGAATACTTTTCCAAAATTGACCTCTGCCCTTCACAAGTTGGTCCAAACATGTGGTTCACACTCATGGCATGTTTTATAGCTTCAAGGTTTTCGGGCAACGAATTTTCCTTAGAAGAGCTCATCGGATTATCTGGTTTGGCAAAGAATCCGTTTTTTCCATTTTACTCATTAACTTTTGGTCGAGGACAAAAAGTATTGAAAGACTTGCTAGAAGCTGACAAGAAGTGGAGGCAACAATTTGTCTTCTTTTCTGGATATTAGGAGACAAGATCTGAATCAACTCCTTCGAATCCACACAAACTGTCTCTCTTGTGGACCAACAAATGTAAGTTTGTTAACTTCTTCTTTATCTTTCCTCAGATAATGACTTACTAACCTAAATTCTTTGTAGATATGACCGGAGTTTCAAAACCATACGCAGACTTCATAGAGAGTGCCACCACCGTCTTCACCAAACTCAGCGAGTGGGCCAAAGAAAATTGGGACAACAAATTCCACATGTGCTTTATGAATAATAACTTGGCCAAAAGTCGACTCTGGAGGCTGAATCCCCTTGACCAGCTGACCCTGAAAGAATTAATGGCCCCTCCCTCTCAACAAGAAATCCTTGATCGAGTAAACAAGAAAGAAGTAGTCATTTATCTTCCAAAGCGCTCTCGTGCCAAAAGTCACCTTGATGACTCTGATGAGGAAGTGTCCACAAAATACCTTCAGTCAGACTCTGAAGGATTAACTGCTAACCAGGAGATAACTTCGTCTGCAAACACTGTAGCACCCATTACAATTTCCCCTCTAAAAAGATCTGTCCGCCCCAGCAAGAAAAAAGATGCCAAGACAAAAGAAACTAAGAAAAAGGTTGTTTTGGAACTCATCCAAGAAATATCTGAGGATATTAAAACACAAGATAATGTCCAAGAAATCTCCGAGGGCACTGGGACCCAAGATGTGGTGACTGACCCTGAAAAAGAGGCTAGAGAAAATTCAGGTCAAACACCCAATTCTCCTCTTACCCAAACTTCAAGTCCCTCTCCAACTGACAATTCTCCCATATTAGCACCGCTCCCAATTCCCCGAAGCGATCCTCCTCAAATTGTTGACCCTAATATTCTAACTTGTGATTCATCGGATTTTGAACCCAGAGCAATAGGCTCTCCTACCAGCTCCTTTGAGATTCCTCAGATTGATGAGTTTTTGCTAAGTGTTCGTAACCTATTGCATGCTTCTGTCAACATGGGAAGAAAAATGCAAAATCTGGAAGACCGGAAAAACCATTACAAGTTCAAGGCTTCCCTTGCTTCCACTCAACTTGAAGAGGTAAAGAAACAACACTCCATTTTAGAGAGTCAGGCGGATGTAATTTTTGAAAGATTGTCTCCGTTTGAAAATTACGTTCTTATTCTCGAAAAATGGTGCCAGGAAGAGAGGGATCTCTACCAAAAGAAGACGGGGGCTCAAGAGAAAATTCTGACAGAATTCAAGAAAGCTCACCAACTTGCATGCAAGGGATTTAAGGATTGTCTTGCTGACTACGAGGTTGTTATTGAGAAAAGGAAAAACTTACTGAAGACAATTGCAGATTTTCCTAAACAAGTTGAAGCTGAAAAAGAAACAACAGTGAATGCCTATGCGGCCAAATGTGTGGATAATCTCAACGCTCGAGATGCTATAACCCGAGCAGGGCTGATCACCCAAATTCATGCAGAATACTCTGAGTACGACTTGGGCAGTTTTTGGAAGCTCATCTCCCCCGATCTTCGTCCTCCTAACATTGTTGTTACCGATAGTGAGTTATCAGATTCCGAGGAGAGCGACTCCCCGGAACATTCTGAATAAATAGAATTGTAATAATAATAATATCAACATGTTTGGACAAGTTTTGGATAAGTCCTTGTGAGGTAATTTTTGTAATAGTTTCTACATGTTCCGAAGAACATCGTCCTCGACTTTTCTAAGTATGCCACTTTTTTGAAATGCCAGTTTTATAACTTTATAACTTCACATTTTGATGTGAAAAAATAATTGTATGCCAACTTGCGTTGAATAGTTGTTTTATGCCAACTTTGATCATAATAATCAGTGTATACTGCGCTAAGGCAGGCTTATAAAATGTCATAATTATTAATCCTAATAGCTCAACCACAACTGTTATCTCAGAAAGAATAATTCGAGGCAAAAATTCAATTGTATTGATCAACTCATAATGACACCTCGTTAAAACCTTCATGTGCCTAACAGGGTAGGAAAGAGTATGCCCTCGCTGTTTTTGTAAACCTGAAGATACACACAAAAGATAATCGTTATATGCTAACTTCTTCCTCATTCCATGTACAATTTTAAATGTTCTACATTCCATGGATACTTGAGATATTTCCCTTCTTTATCTTTTAATCTGTACGTTCCCAGCTTTACTTTTTCCATTACTTCATAAGGGCCCTCCCAATTTGGCCGCAACTTTCCAAGACTTTTCTCCTTGGTGTGAAGAAATCCTTTTCGTAACACTTTGTCCCCCACCTTGAAATATCTTTGCTTTACTTTCGAGGCATACCTACTCCTCATCAATGTTTGATAATGCAAGGACTTTAGCTGCGCTCTTCGTCATTTTTCTTCCACCAAGTCTAATTCTAAGGCTCTGCTTTGATCGTTCAACTATTCTGCATAAGCTACCACACGGTATGATGGGAAAACAATTTACGAGGGGACAAACGCATCCATACCATATATTGAGGCAAATGAAGATGTAGCAGTGGAAGTTCGAGGCGTCGTTCTATAAGCCCACAATACTTCTAGTAAATAATCGGGCCATTTCACAACCTTACCTTCCAGATTCTTTTTCAATCCATCCAAAATCTTTTGATTGGTCACTTCCACCTGAACATTAGCCTGAGGATGGAGCGGAGTAGAAAAATATCGTTGTATGCCCCTGGAAAGACAAAAGCTCTTAAACCCCTTGCTATTGAACTGAGGCCCATTATTCGTCGAGATCTTTATCGGTACCCCAAAACGACATCAAATATTTGAGACAATGAACTTGATAACATATTTTGCTTTTGTTCTTGCTAAAGGTTCCGCTTCCATCCACTTGGAAAAATAATCAAGTGCTACTATTATTGTTTGCCTTCCACCAGATGCCATTGGTAGGGGCCCAACTAAGTCAATGCCCCACATATCGAACGGTACTGCTTCTGAAATACTCACTAGGAGCACCCCTGGCTTGTGTATTATGTTGGCATATCTTTGACATGTATCACACCGGTTTACCAAATCTTTCGCATCAGAAGAGATGGTCGACCAATAATAACAAGCTAGAAACACCCGTCGAATTAACGCTTTATATCCACAATGGGCCGATCCTTCCCCATCATGTAGTTCTGATAGGACAAACTGCGACTCGTCTTTAGCCAAACATCTAAGTAGTGGTCTGCTCAGGGATTTCTTATATAAGACTCCTCCTAAAAGAATGTATCCATGAGACTTAAACCTGATCCTCATAGCCTCAGAAGTTTCTGTTGGTAAACTATCCTTTTCCAAGAAGTCCACGATTTCTGACCTTCAATCATTCGTGATCACATTGCTTACTTCCACCACATTCATTGAGTGCTCTGGACTAATTGTAATCGAAGGACGCTCCTGAATTAGGACCCATGGATGGCCTTCCGATCGCGAAGCTGCTGCTAATGAATCATGGATGATATTTGCCTCCCTTCAAACATGCTCACACTGAACCTCATCGAATTTGGAAGCCAAGTCCGTCATTACTTTCAAATACTTGACTAACTTATCTTTTCTCGCCTCTGACTCTCCCAAAGCTTGATTTATCACCAACTGTGAATCACTGATCAATTTAACCTTTCTGGCTCCACATATTTGAGCCAATCTTAACCCTGCCTATGTCGCCTCATACTCTGCCTCGTTATTAGTTGCTTTAAAACTGAAGCGAATAGCCTGAAACATGGCTATCCCCTCCGGGGAAATTAATTGGACTCTTGCACCACCTCCAGAACTATTCGACCCCCTATCCGTTCGAGCCAACCATTATGTCTTATTTGAGCGGTCAACAATCTCCATGTTGTCCCTTTCTGAGTGGAATTCGACCAAGAAATCAGCCAAAACCGAGCTTTTATTGCCGTTTGAGGCTCGAATGTTATGTCGAAATCTCCCAATTTAACTGACCATTTTGTCATCCTCCCAGATATATCCGGCCTCTATAACAAACCTTTTAGGGGGAATGATGTTCGAACCACAATTGGGTTGGCCTGGAATTATGGTCTCATTTTCCGAGCAGCTGTTACCAATGCTAATGCTAACTTTTCCAACTTAAGATATCGTTTCCCAGCATCTAGCAAACTTTGCTTACGTAATAAATTGGTTTTAACATATCGACCTCTTCCCGGAGTAAAACAACACTAACTGCACAATCTGATACCAACACATACATGATCAACTTCTCCCCCACCAAAGTCTTGGAAAGTGTCTCCAGGGACATAAAATATTCTTGAATCTGGCGAAAAGCGGCTGAACATTCCTCGGTCCAACTAAACTGTCTTGTAATTCTTAATACCTTAAAAAAGGCGCACATTTATCCGATGAACGAGAAATAAACCTATTTAATGCTGCCAATCTCCGTGTTAAGAATCTGGACTTCCTTGATTTTTTGAGGTGGCGTCATAGTTTTCAAAGCCTTTATCTGTTCTGGATCAGCTTTGATGCCCCTTTCACTTATCATGTAGCCAAGGAACTTCCCCGATCGTACCCCAAAAATGCACTTTTCTGGATTTTAATTTCAAATTCACTTTACTCAGATTATTAAAAGTTTCTTCCAAGTCAGAGAAATGATCTTTGTCCTGTAAACTTTTTACCAGCATATCATCGATGTAAGCTTCTACATTCCTGCCAATTTGCCCCTCAAAGGTTTTGTTGACCAAACGCTGATAAGTCGCCCCTGCATTTTTCACGACAAATGGCATGACCTTATAACAGTATAATCCTCTTTTGGTGATAAACGATGTGTTTTCTTCATCTTTTGCATCTAATCTGATTTAATTATATAATAAGTATCCATGAAAGATAATAATCGATTACCCGAAGTAGAGTCCACTAACTGATCAATTCGGGGTACCAGAAAAGGATCCTTGGGACAAGATCTGTTCAGGTACGTGAAATCCACGCACATCCTCCACTTTCCATTCTTTTTCCTGACGAAGACTAGATTAGAGGCCCATACAGGGTACTGCGACTATCGAATGTGGCTTATGTTTAATAACCGTTCCACCTCTGAGAGAATAGCTGCAGACTTTTCCTGAGAAACTGGTCTTCTTTTCTGTACAATAGGTCGAACATCATACCGTACTGCAAGTTTATGACATATTATCTCTGGCGGTACTCCCGTAACATCCTGTGCACACCAAGCAAACATATTTAACTTCGTTGACAAAAACACAATCAATTTTTCTATGAACTCAAAAGAACGTTTCACTCTAATATTCAAAAAAAATTCTCCTTCAAACTTATGCTCCTCGTGATCTTCATCCGGAACCAGAAATCCGGGGGCCTCCTTCAGATCATCACAAGGAGTGATTTCCAAAGAAGTCCCTTTTAATTTCTATGTCTTCTCTGACACTTCTCCTTGAACTCTTTTCAAGGATAAAGCTATCTGATAACATTCTCAAGCCATTTTCTGGCTGCTCCTGATCGTCCCTATATTGCTCTCTACCACGTATTTCATACATTGGTGTACCGTCGAGATAACACCGTGTATCCTGGACAGCCAAGAGCGACCCAGAATTGCATTGTACAAAGTTGGTGCATCGAAAACTATAAATAATACTTCAACTTCCTTTTTAAACGGCCCACGACCTAACTCCACCACACACTGAAACTCTCCAACGACTACCGATGTTGCTCCTGTAAAGCTCACTATAGTTCTGTCGGATCGTCGTATAACAGGTGGGTCAGAAATTATCCTGTAGGTACTCATAAACAAAATATTCGCAGAACTTCTCGTGTCAATAAATATCTTCTGAACTTGGTCTCCGGCTATACCCATAGAAATAACCACTGCATCTTCATGTGGGCCCGCTATATTCCTCATATCATCACCGTTAAAACATATGACGGGGGAGGGCAAGTGATGCATCTGCGCTGAAAACCCTGCTTCAATCTGTGTGGTTAAGTTCACCATATGTCTTTTCCGCGAACTATTAGAATTCCCTGCGATAGTATCTCCTCCGAAGATAGCTAGCGATTCGAAAAAAGCACACAGGTCATTTACTTTACCCATTGGAATAATCTCTTCTACCATGTTCACGTTATTTCTCCCTTCCTTGGGATCTACATACTCTTGTTCAATATCGAAAACGTCAACCTCTTCGGAAATTACCATCATCGTATTAGAAATCTTTGGGACAACCTTTACTGCAGCATTTTTCTGGGAGTGTTTTTTCAAAAATTCTAATAACATTCCATTTTCGATCAAAGCTTGCACTTCTTTTTTCAAAGCGATGCATTCCTTAGTGTCATGTCCAATGTCCTCATGGTACTTACAGAACCTGTTAGCACTTCTGCTTTCCCTCGAAGTTTGAATTGGAAAAGGTTTTCTGAACCGCACCATTGATTTTTCCCTACCAAATATCGTAGCTACATTTTCCGTTAACTCCGTAAAATAGTCCGAACGAATCCATTTGTTCGAAATTGGCCTCGTTCCTTGGTTATAGTTTTGCTGGTTCGTTCTCAGCCTCGACAGATACTGACCCGCACTCTTGGCTGGAACACTAGTTCGTGGCCTTTGATTACTAGACTCAGTCCTTTCAAATTGGTTATGCTCCAACTGATCGCTTGATCCTTTCTCGGATGCATGAGTCTCCTCCACTAAAATTATTTTCTCAACTTGATCCAATAATACCCCAAAAGTCATTGCCTGACTTTCTGCTACCGTATCCTTTAATAGTCCGGGGAGAAGCCCCATCCTGAATGCCGTGAGTACCACAAAATCGTTACAATACTTCATGTCCATTTTTGTTTTAACGAATCGATTGGTGTAATTCTTCAAGCTTTCCCCAAATTTTTGCCTACAATAAATTATCGTGTCTCCATTAGCTCGAAACTTCTTGCTCCCCACAAAATGCTGTCTAAAGATATTCCAGAACATGTCGAAATTCTTTGTCGATCCCCGCGGAAGCCGGTTATACCACTTGGAAGCCACCCCTTTGAAAATCTAAGAAAACGCTCTACACAACAATTTATCATCGTCATCGAAATTAATCATGAAATTCTTGAATTGCTCGATGTGATTATCAGGATCCCACGTCCCGTCAAACTTTTCTAGCTTCGAGATGTCAAAATATTTTGGAAGGTTGTCAGCTAGAATTTTTGAGGACAAAGGAGAAACTCTCCAATTATGACCCGTCCTATAGACATTAGCTCTCAAATTTTCATGGTTCGGAAAATAGAGTCCTTCCTCGGAAGGTAGAGTATACTGATGTTGCCATTCCGAATTCCGCTGGTCGACATGTTGGTTCCTAGAGGGAAAATTCATTTGGTCATAGCCTTACTCATTAGCATGAGCGTGATAATTCTTTTCCCTCAGAGATTTTTTCTCCAAACTCCTTCCCTTCCGGTGTTCCACATGCTTTCGACCATATCTTTTCTTTCTGTAATTCCTCCTAGGAGACAATTCTGGTGAACTGTAACGAGAATAATCACTTGAATCATAAGATTCCAAGTGACGCTTTCCTTTCCTCCTCGAAGAAAGTCGTTCATGACCTTTATATCTATCATCTATGTTTTTAGGATGAAAGTCGGTTTCACGCTATTCTTTTCCACTATCAGGCTCCCTTCTCACCTCGGAACGAAGATTTGCCTGAACAGTTTATTTTTCTGCCCTCAATCTTTCAATCTCCAGTAATAACTCATTTCTTCGAGCCAACAAATCTGAATCATCAAAGGTTTATCCGACGCGCTGGCCACCATACGACTCATATTCCATATCATTCCGATAAGTGTTCCCCAAAAGATTCTCCTCGTAGTCGTTAACAAAATCATCCCCTTGCTCTTCCATGATTCCACTCAGATTAGGAACAATTTCCAGAAAGCGATTGTCGTCAGAAAAATCTTCGTTTCCCACAGACGGCGCCACTGATGAATTAAGAAATAGCTCGAGGGTAATTTTATGTTATACGAATATTTGAGGGTCCAAACAGTGATTATCGAATCCTCCGTGAAAGTGCCTTTTTAGAGAGATAAATTGAGAGCTAAACTAAGTAGAGAGAGAAAGTAATATTATATTAATCAACCGAATCTATCAACTCATGTGAGGTTCTTTTATAGTACAATAACGGGCCCCACACGCTTTAATTCCTACTTGTTACATATTTAGTCCCTATATTTTTCCACTTATTCATAATAATTACTTCTATAGTACTTTTTACAATACTTCCCCAATAAAAACACTTCCTTACAATTTTTCTATACGTATTTTATTCTCCCTCATCAGACTTAATTTAACATATATATATATTAATTGATGAAATGAACTAAATCAATAACTATAAAATTTTAAACAAATAAAATCTTTAAGCTATATAATATAGGGTGAAATACTATTGAAGAATCATTATTGCTCAAAGGTGAAGGCATAATGAAGGAACCGGGGTAAATGAAGGAACATTGCTTTTTGAAGAAATTGTTTACATACATACTTCATATACTATATGAATCATGTCACTCGAATTCCGCCTATACGTGGACTGAAAGAATTTTATATCATGTGAGATGAAATTATTTGAGATTGGTTACAATTTATTGGGTTTTAACGTCCCATATAAATCTATATAAGAGGCTTTGACTTTGGCCCAAAATGGGTAGTCGAGTTGGTGGAATAAGGCATGCTTGTGATGAAAGGTCATGAGTTTGAGTCCCTCTACAAACACTTTCTTGATTGGTCCTGTCATCTTGTGTGGTTTACCTTTTAAGGTTAGTTTGCGGGCTATTGCGTCAGACTGAGGGTTTACCATATGCACACTCTTTGAGTAGCGATTGCGGGTTCCCTTCGAAAAGAAACAAAAAAGAGGCTTTGACTTGTTTTCATTATGTATTACTGAAAAAATTATCGAACACCATCAGAATAAGATGAACAAAAACGTAATTAACAATATTAAGAAACAAATACATGATACTAAATATAACCCATTTTAAGATTTCAATAGATGAAACTAGCTAGGGATAGATTGTAAATTCGTTTTGTAATATTTTTGTACGATTTTAATTTAACGTTAAAATCAAGTTGTAAAGGTCAAATATTTCGAGCTTAATCATTTAATAAACACACATTATAAAGTTTTTTTAACTAAATTTTGAAACATTCTAAATATGAAAGGTTTAACATAAACTTGGATGATTTTTAACATAAAATAATATGTTGGTTACAAACATGCATTGTGGTATGTAATCCTTATGCGATATATTTTAAGACATGATTTGGCACCATAATCACGGTATCCAACACGTGTTAGAAACGGATCTTGTGCAGATTTTGTTATTCATATATATATTAAACCATCATTTTTTACATTAAAGGCAAGATTTAAAATGTGTTATGATGTGCTGATGGAAATGCATATTTGACATAGGCCATTGATAAAGTGTCGACAACGAGGAGTGAATTTGGTAAGAGTTTTTTAGATGTCATGGTCTGTCGAATGTACTATATTTACATTAAAAACAAGTAATTCATTATCGTCAGTGCGTATTCATGAAATTCGCCTTAAGTGTGATTATCTCAAGAAGCTTCACACTTATTAGTTGATTGACCTTACATATGAAGGGCATGAAATGACATTGATAAAATACTCACTAAATCCGAATGATAAAATTATCGACGAACAACTTCAAGATATTATGCGTGATATTGTTGAAGAGAAACTTAAAACTGTTAATGAATTTAAGTATAATCACAAAAAATTCAAGTATGGAATTATCCCTCACCTGACCCTAAACACCATAAGTTAAATATTGTAACGGTTTTGGGGTTTGAAGGTGTGGTTGCATTATCGGTTTGTTGGATGACATACTCGAAATAAGATTTATCTTATTTGGCTGAACTAGTTTTAACCATTTTTTTCATGTCTTTTCATTTTGACCGGCTCTTTGAGTGAAAAAAACTTGAGTTACTTCTAGACCAAGTACTTCAAGAACCCCTTTTAAGATATAAAACCTTCATTCGTGATTTTGATAAATGACCAACCCACCTATTTTCAAAATTTATTGCTATAAATATTCATCTTTGTCACTTTGGCCTTTCATAATAAAGTTTAAAGTTTGCCACATCTTATCAATCATATAACAAGTCATACCATGGTTATCTCTATTATGTTATCTTGTATACAAATGGAAACCCATGCATTGCTCCAATAACACATTCATGTTTTACTACTATAACAAGAGATGCCTATGTGATCTCATCCCTCACCTCTTTGAATATGTAAGTGTTGTATAAAAATTTAAAGATCATCTTACACTTCTTGAATGATGATTTTATCTTTATGTGTTGAATACTGAGAAAGTTTAAATGACTTGTCCCAATAAATAATTTAAATTATGGATGCACGCCTTCAACACTAATATAATCATACAAATAATTAGTTCAACTATGTTACGTAAATTACTCTCTTTTTATAGCAAAATAAGATATTTTATTAAAGAAGGGGCAGAAAGTATCAAATTACAAACAAGAGGCCCTTAATATAATAAGACCAAAAAGAAGGGAAAGGGGTCAAAATTGACAAAAGAAGTCAATCTGATCCCTAACCCTAATCGAAACCAAACACACCAGAGGCCATGCCTCCTCATCTTCAACCCTGCGTCTCCTAGAGCCCAGCTTCAGACTCTCCACTCAGACCAGATCCCAAATACTCCGATCATCCCAATGATCTTCAGGTACTGCACGGTTGACGCTCACCTTCAGGACCCTTTCTCTTCAGACTTGAGGATAGAGGTTTTGAACTGGGTGATGTGCACCTAAGTATCAGACGATCCAGGGCTTCTTCACATTCCAAACCCTTGAAAATCAGCTTCAAACCCTAAATCGAACAGATTTCCCAACCATAGCCTCTTGAACCTTCTTCATCTACCCACCAAGGATCTCACTCACTTCAAAAAAAACCTAACCATGATCGATGTAGCCCACCCCCAAACTTTCTAACGTGATAATCGCTAGCAAATGAGTTGGAGTATCAGTGTTAGTGAAATGGCGGGCAGAATTCTCCAGCAAGACCCATTTCGCAACCCAATCTGCAGCTGCATTTTGGGTTCGGGAAATGTGGAAGAGCTTCATTGAAAGGAGGAATAGACTCCGACAAACAGGAACCAGAGGGTTGTTCAATTCGATACCAGTAGCCATATTGTTGACAAGAGTGAGACAGTCAGACTCGATGTCCACCTCTTACCAACCATGATTCCTGCACAGAAGGAGAGCTTCAAGCAAAGCTTTGCTCTCAGCATGAATGGGATTCAATTTTCCAAAGACGAAACCAGCTCCAGCAACAATGTGACCCTGATGATTTCTCACGATCAGACCTCCAGAGGCTTCACCAGAGAAGCTGCACGCGCCAGCAATATTGACTTTGAGTCTACCAGCGATCGGAGGACACCATTTAAGGTACATTGCTTTACCCTTTCATATAGATAGACACCCAAGAGCAGCACCTGCGTCAGTAACACCAGTCCAGTGTTTAGCCTTTAGCTTATTATTAGAGTCAATACCTAGAATAACTTTTATAACACGATTAACAGCAGTAGTAAAGCAGTCATAGGTATTATGAAACTTGGCCTTGTTTCTATTCACCCAGATCACGCAGAGAATGACTTGAGGGATAATGAGAGAAATATGAAATTTACTATTAGATGACCAGAACCAACAACGCATAATGTGACTTAGGGACATAAATCTCCTCACCGGAATTCTGAATAGAATACCAAAATAGTTCCATAAGGACCAGGCGAAGCTGCAACTGATGAAGAGATGATTCTTATCTTCGCAGTTGCAGCAGAATTGGCATTTAGAAACCATCACAAAGTGCCTATTAGAGAGAATGCTATCAATGGGAGCAAAGTTTTTGAAAAGTTTCCAACTTAGAAAAGAAAACTTAGTAGGGATAAAAGAGTGCTAGATTTTCTTAAAGATAGTTTGTTTAGAATGAACATATCTGATATTATCTCAAGTAACCTTAGTATTGAAACAACTATCTTTAGAAAGCTTCCATTTAATAATATTATCCTGATCCAGATTGATATTGACTTTAGTAATATGAGATAATCTGTCCTGAGAAAGAAAAGATGTTAGAGTAGAAGTATCCCACTGACCATCTTTCCAATAAGAGTAAACCTTAACAGGAAGAAAACATCTATTAGAACCAAATTCATTAGCAATATGAGGCATATCATGCCAAGAATCTCTCCAAAAGTCAATATCCCCCTTTCCCAAGCTCCAATACACACTCTGATCAGCCTGATTCTTAACATAACTAAGCCTCTTCCAAGTAATAGAGTCAGTAACTTTACACTCATCATTTATAGGATGAGTGAAGTTACAATATGTAGTATGCATAAGGTCAGCCCAAAGAGAACTTCTTTTTCTAAAAAGAAACCATAGCTTAAAAGAGAAAGTGAGTTGAACGTTAGACAAAAGCTTGACATTTAACCCACCCTCATCAAATGGCTTACACAAACTTTTCCAAGAAGACCAATGAATAGCATTTTCAGTAAAATTAGACCTCCATAGAAACTTATTGAAACAATGCCCTAGCTTATTAATAACGCCATTAGGGATCAGACTATTCTGCATCCAAAAGTAAATAATGGGATATAAAACATTCTTTATAAGGGAGAGCCTGCCCCCAAACGAAATATTCTTCATATCCCAGTCATGAATTCTGTTATAGATTTTAGTGAGAAGAGGAAGATAATTCTTTCCTTTATTGTTTGCAGATATTGTGATACCCAATTAAGTAAAAGGAGCATTCTCAGTATTGAAGCCCGTGGAGGACTTGATCCTGGCAGAATTGGCATGGGAACAAGTAGATGAGGTAATGAGCTTTGTCTTTTGCTTGTTAATCAGCTGGCCTGATTCACTTTGGTATTTGTTCAACAGGTCACTAATGCAATCAATGGAGGAGGGAGAACTGTTGGAGAAGATGATAATATCATCTGCGAAAGCCAAACAAGGTAAGATAAAACCAGATTTTAAGTAGTATCTCAGACTATTATTAGTTTGGTAAAGGTTAGCAAGGCCCCTAAGTAAAGCCTCCTCAGCAAGAATGAAAAGACAAGGGGACAGAGGGTCACCCTGTCTTAAGCCATTCTTCTGAGGGAAATAACCAACGTTGTCCCCATTAACCAAAACAGAAACCATAACATTAGATATCAGCATATTGATGAGAGCCAGAATATCATTAGAGAAACCAAAGCCCTGAAGAGTTTTAATGACAAAAGTATGAGACATTCTGCCAAATGCCTTTGTCATATCTAATTGAAGAATAATATTGCCTTTAGAAGGCATTCTTTTAATATTATGAAGCATTTCCTTTATAATCAGGACATTATCATGGATAATCCTATCTTTAACAAAAACACTTTTCCCTCTAGAAATGATATTAGGAAGAAGGTAGGCAATTCTCTGATTAATAAGGCCAGAAATAAGTCTGTTAAAAATAGTGCACATGCTAATAGGCTTGTAATTGGACCAAGTGATGGGGTTAGGACCTTTAGGAATTAAGCAGATCCCAGTGGAAAAAACACCACTGGGAATACTATGACCCTGAAGATAAGAATTCAGAGCACTACAAACATCCCTACAAATAATATCCCAGCAAGACTTGAGAAAGAAACAATTAAACCCATCGATGTCATGGGCACTGTCATTCCTCATGCCCTGAATAAAAGACCACACCTCTTCCTTACTGACAGACTTAAGAATAGCTTCGTTGTCTTTGTCCAATATAAGCTTAGGGATGTTGTTGAGAATAGAATCCTGAGAATTCACAGAATTGTTACTATAAGAGTTATTAGATAAAAGCTGACTAAAGTAGGACACAACAGACTTAGAAATATCATCATGATCAGTGAGCCAAATTCCCTCATCTTTAATGCCATTGATAGTGTTCTTTAGTCTCTTCTTAGCCACATAGTTATGATATAACCTAGTGTTACCATCACTATTATTGAGCCACGTATTATAGCACTTTTGGCGCCAATAACACTCTTCATTTTTTAAAGCTAGAATAAGCAGACTATTAGCTTTAGAAAGGCTGGCCTTAGAGACACTGCTTTTATTCTGTTGATGATTGACTTCACAAATTTCCACCTCCTTAGCAGCATCAGATACTTTAGTAAAAATGTTACCAAAAGTAGAATAGTTCCAATCTTTAAGAAACTTTCTTGTCCTCTTAAGCTTGTACCAAAAAAATAACATTAGGACCACCATTGCAATGCTTGTCCCAGCTATGCTTAACACAACTTAAAAAATCAGGATGATTAGCCCACGCATTAATAAACCTAAAACTTCCCTTATTGTGATTAGAAAATCTATTTTGAGTATTAGAGACAGTGATAAGAAGAGGGGCATGATCAGAACAAGTTCTGACCATGTGGCAAACCTGAACATGCCAAATAGATAGCATTTTCTGGTTCACCAACACCCTATCTAACCTTTTCCAAATTTTGTTATTGCTTCAGGTGAATCTTGAACCACTATAGCCAGGATCCTCTAGATTGCAAAGTCTGATACACTCATTAAACTCGTCTACACTGCCGTCATCGTAAGAAACACAACAGAGCTGATCTTAAGGGCAAGTGATGGAGTTAAAATCACCAGCAACAGACCACGGTTTATCCTCGCCAGAGAGCTGACATAACTGACTCCAAAGCTGCCTACGCTACACTCTTTGGTTCTTTGCATAAACAGAGGTAAACAAACAAGAAAAAGTAGTGTAATTTATCTCCAAGTGGAGAAATTGATCATGATTTAGAATAACAGAAATGTTTACATCATCAGACCATAAAATCCAGATTTTGTTAGATATATTATTAGTATAATTAGAAAAACCAAGCTTCTAGCAATAAGATCAATTTTGTCAAACCTGGCCATGGGCTCTTGGAGGGCAATCACTTTAACTTTATCTTTATTGATAATGTAGTTAAGCCTAGACAAAGTAGGATTGTTATGAACTCCACGAGCATTCCAACTGACTATCTTGATCATTCAGACAAGAAATTGTAGTATGATTTCTCTCTTTTACGCAGAGAGTTAATAGACAACTTCCTAACATTTCTGTTTTTCTTTGCAGATCTGATTTTCTTATTAGTGATGGTATTGAAATCCTAATCAGAAGAACTATAGTTTGGTGAAAGATTACAACTACCAGCATTACCCCTATGAGGAGACTCCTTCCTGGTTTTCAGACTTTGAGAGTTAACATCCTGCTCCAAATCTTGAAGAGCTCCAATGACTTCAAGATTATTGTAGGAAGCAGCATCAGCTTTAGGGGAACTACTTGGGTTTAAAGGATCAGAAGACTTATCTTTGGAAGTTATTATAGATTTGAGTCTTCTCCTGTAAACTTTAATAAAGGGTTGATCATTTGTAGCTTTAGACGACTTATCATCATGTATAGATACAGATTGTGTAACACCCTTTGAATTAATATCAAGATCTTGGCTTTCTTTTTTAGATTTTTCCTCCGTTTTTAATTCATTATTTTTGTAATCAGCACCTTTGTGCCCCAAATGAAAACAATTATAGAAATAATCTGGGACATTTCTATAACTTACACCTACCCAACAACCAGTATTTTCACCAAACCTTATCCACAATCTCCGTTTAAGCACAATCGAAATGTCTATTTCCACTTGAGCGTAAGAAGCATTGGCTTTGGCACGATTGTACTGTGGCACAAACGTTCGATGGAATTTGCCCAGAGAAGCAGCCATATCACCAAAAATCCATTCATTATACAGAAACTCAGGCATATTTTCAAAGCGAACCCATAGCAGAACAATAGGATTCTCTCTGTTCTTGTGCGTTTCAGGAGACCATTTTAAAATTCTCAT
The DNA here is from genome assembly GCA_036936605.1 of Limnanthes douglasii subsp. nivea. Taxonomy (NCBI): domain Eukaryota; kingdom Viridiplantae; phylum Streptophyta; class Magnoliopsida; order Brassicales; family Limnanthaceae; genus Limnanthes; species Limnanthes douglasii. Next base: position 60,074,771 of record JAUPFV010000004.1, read on the forward strand.
TAACTTCCCTTCAACCTTCCATATTGGTTTCAACCAGAACTTAGTAACATCCTCCAGTAAGTTAAACTCCACAAGAATTTGTCGAGAATCAGTTGTTATATAAGAGTAAGCCCCTTTGAACCTAAAAGATTCCAAGAAAGATTGAAAAGCGGCTCTCTTCGGGATTCCGTGACTGAACTTGGCTATCACCGTGGATTTTGATTGATTTGAGAGGATATCATGTGTGTCTTTGTCAAACTGAATGACATTGTGATCTTTAGAAATCTTTATGAACTCTGGCTTAGCAACAGACCGAGCAAGGACAGACCGATCAAGGACATGGTTCAATATTTCTGCATAAGATTTTGTGGCTTTAACTTGATCCTTACCGGCTTCTTGATAAAGAGCGGGAAACTCTTCGTCATTGAGAACATTAAACATCATAACCAGAGACGAAATCCGGCAACTAAAGATACTCTGTTTCAAAGGAAGAAAACAGAGACCATGAAAGCGCCGAACAGAATCAACAAGGTTCTTCAAACCAGAACTCTGAAGAACAGAGTAGCGAGAGAGAGTCAAAAGGAAACGCAGGAGCCAGAGGCCGGAAAGGATTCCGGCGACCAAAACAGAAACGAGGATCTTGGAGCTTTATCAGAAATGGCTTTTTTGCATGGATATCAAGTCTATTATTACGTAAATTACTCTAATTTTAATAAATAAGGATGACCAAAATTAACGATCAATTATCTTGTTTTCAGAGTGCTTGACTATGTTAGTATTTGCATATACAATTTTTCTTACCGTACAACTTGAGCTTATATATTTCAGTATACTGCAAGATTTTTGGATATGTTATAAACATCTCATTCATGCTTGTTATGTTTGACTATCAATCAAAATTGGTTGTCGAACACACGTCGTGTTCCAAAAAATAACAAACTTATATATATATATTTTCTTCAACGAGTGAGTTCTTCATATTGGTTAGAATATTTATGTCATATGTCACATAACAAGTGTGTCACGTCTGGAAATGTTTTGTTGATTGTGTCCATCAATACCAATTTTCTATATGTCATCATAACATTCGGTAATACACACCCATATTATATCATAATCAATCTAAGACGATCCAACGTCCAAGTGTAGTTCGCTAAAATTTTCACACCCATAAAAGCAAATGCAATGCAAATTTTTATACTTGTTGACCTAACCTTAATAATTTTAAACAATGATATTTTATACATAATGGTCTTGTATGTACCATCTATAATAAGAATATGTGAGAATGTCCTTAATATGTTGCTGGACGTTGGTTGTGCGGAAAATAAATTCGTGACAACTTGAGACCTCATATGTAATCATATGCCATCCGGCATAGTTGTTTATTTCATTTTATCCGATAAAAGATGTAAGTATGATGTAAAATTTTAAAGTATGGTATTTATGCCTAGCATTATAAATATTACGTACGTTGTAAGGTTTCACATTTCTCAAATTGACTAGAATTTCCCGAGTGCGATCACTAAACAAATATAAATATTAATGACTTTTTTTTTGTCTTTTTCTATTTTTTTTGTTTCGGAACATCCTTCGAAAAAGGCCGCGGATGCGTGTTATCCTTCCCAGATAAAACTTCAGAATATAATATTCTAAATCCAACCGGATGAGCCTAAATTAAAAAAAAACACTCATTTTTTTCTTCCGTTCGTGAATCTTCTCTTAACATTATATTTATCAGATTGTTGTCTATTTTTTCCGAACCTCTCGCAAATAAAAAATGACTTATGAACATCTCCAGTGTCGATATTCGTCGTAAAAACTTTAAGCTAACACGTGTTATATTTTTCTACCCATGTGTGCTATCTATTTTTCGGGTTATAACTATGTGTAACGTTTATGTAAATTGTTTTAAAAAAATCATATTTTATGTCGAACCCGATTGAGTATTATTTTGTATACTGATTTTAGATAGTGTTAAAACCATTCTAAAAATAAAATATTTATACATTAATTATAATTTGTTTGGTTGGGTTTGGGTGTGATATTTTATTTTTTAATTTTATATTTGCTTTTTTAATTTTCTACGAAACCAGTTTAAATACACACGTAGAAATGTGCTTGATCAGATGTGCATGAGAGTGATGATTTTTTTTAAGTAAAACAAAAAAACCTGAATTTAGGCTCTTAAAAATGAAATTATAAATCCATGTGGGTAGAAAAAGTTCAAAAAGTAATATAACCGATCTAACCATAGTTGGTATAAATTATAAAGGGTGAAGCTATTTCCTCCATAAGATTTATTATTTCCTCCATCTCAAATTTCTAAGAAAATACTCAACATTTGCTTTTACTTTTTTGTCCTCAATTTACTTTCCAACTTATATTTTGATGGCACTATCCAGTATACAACCCTTATCATTAAGTCAAATTAGAGCCAACATATATCATTTAACTTCTAAAATTAAACCCTAAAAACAAAAAACAAAACTCAAATTTCTTAAAAATTAATCATGAAAAATGAAGACTCTCCAACCAAAGATCCAAACACCTCAGAACATCACCAAATTAACCAAAAAGATAATTTAATCTTGTAAAATGGCAACAAACAAATATTAGAGAGTCAGAAATAAAAAACAAGTTAAAGTTTTTTTTTAAAAAATAAACAAATCAAAAACAGATTTCTAAAGTTTTATAAAATTAATTTGATACTAAAAAAATAAGAAATCTATTCATAAAACTCAATATGCAGGAAACAAATTTTAAAAAATCATAGCAAGAGAGTTTCGGGAACTGTAATTTTTCTGCATATCAAGTTTGTTGACTCGTTATTCATAGTACAACCAACTTCTTGGAACTCTTGTCAACCGATAGATTCAAAAAATATTTAAAAAAGATTTTTACCTTTGATAGATTACTTCAATCGAAAGTGGTGGCTAGGTCTTTTTCTCTATTAAAAGAGTTAATGACTGTGTTTTTTTTTTTTTTTTTTTTTTCGAAGGGAACCCGCAGCCAAGTTAATGACTGTGTATTTATATTAGATTAGAGTTTATGGGTGGAAGTAAATATGATGAGTATAAGGTTGCTAGAAAATATTAAGGTAGATTTGGTGTTTGGATGGTTGTTGAGGAAGAAGGTAAATATGAGTGTTTGAAGTGAAATTAAAATAAAAGTAAATTAATAATTTTCTTTAAGAAAGAAATAACCAAATGGAATGGAGTTTATTTTAAAATACGGAGGAAATAAAAATTCTTACGGAGAAAATAGTTTAATCCAATTATAAATCTAAATAATTTTACCCGAAGGGGGTACGGGATCGGGTACAAGGACATTATGAGGCCCGTATGTCTAAACACAGCCCATTCCCTTGTACCCAGATGCAACTTATTTTTCTTTTGATCGCAATCGCATGAGTCAATATCAGTCTTCAACACACTCTCTTTACGCCCAGTTCATCATCGTCAACGACCGATCTGCAATCGAGGAGAGAAGAATTAGAGCTCCAAAATGGAAGCTCCCATCGGAAGTCGAACGTTTCTAATTTTAACGATTCTCCCCACTCTACTCTCTCTGATCTCCGGATCTTCGGCTCATGAGCTCCAGATCGTAAATGCGGAGCGAAGAGTAAGATCTGATGCCTCTCGTTTCGAGAATTCGATAAAATCTCTCTTTATTCATCGAAGTTGCTATATGATACTTGACATTATCTTGGTTTTTATGCATCTAATTCGAAGATAGTAGTTTATCTCCTCATCTCGTGATGCTTAGTTGTAATGTTCTTGTTGGATCACTCATTGTTTGAGATTATATAACCTGTTGATCTTGTATTTTAATGTTGCTTATATTTCAATATGCAGGTTGACTTGACTTCGCACATCGTTAAGGCCTTCTTAACTCTGAAGGTACTCTTGTTTTATGCTGTTGCATTTTTAGTTTCTGTGAGTCTGGATATATAAGTGTATCTATTGGTTATACTATGTTATATTTGGTGGCTGAAGAAGCATAGAAAGAGGCCTCGGTGGTATGCATTGGCTTTGATGATTATGTTGTACTAAAAAGTGTTCCTTTTGCTATATAGGGACTATATCCGATTAGGAATGTGTTTAGAGTCCATGTATAAATGGTCTTTTTCTATCTCTGTTGAGCTCTTTGAATTTCAGATATGTTGCATTTTGATTCAATGTTTCACAGTGTCTTGCTAATTCAGAAATATATTCCGTCTAACATAGAAACTTACAACTAAACTAGTCTACCGACTAAAGTTTTCATTGTTTTTGTCTCTGTTTTCGACTCCTGGCTTTCTTAATTACGTTATTATTAGCCAAATTATATCATGTACCTGGTTGTATTTTTATTTTACTTTGCCATTTAATTGATGGGGAGAGCTAAAGCAAAAGGCTAATTTTACTAAATAAAAGATCAATTTTGAGCATTTTCGAAAATGCTGGTGAGGTTCGAACCAAAATTTGCCGGCACTTGGTCGAAACACTGTATTTTCACAATTCACCAACCGGGGGCGAAAAAACCATATTTGACCAATGGTTTTTTTTTTTCTATCGGCCCCCTCGATTGATTTCAGTGATTGGTGGTCACTGTTTCTGAAGTATATAAACCACGAACTCGATCGTAGTTAACTGTTTAAAGTTTTAGAAATTATATAAACCACGAATTGGATTGTAGTTCAGTGTTTAAAGTCTTAGAAATCACGACTTCTACATTTTGAAGATATCTACTTGAATATGGGAATGGACTCTCTACGGGTTTGTTGCAGGTTAAAAATACTGGAAAAGAAGCTGCTCCGGATATGCTTCTTGCTTTCCCGCTTACCCAAGCAGACCATTTAGCAATGGTCCAAGCATTAGTACTTACAGGAAAGAAGAAGAAGAAAGCTTACTTGCCTCTTGATACAAAACAAACAGAGCAACCTGATGCACCAAATGATGCTAAATATTTCACAATTTCTTTTGCGAAACCACTGGGTTCGGGTGAATCTGCCACACTAGAAGTGCTTTATATATTGACTCATTCCATGGAACCTTTTCCGGCAGAGATAAGCCAGTCAGAGTCTCAGTTGGTATATTATCGTGATAGTGCGACAATATTATCACCATATCCTATTAAGCAGCAAACTACATTATTTAAGACTTTTAGTACCAAGGTGGAATCATTCACAACAGTAGAACCTACGAAGCGTGCAGGTGCTGAGCTAACATATGGATTATATGAGGATCAACCACCCTATTCATATTCTCCGATTCTTGTTCATTTTGAGAACAACCATGCATTTGCTGTTGTGGAGGAGCTTGTACGTGAAATTGAAATATCCCATTGGGGCAGCCTCCAGATAACAGAGCGTTACAAGTTGGTTCATGGAGGGGCTCGACACAAAGGTGTCTTTTCCAGGTAGATTTGTCTTTTATCTTCTCAAAGTTTCACTGTTTCATTATTAGCCACTTTGCTTCTCGTATTCTGTCAATGCTATTTAAGGTCTCCGATCTTCCTTTATTTAGAATGATTGATACTTGGTCTTGTATTTTAAAGCTTCTAATGGTTAAGTATTCTGGTGCATAGCATATCGATGCCTTGATACAAAAGCACAACACGTAATTGAAATGTAGGAACATTTTTCTATTGGTTGCGAGGACACCAAAATTACCAAATATGAATATTTTCTATAGCTCTCGCTTACTTGCTTGATCTACTCTGTATTATTCAATACTTGTGAATCGAGCTCAATATTGTAATTGTTGATGAAGGGACGAATTTTGTTTCACAATTTGGTTTTTCTGTTTCGTATATCGCGAATCGTATTTTATCGCAGGATATGGTGATTTATTAAAAAATATCATATATATATATATATATATATATATATATATATTCTAAGATAATTCAATAATTTCATGTAAGATATGTCAGTCTGATATAACATATATAAGAAGAGTTTTTGTTTTCCAAGCTGTTAATTTGTGAGAAAAAAAAGAAACTTTCTGTCTTTTGTATAATTTATAAGTGAAAAGTAGAGTCATAGGTCAGGTGTCTTTTTTTTTTTTTCAGTTGAAGAGTATAGTATAGGGTATGTTCATATTTTTTCCTGTTGAAAAACAGTTTAAATATGTTAGTTTAAATTTTAAACACTCATAATTTAATATAAATTTTAAACTAAACTACACTAAACAGTTAGAACTTAGAACTAATTTTTTGCATAGGTTTCTTCATTGCATTGAAGATGCGTTTTCTGATGATCGATTCTCTTTTGGCAGGGTTGATTATCAATCTAGGCCAGGCTTTAATGGGGCATCCTCTTTTAAAAACCTCCTAGCAGTACTACCCCCTAGGGTTAGTTCTGTATACTACAGGGATGAAATAGGCAACATCTCATCGTCGCATCTTCGCACAGACTCTAGGAAGGTAATTTTTTCTACCTTACAGTGATTTCATTTTGTATACCTATTTTCCCAAACAATTTGTGGAATATCAGTCTCAAATTTTGCTTTGCGAAACCTTTGGGCTTGGAATGATTTCTCCATTGAAGTTTGATTCTCTTATTTGTCGAGTTGTGTTTTGGAGATATCAAATCAGGTTGTTGTGCTTAATAAATATGCAGATAATAACATGTGATGTGTACAAAATGCTATTTTAGTTCCACATATTACTTAATATATGTATCTCTTGCAGTCACAACTTGAGTTTGAACCACGTTATCCATTGTTTGGAGGTTGGGAAGCAACTTTTATCATCGGGTATAGACTCCCACTGGAAGACTTCCTCTTCGAGTCCTCTGAAAACAAACGTTACCTCAATTTCAGCTTTGGCTGTCCACTTGTGGAGACTATAGTAGACAGGTTGATTGTCAAGGTAATTATACATCTCAGAGTTCACATTTCCTATGCTTCTTAGATATATAACAAATCACACTCTTCTCTAGTCCTCGGAAAAATTCTTATGCCGGAGGTTTTATATTTTAGGTTGTGCTGCCCGAAGGAGCTAAAGATCCTTCTGCTGTGATTTCGTTTCCCGTAGAGCAAAATTTGGAGGTAATTCTCTTACCACAAAACTTCTTTGCTTCCCCTAATCCAAGGGATGTTATTTGAGGAGCGTGAGTTATTGGAGAGTCTGTTTTCTACATGAATGATCAACACTCTTGGTTCATTATAATCATGTGCTGATGCGAGTTAGAATTCATAGCTCATCGGAAAATTGACAGCTAAATTCTATTGCTGGAGTGCAAATCTTGTTGAACAATGAAATCTTCTTTGATAGAGCTCTCTTGTGCATGCAAAATTGCACTGTGGTCTTAGGACTTGTATGCTATGTTCGAAATTTAACTTATATGTATTTTCACAGACCAAATATTCTTACTTGGATGTCGTGGGAAGGACTGTCGTAGTCTTGGAGAAGAATAACGTGGTGCCCACGCACAATACTCCTTTCCAGGTGATTTTCACTCCCTTTAAAATGTCTTATTGTGCTTGGTAATATTGATGGATAACTAATAGGGGTTTGTGATATTGATTAAAAAAATAACTCTTACAGGGTTCACCAAAATAGGGTGCATTAGTAAATCAAACTATGTCAATCCTCTGGGTGCACTAGTAAATTAAACTATGTCAATCCTCTGGGTGCATTAGTAAATTAAACTATGTTAATCCTTTGCCAAATATCTATAATCTTTATAGGTAAGTTAGTTACGATGGATTTGAACCTCTTACTTTGATTGTTGAATTATGACACTAATGGTCAGTATGCCAACTTTTAGTAAAATATTCTCCCCTTCAAGAGGCTGTCCAACATGACAAGAAAAAGGGATCTGGTTTGGGTTGACCTGTAAAACCCAAAACTTACGAGAAACACGAAACTGTTTGGATTTACAGGTTTTGGGATATAGATTTTTTTAAGGTTTAACATGTCATCTGGTTTAGGGGGCGAACAGTTTGGTTGGGGAATCAGAAAGTCTGACCCAAAACTTGGGAAAGGTTGGGTTCATGTCAACATTTTTTTACAGAACCCAAACGAGCTGAAATGAACCTGAACTTGACTTGAAATTGACTGCTTTAGTCCCCATCATCAGTTGCGACTTATCTACACTGATTTTCCTTGATTGAAACACTATAATTACGAATAAAGTTACACTAATTTAAGATAAAATAATTATGCAGCTCGGTTTGCACTTTGACTCTTATTGCTAAAAATGATTAACACCATTTATTGTGTATTTAGAGTGTGATATATGTCAGTTTCTTAATTACATCCCTGATCGTAATGGATACTCCTGAAATAATGTTTCTTGATGTAGGAAATTTTTTGCCTACTTCTTATTTACAAGCATCTTAAAACTGTTATTAATCCCAATTATTATTACACCTCTCCTCTGTTTGGCAGGTTTATTACACCTTCAAACCTATCTTCATGCTTGCGGAGCCTTTAATGTTGACGTCTGTTTTCTTCTTATTTTTCACGGCTTGCCTTGCATATCTCCACATTGATCTTTCAATACGAAAGGTATAATGCCAATGTGGTAAGTGTTAACCTATGAACTTAGTAAAGCAGGAGGTAGAAAAGATATAACTTTCTTTTCTTTAATTTACAAAGAAACTAAATATTTCATGCTTTTTTGTATTTGTATGTCTGACAGACTATTATGATCTGTAATTTCATACTAGGATTATAAGTAAGTATTTACAACAATTTTGACAGTTGAGAAATAGTCAGTGTTTTTTCGTATTAATTAAAAGTTTGGAATGAGGATAGAGAAACCTTATTTCACAAAACAGTCAATAACTAAGATCAATAAAAGTTGGTGCAACTTTTGTGATTGTTTGATTAGTGTTATTTTTTCTTTTAAGGACTTGTGCTGTGTTATAGCATTAAACATAATTAGTAGATATCCTATATGAAATCCAAGGTGAATATGATACTGTTAAAAAACTATAACTTCATTAGAATTAATATGAAATATTAAGTATTTAAACAGGGAATGCATATGTACACGGAATCATTTGTGAATATAATGTCACAATAAACTGGGATCTTAAAGACATCCGGTTATATATTTTTTTACTTTCTAATTTCCAGGACACTTTTTAATTTTCAATTTAAATCTAAACTCAAAATGTATTTTTTTTTTCATTATTATACGACATTTTTGAATAGACAAAATCATTCTAAACAAAGTCACTATACAAAACGCGGCAGAAGACACTGTTAGAAATATCTCCACCAACTAACGTGATATTGTCCGCTTTGAGCGATTAGTCCCGCACGGTTTTGCTCTTGGTTCACTCCCAAAAGGCCTCACACTAGTTGAGATATTTCATTCACTTATATATCGTAAGTACTTGTTCAGTCTAAGCGATGTGGGATAAAGGATCAAGTTTACTCACTCTTAACACTCTCCCTTAAACTTGATCCGCAGAATGACAAATACACTCTTAACCGTGAAGAACATACCTTAACTAGTATGGGGCCTTTTGGTAGTGGACCAAATGCAAAACCGTGAGGCCCTTCGGGTGCCAAAGCGAACAATATCATACTAGTGTTGAGATCGGTTGTGTTCTTACTTATATACGGAGGAGGAATATGCGGACCGGGCCCCCATATTCCCAGCATGTGAATGGAGGTAGAGGTGGCATACGGAACGGTCCATCGGTCCCGCAGGCTATTTAATAGTTTTTAGCTTTGTTGCGGGTCTATTTATCAGTTTTTGGTACCACGTTTTGCAAATACGTGACATTGCGTATTGACACCACGATCTATTTAATAGTTTTTAGTGTAACGTGGTGTGTTGCTCGTAGTTTATTTATCAGTTTTTGGCATGACCTATCGCATATGATGCGTATTAACATGATAGTGTGATTGTTGTGTTACGTAACTCTGCGTGATATCCAATGTAGGATATCCCTAGGGTGGTCTATTTAAATAATTGTTTAATCAGGTAGTCCATTTTAAATAATTGTTTATCAAATTATTTATATGATTATTTAAAACTAATTTGGGTGCGTTAATTAAATTAAATTTCAGTAATTAATGCGTGCTAATAGATATTGGGAGCTAATGTTCTTTTCAAATTGCAAAATCCTCTTCGGATTTTCCAATCAGACCGTTCTATAATTGGATTCGCAGGAGTGACGACTCATGTAGTTCGGGAATTCGGAAGGGAGGTATGTTTAGGAAAATGAAATTTTAGAAAGAAAATTCATAATCTATTCGTTGTGGTGGATTGTTCGACCAACTATAATGCCATTTTCGGGAGATCTTGGCTTTCAATGATGTATGCAGTTGTGTCCACAGTCCACCAGTACTTAAAGTATGTCATCGGAAACCGCGTGGGGGTTGTTCGAAATGACCAGAAAGTTTCTAAAGAATGTTATGCCATAGCTCTTCAGATCAGAGGGTCAAGCAGCGGTGATAAAATGACTGTATAACAATCATTTAGGGCTGTCAAAAAAATCCGAAAAATCCGATATCCGACCGAAATATTCGATATCGAATCCGAATAAAACGGATAATATCCGTATTAGAAAGAAAACGGATAATATTCGTATCCGAATTCGTATTCGAAAATAGCGGCTATAGATATAGTCATATCCGTATTCGAAATATCCGATATCCGAATTTCATAAATAAATATATATATAATTTTTTTATATTTAAGCATATTTTTAAGTTATCCCACATTGTAAAAAGAAAAACAAATTACTAACAAAGTTGACTATAAATATATAGGGTTCTTCTTCGAAAATTGTATCTTATCCCACCTCTAAAGTTGGAAAAAAGAATTGCTACCAAGCTGTTTATAAAACACATGGTTGCTTTTTATAACAAGTATATCCTTTTTAGTCTTGTGACTCTTATCCCACGTTTAAAATGTGGAAAAGAAATGCTACCAATTTTTCTATAAAAGACATGGTAGCTTTTCAAAATAAGTATATTTTTCTTAGTCTTATCCCACATCTAAAATGAGAGTATGTATTTCTACTAAGGTGCTTCTAAAAGTAGCCCATACAATAATGCAATTAGTTAAAAAATTTAGTGGAAATTCGGATTCGGATATTGTCTGTATCCGGATAATATCCGTCGGATACAGATTCAGATGTTGTTTTTTTTATAAAACTTCGGATTCGGATAGTGATTTCGGATTCAGATTCGGATATAGGCAGATTCGTATCCGAAATATCCGTTTGACAGCCCTACAATCAGGGGGTTGACCTCAGAAACCGAGGAAGGGATTGATGATTCGAGGGAAACCCCAAATTCTTTGACCAGTAAGTGAAAGTATAGAAGAATATGTTTTCCTTCATGGAAAAATACTTCGTATAGGAACCTTACTGACCCCATCTTTATGTCAGCAATTGTTGGAGTTTTTGACTCATAATTTGGATGTTTTTCGCTTGGAAAACAGAAGATGTGGTAGGAGTTCCAATAGAGGTAATATGTCATAGCTTAACAATTAATGCGAAGGTTAAACCCGTTATACAAAAAAACATTCTTTTTCTTTTGAGAAAACATAAGTTATTGTTTCTAAGGTGGATCATTTGTCAAGAGTCAGACATATAAGGGAGTCACAATATCCCTTATGGAGAGAAAACTCAGTGGTGGTTAAAAAGATTGGGAAATAGAGGATGTGCATCGACTTCACTGATCTAAATCGAGTTCCTTGAATAGACCAATTGATTGACTCCACTTCATTTTTTTTATCTTCTATGGATGCCTTTGCAGGGTATAATCAAATTCAAATAGATCCTAAGGATCAAGAGAGCACCACTTTTATCACAGATCGATGCTTGCATTGTTATAGGGTTACGAAGACCAAAGAAATTTGAGCCGACCTCAGAATGTGAAGCAACATTTTCAAGCATTAAGGAATTGTTGTCTTCAGCAGATATACAGTCCAAGCCTCGAATTAGAGAACACCTTCTATTGTATATTGTAATATCGGATTTCACACTAAGTGTTGTTTTAATAAGTGAAGATTTGGGAATTCTGAAAACAGTTTATTATGTCAGCAAAAGTTTAGTGACAATAAACAAAAGGTATTTAAAGCTCGAAAAATTGGCTTTGGCGTTAGTGGTGGCTGCCAGGAAAATACGCTCTTATTTTCAAGCTCACATTATTGAGGTTCGAACTTTGTTCCCACTGAAAAATGTTTTACATCACCCCGATATTTCTAGGAGGATGACCAAATGGTCAGTGGAGCTGAGATATTTTGATATCACTTTTGCTCCTTAGACGGCTATCAAGGCCCAAGCCTTAGTTGAATTTCTTGTTGAATTCTACTCAAGTAGATCAGACGAAGAGATAAACAAAGGAAGTGTTTCCCAGTAGCCAGGGCTGTAAAAAAAGTTAGAAAAATCTGATAGCTAACTGAAATATTCGATATCGAATCCGAAGAAAATGGATAATATCCGTATATGAAAGAATACGGATAATATTCGTATCCGAATTTGTATCCGGAAATAGTTGATATGGATATAGCCATATCTGTATTCGAAATATCTGATATCCGAAATTTTATAAATAATTTTTTTTATTTAAGTATGTTTTTTAGCTATCCGACATTGTAAAAAGAAAAACAAATTACTAACAAAGTTGACTATAAATATGGAAGGTTTCTTCTTTGAAAAATGTATCTTATCCCATATCTAAAGTTGGACAAATAGTTGCTACCAAGCTGTTTACAAAACATGGTGGCTTTTCTAAACAAGTATATTTTTTTAGTCTTATCCCACATCTAAAATGTGAAAAAGAATTGCTACCAAGCACTCTATGAAAGACATGGTGGCTTTTCAAAATAAGTATATTTTTCTTAGCCTTATTCCCACATCTAAAATGGGAATATGAATTTCTACTGAGGTGCCTATAAAAGACATGGGCTAACCAACGAATTGTGAGTGCAATTAGTTAAAAAATTTAGTTGAAATTCAAATATTCAGATTCTGATATTATTAGTATCCGTCTAATATCCGTCGGATATGGATTTAGATATTATCCGTGTCCGGATAATATCTGTCGGATACGGATTCAAATATGATTTTAAAAAAAATACGGATTTGAATTCAGATTCAGATAATGATTTCAGATTTTAGATTCAGATATAGACAGATCCGTATCCGAAATATCCACTTGACAGCCCTACCAGCAACTCAATATGGATAGTTGAACCGATGGAGGATCTAGTATTTTAGGATGCAGTGCAGGAGTTCAACTGACTGCACCATTTGGGGAAATGATGTTTCAAGCCATTAAATTCGCTTTTCATATATCGAATAACGAAACTGAATATGAAGCTGCATTAGCTGGTTTAAGGCTCGCGAGCATTTGTGGGGCAACTACAATTCGTTTAAAAATAGATTCTCGATTAGTAGCAAATCAGGTGGCCGATGTTTCCGAAACTAAAAATAATCACTTAATTTTGTACATTTGAGAGCTTCGAAATTTAAGTATTCTATTTGACCACATTATTATAGAGTATATTAGTCGAGGAGACAACACAGTTGCTGATTCTTTGGAAACTGTGGCTTACACAGAAGAGTATCCTTGGATTTTGTTGCAGGAGAGTCCGTCGATTCTAACCAGATCAGAGCAGTGAAAATATGAAGAAGAAGTTTTTGTCACACCAGATGTAATACGAAGTGATTGGAGGATTGATATCTTGAACTTCTTGTCAAGAGGAATACTACCTCAAGATGTGCAATTGGCTAAAAGGTTGAAGGGTAAAGGACATGGCTATATTGTGTTAGATGGGGTTTTGTATAAAAAATCGATGAGTAGGCCATTTATTGCGTTGCTTGAATAAACAAGAGTCACAATAAATTTTATGAGAATTACATGATGGGGAGGGTTGGCACACTGTGGGTTCAAGGTATTGAGACATCGAGTTTTGTTGGTGGGGTATTATTAGCCTGAGATCATGAACGACGCTTAAAGTTTAGTTCGAGGCTGTGATACTTGTCAACGATTCACTAATTCTATTCACAAACTTGTAGTTCCGCTTATTTTCATTACTAAAGCCGTCCCTTTTGACAGATGGGGAATCGATCTAGTGGGACCATTACCCATAACTTCTCGAGGATGCCAGATGATTATTGTGGCGGTAGACTATTTTTCGAAGTTGGCAGAGGCTGAGCCATTAACTGGAAGAGAAGCTAAATATGTTATTAAGTTCATTGTGAACAATATTTGTTTCCGCTTTGGGGTACCTCGAAAAATTACCACAGATAACGGTCTTCAATTTAACAACAGAGAAATGCCTTCCTTTTGTGCTTCGATAATAATAACACAATTTTATACACCTTTTCATCCCCAAGCAAATAAAAAAGGTAAAGGTGATAAATAGATCTATTTTTGAAGGTCTAAAGAAGAATTTGATAGGGGCTGTAGGAAAATGGCCTAACTATTTGCAAAAGGTGTTATAGGCTTATCAAACAACTCCTAGAGAGACCACTAAAGAAATTCTTTTTTCCATGGTTCATGGAATGGATGCTATTAGTCATGCCGAATCTACATTAACTTCTTATAGAATAGTTCAGTATTCCGATGACCTGAATGACGAAGAGAAAAGAACAGATTTAGGCTTGATTGAGGAAAAATGAGCTAGAGCTCATCTGAATATGATTCATTATCAGAATCTCATAAAAAGTAGATATAATTCGAAGGTAAGAAGGAGGGATTTCAAGGTTGGTGATAAAGTTCTAAGGAAGCTATTTCTTCATGTTAAGAAAACAAACCTCGACAAGATGGCTCCGAATTGGGAGGGTCCCTATATGGTTATGAAAAGAATGAAGCCGGGTTTTTATCGCCTTTGTGACGAAGAAGGGAGGATGCTTCGACATCCTTGGAATATACAACATATAAAATTGTATTGGGAGTAACTATATCTTTTGATTTGTTTTTGAATAATTGGCACACTCTTTCCTACCCTGTTGGCCCAGAGAGGTTTTAATGAGGTGCTATGTAAATATTCGATGTTATCAATAAAACTCTTTTTGGCCAATGATTGTTCAAATATACCTATTTAAATTATTTTAGTAATTAGTCAAAGACTGATCATCTTTGAAGTTGACCAAGAGTAACTATTCCGAAGTGTTGAATACACTTTTCGAAGAAACAACCATATTTGAAGTGCTACGTTCTTTAAATGCACTACCATTTTCGAGTGATACGTTCTTTAAAAGCACTACCATTTCGAAGTGTTACGCTCTTTTAAATACGATTTGTATTAAAGGTGTGAAATTCGAAGTTTTATTGTAATGAGTATAATCGTTTGAAGTAAACGTGCCTTATAAATAAAAAATTATGGAAATTTTAAGAGAAACAAAATACTATTGTATTAATTCGATGACAGACAAAAAGTTTTTAATGCTAAGTCAAATAACATTCAACAAATTCAGGTAATCCTACAACAATTGGATGACATATACAAAAAAGAAGAGAAATCAAAGCTATTTATCGTCAAAATTTTCTTCGGTAGATTCCCCTTGATTAGAAGTATTGTCCTCAGATTCCGCCTCTTCAGACGAAGAATTAGGTACATGATCAAAGGCTTCGCTGCGACGATTTTCAATTGGAATAAGTTCTTAGAAATTTGAAAGATCAGCCTTTGGAAATGAGGCATGAATTTCACGAAGAAGGTTAACAGTCTTTTGCTGCTCGACATTCTTGATAGCCGCTAGCATGTCCTTTCCACATTCGTTTTCAGCGGCAACTAAAACAAGTTTTTTTCTCTTCATCGAACTGAATCTTGAGAGCATCCACATCCTCTTTTAACTTCTTCTTCTCATCTTCACTCTTGTTTAGTGAAAGTTGAAGTGTAGAGTAATTTTGCTTCTCGCCAGATAACTCTTGACCATGCTTAGATTTGAGCTGTTCTATCTCGTTTTTGTAAGAAATATTAAAATCTTCTGTCTTTTTCTTGTGCACGGCTCTGAGATAATTTTTAAGATAAATAATTCTTCTGATGAATTCTGATCCGGCATAATGAAATCCATGGAATTTCTTCTCCACGATATCTCCGAAGACTTCCCTCATCATTTTCTCACCATCATCAATTTTTTTGGCGAACCATTTCCTTTGCCATATTCTTTAAGTGGCCTCGAGCAGAATCAACTTCTTAACATAAATTTTGTGTTGCATCGCCAAGGTTAGTAAATGGTAGAGAGAAAGTGCAATGTCTTCTGATAGATCTTCAGTAGGTATGTATATTGGACTAAGGTAAAGCATAAGAGCGGAGGAAGATTAAGGCAAAGAGATCTCTAGCGAAGTTACATCGGGAAAAACAGGAGCATGTCTTTCACCATAATGTTGCAGTTGGTCCTGAAGTCCTTGGACGTATGGATCTTCATCTCTGACAAGCTCTTGAGATTTGTCGATGTTGATGAAGCTATCAGGATCAAACTGATCATCTTCTCGATCACTGTCTGCGGCAGGCTCTCCATGTTGATTCTCTTTTTTCTTCATTATCAGCTTCTCTTTGTCGATCTTCCACCACAACGACTTTATCAATTTCGAAAGACATCACCTCTTGAGCGGTTTGTACAACTTTTTTATTTGCCCTTTTTTGTGGTGATATTTTAGACGTGCTCTTCTTTTTCTCGAAGCAGCTCTTCTTCCTTTTTGGGGAAGACAACCTCTTCTCCTTCTTCGATGGTGGGAAGGCTTTTTTCTATCATTTTCTCCTTGATTTTGGTTGCAGCATCAGAATTTCTGAAAGGCCAGCACCATATGTGCTAGCTGTTTTTTTTTATTCTTTTTCCTTTTTTTCTTTGAGGCAGGATGACTTTCTGACCTATTATGAACTGGAAGAAACACCTTACCATTATGTGGCACTAGTCTCTTCACAAACAGAATGGGTTTGGAGGGTTCATTAGATTTTCTGAGAAATCAACTCCCAATTTGATTCACCAAAAGTGACCGTTGATAAAATTAATGGGCAAGAAAGTTGAGTATTACTCATTGCCCCACTCTTTTTCCTCCAATGTTGCCAACTTTGAAAAAATATCCTTAGCATATTTTTGAAGAATCTTATATCGCTTCGAAATTTCTGGAATACAATGCAAAAAATAAGCAAACGAGTAAAAAAAGATAATTGAAACAACAAGCAAAAATAGAAGCAACATACTGTTATTCCTCCAGACGAGGTTGAGTCTTGATGGGTTATCCTTGTAAATTTCCTTTCCATTTTCCCAGGCCCTTGATATGAAGAAATTTTTTTGCTTCCAAAACTTGCCAACCTCGAGTAGGTCATCAACTATATTGAGATCAACATCAAATGTGAGATAGTAGAAGGGTAAGACAGGGCCCTTCAGAAGCTTGGTCAAGGTGATGAAATCCCGAACAGCCAGAGGAATTTGGGCAAGTCTGGAATCCATGATAATTGACAGAAGCGTGAACCATTGGTTGGGAGTAGCTTGAGTCGACAAAGGTCGAGGAATTCAAAATATTCTACAATCATTAGGTCTAACAGAAACCGAATACCCCAATTAATAATCTTTGGGTACACCACTAGCTCATCCTTTCCACATTGAAGTGGAGTATCTCCTTCTTTTGGAAGTCGAAGCACAATGTTATCTGGATAATAAATATATGGCATATTTTTAGTGCCAATATATATTTGGGGTTGAGTGGTTTCAAGTTCTCACCAACTGAAGCAACTAGATCTTCGGAGAGCTCAACATGAGCTTTCTTTTTCCTTCTCCTTGGTTATTTTGTGTTAGAAACACCTTTCACTGTCTCACTGTCCGTTCCCTTCAAAGCATCATCTTCTGTATCATCCTCGACATTTGATTATGTAGTTTCAGAGTCAACTTCCTCTTTGGATGCCTCATCTACAAGTCGAGGTGGGTTAGAATTCGAGTTTGGTTCTTTGTTATCATTTCTTGAGGGATTTTGTTGAGACTCTGTAACTGTCTTAACAACTTCCCTTAAGGATTTTGTAGGATTCTAGGTATGGTCAGCATCGTCCCCCATAACTATGAAGGTTTTCATTTTAGAGTTTGAAGAAGTTGAGTTTTTGTATGAACTGGAAGAGTTTTCTTACGCAGTGGACGAGGAGGCTTAGAATTAAGTGAAGGAGGAGTTTCTTTTGACCTCCTTGAAGTAGATATGGTTTGGGTTACTTTACGATTGATTCGAGGAGTTGAAGTTGCTGAGGGGATTCGAGGTGATTATCTAGCTAAGTATGGTGAGATTAAAGAAGTTTTCAATGTTTGAGTTTTGGATGATTAAATTTATTCTAGAAGATAAGAATTTGAAAAGACTGGAGGAGTTTGGTTCAGATCAAAATTACGGTAATATATTGTCTCTATGGAAAATTGAGGGGTGTTGCTTATAAATCCAGCTACTTTATATTCATCCGCCCTTTCACTTATGCGGAAGTAGTCGTATGCTCTAAAGTGAGGTTTCTCTGGGGAGGATAAATTTTTGGGCTTTTCGGCTCTTGGATTTTTGA
Source organism: Limnanthes douglasii subsp. nivea (assembly GCA_036936605.1). NCBI lineage: Eukaryota > Viridiplantae > Streptophyta > Magnoliopsida > Brassicales > Limnanthaceae > Limnanthes > Limnanthes douglasii. The sequence goes on from JAUPFV010000004.1 coordinate 60,093,195, forward strand.
GTTTTGGATGCTTTCTCATAAATATATTTAAAGGTTGGACGGTGGATTTGTGTTTTCTGGCGAAGGTAGGTTGAGTTTGAAGACTCAAATGAAGGTAGCCAAGAAATTTCAAGAATAGGCAGACTCTATTTCTCTAAAAATTTGTTGAGAAATAAAATGAGGCGTAAATAGGTATTTATAGAAACATCTAAGGGGGAGGGAAATGGAAAATGTGGAGAAGGTAATTGGGCAGTATTCCAAACGGTTCCGTAAAGAAGAAGTTGACACCTGTTATATGATAGGCCTAGTGGTAGACCTAGTGCCTAGGACATCATTACCTATTCGATTTACACTATGAACATTTATGACCGTTAGGAGAAAACGTATCCATATAAAAACGTCCAAAGTGTTGATAAATTTTTTGCATCAATTTAAAGATAAAAGTTTTCCAAAACTATGGGGACAATAAAATTGAAGCAGTTCAAATTTTGGCTAAATGGATTTTTCCTCCCTACTAATTATTTCTAATGACAGTTAGTTCTTATTCATGGGCTTTCATAAGAACTTAGGGGGATATTGATAAGAAAATATAATATTGAGGGACAAAATGTAATAAATAAGACTTTGGGTGATAAGTTATATAGTTGTGAGAGAGATTTATAATCTTATGTAAAAGTCGGGGGGCATAATGAAACAAATTGAACAAACACAGGAACTGAAACAATAAGCATACAAGAGTTGATTTTATAACTTAAAGAGTGAAACACAAAGGTTCAGTACTTATAAAAAATATGATTCAAACGTCTCTTAGTAATTTGAGACCTCCAGACTTCCTAACATAACTCCTACTACTTTACTAAGTCATTTAATAGTTGAGAATTAATTTGGAGTTTTCTGATTCTTTGCGGGTCCTTTGCGGGTCCTTTATCTGTCTGCGAGTCCTTAGTCTGTCTGCTTCTTGTAATCTTGGATTAAAGAGTGCACTAATTTTGACACTCCCCCTTAGTGCATTCTTTCGACCAGCTAGATCAAGAGCTCATCTGATCTCTTCGAACTTCGATTTGGGAAGAGCATGAAACAATTTTGAGCAGACAAAAATTCTTAGGCCGTAGTAACACGCAATATTCATATAGGCTACAATAGCTTTCCATTCAACTTCAACAACAAATCCTAATAGAACAGGTTGAAGATTGCTACTGACCGTACATAAAAATGTCAACGATGTTAACTCTCTAACTAAATGTTGAACTCTTTTATTGTCTGAGAACAACGCTGGGTACACATATTTGTATATAATAAGAACCATAAAAAACAGAAGTCCAATAAATGTCGATGATATAACCGACACTATTAAAGAAAATTTCGCCATTCTTGGATGTCGTGTGCCTATCTCGTTTGGTACTCGAACACTGAGAGCTGCGTTTGCTCCAATAGCAATATGGGCAGTCCAACTCATTATGTTCATGCATATAGAGAGAGCTGCAACATAAACTTCTGCATCCCGTATATATCCAACAAACAGTATCAATGCTGTGAAATACCATACTTCCAAGTAGAACATGACAGCGGACTCCACCTGAGTATATATCCAGCATACAGTATCAATGCTGGGTATATAAACGATCTGAGCCACATTAATGAACCACCATAGAAATTTCAACACAATGGCTGCACACGCAAGACCCAACCTGAGTTTCAAAATAAACAACCAACTGAAACAAACATGAAGGGCTAAAGCCACAGTTGCAATAGTAGCCATGACCATCGTTTTGCTTTGCGAGTGGAGAAACTCTGCCATTTGAGTACAGAAAGGTTGTGCAAAATCGAACAGCCAACCATGATTTTCAATTTCCTTACCATCTGGTTCTTCTGATTCCTTTTGAATATTTTTGTCCAGTTTATTGAAATTTATAGTCACAGATTCCAAAATAGAACCACCGAGAGAAGATGATCCACTTTCATCCACTTTAATTTCTAGAATCTCCGGAGGCTTCTTCTCTTCTTCCTCCGCCAAGGGAGTTTTTTTTTCAGGATCAACCTCAACGATATGCAACCTCAACATTACAACCGACTCAACTATATTTGATTAGAGTTTACTGTCCACAGACAACTATGCCAATCTAAGCTCTTCCGTACACATTATTATCACTAAATCTCCATCGTTATCCTTATACTTGATCAAAACCGACCTTAACGCTGGGAATCTTGTACTCACAATCTCCCTCAAAACCTTAAAGTTACAATTCTCAGGGATCTGACTAAGCCTTATGTCATGCCCATAAACAAGCTTCAATTTTCTCCACTTGATTTGAACAGTCATCTCTGCTAGCTGCTTATGAACCAATACCGCATTTGATTCAAATAAACCCGCTTCAACTTGACTATCATGGCATGTTGCTGTACCTATAACACATTTAGAAGAGCCCTGCAAAACCTTCGACATAACCTTGGACAATTTGCTTTTGCTCTCACGCAGACCATTTTCTGTGACGTTACCACTATGTGGTTTCTCTACCTTATTATTACCACCAGACAACACAGCCGAACCATTTTGTACCTTCTTCGGTGTGAGGCGTGCATGTAGACAGGGCCCGAGTCCAGGAATCAGTGCACCGCCGACAAATGACGCACCGAGGGAAACTGGTTGATTAAAAACCAAAGCCATGTTGTACGGTTGATTAACAACCTCAATCGAGAAACAACTTTCCCACTGTCTCTAATTGCTATCTTCAACATCATATACAACATTTGCATATGATTTAACAATTTTTTAATAACAGTTTGGTTTAATGTGGCTTGGTTTTCCACACTTCTTGCAAATAAGCTTTGCACGACAATCCAATTTCATATGTCTAGTCCTTCCACATCTAAAACATGTCAGTTTAGAGTGGTTTGCTGACTCCCCCTTAATCCTTATTTGCTTACCACCATTTTGAAAATGACTTTGTGTGTTTTCCACATTGACGTGTCTTTAGTAAACAGTGTATCTTCAACATCGGCAGAATACTTACCAAGTATTTGTTTAACCAATACTTCCTGGTTAGATATTAGGTTCTCTAACTCAAAAATTGATGGTTGGTTGACCCATCCTTGTATTGATGATATAAACGGAATGAAGTCAAATCGTAATCCACGAATCAAATAACGTCTTAGCCTTGCATCACTGATAGGTTCATCACTGTCCAACCCTGAAATTTCTGAACATACATTCTTAACCTTAAGAAAGTAATCAGAGATCGACATATTACCTTTGGTTAATGAAGCAAGCTCATTCTCAAGGTATTGAAGCCGCATATTATTTTTCTGGGTAAATAACCTATCAAGAGTATCCCAGATATCCTTTGGAGAATCCAATCACGGACATGATCAATAAATTCCTTACCGATCGTGATGAGTCCAGATTCCGTCACCACTTCGGACAATATCTACCTAACCGGACAGGGGCAGTTCGGACAATGTCTACTTAACCGGACAGGGGAAGTTTGGACACCTCATCCATTGGACCGTTCGAACAGAACTAAAGTATTTAAAACATAATCACTTCTTGAGTAACCTGCCTGCTCTCCTACTTAGAACTCATGGGTCTTTAAACTCGACCCGGGTCCATTAAACACGACCCGAAAGCCCATAAGGCCCAAAAAGGGTATAAATACCCAACTACCAACATTAAATGAGGGTAATGAAAATTAAATAAAACCAGTCTGCTTAATTCTCCCTCTACTCCGTACTCAAACATTAAACACTCACAAACTTCCACAAAACTCTAAACAAAAATTACAAACTTACCCTCAGATGAAAATAAACCACACCAGATCGAAGTTCTTAACGCGAATAGAGCCTTTCCGCATCTTACTTTCCATTTCCTCCTTAACTCAATGTTTTTTGGAGTATCACTAGGAAGTATCTCGGTACCGGAAACAAGATCCCATAAATCTTGTCCTTGAAGGAAGGCCTCCATACACAACAACCAACATTGGTAATTGGGTCAAACAAGATTCTTTGTAGACATAAGAGAAACTGAATTACTTCCATTCATATTGATATAAAAAGTAATAACACTTGACATAATTTTTATTTCAATGGGTAATAAAATCAAACACTCGATATGCAGAGACCTTGCTCTTATACCATGAAACAAATTGAACAGACACATGAACTGAAACAATAATCACACAAGATTTGATTTGATTACTTAAAGAGTGAAACACAAAGGTTTAGTACTTATAGAAAATACGATTCAAACGTCTCTTAGTAATTTGAGACTTTCAGACTTCTTAACATAACTCCCACTACTTCACTATGTCATTTAGTAGTTGAGAATTGATTTGGAGCTGTCTGCTTATTTGCGGGTCCTTTGCGGGTCCTTAGTTTATCTGCTTCTTATAATCTTGGATTAAAGAGTGCGCTAATTTTGACATATAATGCAATAAGGCCTTTTATGAAACAAAACATGTTGAGATTAAGTCCTTGCGCCTATATATAATGGACATGGCTGATATGAAAGAGATTGTGATTTTTCGGATTGAATTACTTTTCACTTCTTGACTTTCTCTCTCTAAAAGTTGCTTTTTACTATTTTTCTCTACAAAACAGATTTATTCCACATCAACGAATTCTGAGTTACATTTATTATCTGTATTACAAAGTCAAAATACACGTAGTTTAGCATTGAAACTACTAAAACCTAGTTACATAAATTCATGTAAATTAATTATTGAAAAAGTATATTTAGTTGTGAAAATCAATATACAAATTAATCTGGAAACTACTATAACTTGGTTGCGCAAATACATACAAAATTGTAATATGTGAAAAACAAAATAGAAATTGAATCTAGAAACTAATGTAACTTGGTTGCAGAAACACATACAAAATGGTTGCAGATTATTTTTGTTAGGTGTGAAAATCAAAATACAAAGTCGATCTCCAAAATACTATAACTTAGTTGCGGAAATACGTGCAAAATAGTTACGAAAAAAAAAATCATCAACAACCTTTAAACAAAAACAGAAGTAGTTCATAGGTTACTAATTATACTTTTGGTTACGTAAAAAGACATATGAATCATCAAGACCAAACACGAACAATTCTTTAATCATGCATATTAGGCTTAAATCAGAATATAGTTCATTGACTATCGCGTTTTCTTTCATTTAGTCCTTCGACTAAACAATCACCGGTCAGGATCCCTAGAGTAGTCAAAATCTATAAATTTAGTCCCCCGCATGGTCTTTCCCTGGTTAAGCCACGCGTTTCCATAGTTAAATGGTATAAATCTCACAGATAGTCCATCGACTATTAATTTTACTATGCCTTTTAAATTTAATATTTTTTAATTTTTTTTTATTTTTTTATTTTTTCTAGAAAATAGAGTATAGCAAAATTTGTGATACTCTATTTTAAAAAAAGAATAAATTTATTTGATTGGTTTCGACTTTGTTTTCCGAATCTTCTTTCAATTCAATATACTTTATTTTTTAACTGATTCGAAGTTCTTTTTTAAGTTTATGATTTTGAGTAAATCTTTTAAAAAAACTTAGCGGGTACTATAAAGAAAAGGTAAGATTTTAATTTTACCTTGTTTTGCTATGGTTCAGAGGATTGTTTTTTTAAAACTTGATTAGTTTATTTAACTTAATTAATCTGTTAAATTTGTGTCTATAGAGTAGTGTGGTTTTTGAAGTTATAAGCTTTTTAGGCAAAGCATGGTTTCTTATCCACTTAATCAATTAAGATACTTATGATTTTAGCCCCCAAGGGGGTAGCCGAGTTGGTTGAGTATGATATGTTTGTGATCAAATGTCATGAGTTCAAGTCCCTCTACATACACTTTCTCATCTTGTGTGCGCAATCATTGCACTCTCAATAGCGGCCGCGGATTCCCTCCAAAAAAAATAACATAAATAAAATAGTGATGATTTTAGGTTTATTTGACCGTGGGTATACATTTTGTTAGCAATTTTCTTTTAATTATTTTAAGGCTTTTAAAGTGTTTTTATTAATCGTTTTAGAGAAACCGAAATACCCATTTCTTTTAAACTTTGGTTTCAGCTATTAGGATATGATTGTAAAAGAAATAAATGTTTATGCGTCTATAAATATTTTAGCTCAGTAATAATTTGTTTTCAGTGTCTTTGATCTTGACATTGTATTGTAATGGTTTACTTGCATCATTTGCTATATTAGGTCTTATAATTGCATTGTTTTGTTATCTTCTGAGGTTTCCCACACTATTTCATAAGGTTTCGTATTTCTTTCGAATAAGGTTTTGGATGACATACTGTAAGAAGTTCTAAACAGAATGGCTATTTTAGCGCAGGTAAAGGTTTAATGTTATTGAAAATATTTTAGTTCATTGCTGAAGTTGCGGTTATATATAGATATATTTATTGGTACTGTTAAAAGAGTATTGCAAATGTTGCGATACTCTCTTTTCAAACAGAAGAATAAAAAAATAAAAAAGTAAATGAAAAGAATAAAAACTACTCCGCGAAGTCGTCTATTTCTAATTTTCGATATTTACAAAATTGCCACTAGACAAAAAACCCAAAAAAATATTAAAAGTCAAATAAATTACAACCCATACAATTGAGGACTCCAAACTACTCCATGAAGTTGCAAACACAATTTCAAACACCAACCATAATTCATCTTCTCCAAACTACCAAAAACATAAAAACTCGACAACTCCTTTATTCATTTTTTCAAAAACTTTAAAACCTTCAAAATATGATCGGAAAAGAGTCGGAACCGTTTCCCATACAGACTAGCATGGACGTCGAAGAGGTACATTGCATTCCCCCTCTCATTTTTGCGAGAAATAGATTTTTTAGAACAACCATTTTTTGTGTTCTTCGTCATACAATGGCGTCGGTCATGTGGTCTACGCCATTATAGTAGCGAAGAACACCACCTCCATGCCAGCCTCTAGCGTATAGAGCCCTTATGACGCCACAAGTGTGGCGTGGATATTGAGTTCGTCGCCATACCTATGGCAAAGTGACTTAGACTAATTCGGAATGCCGGTTTACATGACTATTCTACTTCTTACATATTGCAGGAGGTGACCCAATGCGAAATATTGCTTGTTTCAGACTACCCTCACCATTTCAAGACTCACAAAAAGTATAGTTTATACTCGATGATCGAGCGGGTCAATAATAATAATACAAGTAACAATATTTTGCAGTAATAATAATAATATTAGTATAATATTGGTATTATTATTAATACTAGTAATATTATAAATAAAAAAACCTCACAACAATGTGATATTAATAGAAAGCAAACTCCGATTGTTTAGCAATTTTCAAAATGATACGATTGATACATAATATAAATAAAAAGATCTTACAGCAAGGTGAGATTAACATTACATAGTGGAATATAATTTCCTAGTCGAAATCGTATATTACGTTGTCTTGAATAGGTCTAAAGTTCGCAATGTCATCTTCTATCGCAGCAATCCTACTTTCGAGATATTCTAACATATCTCCAGTAACGAAATCTGTCCTGAACAGGTTCCATTCAGATTTCACATGATTGTACCTGCTTTTGACTTCTTCACGATTGCGCGGCGTTGGATTTGGAAACTCCAATTGTCCATAATCATAAAACATCTTACAAAGTACTCGATCGAAAAAACCATCGGCCGTATCATCAGACATTGTTAACTTCACAAACTTCACGGCCTAAAGCAGCCGATGGTCTTCGTTCAAACAAAAGTCCATACCTAACTCCATAACCTGAAAATAGTAACACAAATGTGAAAGCGTACTTGAAAATACTAAAACTCACTTGAAAATCTGTTTTTCTAACAAAAATAGCATAAGCACATATAATAGACACCATTAAACAGTATTAAACGGTCCCAGAACATTCCGGTGGTCAGAACGATCGACGCCATGGCAATGGCGTAGGCATGGACAACCACGCCATGGAAATAACGTGGGGCCATTGCCATGGCGTGAGTGTCCATGCCTACGCCATTGCCATGGCGTACGGCTTGTGTTCTTCGCCCCCGTGTGGCGAAGAACACAAACCGCCATGGCAATAAATTCATTCATCTATAAAAGAAAAACGAAACCGAATAACGGCCACCAAACATACTAAACCAAACCCGAAGCCAAACTAACACAAAAACAAAAAAAAACTATTTACAGTTAATTTTTGTTGAATTTGGTGGATGAATCTTCTAGCCGGTTTTCGATTCGGTTCCGATAGGATCAGTGTGGCGGATCCGCCGGTGGCGGCAGTTTTCGGTGACTATGACTATGGCTGTGAGTGGGTGAGGTGATGGTATTGAGATTCAAGGTTTTGGTGGCTGTGGGCGAGAGAGAGGGATAAGTAAGAGAGAGGGATAAGTAAGAGAGTTTTTTATTTTTAGGTTTAATTTAAATTTAATTTATAACTTAGTTTATTTATAGTATTAGTTTAGTTTTAATTAAATTTTAGTTTAGTTTATATTTTGGTTGTGTATTTAAATTAGGTTTCTATTAGTGTTTTTTTTTTAAAAATGGGTTTTTAGAGAGGATGTAAAGAAATTTATTTTTTTAATGAAATTATGGTAACTTCACGGAGTAAATTTGACTATTTCTAAGATTTCGAAATGTTAAAATCGTCACTGGTTGAGATATTTTATACTTTATATACCATTGATCGTTTTTTATTTAAGCGATGTGGGATAACTGATCAAGTTTAATTTTCAACAGGTCCGAACATGGTGCGAAAAGTTGTTGGTGATTTACACATTTACAATTTTATTTTGCACATGTCGTGTGAATTTCAATTGACAATCTACAAACCAAAAAATCTCTAACAGTTAAAAAAAATCCAAAATACATCAATTATCAAACCATATATCAATTAAACACTTCTACATAAGAATCAAATAAAATAAAATTTTAAAAAAAATCAGAATTTTCAAATTTGAAACTTAAATAACTAACAATTCATTAAAAACAAAACCATAAAAATTATGCTAGAAAAAATAAAATTTTAATTCTTAGAGTAGTTGTGTATTAAATTTGGTAAGAAAAAAATGTTTCAAAATAAGTTTTATAGAGTTTTAGAGGATTATGGAGGTAGAAGAGAAATAAATATGCGAGATTCAGTAAAATAATTATTTATAGTTCTTATTTTCATGAAAAGAATAAAGTAATACTGTTCTACGTGAAAAAAATAACAAAAATAATAAAAGTTATAACAACGTCGATAGTGGTGAGAAATATAGCCTTAACTAACTAAAATATTCCAAAACTCGAAAGGTAATAGTGCTTAATTATCATATACAACCATTTAAAAAAATAAATATTTTGGTTATATCAAACGGCTGGATTTCAGCCTAAGTTTTGTTAGGACTCTCACCCTTAAGAAAAAAAGTATCAAAGATATTTATTAAAATCTTCCACAAATTTTCATTCTGAAAATTTAAATTTCAATGTTTTAATTTTTTTTATCTTTCTAAAAATTCCATTCCGATTTTAGCTTTCTTTTTTGAATTAAAGGTATATACTTATTTTTTTTATCTCGATTTGTCATTTGTTATGGATAAACACTAGTTTAAAAAAATATACGCTAATTATATACTATCTGAGCCACATTAATGAACCACTATAGAAATTTCAACACCACGGTTGCACACGCTAGACCCAACCTGAGTTTCAAAATAAATAACCAACTGAAACAAACATGAAGGGCTAAAGCCACAGTTGCAATAGTAGCCATGACCATCGTTTTGCTTTGCGACTGGAGAAACTCTGCCATTTGAGTACGGAAAGGTTGTGCAAAACCGAACAGCCAATCATGATTTTCAATTTCCTTACCATTTGGTTCTTCTGATTCCTTTTGAATATTTTTGTCCAGTTTATTGAAATTTATAGTCACAGATTCCAAAATAGAACCACCGAGAGAAGATGATCCACTTTCATCCACTTTAATTTCTAGAATCTCAGGAGGCTTCTTCTCTTCTTCCTCCACCAAGGGCGGTTTTTGGTAAAATAATAGTACAATATCTTAGAATCAAAGAGCTAACAATTAGTTGGAACCTCGGTACTTCTAGATGTGATGGATGACCCGTGAGAGGTCCTTTATTTTATAAAACTGGGTAAATCAGTAGTAAAAATTACTTTCAGTAGTGGACAAACACTTCAAATTGGAAAATAATTTGCAAGGTATTATATGATCTAATCTCGTAGTATTTGTGACTATCAATTTGGATGTATTTATATGAGAGATACATGATATCACCAATATTTATGACGAGGTGATGTGTCATAGGCTATACGTTGACAGCAAGTACCGACCAATCAAGCATAAACAATGTTTTTTTAGAAAGTCAATATTGTTGTTATAACGGTGGATCATTTAAGTAAGATATATCATATTCGAGATATATGTTTCCTTGTTTGGATAACGAATAATTATAAGTCGTGTATGTGTGTTAATTTCATAGATTTTTCCGAATACATACCCAAATGAGTCATTTCCATTACTTCAAATTGGTCGGTTGATATATGCAACCTCAGATAACAAGTTTCTCATTATCATGGATGCGTACTCTAGTTACAACCAATTTATATGTATGTAGATAATCATGAGCATGCCATAATTTATGTTTGAAATGGGTCCTTATTATTATAAAGCGATGTTTTTTTTCATAAAAAATGCGGAGGTCACATTTCAATGTCTAATAAATAAAATATTTTCTCATCAACTCGACCACAACCTTCAAGCGTGCATGGATGTAATGCTTGTTACTAGTGGTTAGGGCTCCGATCACCTAGACCACCTCGCTTAAAATTTTGATAATCTTTATTTGGCCAATATAAAGTTAAGACCTGAGAAATGTACTTTAGTTTCGATATTAGTCCGATAAAGTTTTGGGTTATTTGGTTACTAAGATAAGCATCGAGACTAATCTAACCCAACTCTTCACCTTAGAAGCTATGAAGCCGCTCGTTCTATGAAATAAGTTCAAATTCTCGTTGTTAACCGGTTTGTATTTCAATTTTTATAAGTGTTTTCAATTTTTGTAAATCTTCAAAGAGGTGGGTCGCTTCAAATGGACCCCATAACTGCGATGTTGATTTTTAAAATATTAAAGTTATCTTGTTTTTTCTGAAGTTCTATTTAAACATTTCCAGTTAGCCTCTGTATTTATATCTTGCAATATTAGACTATATAATATCAACAATTGGCTCATGAGGAGGGGTAAATCTGGCTATTTATTATATTAGTAAGTTTTTGCTTGATGTTGAAGCCCAATATCCATAGTTGTAACACAAAAGATGCAATCTTGTTATCAAAATTATTATATTATCGTATGAACATTATTTGCATTCTTGAATATAATTTTAAAAACCTTATATATTTGATCTGTTAGCCCAATTGTTGATCAAATTTTAATATTATCACATTTAATTTCAGCCAGACGTTGCTATCAAGGCTCATATTTTAGTTTATTATGGACAGAGTCTCAAGTCAAATGACCCAAAATATATATTTATAGTTTCAAAACAGACTGGACCATCCGAACCGACGAAGCGTCTAAAAACGATGGCTCGAAAACATAAATTCAACTCATCTCTCTCTAGAGGATACACATCTTCAATTGATTAGGTTTAATTTTAACACTACTAACAAAAAACTAATTACGAGGTCGTTATTTCAGGTATTCGGCTGCTCGAATCTTTAGGACTTAACAAGTGAAAATCTTCAGTGATTTTCAATTAGTCCACACATTTGGCCAGGCTAATGCTAAAAATAAAAATCTCATCAAGTGTGATGAGGTGAAAATATATTTCGAGGGTAATTACGTAATAAGTGGATTTAATGCTTGGTAAAGTTGGGAAGATTATCAAGAAGAAGGTTTTAAAACTAGAGTTCTTAAGTTATTCTTTAGGTTTTTTTTCCGTCCTCAACTAATGATGATTTTTACAGTATGTATACATTTATAAAGGGTTATGGGCCAGGTTTAAGAGTCTTGATTCTTTGAATTAACCAAACGGGTCATGGTCAGACCCAATTACTTAATGAGTCATTTGTGCAAGATATTTAGCTACTTGCTTACTCACCTTTAATGATGTATCCATTTAGAAAGTTCGGAAATGCTTATTTGAATTAGGTTCGAATTTTATCAGTACTGCCCTTCATATGATTACTGAACTACCCTCCCAAATTGTTTAGTTATCTAGCATAATTTCACTCTAAAATATTTTTGACCCATCAAAGTGTACACATAAAATCATCTCATCAAGTATACATATAAAATTTACAATAATCAACCATGTTTAATCAAGTCTTATATATTCACGTACCATGGTCTGAGAATTTCATAACACATGCTTTGAATTTTGCTGGAAGTACCGAATATACCCCATGGTAGTTTTTTTGGATACAAATGTTACTATCCAAGCAAGCTGACCATCTCAAACCATGAGTTTTACTAAAATAGTTTTAATTGATAGCTACTTTGACTGGAAAACTGTTGTCCGAGAATATCTCACTGAAGGAGTTCTTTCTATAGATTAATTTAAAGCCCAAAATATCAAGATTTGTTTATTAAGATATGTTGTTTTGTGTGGTATAATTTTACATGTGGACTGGCCATAACCCTTTTGCATTAATTTGGTATGGATTAATACAACTTTATTATGAATGATCTTTACGACGATGACTGAAGCACTCATTGCATGTTCAAAACTTTACAACAATGGCTTCTTTTGGCCATGTGTTTTCGTCCTATTATGTATTTAAGAGTACATAAAATGGAACTTCTGATACATCCAAAACAAAATTATTCTGATATTTCTAGGGTTGTTGTTATTGATATGTAAGGTCTTCATTTGTTGGTCTTCATCCAAAAGATTTACTTGTGACTGTTTTATTAATTTTTTTAAGTGGATGAGACTGAAACTTTGGCAAACATTCATTCAAATAAATTTATAAATTATTCAAGATAAATATTTGTTGAAGATACAAAGTCTCAAGGATAATATCTACGGATAATGGGTCGTAGTTTACAGTGTTCAAGTATATTTATTTTGTTGAGTTTGGGGAACACATAACACTTTTTGGCATACTTTCAGCCACAAGCAAATGATCAGTTGTAGGTAACTAACTGAACTCTTTTAGAAGATATGTATCATCTCCATAAGAAGATGGTTGGAAATGGTCGGACACTTAAAGAGGTCATATGGGCTTAATAGCACTACTATATGCATTATAAAAATGGAACCTCTTTTTTCCTTGTTCTAAATTATGGAAGAAATAGGCCCACTTAAAGTTATGATCATTCGTTCCAAATTTTCAACTATGACGAGTGGACCAATATTGGAAATTTATAAGCTCATTTGGACACGATTGAAGAAAAATGATTAAATCCTATTTGGGCATGAAACATTACTAAAACTTGATATGAAGCCACCGTTATTCTTTATTTTTTTTTCTGTCAATTTCAAGTAGGTGATCAAGTACTCAGAAAAGTAATTATGATACTAAAGACAAGGTCATATGTAAGCTTGGTTCGAGAGAGAAATCTTATACGATAATAGCCAAAGCAAAATCTAGCATGTATAAACTAGAATATGTAGAGGCCTAATATTTGTCTCACCCATAAAATATCGAACATCTGAAGCAGTATAGTTTGCAATGCAATCAAATTTGTTTGAAGCGTGATTTTTTTACTTAACTTGTTCTTATAAAGAGATGTCTTACACTTTCTTGCGTAAAATGGTTTTAACAAGGCACATGATTATAATAAATGTTCATTATGCCTTATCATCATGGTGATAACTTTTTTTTCATTTTAAGCCAATCAAAATTGTTTCGAGAATCTCTTACCCAAACATCGGGGTCAGTAGAGGTTTGGTTATAATAACTACTTTGTGGAAAGAAATAAAAATAAACTAATTAAAAAAACTACAACCATTACTATAATGGACAAGGTTTATGAGACCAGACAAATTTACTTCTCCTATACGAACTTGTCTTTGTGTAGGTGGGGTAGCCTACAAGGAAAAAAAAATTAAAATTCTAATTTTTAATCAAGAGTTTTGTTTGGTTACTGAATTATTTATGTTAAGGGCTATATAATAATTTTGAAACATCTATTCCATTTTAAATCACATCGCCCATACTAATATTTTTAAAAGATAAAAATTTCCTTATGTGATAATGGTTTTTTCAGAATTTTTGAAATCACTTATATCTTCTACTCGATAATACTATTTTTTTAGTTCGAGTTTCAGAGGTATCTCCAACTTACATATTGTTAATTGAGGAAATATGAGACCTTAACACCTCTTTGGGCCCACAAGACGGAGACTCACAAGTAATGAAAAACATCATGGAAGTTGAGAAACAAATATTCCTCAAAGTTTAAATTGAGTGTTTTGGTAGTTTCTCGGCTGACCTCTTCTATTTTTTTGTAGTTTCATTTTGTAAAAGGTTTTATCTATTTTGATTCGTTGTTATTGACTATTAGTAAGTGTTGTATAATAATATCATTTAAATTGTGAAACTCATAATATAAACATATTCATTAAACATATGAAAGATTACTTACTTCGAGCGTCTTGATGTTAGAGGAAGCAAAGAGGTTCGACCAGCCTCTCATGCCCATTGATAAAAACAACTGAATATTTTCATGTTTTGTCTGAATGAGTTAAAGTATTTACACGCTTAAATATTCCATCGTAAAAAAGATGAAAACTTATATTTTTTTATCAATGTACATAAGAGTCTGGTCGAACCTCTTTCATCCTTTAAGATCAAGACATTGGAAGTAACTATCCTTTCATATGTTTAATGAGTATGTTTGTATTATGAGTGTCACAAATTAAATATTACTGTATTATGCATAATATCCTTGACGATTCATTGAAGTTCGTGAAGAGGCCGATGACACGTTCACTATGTTTGGTGACTTCACTGATACGGACTAAGACAATAACATAAAAGAATACCAAATCTAAAGAAACTTATGAAGTCTGAATTTTGAGAAAGTGTATCTTATGCTTTAAGAAAACTAGTCACTACTAACTTCGAGATACCACGACAGAGAAAAAAAAATACTCCACTCCTCACATATGCAATCATGACCATAGATAAAATAAAAAATAAATGAATCAATTGTACTACATGGTACACATTCCTCTCGTCTGGTAAATATGAAAGTGCTATTGTTATTCGACAAACATAGGTGACGGGCAAGGGTATAATGATATTCAGGGAAGGTTTCAGGGTGAATGTATATTTTCAAACAAAAGATAAGAAAAAATGGCTCATAAGAAAGCCTATGATGAGAGCTTGACAACGACTATGGTCTCTAAATCAGTAAAAAAAAACTAAAGCAATGCGAGACCGACACTATAAAAAGCAATGGAAAAATACCATCATTTAAACATGGTTGAAAAAGATTTGGAAATCTAAAAAATTATGATGAGTTAATCGGTAGAGACCGAAGAAGAACAAGAACTTTTACCCACTAAATTCGAACTATCATTACTCTCGAGCCTGAGAAACCTGAAAGAGGTACTGCCATCCAAACAATTGCAGAAATATAGAAGATGTATTGTCACCCAAAATATTTCCTAACATTGTGAATGATCTGGAAAACCTACAATCAAATAAGAAAAAAATAACAAAAATTGTTATTTCTGCAAATGGCTATTACATCGCTACTGACTAAAAGATAATGAATATTATTGCTCATAAAATTGGTATAAACTCGAGGTAAGGACTCTTCATCTTTCGTACTTTATACAATTTTTTTATGAAATATACTCGACGTGCAGATTTTCATATATAGATTACACTTAGAGCTTTCGTGATGCTTCAAAGTGTGAAATCTATTGATGATTCTGATTCGAAAGACTTGAGTATACCATTTGAGAAGATTTCTAAAGCATCAGAAAATTTATGAACATGTAAGAAAATAGCAACCAAAGATGACTAAAAGGTAAGAAATTATAAAAAGTTTATAAAAAAGCTGAAAATTCGTGATTGTCAAGCAAAAAGCTCATGCTCGAACATAAGAAATACTATCACATTACCAAAAGCTCATGTATAAGACTTAAAAGACCTGTATCTGAACCCGACAAGTGGACATGTGTGGACATGTGTTGAAGACCACACGTCCAAAGATATTTGTGCCACAACACTTGGTTTTCAGGAAGAACATAATCAACATTTATTAATGGCGAGATATGAGAAAATTAAAATAGATAAAACATTCCATGAGATGAGCTTCAATAAATGGAAGAGATTGACCGAGTAAAATAGCCAATTAAAACCTTGAGGTAAAGCTAGTTCTGAGATTCCATGATGTTTTCTATGATTTGTAGTTTGGTAGATTTTAAGAGTACGCGCCTTTGTATTGTAGGACTAAAAGGGTGTTAAGGTCTCGTATTGCCTCGATGAAGGATAATAAAGTTGAAAATACTGTTGAATTGAAACAAAAATTTTACTAATGTACAAGAGAAGCCATAAGAAAATTTGAGAATTCTGAACCAAAATCATCACATAATAATATTTTTTTTCTTTTAAAATTTCTTGGATGAACGATATGATTAAAAATATAATGGATGATTTTTGTTATAAATTATATAGCGTTTCACATAAATAATTCAGCAACTGAACGTAATTTATGATTGAAAATGAGAATTATACATTTTTCCTTGTAGGTAATCCAACCTGTCCTGATAGAAGTTCGTAAAGGAAAAGTAAAACTACTTGGTCTGGCTAAACCTTGTCTATTAGGATTGTAGTTGTAGCTTTATTTGGTCTGTTTATTTTTACTTTTTCTACAAAACAGCTGATATAACCAAACTTCACTAATCCGAAGTTTGGAGCTAATATTCCTGAAGAAATTTTATTTGGCTTTAATAAAGGAAGAAGTTGTCATCGTGATAATAAAATAGAATGAAATTTTATCAAATTCAAGTGTCTCTTATAACCTTCCCACCACCACGTTCAGAAAGATTAAAATTTTACGCATGGACAACTTAAGTAAGAAAAATACACCTCGACAAATTTTGATTACATTACAAAGTATACTTCTTCAGATCTTTGACATCACATGGAAGAGAGAGATGTTGAACTTAAATTTTCTAGTTGTACATGTCAAATTTTACTTTGGCTATGACCATACAAGGTTTCTCTCATTTTGGAACAAACTTACCTATGACATTGTTTCTACTAGCCTAATAATTTTTTTATTAATTGATCACTTACTTGAAATTTATAAAAAAACGTTCAAAATGATAATTGCTTCATATTAAGTTTTGGTAATGTTCCATGTCCAAATAGGCTGCAATAATATTGATAAAGGGAGTCTCCAAGACACGAGCAAAGAGCAATGAGAGCTGGGATTATGATGAGCAGCGAAGAAGAGAACGAGCTCTATAGACTAGATGAGCTCGACATCAGGTCAACATCAACAATAGATAACGCGGAAGAGGTCGATAACAGGATTGGAAGATAATGGGGATGATCTCAAAGAGATACTGGGCTCGTCAATGAACCAAGCTCAACGATGCACAGAGCATGATAACGAAAGCAAACTTAAGAACATGCATGGTGTTGCTGAACTCAAGATCATAATGAGATCGGTGAGGTAAAAGAAGAGTTGATCAAATGGAACAAGGAAGGTGGCAAAAGAAAGGGACCTGAGCGCGTCATAAGTTAGCTCGAGCTCATCACAACAGATCAAACTAGGTTCCGAGCTCGAGTTTGAGCTCATCAAATTAGGCCGACTTTGGTGATCTTAAAAAGAAGAGTTCAGCTTAGATTAAACTGTAGATTGCACTCAGAGATTTATTTGTAATGTCAATACACGATTCTATCCACGGGTTTAGGGCGTGTTAGTTATTCCACAATTATAGGGATAATAGTGGTAACAGGTGTTAGTTCCACAATTATAGGGATAATGGTTAAAGTGGGTTACTGGCGCTTTTACCGTAACCAAATATAATTACCCACTCGTTTGAATATTATAAATAGGGAAAACCTATTGATGAATAAAGTGATCTCTTTATTGACTAAAACATAATAGACTACTTTGGTAGAACTTGTTAGTTCATTGACAAATTTGGCGCCGTCTGTGGGAACTCTTTAACCAATCACCATGGTGGTCACTAGGTCAGGAATTGAGAGAGATAATCAGGAAACTAGCGAAACAACAACTCATCGGAGGAGAACTGTAAGTCGTCTCAACCCTACGATTCCTCAAGACATCAATCCTTTGATACCTCCATCAACGGTGGTAGCAGAGGGACCTCTGATCCAAACAGGCACTGCTCCCAGGGAAGAGACTCATCCTCATCATACTGATAATGCGTTGGGAGCCCAAAGAGCTACAGAGGGTGCAAAACTATAATTGTTGCTATTGATTACTTCTCAAAGTGGATCGAAGCAGCCCCATTGGCAGGAACTACTTCGAAAGCTGTTATAAGATTCATCCTGTCTAACATTTGTTGTAGATTTGGGGTTCCACAATAGATAACTACCGATAATGGACTACAATTCGATAACAAAGAGATGGATAATTTCTGTGCTACTAGAGGCATTCAACATTATTTTTCCTCTCCTTTACATCCACAGGAAAATGGTCAAGTTGAAGTGGCTAACAGGACTATATTGTCCGGTCTTAAAACGAATCTAGAGGGAGTTGCTGGAAAATGGCCAAGTCATCTACAAGAAGTATTATAGGCCTACTGAACCACTCCTGGGGCTGCAACACAAGAGTCTCCTTTTGCTTTAGTATATGGGATGGATGCTATAGCTCCCATAGAGACCACTAGCCCTTCATTTCGAGTCCATAATTTTTCCGAACAAGCTAACGAAGTGGCCATAAGAAACCAGCTTGATTTGATGGAGGAAAGAAGAGTTAAGGCTCATCTCAGAGCCACACACTATCAGGGTTTGAAGAGAAGCAGGTTTGCCTCTATAATCAAAAGGAGGGATTTTCAACTAGGTGATAAGGTGCTAAGAAAAGTATTCCTGCATACCAAAGAGAAACAGTTCAGCAAACTAGCTCCAACATGGGAGGGACCCTATGTGGTCAGTGAAAGGCTTAAGCTTGGGACGTACAGGCTCAAAGATAAAGATAGAAGGATTTTGAATCACCCCTGGAACATCGAACACCTTCGGTTGTATTTAGAATAGACTACATAAATATTTACTTGTTTAAAGTCCATGTAAATATTTGGGGGCATACTCTTTCCTACCCTGGTGGCGCGGGGAGGTTTTAATGAGGTGTCCAGGATTTTAAATAAAATTCGATGTCTTCTTAAAAAATTCGAAGTGGTTTGAATATCAGTTTGATTTAATTCAATTCGATGAGGTGATGACTATTTAAACATGTGTCATCGGAGAATTTGAACACTCTCACTTTAAAACACTTATGAAATAACTAAGGGCTATTTGAACACAAGCCATCAAAATTAAATAATATGTAAGATAAAATTTCCCGGTAGATACCGGGGAGTGATATTAAATATATAAAATGCCTTGGCCATCCAAGGACTTTGAAGTTTTTAAGAGAGAAGATTTGTCCGGTAAAGTGTCGGACACGTTTACAAAAATGCCTTGGCCATCCAAAGACTTTAGTTCAAACACAAAATTAAAAGAGAGTTGGCATTTTGAGGACTTTAGTTCTTAGATGTCCTAGCTTCACTTGGTTTTTTCTTAGGATCGGTGGGTTCCTCATCTGGACTCTCTCCGTTCTTTTCATCTTCATCAGTGGTGTCATCCCAACCACTAGAATAACCGCACTTATCACCATCAGCCATAGTATGGTGAAGAAGGTCTTCGTATTCCACGAATCGCCATAAGTCCCCGAGTGTCCTCCTCGGAAATTTCTCATGAAAGAGTAGGACCATGTCTGACTTGACCTCAGCATATCTTTGTTCTTAGGAGTCTATCACATCGTTGGTATATGCATCAATCCTAGCTTGGATAGTCTTTTCTTGCTCCTTTAGCAAGTCATCTTTCTCTTGCTTAGCCCGAGACACAGCATCTTCAAGCGATATCTTGTCATTTATCAGGGTCTGAATGACGTGGTCTTTGGCCTTCACCTCCTCTTTTGAAGTAGAAAGATTTTCTCAAAGTCAGAATACTTCAAATTGAAGTTCTGTGACAACCCACTCCGAAATGGCCAGTTTGGTGGCCAAGTCCTCCTTCCCCTTTATCAACTCTTCATTTTCTTTCTTTAATGCCTCGAGACTCTGCTTGATTGTAAGGAGGTCATTGGACAGACTCTCCTTGTCAGAATTTAGTTGTGTTGATGATGGCTGACTGGTTTCTTCAAGTTGAGCACTGGCTGAATGTTGCTTAACAAGGAATGGGTCAGCACATCCTTCTCCTCTGAAACGAGAAAAAAAAGTTACCGTTGAAGGTGACCATGTTCGAAGAGCTTGGGGGAAGGTAAGGGCCAGCGAAATCATCCTTCTCAAGGTCATAGAAGTAAAGACCAATCCCTTGAAGCCCACTGATGTCAACTCTATCGATGTTGATGTCCCCTCCGGCGCCCTCTCCGGTGTGAAAGTCACTTGGGATTTCCTCTGCTTGAGTTCGATCTGTTGGGTCAACCGGAGGAAAAGACTCCGGAGCCCGTAGAGCAACTTCATCTCCCTTGGAGGTTTTCTTCTTCTTGGCCTCCCTATCTCCACCTTTTGCTCCCCGTTTTCTGTCTTTCTTGGGAGCCTTTGGGGGCTTTGGAGATCCAACCACCTCTTTGGTACTCTCATTTTCTACCACTTGTAGCAAAGCAGCATCAATCCTTCCTTGTTCCTGCCCTTCCGGGTTTGCGGGGAGGGTTGACCTCAACCACATCTTGCTTAGCCTTGCCTTTCTTGCCCTTCATTTTTCTTGGGGCTTTAGCTTTGCTCGACAAGGCTAGCTTTCCATCCTTTCCATCTATTTTCTGAAGAATCACCCCCGAAGGGGGTGGGGTGGTTAATTCCTCCCAAGACAAGTCCCTCTGGCCGGTTGTAATCCAGAGATGGGATCTTACTAAGTTACCTCCGGTAAAAAATTTGTGGAAGCGATTTCCCCATTTCTCAGCAGCCCAAGCATTTAGCTTGGCACAAGTAGTCTGCCCCACCTCTAGATAATCATTGAACTCCTTCGGCAGCACTACCAAAAAACAAAAGAGGAGAAGTTAAACAAACAAACTTATTATACGAAGAAATAGAAAGATGTAATGAAATGTTTACCTGTACTCTTCCACTTGCTGGTAAGCATGCTTGGATTCTCATCTGCTTTAATCTTCCTCCCGTTCTCCCAAACACCACTGATGAACAAAAAATGAGTCTTCCAGTTCCTCTCTGACTCGAGCAAGTCATCCATTACTTTGTAATTATCACCCATATTGTAATGGTAGAAGAGGATGACATGGTTTCTGCAAAGGCTGGCCACAACAGCAAATTGTTCCATCGGAAGAGGAATTCCGGAGAGCCTTGAGGCCATGATACAGGATATAAGGGTGAACCAGGCGTTTGGGCCCCGTTGACTTGGTCAGAGCTTTATCAGATGAAAATATCTCACAATCTCTGGGTCTAAGGGAAGCATAAGCCCCCAGTTAAATAACTATTTGTAGAAAACTATCTCATTGAGTTTGCAATCCATTGGTGTCTCCGGATCGACTGGTATCCTTACTTTAATATTTTAAGGGATTCCCCACTTCGTCCGCATCCGGCATAGTTCAGCTGTATGGATAAAAACATAATTAATCTTCTGCATGGCTAGCAGATATTTCACACTCACTTTGTGGAAGCAAGGTCCCACTTTTCCAACAAGGCACTCCGGCAGGTCCGGGTGTTTCAAGCATAGTTTCTCTTTTCCCTTGTTTTTCTTAACAATGGCGGTCTCACTTGTCTGCCCGGAGACATTGGTCTCAAAAGGGGCTTCTTCAAAACTATCCTCCATTACGTCTTCCATTACCATCGAAGGGTTATCACCTGTTTTTAGGAGGGAAGTGCTTGTGGTTGATTCATTAAGTTGTCCAGATGGCTGAGCACTTCTTTCTATTTGTGGTCTGGAGTCCGGCTGGGGCTCGAATCCGGAGGGTTCGTTTCGAAGGCTTGAACTGGTAGCCTCCGGACTAGACAACTTGTCCTTAGGAACTTTTATGGACGCATCTGACCCTGAAGTTTCATCTTTGACCCCAGATTTAGAGGGCACAGATTTTGGAGATTTAGAAGGTGGAACAACAGCCAGGCCTTTTACCAGACGACCTTTTCGACGATTTACGAGCTTTTCTGGAGAAACATCAGCAACCGATCCCATGGCTATGAATGTAGAGGGTCTCCTAGCACTCGTAACTACTTGCTCTTGTTCAACAATAGGCTTCGACTCCTGGACCGATGAGCCTGAGATGATCGGTGAAAGACTAGGTTGAAATAACCTTCTAGGTTTGGAGCTTCTGGCAGAAGACGAGCCTCGATCAGGCTCTGAGGTTGGTGTTTCAGGTTTGTCAACATGAGAGACTGGGAGGCCTGCTGCAATGCGCTTTTCTCGTTCGATCCTTTGTGTTTTCTCTAACTCCGACAGATTCAGCCACCCACCTTTTACTAAAGCGTTTCTTGTTGTAAACATAAACTTACACTAAAATGCATTTTTGAGAAGAGAGGTAAAAGCTCTGAAGATTAGAAGTGAAAAGATGTTGAAGATGGTAAAACAGTGAAAAATGATTTAATTTATACTAAAGAGATAAAAGATGCCTTGAAACCTAGGAGAATTTGAAAAGATAGAGTAATGATAAAAAACGGCGCCTACATCACCAGCATTAATTAAAGAGGTTACTTTTGAGGTTAGTGGGAGCGCCATTCTAGGAGAAAAACGGCTGATGAGGCGAATTAGGAAGGGACACGTGTCCCACGATCTGTGAACAAAACCTTTGAACTTCTTAGAGATTTGCTAGTCCGGATACATTCGTTATACAAATCGAAATCTGTCCGGACATTGTTTCAAGATGCTCAAGAGCGATTTTTTAGGTCTTGCTGAAGGCCTTCGAACATAACCTAAAAATGGGGCTACTGATGAGTCCGGATTTTCTCACCACTCACTGTAGAAACCGGACAGGGGAAATTCAGACAAAAACCACCCACTGAACAATCCGAACAGGACTAATGTATTAAAAACTAACCACTTTATGACTAAGCTAATTACCAACCTGCTTAACAAACTAATGGGTCTTTGAATTTGACCCGGTTTCATGAGTTTGACCCGAAAACCCATGAGGCCCATGATTAAGGGTATTAATACCCAACCACTTTCATTAAATGAAGGTAATGAACATTTAATACAACCAGGCAGCTCAAATCTCTCACTACAAACTATCCAAACACTAAATACCCTTGAAACATTACAAAAATCCTGACAAATTTACCATGAGACTGAAATTATCCACACTAAATATTATATGCATTATGAAGCTTTGGTTGAAGAACAACAAATCAAGAATCCACGTAGCGAAAGAAAAATCCTAGAGATATGACTTGTAGGGAACAAACCAGAGTTTGGATTGCCTTAATAAACCTCTGGAAAGTATTACATCATTGGAAGTTTAATCTTTTTTATACTCTTCAATCCATAGTATGTCAAAAATACTCGGCTAAAAGATCCCACGGTTGTGAATTTTTGAAACCGCAATGAGCTCCTCCCTCATCATAGTTGAGGTCTTTTAGAATAAAGTTGTACTAATCGAGACTAAGATAATACAAAATATTTGTGGTGAAACCATGATTGTAAAATGATATCAACCAAAACAACATACCTTAATAAAAAAACCTTGATACTTAGGGTTGCAAATTTGTCTATCGAGAGAACTCCTTCAGTGAGATATGCTCCGATAATAGTTTTCAAGTAAAAGATTATAACAATTAAAATGATTTTAGTAAAACTCATGGTTCGTGAGGATCAATTTGCTTTGATTGTAACATGCTTATTCTGGAAAACTATCCATGAAGTAGATTCAATACTTTAGGTAGAACCTAAAGCATGCGATATAATATTCTCATATCGGGGTACGTGCTCATATAATACTTGATCAAGTATTGAAGATAATCGTAAAATTCACATGTACATTTAATGAGATTTTCTTTTTTATCCCAAATCTGGTCAAGTGTGTGGTTAATAATTAGTTGAGAATTGTAGAGGAGTTTCACTTGTTCAGCCCTAAAGATTCGAGCAGTCGAAAACCCGCAATAATAACCTTATAATTAGATTTATTGTTAGAACTGTTGCACCCGTTCCTAATTAATTGAAGAACCCTACCCATAGGGAGAGATGAGTTGAATGCATGTTTCCGTGACATTGTTGTTATACGCTTCATCATTTCAGACTCTCTAAATTGTCTTGAAACTATAAACATATGGTTGAGGTCACTTGACTTGAAAATATTTCAAAGGATCAACCAAAACAAGATCCTTGATGGTAATGTGGTAGCTCAAATTAAATATCATAATATTAAAATTCGATCAACCATTGGGTTATATGACCAAATATATCAAGTATATTAAGTATATTCAAGAAAATTAATAACTTGGTTGCACAAATACATACAAAATTGTTATATGTGAAAAACAAAATACAAATTGAATCTAGAAACTAATGCAACTTGGTTGTAGAAATACATGCAAAATGGTTGCAGAATTTTTTTGTTAGGTGTGAAAATCAAAATACAAAATCGATCTCCAAACTACTATAACTTAGTTGCGAAATTACATGCAAAATAGTTGCGGAAAAAACAAAAAAATCATCAAGAACCTTTAAACAAAAACAGAAATGGTTCATAGGTTACTAATTATACTTTTGGTTACCTAAAAGGACATATGAATCATCAAAACCAAACACGAACAATTCTTAGATCATGCATGTTAGGCTTAAATCAGAATATAGTCCATTGACTATCGTGTTTTCTTTCATTTAGTCTTTCGACTAAACAATCACCGGTCACGATCCCTAAACTATTCAAAATTTATAAATTTAGTCCTCGCGCATGGTCTTTTCCCTGGTTAAACCACGTTACCCCATAGCTAAATGGTATAAATCTCACAGATAGTCCATCGACTATTAATTCTACTATACCCTTTAAATTTAATATTTATAAATATTTTTTATTTTTTATTTGTTCTCAAACGGTACCAATAAATTTATTTGATTTCAACTTTGTTTTCCAGATCTTGCTTCAATTCAATGTACTTTGTTTCTTTTTACTGATTCGAAGTTTTTTTTAAGTTTATGATTTTGAATAAATCGTTAAAAAAAATATGTGGACACTATAAAGAAAAAATAAGATTTTGATTTCACCTTATTTTGCTATGGTTCAGAAGATTGTTTTTTCAAAACTTGATTACTTTATTTAACTTACTTAATCTGCTAATTTTTGAAGTTATAAGCTTTTTAGGCAAGGCATGGTTTTTTTTATCCACTTAATCAATTGATATAGTGATGATTTTAGGTTTATGTGACAGTGGGTATAAAAACCACACTTTGTTCGGAATTTTCTTTTAGTTCTTTTAAAGCTTTCATATCGTTTTAGATTAATCGTTTTAGAGAGAAACTGAAATACCCTTTTCTTTTAAACTCTGGTTTGAGCTATTAGGATATGATTGTAGAAGAAATAAATGTTTACGTGTCTATAAATATTTTAGCTCAGTAATAAGTTGTTTTTAGTGTCTTGATCTTGATATCGTATTGTAATGGTTTACTTCCAATGTTGCATCATTTGTTATATGAGGTTTTATAATTGCATTATTTTGTTAACTTGTTAAATGTTAATGAAAGTTTCCCACACTATTTCATAAGGTTTCTTATTTCTTTCAAATAAGGCTTTGGATGACATACAGTAAGAAGTTCTAAATATAATGGCTATTTTAGGGCGAAGGTTTAATGTTATTGAAAATATTTTAGTTCCTTACCGAAGTTATGGTTATAAATACATACATTTATTAATACTGTTTTTTTAAACAGAGTATTGTAAATTTTGCGATACTCTGTTTTCAGAAGAATAAAATATAAAAATAAAATAAAATAAATAAAAACAAAAAAACAAAAAATATTAGAGGTTAAAAATAGAATTCAAAGTTGAAGGACTATTTGTGGGACTCGTACCATGTAAATATGGGGGCACGTGACTGAACTAGGGAAAAGATCACGCGCGAGGACTAAATTTATAGATTTTGAATAGTCCAAAGACCTTCATCGGTGATTTTTTAGTCGATGGACCAAATGAAAGAAAACGCGAAAGTCGAGTTTAAGCCCTTGACTATATTATGATTTAAGCCTGCATGTTATTTGGGAACACAACAAGTGAAAAATGTAAGGATAAATTATTTTCTTTGTGAATAATTAGTAGATTCTTTATGTTGAAATCCTTTAGATTGATACAAAATTAGTTGTGTGCTTTTTGTGTATTTATACCCGAAGGGTATTGTTGGAAGATTTTATGTTGCGTGTGTTTTTTGGTAAACTTCAAAATTACCATACTAGCTGAGTTATATCATACTTTATATACCATTGATTTTTTTATTTAAGCGATGTGGCATAACTGATCAAGTTTAATTTTCAACAGGTCCGCATATGGTGCGAAAAGTTGTTGCTGATTTACACATGTACAATTGTATTTTGCACATGTTGTGTGAATTTCAATTGACAACCTACAAACCAAAAAATCTCTAACATCTTAAAAACAACCCAATCTACATCAATCATCAAACCATATATCAATTAACTATCAACACTTATACATACGAACCAAATACAATACAATTTAAATGATCATAATTTTCAAATTTGAAACTCAAATAACTAGCAATTCATAAACACAAAACCATAAAAATTATGCCAAAAAACAAAAATTAAATTCTTAGAGTAGTTCTCTATTAAATTTGGTAAGAAAAAATGTTTCAAAATAAGTTTTTAAGAGGATTAGAGAGATTAAAGAGAAATAAATATGCGAGATTTAGTAAAATAATTATCTATAGGTCTTATTTTCATGAAAAAGATAAAATAATAATGTTCTAGGCAGAAAAAATAACAAAAATGATAAAAGTCGTAAAAGTGTGGATAGTAGTGAGAAACATAGCCTTAACCAACTAAAATATTCCAAAACTCAAAAGGTAATACTAGTAATTCATACCTTAACTATCATATATAACTATTTTTTTTTAAATATTTTGGTTATATCCAGCGGCTAGATTCGTCCTAAAATTATTAGAGGCGTTATTTAAGAAAGACCATTTTTTCTCTTGAACAAGAAAAAAAGTATTAAAGATTTTTTTTATCTTCCACAATTTTTCATTCTTATAAAAATTTAAAATTCAAATTTTTAAAACCTTTTTATCTCTCTAAAAACTCTAATTCTGATTCCGATTTTGGCTTTCTTTCTTGAATTAAAGGTACATATTTTTTTTTTTTTTTATCTTGATTGGTCATTTGTTATGGATAAATACATTAGTTTAAAAAATATGCGATAATTATATATATATGTATTTTAGTCTTTTAGTTGTTTAAATTCGTTTTAGATTACATTTAGTTTCTATTTGTTGTCGATCTAGTTTTAAACTTAAATTTATTTACTTTTAGGATGGATTTTGAGGTATCTAAATTTAGGATTCAACATGCAAACTGTTGAGATTTTGTTGCAGTTGAATTTAAACCAGTGAGATCAAAATACTTGCGGTGTAATTGTTCCAGATTCTGACGCAAAGGGTTGAAATCCCTAGAGCTTCAATTTCAGTGCACATGATTTTGATATGCTGTAATTACAACTCCATGGATTCCGATTCACTAAGTCAATTATATTTTGGTTATATTGATATTAAGTTATAAATTATGTTCATCTTATTGTCATATGATTCCACCAAGAAAGACATCGAAGAGTTTTAGAAATTTATATTTGAGTGTGATTGAGCCGCAAACACTCGAACAGATGAAACCGATCATAAATAAGACGAGTTTGGTTAGAGTATATCAATAAATAGCTACTAGAAAACCTTTACCCCCTCCCCCCATTGCTGAAGCCAGAGCATAGAGGTTCATCTTTGGAGGAGGATAACCATGGATCCAAAGAAAGATGAACCAAACATAGACCCATAAGTTATGACATTTAGATCAAGATTCCCTCATATTTCAAAATTATACAAATGATTCTTGAATAACATAACATACCACATTTCTTTTGTCAAAGTAAGTATATAATTAATCATTTTATAATTTGTTTCTTGAATATTTTAATCTTATGTTATATGCTACATATAAATTTATGAGTTTTAATGAGAGAATTAAAAAACACATATTTTCTCTTTTACAATTCATATGTTTCGTTGATAAGTTAGGACTTCAACAACCATAAATCTATCTATGAAGCTGTCCATAATTTTTTGGACAAATAACGATCACATTATATGATTTCTCTCGCGAGTAGGCCAGTGACTAACACATTCATCAAAATGTGGGATCTTGAGACCAATGATTTTTATTTCTCGTTCGGATATATGATAATCACATTAGAAAATGTGACCAATATTATAAGTCTACTAGTTCAGAGAAAACTCTTCAACTTAAAGGACAACAAAGATAAATATATAAAAATTACAATGATAACGTATTTACTTGCTGCCCCCTTAGTGTAACAAAATAGATTTTTTTTTTATAAAAATAAAAAGCTTTGAACGTCACGGTTGAAGATATTTTTCCATCAATCACCACTGTGCCAGTTAGGGTCGCCCCTTTATATATTATGTTGCGCACGAGCATATTTTTTTATTTCTATTCAGCTGAATAAATAACAAACTTTGAATATCATGGTTGTATTGCATATTTTGATAGTTTATATAATGTGTTATGTTTGGCATGTGCATTGTATGTAAAAGATGAATGATTTTATTGTATTTTTTAAGTTGTGAGATATAATGATTTCCGCGGTTTCAAGCACCGCAATGGTATGATTATTCCATTTATGCTACATATCTGTACAAGGGCTATAATATGGTTAATGGCCTAAAAAAAATTATTTGTTGAAGATATGTATACAAAGTGGCTGTTTGTTAGAGATGACTTTGAATATGTTGTATCTCTTATTCTGATCGAGGATAACCTAGTAGGTGAACCAATACATATGACATACAAAAATAATATACATGCGGGGTATAAGGGGTGTTGAGAAGTAAAATGAGTGGTATCTAAAGATGTTACTTCATTTCAAATGTGAGGCATTGTGATTCGTAAGGATGAGTGACATACATGATGTATTAGATATTTTGTTATTTTTTATATTATATTATTGATCGTGATGCAAATATTTTAATAGATTTCATTAAAAATCATGTTTCATGTTTATTTAATAAACCAACCGACTAATGAAAATAAAAAAAATGTAATTAACATTAGGTAAGTTATGAAAATAATTATAAAAAGAGTAAAAAAATTAAAATCTTAAACAACCAAAGTTAAAGCTTTCAGACAAACAACAAATCTATTGGTTATATCAAAATCAAGTGCAACAATGTTTGTAAATGCATAAAAATTTATTTCGAACAACAACTAATCCTGATCCATGAACCAAATTAGTTATAATTCATGCTAACTAAAATGAAACTCAATATGATCCAAACGATCGAAATCAATTACATTTTGAATAAATAAAATTTGATTTCATGGGGTCAAATTTATATATTTTTTATCTAAATATTAAGATAAAAAATTATAAAATAACTAATTTTTTTAAACATTAAATTTAAATATATTGGGTTAAAATCGTATATAAATATATGTAATTTATATTATTCATAAAACTAGTTTCGATCTATGAACGCGCACATGAAAAAGTACTTATCTAATGTGAGTATTTCAAATTAGTTCCCACTTATCGCTGTTTGACATCCTATAATGCCTCTAATCTGACATCGTATAAATGTTATCTTTTGGTATTAGTGATACAATAGCAAAATCTCAGTTTAATGACGTAAACGAGAACCTCATTAAAGATATAGTGTAACACATGGAAACTTATGAGTAAACCTACTGGTAGATTCGTACGGATAAAACTCATCTTAGAGTGTTGTTTTATTATAATTTTGTTTTGCTGTTATTATTATTAGATATTTATCTTTTACTTTCTTTATTATCACAATATGTACTATTTTTTAATTCAATGATAACAATGGTGTTTGAGGGCCAATTTCTGTGAATTTAAATTTTTTCATTAATAAAGTGTGATAAATTAAAAAACGTAGTTTGAAAGTTAGTGTGTTATAAATTTAGGTTACAAACTATTAGGTTGCAAACTAAGGGGTTTTTAATATTAGATAATATTTGTCATTCTATATTTGTGATGATATGAGGTTAAATTTAGGTATATTTGACAATCTCAACGATTAATAAATTCACTGAGTCTTGATTCTCTACGGAAGAAAATGTCACTCGTATAGAATAATTGATTGGTATCGGTCTGTCTGGAGCTTGACAACTTGTCAAAAGAATACGAACAAGATTATAAAACACAATATTATATTAAAATAATAAAAAAGATAATTCAAATCTTTTATCACGTCAACAAAATAATTCTCGTTTACGTAAGCAATGTAAATCTTTTTTCTTTATGCGAGAGGAGCACAACATCTTAAGAGGTAAATAAGTCAAGAGCCACATAGAGAGACTACATACCCCATATATTTAAACAAGCTCACAATGAAGAAAATAATATCAAGCACCATCATCCAATTTTATTTACCGACAGTTGGAGAAGAAAATTTGATCCTAGCTAGTTTGGAATCTATATTTACATGTTTACCCTAAACTTGGTTATGCAAAGACAAACCCAGCTGTATAATTTTCATTTACCTCATATGCGACCAATGATATTCAGCTCCTAAATAAAAGTGAACAACATACCTAAAATCATAATGATCATTTTCCTCACATCTTTATCTCAAATACGTACATATGCAGGTAGGTGGAGAGATATTCACAAATACATTTTTCAAGTGAAATCATTTGTTACTTTTTGGCGCTTGGGTGTCTTGAAGGGTTTGTGTTTATTAACGACTTCATAATTTGGTTTCGATTTTCCAATATTATCACAGTGTTTGTACTTTCTTCTAGGGTTACGAAGACTACTGACGGAAACAATACATACTAGCCATACGCAAGTTTGGTTTTTCTGCAATGACAACCGCTAAGAAACTAAGCCCTAATAGATAAAAATGAACTGAAAGCCAATACTAGAGAGCTTAGTTTGATATTGATCATAATTCAGCCTTGTTAAAAATCTTTCATGGGGGTTAAAACCTCACTTGAGATAAAAAAACTTAATTTCTCCAAATGGAAAAAGATACAAAATAAATAGTAGGTTGTTGGTATAACTGAAACATTTTTTGAAGAGAAAAACATATTTGATAATTTTACCGAGGTAGATAGCCCCCTATAGTAATTCTACTCGAAAACATAATGATTATTATTAGTTTTTAATAAAATTAAAGAAAAAGTAGGTAAAACAGTCATACCATTATGTTGTATTTTATCCGATCTTGAATGAATAAAATTTGATAGTAGATCGAGTCCTTGATGATAAAATAAAGATGATTGGAGGGATCAAATAAAACGTGCGTGTAATGATTACACATTGGGAGAAAAAATGTACTAGGTTCAAATGATGGTCTAAAATGAACATGGATGACACATGTCCTATGTGCAAACTTTTTACCTTTAGGAAATTTTACCAACCATTAGATCATTAACATGTGGATGACTGAGATCAGATTTAATGCATATATGATTATCAACACTAGTTTTACTTTAATAATTTTCTTTTGTTTTTTTATCTCTTCCAAGCTTTAAAGTTTCTCTCGGTCTCCCTTATCTACAACTGTTTTTTGTATGCTTTCTTTCATCAGTAAAAATGGTCCATAAGTAAGTTATCATTTCTGATTTTGAAGATTTTGGCTCTATAAAATTAATTTACAGGTCGTCTATAGTTGTGGCATCGTAGGTGGAGAAACATCAAAAGGAACACCCATCAGTCACCGATGCAAAGCCTCTCGCGTTTGCTATGCTTTCTTCTCATCATGATATTCAAAAATCCATAATCTCCATTAACTGAGATATTCTTTTGTTCGGGATCAAATATCCTCGTAGAGTATATTCCAAAGATGATCATTTAAAAAAAAAATCAATGTGATGATGGTAAACATTCTAGGGGAACAAAAAACTATCCTTGAACAATAAGATTTTTTTGTAAGCGCAATGACGGTTGCTGGAATCAATACTTATTAGGGTTTTGATAGAAGAGACGACTCAAGTACACTACTTTGAGCACAAGACAATGTTCTTCACATTCTTAATTAACTTAAGAGTTTAGTTACTATTAAACCCTGTGCTATTATATATTTTCAAGTTATTTGGAATTCTCCAACCAATTGGTACCAACCAATTTGTAATATTGATCTTTTCAATAAATGACTTCAAATTATGAAACTTACAGTTTTCTTGTCCAAGAGTTCACGATGATCGCTAGAATAAGCTCGTGTAAAAAAATTCTATTATACTACATATCCCTGCATAACTAATATAAGGCTGTAAAAAAATTCTATTATACTACATATCCCTGCATAACTATTATACTTATATGTCTGAGGAAAATAAGGCTTAATTTTCTCTTTTATTCTAGCAGAGTATGCATATATGTTTAGTCGAAATCAAAAAGAGAAGAAATTGAACAAGAAGAAAAATTGTAACACTTTTATTTTCTTTTGTCTACATTATTATTCATACATTTGTTATATTTATAGTTACAGCAATTCTGTTTAATGTGTAACAGAATTTGTTACATTTTGTTAGACAAGTTGTTATATTGTTTATACTAGAGTTGGGCTTAAGGACTACCACAACCCAACACACACTAGCTAGAGACTTAGTCTTCAGCCCAGATCTCTTGTGTAACGACCCGATCCAACACATGACCCGATATATAAAACACTTGAAGCCTTATCTTCAGTTTTAGCCTTTCTTGTTTCTTCAAACCCTAGCTCGACACTAGCCACCATTGTTGCTTCTTCTTCAGATATTCTAACTTCCCCCCTCAAACGTGGCAGAGGTATACCGAGACTCAGTTTGTCCCGTAAAAACAAGAAACGATTTTGAGACAAGGGCTTTGTGAGCAAGTCAGCAACTTGGTCGTGAGAAGGTACGTATCGTATGTCCAGAAGATCTTGAGCAACCATATCTCGAACAAAATGTAAATCTAATTCAACATGTTTTGTTCTAGCATAAAATACAGGATTTGAAGCAAGTGAGATTGCTCCAAGGTTATCACACCAGATAACCGGAGATCTGTGAAGATCAAGACGAATTTCATGAAGAACAGACTTCAACCAAATGAGTTCAGAGGTTAAATTTACAAGCGACCTGTATTCTGATTCGGTGCTTGACTTGGAAACAATCCCTTGTTTCTTTGAAGACCACGAAATCAAAGAATCACCTAGGAATACGCAATAACCACCAACAGATCGACGGTCATCCAACGAAGCTGCCCAATCGGCATCTGTGAAGCCTGTAAGCTGATGAGTGTCGCTCAGTTTTATGTGAAGTCCCAACGTCTGAGTACCAGATAAGTAACACAAAACTCTTCTTACACATTGTAGATGCACTTTCGTAGGACATTGCTGAAATTGGTTGAGTTTATTAACAGCAAACGCAATGTTTGGTCGAGTGTGCAGTAGATACTGTAAAGATCCTAACAAACTTTTGTATCTTGTAGGATTCTGAAGTAACTCGCCATCAGACTTGGAGAGAGGTGGACTCACTTTCATTGGAGTTGCACACGAGTTAGCTTTGGACAAATCCTCTTTTAATAGTAAGTCTTTTATATACTGTGTTTGAGTCAAGTAAAGGCCAGAGTCATCTCTGTGAGCCTCAATGCCCAAAAACAACTTGAGAGATCCCATATCTTTTAGAGCAAATTCAGAGTTTAGCTTCTGAACAAACTTAGAAACATAGGAAGGACTGTTACCAGTAACAATTATGTCATCTACATAGACCAGTATAATGACAAAAATACCTTTAGACCGCAGAAAGAACATAGAAAAGTCAGCCCTTGAATTTTGGAAACCCCACAAGATTAGTGTGTCCTTGACCTTGGAATACCAAGCTTGTGGTGCCTGTTTCAGTCCATACAATTCCTTGTGCAGCTTGCATACATGATCAGGATATTTAAGATCAACAAACCCTTGAGGTTGCACCATGAAAACCTGTTCTTCTAAATGACCATTCAAAAAGGCATTATTTATGTCAAGTTGCCTGATGACCCAGTCTCTAAATACAACAATAGTAAGAACCAATCTTATCGTAGAAAATTTTATCACTGGAGAGAAAGTTTCATTAAAATCAACCCCAGGTTGTTGATGACAGCCCTTAGCTACAAGTCTAGCTTTGATCTTATACACCCATTTGCACCCCACCAGACTCATATTACTGGTGTGAGGAACAAGAGACCATGTGTGATTATTCATCAAGGCATCATATTCACATTTCATGGCTTGAACCCATTGAGGAAATTGAATAGCCTCTGAAAACTTTGCAGGTTCTTTAACAGTAATAGTAGATGCAATGGTAGTTCATGAGTAAATATGCTTAGGTTTTGAAATGCCATCTTTGGCTCTGGTGGTCATAGTGTGTCTGTTAGGTAGTGTTTGAGAAGTAGTTTGGCTATTAACTTTGTCAAAGGGAAGTTCAATAAACAACTCACCAGGTTTTAATGGTTGTGTTTCAGGTAATATGCTGGGCAAGGTGTTTTGGGTAGCTGTGGGAGTTTGGGAATCAGTTTGGATATGTGGAGAGTTGCTAATACTATCAGGTGAGTTCTCACAAGGTACATAATGGTTAGTTGTTTTGGTCTGGTTTGGTTCTAATGAATAGTTAGTGTTTATGTGTTGAAACTGGTTGGTATTTTGTGAGCTTGAACAAATTGTCTGTGGTTTAGAATTCTCATTTGGCAGATATTGATTAGGAAACTTAGGCAGTCAAGAAACCCTAGAAACAGACGTAGATGACTTAGTGTTTAGGAAACCAGATAGACATGGGAACTCATCTTCATTAAAGATGACATTCTTTGACACATAAACTCTCCCATTAGGACCGAGACACTTATACCCTTTATGTACTCCACTATATCCTAAAAAGACACACTTGACTGAGTGAAATTGAAATTTATTTGTTTGGTAGGGCCTAAGACATGGAAAGCAAGTGCACCCAAATACTTTTAGAAACATATAATCAGGTTTAAACCCAAAAAGCTGCTCAAAAGGGGACTTATCTTTTAGAATGACTGTAGGTAATCTGTTAATCAAGAACACAGCAGTGTGAAAAGCCTCTGGCCAATATTTGTGAGGAAGACCTGACTGAGCTAGAAGGGTCAGACCAGTCTCAGTGACATGTCTGTGCTTCCTTTCTGCTATACCATTCTGAGCAGAAGTGTAAGGACAGGATGTCCTGAGCTGGATACCTGATTCTTTAGCCAAAGATAGAAATGACCTGAACTCACCACCCTAATGTGATTGAAACACTTTAATTCTCTTATCAAACTGATTCTCAACAAGAGTTTTAAACTCTTTAAACACATTTACAGCCTCACTTTTAAATTTGAGAGGATATAACCATGTGAACCTGCTGTAATCATCTTCAAACAATATGTAGAACTTGTAACCAGAATTAGAGAGAACAGGGGCAGCTCCCCATAAGTCTGAGTGAATCAAATCTAAGACACTAGAAGAATGTGACACTGAAGTAGAGAATGGTAAGGAATGTGATTTGCCTAGTTGGCATTCATCACATAAAAGTTTTTCATTACTAGAAATAGTAGGAAGATTACAATCTTTCATCACAATAGACAAGACACATTTAGAAGGATGGCCTAGTTTTTTATGCCACCCAATCTTTAGGGAATTAGAAGTACTAGAAAGAACAGACACATGAGAAACAGACGAATGAGACTTAGGAAAGGCTGACTTAGTAGTCCTAGAAATAGATGAGTCTTCCAACTTATATAGCCCATTTTCAACTCTGCCTTTAAGAAGAATCATCCCGGTTGTCTTGTCCTTCACAAAATATTTAGAACTATGAAACTCAATAAAAATATCATTATGAAGTGCTAATTGAGAAACATATACTAGATTTTTGTTGATATAAGGCACATGTAATACACTTTTTAGGAGGATTTGTTTGTTGGTTTTGGTAGATAGGAAAGTCTTACCTAAGTTTTGAATGTTCAGTTTACTACCATTACCTACCATTACTGTTTTATTACCTGTGTATTGAGTTTTCTGATTCAGCATCTTGGCTGAGTTGGTGACATGGTGGCTAGCACCACTGTCAACATACCAACTTTCATCTCCATTACCAGACTCATGTGAGACTGTCATCACATTCTGATCCTGATCAGCTCTTTGTTGATTAGTTTGTATTTGTCCCATCACATTAGGATCGTCTCTAAAGTAGCAATAAGCAGCACCATGACCAAACTTGCCACATATTTGGCAGGTAGGTTTGTTATTAGAGTAGCTGAACCTGCCTCCTCTGCCTCTGTAAGGACCTCCACCCCTGTAATTGTTAGAGTAGTTTGAGGAAAACCTTCCTGTAGAGCCTCTGCCTTGACCTTTGTTACCATACCTCGAGTTTGAACCATAGTTACTACTGCCAGCAGACTTAGTCTCTAGCTTGTTTACAGCAGTGAGATTCAGGTTAGCCATGTCAACTTGAATTTTCCCTAGTTGTTCAAGTATGCTTTCGTAAGTAAGAAGTGTAGCTTGTAAATCAAGCCAATTCTGCACTTCTTTGTCACCTAGATGGACAGAAATAAGAGTGTACTCACTGTCAAGACCTGCCAATACCTGTGAAACCAAATCATTTAGTGAAATAGGTGAACCAGCTAGAGCCAGACTATTAGCAATGTGTTTCATCTTAGCAAGGTACTCCTCAATTGAGCTACTTCCTTTCCTGGTTCTTTGGAACTCTGCTTTAAAGAAAGTTACTCTGGAATTCGTTTGAGAACCAGATAACCTTACCACAGTATCCCACAGTCCTTTCGAGGACTCTTCCTCCATCACTTGAGATGCAACTTCACCACTCATGGTGCTGTACAACCAGCCTAGCAGCAACTGATCTTTAGCATTCCAGTTGTCATACTCAGCATTCTCAATTAGAGAACCATCTGAACCACTTATAAGCTTGGGAGGGCAAGGTTTCTCACCACTTATGAAACCTCCCAGCTTGTTGCCTCTGATTATAGGCAACACCATAGTCTTCCATAGAAGAAAATTATTTCTATCCAACCTCAGACTAGTAAAGGCACTTATCTGATTCATGCTGTTGTTTTTTTTGTTAGCAGGTTGTCCATTGACGATGTAAACTGTTAGCAGATCCTGAGCTAAAGGATGGTGAATCTGTCCCTGCCATTGAAGGATCCTGCTCTGATACCAAGTCGAAATCAAAGAGAGAAGAAGATTGAACAAGAAGAAAAAATTGTAACACTTTTATTTTCTTTTTCTACATTGTTATTCATACATTTGTTATATTTATAGTTACAGCAATTCTGTTTAATGTGTAACAGAATTTGTTACATTTTGTTATACAAGTTGTTATATTGTTTATACTAGAGTTGGGCCTAAGGACTACAGCAGCCCAACACACACTAGCTAGAGACTTAGTCTTCAGCCCACATCTCTTATGTAACGACCCGGTCCAACACATGACCCGATATTTAAAACACTTGAAGCCTTGTCTTCAGTTTCAGCCTTTCTTGTTTCTTCAAACCCTAGCTCGACACTAGCCACCATTTTTGCTTCTTCTTCAGATATTCTAACTTGTTTGTGATCAGACAATAATATAAAGTTTATTGTATTTGAGTAGTGCCCTTAAATAGGTTTGGAAGATGTTATACGACCACTTGTTGAACCCAACAATTTTTTATATGTAAGTGCTGGCCTTCGAATGATGGTCAATCAAGGTGAAACCTATCGAGGCAATGTGATAATCGGTGAGGCCTATACTCCTTTAATGGATGAAGTGAGAACTGGTGGATTCCCTCGCGGCTCTAACAATATCAAAGATATTGAAGAATGCTTCTTTAAAGATATAAAATTTGTCCTGCTTCCTAGACCGATGATTGAAGGAGAAATGGGTCTTCCACCTAAGGGTCCTAATAAATACAAGGATATTCCACTAGTGGAAAGTGTTGTTGAAGGGGCCTTTGCACCAGAGGGTGCTTTCAGAGACGATATATTGCTAAAAACAATTAGGGTTAGTTAAAGTCCTCATTTTTTAAACAAGTAGCGTTGGACCTCTTTCAGGATAATCAATCTTGAACATAGAGGTTAACTGGTCTATTTTGGAAGCCTCGTTGCATATTGATGTTATGATGCGGAAGACACTTTGCACATTGATGCGGAAGACACTTTGCACATTGGTAATATAGATAAGAAGACTATGCACATTGGTGGTTCGTAAGTCTATGCATATTTGATGCTCTAGCTTGGACGCCTATGCACATCAAAATTTCTAATATAGAATTATAAGAACATGTAAGTGAAGACGACATCTAAATCTATTAATTATAAGATGTCTTGCGAAAACGTACATGTACCACCAAAACAGGAAATAATACACCAATAATAAATAAAAAATTGAAAGTACAAACAAGTTTATATTTAGATACTATTGATGAGGTCGGATAATTTTGACACGACTGCTTACCCCTATCCGAAGGGCAGTTCGGACTGAACTATTACCATGAGAAACCAAACATGGTAAAATTAGTGGAACGTGACTAAGCTAGGTTCCGGTTATTTCATATCTTGGGCTAATGGGTTTTTAAACTTAACCCAAGCCCACAATCCGACCTGAAAGGCTCATGGGTCATTAATTAAGTATAAATACCCCAACTACTTTCATTAATGAGGGTGATCAAATATAATACAAACACACACCTTAATTATGTCTTTACATTTCATTCTAAACCTTAAATGCTCAAAACACTTTACAAAATTTCCCTCAATCATAAATAATCCACACTAAATTGGCGAACATAGTGGGAGAACGATGGTGCGTGAATTTCATATTCAAAACCAGCATAAAAGGTAGTTCGGATGGATCCGAATGCTCAGAATGTTCCACCTCATGAGATGGAAGTTGCAAAAGAAAACAATGAATAATACACTATTGAGGGATGAGATAAAGCTATTGAGAGCGCTAAAACAAGTAGAAAAATGGGTTAAAGAAAAATCTGGTGCATCAGTGCTTCACCATACTGACAATCCTAGAGAGAATGAGCAATCCCTAAAGACTCATCTTAGCTTCAAGAAAATGCATCGATCTAAACATGTGGAGAGCTCTACATTGGAATCCTCCAGCAACTCATCTAATGAGGCAGAACTTGAAGAGTCAGTTTCCTCCAACAGTGATGAAGGGCGGTCAAAAAAGAAAATGAGGCTGACTAAAAAAAATTCAAGAAAAAGGAATAGGCAGGACATGCTTAAGAAACATCATGTGAAGATAAAGGGTTCAACTAATCAACATATTGACCGTTTGCTAGTTGATCCCTTTGCTTTCCAGTGCAAACCATGTATCTTTGCTACTCCAAATGAGGATACTATTTTTTGCCGTAACAAGAACTAGAGGCAATCTCCTTTATCATCGAAAATACTCTCTAGACATCTTCCCAAAAGGTTTGACAGCTCAAAGATGGAGAAATATGATGGGAGCAAAGATCTGGACAACCATCCGGAGTAGTTTAAGAACTTTATGATGAACTTCGATGACGACGATAGGTTGTAGTGCAGGGCCTTCTCCTAAACTTTCACAAAAAGTGCCCTCAAGTGGTATAATAGTCTCCCTTAGGGATCTATAATTTTTTTGACATATTCTGGGTTGCATTTCGGAGGAAATTTGTTGGAAGCAAAAAGCTTACGGGAAATGGGGATACCATCATTCATTGCACTCAGGAGCCAAATGAGTCTCTTAAAGAGTACATCATCCGGTTTATGAATATTAAGATTGGTCTAGCAGACTGCTTTGAACAGGTTGTGATTGCTTCACTTAGACAAGGTTTGAATCCGGGTAACTTAGTTGATTCAGTAACTCAGAAAAAGACCATGACCTGGGGGGGGGGGGGGGGTTGTTAAACCAGGTTGGAAAACAGATTAATGTTGAGGAAACAAAGAAATCCAGAGTGTCTCGCCATATTAGGTCCACTACTACAGCATCAACACCTCAAGTTGCTAATCAGTCCAGTCACAGATAAAAGGAAACTGGATAGGGGTCTAACCGATCAAGGCAGAATCAGTCCTACCAGAATCAGAATCAACAGGTCAGAAACAAGAGGGGACCATGGATTCAACCTGGGTGGTTTGCTGAATTGGGGGAAAGTGTGGCTACAATATATGATAAAACTAAAAACGAAGTATACTTTAGAAAACCAGCAGCATTGCGGTCCCCCAGGGAAAACCGAAGTACCCGTTTCTGCAAGTACCATAATGACATATGGCATGATACCCATGACTGTATAGCCTTGAAGAAAGAGGTCCAGAACCTCATTGAGAGGGGTAAGTTAGGGGCCTATGTTAAAAAACAAGAGGGGAGCAGACCAGATAATACACAATCCAATGCCAACACTCCCCGAACTGCTCATTCAAGCAATCATGGAACGTCTACACAGGAAGATGGTGTGGTGATTACTGAAAGGTTTGATATAGACTCTGAGTACCTTAATCTGGATCTGAGTCGGGTGGGGGTAATAACAGACAAGACTACTATTATCTCTGGTTTGATTAAATACTTTGAATATTTAACTATCTTTGGAGGGGGACATTGTGACTGCACCTTCTAGTTCTTCAAGGAAGAGGCATATCCACAGTTTGACCACCCAGTTGGATGGGAGAATGTCCACACACTTGTATCAAACTCCAACTCCTTTCATAGTTTTTGATATGGATGGCCTAAGAGACATTTCAGGGCCTCATAAAGATGTTGTGGTAATAGGGGCATCAATAGGGGGAAATGATATACGTCGAATCCTGATTGGCATAGGCAGTTCGGCAAACATCTTGTTTTTAAAATCCTACAAACAGATGAGAAACTCTTCGGTTATACAACGTTCGAACATAACCATCGTGGGATGCAGATGGAGTTTTGCAGATGTGATTGGGGAATTTGAAGAAGAAGTATTGCTGAGAAAATGACCTTTTAAGAAAACTGTGAGAGTATTATTTATTGTGGTGGATTGCCCAACATCTTATAATACAATATTTAGGAGGTCTTGGCTCTCCAGAATGCATGATGTGGCCTCTACAGTCCATTAGTGTTTAATATATGTTGTCGTAGGACAAGTAGGTGTTGTCCAAAGCAGTTAGAAGGTAGCCAATGAATGTTATGCAACGGCCCTTGCCTCTAAGTCTGTAGAGGCAATCAAGATTAACAGATATTAGCAACTGTTGGAGCCTTCCATCGATGTGAATGAAATTGATGATCTCAGGGAGGCTCCAAGTGTCATAATACCCGTAGAGGAGGTTGAAATCCATTCTCTAGCTGAGGGAAAAAATATTAAAACCAAGTTGGCACCAAGTTTGAAACACAAGTTGTTATCTTTTTTAATGAGTAATCAACATGTATTTGCATGGTGCAATGATGGTATTACCGGAGTGTCAGCTGATATAATTTTTCATAATTTTCCCATACGAACTGATGCTGCGCCGGTTGTAGAAAGAAGAAGGTCTTTTCTAATGAAAAATCAGATGTGATTGTTCAAGAAGTTGATCGTCTGACCAAGATGGGCCACATAAAAGAGTTTAGGTACCCTTTATGGACTACCAACCCTATTTTGGTCAAGAAAAAGAATAGCGAATGACGCATGTGTATCGACTTTACTGATCTTAATAGGGCATGCCCCAAGGATCCTTATCCTATTCTTCTGATAGATTAGTTTGTGGATTCTACTTCTGGGAATAAACTGTTGTCTTTCATGGATGCATTTTCTGGGTACAACCAGATACAAGTAGATCAGAAGGATCAATAACACACCACTTTTATTACAAACAGAGGTCTTCATTGTTATAAAGTAATGCCATTCGGATTGAAAAATGTTGGAGCCACCTATCAAAGGTTAGTAAATAAAGCCTTTGCTAATTAAATTTACAGAAATATGGAAGTTTATATAGATGACATGATGGCAAAAATCTTTGAGGAAGATGCACATATAACTGACCTTTAAGAAACGTTTTCCAACTTAGAGGTTGTGAAATTGAAGTTAAACCTTGAAAATTGTGTTTTTGGGGTCCGGTCTAGAACATTCTTGGGTTATATAATAAGTGAAAAAAGGAATACAACCTTATCCAGATCAACTCAATGCTGTATTAGGTATGGATCCTCCTCGGAGCCCTAAAGAAGTTCAAATATTGACCGGAAGATTGGCTGCGTTGAACATGTTTATTTCAAGATCATCAGACAAATGTGCTCCATTTTTCCAGGTGTTAAGGAATGCCAAAGACTTTAATTGGTCTCTATAGTGTAATCAAACATTTTGTGAAATCAAGAAACATTTGTCTTCACCCAAGACTCTCTTTAAACCTATTCAGGGGAAAAACTCTACATATACTTAGCCGTATCAGAGTATTCAATGAGTTTTGTACTAGTAAGAGAGGTGGATAATTACCCTCGTCCGGTGCATTACATTAGCAAAAGTATGTTAGATGTTGAAAAAGATATGTGAAGTTAGAAAAACTAGCATTGGCCTTGGTAATTGCGGCAAAAGAATGAGACCATACTTCCAAGCTCATTCCATTGTCGTTCGAACATCTTTTCCTTTAAAAAGTGTTCTTCATAAAGCCGATGTATCAAACAGAATGACCAAGTGGTCAGTTGAGCTAGGTGATTATTATATTGATTTTGCGCCCCGAACATCGATTAAAGCCCAGTCAGTGGCCAATTTCTTGGTAGAATTTCAGGTTGATGGATCCCCTGGACAGATAGACGAAAACCGGTCTAAGAAAGAATGGGCAGTACGAACTGATGGAGGATCTAGTACTATGGGATGTGGGGGCTGGAATTTGTTTAACTTCTCCCTATGGTGATACGATGTACTAGGCTGTATGTTTTAGTTTCAGAGCTTCTAACAATGGATCTGAATATGAAGCAGCTATAGTTGGTCTTAAGCTAGCCCTTATATGTGGGGCCAGAAGGAGTCCGATTTATGAGTGACTCCCAACTACTTATTCATTATGCTCAAGGGAAATTTGAAGCAAAGAAATAACAATTGATAAATTACTTGCTTATGCTGAGAGAAGTTGTTGTAAGCTTTAAGAGTACCAAATATGAACACATCCCTAGATCAGATAATACTGTGGCAGACTCTTTGGAAACCATAACTTATTCTGAATCTTACCCTTGGACTCTAATGTTAGAATGTCTATCAATACAGACGGGCCAAGAAAAAGGTAAATAGAATGAAGAAATTATGAGCATAGTTGTCATTAAACCTGATGACTGGAGGTATGATATTCTTCAGTTTATTTCCGATGGGATTTTACCTCCGGATAAAGCCATGGCTAAGAAAATTAAGTATAAGGCTCATGGTTTCCTGATATTAAGAGAAATTATTTACAAGAAATCTTTTAGCAGATACCTCTTGCGTTGCTTAGGATTTGAAGAATCCCAAGTTGTGTTATCTGAACTGCATGACGGCGAAGGTTTTGCACACTGTGATTACAAGCCCTAACTAGGAGAGTCTTTTTAGCTGGGTACTACTGGCCAACCATAATGGCAGATGCCAAAGATATGGTAAAGAAGTGTGATCCTTGGCAAAGATATAAAAATGAAATTCATGTGCCAATAGTTCCTATGGAATCCATATCCGAACCAATACCCTTTGATAGATGGGGGTTGGATCTGGTTGGGCCTCTTCCTATGGCATCCGGTGGATGCCAAACAATCATAGTTGCTATTGACTATTTCTCTAAATGGATAGAGGCAGCTCGCCTAGCTGGAACCACTTCTAAAGCAATTATTAAATTCATCTTATCTAATATATGTAGAAGATTTAAAGTTTCTTGGAAGATCACCACAGACAATGGGTCACAATTTGATAATAAAGAC
The DNA here is from genome assembly GCA_036936605.1 of Limnanthes douglasii subsp. nivea. NCBI lineage: Eukaryota > Viridiplantae > Streptophyta > Magnoliopsida > Brassicales > Limnanthaceae > Limnanthes > Limnanthes douglasii. Next base: position 60,137,316 of record JAUPFV010000004.1, read on the forward strand.
ATGAAAATGTTTTGCACCTCCAGTGGAATTCAAAACTGTTTCTCTTCTCCTTTCCAAACTCAATCAAATGAGCAAGTTGAAATTTCTAATCGGACAATCTTGTTTAGGCTAAAGAAAAATCTGGAAAGAGCTGCAGGAAAGTGGCCAAAATATCTACAAGAAGTATTGTGGGAATACTGAACTACTCATCAGATTGCTACACATGTATCTCATTTTTCTCTCATTTATGGGATGGATACAATCACACCCATAGAAGCTACTTTACCATCTTACGGAATCGAAAACTATTCCAAACATGCTATAATATGGTAGTTAGAAATTAGTTGGATCTGATTGAAGAAAGAAGAGTTAAAGCACTTATAAGTACAACACACTACCAGGGTTTGATAATGAGTAGATTTGACTCCAAAGTTAAAATAAGAGATTTTCAATTGGGGGACAAAGTCTTAAGAAAAGCATTTTTGCACACTAAGGAAAAACAATTCGGAAAACTGTCTCCAAATTGGGAAGGTCCTTATATGGTATGTGAGAAAGTCAAACCAGGAACATACAGACTTCAAGACAAAGAAGGGAGAACACTAAAACACCCATGGAATGTTGAACATCTCACGTTATACTTATAATAAAACTCTATTGTAAATATTTACTTTTTGAATGTCAATATATATATTAGGGGGCATACTCTTCCTACCCTGGTGGCGTGGGGAGGTTTTAATGAGGTGTCCAAGTGTTTTAATAACATCTTATGCCTTATTCAAAAGTCTGGTGCAAAATTCTTCTTGACTTAACCATAGTGTGAGGAGATCAGATAGTAAATACTTATTAAACACCCCGGCTCTCAAACATCTTTGAGTTGATAGGATATTTTAAACACTTGATCATATTTATTAAAAATTTGTGATCGGAATCACTTAATATACTTATTTAACAGATCTGAAATATTGAAGGCTATTTAAACATTGACAATGAAGAGTTAAACAATATATCACACAAATGGAAATATGATATTAAAGTCTGATCAAAATAGACCCGATCCATGGTTCACAACTTGACCATTCAAGGACTTTGAGTTTTAAATGATACAAACAACAAAACAAAATATCTTGGTCATCCAAGGACTTTAGTTTTTTTAACAAAAAACACACAACATAACAATACAACCTTAGGGCTTGTTCCCTTTAGTTTTTTTCATCACCATTGCCTTTCTTCAGACTTTTGAGTTCAACACTTGAAATCTCACCAATTCCTTCATTATATTCAGAGTCTTTTCCGTTTTAGTAGTTGTACTTATCACCATCAACCATTGTATAAAAAAGGAAGGTCATCATATTCCACAAATTCCACAAAGGACCAAAATTCCTCTTAGCAAAAGTCTTGTGAAATAATAAAACCATATCAGACTTGGTTTCGTCGTCCCTTTTCTCCAAAGAGTCCACCACTCCAGAAGCATACTTCTCTATTTCTGCAGTTATCTCTTCGGCTTGCTTTTTTACCAAAAATGTATTCTCCTCTGTCTTCTTCTTAAGAAGATCCTCCAAGTTGACTTTGTCTTCAGATAAAGTCTTGACAGTTTTATCTCTAGCTTCTAGTTTCTTCTTTAGAGTTTTGATCTCGTTGGAAGAAGAAGTTTCCAGTTTGGAATACTTAGTCTGGAGATCTTTTAGAGCATCTTCTGACTTGCGCAGTTTGGTAGCTAAATCCTCCTTTTTCTTATTCAAGGATCTTATGCTTTCCTCATCAGTATATAGACTATTCGTCAAACTTTGGTTCTCTGTAGTCTAGAAAGTTATGGTAGTTATTTGATCCCTCACTTGCCTTTTCAGGTCAACAACTAGACAAATGTAACCTAAGAGGGCATGACTCAGAGTGTGTTGTTCGCTTGATATCACATATGTCTCACCATTGTGGGTTACAACATTGGCCAAATTGGAAGGACGATAAAGCCCCTCGAAGTTATCCTTGTCCAGATCATTAAAATACATATTAATGTTCTGAAATGCATTAAGATTAACCTCTCCATCAGTAGTGGCCTGTTCGAAATAAAGGTTAGGTTGAATTTCTTCTTGTAAAGTAGGATCAGCTGGAACATGAGGAGGAAGTTCTCAAGGACACAAAATTATCCTTGATTCAGAGTAACTTTCTTCTTCTTTGCAGTTTTTTCGCCACTGCTTGCCTTACACTTCTTATCATTCCTTGTGATCTTTGGTGGGTCATCCGATCCACCATCCTATTTGACTGTAACTTCAACTGCCTCCAGCAGAGCAACATTGATTCCTCCTTGATTTTCTGGACTGACCCCTTGAGTGACTTGCTGGGATGGGTCTGCTTCTTCTTTTTCTTGTTCTTCATCTTGTCCATGTGGCTAAGAGCTTTGACCCTGGAAGGAAGATAAAGTTTGGCATACTTAGCCTCAGTTCTCTTCAGGATGACATCTATGGGAGGGGGAGTGCTCAGTTGTTCCCAAGTGAGGTCTCTATTCCATGAAGTGTTCCACAGGTGAGACCTCACAAAGTTCCCTGAAGTGAAATAATTATGGAAACCATTCTCCATTTCTCCAATGCCCACGCATTTAGTTTAGCACAGGTGCTTTTGCCTGCCTCTAGATAATCTAAAAACTTCTTTGAAAAAACTAAGAGGAAACACAAGTCAGTTCGGAATGACAACACAACATTTAAATACTAAGGAAAATATAAATAAAGGCTACCTATACTCTTCCAACGACTGGTCAATTGGCTTGAATTAGTGTTAACTTTTATCTTTTTCCCGTTCTCCCATGCTCCAGCAAATCATTTACCACCTTGTAATCATTTCCCATATTGTAGTGGTAAAATGGGATATGGTGGTTCTTTCATAGACTCGCCAGAACAGTGAATTGCTCCATTGGTAGTGGGAATTTTGATAACCTTGAAGCCATTATGCCAGCCAATAAAGTATACCATGCGTTCAGACTTAGCTGGCTCGGACATAACTTTATCAGGTGAAAATACCTGACTATCTCTGGATCCAAACGAAACCAGATTCCCCAATTCAACACCTCGGTGTATACTACTAGTTCGTGAGACTTGCAGTCCATAGTAGTCTCCAGAGTGATTGGGATTCTCAGCTTAGAAGAATCTGGGAAGCCCCACTTTGTTCTTATACGACCCATATCAGCAGTATGGGTGTACACATAAGCGATATTTTGAAGGACTATCAAGTGCTTCACGTTGACCTTTTGAAAGTTTGGCCTACCTTTTCATTCTGCTGCAGTATCGTTTGTCTGACCGGACGCCTCAAAAGGAGTACCTTCTATGCTGTCGTCCATGATTTCTTCTATTACGCTTGATTGTTGTTCGAATGGCTTAGTTTCTGCCAAGGGATTTATCGTCTCCGAACTAGTAGGTTTCGAATAGGTAGGAGTAGTTTTAGCTTTGGATTGACGAGTAATTCGGCAATGGGTGTTTTTCTCAGTAGACTTCTCTCCATCTGAACCCATTGCAAGGAAAGGAAAAGGTCTGCTAACACTAGAAGCTGCCTTTTCTCAAGGTAAGGGATTTTGAGACTCTTGAACAGAAAACCCTAATTGAAGAGGAGATATGGTTGGGACAAAAGGTAATTTTCTGACCTTTGATGTTTTTGATGACGATGAAACTTGGTATGTGTTTACTTTTGGTCGATCGATTTCTTCACCATGAAAGGAAGGAAGACCAGCTGCAATCCTCTCGTCTCTTGCAACGTTTCTCGCTTTCTCCAAGTCAGATAAATTCAGCCAACCTCCTTTTACCAATGCGTTTTTGACTGTGACCATAAATATACTTAGACACGATTTAAGAAGAGTACCAATCTTTCCGTCTCTAGAAGTATTTGTGTTCTTAGAGACAATTGGAACAATAAAATCGTTTTATATAACAATGAAAATATGAGAGTTTACCTAGGAGAAGACAAACCAATCAAAGTGGTGATTAGGGGCTATGAGGTATGGGGGTTACACCCTAAGTAATGTTTTAGCCTAGTATGTACAAGAATCTAGGAGAAAAAACGGCTGAAAGGTTGAACCACAACTTGACACGTGTCCCACGTCGAAAACTGATTTTTTGAATTCTTAACGGTAAAGTTATTCTTTTTGAAATCTGATCAGAATGACTTTTGGGCTTCGTAACAGTAAGGATAATGTTTTCAGTTCGGATACCAAAGACAAATCGGAGGATTACTTCGAATATACATCAAGTCTTATTTTTCCGATTTAGCTCCAAATATTCTTTGCAAGACTTAAAGGGGCTACTGATGAGGTTGGATAATTTTGACACTATTGCTTACCCCTATACGAAGGATAATTTGGACCGAACCATTACCATGAGAAACTGAACAAGGTAAAATTAGTGGAACGTGACTAAGCTAGGTGCTGGTCATTTCATATCTTGGGCTAATGGGTTCTTAAACTTAACCTAATCCAACAATCCGACTAAAAAGGCCCATGGGTCATTAATTAAGTATAAATACCCCAACTACTTTCATTAATAAGGGTGATCGGAATTTAATACAAACACACACCTTAATTATCTCTCTACCTTTCATCATAAACCTTAAATTCTCAAAGAACTTTACAAAATTTCCCTCAATCAGAAATAATCCGCACTAACTATAATCATCAGAATACATAGAGTTTTTTATGCTCCATATTTCATGAGTGTGGTAGATAATTTCCCTCAACATATATTAGCTTGTAAGTGCACGACTTAGTTTTAAAAATTATTGTGTAGACTCCTTCCCAACTTGACCTTAGTTTACCACGAGCTTTGTATTTTGTGTGAACGAATACTCTTCTAGAATCTCAAGATGTTTGATTTCTTGCGCACATGAACAATACAATTGTTGTACTCTGAATTTTTAATCAGGTGTTATATTTTAAACATTTTAGAGGGATATTTTTTTTGGCTGGTACCACTCATTTTTTTTCAAAAAAACATAACATATTGGATCTAACGTTCAGCAACAAATCCAAACCCAAGCACATCTTTATCGATAATAGTACTCATATATTTATTTTATTATGATGACTTATGGAGAGCCGCTAGACCACATGAAGATGCATTTATCGCTATTGTAAAGATTTTCAGGTTGAGGTCTTACACATCATGACAACCATGGGAAGTTTGGAAAATGTTATTTTCAAATATTTATGAAAATGTACTAGACATCAAATCCTTTCAACCTTTAAAATATATATCATGACCGTTTCACATAGACCGACACTCTTATTACAAGAGAATTGGAGTTAGATGTTGTCTTGAGCCAACCGTCCCATATAAAAATATATATATTTTATATTCATAATTGTAAACACTCATTTGGTGTATAATGTTATTTTTGGTTGAACTTATCTTAATACATGGAATTTTGTATATGGTTCATTAATGTTTCCGTTATGTGGTCAACGATCAGATTAGATTAATTTGAGGAAATCAATGAACAATTTAGGAATAATTGTACAATATCTTGGAATGAAAGAGCTACCAATTAGTTGGAACCTCGATACTTCTAGATGTGATGGATGACCCGTGAGAGGCCCTTCATTAATAAAACTGGGTAAATCAGTAGTAAAAACTACTTTCAGTAGTGGACATACACTTCAAATTGGAGAAGAATTTGCATCGTATTATACGATCTAATCTCATAGTATATGTGATAATCAACTTGGATGTATTTATATGAGAGACTCGTGATATCACCAATATTTATGACGAGGTGATGTGTCATAGGCTAGACGTTTACAACAAATACCGACCAATCAAGCATAAACAACGTTTTTTTCTGGAGAAAGTCAAGATTGTCGTTATAACGGTGGATCGTTTAAGGAAGATGTGTCATATTCGAGATATATGTTTCTTTGTTTGAATAACGAATAATTTTAAGTCACGTGTGTGTGTTAATTTCATAGATTTTTCAAATACATACCCAAATGAATCATTTCCACTTCTTCAAATTGATCGGTTGGTATATGCAACCTTAGATAAGCAAGTTTCTCTTTATCATGGATGCGTACTCTAGTTAAACCAATTTATATGCATGGAGATGATCATAAGCATGCCATAATTTATGTCTGAAATTAGTCATTATTATTATAAAGCGGTGTTTTTTTCCATAAAAAATGCGGAAGTTACATTTCAACGTCTAATAAATAAAATATTTTCTCATCAACTCCGCCGCAACCTTCAAGCGTGCATGGATGTAATGCTTGTTACTAGTGGTTAGGGCTCCGATCACCTAGAGTAGTTTGCTTAAACTTTTGAGAATCTTTATTTGGTCAATATAAAGTTAAGACATGAGAAATGTACTTTAGTTTCAATATTTCGTCCGATAAAGTTTTGGGTTATTTGGTTACTAAGAGAAGCATCGAGACTAGTCCAACCCAACTCTTCACCTTAGCAGATATAAAGCCCCTTGTTCTATGAAATAAGTTCAAATTCTCGTTGTTAAACGGTTTATATTTCATTTTATAAGTGTTTTCAATTTTTATAAATCGTTAAAGAGGTGGGTCGCTTCAAATGGACCCGATAATGCAATGTTGATTTTTAAAATATTAAAGTTATCTTGTTTTTTCTAAAGTTTTATTTATACATTTCCCAGTTAGCCTCTGCATTTATATCTTGCAATATTAAACTATATAATATCAACAATTGGCTCACGGGGAGGGGTAAATCTGGTGTGCTATTTATTATGTTAGCAAATTTTTGCTTGATCTTGAAGCCCAATATATATAGTTGTAGCACAAAATATGCTTGTTATGAAAATCATTATATTATCGTATGAACATCATTCACATTCTTGAATATAATTTGAAAACCTTATATATTTGATCTGCTAACCCGACTCTTGATCAAATTTTAATATTATCACATTTAATTTCAGCCACAAATTGCTATCAAGGCTCATAGTTTAGTTGATTTATGGACCGAGTTTCAAGTCAAACGACCCCAAAAATATATTTATAGTTTCAAAACAGACTGGACCATTTGAACCGACGAAGCGTTGAAAAACAATGGCTCGAAAAACATAAATTCAACTCATCTCTCTAGAGAGGATACAAATCTTCAATTAATTAGGTTCAGTTTTAACACTACTAACAAAAAACTAATTATGAGGTCGTTATTTCAGGTATTTGGTTGCTCGAATCTTTAAGATTTAACAAGTGAAACTCTTCAGTGATTCTCAATTAGTCCACACATTTGGCCAGGCTAATGCCAAAAATAAAAATCTCATCAAGTGTGATGAGGTGAAAATATATTTCAAGGGTAGTTTCGTAATAAGTGGATTTACTGCTTGGTAAAATTGGGAAAATTATCAAGACGAAGGTCTTAAAACCAGAGTTCTTAAGTTCTTTTTTAGGTTTTTTTATCCGTCTCTTACTAATGATGTTTTTTAGAGTATTTATAGAGTTAGATTAGGGTTATGGGTGAGGTTTAAGAGTCTTAATTCTTTGAATTAACCAAACGAGCCATGGTTCAGGATCAATTACTTGATGAGTCATTAGTGTAAGATAGTTAGCTATTGGAAAACCTACAATCAAATTAGAAAAAAATAACAAAAATTGTTATCTCTGCAAATGGCTATTACATCGCTACTAACCAAAAGATAATGAATATTATTGCTCAGAAAATTGATATAGACTCGAGGTAAGTATTCTTCATCTTTTATACTTCATACAAAATTCTTATGAGATACACTTGACGTGCAGATTTTCATATATAGATTACACTTAGTGCTTTCGTAATGCTTCAAAGTGTGAAATCTATTGATGATTCTGATTCGAAAGACTTGAGTCTACCATTTGAGGGGATTTCCAAAGCATCAAAAAATTTATGAAGATGTAAGAGAATAACAACCAAAGATGACCAAAAGGTAAGAAATAATAAAAAGTATATAAAAAAGCTGAAAATCCATGATTGTCAAGAAAAAAGCTCATGCTCGAACATAAGGAATACTATCACATTCCCAAAAGCTCATGTATAAGACCTAAAAGACCCTTATCTGAACCCGACAAGTGGGCATGTGGCTAAAGACCACATGTCCAAAGATATTTGTGCCACAACACTTGGTTGTCAGGAAGAACATAACCAACAATTATTGATGGTGAGATATGAGAAAATTAAAATAGATAAAACATTCGATACAATGAGCTTCAACAAATGGAAGAGGTCGACCAAGTAAAATAGCAGGTAAAACCTTGAGGTAAATCTAGTTCTCAGATTCCATGATGCTTTCTATGATTCGTAGTTTGGTAGATTTTAATAGTACGTGCCTCCGTATTGTAGGACTAAAAGGGTGCTAAGAATCTCATATTGTCTCGATGAAAGATACTAAAGTTAAAAATACTGTTGAATTGAAACAAAAAATTTACTAATGTACAAGAGAAGACATAAGAAAATTTGAGAATTCTGAACCAAAATCATCACATAAGAATATTTTGTTCTCTTAAAATTTCTTGGATGAACGATGTGATTAAAAATATAAGGGAGGATTTTTGTTATAAACTATATAGCGTTCCACATAAATAATTCAGCGATTGAACGTAATTTATGATTGAATTTGAGAATTATACATTTTTCCTTATAGGTTATCCAACCTATCTAGAAATAAGTTCGTAAAGGAAAAGTAAAACTACTCGGTTCGGCTAAACCGTGTCTATTAGGATTGTAGTTTTAGTTTTTTTTGGTTTGTTTATTTTTACTTGTTTCCGCAAAACAACTAATATAACCAAACTTCACTAATCTGAAGTTTGGAGCTAATATTCCTGAAGAAATTTTATTTGGCTTAAAATGAAAGAAGAAATTGTCATCGTGAATATAAAATAGAATGAACTTTTATTAAATTCAAGTGTCTCTTATAACCTTCCCGCACCACCATGTTCAGAAAGATTAAAATTTTATGCATGAACAACTTACGCAAAATAAATACACCTCGACAAATTTTGATTGCATTACAAAGTGTAATTCTTTAGATATCTGACATCACATGGAATAGAGAAATGTTGACATTAAATTTTCTAGTTGTACGTGCCAATTTTTCTTTAGCTATGACCATACAAGGTTTCTCTCAGTTTGGAACAAGCTTACCTATGACCTTGTTTTTAGTAACTTAATTAATTTTTTATAAATTGATCACTTACTTGAAATTTATAAAAAACACGTTCGGAATGATAATTGCTTCATAGGAAGTTCTGGTCATGTTCCATGTTCAAATATGGTGTAATAATATTTTCTTTAATCATATCCAAATCAGCTTGGCAATTTTCAGTGTTAGTCTTCTTATCATAGTTAGAAATTCAAAACGAAAGGATCACACTTTCACGTGAGACTAAATTATTCATACTTTATACCAAAGGAAGAAACAGTTTCAACTATTATGATGAAAAAATTAGTGCGATAAGCCCATGTAACTTCTTGCAACATGTCTGAACGGTTTCATGCCACTTCTTTATGGAGAAACCACATCTCCTACAAAAATGTCCAATTAGTTACCTACACATGACTGTTTTCTTGTGGGTGAAAATGGACAAAAAATATTGTTGTGTTTATAAAATCGACAAAAAATACCTACTTGAACCATAGTTATCAGTGACGTGCGGCGGTCTGTGGCGAAGAGGGCTAAAAAAGCCACAGCGGCGAGGCGATGGCCACATGACATGCAACGATCTATTACGTGAATAATATTTATATAACACATAACTGTAATTTATATAGTACTATTTAGATATTTAAACTAACAATAACAACTTAAACATTAAATTACATAATTCTTAGAACATCAGAGTCAAATGACAAACGTATACACTAAAAGATCAAATTGCAAAACATCCAATCACATAATTCTTAAATCATTTGAGTCAAATGACAAACATAGAGTAAAATACATCATCGTCCGAGATAACATCTTCACACCTCTCATCTCCACCATGTTCTCCATTTATATCTCATAATAGAGTATCTTCTTCTCCAGTCTTCATCAACCAGCCTCCGATCTATTATGCGAGCCATTGAAGACGGTTGATTCTTAAACCGAATACTGTAGTCTACTTCATCAACCTCAATAGCTCCAACATCAACTCCTTCCAAAACATCTTCATCTTTCCAAAACTTAGTTTTATGTTTTTATTTTTTTAGTTCAAAAAACACATACCAGGATTAACGCCTCGCCACGGCCGCCACAACCACCATAGTCGCCACGGCCGCCATGTCGAGTGCCACGCTAAGGGCCTCGTCACGCCTTAACCTGAGGCGATATCGCCTCGCCACGGCCTCCACGTGACAACTATGACTTTAACATTTCTAAACTAGAACCCATCATCCATATCAATTATCTTAAAACTTCATATCTATAAAAATATATGTATATTTGGGAATTTATAAATTTTATTGATTGAATGTTTGTCAAACCCACTTAGAAAGTTAACCAAATAATCAAAAATAAATATTATATGCCTTCTGAATCTTTTGGTTGAAGAACGAAAAATCAAGAATCCACGTATCGAAAGGCACAGCCTTAGAGATATGACTTGTAGGGAACAAACCAGAGTTTGGATTGCCTTAATAAACCTCTAAAAAGTATCACATCATTGAATGTTTTATTTTTTATACTCTTTAATCCATAGTATGCCAAAACTACTCGGCCAAAAGATCCCACCGTTGTGAATTTTTGAAACCGCAATGAGCTCCTCCCTCATCCTAGTTGAGGTCTTCTAGAATAAAGTTGTACTAATCGAGACTGAGATACGACAAAATATTTATGGTGAAACCATGCTTCTTAAATAATATCAACCAAAACAACATACCTTAATAAACAAACCTTGATACTTAGGGCTTCAAATTTGTCTATAAATAGAACTTCTTCAGTGAAATATGCTCTGATAAAAGTTTTCAAGTAAAAAATTATATCAATTAAAATGATTTTAGTAAAACTCATGGTTCGTGAGGGTCAAATTATTTGAACATGCTGATTCTGGAAACTATCCATGAACTAGATTCAATACTTCAGGTAGAAGCCAAAGCATGTGATATAATATTCTCATCCGGGGTACGTGCTCATATAATACTTGATCAAATATTGTAGATAATCGTAAAGTTGATATGTACATTTGATGATATTTTATTTTTTATCCCAAATCTGGTCAAGTGTTTGATTAATAATTAGTTGAGAATCGTAGATGAGTTTCACTTGTTAAGCCCTAAAGATTCAAGCAGTCGAAAACCCGCAATAATAACCTTATAATTAGTTTTATTGTTAGAATCGTTACACCCGTTCCTAATTAATTGATGAAATGTACCCATATGGAGAGATGAGTTGAATGCATGTTTCTGTGACATTGTTGTTACACACTTCATCAGCTCGGACTCTCTAATCTGTCTTGAGACTATAAACATATGGTTGAGGTCATTTGACTTGAAATATTTCAAGGAATCAATCAAAACAAGATCCTTAATGGTAATCTGTTAGCTCAAATTAAATATCATAATATTATAATTCGATCAACCATTGTGTTATATGACCAAATATATAAAGTTTAGTAAGTATATTCAATAAAATTAATAATATTCATACGATAATATAATGTTCTTGAGAATAAAATTGCATCTTCCGTACTAAGACTACAAAGGAAAAATTAAGCTTTTCAAACTATAGATTTTAGGCTTCGACATAAAGCAAAGAATTGCTAACATAATAAACATCACGCACAACTTACTCCTCCTCACGAACCAAAATTACTAATATTGTGTAGTTCAATACTGATATAAATATAAAGGCTCACTAGATGACCATTAATAAAATTTTAATAAATGAAATATGTGCTTTATGAGTTCCATTTGAAGCGACCAACTCTTTGAAGATTTTTAAAAACTAAAAAAACTTATCGAAAAAAAAGATATAAACTGGATAAAAATGATGAGTCAGCCAACAAGAATTTGAAATTATTTAATAGAACAAGGGGCTCCATAGTTGTTAAGATGAAGAGTTGAGTCATATCGGTCTCGATGCTTCTCTAATTAACCAAATAACCTAAAAGTTTATCAGACCGAGGGCTTAATTTCAGATTGCCCAAATGAAAATTCAAAAAGGTTTCAGCAAGGTCGAGCAGGTGATCAGATTTATACACACCGGTGACAATACTTACATTTGATATAATCTTGAAGGTTATCATATAGTTGATAGAATATAGTTTTATTTATAAGACGTTGAAATGTAACCCCTATATTCTTAAGGAAAAAAATATCACTTTATAACAATGAAATCCCATTTTAGACAAGAATTACAACGTGATCATGATCATATACATGTATCTAAATTTGGTTGTAACTGAAGTAGGCATCCATGATAAAGAGGAACTAGTTACCTGAGGTTGCATATACAAACTGATCAATCAATGAAACGGAAAATGGGTCTTTTCTTATGTTTTTGTCCAAAATCTAAAATCAACACACATATGTTGTTTATAATAGTTTTCTATCCAAACAAGTTAAAGTGTATCTCAAATATGACTTGGCTAACTTAAATGATCCACCTTTGGAATGATAGCTTTGACGTTTTTGGGAAAAAAATATCGTTTCTACTTGATAGGTCAGTATTTTCTGTTAACGTTTAACATATGACACATGACCTTGACATGAATGATGTGATACTTTGTACCTCCCATATAAAGATATCAAAATTGTAAGCCACAAATACTATGAGAACATATCATATAATACATTGCAAATCCTTTTCCAATTTCAAGTGTTTTTCTACCACTAAAAGTAATTATAACTATTGTTAGTACTAGTTGTATAAAATGGAGGGTCTATTGCAGGTCATCTATCATATCCATTTAATATTGATTGAACTTTGCGTGAAAGACATTTTGAATAACTTTTAGATCAAAGAGAGAAAAAAATTAAGTATAATATGTTTTGACTAAAAATCCAATATATCCAATGTTCGGTTTTGCACCGAGGTTAATGTTCGATTGAACACCAAGGTTGACATTTGGATGAGAATCAAAGTTGAGGATCGATTGATCAGCATGAGGTGCGTAAGTTACCGCCGAATGTGGTGTATAATTTTTTTTATCTTGATTTATAAAAATTATAGCTCATCGAAGGTGTTGGAGGTTAATAAAGTAGCCTCAACATTAGTCGCAATGGTTATTGCGATGGAAGTATAAATTTAGCATTTGAATGAGTATCCAAGATGTGTGGGATCAGAGACCGGGTTGCTTGGGAAAAACATAGTTTGCTAGATGGTTATGCTTTCTTGAATCACACTAGATTTTTTGGTCCAACGGGAGGAGTGTATTCGACACCTACAGAAAGAACGTGAATGATAATGTCTAGTAAAATATTTGCTGGATCTACTTGCTGATACATAACCGTACCACTTTTTCCCTCACTTTTGATATTCTCCATCGTAAAATAGTGACTCTAACAACTCTTTTATAGAGAAAACACCATAATTAATAGATTCCGGTAAAGAATTATGAGAACTGTTGCGTAATATCTTTTTTGAGTACCATTAAAAATATTTCAGACGATGAGTAACCGATCGTAGACGAAGTTGGTGTTTTGGATGCAGCATAACCATATCACATACGGAAGTAAAGTTTTATCCTTATGAACATGATATTTTTCATTCGTTAAAAACAGTAGATAAGGTGAAACAATAAACCACCAAAAATTGTTTTTTTAAAAGAGATAAAATAGTTTGTAAATTTTAATCTCTTGAAAAAAATCATTTTTTTTGTTAATTTAAAATATTCTAAAAATATTGTAAAAAGAGTATGTCTTGCTTTGGATTTTTTTTGTTGAAAGGAAATTCTTTATTATTATAAAATATTTAAAATAAATTAAATAAAAATAATAATTAAAAATACGACAAAAATACCTATGTTCGTTTTAAAAAACAAAATCGAAGACATTTTCGGATTTTTTCTAAACTACACGATTTTTTTTTTTTAAAAAAAGAAGATAAATTTAATTAATTTTTTTTATATAATCTTTCATATATGTATTCGTGATTTTTAAGTATTAAATAGTAATAGTAATGAGATGGTGAAGCCTATATTTAGAGTACTTTTCTTAATTTTTAAAAAAATTATAATTTATTTTTGTGAGAAGTTTTTTAATAAACGGAATCACTATGCCAAAAGAAGCACAACATAAGATACTGAGTTGACCCAAATCAACTTCCAAAACAGAAAACTAATTATATCCAACTCAAGGGTTAGACAGGTAATTCATACACCACCGTTGTTAAAAAAAGCAAACCAGAAAACAGAAACAAAACCCCCGAAAAAGGGAAACAAAGATCAATTTTTTTTTTGATTCTCTGGTTCCATTTGGTGGAATCAGGGAATCAGCCTGTTCTTCTATTTTTCTGTTCTTATCAACAATCCTCAAAGAAATTAAATTATTTATCAACCATCATCATCTTCTTCTTTTTTCATAACAATTCTTTTTTGTCGGAGAATGAAGCTTTTGTGATCCAACGACAAATTCAATAATTCAGGCTTGTGTGAAATTCTGTAATAACAATAAAAATGACACAAGCCGACGGGAAAATGGAAGGATGGTTATACACCGTTCGTTCAAATCGTTTCGGTCTCCAACACTCTCACAAAAGGTATTTTGTCTTCCAAGGGGACTGCCTTAAGAGCTACAAAACCGTGCCTCTGTCCGATAACGAGGTTCGTAAATGCACAATCTTTTTGTTTCTCACCCTGTCATTTCATTTATCATTTATGTTTTGCATGGAAATTCCAATATTATAGAGAAAAATCTTTATTTTGCATTACGTGATCAATAGATAGATACATACCACCTTGGTTTATTATTTACCTCCCTTGTTTTTTTCCGACCAACTAATGTCGACACAATCTATCGACATTTTTTGCCCGAAGCAAATTAATGTTCACTTCAGACAGCCTGTCAAAACAACTTCAGGGGGAATTCATGTCCACACAACTTCATCATGTCAGCTGTTTGCTGGAAAAAACAATCAATCTCCGCACAGTCTGTTTATATTAGTTGTTAAATGTTAAGAATTATATAAGTATGAATTTGATATTGTCGGCGCGGCTTTGCTTGGTATACTAAGTATTTAATTACTAGATAAACATGGATTTTCATATTTTTCAAATTTTTTTGGTGAAATGTGTTTGTTGTTTGTATCCATTTTATCAGGAACCAGAAAGAAGAGCAACTTTGGATTCGTGCATTCGAGTGATGGATAATGGAAGAGAGAGCATTCACAGAAAAGTATGACTCTTTACGTTTAAGTTCATGTTCATGTTCATGTTAATGCAAATCTAATATTCGTGTATAAATTGCAGGTGTTCTTTATTTTCACTCTTTATAACACTTCAAACCCAGCCGATCAACTAAAGGTGAGGGAAGCTCAGTAGTTATTATGAGAATCACAAATGGTCTTATTGTTTACGCAAGATTAACATTCATGTTTCGCAGTTAGGAGCAAGTAGTCCCGAAGAAGCAGCTAAGTGGATTCGGTCATTGCAGGATGGTGCACTAAAGGTTGTTATATTTTTTATAAGCTACTTCAGGCTTTCTCAGTCTGCAGTGTCTTTTGTGCTGAAAATCTGATTTGGGTTATATTGTTTTCCTGCAGGGACCGCCGAGTCTAGGAAACTGTCAAAACAACGGTTTTATAAGGTATATTGTCATCCACATTCAGGACACAATTTAGGGATGTTGAAGTTGTAAGGCTATTTTATTATGCCTTATTGATTTTCCTTTCGCGACAAAATTATTGGTGAAAGAAGAAAAAAGTATTTTTACCTTTATGTGGTCTTGATCTTAATTACTGGAATAGTTTTTTAAATTGTTGCCTTCGTAGGCATTTCTACCTCTCGTGTCTGACTCACGTATCATGACCATAGCCTTATGTATCAAATTCACATTCGTTTATTTTGAAGTTGTTAATGTTAGATTGTAGGAATAAAGTTGTCTATTGCATTAGAAAAGGCAAAACTTTGATTTCTAATTACGATTTTTGGATAGATTATCTGTTTCAAAGAGATCGCGCCGTAAAACCTCAGTGGACTGGACGGTTTCCTCAGTGGTTAGCTCAGATACAGTGACATCTGATGTTATAGCACCCTCACCTTGGAAGATTTTTGGCTGCCAGAACGGTAAGAGAAAACAGCTTAGTCGAAACTTGTTCTCGAGTAAAATCATAACGATCTTTAATTTATTACACAACCAGGATTACGGCTTTTCAAAGAAGCAAAAGATTGGGATAGTGGTGGCCGGGTATGTTACTGTATTCACTTGCTGCAATATGATATGCTGTTCTTGATTTCTCCTGCTGAAAAAGTATCTTCTCCTTTTTTTAGCACTGGGATGATAATCCAGCAATAATGGCAGTCGGTCCTGTTGACGGAACTTCTGAGGCCATTTTTCGTGCTTTGATGTCGCTTGGCCAATCAAGATCGGAGTAAGATTTATTATCAATTTATTTTTGTAACGGAAATAATAGTTTTTCATGATAAAAAAAGTATATTTTTTCTTGATACTATCTTTGGACATCCAAAATTGCTTTTCATGTGTTATGTTAAATATTTCTTATATATAAGCTGTCTTTTTTATTAATCTCGAGACTGAATCTGTTCTTGCAGATGGGACTTCTGTTTCTTCCGCGGCAGTGTGATTGAGCACTTAGATGGTCATACAGACATCGTTCACCAGCAGTTATATAGTGATTGGTTGCCATGGTCAGATTCTTAAACCTCTTTCACCATAACATGATTACACTGCACTGTTTTTAATGCGTGGGAGCTTACAGGGGAATGAAGCGAAGGGATCTATTACTGCGACGTTATTGGCGAAGGGAAGATGACGGGACTTATGGTATCGAGTATTTGCTTAATATCATTCAGCTTGCTTCTCTATTAACTTGATCTTAACATCTTTTATCTGTTTTTTTTTTTTTGAATTTGACACAGTGATTCTATACCACTCGGTATATCACAAGAAGTGTCCACGTAAAAATGGATATGTTCGCGCTTGGCTTAAAAGTAATGTGCTCTTTCAACAATGGTTAAAAACTCTTTCAATTTTTTGCTTTGTTCATGTTGCTTCTAGACAGTTCATGACAGGATGTATGTAAGAACATCAAATACTCCACAGAGATAAGTCTTACCATCCCCCTCAAAAGAAATAAGCATGCACACTAGAAATCATACCTTCTTTAAACTGACATATAATAGCGGGAATTTTTCAATACAATTTCATTATTTACTCTATAGTTCAGTTAACGCGTTAGTACGTTTGTCATAGAGGGAATACTCACAGTGTAGTAACAATATAGGTGTATTTCAAGCCAAACTTGCTGATATATCAAACTCAACTGTAATCAGCAAACCACGGTCTGTACCAATATTTATGTTATTTTTGGATAACATTTAGGTGGTGGATATGTTGTATCTCCGGTAAACAATGGGAAGCAGTCTCTTGTAAAGCACATGCTTGCTATCGATTGGAAGTACTGGAAATTGTATCTGCGTCCAGCATCTGCAAGATCTATAACCATCAGTATGCTTGAGAGGGTCGCAGGTGCATACACTATCTCTTGCTAGGAGAGTTTCATAACTTTGTTGTTGGTATTATTCGTAGTCTGATAATAGTGAATTGTGCAACCGCAGCTTTAAGGGAAATGTTTAAAGCCAGACAAGGGCATACTGTCGATGATTATTCGATATCAGAGATAGGATTGCCTGAGATGAAAGCTATTGTTGTGTCTGAAGTTAAAGAGCCGGAACTGATTATGGATGTCCCGATGGATCCTGTGATCGAGGAGGAAGCTGCAAAACCATCACCTACCCGTGTCAGTCTGATGGGCTTAAACGATGCTTCTGATGAGTTCTTTGATGTCCCAGACACAACAGCTTATGACCCTTTTGAACCTATGTGGGACACTGTTTCTGAATTAGCTCCAGAGGTGCAGCAGGTACTCGCTGGACACAAAGTTGTAATTTAATCGATTTCTGTTTTGTTTTTGATGATGGAAATTTAACAAAGTAACTTCCAGCCCAAGGTATCTTCAGCAGCCGGATTAAAGAAGAAACTGCAAAATTTTGCAGGTCAGCATTGTCATCTGGCAGAAGTTCCTAGTTGTTGTAATTTATTTTGTATATTTTTCTGATTTAGAAATTTCTAAAAGGTATCTTTTTGCTTTCAGTTCAAAAGAAAGGATACATGGATTTACAAGATGTGGTTAATGAAACTCCAACCTACCTCTACGGAGCGACTCTTCAAAGAGACTCTACTTGTTCTTTGCCTAATACCTGTTTTTCTGCCGATCCTTCTACTTTTCTAATCCGTGGACCAAATTATTTAAAGGATTCACAAAAGGTATTTCTGCGGCTTTATACATTGTTATGCGAAACAGATTTATGAAACTTCCATATTATTATACAGGTCAAGGCAAAAAGCGCTTTGATGCAACTTGTCGGGTCGGATTGGATAAGATCAAAAAAACGAGAAGACAATCTTGCAGGCCGCCCCAATAGCTTAGTTCAGGTCTGGTACAAATAACTTCCTCTATAAAAACTTTCACATGTTAATAACAATATTAAGAA
Organism: Limnanthes douglasii subsp. nivea; assembly: GCA_036936605.1. Lineage (NCBI taxonomy): Eukaryota > Viridiplantae > Streptophyta > Magnoliopsida > Brassicales > Limnanthaceae > Limnanthes > Limnanthes douglasii. Next base: position 60,155,914 of record JAUPFV010000004.1, read on the forward strand.
ACAATTTTGTTTGAATAATTGCAGGACTATGCAGCACGAGGCGGATCTCAATTTTTCTTCGTTGTTAACATGCAGGTTAATTTTGTTCGTAACTAAAGGGCTGTTTCTTGTCCCGCTTATGAGTGAAAAATCTAGCTTAAGAATAAGTAGCTAAAAGCGTAGGCTATACTTGATTTTATGAACTTCGAAAGCCGACAAGTTTTAAGACTAAATAATATATTCAACCAAACATTTTTTTTGCTTATATGCAATAAGTCTCAAAAGTAAAATAAGTTGATGGTGCCAAACAATCCTTAAAGCTGCTTCTAGATTCTTGGATTAGTGTTGACATGGTTATGAATCAGGTTCCTGGTACAAACATGTATTCTCTAGCGTTCTATTACATGTTGGATTCTCCTCTCGAAGACCATCCTGTGCTACAAAACTTTGTCAATGGTGACGATGCATACAGGAATTCAAGATTTAAGCTCATACCTTACATACCTAAGGTTAGTAGTAATAATATTCTTCGATAATCGTATAAGGTGGATAGTTTCAAATTCTAAACTCTTTGCCAAAAATACATCAGGGATCTTGGATAGTCAAGCAAAGTGTTGGAAAGAAAGCATGTTTGGTTGGTCAAGCTCTTGAGGTACATTATGTTCGTGGCGCAAATTACTTGGAGGTATCTTATCTTATCAACTTTTCAGGACTTTCTTTCTTTTTACTAATTTATCTTTCTAAACTTTGGTGCTAATCTAGATTCTTTTTGTTATGTTTTTTAGCTTGACGTTGATGTTGGCTCTTCAACTGTGGCAAGAGGGGTTACCAATCTTGTTCTTGGATACCTTAACAATTTAGTCATAGAATTGGCATTTTTAGTACAGGTAAAATTAGTGTATTTTTTTACTTATTCAAATGAGACCGCGTCTTGGCCTATAATTGAAGTTTTGTTTTGTAGGGTAATACACAAGAAGAACTTCCTGAAGTACTGCTAGGTACATGTCGGTTTACTAATCTCGACGCATCCAAATCGGTCCTAGTAGAAGATTGAGGACCTGGTTTGGAAAAGAGAGGAAGATGAGAAAATGTTCGTTGCAATTGATTTTGTGTATACCTCCCCTATTCAATTTATTTTCGATGCTTTTTGCATTCTTTGGGAGGGAAATCAATTTGTAACGCTCTTCACTTTTAACTGATTTATTTTATCTGTTTGTTTATGTTTATTATGTATAGGTGTTGTGATTAATTTCTCCTAGCAACTGGTACTATGTTTAACTTATAATCCTTTGAACTTATAATCCTTTCGATACTTGTCGTCCATTTACAAGTTTTGACTATTTTCTAAACAAGATAATGAAGTCAGGGCAACCTCTTAGCTTGCTGGTTTTTTTTTCCGTTAGGAATACAATGTTGGCAACCCACCCCCATTCTTAACATCTATGGCCTAAATCAGAATATAATTAATTTTTATTATCACGTTTTTTTTATTTAGTCTATCGATTAAAATTTTTAATTCACCGCTTCCGCCTTTGTTCAGCCAACGTGTCTATGAATTCTAAATTTCAATTTCATTCCCACTTTTTTAAATTTAATATTTTCTTTTAAATATGTTTTGTTTTTTTTTTTATTCTATTTATTTTTTATCACAAAATTTGCGATATTCTTTTCTTTCGTTCTCATTTCTTTTTATATAACAATAATTTCTTTTTATATAACAATAATTTCCTTTCCTTCACTAACTACCTTGCTTGATGTCGTTATCTATAATATACGTTGTTTTTCTTTTTCGATTTTCGATTGCCTCGATGATTGCATTGTTGGCAACTATAAACCTAAATTTAAAACATGAGCATATCTCGAATAGGATCTGTATAGCCGCGAGACGGTATGATTAGGGAGGCTCTTTGCATTTGTGAGATTTGTAATGATATTTTCCAAAAACAGCTAGTTGTCGTAATTTGCCGAATCAAGATTTGGGATTTTATCAAAGTAGTCATCAACAAAGTTCTCTTGATACTCACACAGTGGCATTTGCGCGACAAATGAAGAATCCACTCGTTGTTAACTTGAGCTGGCCGACGTACTCGAACTAGTAGGCCCCGAAACTTCATTACTTTTTCGTAAGTTTCGGTTGAATAAGAATCAAGACCAAAGTTATTTCCTCCATGTTATTTTTTATTTCCTCCATCTTTCAAACGTTCAAAAACACTAGTGACTTGCTTTTACCAAATTACCCTTATGTTTATTTCAAATTTATCACTAGATGTCATTTATCTAATAGATAGTCTTATATGAAAAAACACAGCATTAACCTAACTTTAATCCAAGATATATGATTTTATCTCTAAAATTAACCCTAAAACAAAGAACGTCAATAATTGTGGTTTAAATCTCGAATAATTGTGTATTATTATGCTAAAAAGTGCTTACAGAAGCAGGAACTCGACTGCAGGTAATGAAGAACCTTCGTGTTTGTTCTGAATTTTTTTCCCACTCAGCATGTGATTCCGAGTGGCCTACTCGGAATCACATGCTTTTTTTTAAACCGAGCAGCAACTGATTCCGAGAGGGCCACTCGGAATCAGCTGCTGCTCGGTTTAAAAAAAGCATGTGATTCCGAGTAGGCCACTCAGAATAACATGCTGCGTGGACAAAAAAAATTCAGAACAGTAGGATATCCCAAGGCGAACCCAAGATCAAACCCTAATCGATTCTAACAATGAAATCAAACCCCAAATGAAACAAAGAAGATAATTTCGTTATCTTACCCCAAATCAAACCTCAAATCGAACAACAAAATCTAACTACAACCCCTAATCGAAAAATGAAGAAGCAAAGAAGATGATTTCGTTATCTTACCTTCGGCTACTCTCTCTCTTTGTAAGGTAGTTCTCTAGGGTGAAGAATGGGTTTTGTTGTTAAGGTAGTTCTCTAGGGTGAAGAATGGGTTTTGTTGTACTGAATAGAATGAGAATGTTAGGGTAATGGTTTTGTGAAGAAAAAATGGGTAAAAGGGCAATTTTGTAACTTCCTTTATGGAGGAAATAACATCATGGAGGATTTTTCAAAAGATGGAGGAAATCAAAAATAACATGGAGGAAATAGCTTTGGCCAAGAATCAAACATGAAGATTAAGTGGATGTCACACTATTGTCACTACTACTATTACCATTTATTGTATACAACTTGATATTCCTATATGATGCTTTAGATATCAGACATGATATTTCTTCCGCTTCATCACTTGATTACTTCTACGCAACCCTATATAACTATTTATACGAACCAAATTTCTCTATCATTTAGTTGTTTTTCAATGCTAAAACTATCCATTGGATCTTCAAAACTCCCCAAAATCGGAAAACAAGCAAATTATAACCCCAAAACAATGTTAATTTCAAATGAATAAATTTCAGACAAAAGCTATGAAAAGCTTCCATAATTTTATTAGGTAATAGAAATGACTATTAAATAGTCAAAGATTGAGTAGACAAAATGAAAAGACAGTTAAGAACATAAACTGAAAGGACAATATAAAAAAACGGAAACACACTTAAAGGACACAAACTTGAAGTGGAGTATAACTCCTATCTTGACTAAATAAAACATTAAAGTCCTAACACTTATTAGATACTTCTGCTGGTAGATGCATCTGCGCTGTGTCCTCTGCTAGTAGATGCACTATTGGATCCCTCAAATAAAACATTAAAGTCCTAACATTGCTTCCCCTAAACTGAAAGCAATAGCTTCAGTTTATCTTCTCGCAAACTCCAAACTTCTCTCTTAATCGAACAAAAGCTTCCAACTTTAATGGTTTAGTCAATATGTCTGCAACCTGATCATTGGTACCATAATGAACCAATTTCATAACTTCATCTTTGACAAGATCCCTCAGAAAATGGAACCTAACATCAATATGCTTGCTACGACCATGAAGAACAGGGTTCTTTGATAGTTTAACTGTTGAGCTGTTATCACACGTAATCATAGTGCAACCTGACTGCATCATACCAATTTCTTCTAAAATCCTTCTCATCCAAATACATTGACAAGCACAAAATGATGCAGCTATGAACCCAGCTTCAGTGGTGGATAGAGTGACTACCGGTTGTTTCTTTGAAGCCCAAGCAACTACTTCTCCACTCAATAAGAAAGCGTATCCACTTATGCTGCGTCTATTATCAATGTCTCCAGCATAATCACTATCAGTATAGACAATCAACTCCTCCAACATTCCTCTTTTATAAAACACACCGAATCCAGTCGTTCTTCTTATGTACCTTAACACACGCTTTGCTGCTTGCATATGTTCATCTCTAAGACAAACCACAAACATCAGATCAGGCCTTGTCGTCGTGATATACATTAAACTTCCAATGACTTTTTTATATATTGTGCAATCAACTCTCTTAGCATCACTATCTTTTGATAACTTCACTCCGGGCACAATAGGATTCTTGACATCATTTCTGTTATGCAGATTAAACTTTTAAGAATCTCTCCAACATATTTATTTTGATGGATGAAGATTCCATCACCATCTTGTGTCACCTCAACACCCAAAAAATACTTCATTTTCCCCAAATCACTAATCTCAAAATCCTTTTTCATCGATAATTTAAACTCCTCGAGCATTTTTTCATCATTTCCTGTGAAGATTAAATCATCTACATAAAGACTAACAATAATAATCTTGTTACCTCCATCAATTGTCACGAATATTGTGTACTCATGCTTACACATTTGAAATCCTTCTCTAACAAAGTATGCCTCAATTTTACTGTACCAAGCTCTTGAGGCTTGTTTTAAACCATATAAAAGCCTTCACCAACTTGTAAACCTTGTGTTCTTCTCCTTCCTTTATGTATCCTTGCGGTTGATCTATAAACACATCTTCTGTTAGTTCGCCGTAAAGAAACGCACTCTTTACGTCTAACTGATAAACACACCAATTCTTTTGATCTGCTATAGCTAGCATCGTACGAATAGTATCCCAACGCGCCACAGGAGCAAAGACTTCATTGTAATCTACTCCTTCTTCTTGCGCATAGCCTTGACCACCAATCGAGCTTTGTGTTTTTTAACCTCTTCCTTTCCGTTGAGCTTGGTTTTATAAAGCCATTTAACACCAATTCTCTTTGCTCCACTTGGAAGATTGGTGAGAAACCAATTTTTGTTCTTTTCTATTGACTCCAACTCTGTCTTCATAGCATTAACCCATTTTTTTCCTTAATAGCTTCGTTGAATGTTACAGGATCATCGCTTGACACAAACATTACAAGACTCGAAACTTCTTCTTCTTCCTCCATTCCGGTCTCGTAATCCTGCAAATAAGCTGGTCTTCATCTGATTCTCCGAGGCCTAAGAGATTCTGCTGGATTCAAAACTTCTTATTCTTCATTTATCTAATGTGTTTCAGGCTCATGAGTCACTTCTTCAATATTCTCCTCAGCTTTGGTTTCTCTATCCTCCTAGATTAATTGCTCAATCCCAGCTTTTCTCTTCTTCGAAAATCACATCCCTACTTGTAATGACCTTTTTTGTTGTTGGGTTGTCTAGACAATAACCCTTGGATTCGTTGCTTACTCCAATTAGCACACATATGTTTCTTTTATCATCAAGTTTTTTTATTCTCTGATCTGGAACATGGACATGAGCGATACAACCAAAAATTCTAAAGTAATCAACTCTAGGCTTTATTCCACTCCACATCTCTTCAGGAGGTTTTTCTTGTGTCACTGAAGTTGGACTTCGATTCAAGATATGTATAGCCCATTTTGATGCTTCCGCCCAAAAATGTTTAGGAACTCCTTTATCATTCAGAATACACCGCACCATATTCATTATTATCCGGTTCTTGCGCTCAACAATTCCGTTTTGTTGCAGAGTGAAAGCTGTAGTGAGTTGTCTGCTAATTCCGGCTTCTTCACAAACATCAATGAACTCATTTGAAGTGAATTCACCGCCTCAGTCTGTTCGTAGACATGCTAACGTTTCTCTACTCTCTTTCTCTACCTAGATCTTGAATCGAGTAAAGAATATAAAAGCTTCCAACTTTACTGACAAAAAATATATCCATACCTTTCTTCTAAAGTCATCGATGAAAGTAAGAATATATCTCTTGTCGGAGTTCGATGCTGGAGAAATTGGCCCACATATATCAGAATGTACCAGCTGCAACCTCCTTAACGAACGCCACAAACTTTTCTTAGGGATACTCTCACGATGTTGTTTACCAACAAACATCAAACACATTTCTCAGCTTCGTTGGTGCTCAGATGTGGTATCCCTTTGACCATATTCTGATATTTGAGAGTTCTTAAACCCTTGTAACTTAAGTGTCCATACCTTCGATTCCAAATTTTAAGTTCATCCATTGCTGTTATTTTGAAACATTTCTCAGCCGTAAACGAGTTACCTTCTGAGGCCAAAATCTTGAACAATTTATTTTCCTTCATTTTTGCTTGCATAACCAGCCCTAACTCCGGATAATAAAGCTTGCATACTTCATGATGTATCAAAATCTCGCAGCCCTTTTGTACAAGTTATCCCAAGCTTACCAAGTTACTCATTAACTCTGGTACTAGATATACATCTAAAACGACATGAGTCCTTCCATTGACAAGTAGAGTTACATCACCTTTTCCAATCATAGAAAGTATAGAATTGTTACCGAGTTTTATTAAGGATTGAAACTCTTCATCAAGCTTTGAAAACCATGATTTGTCTCCTGTCATGTGGCTGGATTGACCTGAATCAAGATAATACACAAATTTTCTTTCTTCTGGAACTGGTGTGTACGCCATTAGCAAAACATCACCTTCCTCTTCTCCAATCTCTGCATAGTTCGCCTTCTCTTCCATAGGAAATTCGTATACAAAATGTCCAAGTCTGTAACAACGAAAGCATTCCACCGTTTCCTTGTTAAATCTACCTCTTCCTCTTACTCGGCCAAATTGTCTTCCTCGGCCAAATTGTCTTCCTCTGCCTCTTCCATTTCGATACTCGTATGAAACTTTGATTACTTGCTATTCTTCTACTATTCTTGGCTTTCTTATTTTCTACTCATGAACAAGTAATGAGCTTTACAAGGTATCGACTGATAAACTATCAATATCTTTCGATTCTTCAATTGAACACACAATGTAATTGAAGTTTTCAGTCACAGTTTGCAAGATCTTTTCCACAATTTTAACATCTTGCATATCATCCCCACAGTTTCTCATGTCGTTTGCTACCACCATCACCCTTGTGAAATAATCGTAGATGGATTCTCTATTTTTTATCTCCAGCAATTCAAACGTTCTCCTCAAGGTTTGTAAGTGCGCATGCTTCATTCTTGCATTTCCGTGATATTTGGTCTTCATAGAATCCCACAACTGCTTTGACGTCTCTTTCAAAGTTATCGTCTTAAGAATTGATTTGTTAATCGCATTGAATAAATAATTCTTTGCCTTCAAATCCTTTAACCTTGCATCGACAATGATCTTTTTCTCTACTTCGGTCAATCCTTCTTTGTTAATTAGCTTATCAATTCCATCTTCCACAACATCAAAATACTCCTTTGACCGAAGAAGATTTTCCATAAGGAGATTCCAATGGTCATAATCTCCATCGAATTTTGGATACAAGGTTGCCCAAAATTACTCGATTCTCCCATGTTTTCTATGTGTTTGCTCTCCTCCTCTTTTAATTTAATGGCTATGATACTAGATTGTTGATTTAAGATGAATAAATCTCAGACAAAAGCTATGAAAAGCTTCGATAATTTTATTAGGTAATAGAAATGACTATTAAATAGTCAAAGATTGAGTGGACAAAATGAAAAGACAACTAAGAACACAAACTGAAAGGACAATTGAAAAAAAACGGAAACACACTTAAATGACAAAAACTTGAAGTGGAGTATATCTCCTATCTTGACCAAATAAAACATTAAAGTCCTAACACTTATTAGATACCTCCGCTGGTAGATGCATCTGCGCTGTGTCCTCTGCTAGTAGATGTACTATTGGATCCCTCAAATAAAACATTAAAGTCCTAATAAATAATTGGCATATAATTCTCCAAAATACATATGAGTTTCAAAATTTAACTTAAACTTGGTCTTTCCTGAAGTCTTAAAGAAAATAAGTCAGGATCAAAATGCCCCAAAAGGAGTAGCCGAGTTGGTAAGACATGCTCGTGACCAAAAGTCATGAGTTCGAGTCCATCTACAAGCGCTTTCTTGGCTGGGCCTGTCATCTTGTGTGGTTTACCTTCTGGCCTTTGTGTGGTTTCCCTTATGATGTATCCTGTGAGGATCCAAAACTGAGAGCTACAAAACCATAATGATATGAGCTAACAAAAAGCTAAAAAAAAGAACACATAAATCAGAAGAGACATACCTGAAACAGAGAAGCAGGTGAACTTGGTTTGAAAGTTGGAAGAGATTAAGTAGAAATACCTGAAACAGAGAAGCAGGTGAACTTGGTTTGAAATTTTAAAGAGATTAGGTTTGACATTGTATAAAAGAGAAATGGGATTTGAAGATGATCCACTTTTATGAAATCAAAGATGTAGTAATGCATAAAAATGCAGATGAACTTGGTTTGAAATTTGGAAGAGATTAAGTTTGACATTGTATGAAAGGGAAAGGGGATATGAAGCTGATCCACTTTTATGAAATCAAAGATGTAGTACTGCAATAGTTGGCGACATGATGCAATGTTTTTTTTTAAACAGAGTATCGCAAGATACTCTGTTTTCAGATGAATGAAAATATAAAATATAAATAAAAACGCAAAAACACAAAAAATATTAGAAAAATAATATTAAATTTAGAAGGTGAAGATGGAATTAAAATTCGAAGGACTATTTGTGAGACTCATACCGTTTAACTAAGGGGATACATGGCTGAACCAGATAATAGACCACACGCGGGGCTAAATTTATAAATCTTGGAATAGTCGAGGAACCTTGACCAGTGCATTTTTAGTCGAAATACTAAATGAAAGAAAACGCGATAATCGAAAGACTATATTGTGATTTAAACATAGCTTCTATGATAAATCTCACCGTATTGTTTTGTTTTTCAATTTTATCGATGACTGGTCAAGCCAAAAACCCGTTGGCGAGTTTCTTAGACGTTTTAAAATTGTCTTTGCAGAATTCTTTCCCCTAGTCTCTAATGCAATCATCTTATTTTCTCTTCCCCGTTACATTACCAAAATGCATATTTAACCACTCTGATTGACTCATTCATTTGTGTATTTTATATTTTTTAAACAAAAAAACTTTTTATTAATAACACCAATACAATTGAGTTTAGCTCTAATTGGCGTACACATATTTTTTAACAAAGCCAAAACAATTGAAACTTTTGAAGTGAACAACCAAAACAAGTTTTATTCCCTCCACCATTTTGAGAGTGAATTCATAACAGAGGCATGAATCACTTTCTCTCTCTTATTTTCTTTCAAGAAAGATTAAATGCAACCCTTAGTTGAGATTCACTAAATTTTTATTTCTTATGTTCCCTACCACCAAACCCCAATATTCATTTGATATCATATTAAGAGTTTTTTGTTCATGTGGAAAAAATATCTAGAGCATGAATTTTCAGATTCTTTTCGAATATCATCCTTCTGAGAATCCAGCAAACTGAGAACATTTATTATCGATTACTATCAATTATGGGTAGCCTGCAACAAAGACCACCTTTCTACATTATCGAGATACACAAGTGCAGACTTTTCTATCAAATCTTGTGATATTTATAACAAGAAAATTCCTTCCAATGAGTTGGAATTGATTCCTTCTTTATTGAATCTGGATTGAGATCCCAGCTCTTCACTTGTCTCATGCAACCCTACGAGCAAAACTACTTCTATCTAGAGTAAAACTAATTAAGTAAAACCTGCTAAGAGTACGTTAGAATTAATTCATAGTTTAATATACAATAGACTATCCAGAAAATATGTATGATGTAAGATGTAAGAAGTAAGAACTTTATTTAGTAAACTAGGCTTCGACATTGATCTATATAGATTGAATTTTCAATCTTCTATTCTAATGTAACCTAGTCCAATACGTTCGCGAAGAGTTATTGCCCTCAGTTGATTTGGAGCATGATTTTGAGTAGATTTGGAGCATGATTTTGAGTAAAGTCTAGTTTCATCTTTCATTTCACAGTCCACTTGGAAAGCCATTCAGCTGGCATATTTTGTTCTTTAAATACATGAGAAATAGTCATTTTAGATGTTATCAGTTTTCTGCAACATGAAAGAAAGGAAACCAAGCTCCATGGAAGTTTACCATTAATTAGCATATCAATAAGTATTTTAGTGTCATATTCTATATTAAGACTTACATTTCCCAAGTTCTTACTAATTACCCTTGCTTCAGCCAATATAGGAGACAAATTTCTGTATAATCTACCAAATCCAACAATGATATCGTATTCATTGTCTCTGAGTAGGCCACCACCACTAGCATCTCCATTACACAAGCAAGAACCGTCTAAATTTAATTTAAATCCGTTAACTAATAGAGGGAACCAATTTACCACCTGGCATTTACTTAATTGTTTAAATGGTTGTAACATCCTATATCTATTGCATAATTGAAGTCTTTAAATCAATGATTTTTTTGGACAAGCTGACATAATCTAATCAAGTTAGAATATGCTTAATGTAGTTTATTATGACACTAGTAGAGTAGGTATAGTAATCAAACTTTGCTAAGTTTTTAGCCTTCTAAAGAACCCAACATATTATAGCAGATAGTATAAATCTTATGTGAACAACTTTGTTGACAAACCAGAACCATGTTCTAATCAAATGAACTATGATATACCTTTCTATTCTGATTCCAAACAGATTTGCATAATATGTTCAAACATTCCAGGATATCTTACATGATACATATATGTGGTTAATATTTTCAGCATTTTCACAAAACTGACATTTAGAAACAATAATGAACTTTCTTTTTTGGAGAATATAATCTACATGAATCCAGCAATTAAGGATTCTACAAAGTAAAATATAGCATTTTTTGGAGTAATACTATTTTAAATTATTTTGAATTGGTTAGATTTGTTTCTTTTAATCCTCAGATTGTTCTCTGTATTCTTTGAGTGTCTGAAGACATAACAACTCTCTTACGCTTATCTAATTTCCAACCTTCACTGGACTCAAAAGATGACACAATTTCTTTAGAGCACTAGGAGTTGTCTTCATTATTAGATACAATTATGAGAGGAGAGTCAGCACATCATCTGTCTGACTAGAATGCAATTTATCATCTCCCTAGATTCTAGTATATATACTCCTCAACAAATTCTCTAGCATTCACAAGCCTCTTCCATATTTGAGATTGGTGGCTTGAGTAACTAACCTGAAGAGGATGATTGTTGTAATAATATATATTATTCATATATCTAGACCACAAGGTTTTCCTAGTCTAAAATATATACCAGAGATAACATGAGTATGCATCTTGAAGATCTTGGAATTTTTTAAGTTCAAACCTCCTTTATCATAAGGTCCGTATAGATTAGGCCATTTAGTTCATTTTATTGTGTTTTTGTCCTCTGTAGAGCCCCACAAAAATATATTTAATAATCTTTCAATATTCTCAATAAATGTTTTAGGAAGAGTACAACATTGAATCCAGTATGTAGGAAAGGACATTAACATTGAACGTTTTGAAGTAACCTTTATTTTCTCCATTGGCAACAATAGATAGAAAACATACTTGATCAACTAGTAACTTTGTTAATGAAAACACTACTAAAAACAAACATCTCCATAATCCTAAGTATGAACTTCTGATATAATCTATCAAATTCCTTTGACATGTCCACATTAACCATATCATTACCTCATTGATATTCTTTAAGAAGAAAAATATTATCATGAATATTTATTTCATATACAAACCCCCCTTGATCTTATAAAATGATTTTGGGAAGAACTGATGTTAATCTATTATTTAAGAACTTGAATGTGATTCTATTAAATAAATTACAGAGACTAACGGGTCTATAATCACTTCAGGTTCGATGAAAATTAACTTTTGGGATAGGAAAATGATAGTGATAGTTACTCAATGGGGAATTACATGGCCTTGAAAGAAATCCATAATAGCATCACAAAAATAATTCTTAATAATGGTCCAACATGATTGAATAAATATTCCATTACAACCATTAATACGAGGAGCGATATTTAGATTAAGATTTTTTATCACAACATGAATCTCCTCAAAATAAGGTATGTTGGATAGCATTTTGTTATCTTCATCAGTTATCAACTTATGGATTATATCTATAAGGTGCTCAACTTCCTCATGATTAAGATCTTCTATCATGATAGCTTTAAAGTAATTTTATGCATCCTTACTAAGAAGATCTTGATTTGTTATCCAAACATTTCCATCTAGAACTCCATTAATTCTGGTGCGTCTTCTCCTTTTCTTCACATAGTTATGATGTGTTTTAGTTTTTTTATCTCCATATTTAAGCCAATTTGAATAATATTTTTTTATATCATTAAGCTTCCTCTTTAGCATGCAATTGAAGGTAGTTAGCTTTTGCTTTAGATAACTGAATTATATCCTTAATATTTTGGGTTTCTTCATAGGAAATTTCAAGTGAATTAACTATGTCTTAAGCATGTAATACCACATCAAATATGTTACCAAAACTTTTGATATTCCAATATTTGAGTCTACCTTTCAACCTTTTGAGCTTATTCCAGACAACATACATTGGCTGACCATCAAAACGAAAATTCTAACTTTGATCCACAACCTTAAGAAACTCATGATGTTAAATCCACATGTTTTGAAATTTAAAGGCAGTATTAACCTTATTAATACCATCTGATAAAGAAACACATATTGGTAAGTGATCTGAACATGTCCTAGACATATGAACAACCTTATTTTCTCTAAAATAACCAACCCAAATAGAGTTATATAAGGGTCTAGCCAACCTTTTACATTTCCTATTATTGGACTACGTGAATTTAGTACCAGTAAAAACTGCATCTACAAGGTTACAGTTCTTAATGGTATCATTAAATTCTTCCATACTTTTCATACATAATGGGTACATGCAAGCTGCTCATGGGAATCAACGATTGTATTAAAACCCCCCCATCACAATCCACTTCCTTGAACTATTAGATAAGGTTATCATACTATTCCACAAATCCATCCATTAAACTTGATACGGTGTATATAAACAATTGATACCATAAATTCCTTGTCTATAGTTGAATTTCTTAGCATAACATGTATGCATTTCATACGGTCCATAATAATATCAATTGAAAACTCATCTTTCCACATTAGCCAAATCTTGTTGTTAACATTGGCAAAATAATTTTGAAACCCAACATTTCTAGCAACCTTTTCAATATTCTCAGTACTAATCACATGTTCTTGCAAAGCTATAAAATATATTTTTTTTAACTTTTTGATAGACTTTAGTCTTCTTTTGGAGGTATTGTTTCCGGTTCCCCGAATATTGCAGTTGAGGATTTTAATGGTCATTTGGAATTTCTAGAAGCAAGACTGATATGGATTTTATTCTTGGGACCCTTGATTGATAAAGATCCTTTACTTGTTCTACCTATAGCCTCATTTAACTTCTTGCTTAAAATTTCCTTAAAGTCTTTGTCCACTTCTTTTTTACTTAGTGTAGGTTAAGATGATAAAATAAATATGCTATTCCGATTAGGTGAGTGTTGTTCAGATTCTATGTTTTCATAGTCCATAGAAGATAAGAAGTTAAATCATGTGTCAATAGATTGAATAACTAATATTATTTTTAACTTTTGAATGTTATCAATCTCATGACTTGATTTATTTTTTCTATTATTCTCTTTTGGATTTTGGGGATGAACTGAACTACTTGTTGGGATTTAGTAACTAATTAGGATTTCATTGATTTAATATGCTTGAACTTTGTTGTTTTTCTCTATGCTTTATATATTTTTTCTTTTATTCCCATATATTGGGTGAGTGAACAAATATAAGAGGATCATTCTCGTCAATAACTATAGAATATCTTTTGGTTTCATTCTACACTTGGGATATGGTTTGTAATAGATTGTCAGTCACTTGGGACATGCATTGAGCTATTTTGAGAATCATTAACATGAAGATTTTTGCACTAATTATCTTTATGTCTTAGGTGAGAGAACACAGAATAATAATAAGTTATATCTCTGTATATGATGTCCACCCAAAAACCATCATTTTCCTCGAAACCTACCCAAACCTTATAAACTAGCTTCTTAGTAATATCTAACTCAATCTAGTCTTGACTACAATTGTGCTTAATCCTGTGATTCTTAGGAACCCAAACTTTTAATAGATTTCTAAATAAAGATGTTATTGTCCTAATGATCCTTTCATTTTAAATATATTCTGGTAGGTTCATCAGTTTGGTCCATACAAGTGTTATCAGACACACTCAAATTTTGGATTAAAATTAGGTGTCCATTCAACAAACCTCATAGAATATTTACCAATTAGCCATACATTTTTATTGTATAAATTATAAAGATCTTCTTAATTTGAGAATTCTATTAGTATATGGCTAATGTACAATTTAGCAACATTAACTTCATTCATAAATTTTAGCTTATTTAAGAAGTTTTGTATGAGATTAAGTTGAGGCATAACTTTTCTGAATTTTCCAATTAGATTAAATTTTGATGATGAAAAAACTTCTCCTTACCTTTCAATGTCCATGATCAACTTTTTCTTGAATTATTGAAGTTTCAAAAGTCGAATCTTTATTTGTAATTTTTGATGTATCTACGTATGTCTTTAGTAGTAATCAATCATTCTTGGCATTGTTTTCAGAATCAAAATAGAAATTATTTCTGTATATTTTGCTTGAATAATTTATTATTTTAGACATTAGTAGATGTGGGAATTTTTTATCTAACACATCTGTGTTTTGTTGTTCTTGAATAATTGCTTTGTTTTCTTTGGAATGAGATGATGAAGAGGTTCCACGAACATGTATTGTCTTTTTAGATTGCAACACATGGATGCCATAATTTGCAACATCTATCATACCATGCAAATTAACGGTCAAGAAGCCAGAAGATAGGTGGGTTCAACTTTGTTATGATGAGATAAATACTATGTTCTTGGAATTCTTGGAGATTTCTTGAACTGAAATGAAAATTATTTATTCGAATACTTTTTATTCTATATATAATTATACACATCTATGTAATTATAACATTTAAATGAAAAATTATATATTGTTACCAAATTTGTAGGTTTGTTATCAAAACTAAGACATATATTTGTTTTCATTAGATGATTCTGTTATGCATTCTTTGATGGTTAAACTCAGAGAATGAAGTAGATTTGAATGCTAAAAGGCTTAGGCCGGAGGTTCGGAAGAAACAGATAATTGAAAAAGATGAGTTAAATTACACTCGTTGCACAAGTGGCAGACATGAAACATGTCGGAGACAAAGTCGTTATTCTAAAATGAGGAAAATGAAACTAAAGCATTGATATGACTCTACTGAATCTAGTGATTATTCTCTTTATAAATCGACAGAGTCTTCCTCTCTGGAAAGGGACGACCAGCGAAGAAAAAAATGATAAGATAAAATATTTGAAGAGGCGTAGGGACAACCATTGGATATCACATCGGGGCAGAGGTTCGAAAGTAGAAAGAAATGACCAAGGAAAAATGGTGCCCTGGTCTGAGGAACGGGATAAAGTGGTAACTGTTAATATAAGGGATCAAGTTGCACCTCATGTTCAAGTCCCATCGGGAAGTCAAATTTTTGAGTAACAAGTGAGTAACAAATTCACAAATCCGGACGAAGAGGGTTTATATGCCTTTGCAAATGATACGACGAGGGCAGTATGTATAAGATATGGAAAAATTAGAAATCATCTCCTTTTTCTGCGGAGTTACTATATGGACATATGCCGAAGCACTTCGACATCTCGAAGTTAGAGAAGTTTGATGGGACACAAGATCCAGACAGCCATATTGAGAAGTTCAAGAATTTTATGATTAATTATGATGACGATGATAAATTGCTATGTAGGGATTTCTCCCAAGCATTTAAGGGTGATGCCTCGAAATAGTATAACCGCTACCCTTAGGGATGTGTTAAGATCTTTTACATGTTTTAGAACATCTTTGCCAACAATTTGTGGGGCGAATGGGGATACGATATTTACCGTAGACATAAAGTTGGGGAAAGCTTGAAGGTTTACACTAATTGTTTCATCAAGACTAAGACTAGTATGGAGGGTTGCGAAGATCTTTAGCAACTTTTGGAATGGGAATTCTCCCCGTTATCTTGAAAGATAACATTGCAGAAAACCAGGCCATGATGTTGGGGGCATTGTTAGATCAAGATGAGAAGCAAATTTTGGTACAAGAGACACAGGCGTCGGAAATGGCTTCTATGATTCAAATTGAACAAAACCAGTTCTAACAATCTTCGATGGTGACATATAATCCACTTCTCCCAAAAATTCATTCCACTTATCATCCGACAACTACTGTTCGACCAAGAGCTCCGACTCAGTTACCTCCAAGACCATGGGTGAATTCTCAGGTTGCAAATGCACAATAGATAGTCATGCTAATATCAAACAAGTGGGTCTGACCAGCTCATTTTGCTGAACTAACATAATGTGTTGCTATGATCTTTGATAGGGAATAAAGTCATGGGTAGTTCCAAAAACCTCATCTAATACAAACTCCAAGGAAAATCAGAAATAACAGATATTTCTCCAAAACAAAATAAATGCTCTAATGATTACAGAACCTATTGATGCCTTTGATACTTCTACATCGTATTTGGATCGGAAGCCGGGTAGATACAAGGTTATGCTGGTAGATGAGACAGTCTCAAAAGGAAAGGTTAGTGAGCTGTGTGCTTTCTTTGAGGCATTGATAATTTTTGGGGGTGATACTCTTGCATGGATAATGAATTACTCTCGAAAAAGACACATTGTAAGTTTAGTTACTCAGTTGGAAGCGGGTGTTTCGCCTCATTAATACCAAAGTCCGTCTCCATTACGTTTTTTGAGGAAGATGACATGGGAGATGTGGTTGGCCCCAATGAGGACATTGTGGTAATTGTAGTAGAAATTGTTGGAGACGAGATACGAAGAATTCAGATAGATACTGGTAGTTCTTCTAACATCTTATATATGAAAAGTTATGAAAAGTTGGAAAACCTCCTGGTTATTCTTCGATTGGATTAGACAATTATGGGTTTTACCGAGGTGACTGCCGAATTGGTTGGGGAATTTGAGGGTATAGTGGAATTGGGTCGTGAACCATTTATGAAAGAGGTAACATTTTTATATTATAAGGGATGCGCATACATCGTACACTGTAGTATTTGGAAGATCTTGGTTGTCTAAAATACATGACATTGCCTCGACTGTTCACAAATTCTTGAAATATGTCGTGGGAAACAATGTAGGAACAATAATGAGTAGCTAGAAAAATAGCGAGAGAATGCTACCGAATAGCTCTAGCCCCAAAGCAGATTAAAGGGGGCGAACCAAGTGAAGCATAGCAGTTAGTGTGGTCTTCCTCAAGGTTCGACCCTGTAGACGAACCTAGTGAGACCCCAAAATCTGTAGTCCTTAATGAAAATTCTGAGGATCGCATTTTTTATGTTATAAATAGTTTAAAGATTGATTAAAAGTTTTCTTCAGAAATAGATGAGAGGTTAATTATGTTTCTATCAACAAGGTTGCACATGTTTGCATGGTCTACTGAAGACGTTATATGGGTGACAGCTAAAATTATATGTCACATATTGACATCCAAAGCAGTGTACGTCCGATAATTCAAAAAAGAAGGGATTTTTTTAGGAGAAATCGAAGATAATTATGACTGAGGTAGACAATTTATCTAAGGTTAGGCACATAAAAAATTCTTAGTATCTGTTGTTGACGGTCAATCCGGTTTTAGTAAAGAAAAAAAAGACTAATGGCGAATGTGTGTAGGTTTCACTGATTTAAACAGAGCATGCCCAAAGGATTTTTTTTCCAGTTCCTTAGATAGATAAATTAGTAGAGTCCACATTGGGGAATCGGTTGTTGTCATTTATGGATGCATGTGCAGGGTAAAATCAGATCAAAATGGATCCAAGGGATCAAGAGATTACTTCGTCCATCACTGGAAAGGGACTACATCGTTATAAGGTTATGCCTTTTGCGTTGAAAAATACTAGGGAAACCTACCAACGCTTGGTGAAAAAGGCTTTCGAGGCTCATATCGGATGAAATATCAAAGTATACGTCAATGATATGATAGTAAAAGGTACAAGAGACAAAGAACATTTTACAAATTTGGAAGAAAACTTTGCCAACTTAAAGAAGATAAATTTGAAACTAAATCCAGAGAGATGCAAATTCGGGGTTCCATCTGGAGAATTTCTTGGGGTCATAGTCAGTGAGCGAGGGATAGAAGCTGACCCGATGCAATTAAATGCTTTGAGTACCATGGCCCCGTCTCGGACAATCAAGGAGGTGCAAATTTTGACAAATTGGTTAGCAGCATTGAACAGATTCATATCCAAGTTCTCAAATAAATGTGCCCCGTTTTTCAAACTGTTGAGACATGAAAATTTCTACAATTGGACCCAACAATATTCTGAAGCATTTATACAAATTAAAGAGTATATATCCTTCCGAAAATCTTGACAAAGACTAGTCTGAGGGATAAATGTTTTGGCTATATAGTTTTATTGGATTAGGTTGTGAGTGCCGTATTGATTCGAGAGGTTGATAACTGCCCATGACCAGTGCATTGTGACACTAAAAGCCTTTTGGATGCGGAAAAAGGTATTTGAATTCCGAAAAACTAGCTCTTTCTTTGGTTATTGCAGCTCAGAAGATGAGACCTTATTTTCAAGCTCACTCTATTATTGTTCGAACAACTTTTACGTTGAAGAGTATGTTGCAAAGACCTAACATGTCGGGTAGAATAACCAAATAGTCCGTGGAACTAGGTGATTTTGACATTGATTTTAATCCTAGAACCACAATCAAACCCCAAGCCTTAGCAGATGTTTTAGTCAAATTTCATTATGATTACCCAAAAATGGAATTCGATGAAGAAAAGTCAGAGGCATAATGGACAATCCAAACAGATGTAGGTTATAGTGCTTCGGGATGTGGGGTTGGGGTCTAGTTGGTATCTCCGGATGGGATTGGAATGTATCAAGCTATATGCTTCGGGTTTCGAGCATCGAAAAATGAGGCAGAATACGAAGCTGCTTTGGCAAGATTAAAACTTGCCCACATTTGTGAAGCCAAAAAGGTTAGGCTAGTGAACGGCTCGCAATTTCTTGTAAATCATGTGTCTGGCTAATCTGAGGCTAGAAAGTATCACTTAGTGAAGTATTTGAGAGCATTAAAAGCCTAAGAAATTGTATTTGAAAGCATCAAGTACGAACATGTTCATAGAGATGATAATTCTGTGGCTGATTCTTTGTCCATTTCCGCATATTGCGAAGAGTACCCCTGGATTCTTATGCAAGAAAATACTCTCGATAGCAAAAGGGTCCGAACTGGTGGAAGGATTAGATGAAGCTTTCCAAATTTCTACAACTACAAAAAAATGGAGGTATGACCTCAAGAAATTTTTAGTTAATGATATTTTTCCAGTCAATAAAGAAATGGGAAAAAAATACGGTTCAAGGCACATGGTTATGTGGTACTTGTGGACATCTTGTATAAAACTTATTTTAGCAGGCCTTTGCTTTGATGTCTTTGGGGAAATGAGTCACGGATGATACAATTTGAACTACACGATGGAGAAGGATATGCAAATTGTGGGTAGAAGACTTTGTTGCAAAGAGTTCTTCTAGCAGGATATTATTGGCCCACAATTGCTTCAGATGCCAAAGAATTTGTTAAAATGTGTGATACTTGTCAAAGATTTGCGTACAATCCACATATCATGAGTACCTATTAAAGCAATATCTGAGGCACTACCTTTTGATCGTTGGGGTATTGACGTGTTAGACCTTTACAGATGGCATCTGGGATACGATAGACAATAATAGTTGCAGTATACTAATTTTCTAAATGGGTGGAAGTTGATCATTGGCAAGAGCAAAAGCCAAATATATGATCAAGTTTATTATTTTCAACATTTGTTGTCGATTTGGTATTCCGAGGAGAATAATGATGGACAATTGGCCACAGTTTGACGATAAAAATATGAGAGATATTTGTTCTTCTATAGGAATACAAAAATTATTTTCAGCATATTTTCATCCGCAAGCAAACAACCAAGTCGAAGTGACTAATCGTACAATTCTTGGTAAAAAATAATTTGGAAAGTAAGGCTGGAAAATGGCTAGATTACTTACAAGAAGTCCTCGGGGCATATTAAGCCACCATGGAGAAACAACTCATGAACCTCCATTTGCACTAGTCTATGAGATGGATGTTGTAGTACCATCCGAAGCGATTTTCCACTCGTATCCAATTAGTAAATATTTTCGAGGAGGAAAACGATGAGCGGAAGCATGTAGAGTTAGAGTTAATCGAAGAAAAAATAAGGCGAGCGCAATGGAATTATTTGCATTACCAATTTTTTTAATGAGAAGCAGGTACGCCTCTAAAGTTAGACGGCGATAATTCAAGATATGGGACAGGAAGCTGAGAAAAGTATTTATACATACGAAATAAAAATGGCTTGGTAAATTAGGACCTAATTGGGATGACATATAAACAGTAACCAAGAAGTTGAAACCAGGACACTATCGGCTCAAAGATAAAGATGGAATGGATCTTCGTCACCCGTGGAACATCGAAAACCTTAAGTTGTATTTGGAATGAAGGTAAAAGTTTGTATATATTTTTAAACTTGTGTAAATATCGGTAGCACATTCTTTCCTACTATGGTGGCGCAAGAATGTTTTAACGAGGTGCCCTTATAGCCGATTTATATATATAATATTTATTTTCCACTTTTAAATTTTTTTTACAATAATTTATTTTTAGACTGGAAGGGTCTTCCAACGAATGTTGGTCAACAATTATTTACTTTTGACCAGAAGAGTCTTTCAATAAATTTTGATCAACAATTATTTAATTTTGGACCGGAATGGTCTTCCAACAAATGGTGCCAAACAATCATTTATTTTTTATTGAAAGGGTTGGAATGGAAGGGGCTTCCAACGAATGTTGGTCAACAATAATTTATTTTTGGACCAGAATGGTCTTCCAACAAATATTGGTGAACAATAATTTATTTATCAACCATAAGGGTCTTCCAATGAAAGTTGCTCAATAACAATCACTTATTTCCTATCTTATATTTAAAAATATTGGTTAATGAAAAATTCCCTGAAGCAAAGAAGTTCTATTGATGAAATATGGGAATTAATAAATGTCCTGATGACGTGAAGACTTCACTAAGGTGCCAAACGCAAAACAGGGTTACAAAACACAAAACAACAAAACAAGAAATAAACTAAGTCTCCTTACTCCGAATATGTATTCTCATATCCATCTTCCGATGAGGCATATGAAGAACTTTATGACCTGTCATAACTTTCAGTTGACTCATCATCTACCTAAGAAATACCCTCCGGGAGATACTTATCAGACACGAGCTCGTAGAGGTTGCCTAATTTTAATTTTGGGAAGTGATCATGAAACCTCAGTACCATTGCAGATTTAACTTTAACATCCGTGTCTTCCGGCTTAGAAACACATCAGCAGTGTATGCTTTAAAAGAAACGTTCTTGTACGCTTTGTTTTGTTTCTTAAGAGCTTTCTTGTATGCCTTGAGTTTTCCAAGTCCTTAACATCATGTTGGAAGTATTCTTTAGTCTTTTGATACTCTCCAGCGAAGGTTTCGATAAGTGTATCATTCTGAACATTTAATTCAATAAAATGCACTCGCTCACGATCGAATGTATCACGTTCCAATTTTAATCGCTCCTCTATCACCTTGAGTTGTTTAAGGTGCTCGACTGTAAGCTCTTTGAGATAAGTGACTTCATCTTCTAAATTTGTCATCTCGGATCTCCTCCTGAAAACCTCGTTTTTATAACAATTTTTTCGAACATCGAATGTGTTGGTCTTCCTTTCAAGAAATACCACAGGCTTGAGAATTGTATGAATTCGAAGGGCTAAATAGTCATTGGTATAAATGTTAAATTGCTTTGAGGGAGACTCGGCCTCAAAATTTCAAGAACTTGGTTATAATCTCCTTGGTCTTCTTGGGCGTCATTCGCCTCGTCCTCTTGAGTGGTATTTTCTTTGTTTGATACACGAGGAGAGTCTGAGGTGATAACAATAACCTTATCAGGAGAAGGCAAATTAGGTTATACTGTTTCATTACCTGAGGGGTCGATAATTGTTTCTTTGTCAATTTCTTCAATAACTGAGCGCTTATGTTTCTTCTTAGAAGGACGCTCTTTCGATGGCCTCTTGTAGCCACCTTCCTCCGTGGGATCAACCTCATCGGCCTCAACCACAAAATTTTCTTCCTCCTCAGCCTCAGCCTTGATATTTTCTTCTTTAATCATATATTTCTTAAGGATCTAGTGGCTCAGAACCCTAGTTCTTGCATGCAACTAAACAAGATTGTATGTGGCCTTCAACCGTTTGAGAATATTTTGTTTTTATAGGAGGCACTATGAGCTCATCCAACATCTTAACTTTCGTTAAGTTAGCCCTCCGAAGATGGCTTTTAGCGAGGCTGGATTGAGTGAAAAAACAATGGAATTCATTGGGCCAGGAAGTTTTGGCCTAACTAGTTAGCTGAGAAAATTTCTGACATGCCTCATCTAGATGTTCCTCAAACGCCCCAGACAACCCTTGTATCCCTTCTCCCCCAACAAAAAATTGTTAGAATAAATAAAATAATGAAATTGAAAATAAATTGAGTAAAGATATACATATGCTAGTCCATTTTAAAGAAAACCAGTGTGGTCTTTCAATGGACTCATCGAATCTCGTTTTCTACAACCCGTAGATGAAGAAAAACCTATGCTTCCATTTTTTGTCGGCTTTGAGAACTCCATCCACTATCTTGAATTTGTTCACCGATGTCAATGAGTAGAAAGGAAAGTGGGGGTTTCTAGCAATGTTGATCAATCCGAATAATTGCTCTATTGAGAAGCCAATCTCAGATATCATGGCCGTCATTATGCAGGCCATCAAGGTAAACCATACGTTTAGACTTCCTTGTGTGGGAAATATGTGTATCAGTTCAAAATATATTACCAAAGAAGGGTCCATAGGGAACCGAAGACCCAAATTTAAAATTTTTGGGTAGACGATCAGCTTATTGTCCCGAACAGATAAATGAGTCTCTCTGGATTTAGAAAATCATATTGTATGGAGCTAAAAATCCCTCACCAATCTTGAAGTTTTGCTTCTTTGGAGGGTTAGTAGTATTGGTACTTCAGTTTTTACAAAGCCACTAGATGATTATTTCCAACATCTCGCAAATTACTTTCAAGGATAACCTCCAAGTTCGAGGGTAATTCAACGTCATCTTTCTTATTTTTCTTTGACTTGGGTTTTTTCTTATGAGCAGGGGAACTCACATTAACTCTGTCCTAGGGGCTGGTACTCGAGCTGTACATAAGTTCCAATCTAGGAAGACAAAATGACAATTGGGTTCTTATGTTGATTACCTTCAACAACAATCTCATCTAGATTTTATTTAGGTTCATCGGCCAAGTGTTTTGGCCTCATCTCTTTAACTAGTCTGACGGGTTGCACTCCTACAAAACTTACCGATAGGCGTAAAATTTTCCATAAATAACGGCCGAAAGGCTTCTTGTGGAGTTTTTAAAAAGTGTTTTCAGGGGTGCTTTGAAAAGTGAGGGTAGTTGATGTAACTTTAACTTTTACATACCTCTTCGGTATAGGTTTGGGGACTGATTTCTCTTGGAACCATCCCTCTTTGATTTCTCGACGTATTTTTGTTTATCACCCTTCAAAATGAACGATGATGTGGGAACTGGTTTCTTTGGAGGGCCAATGTCACCCTTGCAGTGTATCAGAAAAGTCTGACAGCGGGGCTGAGTGGTAGTAGGGATAGATGAGCTACTAGTGTTTGTAGTCCCTGCTGCCTTAGATTGCTTCTTGACTAGAGGCCACAAACTGTAATATGTGGTTTTAATAATCTATAGTGGTTTGGGTTCCTCGTCTAAACCAGCTGCTTTTCTCTCCTCGACTCTTTGACTTATGGAAAACCAATATAGGATTGTAAATTTATTAGGCATGAACTGTGGAAGAAAACGTTTAGAGGGGTATCAATTCTCTTTATTTCTCTACAAGGCTCTTTTCTCTCTAGAATTATGAAATGAATAACTCCAAATTCTGAAGTGCCTAAGTATTTTTAAGAAAACATTTTGGATTCCAACTGTCACAAGGGCTGAAGTTGATGATAGGTTTTTCTTAGGTGACGAATGCCTAGGAAAAATGAAGAGATTTGTATCCGTTCCACCTATGATTTGAAATGCACACGTGTTGGGAAGTGCAAGAGTTTTCTGATACACCTAATCACTCAAAGATCGGTCTAAAATGCATGTACGTTTGTGTTAGAAAGCAATTGACACGTGGACTTGAAGCATAGCACATGTAGTATTGTTAGAAGTCGTTTTGACATGTGGATTTGAAGCAAAAAATACGCAATACATAGTTATGACGTCAACAACTTGATCGGTGATGTCATTAGTCTGATGAGAAACAATAGGAAGAAGAGGTCGGACATCTCTGAAGCGAATTCCCAGTTTAGTCATCGCTCGAATATCTTTACAAGGACAAGAAGGCTACTGATAAGGGAAATAATTATTTAGAATAATAGTCAAATCGGTTAAATCAGACAGATAATTTGGCTTTATAAAAGTCTTGTAAAAGATGCCCAACAAATGTGTAACATTGATGGTGCCTTATGTAACAAATAATAATTGTGGTTGAGATTAGATAAAAATTGGGCTGAAATGGCCATAAGTGGGCTGATTTTTTTTAGGCTCATCTCTTGTACTATATAAAGCAACATCATTTTTTTGGGAAATAGTGAATATTTATTATTCTATTACTACTTTTGTCAACTTTTCTAGATTTCCAGTGTTTCTCTCTCTATACTATCTATTCCAAACATAGCTTAGACATATAATACCTCTATTAAATCTTTGGAACTATCACATACAACAAATATGTGTAACAAAAACGGGTAACACGTGTTGTAAAGTTTTCTTATTAAGCATTAGATTGTTAATTTTATTGAAATATTATCTCACATCGGTTGGATACTCTTAATTTATAGTGCTTATAAAGAATAAACAACTTTTTTCTCTGAATAGATCTTTTGAGAAGTGTTAGGCATATGTCCTCTCATATGGTATCAGAGCTTGGTTGTCCATAATTTTTTGTGTTTACCTATGATGTTGAGGGTGAATATTGAAAGAAAGTAAGATTTTTTTAATGTATTATTCTCTCAAAATGTCTTTTGAGAAGTGTTAGACTTATGTCCTCTAACAAATTTAATGTATCATGAAGAAAGTAAGATTTTTTATTCATAGCTATATTCTTGGAATCGTTTTGTATTGATTGGTTAATGGTTACTCTTGTGGAATTGTGAGTGTAAGTATGAAGAAATTAATATTGGATGAATGGCTATTCTCATAGAAGGTGTTAACCACGACCTTCATCACCACCATGGCTACCACCACCACCACCACTACCACCACCACCATGACCACCATGACCACCACCACCACACTACTACCACCGCCATGGCCTCATCACTACCACCACAACCACCACCACCACCACCACCAACACAACCACCACCACCACAACCAACACCACTAAGACCACTACCACTACCACTATCACCACCACCACGACCACCACAAATACCGCCACAACCACCACCATCATCACCACCACCCCCACCACCACCCCCACCACGAACACCACAACCATTACCAACACAATCACCACCACCACAATCACCACCACCATCACAATCACCACCATCACCACCATCTTGACCACCACCACCATTACCACCAAAACGACCATTACCACCACCACCACCACAATCACCACCAAAACGACTATTACCACCGTCACGACCACCACGATCACCACCAAAACGACTATTACCACCGTCACGACCACCACGATCACCACCATCAACGCACCACCAACACTACAACCACCACCACCAAGACCACCACCATCACCACAACCACCACCACCACGACGACCACCACTACCACAACAACCACCAGCATGACCAAGACCCCAAGATGACCACCACAGCCACAACCATCACCACCACCACCCCTAACCCAGCCACCACCACCACCATGACCACCAACACTACCACTACCATCACCATCACCACCACCATCACCACCACCACCATTACCAACACCATGGCCACCACCACAACCATCACTACCACTACGACCACCATCACTACCACTACGACCACCACCACTACCACCATCACCACCACCGCCGTCATCATGACCATCATTACCACCACCGTCACCAAACCCACCACCACCATCACACCACCACCGCCATCATGACCACCATGACCACCACAACCACCACCACCCACCACTACCACCACCACAACCACCACCGCCTCTACCACAACCACCATCGCCTCTACCACAACCACCACCAGCAACATCGTCACGATCACCACCATTACCACCACCACTACCACCATCACCACCACCATCACCATCACACCCACCACCACAACCACCAGCACTACCACCATCACCAGCACAACAAAGACCTCTAACACGATAACCACCACCATTACCACCACCATGAGCACGACTACGACCACCCCCACCACGACCACCACCACCATTACCAACACCATCACCACCACCATCACCATCATACCCACCACCACAACCACCAGCACTACCACCACCACCAACACTACCACCACCAGCAGCACGACAAAGACCTTTAACACGACAACAACCACCATTACCACCACCATGAGCACGACCACGACCACCCCCACCACGACCACCACCACCACCATTACAAACATCATCACCACCACCACAAGCACCACCACCGCCACGATCACCACCACCACCACCATCACCATTACCACCATCACCACACCACTACCACCATCCACCACTACATCCACTACCACCACAACCATTAACACCACAACTACCACCACCACCACAACCACCATCAAGACCACCACCATTACCCTAACCACCACCAGACCCACCACCCACCACTACCTCCACTACCACCACTACCACCACAACCATTAACACCACAACCACAACCACGACGACAACCACCATCAAGACCACCACCATTACCCTAACCACCACCAGAACCACCACCACCAGCACCGTCACTACCATCACTATCACCACCACCACTACCACCACTACACCCACACACAGCACCACAACCACCAACACCATAAACACCATCACAAATACCTTTAACACGACAACCACCACCAACACCACCATCACGAGCACGACCACCACCAGCCCACAATGGCTACCATCACCATTACCAATATAATCATCGCCATCACCACAACCACCACCATCATGACCACCACCACCACCATCATGACCACCATCACGACCCACCACCACCATAACCATGATCACCACCACGCCAACGACCCTCCACCACCACTACAACCATGATCACCACCACGACCACGATCACAACCACCACTACCACCACAAACAACAATACCACCACCGATGCTATGAGCACCACCACCATCACTACGACGTCATTCACCACCACCACAACCACCACCACCATTATAATCATTACAACTATTACCATCACCACCATCACCACCATTACGACCCCCACCACCACCACCACCACTACCACTACCACCACCACCATCATTACCACTACGACCACCACCACCATCATCACCACTACGACGACCACCACCATCATCACCACTACGACCACCACCGTCACTATCGTTATTTACACTACCACCACAACTACCATGACCACCACCATCCCCACCATCACTCATTAGGAATATCAATAATAAAACTGTTACTTTATTAAGAGTAACAGTACAGTAATAAGATTGTTACTTTATTAAAAGTAACAATAATAAGATTGTTATGCCTAGGTATTTTGACTAACAAAAATCAATCATGTTATTCATTTTTTGAATAAGAAAATTTCTTTTACTTGTTTAGATTAACAAAAATAAACCTTGTAATTTATTAATCATATTAAGAATATCAGTAATAATATCTATACTTTATTAAGAATAATAATAAGAGTATTATTTCTAAGTAATTCGATTAACGAAAATAAATCCTCTATAAAAGAATTTCATTTACTTGTTTAGACTAACGAAAATAAATCTTGTCATTCATTTAAAAATATAAAAATTATTCATGTTACTTCTATTAAGAATATCGGTAATAACATTGTTACTATGTTAGAATAACAGTAATAGATTGTTATTTTTAGGTACTTCGATTAACGAAAATTAATCATATTATTCATTTTCTAATAAAAGAGTTTCTTTAGTTGTTTAGATTAATGACAATAAATCTTGTTATTCTTTTAAAAATTAAAAATTAATCATATTACTCATATGAGGAATAACCGAAATAAAACGGTTATTATTAAGAATAACAGTAATAAGACTGTTATTTCAACGTATTTCGATTAACAAAAATGAATCATGTTATTCATTGTCTTATAATTTTTTTTTGAGTTGTTTAGATTGACGAAAATAATCTCGTTATTCATTTGAAAATATAAAAATTAATAATGTTACTAGTATGATGAATAACAGTAATAAAACTGTTACTCTTATTAGAAATAAAAGTAATAAAATTGTTATTTATGATGAGTCTGGAATTTGTTGTCACTCTTTATGAGAACCGGACAGGGGCAATTCGGATAACATCCACCCACTAAACCGTCCGGACATAACTAATGTACTAAAAACTTAATAACTTCATGACTAAGCTAATTAACTACCTACTTAAAACTAAATGGATCTTTGAACTCGACCCGGATCCATAAGTCAACCAGAAAGGCCATGTGGCCCACAATTAAGGGTATAAATACCCAACCACTTTCATTTAATGACGGTAATAAAAATTAAATACAACCAGGCAGCTCAATTCTCCCTCTACACTTTATTCAAGCATTAAATACCTTTGAAATACCACAAAACTCTGGACAAAATTACCCTCAAACGAAAATAAACCTCACCAAATTGGCGACCATAGTGGGAGTTCGAAGGTGCCTGAATCTAGCATTCAAAACCATCAAGAAAAACCAGTTCGGATGAATCCGGACGTGCAGGAAGTACCACCAGCTTTGGCCGAAGTGGTGGGAGAAAATGATGAATACACGATTGAGGAGCGAGATAGATTAAAAGTTGAAATAGAAGCTTTGAGGGCAGAAAGGGCTAAGATGGGCATAAAAGAGAAATCAAAGGCGTCAGTTTCTCACCATACCGACAACCCAAGAGAGCATGAGCCCTCAAAAACCCATGTGAGTACAAAAAAGACTCATGCTAGCTCAAAAACGTCTCACCGATCTAAATCGGTGGAGAGCTTTGATTCAGAATCAGATTCTTCCAATAGCTCCTCAAATGAAGATGGAGTTGAAGAGTCCTTGTCGTCCAGCAGTGATGAGGCCCGTTCTAAAAAGAAGCAAAAATTGTTTAAGAAGTATTCAAGAAAAAATGATAGGCATGGAAAGTTAAAGAGACATATAGGCAAAGGATCGTCGCATAGTCGGAGACACATAGATCAGATGGTGATGGATCCTTTCGCCTTCCATGATGAACCAGGTATCTTTCCAACTCCTAATGAGGATATCGTTTTCAGTCGTGGCCGGAATTGGAGACAATCTCCATTGTCCTCCAAGATCATGTCCGGAAACCTCCCTAAGAGGTTTGATAGTACTAAGATGGAAAAATACGATGGCAGTAAAGACCCGGATAACCACTTGGAACAGTTCAAAAATTTCATGATGAATTTTGATGATGAAGACAAATTACTTTGTAGGGCATTCTCCCAATCTTTTACAGGGAGTGCTCTGAAATGGTATAATAGCTTACCACAAGGTTGTATCAGGAATTTTGACACTTTTTGGGTAGCCTTTCGAAGGCAGTTTGTTGGAAGTAAGGAAGTGAAGGGAAATGGAGACACAATTATCCATTGTGCTCAAGAACCAAACGAATCCTTAAAAGAATACATAAGTCGTTTTGTAAATACCAAAAATGGATTGGCTGATTGCTTTGAACAAGTAGCAATAGCTTCTCTAAGACAGGGCTTGAACCCTGGTAACTTGGCTGATTTAGTAACCAGAAAGAAGGCCATGATATAGGGAGGTCTGTTGAATCAGGTTAGAAAGCATATTAATGTGGATGAAACAAAGAAAACTAGAGTGCACAGGCAGGTGAGGTCTGCTCCAGCTGCACCAAATCCAAATTAAAATTAGTCCAGAAACAAGGCTAGGGAGGCCGGGCAGAGTTATAACAGAGCCAAAGCTCAGTCTCAGCCAGCTGTGCCAGCCCAGAGTCAAGAATCTAGAAATAAACGAGGGCCTTGGGTTCAACCGGAGTGGTTTGCTGAGTTGAAAGAAAACATAGCCACCATTTATGACAAAACAAAAGACGAAGTACACTATAGAAGGCCGGCTGCGTTACAATCTCCTAGGGAGAGCTGTAACAATTGTTTCTGTCGGTATCATAATGATACTAGCCATACCACTAAGGATTGTATTTCTTTGAAGCAAGAAGTCCAGAATTTGATTGAGAGAGGAAAGTTGGGAGCATATGTTAAAAGAAGAGGTAGAAATAGGCCTAATAACGCTCATCGGGATGGTCCAAACAATGCAGGCACATCTGCTCCGGAATGGGCTATGGTGATAATCGAGAGGTTCGATGTAGAGTCAGAATACTTGGACCCTGATCCAACCCGGAATAGAGTGGGTGTTATTGTGGAACGTTGCAAGACGGTGTCTGGGCTTATTAACGTTTTTGAATCACTCACAATTTTCGGAGGAGACACCATGACGACACCAACTGCTTCTTCTAGAAAGAGGCACGTTCATACTCTAGCTACCCAACTGGAAGGAGGCATAACTTCCTATCAATCGCAGATTCCATTTCCCTTCATTGTTTTTGATGAGGATGACTTGAGGGATATAGCTGGTCCTCATGAAGATGTTGTTGTCATAGGAGCATCCATCGGGGCAATGACATAAGACGAATTTTGGTGGACACCGGAAGTTCTGCCAATATTCTCTTTTTAACTTCCTACAAAAAGATGAAAAATCCAGCAGTGATCGAACGTTCGAACAGGTCAATTGTGGGTTTCACAGAAAGCTCAGCAGACGTGATCAGAGAATTTGAGGAAGAGGTCTTGTTGGGCAAAGGCCCTTTTAAAAAGATGGTTAGAATACTGTTCATCATGGTGGATTGTCCCACTTGTTATAATGCTATTCTGGGGAGGTCTTAGCTCTCTATGATGCATGCCGTGGTATCAACAGTCCACCAATGTTTGAAATATACTGTGCAAGGACAAGTGGGAGTTGTTCGAAGCAGCCAAAAGGTAGCCAGAGAGTGTTATGCAACATCACTGGCTCCTCGGACGTTAGGGGCAGTTCGGATCAACGAGGAATAGCAGTTTGAGGGGCTTTCTGGGGGAGAGGGTGAAATTAATGACCCCAGAGAGACCCCTGGAATTTTAATACCGATTAAAGAAGTTGAAACACATTCTTTGGCTGAAGGAAAAAATGTCAAGATAGGGTCCAAGATGACATCGGAATTAAATGGTAACATGTTAAAGTTCCTGAAAGACCATCATCATGTTTTTGCTTGGTGCAATGCTGATGTTACCGGAGTACCAGCAGATATTATATCACACCAACTGTCCATCCGAAGGGACATAACACTTGTGATACAAAAGAGAAGAGATTTTTCTAAGGAAAAGGCTGATGTCATAGTTCAAGAGGTCGACCGGCTTACTAAAATGGGGCACATAAAGGAGTCTCAGTACCTTTTATGGACAACCAATCCGGTATTGGTGAAAAAGAAAAATGGCAAGTGGCGTATGTGTATCGATTTTACAGATCTCAACAGAGCTTGCCTAAAGGATTTATACCCAGTCCCCCGGATTGATCAGTTGGTAGATTCCACATCTGGAAACAAGCTGCTATCTTTTATGAATGCCTTCTCCGGTTATAATCAGATTCAAGTGGATCCGAAGGATCAGGAGCATACCACGTTTGTTACTGATAAGGGACTTCATTGTTACAAGGTGATGCCATTTGGGTTAAAAAAATGCAAGGGCTACTTATCAGAGGTTGGTAAACAAGGCTTTTGGTGATAAAATTGGAAGAAACATGGAAGTTTACATCGACGACATGATGGTGAAAAGTGTAGACGAGAAACTACAGTTGGCAGATCTCCATGAAACCTTTGCTAACTTAGTGAAAGTAAATTTGAAGTTAAACCCGGAAAAGTGTGTGTTTGGGGTACAGTCCGGGAAATTATTGGGGTATGTAATAAGTGAGCAAGGGATACAGCTTGATCTGAACCAAATTAATGCTTTGCTACAAATGGAGCCTCCTCGGAATGTTAAAGAAGTACAACGATTGACTGGGAGGTTGGCTGCATTGAGTCGATTCATTTCAAGGTCTTCCGACAGGTGTGCCCCGTTTTTTCAAACTTTGAAAGGTGCAAAAGATTTTGATTGGTACTCACAGTGTGATGAGGCCTTCGATGAAATCAAAAAGCATTTGTCCTCTCCCAAGACTTTGTTTAAACCCGTTGATGGGGAGACTCTTTTCATATATTTGGCAGTCTCTAGTTGTGCCATAATTGCAGTATTGGTAAGGGAGGTAGATAATTATCCCCGTCCGGTGTATTACATTAGCAAGAGTTTGATTGATGCAGAAAAGCGTTATTTGAAGCTTGAGAAATTAGCACTAGCCCTGGTGATTGCTGCGAGGAAGATGAGACCTTATTTTCAAGCTCATCCCATTATTGTCCGAACATCTTTTCCCTTAAAAAACGTTCTCTAAAAGGCCGACATTTCAAGTAGAATGACTAAGTTGTCAGTGGAATTGGGAGACTTCGATATTGATTTTGCCCCTCGGATAGCGATCAAATCCCAAGCGGTGGCAAATTTCTTAGTTGAATTTCACTCAGATATGGATACTAAACAAACAACTAGTGTGAAAGACAAAAAAGTCTGGGTAGTCCGGACTGATGGTGGAGCAAGTACCATGGGATGTGGTGCTGGGGTATGTTTAACCTCTCCGTACGGTGACAGAATATACCAAGCTATATGTTTTGCTTTCAGGGCTTCTAATAATGAGTCTGAATATGAAGCTGCTATAGCTGGTTTGAAATTAGCTCTTATATGTGGAGCCAAAAGGGTCAAGGTGATGAGCGATTCTCAGCTTCTTATCCATCATGCACAAGGTCAATCCGAAGCCAAAAAGGAGCAGTTGGTTAAATACTTACTTCTTCTCAAAGAAGTGGCACTTAATTACAAGAGCATCATCTATGAACACATACCCCGAACAGAAAATATACTGGCAGACTCCTTGGCAACCATAGCCTATACTGAGTCCTACCCTTGGATTCATGTGCTAGAATTCCCATCCATTCAAGTCAATCCGGATAAGGAAGAAGAAAGTTTCAATATACTGATAAAATAGCCTCAAGATTGGAGATTTCCTCTTCTTCAATATCTCTCAGATGGCATCTTGCCTCCGGAAAAATCAACAACAAAAAAAGTAAAGTACAAGGCTCGTGGTTTTGTCATCCTAAGAGATATTATTTATAAAAAGTCTTATAGTAAACCCCTCTTACGATGTTTGGGGGTCGATGAGTCACAAATAGTGCTCTCCGAGTTATATGATGGTGAGGGATCAGCTCACTGTGGATTCATGGCTTTAACAAGAAGAGTTTTGTTAGCTGGGTATTACTGGCCCTCCACAATGCAAGATGCTAATGAGTTGGTAAAAAAGAATGACCCATGCCAGAGATATAGCAATGAAATTCATATCCCAGCTATCCCTTTAGAGTCAATTTATAAGCCAATACCTTTTTCTTGTTGGGGGTTGGATTTGGTTGGGCCTCTACCTATGGCATCCGGAGGGTGTAGAACTATAATCGTTGCTATTGATTACTTCTCCAAGTGGATAGAAGCAGCTCCATTGGCAGGTACGACATCAAAAGCTGTTATAAAATTCATCTTATCCAATATCTGTTGCGTATTTGGAATTCCACAAAAGATAACAACAAAAAATGGGCCGCAGTTCGACAACAAAGAAATGGAGAATTTCTTTGTCTCTAGAGGCATACAACATTGCTTCTCTTCTCCTTTCCACCCACAAGCAAATGGTCAGGTCGAAGTGGCCAACAGGACAATACTGTCCGGTTTAAAGAAGAATTTAGAATGGGCTGCTGGAAAATGGCCTAGTTACTTGCAAGAAGTTTTGTGGGCTTACCGGACCACTCCCGGGGCTGCAACACAAGAGTCTCCCTTTGCCTTAGTGTATGGGATGGATGCCATAGCTCCCATAGAAGCTACTCTTCCTTCCTTTCGAGTTCATAATTTTTCCAAACACGCTAACGAAGTGGCAATTAGAGGCCAGCTTGACTTAATAGAAGAAAGAAGAGTTAAGGCTCACCTTAGAGCTGCACACTATCAAGGTTTGATGAGAAGCAGGTTTGCTTCTAAATTTAAGAGAAGGGATTTTCAACCAGGGAGATAAGGTATTGAGAAACGTTTTCCTACATACTAAAGAGAAGCAGTTCTGTAAGTTGGCTCCAGCTTGGGAAGGACCCTATGTGGTCATTAAAAAGCTTAAGCCTGGGACATACCGGCTCCAAGACAAAGATGGAAGGATTTTGAATCACCCCTGGAACATTGAACACCTCCGGTTGTACTTGGAATAGAAACTAGGTAAATATTTACTTGTTTAAAAGTTCATGTCAATATTTGGGGGCATACTCTTTCCTACCCTGGTGGCGCGGGGAGGTTTTAATGAGGTGTCCGGACTTTTTTATAAAATTTTATGCCTTCTTAAAAGATTCGGAGTGTTTCAATTAAAAGTTTTCTCTGAAATTTTTTATCAATAGCAGATTGGATTAAATTGGTGGAGTGATGACTACTTAAATATTGGTCATCGGAGAATTTAAACACTCTCACTTTAAAATACTTGTGAAATAACTAAGGGCTGTTTAAACATTAGCCACGAAAATTGAAAAAAATCATGAAACGATGCAGGAGTTATGCAAAATGAAATTACTCATTAAAACATACGAAATGCCTTGGCCGTCCAAGGACTTTGAATTGTCAAAACAAGAAAGGTTTATCTGGACAAGGACCGGACACGGTTACAAAAATGCCTTGGCCATCCAAGGACTTTGGTTCAATTACAACATAATTAAAAAGATAAGTGATACTTTAAGACTGAGCCTTTGAAGATGGCTCAGCTTCACTTGGTTTTTTCTTCTTTGGGTTATAATCCAGACTCTCCCTGATTTCTTCTTCTTCATCACTGGTGTCCTCACTAGATTAGTTGTACTTATCACCAACAAACATAGTATGGTGAGGAATGTCTTCGTACTCCACGAATCGCCATAAATCCCCCAAGGTCTTCTTCGGAAATGTTTCATGAAATAGTAGAACCATATCTTACCTAACCTCAGCATACCTTGCCTCCTGAGATTCTATCACCTCATTGGTGTAAGCATCCATCCTAGCCTGGATTGTTTTCTCCTGATCCCTCAACAAGTCAGCCTTTTCTTGATCAGCCTTGGACACCTTATTCTCAAGAGAGATCTTGTCATTAGTCAAGGCCTGAATGATGCTATCTTTGGCCTTCATCTCATCTTTAGATGACAGGAGGTCTCTTTCCAGGACAAATTGCTTTAGTTGAAGTTCTTTGACAACTCCTTCCGAAGCGGCTAACCTGTTGGCCAAATCCTCCTGACTTTTCTTCAACTCCTCCTGACTTTTCTTCAACTCCTCATTCTCTTTCCTCAATACCTCAGTATTTTGGTTGGCACTAAGAAGATCGTTAGACAGTTTCTCTTTGTCAGAATCGAGGGTGTTGATGATGGCTGACTGATTGCGTACTTTCTTTTCCAAGATAAGCACTGGCTGGACATTGCTCAGAATTGAGTGAGCAATGATATCCCTTTCGCTCGAAACAAAAAAAGACTTACCGTTGAAAGTGACGGTGTTCGAAGAACTTGGAGGGTGATAGGGCCCAGAAAAATCATCTCTGGGGAGGTTTTCAAAACAAAGACCAATCCCCTCAAGACCAGTAATGTCGACACCATCAATACTGATATCCCCTCCTCCAACCTCTTCGGTTTGAAAGTCACCAGGGATCTCTTCTGCTCTCGTAGGATGAGTAGGGTCAACGGGAAGTAGTGGCTCCGGATCCCGGAGAGAAACCTCATCTCCCTTGGAAGTTTTCTTTCTCTGGGCATCCCGGCCTCCACCTTCTGCTCCTCGTTTTTTGTCCTTTTTGAGGACCTTTTGAGGCTTTGAAGACCCAGCAACTTCCTTGGTGCTCTCGTATTCCACCACCTGTAGTAAGGCATCATCGATTTTCCCTTGACCTTGTCCCTCGGGATTTGTTGGGATAGCTTCTTCTGCTTCAGTAGGATTGGCCTCTACCACACCTCGCCCGGCCTTGGCCTTTTTGGCCTTCATCTTGCTTGGGGCTTTAGCTCTGCCCGGCAAGATCAGTTTTCCATTTTTTCCCTCTGTCTTCCGGAGGATCACTCCCGGAGGGGGTGGAGTAGTTAATTCCTCCCAAGACAGATCCCCCCGGTCCGTTGTATTCCACATATAGGATCTGGCTAAGTTTCCTCCGGTAAAGCAGTTGTGGAAGCGGTTTGCCCATTTTTCAGCTGCCCAAGCATTCAGCTTGGCACAAGTAGTTTGCCCGACCTCTAGGTAATCGTTGAAATCCTTGGGCAGCACTACCAAAAAGCAAAAGGAAAAAGAGTTAGATGAATTTTTTTAAGTAAAAGTAGAAGTATTTGGTGAGATTATTACCATCACTTCGCCATCTGCTGGTGAGCATGCTCGGGTTGACACCAGCTTTAATTTTCTTCCCATTCTCCCAAGCATCGCTAACAAACAGAAATTGAGTCTTCCAGGCTTTCTCCGACTCAAGCAAGTCATCCACTACCTTGTAATTGTCACCCATGTTGAAGTGATAGAAAGGGATGACATGATTTCTGCAAAGGCTTGCCACAGCAGCAAATTTCTCCATCGGAATAGGAATTCTGGAGAGCCTTGAGGCCATAATACATGCCATAAGGGTGAACCATGCATTGGGGCTTAGCTGGCTTGGGCACAACTTAATCAGATGGAAATATCTGACAATTTCTAGGTCCAAGGGAAACCTTAGTCCCCATTTGAACAAATCAGTATAGAAGACAATCTCGTTGAGCTTATAATCCATGGGCGTCTCCGGATCGATTGGGATCCTTACTTTGACATTCTCTGGAATACCCTACTTTGTTCTTATCCGGCCAAGTTCAGCCCTGTGAATGAAAGCGTACTTGATTTTCTGCATAGCCAACAAATATTTAACATTTACCTTGTGAAGACAAGGCCCCACCTTTCCCACAAGGCACTCCGGCAGGTCCAGGTGCTTTAAACATACTTTTTCTTTGCCTTTGCTCTTCCTAATCATGAAAGTTTCACTTGTTTGCCCAGAGACGTCAGTTTTGAAAGGAGCTTATTCGACTCTATCCTCCATTACATCCTCCATTACCATGGAGGGGTTGTCAGCTGTCTTAGGAAGAGAGGGGCTGGTGATTGGCTAAGTAGGCCCTCCGGATTGTTGAGCATCCTTTCTCTCTTGGGGTCTAGAGTCCGGTTGGGGCTCGGACTCGGAGGTCTCTTTTCGAAGAGTAGAACTAGTTGCCTCTAGACCGGACAACTTGTCCTTGGGAGTTTTCATGGGTACTTCTGACCCTGTGGTTTTACTTTTTGCCCCGGATTTCGAAGGTGTGGATTTTGGTTTAGGCTGTGTGCCAGCAGCCTGCCCTTTTACCAGACGTCCCCTTCGTCTATCTACCAGCCTACCGGGGAAATATCAACGTCTGATCCCATAACAATAAATGGGGAAGGTTTCTTAAAGCTTGTGACTGTCTGTCCTGGTTCAACAGCAGGCTCTGACTCCTGGACCGATGAGCCCGAAACGATTGGTGAAAGGTTGGACTGGAATAACCTCCGAGGCTTAGCACTCTTAGTTGAAGAAGAACCCCGATCAGGCTCTGAGCTTTGTGTTTCTGGTTTATTAACAGGGGAAACATGGAGGCCTGCAGCGATGCGCCTTTCTCGTTCAACCTTTTGAGCTTTTTCCAACTCTGACAAATTGAGCCACCCACCTTTTACCAAAGCGTTTCTTGCTGTGAACATAAGCTCATACCAAAAGAAAGGGTTTTTGAGAAATGAAAGCTTTGGAGTTTGAAAGATTAGAGATAATGAAGATAATGAAATAGTGAAAAGTGAACTGATTTATACTATTCAGGTAGATGATGCTTCGATACCTAGGAGGATTCGGAAGGGTAGATACAATGATTAAAGGCCGCGCTGATGTCATTCAAATTAAATGAAAAAGTTGATTTTTGAAGCAAGTGGAAGCGCCATTCTAGGAAAAAAACAGCCGGTGTGGCGAATCAGAGAAGTACACGTGTCCTACAATCTCTGGTGAAACTGCTCAGCTTCTAAGGGTTTCAGTCTGTCCGGATAAAGTCGTTACACATTTTCGAAATGTCCGGACAAAGTTATGATTACACTTAAGCTATTTTTTAGGTCTTGCCAAAGGCCTTCGAACACAACCTAAAAAAGGGGCTACTGATGAGTCCGGAATTTGTTGTCACTCTTTATGAGAACCAGACAGGGGCAATTCGGAAAACATCCACCCATTGAACCGTCCAGATTGAACTAATGTACTAAAAACTTAAATCACTTCATGACTAAGCTAATTATCTACCTGCTTAAAACTAATGGGTCTTTGAACTCGACCTGAATCCATAAGTCAACCCGAAAGCCCATATGGCCCACAATTAAGGGTATAAATACCCAACCACTTTCATTTAATGACGGTAATAAAAATTAAATACAACCAGGCAGCTCAGTTCTCCCTCTACACTTTATCCAAGCATTAAATACCTTTGAAATACCACAAAACTCTGGACAAAATTACCCTCAAACGAAAATAAACCTCACCAACTTGTATCATAAATAACAGTAATAAAACTGTTACTCCTATAAAAAATGTTAGTAGTAATGATATTCCTAAAAATATAAGAACAAAATACAACAAACATTATCAAAAGTTGGACATAATTAAACAAGAACTATAACATGTTTTTTCCATTTAGAAAACAAAAAATATGATCACTAGCTTGAGCTATTGTCGGTCGAAACCAATTATTTTAATGTTAATTGAGACTTTCATTAAAAAAATTGAGTTGTTTAGATTAAAAGAATAAATCATGTCATTCATTTAAAAAATATAAAAGTTATTTATGTTACTCGTATGATGATAGTAATAAAACAACTACTCTTAATAGAAATAACAGTAATAAAGTCGTTACTCTTATCATAATGAACAATAATAAAACTGTCACTCTTATCAGAAATAACAGTAATAAAACTGTTATTTTATTTGTAACATAGTAATCATTTTCAAAAATAGGGGTTCATCTTTAGTAAGCCAGCTGAGCTTATCCGTTGATATAGAGTAAGCATCACACAGCAGCCTAACCTAATAAATGCAAGCATTGGTAACACAAGTAATAATTTTAAAACATAAGAATTTTCGAAACAACCGAAAAAACCAATATCCAGAACCAAGTACTACTCTTGTTTATAGAAAAACTAAAATGATGTCTTTTAATTTGAAGATAATAAGAAATTTTAGAAGCTTGAACAATAGTAATAATAAAATTAATGGATCTAATCGAGAAGAATTAATCTCATATCTTCATTAGATTACTTGTTACTTATTCTTTATTTGATTCAGCTGGTGCAACGGTAGCA
Source organism: Limnanthes douglasii subsp. nivea (assembly GCA_036936605.1). Classification (NCBI taxonomy): domain Eukaryota; kingdom Viridiplantae; phylum Streptophyta; class Magnoliopsida; order Brassicales; family Limnanthaceae; genus Limnanthes; species Limnanthes douglasii. Next base: position 60,196,020 of record JAUPFV010000004.1, read on the forward strand.
GCTGGGGCGTCACCGCTTGGAGCAGCAGTAACATCATATGATATACAAACCAACAATCACTTGGAAAACGGCGGCATTATGTGTAATCTGAGCAAAGGAAGTTTGAACACCACCAGAGGCACCAGAGCCTTCGAGATCTTCGAGTTCTCTTCTTCTTTACAGTAACTTTAATCCCATTGAAATGCAAAGTATATTTTTCCATCACTAGATAGTCTATATAAATCCTGCATTCCGGAAACAACTAGGTTTATATTTTAGGGTTTAGGGTTTAGGGTTTAAGAAGTTTTAATTTTGAAGATAAGATAACATATAGTACAACACACAGTACAACCACCGTAATCTCAACCCGTAAAGGGTCATTGGTAAACTGAATAAAAGAGAAAAAAACAAACGGATTGTTAAGGTGACGACCAAAATCCCACAACCCATATCGGTTAAATACGGGAAAGATAAATGGTATATAAGTAAGAGCATTCCTTAACTAGTATGAGGCCTTTTGGAAGTGGACCAAAAGCAAAGCCGTGCGGGCCTTTGGGTGCCAAAGCGGACAATATCATACTAGTGTAGAGATCAGTTGTTCTTACTTATATATGGAGACGGAATATGAGGTACCCATATTCCCAACAAATGGTATCAGAGCCAGAACCAAGATAGGACACGATGGTGGTGAAATTTTTGGAAGTCAAACATGATGCACCAGAAGCTAGATGTCGCCCTCAAGGTGATATGTTCTAGAGATCCTAGTTTGGATTGCCCGTGACTCATCAAGCGGTGGTACTTGATTGGAATGGGGAGTGGCGCTAAGAAACAAGACATTTTGGTATAAGAGAAGGTGAGCAGTAACATTTGTAGTGCCTTTATGGTCAGGTAGCCCCCAGCCTTTATAGAGTGGCCGGATGGAAGTCACTTGAGAAGAGGCTGAAGTGGTACTTTGTTCGAGAGGAGAATTTGTTAAGATGGCAACCAAATTCCCACAACCCACATCGGTTAAACACGGGAAGGATAAATGGTATATAAGTAAGAACATACTTTAACTAGTATGAGACCTTTTAGAAGTGGACCAAAAGCAAAGTCGTGTGGGCCTTCGGGTGCCAAAGTGGAAAATATCATACTAGTGTATATATCGGTTGTTCTGCTTATATACGGAGACAGAATATGAGGTACCCATATTCCCAACACGAATATCATAGGAACTAAGTTATAAACAGATCTACATAGAGAAAAATTCAAAATCAGTAAAGTGAGCCTTACTATAGTCTCCAACTAAAAGACTATTAATAAAATTTGTGAAGTAGACCACTTAGAGGGTATGAAGCAACGTTCTATCATTACCTACAACAGAAAAATTGAATGCAGAATCACAATAGATAATCATAAAAGAGAAGTCATCAATACTGAATCAAACTATTGATCGCAGAAATTAAATATGGATTATACAGAAACCCCGGCCCAAAACGAAAAATTGAACAGATATATTTCAAAGGTACGCAAAATTAGACCCATCAAAAAGAAAAACGAATTATATAATCACTGATCACAGTATAAGCAAAGTTACGAACCAAACCAAGACAGAAAACCCATATACATATTACATTAGAGAGATTAAAACCTCCATTGTCAAATAGAATTTGAAAACGAATGAGGCAACCCCTAGAAAGCAAGCGACAATCCGACGGAAGAGTAGAGGAAACCCAGAGGAGGTAGAGAGAAGAGAAGTGGGAAGAATCAAATAGGAAATCCAGATTTAAAAACATAAGAGTGGATCATCTTCTCGTTCTCTAGCGAGCAAGATTTTAGTAATGATGAAAACGTGAACTCAGTACAGGCAACACCCCGACTCAACATTTGCACAAAAAACGACACAGTTTGGTCGTAGATACCATGGGGGACTAGCTGTTGATAATAGATGTGAAGAGGAAAACTTTGAGGTATTGTGTTTGGTGGAAAAGAGAGACGGAATAACAGAGGCGTCTGGTGGAGGAGTAAGAACGAAAGAGCTTAACGTTAAGAACTGGACGGAGATCCAGGATTACATTGTAGTGGAGGAGGGCGACGTTAATTTGGATAACATGATGTATGGATTTTGAATTGTCGATGAGGAGAGGGAGCCCTTCCGGCTGTTGATGTGGTTGGTGGTGGTTTTGTTGGCGAGGAAATTTCCTTGGAGTCTGTTTGGATATTTTTTTAGTGGGAAGTACCTCTTGATTAAGCTGAAATTTGATACAAAGTTAAAGGTAAAAATAATATATTCTTTTTTCGGGGGTTATTTTTGTCAAATCCGGTAATAATATCACATTGTAATAAGACTTTTCTACTCATATTTTAATAAGACTTTTCTAATTGTAGTAAGTTTTTTCAAAGTTTTTATTGTTTATTCACAATAACATATCTTATAATTGATTTATTGGTTGTAGACTTATAATAGAGCATTATTTTACTAAAAATCAAGGAGTAGTGTTGATTCCTCAAGTACTCCGAGTAATAATAGTGTGACTCATCCCTATATGATTGTCATTTATAAGATCAATGTGGATAGTGTAAAATTTCATCCGAAGCAAGATATACAGAGTGATCCGAGACTACGCAAACCTATTGAAAATTTGATAACAATGTTAGAGATAAAATTCGATGAGAATAGATCTCATAATGATCTTGCCAAACAAAAAAATCATACTCTCTTCAAAATAAAATTTTGGAAAGATAACATGAGTTTTCAAGTTACATGGTTTGACATATATGCATGGTTGAAATATAGTGTGCAAAATAATGCAACTTTTTATTTATGGTGTTACTTTTTCATATTATATAATGCTAATTATTTTGGATATGATGTGTTTGTTAGAGTGATTTTTAAGAATTAAAAAAAGTACATAGAATTTTTAAAGAACATGAAGGTGATATGAATAACACACATGATGAAGCTACAATCATATTTTACGAATTTAAAAATAAAAGGTAATTTATTGAATAAAAATTGATAGAATAAGATAAGGAAGAAGAAGTGAACTAGTTTGTACGTCTAACTACATATTTAAATGCGATCAAATTGATTTTGTGTAAGGGATTAACTTTTCGTAGACATGATAAATCATCCCAATCATTAAACATAAGATATGATGGATTTTAATTTATCCTTTTTCGTTCATGAAGCACATTAGTGTCAACATTGGATGATGGAAAAGCTCAATAGAACAGAATAGGGTAGGGCATTTATTTTCTACTTTTGATCGTACCTTTTTTCCTTATCTTAAAAACTAGACATACGGCGGAAAAACCTGCCGAGAATTAAATATAAAATGGATTTTGTGATTAGACATGTTAATAATGATAGAGAGATCATGGAAATATTTTTAGGTTTGGTTTATGTTTTAACGGATAGAATTGTAAAGTCTTTGAAAGAAGACAAAAACTTAATATTATCTAAACATGATTTATCTTTGTCACAGTCGATGGGTCAAGATTACGATAGTTCATTTATATTTGGAGTGAATTTAATGGTTTGAAATATATTATATGGAATGAAAATGAATTTGGCAAATATGTTCATTATTTTTCTCACCAACTCTAGCTAGTTCTTGTCACTATTGTGAAATACCATAGTGTTATTAGTGATTTTATCAACACTTTCACTATGATTGTAAACACATCTAGAACATCTTGTAAAAGGGTTGATAAACTACAAGTTGATTATGAAAGAATTATGGTATATTTTGAAAGTGGGGAAATTAGAAATGCGAGAGGGAAAATCCAAGAAATGAATTTGAAACGACTGGGTGACGTCGATATGGATCACATTTTAATACTTTGCTATGGTTGAGAAGTATGTGGTCTTCAATAATTAAAATGTTTGAACATTTATATGAAGATGGTTCTGATCCATATCATAGAGGTGTATAAAAAACATTGATTATGAATATGGATAGTTATGACTTCATCTTCATTTTTATCTTATTGATTGAGTTATTTGGATTAACACATATATTTATCACGATGTTTGCAGCTGAGGGACCAAAAAGTTATGCAAGTTATTTATTTGATTGATACAACTAAAAAGAAATTTCATAATTATAAAGAAAATAGTTAGGATATACGTTTGTATGCCTAATTCCATTGATATTGTTAATATAAAATATACAATCACGACTCATGTACGTTTGAAACGAGATGAACGCGTAAATAATTACCATCATTATAAGAAAAATATTTATTAACATGTCATTCATATATCTTTAATTTTAGTTTAGGATTATAATATGTGTATATATAAAATTCTAAATTTTTATTTTTTGAAAGTCCCTATATTTGGATTTACTTATTCAAGAGATACAACAATATTGTTTTCCACAAGAAAATATAGAGTTTCTTACTTGCATGAATTATCTTAATCCAAAAAGATCATTTGCTAATTTTGATGTTAACAAGTTGGTTAATCTAGCAGAATTAAATTTAGATTACTTTTCTTATTCTGAACCCATGTGGTTTATTTTTAAACTTAGAACATACATTGACGATATAATTGACAAGGACGAGCTATCTAATATTGAAAATTTTAGAAATTTAGCTAAGATACTAGTTGCAACTGAAATACATCAAAGTTTTAGATTGGTGTATCGCTTGATTGAATGAACATTAATCATTCTGGTTCCTACAATATCAGTAAAAAGAGTACTTTCTACAATAAATCTTATGAATATTGACTTGCAGAATATGATGGACGATATTTGATTAATGAATTTTTAGTTGTATACAATGAGAGAGACATTTTTAGAAAATTTTATAATGAAACCATTGTATGGTGATCCCAAAATGTGGCGAATCATCGTAGTCACTTGTCATCTAGTGGCTATAAAAGTTTATTTACCCCCCCCCCCTTTGATTCCTAGTTCGGCTACTGATAATAAAGGTATTTCGAAAGTAGGTCGATACCACATATTTAAGCTATATTATTCAGCATTAGACCGTAATTTTAGACGTTAGTTGATTTACTTCTTTCTAGTGTGACAAGAAATAAATAGAGCTTCAGCTCTATGAACTTTCCGACACAAATTTTATAAGAAGATCTAAAAATAAACCAATCATACAAGACATTTAACATGATTCAGAATATAAAGAAATCCTACATCCATAGGCGAATGACACATACTTTATATAGAATAAGGTTACAAGAAGACTCTCTCAAACAAAACTAACAAAAGTATTCTTCTTTTATTACAAATCATATTCAACTTATATAACGAATTATGGATCTCAATATTTCTCTCAACTCATATATTCTACCTTGCCTCTCTCTCTAAAATCAGACAAACTCTTCTTTTGTCTCTCTAGAAAATTCTCTTGCACGCCTCACACTGACTTCATACCTCATATATATAATCAATGATTTGTGAGCTGAACTCCCATGCTCACGTTAACAACTTACAACTTATTCCCTAATAAAATCGAACCAGAATGATAATGGAACCCTGACATTTGTACGACCATACACTGCACTAGGTAGTGACACAATAATATTTTTACGCTTAAAGTTATTTTACAATGTACTATTCTGCTTATTCCTCAAACATGCTCAGATCAATAGTTACTTAATCAATGGTCGAGATTAATTAATCAATTTTAGATTCTCTAACATATTAATAAGTTAGTTTATTCTATAAACATATATGTATATTTAGAAGCCTTCGGCTACATGTTCATGCACCTAGGGCTAGAAAATAATGATCTTCCACATTCGGTTCCAACGGTAACATAAACCTTATCTTTAAGTAAACTCATCCAATGTATCTCAGCAAAGATCTATACATCAAAGTCTTTGGCTAAGCATTCAACCACCTAATTTGGAAGCTACAACCCTTCAGTTCTCGGCTTACTCAAGTCTTTGGTCCTTAAGTGTCCTTAAGTCTTAGTTGAGCTACATCATTCATTTTTACCTTAAAACTACCAATTCGACACCAATGCTTCTAATGACTTAAGTATCCATTGTCGCGATGGCCCAACTACTCTTTATAGATATCCAACCCACATACTTCTTATATATTCACAAGTCTCATTTAGTTTATGAACTTTGAAACCGCTAGTACCTTGATCATAGCATCTGAAGTTCAATACTTTTAATATTTGCCACCTTTATTTTCTCTCTCTCTCTCTATCTCTCTCTCTATCACAGCACGAATGAAGTACAGTTTGATATTTATGCTCTTAGTTCTCTCATTATACATAGGATTCTCATTAAATGAAGTGCCAAATATTATCACATAACATAGTTACATCTGGTTATATACCCGTGATTTCACTCAATTGTCCTTTTAGACACATGACTTCATTCATTACTTTAGTAGCGGTCATGTATTTAATTTATATAGATGATAAAGGCAATGACCTTTTGAACATGACTTTCAGCTAATCACTCCTCCATGTATAGTAAACATGTGACCAAAATTTGAATTTCTTATGTCAAAGTAGCCTGCATAATTAGAGTTAACATACTGCTTTAACATCTCATCAACCTTGAACTTCTGATTATAACACAGTCTAACTTTAGTTGAACCCTTCAAGTATCTCATGATCTATTTAAGGTTTTGTCAGTGAGGAAAAATCATGTCTCGTGCATATCGTTGGATACATAATGCTTGTAATAAATTTACATAAAGGTATCTCCAACATAAAATTCTTATCTTTTACTTTCGTTAGTGCTTGAGTTATACTTAGACTCAAATGGAAACCAATGGGAGTTCCAACATCTTGGACTTTGTATGTACCAAATGTTTCTAGAACCTTATATACTTATTCTTGTTGAGTCTTTTTATTTTCCTTTGGATCTTTATACCATGTATCATCAGAGTCTCCCCCATATATTTCATCGCAAACTCTTCTTTCAGCCGATTTTTTATCGTTTTAATTCTCCTCATGTTTTTTCTAGCTACCAGTATGCCATCTACATACAACAAGCACGTGATTTTTCGTTTATGTGTGTTTACCCAATACAATAGACGTAGTTGTCATAATAACTCCTCACATACTCGATGAACCTCATAAAATAATCAAACATTTTATTCATCAGTCTTAGCGACTGTATCAGACGATATAAGAGCCTTTGCAACAAACACAAATATTTTCATTTCTTTTTTCAAAACCTTGAGGCTACATCATGTGGATAGTCTCCACAAGTTCTTCATGTAAGAAGAAACTAATATCATTTATTTGATCTAACTCAAGATCAAATCTAGCAATAATTGACAACAAAACCCATATAGAGTTTTGCTTCACAATCACTAAGAAAAAAATTGAAATCCACACCCTATTTTCACAATTACTAGATTTGTATATGGATAACTTTACTCCATGAATGTATTGCTTTCTCTTCAATATCCATTTACTATTAGCAAGCTTTTGAGTATTCCACTACTTCACAAGAATCCATGGTCCATTATTCAAATAACTTAATTATTCCCTCACAACATTCAACAACTTCATCTTATCAATACTCTTCATAGCATTGTGATCACTCTCGAGTTCAAGAATATCGCATGCATTTCAATAAAAAAATATAACATATAATATAAACAAAGTTGTACCTATGTATAAGCTTTATATGTCTGCATGTTTTATCTTTTACTAACTTATTTTGCTTTACATGTGCATAGACAACACATATGAACACTCTTAAATGTTCTAGCACATGTTTCTTTCTAGTCTATACTTTTTATAGACATTTAAAAAATTAATATCATAGATGGACTCATGTTGATTCTATATGCAGTTATGTTCCATATTATCCTCAGAATCTTTGACCCGTTCTAAATATTAGAAGCATACATCGTGCAATTTCCAGCAAGGTTCGATTCATCCTCTTAGCAAGCCCATTATGGTGGGGAATTTTGTCACGGTTTTGTGTCTAGTAATGTCAAATTTAGAAAATAACTAGTGAATGCCTCATTTATATATTCTAAGCCACTATGAGTCCTAACATTCTTTAGTATTTTTCTAGTCTGATTCTCCACCAACCTTCAGTTCCTAAAAGCGTTAAATGCTTTATCATTGGTCTTTAAAAGTATAACCCATTCTTTTTTATAATAGTCATCAATCAACGATATGAAGTACCTAACACACCTATGATGAGTTTTCTTGCATGGAACTCAAATATATTAATGAATATATTCAAGCACATCATCGGTTGTATGATTGCTACGTAAGAATCTAACCATTTTGCTTTTATCTAGCACATAACTTTTAGATAAACTAAACTTCTGAATTGTGCTACCATGCAACAACCCTTGTTTGTTAAGCTCAATAAGGCCTTTCTCACTCATATGATCTAGCCTCAGATGCCACAACTTGGTTGAATCTCTCTCTACACAATACACACCTACGGCTACTACATAACCTTTAAAGTTATATAAACAAAAATTTATAAAACTAAACATATCAAGAGCATGTGGCATATTTGTATAAAAAAAAGACGAATCTCTACGACTTTGTATCGCTCATAAACTTAAGATAGTTACAATTAAGAATAAACTCTGATTACCTATATGATATCTACGATCAACTTGAAATAACAGTTTTATTCTCTTAAATTATTTTATATTGATGATATCATCAATTATTAATGTGGAATGATGATATACAAACAAATTTTAGAATATGTTATGGAAATTACAAATGTTAGTAATATCGCTAAAAAAAATGCAACATCAATTGTTATAAACATGATAGATTAAATTTTGTCTTTATTTGGATCAATTTTTCATTATTTTCATGATTGATATATTGATCTAATAAAAACCAAAACAAAATAATAAAAAGTATTTAAATTTAAAATTTAAAATGTTAAAAGATCATGAGTTATTTGTAAATTTAGAAAAATGCGAGTTTGAGTTAAAAATATAAAAAATAAACAACACCAAAATAAATTTAAAGTTTCCTTAGATTAGTCGGATGATACCAAAGATTTATCAATATGTTTGAGCGGATTCATAGATCTTCACTTAGTTGATGCGTAAATATGTAAAATTTCTATGTAATTATCAATTTTAAACAAACATTTGACCTTGTAAAAGAAAGTTAATAATTTCTTCGATTCTTACCATTATAAAGAGTGGTGAAAGATTCTTAGTCTATATCGATGCATCATATAAATTTTTTTTTACACATAACATAAACTTAAAAACCATGAGAACAACAATCAGACCAATTATTTAGAATATATATATATATATATTGAAAACTTGGAGACACTACTTATATGGTGAAAATTTTGACGTTTTATTTTTAAAATGGAAGTTCAAATTATTTATTTTCTCAAAAAGAGCTAAACAATTGATATGAATGTGAATGAAAATTCTTGAAGACAATGATTTTACCATTCAATATCATCCATGAAAAACAAATATGGTCGCTGATGCATTAAGCCGTACGACAATTGCATCTAAGGGTGGAATATTTTGTGTTGTACTGATTGTTTCGACAGAATATTAATATTCAATATCTATCGTGTGGTAATATCGGGACATAGTCAGAGCAAGGTACATCGCATCCATCTCGAGTAGTCAATCCGTCAAATTATGTAACCTTGCATGATAAGTGGTCGCGTAGGGGTATACCCCAACATATGCATTTTTTGGGCAAAACTCAAGGTCAATAAATACGTATATAGGTTGTTCGTTACCCATACCGGGTATTGTGACATCGTACTATCATGATTAGGCTGGTATGGAGCACCTCACAACGCGGGACAACAGTATGGGATTGCCATTACATCTCATAAATAACTCGTATTTACAAGTCTAAATATATCACCACCTACCAAAATAAATCTAAGTGGACCATGTACCTCTTGAAAATGCGCAAATTTTGTAGCGATATAGAGGTGATAGTAAGCTTTCATGATGCCCCAAGACTTCAATATACCCTCTATCCAAGTTATCTCATAAAGAGCTCTAACGTCACATAAATACATATATAGCATGAAGAGAACCTATAAAATAAACATAATATTAGTATAACTTAAATTCATATAAAAATAATGAGAAATATAGTAAAAATGTACAAATGTAAAACTTACATCTTCCTCTCCAAACATAGATAAATATTGACGATTATAGTCTCAAGTCTGTGGGTTCAAATTTAAAGAAGGAGGTGTATATCCACATATATATATATATGGTTGGGTGATAGCATATGCACTGAAATACTTAATCACAAACCTCGTAAAATGATCGTAGATCTACATCTCTAACAATCCAAAAAACTAGTAAAACCTGAGAGTGCGATGTGAACGAATCTTACCACGCTGGTAATATAACTGGGCCAGTACATCTAACCTCAGTTATACCTACCCAAGTTGTAACAGTTCTCATTAAAGTGTAGATAGTCACGAGAATTATTGTTACACATCTTGTTCATAAGAATTTAACGATCAAACATATGTAGAAAATAACCCCTAGTTCATGAACAATCATATCATTAGTGATCGTACTATCGAAATATTACTTTTGTGTATAAGTGGTACGTAAAATTTAAAGAAAAACATATTTACCACTACCACCATATTTTTTATCCATTTTTGTAGTAAGGTCTTTATAATCTAGTCAAAAGAATAGAGTAAATGCGCCAACACTGTGAACTTTACTACGACAAGACCAAAACTCTAACTTGTGACGGGAAGACTAGTGATGACGTGTACATCATCAAGCGTTGGAACGAATTAGTCTATGGATATCACTACTCCAAGAATGAATCAAATAATTTATGTTAGTATACCAATGCGGGAGATAATCGAGAAGAGGAATGAAACACGTCCCCATAACTGCATCTTTGACCCGACTCTAACGCATGAGATCCCACTGGCGATTGGTCATGTACATAGCAAAGCATCGTCAAGATAACCTAGCCTACAAAATATAAAAAAAAAAATTAACAACATAAGTAAAGATATAATTAACTACATAAGTACAACATCATTGACCATGATTAACTAAATAATATCTTAGCGATGGTGGCGACCAAATAATATCTCAGCATATATCAGGAAACATTTCTTAATAAATTCTTAGTAAGTAAATATCACATAATTTTTATATATTATATTATATTATATTATATTATATCATATTATATTATATTATATTATATTATATTATATTATATTATATTATATTATATTATATTATATTATATTATATTATATTATCGTTATTATATAAGATAAAAAAATGCATTGATAATTAATACATGTCTGCTCCTTTCAATTTTGACTTGCTTTACGAAAGCTAAGAGTGCAACATCTTTATATATTATATGAACTTGTTACTTTACATATGAATAAATCAAGTAGAATATAATAGTTCCAAATTTCCTAGAGGGATTATGAGTCTAAGATACGTTTGGATGAGATTTTTTAGAGAGAAAAACACGAGAAAGTTAGAGGGAGAAGTTGACAAAAGTAGTAATAAAGTAATAAATGTTCATATTTCCCCAAAAAATAATATTGCTTTAACCGATTTGACTAGTAATCTGAATAATTCTTACCCTTATTAGAATCTAATTCAATTTAGTATTTAGTTAGATATAATCATAATTAATTATTTTAGAAAAATATAAAAGCACTATTATTTATCCTTTATCCTTTATCCGGAGAGAAAAACAAAACAAAATAGATACTCTTGATACTCTATGAATTTATACAAAATATACAAAGCTTTCATCTTTACTTTTGTTGCCAATAGTCTCAATTTGAAGGGAAACAACGATTATGACATTTTATATACCCACATTTTGACTAGGTGTGAGTTCTAAAGGTTTGATTATATCGTTCAAATTACTATTTTTTAAATTCATATCAAGCAATGTAATGTCACTAACCACATCAAAATCCAACCCAATTTTGACTGCAAAACCATGAAACATCAGTCATTGTTTTACTAAATCATAGTCGAGCTAAAAGAAGTAAAGGATGAATGAGTTTATTATTGTGAACAATTACTCATGAGGGGTAAAAGAAGTTGTTCTACGCACAATCCTAAAAAAATCCTAGTAATGTATGTCCTAAGAACAGTCCTAGAATATTCTAAGCACAATTCTAGAACAATCCTACTAATACATGTCCTAAGCACAAAATGCATTAAGAAAACGTGAATACTACACAATAATAATTTTTTTTACAAAACTTACATCATTGTTGAAGATATTATACGCTTGTAGTTACTACGTTTGGAATACAAGTCAGAAATGTGAGGGTTGATACGGCCAATGTATTAGTCCAGAGTCATCGATACATGAGTCATAAAAGTATAAGCACAACTATCAGCAACCACCATACGACCACGACTGCTGACTATTGCACTATGTGACATCTGAAAATTTGGAGGAGAACTGTGTTATGACTCTCTCTCTATCTCATATTGTTGAGGAGGAGGCATCCTGAAATTACAATCAAAGATTAGACATTCAAACACCCAAACTATAAATGTAATAAACCTAATCAATTTATGGTATATAAAAACCATAGCATTAATACTAAACACTCATTTGTCTAATATGTTTGTACAAAATCAGATTTAGGTTTAGTTGTTCTCAAGTTATATAAGATTTGATATTTTTGTGTATAATAGTTGCATTATTTTGTACCAAATTTCCCACAATCCATGCACAATTTTTTACAAAATCACGCACGTAAAATTCAATATTTTTGTGTGCCCACTAAGTGTCCGAAAATTTCATACAACTATGCCTTTTTCAAAAACCCTAACTTATATATTTATACAATATTTCCTATAAATAAGCATCCAAGACAGATCTATAACTAACCTAAATAATATAAACTAGAAATTAAATAAACAACTATATATATATATATATATATTATAATTTGATTTTTGTAAACTAAAACTTTTAATATAAATGTCTAAAAATATATAAATCAGAATTGTAAAAAAAATCATATCATAGATGAAGTTATAAGTTTCTTAACAGTGTTGTAAAGTTGGAGTTTGAAAATCTTAAATTTAATGAAATGGATAAAAATTGAGACGTGTTGGAATTTCTGTAGAGAATTATGAAATTTTATGGTTGAGATCTAAGAATAACATTATACATATAAAGGATAAAATAGTAAAATACATGGTTGAAATCCATCAAAAAGAGGTTGAGATCCAACCGAGTTAAGCTTCAATAATAAAGGGTTGAGATATAGCATAACCCATAAAATGATCAATACTTATAATACTTTAACAACAACCTATTTTTTATTTGCAACAATATTTTTTGCTATTTCTAATAGTGTTATGACAATAATAGATTTGTTGCAAATTCATTTTACAGCAAAGAGTTAGAGTCGGTGTAAACCGTTAGTTTTCTAATAATAAATTGTTTTAGCAATATTTTTTATTAACAAATCATATCATATGTGAAGTAATAAGATTCTTAACAATGTTGTAAAGTTGGATTTTGAAAATCATAAACTTAAAATGGATAAAATTGAGAGGTTTTGGAATTTGTGTAAACAATTATGGAGTTTCATGGTTGCAATCTTAAAAAAAGTTATACATATGAAGGATAAAATGGTAAAATAATAAAATTGAAATCCATCAAAAAGGAGTTGAGATCCAATCGGGTTATGATTGAACAATAATGGGTTGCGATATAATATAGCCTATAAAATCAATATGCTTAGTACTTTAACAACAATGTTTTTTTTGTATTTGCAAGAAATATATTTTGTTGCTATTTTTAATAATATTTTGGCAACAATAGCTCGTTGCAAATTTATTTTACAACAAAGAATTAGAATTGTTGTAGATCGTTAATTTTCTAATAATATTTTGATGTTGCATTTTTTATTATTATCTTGCAACAAATATTTACTATCGTTCAAAATCAGATAAAATAATGGTTTTCGTTAAACCGCATGTACAACAACCAAATCATACTTTTTGTAACTTCAATCATGTCGTTGAGCTTTGAATCTCCCCATTAACTATATTATTATAAATATTGTATGTTTGAAGTGGAGAAACTCGTCGGTAATTCTCCAGTCATATAGTTCATTGCTAAATACAGATCAATAGAATATGTTGGCTCTTTTTTATAAGAGTGAGATTTTGTGTAAGAGTGAAAGTGAGATTTAGTGTAAGAGTGAGATTCTCTGTAATTTTCAGCAGCTAACTCCAAGCATTTATAGCAGTTATTTCATTATCGTTGCAGCAATAAGTTGATCATTTTTTGTGTAAGGATTGGTTCATGTGATAGAAATTAGTATAAGGTTCATGTGATGGAAATTTGCAAAAGTAATTTATCCTCCTATTAATTCATTTATGTGATAGATAAGGATAAGTTTCTTATTTTTTGTAAGTGTCATAAACTAATTTCTTCCATGCTTATCCCTAGATAGCTACAAATATCGGTACATTTGAGTGTCGTATATTAACATTGGCCAATAGTCCCCATTGCGAGATGCGCAAGTTTGAGAGATATTACACCAACGGTTACCTATTTGACACCAAACGTGGAAGAGAGTATAAGACAAAAAATAGTGATGTCATGGTTGATGGGATATATGGTGCTAATATGTTAGACTTTTATGGTCAAATAGTAGAAATTTTGGAGGTGTCCTATGGTGGTGTAATGTAATCAATTGTGTTTTTCAAATGCATTTCGTTTAGGAATAATAGGAAAAACATGTGATTTCACCCTACAATGGTTTGATATAAATTCTTCAAAGAAGTCGGATGTCACAACATGATCCATTCATATTGGCTGCTTAAGCTTGGCAAGTCTATCATTTAGATTATGTATCGTAAGAATCATCTTATAAAGAAATGATAGTTGTAAGCAAGGCAATGGCCCACAATAGAATAGACATGACATATGCTATTTCGACCGACAAAGAAGAAGAAGTATTAGTTGGTGAAACAACATAACAAGGAGTCTTCCAAGAAGAAAAAACGCCTCCGTCGGTGCCACTACAACCTGATATGGACCTAAATGATCCTAATAATCTTGTTGAAATAACCGATTTTAATGATGAGTTTGTTAGAGATGAAGATGGAATATACAATATAACCGGTGATTAATACGATACGGACTTAGAATAACAACTTTAATTGATATTGTATATTAGATGTTGATATTGATTATTTTCAATCTTGTTGTTAAGCTGATGAATTCGATGTTTTTATATGATATGTTTAATTTACTAATGTTGAGTTTGAGTATTAAGTTCAATTTTATGTTTTACAGATTATATTCTATTTATTTAAGACATATAAATGTTGTGTATCTGTGTTGTAACTAGATTGTGTTTTCCAGAATTTCTATACTTGCAATGGAATATGGACCCTTGAGCAGAGCACTATTAATAAAAACTATAATGCTTACTTACCAGATTTTCACCTGTTTCACACGAATTAATATTGAATTATTATAACTTAACCCTAATTCTGTCAATATCTCATATAAATACTACTACCTCACTTATCGTAAACATCTAAATTAGAAAGCTTATTATATCTTCACTTGTTACCGTTGGATTTTTTTTTAATTCTCGATGACCAAAGATCCACCTGAGTTGCGCGAGTAACAACCTGTAGAAGGTTATGAAATCTATTTATGCCTTTACTCATCGACTCCCGCAGTATTATGCGTCTTTCAATTGTGTTTTTTCTCTTCAAATGTTGTTTAGGTTAAAGTTTATGCATCTGTGTTAATAGATATTATGTGTGTATGCTGCTATTTTACTTGCTAATTACTTTAGTTTATGTCTATGTGTTAATATATTTTATGTGTTAATAGATTTTATAGTGTATGCCTGTTTGTTGAATTATTTATAGTTGATGGTATGTTGTTTTGGTTGTTATGTATTATGGTGATCTTGTATTCTTGTACACTATAAAGGTGAAGCATTTAAATCTCATAATAAACGATCATTTGGCTGAATGACAATCTGTGCCTCTAGACTCGACTTGTAAATTTTATCCAGTTCAAGAGAAAGATGTATTATGCCTATGTTTTTAATTTTGTTTATAGTTTATATTGGTGTTTAGGTTTATGCATGTGTTAATTAATTTTAATTGTCAAAATGTTGTTTAGGTTAATGTGTGTGTGTGTTGGATTCTATTTATAGTTCAAAATGTTGTTTAGGTTTATGCATATGTTGATTATCATAATGTTATTTAGGTTTATGCCTATGTGTTGGATTCCATTTCTAGTTCAAAATATTGTTTAGATCTATGCCTCTGTTAATCGATTTTAATTTTCATAATGCTATTTAGGTTTATGCATTTGTATTGGATTCAATTTCTAGTTTAAAATGATGTTTAGTTTTATGCATGTGTGTTGGATTCAATTTTTAGTTCAAAATGTTGTTTAAGTTTATGCATGTGCTAATCGATTTTATTGGTCACGATGTTGTTTAGGAACACAATTGTGTAAAAACGTTGGTTGTTGTCATTGGGAGCAGAGGATTTCATTCAAACTTTGGTAAATTGATTCAAAAAAAATGTTGTTTCAAAACTTGAATAAAATCCTCTAAGAAAAATGACACCGTAACCAATGTAATCAAAACAAACTTTGCAATTGTTATATGGACTAATGTGTGCAGGCTTGTGCAGTTGCTATTTTAGGACAAGTCGAGGTTGCTTATCCCCAAATATAGGATACATTGCTGGTAAATTTCTTATGTTGTTTGTCCTTCAATATTTTATAAGTGACTGAATGTTTAGCAATACAATTTACCTCTATTAAGGGAGAGGCCACTTGGACTTCGTTTCCTAAGTCTATAATTGCACATATTGTCATTGAGACCACTGATCTTGTATACTCGTAGTTTTTAAAGGTATAGCGGTTAAACCGATAAAATAAAAAATTATTGGTTTCATTGACAATTTGTGCATATAGACTTGTTTTATAGCCAATACTTTGTTTTTTTACAGACAGATCATCTCGCGGAGCAATATGTGTGTGCTTTGTAAAAGGTCAATATTTCTTGATAATTCTGGCCTTTTTCTTGACATATTTTTTACATGTACCATTGGAGACTGGAACGGGGAAAAGAAACAGATGTATGTAACGCCATCAAGTTGAATCTATAATTGCACAAGTTTTCAATGAGCCTAGTTATTTTGTATTCATGTAGTCTTCAAAAGTATATAGCCTTTGAAGACAACGAGAATACATTATCAGTGGGTTGAAAAAACAATATGTGCACATGGAATTATTTTGCAGTCAATATTTTATTTCTTTTTATGTACAGATTATCTCACGGAGACCTGCTCATAGGCTTGACAACAGGTCAGTTGTTGCCTGATAATGTTAAGTCTTGTGAGTAATATTTTTCAAAAATTGATTTGAAACAATAATGTGTGTGCAGGCTTGTACAATTTCTGTTTTAAGACCAGTCGATGTCACTTGCCTCTATATATGGGTTACATTGCTAAATTTCTTTAGTTGTTATTCCTTCAATATATTAGAAGTGAGTCAACATTTTAAAATGCAAACCTATATTCAGCGACAGGCGACTTGGACTAGGTCGGTTAAGTTAATTGCATAATTGTCACTTAGACCTGTGATTTTACAGCAAATACTTTGTAGTATTTTATTTACAGGTTATCTCGTGAAGCAAGGTGTGTATGTTTTCCAACATGTCAATTGTTGATGGTTCTTTCTTTGTTATGTTCTTAATTGTGTAATCACTAAAGACTAAATTGACATATTTTGCATAGGTATCATTGTAGACTGAAGAGAGAAGAAGGAAAAGTTGTATGGAAAGCTATGCAGTTGAAGCCATCAAGTTATAGGCATAAAAAATGTTAGGAAATGTAGCGGCATATTCTGTATCAAGTTAAAAACTATAAAGTTTTGTTTGAATATCAATTTTATTTTCTAATCATATACTCTATTGATGAATCGTATTTGGTAAATTATATTATATTGATAATTTTTTAATCATAAAATATAGCTGCATATATATGCAACCCCCTGCATAACTACGGTTTTTTTAAATTCTAATTATCTTTACCAACAGACACATAAAGGAAGTGCAAAAAACATTACAACATATGAACAACACATATGCAACAACAGGAACAACAGGAAGTGAATTGAAAATTAAATCCAGATTATTTTCCAACACAATTACAACACTGTTAGCGACAACAGCATACAACAGTCGTGCACCGAAAGTTTCAACGACTGATACACCAATAAAGTTAATCGTTTGGAAAAATTGGTTCAACAAAGCCACAATAAAGCTTGCAACGGCTTGGTCCAGTTCCATCTGAGTCAAATATTACAATACAGCATCGTTGCAATCCCATGGTAAAAGTCTTTTGATGGCAACTGAATTTGGTTAGTGATCTCACTTAACACAATCAGCACTTCCGGTCTCCAATCCGTCGTAAAACGATTTTTGCAACGATATCATGACAATTTTCATCTACTTATAGATCCTGACAACACCAACAAATATTGCGTATCAAAAGGATCCATTCCCAAAGTTATTTTGAGTAATATGAGCTCAGAGTTGGTTTTATTAAAAACTGAAAATTACGTTAGACTAAAACAATATGATTGTATGGCTTTAGGTTTGTAATAATAAATTTCTATAATACATTTCAAAATTTAAGTTACTGACATGAGATATTTAAGTTAATGAGAAGGTTTAGGTACATAATAGTAAATTTAAATAACATATATCAAAGTTCAAGATAGATAATTTAAATAATATATAGCAAAGTTCAGGATAGATGAGAACTTTGGCATAAAGGTGTATGATAATAAATTCAAATAATACATATCAAAATTTAAGTTAGAGGAGACATTTTTTTTTCGGAGGGAACCCACAGCCGCTACTCAGAGTGCAATGACCCTCAGTCTGACGCGATAGCCTGCAAACCAACGCCAGAAGGTAAACCACATAAAGTGACAGGCTCAGCCGAGAAAGTGTATGTAGAGGGACTCGAACTCATGACCTTTTGGTCATAAGAATGCCATACCCAACCAACTCGGCTACCCCTTGGGCGCCAAGAGGAGACATTTTGTAGTAATTAGAGTTTGATAATTTCTCATTAAAAATTAAATTACTCATAATTATTTAGGTTTTATATTATAACGTTTTTAACAATATTTTTTATACACAAACCGTCTTCAAGCATTAGTTATATTTAATTATTATATTTTATATTTTTTTTTAAATTCTAATTGAATATATATATATATATATATATTCCTAAAACGAATAAAATGAAATCTATTAGTGATAGTTTTACGAATTTATTTGTTCATATTTTCGTAACCAAATTACATGTAATTATGCAACTCAAATACAATTATTTGTTAGCAACAAAATTATACATGATTCCGTAATTGGGACATAATTATATTTTTGAGAATAATTTTTTCCACCGTAGTTACATGTATTTCCGTACCTCAAATACATTGTAATTTTTAAAATATATATATAATTCAGCACAAATACATATACATTTGTACCCCATTACTAATGAGATTTTTGGATATTTTTTTGGAGTTATAGTTTGAAAGATATGATATTTAAAAAAAAACAGGAGAGAAAAAAATGGTTACAGATATTTTTGGACTACCAGACAGTAAGCTAAAGTTCCTAATGGAATTAGGCTTCTTCCTTACAAGTTTTTGGAAAGATATGATATTCAAAAAAAGTAGGAGAGGAAAAAATGGCTAGGGATATTTTTGGACTACCAGACAGTAAGCTAAAGTTCCTAATGGAATTAGGCTTCTTCCTTACAAGTTTTTTAATTTGTTTTTTTATTTAACTGAGTTTACTATTTATTTGAAACACTGCGTTGAACTAGTTTTCCTATTTATAAGATTTCATGTTTTGAATGCTTAAAGATTTATTATAATCATTGATTAAATGAGATTTAATCTGGAGTGTGTATTGAAAAAGTACTATTTTTCTCCAAATCTATAAATTGAAGAAGCGCGGCGACTAGTGAAGAGTGTAACAAAGAAGAGAGGCGAGTCGTATTTTAAAGACAAAAATCTTTAAGCTTTGGGTATAGCTAAGGTAGAAGATAAACACTTAAATTTGCATTCTAAGGTTTGTGTTTTCTTTGTAAGCCCAGAAGAGAGATTTGTAACAAAGTTTAGTGATTGAATGTTTAATATTTGAGAGTCTTTTTGTAACATCCTATATATATTATGTTCGTTGCATGTGGATGTAGAATTTCTTCACTATTGGAATTATGTTAAATCTTTTATTATGTGTTTAATTTACTTTATGTTCTTTCTTGTTAACTTTATGCATAAAACAAGGTAAGAGGCAAAGTGTTAATTACCTCACGCAGCCTCTCGAGAGGTGTTCACTGATTTTGCTCATTGCTTTTACTGAGTAGCGAAGCTTCGAGCTGGCAAATTTTGTTATGACTGGGTCAAATCTTGTTAATTTTTTTAATAAGTGGTGCAGTAAGCGTGGAGCTCCGAAAACAATATTCATTTTTTATGAAGAGGATAATGTAAAAGGACTACCATTTCAGATCTTGAGTGACGTCAAACACATTCAAAAAGATGAATTCTATAAAATTTAACCTTAAGAAAATCACTAGAGATAATATTTTTTATCTTTGAAGAACCAAGGTTAAAAAATCCTTGTACATGTGGGAATATACGTTGTCACTGAAGAAAATTGTACAAATGAGATTGAAGCCAAAATGATAGTGAACGCCCATAATGTGCATCTTGAGTCTAGAGGACGGGGTACTTTGAGAGGTGTCTAAAAAGTATTTGGCCATGTGGATTTAAAATAAGCTGTAAGATATTTAACTTGAAAAAATATTTGGTGAATAGGTCGTACCTTAAGAAGAAGCTTTACCATTACAATTGGAATGTAGAAAGGAAATCTGAAGACACCTGGACGATTAAAATAGAATCATTCTTGATTTGAATGTCGTTAGTGTCAATTTAGATGACGAGTATGAATTCATAATAATCTTGAGCTCTTTTTTGTAAGTGTATGAGCATTTACTAACGCCATGATCTATGGAAAAGAGTCCATCACGATGGTCAAAGTTAAAAGTCACTTGAACTCGAAGTATTTTTAAAAGAAGTCGGTTCTGAAGAATGACTATGACGGTGTCAGACTAAGAGCGAGTGAAACTCCCCGATAAAGAAATTTGATCAAGAAAGATGTTGGTTCTAGGGTGAAATGTTGGTGCTGCCAGAAAGCGGTTCATATCATTTGGAAGTACCCCGAGATGAGGTAGGCGTATAGCTATCTATAGACCGAAACTATAAATATTAGAATAATTTTTATGATTATGAATATATTAATGGTTTAATGGTTTCTTCTTGCAGGCACAGAAACAAGCAGGTTATCTATTCTCAAGTGTCATTCCATATGACTTTCACCAAGTATCGGTTTGAAAACCTGGAATTATATGAAGGTGGTAATGTGATATTGGGAAATTATGTGTGTTGTACTATAAAATGAAATATAAAGTAATATACTCAAGTTGTCTAATGGACTAAATTTTTTTTAACAAATGTGAGGTATGTCCCTGAAATTAAACATAACCTTCTATCCACATATGTTAGATAATGAAGAGTTTTAATATAAGAGTGTAGATGACAGACTTATAGTCTATTCTTATAATAGTTGGACAAAGTAAAATATTGATTGAAAGATTTGTTGGGACAACTAAAGTTATTGCCAGCATGAGCCCCTCGACTTTCGGCCGTAAATGAGATGTAATCGGTTCCATATTTGGAGCTAGAGTTGAGATGGAGTCTGAATATAATAGTGGAACCGATGGTGCTTCTGGCATAGCTGGTTTCAAGGTGGGTTCATATTCGGCATTTGTAAAGAAAATTCAACCATTATTGGGATTGGGTTTTGACCGAAAGTTTAGTGGGTCAAAGGTTTCGGATGTTAAAACTGTGGAGCAATAAGAATATTTTGATAGTTCATTCTAAGGTGTTGTTCAGTCTGATCTTGATTTAGGTCAGCTGGTTTCAAGCTAGGTTCATATTCGGTATTTGTAAAGAAAATTCAACCATTGTTGGGTTTGGGTTTCGACCGAAAGTTTAGTGGGTCAAAGGTTTCAGATGTTAAAACTGTTGAGCAATAAGAATATTTTGATAGTTCATTTTAAGGTGTTGCTAAGTCTGATCTTGAGTTAGGTCAAATTAATGTTAATATCACCTTCTTGGATGTAAGAGTTCAGGTGAGTGGTCTGTTTGGAAAATTGTTTTAATAAAGTTCACGGAGTGCATGAGAATTGATCACTTCAGGCGTACATGTGGGAAATTTATCTCTGGTGAGTAGTTAGATTATCGAGATAACGAATGATGGAGTCACTGAAAGTCTTGAAGAATAATTGTTAAGTATATACTCAAAGTGAATGTGGCAAGATCATTGTTGAAGGTTTGACTTGGTATCGAAGGTTATAACTTGCTGCTTAAGTTGTAACTTAGTGCTAAATTTTTATGCTGAAGCTGGAACTAAGTGATGGAGCTAAAATTAGGCGTTGAATGCTGTAACTAAGGGCTAAAACTGGAACTGGGTGTCGAAAGAGAGTAAGCCGAGACTTAATGAGTTAGAATTGATAACTCTATGTATGGATAAATGCTCAGTTAGACTTAGGTGTAGAATAAGTCTACTAAAACCTAAGAGTTTCGCATAGCAAAGATCATATTGGTTGTTCCTGCTAGAAACGAAGGTATAGCGTGGGACAACTGAGCCAAATGCGTGGAAACTGAGCAGAAACATGTTACCAAAGACCTTAGCCAAAATGATTGAAACATTGTATTGTTTTTGATAAAATTGTGCTTAGGTTCGTGATGGAATTGGGTTTCTTCCTCATATATCTCTATTTTCCTAAGTTTCTTATTTCACTAGGTTTCTTATTTAACCGAGTTTCCTATATATCTGAAACATTGCATTAAACTAGTTTTCCTATTTATGGGATTTTATGTTTTGAAGGATTTAAGCTTTATTACATCCATTAACTAAATGAGAATTAAATTGGAGCTCATGTTGAAGAATTAAGTTTTTTTAGAAACTATAAGTAGAAAAAACATAACGAGTGGTGAAAGGCGTGATAGAGAAAATTGGCTAGTTTGATTTTAAAGAGAGAAAGCTTGAAGCTTCAGTTATAGCCGAGGTATGAGATAAACACTTGAATATGTATTCTAAAATTCACGGTGTCTTTATAAGTTCACAATAGAGCTTTTGTAACAGAGTTGAGTGATTCTATTTTGTATGTTTGAGAGTTTTTTTAACCTTATATATATATATATATATATATATATTGTAGAATTTATTCAGGATCTAAACCACATTAAATATTTTATTGTGCATTTGATTTATTTTACGTTATTTTTAGTTGACTTTGTGCTAGAAATAAGGTAAGAGTCAAAGCTTTGATTACCTCATACAACCTCTCATCGTGTGTTCATTAATTTCAGCTATTGTTTCGGCTTAAGTGGCTAAGCTTCAGCCTAAATCTAGGTCGAATCTTGATAGAATATTTTTGACTTTTTCTAACAATAAATAATTTTGTATTAAATTTTACAAAGATTGTTTTCACAAATATTTTTTTTATTAAATTCCCCAAGTATTTTTCCTAATTGAATTTTGCAAAGGTTTTTTTTTAGCAAAAGAATGAATTTTATTAATGAAGGGGCAAAAACGAGTCAGGTTACAAAACACAAGCCCTTAGAACAAAAAGACCAAAAGAAAGGAAAGGGCACAATTGAAATCCCTAACCCTAATCGAAAATCGGAACACAAAAGATCCACCATCATTCAGCTTCACCCTAACCAGCCACTCTTCCTTCTATCGATTCAAAACAGCCCCCAAACCCAAATTTCAGGCCGCCCTAGAATCAACCAACAGAAACAACTTCTCCTCGAACTCAAACCCTAAATCAGTCACAAAGCCAGCCAAAACACACGAAAACAGATCTTCCCAGATCGCAAGCATCCTAGCCAGGATCAAGGTAGCCCACCCCTAGGTTTTCAAGCGTAACGATTGCGAGCAAAAGAGTCGGAGCATCGGAGTTGGTAAACTGACGAGCTGATTTCTCCTTCAAAGTCCACTTCGCCACCCAATCTGCAGTAGCATTTTGGGTGCGAGAGACATGATGAAGCTTGATGGACAAAAGAAAAAGAGAACGGCAAACTGGAATCAGCGGATTATTGGAAGCAGCACCAGTAGCCATGTTGTGAACAAGGGTGAGACAATCAGTCTCAATGTCGAAATCTCGCCAACCACGATTTCTACACAACAGAAGAGCCTCAATCAACGCTCTACTTTCAGCCAGAAGAGGGGTCAATTTGCCAAGAACATAACCAGCACCTTCAATGATATGGCCCTGGGGGCTCCTCACGATCAGTCCTCCTGAAGCTTCGCCAGAGTAATTACAAGCGCCGTCGATGTTAATTTTCAGTCTTCCAGTCACCGGAAGACACCATTTGAGGTACTTGACTTTGCTCTGCCCTATAGATAGGAAACCCATAGTAGCCCCTACATCAGCAACACCAAGCCAATGCTTAGATTTAAGCTTATTGCTAGAATCAATGCCTAATATTACTTTAGTAACACGATTAACAGCAGTAGAGAAAGAGTCATAAATATTATCAAATTTGGCCCTATTTCTATTAGACCAGATCACCCAAAGTATAATTTGAGGAATGAGAAATGAAATATGAAACTTGCTAGAAGAGGACCAGAACCAACAATGCAAAATGTGACTTAAAGACATGAACCTTCTCACAGGGACCCTAAACAGGTTGCCAAAATAATTCCACAGAGACCAAGCATAGCTGCAACTAATGAGAAGATGATTCTTCTCTTCATAGTTGCAGCAAAATTGACATTTAGAGACCAACACAAAGTGCCTATTAGAAAGGATACTATCAATAGGAGCAAAAAAATTTAGAAGCTTCCAGGTTAAAAAAGAAAAATTGGTAGGAATAAAAGAATGCCTGACCTTCTTGAAAATAGCTTGCTTAGGATAAGTAGTTCTAATATTATTCCAAGTACTGTTAGTGTTAAAGACATTGTTATTAGAAAGCTTCCAATAAATAGAGTCATCCAGATCACTATTAATACTGACTTTAGCAATACATGATAATTTTTCCTGAGAAAGAAAGGAAGAAATAGTAGGAAAGTCCCACTGATCATTTTTCCAGTAAGAATGAACCTTAACAGGAAGGAAAACCCTGTTTAGACTAAAGTCATTAGCAATAGGAGGCATATCATGCCAAGAATCCTTCCAGAAATCAATATCCCCCTTGCCCAGCCTCCAATAAACCCATTTATCAGCCTGGCCTTTTATAGAACTAAGACTTTTCCAGGTAGTAGAGTCAGTGAGCTTGCTCACAACATTTAAATGATGAGAGAAATTACAGTAAATAGAATGCATGAGGTCAGACCATAGGGAACTTATTTTCCTAAAAAGAAACCAAAGCTTAAAAGAGAAGGAGAGTTGAATGTCAGACAAAAGCTTGACATTCAACCCCCCCTCATCAAAAGGCCTACACAAACTTTTCCATGAAGACCAATGAATAGCATTAGCAGAGAAGTTAGACCTCCATAGAAATCTATTAAAACAGAGCTCAAGCTTATTAAGAATACCATTGGGAATCTGACTATTTTGCATCCAAAAGTAAGTAATAGGATATAAGATATTTTTAATAAGGGAGAATCTGCCTCCAAAGGAGAGACTCTTCAAGTCCCAGTCATAAATTCTATTATAAATTTTAGTGAGAAGGGGAAGATAATTCTTTCCTTTGTTATTGGCAGATATGGTAATCCCCAAATAAGTGAAGGGAGGACACTCAGTGTTGAAGCCAGTAGAAGTCTTGATCCTGGCAGAGTTGGCAAGAGTGCAAGTAGAAGAGGTAATAACTTTAGTCTTATGCTTGTTAATCAGCTGCCCAGATTCAGTCTGATATTTGCTCAACAGGTTACTAATGCTCTCAATGGAAGAGGAAGAACTGTTTGTGAAGATGATAATGTCATCTGTGAAGGCCAAACAAGGTAATATGAATTCAGATTTTAAGTAGTATCTTAAAGTATTATTAGTTTGATAGAGATTAGCAAGGCCTCTAAGTAAAGCCTCCTCTGCAAGAATGAAAAGGCTAGGGGACAGTGGATCCCCCTGCCTTAAACCATTCTTCTGAGGGAAATACCCTTCACAATTCCCATTGACCAGAACAGAGACCATAACATTTGAGATAAGACTATTGATGAGAGAAAGGATATCATTAGAAAAACCAAAACCCCGAAGAGTTTTAATGACAAAGGCATGAGACATTCTGTCAAATGCCTTTGTCATATCAAGCTGAAGGATAATGTTGCCTTTAGAAGGCATTCTATTGACGTTATTCAGCATTTCCTTGATGATAAGGACATTCTCATAGATTATTCTATTAAATTTTGCAAAAGTTGATTTCACAAGTATTTTTGTTCTAAATTTCACAAGTTTAAAAAACATTATCAAAATAATATCACTCATGAATTAGTTTTTAAAAACTAAAATTACAATTTTTTTTCATAGATTTGTTAAATTACGATTTAAAAAATACAAAATTTTAAAAATTAAAAACAACAAAATAAAAGATAAAACTAAAACATTAAATTAAATAGATATTAATTGGTAATAACTAATTTTTTACTCAACCTCAAATAATAATAATAAACAATTTTCGATACTTCGAAAATGGATTTAATCTTACACTTTGAATAACATTAATCTAGTTTTATTTATGTTAAATATATATATATATATATATAACCCTTTAAAACATAAAGTATATGAATTCGGTGTTTAGTTAAGTAGGTGAGGTCAATGGTACAAATAGCGCAGGGCAATGCTCAACCGTTAGAGTCGGAAATAACGGCACCGACACGTATTTAAGATCATATTCAAACCTTACCCCGTCACTTGACCGTCTACCTATTAATCACCGGTGACTTTGTCTGTGCGATTGCTTTTGTCGGCACCGACGCACAAGATTCATCTCGGTATTTCACGAATTTGATTTGTCGGTTCTTCCAACAACTTTTAGTCATGGAATTCATGAACAATTTTGTGATGGGACTAAAAGACATATGTGGAAGATATATATTGATTGCGATCTATTTTATAGTTATGCATAGGACCTTTTAATAAACACAGATAAAGTATATTTCAAAAGTTAAATAAATACAAGTTTTGTTATAAAACCTAGATGTTAGATTTACCTATTAGTTTAGAGTATCAATAAAAAAAGTATTTGGTCTTCAAAAATAAAATAAAATATATAATATTTAAATATAAAACATATATTAAATTATAGTTTAAGTATATTAAGAGCTCGTTATTAAAATAATAAAAATATAAAACTTAATTTTTTTGTATGTTTTTATATACTGATTTAAAAAAGATAATAAAACAAATAAATATAAATAAGAATAATAAACCATCGAAAAAATTAAGTATTTTGAGCTACACCGTAACTCTGTTCTTTTCATGTGTTACTCTATCATTTTCGTCACTGTGTTATGGCCGAGATGATCGGTGGTGGCACTTCCACATCCCACCATCATCACCTTCACACATTAACATCCATCCTAAGAATCACAAGTGACAAACACCTCAAGCCTTTAACTGTGAAACCCCTCTATCTGAATGAATAAGTCTTTTCTTCACTTTCCAGATCTAACCTACATATACAATATCAAACCTATCACAATATCAAAACATATCTTGAGGTTACAAATAATAATAAAACATCAAACAAAACCTCAAATCTAGTGCTTCATGAGAAAGATAACCTACCAGCTATAACAATTTCATCCCAAGAAAAAAACAAGACTCCTAGCCATATAAAAACATACCTTGATTGGTAAGTTTTTACATGGAAAACCTTATTAAAAAACTATCCATAATTTTCTATCCACTAGATTTGTAGGTGACTACACCCTTATGTTTTGGGATTCAAGACATTTATTAATAGCTAAATTAAATCCGAAAATGGATACAAATATCGAGTCATTTATCTGTCCAATTTGGATCACCCTTCCAAACCTTCCATAATTTATGTATGACGAAGAGGTTATTTTGTCAATAGCTAAAGGTTTAGGCAAACATTTAAAAGCTTGGGTGCCACAGAAAAGCAGAGCTAGATTCAACGTCTGTAGACTATGGTAGAACTGAATATTTCTAAAGATCCAATTTCGAGATATCAAACCACTTAGTCAGATTCCCTAAAAGAATTTCTGAGCAGAGAGGAGATGACCTTTAATTATAACCTACTCTATACGCACTGCCCATAGGGCCTTCATTCAGTATATAGTGTATACAGCTTCCTCGGATGGGTACGTGAATTGATTGCTTACACGATATTCATAATTACGACTTCCTAAAAGGATCGACACCTGTGGAATTGTTTGCTCCCGTCTAGCTACATTCACAACCCTATCTTGTTCCCAGAGAAAAAGATTCATCCGAACTATACGTAGAATATTCACGAGAATCAGTTGACTCATAGCGGCGTCTAGATTTCACACTATTCTTTGGAGAATGACGACTTTGTCTCTGATGCTTTTCATCGATCTGACGAACATCTTTCATATGATATTTCCCAGTTATTTGTTCTCTTCGGACCTCTGACTTAAGCCTCTGTAAACTCAATATCTTTTCCTTCTAAACATTCGATCTTTCAATATCTTCCGAGAGTTCTTTCTCTCGAGTTACTAAAACGAATTCTTCTGGTAGCTCATCGGCACGTCGGTCATCGTCATTTCTTTCATTCAGTATTTGTTCTTCGATTGAAAGATCTCCAGATGAGTCCCCGATCACGTGGTTCTTCATACCGAATTCTAACTCTCCTTGTATTTCTATATATCTATTACTCTCGTACCGTTTTAAAAATAAGACTATGGTTTTGGAAAAACAATTCCGGGTACCAATCGTTTTCCCACAGACGACACCGGTGATAGTTCTAAATATTTCATGAGAGAGTTGCTTATTGCAACAATGTTCGTAAGAGAATATTAGAGAATATAGTAATGTTCGTATCAGGGTACCAGTGAGTTCAGTGATATTTGTAGAAGAATATTAGAGAAAGTGAGAGAATATGTAGACAGAGAAAAAAACAAAAAGAATAATCAACAATGATTGAATCTTGATTACCTTTTTTCTAAAAAAGGATGTTGTTCTATATAGTACACATGGTTGGCATGATTTACATATTTACCCCCATCCTCTTTTGGCACTTTACACCCACTAGTTTACTAATCATAACCACAATTATTATTTATTATATAAAGCACCCTCAATTTTACATATTTGTAAGAATTATACTCATAATTTTATCATATTTGATTAACTTATTTTCTTCTCTAATTTGGCATATTCTTCCCAATACTTCTTCCCCTTATCAGTTACCACATTGAATTATTATATATTGGTCTTGCATATATCACCTTCCATCTGTGCGTATTATTTGTATGGTGTGTCTCGCATCTACCATCTATAAGTATGTATCACATTATTATAGTATATGTTGGTCTTGCATCTACCACTACCATTGTCCATATTTCTCATATATACAGATGGTTATGCCTCGTTCTATATCTATCATGTTGTTGGCTATGCATGATCTAACAACTTCTATTATTTTATATATATCATGCAGCTGGTTATGCCTAGTCTCACATGATAAGGCTATACCCCTCGGACAATATATATTTCTTAAAATGACTAGGAAAGCTCAGTACGCAACAATGTAACAACCAAGAAAGCAAATAAAATATATCTTTCGACAATATTCTACTCCTCTATTCGGCTGCATAAGCTCAATAAACAACGAAAAGAAGGTCGTATAGGAAATAGTCTACTCGGTCAATAGTAAGAACACCAACCGAGCATACAAGAGGTTACTAAAAGTAAGCCCTCGAAAACAGGGTTATTAGCAAAACAACACAATATAAGGATAGACAGAGCAATAGACCACCTAGATATGCGCCATTTATGGAATGTGGGATCCACAGTTACCCATTAATAGCACGATGTAAATAATAAATACTGGTTTAGTTAGTGAGAATAGTAGAAGGATTTTATGATGTATAAATAAACCAAAATTCTTAGAGAAAATATATTATTACTGCATATTATCTTTTTTAGATCTTTCATTGATCATCGCATAACCAACAATCCCTTCATCACCATAATTTCTAATGGATTTGTATTTCTAAAAATTACAAAAAAAGAGATTAAAAAACACTAACATAAACAAAAAAAATAACAATGTAGTAAATTATCAAAGTTACAAAAGTTTTAGATCATATTTAGTGATAGGTTAATTCATATGCTAAATATATACTTTTAGTTAACGTGTTAAAAGATGCTCTAATCAAAATGTTAAGCCACATTTTTTATGACATGGTATTATTTTTTGTTAGCTCACCTGTTAAATTCTCATAGTGAGTTAATATTTAAATCATTTGGTTTTTAGTTGTTATCATTCCTTTTTTTCTTCATCCCACTATTTTAGTATTATTATTATTATAACTTATTTTTAAAGATAATGACTAGAGTCAAATTTCAAAAGTTAATAAAAACTATTATAAATATATTTTCTATTTTGTACATGTAAGTATATCACATGAAAATTTAACACCTACAATTTTACATGCTTTTAGAACCAAAAATATAAAAATTACATTGATCTTACAAAACCTCCAGATATGATCACAGTTATAACCGAATTGTGAACAAAACCTACACATTATCTTTTGGGATTTAATTCACCTCTAGATGGAATACGTTTATTCTTAGGTCTTCCAGCTCTCCCTTTTAAAATTAGAGGAAGTATATTTGGAGAAGTTTTTAAAGTAGATGCTTGATGAAAAATAGTAAATATGGTAATCCATGTGAATACGTTGACTTGTAAGAGCTTACAAAATAGCATAACTCTACATATTTCATAGGATTTCCATGAATATGAAATAAGGCAGCCAAAATATGAGAGCAAGAAAAACATTAACGTTTCCACACGACACACAAATTTTTAGATACACTTAGATAAACAACCATAGCGGGATCACAAAAAACTTTGTATAAAATAGAAGTACACGTATGAACTAACGATTGAAAGGTTTTAACACGTCGAAGACCTGATAATGGTTACATAAAGGACTTTCAAAAAAATTGCACCAACTAACTCGTACATGGTCGAGTCATCTCAAATAACCACACCAGGTCCACATAAAGGGGAAGTTGAACCCCATGATATTAGTTTTACAAAAAAAAAGACGATATCATCATCAATGGTAGTCAGTGGTGTCTTATCTAGACCTAAAAACAGACGTGTATATTGAATGTAATGGCCCACGTTCGTCTCTTCTTTACCATGTTCTCCAGCAAAAATATTTATACTCCCATTCCTGTATTGTACACTCCTCATCATTTTCCAGACAAGTCTCAGTGAATTCGACACAAAATTCTCTTTGACCATTACGTTAATTTGCCATGATTAATGACAGAAAATTATCGTTGACCACTATGTGAATTTGTCATGATTAATGACAGAAAAGATAGAGGAATGTAACATTTGATGGATCAGACCATGCTTCAACTTTGGTGGAAACGGGTAGCAAATGGTCAAGCTTCGGGTTGTCGGTCAGAATAATATTTAAGGGTACAGGATTAACACTCACCACTTTAGCATCCCACGACATCTTTTTCTAACTTACTGTTAGAGATATAAGGCCTAAGCCCATTAGCCCATATAGTTTATCTATAAATAATAGATTTAGGCTCTATGTAATACACACTTTCTAAATAATACAAAACCCTAACCATTCTCTTTTCTCTCTTTTGTTCATTATTTATCATGGTATCAGAGCAGTCTTGTTGGTAAAACCGTGCATTCAAATTGATTTTGATTTTGGAAATTTAAAATTGGCAATCAGAAACTAGAAATTGAATTTAGTTTGTCTTTTTGGATATTAGTTTGGTATTTGGATTTGAGATTGGATTTGTTTGGGTATTTGGCATTGAGATTTCGTCTGGATTTCGTTTTGGTGTTTAGATGTCGTTCTTCATTTATAGATTTCGTTTAGCTTCGTTTGAAGTTGCTTTGGATTCGTTTAGATTTGTTTAGCTTTGTTTTGGATTCGTTTTGGATTTTTTTGGCTTTGTTATGGCTTCGTTTGGCTTGGTTCGGTTTCGTTTGGCTTCGTTTGGACTTGTTTGGTTTTGTTTTGGCTTTGTTTGGCTTTGCTTGACTTTGTTTAGATTCGTTTGGTGTTTGGATTTCGTTTGGATTAGTTTTTAGTTTTGGGGTTTGAAGATTGGAGCTTGACGATTGGAGTTTGAAGATTGGAGCTTGAAGATTGGAGTTTGATTTTTGGGTTTTGACGTTTTGCTTTTGGTTTTGATGTTTTGTTGTGATTCGTTGATGTTTCAATTTTGTTTATTTATTTATTTTGTGTAACAAACTCACAATGCAAGAATAAGCATTGCAAGTTTGAGAGAGGGTGTTAGAGATATAAGGCCTAAGCCCATTAGCCCATATAGTTTGTCTATAAATAATAGATTTAGACTCTATGTAATACATACTTTCTATATAATACAAGACCCTAGCCGTTCTCTTTTCTCTCTTTTGTTCATTATTTATCACTTACGTCTTTGAATCAGGGGTGTCGGTTCAACCTTATCGGACACATACGGGACTTAAATCTGACCGGAAATTTATCGACATAAATTTTTCAATTAGACGTGTCTCATCTATGGTACATGACCGACTCAAAACGCGATGGAGGAAGTTTTCACAGAATCGGGTACACAGAAGAAAAAAAAAGATGTACATAAGGGTGAATAATTAGCAAAACATTTGGATTATATCAAGCAACCACAATAATAATGTTTCACTTTAAAATGATAACGGTCGAAGTAACAAAGCAAGATGAAATAATGAAAATTAATGCTATTTCTTTAAAAAGGGTAAATGTTTCAAACATGAATGAAAAAAAATCCCAAATTAATATTAGGCACCAATCAACAACATCCTTAATCACTGACTAAAAAAGTCAGTTTCAGTAATATCTAAATCATTGCCTTAATTAAATTATTTTATCAAATTTAAAATGCATCTAAATCTAAATAGGAAATGGAAATACTATCGGACTTTACCTTCAACGGAAACGCCACAAGGAGGCTCGTCCAAACAAGATATAAAGTTCAACATTCGGTTGCATCGATACATGTCATATCGGAGACTTAACACTTGTCTATCACTCCACTCAGAATATGGTTTTTCTAATCTTCCGGTTTCTAGAAAAATTTGAGCTTACAAAGTCATTCCTTAAACCTTTGAACAAACATGGGACTAGTCGAGTTTGAAATTATCACAAAAACTTTGAGGGGGCTATATATGTCCCAACTCGTTCACGGTAACTTTCAAATTCTCAAAACGATTTAGAAGGCTACTTTGATCACAAATTCCTCCCAAATCGATCGCAACCACAATATCATGTCTAAATAAACTTTGGGGGTTACCCACTAGCTTCAAAAGAATTCAAAACATTCACGTTATAACAAAAAGAAAACTCGCACCACTTCAAAGAGAAGTACGACACTAATATCTTCCCAAAAGCGGTAGCATCCTAAATATTCACAATAAACTAAAATATTATTAAAAAATAATTTATTTATATTATTTTTTATATAATATTAATTATATAAAAAAATTGTAATAAAAAGGAATTTTAGACTTTATATCCGTCGATTTGTTTTTATTTTACACATTTTAAAACTT
Source organism: Limnanthes douglasii subsp. nivea (assembly GCA_036936605.1). Taxonomy (NCBI): domain Eukaryota; kingdom Viridiplantae; phylum Streptophyta; class Magnoliopsida; order Brassicales; family Limnanthaceae; genus Limnanthes; species Limnanthes douglasii. The sequence goes on from JAUPFV010000004.1 coordinate 60,229,803, forward strand.
TAAATTTAACCAAAACAATTATGTCAATTTCTTTAACTTAAAAGTATATGAGGATCAAAATTGAATCACTAATTTGATCATAAATTAATGTTGATTATAGTATTTTCGATTGTTGTTTAATTTGAATTTTTAATTTTTACTTTTTTTATTTAAATTTTTTAATTTTACAAATTTAAAATTGTTCCTATAAACTTTAATCAAAATTGAGTTATATTAATCTATATAGATTCTAAATTAGACCAAAATCTATAGGTTAGTCGAGGTTTTCAATTGAACTTTGATGGTAGGGCATAATTTGCATACTATCGTAAAATATAAAACATATATTTGGGTTTGGAAAATATTAGTTGTTTTAATTTGAAAAAAAAACTGAAATTGCAAATTAATATATATATATATATATATATATATATATATATATATATATATATATATATAACTACATTATTATCCTCAAAAATACATAAAATTATATTTTATTTATAAAATTATATAAAATTGTAAAGTTCGTTTATTACGTGTAAAACTATTTAAAACATAATATATAATAAATTTGAGTATACAACCAACTAAAAAAACATAATGTATAATGAATTTCAGAAATACAATGTATAATAAGCCTAAAAAATATTATATGGATTAAACTCGCAAACTAAATAGATGATGAACTTGAGTATAATTTGAAAGAGATTTAAATCATTAAATCTCGTTAGTCTCTAGTTTAGACATCTTCTACTTGTCTCATTGAGTATTTTTTTTCTTTTCTTTTCTCTGTCTTGTCATCATAACAATAGATTTTCAATCTCGATAATAATAAAAACTATAGGATTAGACATCAAATGTCAGATTTACTTTAGCTTAGTGATCGAATGAATGATTCATTGAAGATTTATATGAGTGCATCTAGGTTTATAATTTAAATGTACTTACACTTATACCCCTAAGTTCCATTCTATGATCAAGGAACATAATCTCATTGATTGTTTTCTCTCAAATTAGTCTCTGAACTTTATGTTTAGTTTTAATTATCAACATTCAGGTTCAATCATTCAAAAAATCGAATTTGACCCGACATCTACACAATTATTCTCATGATTACTTTTCATCTATATAATTCCTCATTATTCTATTTTATATGATTACCTATTAATTGGAGTGTTTATCAACAATAACTAAATACATCATTAAACATGTGATGATTAATAATTTTCAACAATCTCTCACTTGAATCATTATATACTACCAAATGATGCACTTACTTAATGAAATTCATGTAATCTAATTTTACACGTTAACTGAACAATCTCGTATATGATGGTGAACGGTAAAAAACTAAATACATATTTAATGTTATGTGAGAAAATGGATGCAACAATAATCAAACTATAGTTATCAATCAACTACTTGAATATATTATTTTATGTAACATAAGAATAATTTTAAAATTAGTCGTATATATTTATTCTTAACTGGTCGTACTTAAGTGAAAGATAATTATATATATAATCAATCTTAAGAGTATAATGCCAAATATATCTCAGGCACTATTACAAAAATCTCACTGAAATCAATGATCCTCTAAACAAACAACACCCACTCTAATGGTGTGTTCGTGAAAAACTATAGGAATAATTTCTTGTGGATGGAAAGGAAAAGAGAAAATTCGTTTAATATTTTTTTTTTGCGTAGACCCATGTGAGTCTATTATTTTAGAATTGAGTCTTGTTGTGTGTTGTGATGACCTTTTGTATTCTATGTCAGCCACAAATTTTTTATTCAAGGAAGTTGATAACTTCTTATACTATGATTTGCACCAATGGATATATCTCTACCCATTTTGAGAAGTAGTATGCTGCTACTAGCAAAACTTTATATCATTCTGATATGTTTGGAAGGTGGCCTAAAACGTCAAAGCCTCATATATCAAAATGAATTACCTCTTATATTATTTCCAGTAAAATAATCGACACTTGTATTGAATTTGAGGAATGTTGGCAAGTGTCACACTGCTTGACTTTATATTTTGCATCCTCCGTTTTTGTAGGCCAGCGGGTTCCTTAGAGAAAAATTATTCTATGCAAAACTTGTAATTATAATGGTTAATATTTTATCCATCGTAGATCAATTATAAAAAATACTGGAAGATCCACAATCTGAATTATCTTTGGGGAGATCAGTTTGGGATCCTTCTTTTGACTATATCAAAAAACATCCAAATTATATTTATTAATTTGAAAGGTTTATGATTTCATTCAATACTACTTTTTTAATTATCGTATATTTGATTTTTATTTTTTGTTAAGGGGGATGTGGACTCTCTAAAGTGGTAATGAATACTTTTGAAATTATTCCGGACTTTATGAGGGGTATTAGGATTGCATAAGGTATTGAACAGTGTATTTGATAATAATCGCATACTTATCCATCATTGCTTTTGATAATCATCCCAAACTTACCCATCCTTCTCTTAAGGGTGTCGATACTCTTTTAAGATGCTAAAGATTACTTTTGAAAATCATCCTAAACTTACTCCTTGTTTTTTTAAAGGTGTTGAGACTTTCTAAGGTGTTGCAAACTACTTTTGATAATCATCCCACATTTACCCATTTTTTCTGTTTTTGATTTGATATTTCTTGAACTCTTGGAAATTACTTTTGTAATCATTATCTTTCTTATTTTAATAAATACTTGATGTTAATGGCAATTTTTTTATTAATGTTAGATGTCTCATTAAAACCTTAATCGTTCCATTAAATAAAGAAATTTCACATCCCAAATAAAATTTGAATAACAATTAACATAGTTAGTCAAAACTTAAGGATAATGGTAGAGAATTAGATGTTATATGCTCCATGAGTGTTGAAGTTGATTTCCTTCTTCAGCTAGCAATTTGTATGTTCTCGGATTTAATATGGACTCTATTGTGTATGGTCCTTCTCATTTTGGGCCATTTTTTCAAGACTCTTGTTTTTTATGAAGGAATACTATCTTTAGTACTTTGTCCCATATTTCAAAACTTCTCAATCCAACCATCATTGCTAAAGAAATATTTTTAATTTTTAAGTACATAGTTTCAACATTTCATAAATATTTACTTGCATAGTATAATAGTTTAGACTCTTTCACTCTTTATTCCTTTATTAAAATTGGTAGTAACAACATAGTCTGAGACATCAAGGTATGAAAACAATGATTCATTTGACTTGGGACTTGGGGCTTGGGGAATCATAACCGTAAAGTATCTGAAAAAAAGAATGCTACCCAAAGCAAAAAGGAGACACAAAGGGTGAAAATAAAAACGACAATAAAATTTGGACTTCAAACATATGTACAAGAGAGGTTTAACAAAGCCTCTAATTTGGTGCCTATGAGCATATCAGGAAACATTTATAATGGAAAAATTATATTTGGGAGAAGGCAACGCACATTGTGGATATAAGGAATTATACAAAAGAATATTGTAATTAGTAATACTACTAGAAATGATAATCGAGAAAATCTCATTCGATAGATACGGATTATATATTATGGGACCATGGTCGATGGCTCAAAGATGAAGAACGTTCATATTAGTTTTCGTAAATTACTTCTCAAAATGGGTAGAAGCACAGCCAGTGCAGAACATCATGGAAACATAGGTAATAAGTTTTTTAAAAGTGAATATATTTTAGAGATACAAAATTCAAAGAGTTATCACTACAATCAATGTGACTCAGTTCCAAAATGATAACATTATATAATTTTACGTAAAGAAATATAAAAATTATAAAAGGTATCAAGAAAATATTAGAATGCATCCTCAAGCTAATAGTCAAGTTGAAATTATCAATATGAAAATTATAAAGGGTATCAAGAAAATATTAAAATGAAAAGTTGGAACTTTGTTGCAATACCTATAATAAATTTTATGGTCATACCCAACCATACCAAAAACTGTCATCGAAAAAACACTATTTACCATGGTGTATGGAATGGAGGCAGTATTGCTACAGAGATATGCATGAAATCCTACAAGATATTCGTATATAATAAAGTAAATAATGATGAATACCAAAGACTAACAGTATTCCTAATTGAACACAGAAGGGGCAAAGTGCATCTTTGATCAAATCATTACAATGCACAAATAAAAAAATACGTATAGTTCTAGAGTTTGATTCAGAAGTTTTGAATCATTATATAGGATGGTAAGAATAATGTTTTAACACACAAAGGAAATAAATTATGCTAAGTTGGGTCCAAATTGAGAATGACCATTTACAGCCAAAGTCAATCTAAATGTAGGAACTTAAACATTGATAAATGAATAGGGAAACCAAGTTAGGCACCCTTGGAACATAAAGCATCTACTTATGCAATAAAAAAGAAAAATCAATCTAATTTCAAATCCTAAATTCAAATGTTGATTAGCAAAGTTCAAAAGATATATATGGATATGAAGCAACCTCTGAATGGCTAGTGCAATAATATCAGTCACGACCTCAATAGCTTGACTCAAATAGAAATAAAGAGATGGTGAAGCAGAGGCTTCACTTGAAACGATACTCGAAAAAAAAAGGACCATTTGGATCGAGAGTCATGCTACAAGCAGTAGTAAACATCAACGATAGAACTCCATTGGACATTTGAAAGAATCATCAACAATAGTACGAGAAAGATCTGTTAATATTGTCAAAGTGCTATGATGGAGGAAAACAATATATCCTTCTATAATAACCTATTGGTTACTGATTTTGGCATTTGAGGGTTTCACCAGTTGTGTAGGCTCAACTCTAACATGTTCAATTTCTTCAAAAACCTTTTTAGTGGTCCTATTATCAGCTTCTCTTGAAACTGTAGTGACCATCATGTGAACAAAAATGAATCTTAAACCTGCATATAAAGAACCAATAGCCTGAGAACAAGAATAGAAAAGGACATCACGGTCTCGACTAAGGGATAACCTAGTCTCCGAAAGGACCTAAAGTGTCAAATTTAGGCTTTAGCAAAGCTGCAATTATGAATTTAAATCCTCATCAAAAGCATGAACTTCTTATGTTGAAGTTCAATCAGATATAATATCAGCTTGGTCATAACCGGAGACATAAGTCACATTATTAAAGTGTTTGAGTCAACAAGATCATCCGATAATGCCATAAATTTAGTTATAAAAAATATTAAGAGAAAAAGAAGAAAGAACATAATCTTTAACAGCCCTATCATCTACTAAAAAAATTGGAACAGGATTCAATGGAATAACAGAAGTATGTATAGAAAACATAGATGTACCCTGTGGTTTGGTTGTATAATTTATAGGTACACAACTTCAATTTCAAAACTTAACTCATTTTCAATTATTAGAAAAACTAGGTAAGGATTACCTTGATCATATGAAGGTTTTTGTCTTTTAAGAGTTGCGCATTCCTCCTCATTCCTCTTCATCATCAGAATCGTCTAGATCAGCATTTGTATAAATAAGGCATATATTATCTAAAACAACAGTTTTGGAAATAAATAGTCCCCAATACTTACATTAGAAGAACCAACGAGCACTTTTTTCAAACTCGAGCACTTTTTTCAAATTCTTGACTTTTGTGTAGCTGCAGAGTTCCATGAGCGAAAAATACTTCCCTAATTCGTGTTTCTTGGAAAAATCCTTCACTACAACCTTCGGTTTTAAATAATGCTTAGCCTCATCATTAACTAAGAAAAATGAAATTTGGAAAGTAAGAACTTACGTGTGAAATTCCAAGTTCAATTAAATAAACCTTTAGTATTCTCAATCTTGGTTACCCACCTACTACTAACAGATATGAGACTTTCATTCCAATCCGTGATAGAATTAGGAGGTGAGTAAAAATATTTACAAAGGTCTACATTATAACGCAAAATAAATGGCTACTATTTTTGTCTTGAAATTTGAAAAACTTCAAGAATATGTTCACCATAAAACATGTGAAACAAAATCTTGATAAAGTTATAAACAAAACTAACAAAAACCAACATTGACGAACCAATTGGCACGGACATATATGACTAGTTTGGATAACCTAACAATATTAATATCCAAAGGAAAAGGGAGTGAACAATCAATAATGTAGTTTAAAAAAAACTTCACCGTCACTAACCTGATATGGATTCTTTATAAAATATAGTTTTTATGCTTCGGTCAAACGATTATTTTCAACTTCAACCTCAATTCGGTGACCATCAAATTTACCACTACCACTAGCTTCGGGTATTGACAGACTAAAACGTTCACAGTTAGGAGGGATAACATGAAGAATGTTATGCAAAGGATTATCGATTCTTAAAGTTTTTTTCTTGTTAGAAGTGATTGACTTTTTAGGCGTTTCTCTCTCTTGACAAAAATGATAAGGTTGAATATTGTAACTATTAATTATCATATTTTTTATTTGTTCCATAATATTTATATAGAAAACCAAGAGTTCGCTACAACGGAAATAACAAACTAACTGAAATTTGGAAAGATAAAGATTCTACGAGAAACATAATAAAAGAAATGAAATATCACAGAAAAGTAAATCGAAAAAAGAAACATAATATATATACTCAAATATATAATTTAAATACAGTCATACATATTTTATATTCAATACTTAAATTAATCTTTGGAATAAACGATCAAAATCTTATAAATAATTGAGGGTCATGATCGTGGGAGGCAAAAAACATACATGCGCGGAGTTAAAGTGATAACTTTAACACGTTTAAACACTTTGACACCTACCTAAATTTATAAAAAAATAATTCAAGCAGGCTTTCGAACTTCAAAAATCTCACCACTTGAAAATAAAATATAATGCAAGTATCATACTTACACAACGTACCTATCTCAATCCATATTTTCCCGAGTTAGCATTGTCAGCATCAACTAACCGAATAATGAAAGAGAAAAATATCTCTACATTTGTAGCCCTTAAAATCAGTGTTCCACAAGGACTTTGGGGCTACCAAAGAAACATTTATTTGAAAAAATCAAAGCTGAAGAAATAAAGTAAGTTCCTCAAATACATTTGCAACAGGCTCGGTCTAAACCAAAATTCATCCAACAAAATGACTTGTAGCGAAAGCAATACTGCCGAAGCATATTATAGTCTTTACTTCATTCTTCACAAAGATCTAAGAGGATTATTCGACCACGATCAACAAAAAGGTGAAGCATTCCACATAAACTATAAATCTGAAGATCAACCCTCATCCAAACAAGCAAGACCAGAAAGAGTCTTCGGCAGACAAGTGATCACGCTTCAACCCAGATAATAGAAGTTTTGCAAAAACCCCATGTACTTCGATAAATACAAACATCTTTTCAGAAAATTACAAAACTACTTTACACAGAATAGATGCAGTCCTTCTTTGTTACTCGTGCAAATACTAAGAAAACTACTGATAAGGGTTTAAATAGTCTGGTCCAAACACATTGGTACATTAGCAATCCAAGTACGCAAATATCCAAGACACTTAATCAAACATATAATTAATTGCAAATCAAAGCAATTAGAGCAAAATAAGACATTATTTCCCTAATGTATAAAAGATATATATTGTAACCCTAAAGATATATATGGTAACCCTAAACGCACAAATACAAGTCTAACAACTATTAATAAAATAACAAATTATTATTCAATTATTCTTATTTCCACATTATCTTACTATTATCCAAACACTTATATTTCATTACAAAACTAGACTAAACCTAAATATATAAAGATAAATTTAAAACTAAAAACACGACTATATATATATATATATATATATATATATATATATATATATATATATATATATATATATAATAATTTTTCAAAAGTGAAAATTTTTAAATTTAATAAAATAGTTTATAGCTCTAATAAATTCATAATGGTGGTTTAATTTTTAATTATCAATTTAATAATTTTAAGATAATTTTTTAATTTATATTTATTTTTGTTCAATTTTACAAAATAATATGAAACAGCCAGCTCTTATATTACTTATGACTTACTTTTATGATTGTTTATAACGATATCATAAAAAAGAAAAAGGATAACTCATAATTAGACAACATTTATCAATTCTGAAAGTGTCTATGATTTCAAGTATTAAAAAATTTAAAAATAAAATAAAATTATCACATGTAAAGAAAACATTGTTGGAATAGAACTTAACCTATCTATATATAGATGGAATAAAAATTGAGATGGTAATGTTGGTCCGAGTCATTTCGAACCGACCCAATGTGATTTGATATGGTCTAGTTTTGTCCTGTATGAACTTATAATGGACCAAATACGCAAATAAAAACTAAGGTTTGTATACAAGTCAGGTCGTGTATGGATTTTTGGTTTGTCTAACCCGACTCGGCCGAAAATATAAACTACATATATAAAATAAAAAATATAAATAATAACAACAATGATATAGAAACAAATTACTAATTATTATAAAAAAAATCTAATAATATATAAATTTCGTTCTTTTTATAATTACTAATTAGATTATGGTATTAAATATTGTTTTCAATAGCATATTTACTAATTATATTCTCTCACTTGCTTGATTATTTGTTTTCTCGCTTGATCATGGAAGAAGGACAATGATCCTCTCCAACTTGTAGATCTACTGATCTCAGCATTAACTTCCCACCATTGCAGAAAACTCGTACGGATCTTCCTAAGATCAGAAACAATCGAATATATGATCCTGTCACAAGTAAGAACTCTGAATCAGTTATAAAGAGCTATGCTGATTTGTTCAAACCCAAAATTTCTAAGATATTCCATGATAATGTCAAAAGAAATTTCGATAAATATTACCATGTTCAGTCTTTTCAAGCTGAAGATAGAGAAAGATTAAAGTCTAATTCAAAACACACTCTGGTGGGCAAGTTTGCTATAGGCAGACCAAATTACAACTTAATTAAGAAATTATTTGATGGATTCAGATTCAGAGGAGAGTTCAATATCAACAACTACGACTACGAGCACATATTCATTGAATTCAATATGGTGGAAGACTTAAAGAAGCTATGGCGCGGGAATGTATGGATCATATGGAATAAAACTATGCGTATCTTTAAGTGGGGTCCTTATTTCAATCCCAAATATGAGAATATTATCACTCCGGTGTATATAAATCTTCCTAACCTTCTAGAATTTATGTTCAATGAAGAAACAATTCTGGAGGTTTATAAGAGTTTGGGTACTTCCCTAAATATATGAGTTCCTATGAAAAATCGAGCTAAGTTTAAATTTTGCAGAATATGGGTGGAAGTTGATGTTTCCATGTCTATGCCAAATAAAACATGGATAACATTTGGCAAAGAAGGGTTTTGGCAGAGATTAGAGTATAGCAATTACCCAGATTATTATAAGAAATGCTATCACATTGGGACTCTGAAAATACTTGTAATAAATTCTACAAATCCAACTCTCTTGATGGTCCTATGGTCGTGAATGAATTCAAGAATACTGAGGAAGTCAACACAGCCAATCTGATCGCTCCTGCTTAAAAAATTAAATCAATTGTGGTTAATATGGACTCTGACAAGGAAAAGAAAATGATTAGTGGGAATGAAACTACAGAATATAATTGAAAACATCTGGAGAATGTTGAAAGTTTGAAGGTACCTACATTACCTTTGGGTGTTAAAAGCTCTATAATTATTGAAGCTTTGCATATGATTGATCTGGATCTTAATTACACCAATGCTGGTTTTCAGGATACAGTTAATGAAGTCTCATCTCCTACTATGGAAACAACAGGAAGTTTTCCTCCTTCTCCTGGCAAAAACAGTAAAGATGTTAAGAAAAAAGACCATAGAAAATTGAAGAAACTAAAAGTTGAAAACTCAATGAGTCTGATCAATCATAAACTAATGCAACGCAAAAGTGTTTCTAAACATCCCAAATCATCCAAATGACCATTTAAATACTTAATTGGAATGCTCGTGGTTTGGGGAATAAAGAAACGTTATAAAGGATCAAATCTTTAAAAAGATCTGTGAAACCAGATTTTCTACTCTTCAGGAGCCTATGATCAGTAATACTAAGATTGACTCTATTTTAAGGAAGCTGGGTTTCCATGGTTACACTCACAACATCAACAATAAAGTTTGGGTTATGTAGAATGATGACTATAAAGTGGATATTATCTTTGATGATGACCAGTTTATTCATCTCAACATAAAGCATAAAGATATGACTAAAGTGTTCAAGGTTTCTGTGATCTATGCTAAGTGTACTAAAAGCTTGAGAAGTATCATTGAGGACAAGTTGAGAGTTATGTAGGATGGCTCTATGGAATGGATTGTACTAGGGGATTTCAACACAATAGCTATGTTACGAGAATAACAAGTTCTACCAAAGTAAACTCTTAAGTTTTTAGCCAGAAAAGAGATGAGGCAAAAAAAGGTCGTCCTATTCATCGATAGGTTCTTCATATTTATAATGTTGTGAGTTAGTGGGCAGTTACACTCGTTTACACTTAATGCACCACTAACTCACTAATATCACGTCTCCTATAACTTCGGAACAACTACTTGAAACGGTTTGACTTAGGACTCATAACGTTTGTTATACAATAAATAAAGAAACGCTTCATCTTGATTACATGTCAACCCGAGTTGGCCCACTCCTTGAGCGCGATGAGGTATGTGCTGCCTGCATGTTCTCAAGATCTCCCAACCACGTGGTCGATCAATCATCTTCGAGCTCACTCTCCTCTTGGCTTTAAGGTCGATTAGTTTATGTGTGAGCTCATATCTTGTTTGTTCATCGCCTCCTTAGTCTGGTCGATCAAATCGTTTCTTAGAGTCTCGTCGAACTTGTTCTCCACTTCTCTTTGAGGTCGACAGTAACGTTGAGCTCGTCCTCTGTTTCCTTGTTTCTTTATTATCTTAGCCCAAGCTCGTAGTCCGCCTTTCCTGCTCGTGCTTGTACTCACTCAGGGGAATCCCTCTTATCAGGGCTCCCCCTAATTTATAGGTTTATTAGTTTTTAGAAAAAGATTGGTAAACCTGTAAAATAAAAATTACCATTAAATTAAAATCCATAAGTAGTTGCGTGGTTATTCAAAACGTCTTTTGGCTTCATTTTTTTACGCGTGTCGCTGATGTAACTGTGACGGTTCTGACACCACCGTATATGGGATACAGCGTCTGGCACTTCAGTTTTTTGTACAACTTTCAATTGTTTGGTGATGTCACACCCTTATACCGTAAGAGTTTTTATGTCTTCAACTTCTTGCGTGTTTACTTACTTGAAAGAGAAATAGAAATTCTTTCGAACATTTCGTGTCATTCTTGTTGGAGAAGAAGATATCAATTGCAATCTAAAAACTCTCTGTCGCATTTTACATCACCAACTAGGTACGTGATTCCTTAACACATATAATCTGTGAGTAGGTTATTCCCAAATGTGCATACTTTCCCTGCGTCGAATGGATTTCCCTTGCCTGCTATAAACATGCTGATTCATATCCTTACCTCATTACAGTCTCAATAGAAGCTATGATACCAAAAAGGGCGACGAAGACGAAAGCATACAAAATTGTGGAACCTGTATTTGAAGAGGCCAATGTTTTAGAGAACTATTTCTCGTAGATAGCCCCCAAATACATCTACTTAGATGAGACTGGAGTTACCATTCTTAGGAATAGATGTTGGATTCTTGAGGATGTGATTATAAGAGCACCCGCTATAGGCGAGCATCCCTACCAGGCCCAATAGACAAAGACGTGTCTCTTCACTACTTTGTTCGATTGGAGGTTAAAGCTGCCACTTCCCGAACTGATTCGCGATTACTTTAATGTGCTAGGAATTTTCCCTACTCAACTTTATGTAAACGGGTGGAGGTTATTACTTAGTGTAGTGGTGAGCTCGCGCCTGCTAAGAACTGACGTGTGTTTAGCAGACCTGTTAATGGCCATTGACGTTACCAAAATGGCCAAAGCCCCATTCTTTTGTACCCACTTTAAAGAGATAAAGAAGATTGTCGAGCTCCCCTCCTCTGATAGGAATTAGAAAAAATTCCTTCTTTTTTGTATCTGGCAATTGGGAGCATAAAACACCAACTTTGAATCTTCAATTAGAAAGGAGATGGAAAGTAAAGTGTAAGCCTTAATAGAATTAGTTTAAATACAGAATTAGCGGTCGAAACCTATAAATTAGTAACCGATAAATCTTTGTTTGTGCAGGTGAGGCAGCTAGTCAGAGCTGGTGGAAGGAGGGGAAGCTAAAGGTTACGTAAACCCTTTAATTCGAAGAGAATTTGGCCTGCGAGGCGTGGCAGCAAGATCCCAAGCAGCTATTTACGCGCTACAATTATCTAAAGTCAGGCTTGTGGTCTGTTCAAGATTTGGAGATCACACCAGACGGTAAAGTTACAATGGCAGATGGGTCAGAAGCCACAATGGATCGCATCAGGGCGCTAATGGAGACTAGATACCAGGAGAATATCAACACCGGGGTTTGGCCTACAGTACCGCATATTAACCGACAGGGTGCTGAGGCAGGGGATTCATCATCTGCTCCTGTCCAACCGTGTGGATAAGGAGATGACATAGTGAGAAAAAAGAGGGAGGAAGTCGAGCATATTAAAAAGTACGCCCCCAGTGTACCAGTAGTTGCTCAGACTAGCAAAGTGCGAGTAGAGCGAGAAGATGAGGAGGACACTAACTCAGGCTCGTTGGTTAAACCTTGGAGTAAGAAACAAAAGGTGATTTGAGACGTTGTTCCTCTCACTGTAAGGAAGTTACAGCTGAGAGATGATGAAAGTAATAGCACAGGAGCTACTTCTGGTGAAAACATTTGTCCCCCAACTCATCCTTCACTGAAACAAGGCGAGGGGAAGAATCCAAGTGTTGTGGAGGAGGTGATTGATTTGGTGGAAGATAATGAGGAGAAAAAAGATAAGCCTCAAAATAAAAAGGTTATTCCACCAGAGCATGCTGAAAAAGATACAACGTTGACTGTATACTGCCAATATCCCTCTTATGACAACGACGGCTGGAGAGGGTACTATGCCGCCAATGGTGGGGATAACGGAGAAAGCTAAAGGTGAGGATAAAGGTGCTAGGACTAGTCAATAGAGGGTGTTAGTGGAAGAGTTGTTGCCCAAGAAAATTATTATTCCACGCCCCTCAATATTTTTGTTTGAGCAACTCTGTCGAATTCCTGACTTATCATATTATGATAAGATGTCAGTTCCTGAGATCTTACAACGAAAAGTTGAGCTGGAAATTGAGGTAAGCATTTCTCTTTCTAGCTGCGTTTAATTAAAAGGTGGTAATATAATTCTAACTTTCTGGTTGTACACAAATTCATCATAACTCGGTCGTACTGGGCTACCGGAACATGTCTCCTGTTGATTTGAATACTATAGAGAAGTGGAGAGCAGAAGCCATGGTTTTTGGATCAGCCAAAGAGAGTGTTGTAGAGGTTATTCACTTGAGGCATGCGTACACTTCAGCCAAGTCGACTAAACATGAGGCGGTTGACGCAAAGGCCAAACTGGAGAATACAATGGGAACCTTAAAAGACGCTTTGAAATGCAGCGACGAGAGGTGGAAAACCGCATCCGATAATCAAAAGATGGTACTAAAACAAAATGAGAACTTGCTGAAAAATAATGATGAGTTGTATGTTCAGAGCTCGAACCTGATGGATAGGAATTTGATTCAATCGAAAAGGATGGAAGAGCAGGCTGAGCGAATAGCCACTTTAACTGCTGATGTTACTAAGTTAACTGCCCAAGTGGAGGCGGGGTGTGCAGATCTTGAGCGAGAAAGACATCAGTGGAAAAGGGACTTGGAAGCAGCTGTGGCGGAAAGGGAGACACAGATGTTCACTGTTGCCATAGAAATGATAGCCAAAGAGAATGGGAAAGCCATAGATGACCTGATGGCTCTGAATCCTGGGCTGAACTTAGAATCTTTAGCGTCTCTCATTCAGGGCTCTGTACCACCTCAAAATATTGGCTTGCAACCTGTGCCAAATATTGAAGTCGGTATCACTGGTGTAACTGACACTACTCCATCAAAGCAGACCAAGCAGCCCCCTTCCCCAAGTGCCAAGTTGTGATATTATTTGTTCTCTTTGTTCTTTTTATTCTCTTTTTGTGTGTTATGTGTATGAAGATGTTGTGTTTTGCCGACATATTTTTAGTACATGTTGAACTTATTTTTTGGCTTCTTCTCCGCTAGTGTGTTTACTGTCACGAATATTTATGGAGAAAACGTGGAGTATGTGCTTGTTTTATTTGGTGGAGATCCTTACAATACCGAGTTCAGTAAGGCTCATTGCTTAGCTTAGACAATAATTGTCATAATAGCTTGTTTGCGACGAGGTCATGTAAACCCTATTGTGTAGTCTATTTTAGACTTGGTCTTTAACCAGTTCGCGGATATATCCAATACAAATTACAGACACGGTATGGCTATTACATAGCCCGTAGGCGTGGCCAATTAGCCCGTTCGTGTTTATAGATACTTAGTCTGGACTCAATATGCTCCATTACGTAGCCATGAATGGAATGGTCATTAGCTCTTTCGCTAATTGTAAGGATAAAACGTGCAACAAACACAAAGTGGCGAAAGCATAAATGATATTGACGAAATAAAATGTTGTCTTAAGATGCCTCATTAAAAAACCTTCTCGTAACATTAGGAAAGAAAAAGAGCGCATCAGTATAATCTAAGTATTTTGGCGATACAATTTTAGGTGATTGACATTCCAAGGGTGTTTGAGTGCTCGACCACTTTGATCTGCCAATCTGTACGCGCCATGATGCCTTGTGGAAATAATCATGTATGGGCCTTCCCAATTTGGTCCCAGTTTGCCACATGTTCCACTGCTGGAGCCTTGAAATACCTTCTTTAAGACTAAGTCTCCCTCCTTAAAAGAGTGTGACTTTAATCGAGATTTGAAGCGTCCCCTCATCAAGATTTTGTATTGCTCTGCTCGTACTCTTTCTTGGTCTTGTCGCTCATCGAGAAGTTCCAAGCCGGTTGATCTGGAAATTAGGTTTGTCTCTTCTTTATAGTGCTCGATTTTGTGGCTTGGTACTATGATCTTTGTTGGAATGACCGCTTTTGCGCCATATACCAAAGCGAAGGGTGTATCTCATGTTGTTGAGCGCGGGGTGGTTTGATATGCCCATAATACCTCAGTCAACTTATCTGGCCACTTGCGTTTGGCGCCTTCCAATTTTTTCTTAAGTCCTTCGAGCAGCGTCCTGTTAGTCACCTCGACCTCGCCATTTTTCTAGGGATAATAAGGAGTGGAAAAGTGCTAGAAATCTCATATCGTTTGTAGAAGTTGGTGAGTATTGAATTTTAGAATTGGGGGCCGTTATCTGTTATTAAAATCTGTGGAACTCCATATCTAGTTAGAATTTGATTATGGACGAAGTCACATATCTCCTATGCGCGTGATCGGAATAGAGCTTTGGCCTCGACCCATTTGGAGAAATAATCTACCGTAACGATAAGGAACGGCCTCTTTCCCGTGGCCATTGGCAAATGACCTACTAAATCTATCCCCCACTTATCGAAAGGACATGGGACATGAACATTCTGCATAGGTTCGCTGGTTCTATGCTTTGTGTTTGCATACTCCTGGCATTTATGAAATTGTTGTACAAGACTTTCCGCATCAACTACGAGATCGGGCCAATAATACTCTGCCAGGAGGAACCGACGAATTAGTGTTTGGTGACCATAATGAGCGTCTGCCTCCCTGAATGCAGATTAGTTAATATCGAATTAGCTTCCGTGCGATCAAGACATCGGAGAAATAGCCGAGTCGAACTCATCCTGTATAGGATGTTTTCGAGAACACAAAACTTGGCTTCTTTGATCTGCAATACTCGGGCCTTATTTTTATATACTTGCAATTTTTTAGAGTTCAAGTATTGGAGGTATGGAATTATCCAATCGATATCACTTGCGATTGAGTTGATGGTTGTTGTCGTTGGTGTGAGTTCGGTCATGGGGAGCTACTGGAGTAAAACTGCGAGATGCTCTCTCAAAGTTGCAGTCTTGGCTAAAATATCGGTTGTTGAGTTGTCCTTTCGTGGGATCTGCTCATATAAAATGCAGGTGAACTTGGATTCGTAAACCTTGAGTATGACAAGGTTCTCTTTAATGTCTTCCTGTCTGGCATCGTATATACCCATTTCCTGGTTAACCACTAACTGAGAATCAGACTTGATCCAAATTCTTTGGGCTCCACATATCAAGGCCAGTTTCATGCCATAGAGAGCAGCTTCGTCTTCTGCCACGTTATGTGTTACTGGGAAATTAAAACGAACCGTATGTTTGATTTCCTCACCATTTGGGGATCGCAATACAAGTCCTGCTCCTTCGCCCGACGTAGAAGACGCGCTATTAACTTCAACGGTCCATTGGTCTGACCTAGTCACTCCTTGGTCATCTGTGTCAATCTGTTGATGCATGGAGGAGGTGAATTTGACAAGGAAATCGGCAATTGCCTACCCTTTAATAGCTAAGTGTGGCTCAAAATGAATGTCATACTCGCCGAGCTCGATACTCCATTTGATGAGTCTGTCGGAAATATCTGGCTTCTGTAGTACCGTTCGCAAGGGAAAGGTTATCCGCACTGTAATTATATGCCTTTGGAAATATGATCGTATTCGCCGAGCTGCAATAACTAACTTAAAGCAAGCTTTTTGAGATTCAAGTACCTTGTTTACGCATCTATTAGTGTTTTGCTAATGTAATATATTGGGCGATGTACCCCGTTCTGGTCACGTACTAAAGCCGAACTTACGGAAAATATTGATACCGCCAGGTAGAGGAACAGTGGTTCCTCAGCCATAGGTGCAGACAAAATTTCTGGGCAGGTGAGATATTGTTTGAGCTCGGTGAAAGCTTTGTTACACTATTCTGTTCTGGCGAACTTCTTAGCACCCCGTAAAACTTCAAAAAAATGATGACTTTTGTCCAACGCGTGGGAGATGAACCTAAATAGGGCTACTAGCCTTCTCGTGAGACATTGTACTTCCTTGATATTATTTGGTGGTTCCATTTGCAGAATTACATTTAGCTGGATAGGGTTGGCTTCAATAACTTGTAGACTTACCACATAACCCAAAATCATTTCCCTTGGCTACACCAAAAGAGAACTTATCCGAGTTGAGCTTGAGGTTGAATTGTCGTAACAAATCGAAAACAATCTGTAATGTTTTCAAGTATTGCGCTTCGTTGTGAGTTTTAACAATCTTTTCGTCAATGTATGCTTCTAAATGATGTCCTGGATGGTCTTGAAATATGTGATTTATCAGCCACTGATACGTCGAACCCGCATTCTTTAAACCAAAAGGCATGACCATGTAGCAGTAGAGACCTCTTTCGGTTTGAAAGACTGTGTGCTCCTTGTCGGATAGGTGAAGGAGAATCTGGTTGTATCCGGAGTATGTGTCTATAAAAGATAATTACTCGCAGCCCGAAGCTGAATTGACTAACTGGTCGATGCGCGGTAATGGGAAAGATTCCTTGGGGCATGCCTGATTCAGGTCGGTGAAATCCACGCACATTCTCCATTTGCCACTCTTCTTTTTTTACCAGAAATGGGTTAGCTATCCAAACGACTTAATTTGGTAACCTCAGCTAATATAGCTGCCTACTTCGACTGAAAAAGATCTGCGCTTTTGACTTACTGGCTTGGCGCAAGGGTTGATGGCCAACTCGTGACTTATAATTGAAGGGCTTACCCCTGAGACATCAAATGCCTCCCAAGCGATAACATCTAAATTTTTTGCTAATAAAACGGTTAAACGTACCTTAAAGTCTAGAGATAACTCCTTCCTTAGTCGAAGCATTCGACCATTAGCTATAAGTGTATCCACTATTGTAGTACCCGTATCAGTCGAGTTTTTCGTTCTCGCGCGGGTCGTCCACTAGGTCCGGTGAGGTAAGATCCAGTGTTTCTGGTTCAAGGTCCCCTTTGTCGATTAATTTCTATCAGAGAAATTTGGATGGGTGTGACGCGATCGCGTAACATGTTCGCGTGATTCTCTGGCTGCCTCGTATTGTTCCCACCAAGCTGCCTACCGTATATTTTATACATTGTCGAAATGTGCACGACGTTGCCTCCATCCTATGCAGCCATGGTCTTCCGATTATAGTATGGTAAGGGCTTGGTGCATCGGAGATTATAAACAGTGTCTTTAATTCCTTTTTTGTGGCTCCATGGCCAGCTTTTACCAGTACCCCACCTCTCTAACACATTGTGAAGTTTTACCTTCGTGGCCGACAAACTTACGCTGAGTCGGCCGATATAGAGGTACATTTTGCATGCGGTCGAAACTGCTTTTGAATATAATGTTTGCAGAGCTCCCATCATCGACAAACACTCGAGTCACCATCACTCATCCGATGTCTAGGTGGATAGTTAAAGTGTCCTCATAAAACAGACTGACGCTTCTGAGATCGTCGTTATTGAACGTGAAATCGGCCACTGGATCCCTGTAATTGCGATAGAAGTTTGCGTCTATTTCATACACATCGAGCTTGTTTTTAGCCAGTTTGTTTGAAACTCCCCAATGGCTTGGTGTCGAGTTCCCTCCTGACATGGTGAGATGCCACTGTTATTTGTTAGCTTCCGTTTCTTCTCCATTTTTCGGTTTCTCATTGTTTGGAGAACGGATTTCCTCACGACGATCCGGATGAGACCGTTTGATATATTGTATCAGCTCCCCATTGTCAATCAGCCTTTGGATCTCTTCTCTGAGTTGCCAGCACTCATCTGTGGAGTGTCCGTGGTCATTATGATATGCGCAAAAGTATCGGTTAGATCGCTTAAAGCCTGGGGAGCTTATCATGCACGGAGCTTGGTACTTTGTATGTCCTCGCATTCGGTCATAAATCACGGAGATAGCTTCAGTTAATGGGGTGAAACGTCTACTTGGTTACTCAAGTTGTTGAGGTCGCCGATTGTAATCCCGCCTAGGCCACTCTTCAACCCTTTTCTGTTCTGATCCGCCTTCTTTGGAGTATGATCCACGTTGCTTCGGTGACCCACCTCTTCTGGCATCATCAACTCTAATAAAAGTATCTGTCTTGGCGAGAAAATCCCCCATGTTCTCGGTTGGGAACTTGATGAGGTATGCATAGAGATCACCCTTTCGGTCGAGCCCTCGCTTCAAAGATGCCACCGCCATGTTTTCGGCCAAATCTGGTAGAGCATTCATAGCATGAACAAATATCCTAACATAACTCTTAAGATACTCACCTCGTCGCTGGTAAAGGTCCATGATTGAATCTCGTTCTAGCTTAAGCTCCTTGTTACCAAAACCTTTTTCTGAACGCTTTCTACAGCCCGGTAAAGTCCTAGATGGATCCTTTTGGCAAGCTGTTGAACCAATCCATTGCATTTCCTTTGAGGGTCATGGAAATTGCTCGGCACAACATTGCGTAGTCGGGGTTGAATGCCATCATCATGTTTCGGAATTTCTCCAGATGCCTTTCTGGGTCTCCATTTCCATCATAAGCTTCCATCCTGAAAGGGTTGAACTTCCTTGGGAGCTGGGCTTCGAGAATATTCTCGGAGAACGGTGACTCTTTGAGTATGTAAGATGACAATCTTGGGTGAACCTGGTTGTAGTGGAGGTCTTTGTTTTCTCGAGCTCGTTTGGTAGGAATATGCTTTGCCTTATCTCGCGGACCTTTTTTGCGGTTCTTATCTCCACTCTCACCTTCGCCCTCCTGTTTGTCGTCCCGCTTGGATGATCGATCTGCTCTATTAACTTTGCTAGCCTCTGGGCCGGACGGTTGATGTACTCTGCTTGTTCCCTTGATCTTAGCGGTGAGAGATTGAATGACGTCATTCATTCCTGCCATAGTGGCGTGCATGTCCTGTTCCCTTGCATCTCGCTCGAATGTTATCTTCAACTGCTCATCCTGGAGATTCTGGATTCTCTGTTCTAGTTAGAGGACCACCGGGTCAGCGGCTGGGATGGCTTCAACAGATTCTTGGGCCATTGTCGCATCCGCGGGTTAATGTGATTGCACTTTTGTCCGGGGGATAACGGTGGGCAGGGTTGGAAGCTCATCTGGCATGACCGTCCCTAGGGGTGCCATGGGATTACCCCTTTGGGAAGCTACTGGGACGGGGTATAGATTGCCTTGCCCAGTTGGTGAATTCATCACTCTTCTTCCGTTTATTGTTGCTTCACTCATTTCCTGGTTGTCTCTCTCGATTCCTGACCTTGTGATTACTATCGTTGATGATTAGTTGTTTTCCTACATACGCCGCCAAATTTGTTATGGGAATAACAAGTTCTACCAAAATAAAATCTTAAGTTTTTATCCAGAAAAGAGATGAGGCAAAAAAGGATCGTCTTATTCATCGATAGGTTCTTCCAATATATAATGTCGTGAGTTAGTGGGAAGTTACACTCGTTTACACTTAATGCACCACTAACTCACTAATATCATTTCTCCTCTAATTTCAGCACAACTACTTGAAACGGTTTGACTTAGGACTCACAACGTTTGTTATACAATAAATAAAGAAACGCTTCATCTGGATTACATATCAACCAGAGTTGGACCACTCCTTGAGCGCGATGAGGTCTGTGATGGTTGCCCGTTCTCAAGCTCGTCCGACCACATGGTTGATAAATCATCTTCGAGATCTCTCTCATCTTGGCTTTAAGGCTAATTAGTTTATGTGCGAGCTCGTCCCTTAGTCTGGTTGATCAAATTGTTGCTTAAAGTATCATCGAGCTTGTTTTCCACTTCTATTTGAGGTTTACAGAAGCGTAGAGCTCGTCCTTTGTTTCCTTGTTTCTTTATTATCTTAGCCCAAGCTCGTAATCCGCCTTTTCTGCTCGTGCTCGTACTCACTCGGGGGAATCTCCCCTTATCAAGCTAACCCTGATGAGCAGATCCATTGCATTTCTAATTGTGCATCGATTATGGATGAATTTAATAATTTTATTCTAGACTGTAATTTGATTGATGCAAGTTTTTCAGGTAATAAATTCACCTGGACTAATGGGAGACAGTGGAGGAATTTAGACATGGTTCTATACAATGGTAAATGATTGAACTATTTTGAATCTGAAAGTGTGACTCACCTATCAAAAACTTCTTCAGACCATTCCCCTATTATGGTCTCTATTTCTACTAGCTCTTCAAAGATCAGATCTTCATTTAAATTTCTAAATATGTGGGTTCTACATAGTGGTTTCTACAAGCTGGTGGAATCTAACTGGGCTGTTGAGGGCCAGGGAAATCCTATTCAAAGTTTCTACTTTAAGTTGAGAAGGCTTAAGAATGAATTGAAGGTGTGGAATAAATCTTTATTTGGGAATGTGTTTGATTCTATCAGACAGATGGAAGAGGAAATAAACTATAAAGAAACTAACTACCAAAATATTAAATCTACTAAGGATAGGATGCTTCTTGAAGCTACTAGGGAAACTCATTTTAGTTTATTAGCAAGGGAAGAAGAATACTAGGCTCAAAAGACTCATTCCAATTGGGTTAGAGATCGATAAAATAATACGGCTTTCTTTCACAGCTTTGTGAAGAAAAGGATAAAAAGAAATAGGATTATCATGATTTGGGATGGATATAATTGGCTTGAGGATCCTAAAGTTATTAATGATTCTGCTGTTGAATTTTTCAAAGATCTTCTCTCTGATCAGCCTAATCCATGGAACTCTAAGACTCTTATGGACTTCATTCCTAAGCTTGTCAGTGAGGATGATAATAATAAGCTAATGTCTATCCTTTTTTAGACTGAAATCTATGAAATTATAAAGAATCTTAGTATTAACTCAGCAGCTGGTCTTGATGGCTATAACAGGAAATTCTATAGAGAGTGTTGGCCTATTATTAATGGAGATCTCTGTAAGGCTATTGCTGAGATGTTTAAAGGGGATTCTATTCCTAAAGGAGTGTTTGCAACTGTGTTGTGCCTTATTCCTAGGAATCTATCTCCTACAACCTAGAAATAATTTAGGCCTATCAGTCTAACTACTTTCTTTAACAGAATAGTGTCTAAAGTGATCAATAAAAGGCTCTTTAAGCTGCTTCCTAGTCTAAGCTCAGAGGAGCAAGGTGCTTTTGTGGCTGGCAGGTCTATACATGAAAATATAATGATAACTTATGAGCTACTTCAGGATATAAACGTCAAAACCAGAGGAGGCAATATTCTTATTAAAGTGGATATGGACAAATCCTTTGATAGGCTAGACCATACCTTTCTTCCCAGTGTTTTGGCAGCATTTGGGTTTAACAATGGGTTCCTAAGGCTTATTGAGAATTATGTGGATAATTGCTATTTTTCCGTCCCAGTAAATGGTGAAGTCAAGGGATTTTTTAAGTCCAATAAAGGTTTAAGGTAGGGTGACCCATTGTCACCCAGTCTGTTTATTCTAGCTGAAGAGTATCTCATAAGGGGACGGAAGATACTCTCCAATGACCATCCTTACACAAGATATAAATGGAGAGGGTCAATGAACATACCAAGCTTGGGTTTTGCAGACAATCTCCTTGTTTTCTGGAATGGATCATCTGATTCAGTCTTAAAAATCGTCAATCTCTTGCATCACTATGAAAACATCTCTAGTCAGTTGGTTAATAAGAGTAAATCAAAGTTTATTACATCTAAAAATATTTTACCTCAAAGGATTTCTGATTTGGAAAACATATTGGACTTCAAGAATTCTTCCATTCCTTTCAAATATCTGGGATCAACAATGAACAACATTCATAGGGTTAGTAATTTTGAAGAGTTGATTATGAAGATCAGAAAAACGATGGCAGAGTGGGATCACACTATTCTATCATTTGGAGGGAGGCTAACCCTTATACAATCTGTCATATTTTCATACCCTATTTTTGATACCCAACACACTACCATCCCTAAGACAGTTGCTAAGAGGATTGAAGTGTTGTACAACAAGTTCTTATGAGGCTCTAAGGAGAACAAGTTATTATGCCTATTAATTGGGTCTAGTGGTCTACGGTTTATAAACCCTATGATGAGGGGGGGAAGGGTTGAATGTGAGAAAGATCAAAGACTGGGAGAAGGTCTTTTTCAAAATATTGTGGTATAACTTCAGATGACAGAAGTCCCTCTGGGCCAGGCTAATCTATTCCATTTATTACAGCAATACGCATCCCTTAACTGCTGCCAAACCTTCGAAATGTTCACAAATATGGTAAAGACTCTGAAAAGTCAGAGATAAAGCTGAAAGGTTTATAATTTGGAAAGCAAACTCGGGTAACATGGACTTTTTTCTTGACAAATAGTGTTCTAGTTATCCTTTATCAATATTGCTACTATTGATAACAGAAGCAATTTGGTTGGGCTCGAAGTTAAAGAATTCTGGGAAAATGGCAGATGGCGTCTTTCTAGAATTGAGAATGTTATAGACTCTTCTAATATCCAAAACATTCTCAAACTTTGTCTCTCTACAATGGTGATGATATGATCAACTAGTATTTAAGTCTTGATGGGGTGTTCAACTCTAATTCTACTTGGAATATAATCAGGAAAAATGTAATAGCTCTAACCTCTATAAAAACGACATGGAATAGCGCAACTCCTCAAAAATATTTTTTTTTTCCTGTAAAGGGTTCTCCTGAACTTGCTTCATGTGGATTTTGTGATGCAAAATAAAGAAAATTCAGTTATTCTCTCGTTTTCAACACTATGATAGCAGTGAAAATATTATATGTATTTGTTAGTTTCCAAACGGCACGGACAATTGGAATTACTTTGTTGCAAGCTTTAACATTCATCTTTTCAGAACAATGACTTTATCTCATCTTATAAAGTCTTGGTATTGGTCTGTTAAGAATGAGGTTCACATTTGGTCTATTTTACCTTCTATTATCATGTGGGTCATCTGGTATGCAAGAAACAAGAAAAATCATGATGATAAAGAACTTAGTTCGATGGATATGATCAATTATGTTTTCAACATTGTGACGGGGATGGACAGAGCTAAACTTCTCAAAATAAAATTTTGGGGTAATGATGCTCGAATTTGAGTTACAATTGGTTGTCTAAACCAGTTAAATAAACCAGTAATTTTGCTCTCGCTTAAATAAAAGAATCCTAATCTAGGGAGATTCAAATTGAACACTGATGGTGCCTGTAATAGTTCAGGCGAATCCAGTGGATGAGGGTCTTAAGAGATAGTCAGGACAAGGTGGTTTTTGGTTATGGTCTCTTGTATGTTAAAGGGAATTATATCGTAGCTGAATGCAGAGAAATATTAGATGGTTTAAGTCTTTGCTACTTTAAAGGGATTACTAAGTTGGACATCGAGACAGATTCTCTTATCCTTGCATAAATCTTTCTCACTAGAAAGGCTCCTTGGTTTCTTTCGGGCATTGTTAATTGTTGTCGTAAACAGTTATCTTCAAACATGGTTTTGAGTCATGTTTTCAGAGAACATAACAAAGCAGCCAACTAGGTTGCAAAGGCTACGTTGAAATCTGAGAAAGCTCTGGATTTCACCAATCTTCAAGCTCCAGCAAGGTTAGTGACATTACTTTTCTTCAAGAATTGGGAATAGGGTATATTAGAATCAATCTAAAGATTAAAAGGAGGATCTTACCTGGGTCTCCTTTTTCTTCAGCTATTCATCGATCTAGACTTAACCGGCCCCGTAGGTAATTCAAGTCTTCAATTCTTTCGGGTTCATTTTTGAAGTGGTTTTTGTGGTAGAGATCTTTGAAATTCAAATGGAAGCTTCTGGTTACAATGGTAAGAAATTATTTGGTCTAAAAATAAGATATGGATTCGAAATGGTAAGAAATTATTTGGTTCCGATTTGGTCTAGAAGGAAGATTTGGATTTTCAAGTTGTTTAGGATTTTTGATGGGTTTTAGAGATAATTTGGGATAGAAGAAGATAGCAATGGACTTTTGGGTTTGTGACTAATTCTGTATGTTCGAACCCTAAGTACCAAATTGTGTTACTCCAATTTTATAATATAATAATACAATTTGATTTAAAAAAATATATTCTCTCACTAAACATAATCTATAATATTTAAATTCTTATAATTATTGATTTAGTTTAATATAAATTTACTATTAGTCTTTCGTATTTAACATAACATCATATTATTTATTAGATTTGTCAAAAAAACAATACCTCATTTAGAATCGACAGTTTAGTTTTTTTTACAGTTTTGACAATGAAAATAAAGACAAACATTATGATAAGTGGTCATGAGAATTAATAATACTATTGAAAATTAGATGAATTTTAAAAAATATTTGTATTTATTTAAAAAATTTATTTTTGTTATTTAATATATGTTTTAGATTGCTTGTTATATATTTTTTCTTTTGTTTATTTGAGTAATTTAATTATTTATTTAGTTATGTTTCTTTTGGTTTTAAAAGTTTACATCATAATTTTTATTTAAATAATAAAATAAAGTTAAGTTTGAGATGCATTACGATTGGGTCCCGAAAATCCGAATAATAAAAATAGTGTTTGCGCGTCGACTCGGGCTAATCCGCAGGCACGTGCGAGTAAGACTCGAATTTGAAACTATTAAACATGCAAAAATTTCAATAAAAAAAATACGGGCTCAAACGAATTTGTTATATATTTGAAACTATTAAACATGCAAAAATCAGTTTCAATCCGATCTCAACCCGGTCCATTAACATCCCTATTCGCATACATATTGAAATTATAGTATAGCAACCGTGGTATAATGAAATTGAAAATGCATAAAAAGAATTCTTAAATCTGAAAATCTAAAATTTATATCCGAAAAGTCCAAACACAATAACTAAAAAATGGGCATACTAATTTAAATTTACTGCGTCAAAGAATAAGACAGCAACCAAAAAAAAGGACCGAATCCAAAAAAAATTACTTAAATTTATACCCGTGAAAAAAGATTGAAAACAAGACTAACAATACCACCTACATCGAAACAGACTTCGACCGCAAAATAAAACGGAAAACCAGAAATGGAAAATGGGATATTGTTTTATAAATATATTATGAATAATAAATCTCTCTCTAAATCCCCGATTCTTTTTCTGGCAAAGTAACCTCTGGTGCCTGGTATTCGTTTCTTTCTTCTTCAATTCTTTGTTGTTTCTACATATCTCCATCATGGAGATAAGGAATAATAAATTTTTTGAAGAGGAATTTCCATCCCTGTTTCAAAATAAAAAACAAGGGAAGATCGAACAACGATTAGAGAAGAAATCTTATGTTGATCTGTTTAAAGAACATAAGGGAAAGAATCAGGAATTGGATTTCAAACCTGAGAGAATCGAAACAAAATCAAACCACATTTCGGTTCAGTTCCCCAAAGAAATCAAAGACTCTCTGCTCTTGAATTCAAAAACTACCCTCATCGGAAAATTCTCCCTGGGTTTACCAAAGAAAATTGTCCTCGATGCTTTCTTTAATTTGTTAAGGTTTAAAGAAACATTCAAAGTTTCGAACTGGGACTCGCATCATATCTTCATGGAATTTGAACAAAACGAAGACGTTTGCAAAATGTGGTCTATGTATGTCTGAAAAGTAGGTAATTATACGATGAGAATTTTGCGGTGGTCGCCGGATTTTCATCCCAAGTATGAGAATCCTTCAGTTCTGGTATGGACTCGGTTTGACAGAACCCCGGAAAATCTGTATAATGAAGACCTCTTGCGTGAAATAGCTTCTACTATTGGCAAGATCTATAAAATGGAAGTGCCAAAGGAAAACAGAGCAATCAAGAACTCGGTTTATGCTTTGATTGAATTTGATTTATCAGTTCAAATTCACAATCAACTGTGGGTTGGTTTGGGCCCTAATGATGGGTGTTGGATTAATGTTAGGTATAAGAATTTTCCTTCTTACTGCGAGACTTGCTATCACTTGGGACATAAAAAGGAAGAGTGTAAGAAATGAGTTAACCATCACACTCAAGATGTTATTCTGCAAACAAGAAATGGGAAAGAAGATAATGGCCAGAATGTTGAAAAGAATGGAATTGGAAATTTGGATATGAGGGTTGAAAATGAAGTTGTTAGTTCCAATTTTGAGTTTGTTCCTTTATTAAAATCTATAGTTGTTCCAAGAATTGAAAAATAAAAGAACTCAGAATATATTTATTATGAAGGGAAGAACAAGGATTCTATTAATAATGAAGTTAATACAAGTTTTGATGTTAATATTCCTGAGAATTCTGAAATCATAGAAGCTATACAACAATTACAAGTTAAATGTGGTACAAAAGATCTTAAAGATGATGGTAACAACATATCGGACTCCAACTCCCCTCTTCAAACCAATATCGGAAGCCTCCAGCAATCTCCTCATAATAATGTTCAGTCCCCCATTGCTTAAGAGTTCAGTACTATCCTGAAAAAGAAGTTGAAATCAGTAAAGAAACTTAAGAAACCAAGCAACAAGATAATGAAATCTCTCAAGTATGGAGGGACAAACAGGAAACTAAAATCGTTATCTGATAATGATAAAGATTATTAAGTGGAACCTTTGTGGTATCAATAACAAGCCAGCTATCAGGAGACTGAAACCTATGATTTTTAACAAAAAGATTAGTATTTTGGCTATACATGAGCCTATGTTTAATTCTGATAACATCTCTAATATTGCATCTTTACTTGGTTTCTCGAGTTACTTTTTCAATACTTCAAATAAAATTTGGGTTTTTTGGGTGAATGAACTGAGTAATAACATCATTGTTAACCATGATCAATGTCTTAATCTTGAGGTAACTACTGTTGACAAACCTGTATTTCACTTAACTATTGTCTATGCTAAGTGTGGCAGGTTGCTTAGGTTAGATCTTTGGGATCAATTGAAGTTGATTTCAAGGACTAATTTTGGTTGACTTGTAGTGGGTGACTTTAATGTTATTACGACTTCTGAGGAGCAGATTGGCTACAAGAATATGGATCAGAATAACATGGATGATTTCATTCAAATTATCAATGAGTGTCAATTGGAGGATGCAGGTTACTTAGGGCCTAAGTTTACTTGGAACAGATTTTTAAATTGGAAGCGGCTCGACAGAGCCTTATTCAACACTAATTGGACTACTATGTTCAATATTACTCAGGTCCTTTACATGGTCAGAACGTGTTCTGACCATGCCCCCATTTTAATTACTGTTAAATCTGATAACTCTAATGGATCTAACACTAATTATAAAAACTTTAAATTTATGAATATGTGGATTAATGACCCTAATTTTCTTGAGGTTGTTAATAAGAACTGGACTTTGGAAATTAGAGGATGTCCTAATTAAGTCTTTTGGTTTAAGTTAAAGAGACTTAAAGGGTGTCTAAAAATTTGGAACAAAAACTGTTTTGGAAATGTTTTCTCTAAAGTTAAAGAAACTGAAAATAATGTTAAAAAATCAGAATTGCTTCACTCTACTTATAATAATGCTTCCACTGATATGAATCTAAGGAAAGCTAATAGTTTCTATCTGCAGGCTCTTAGAAATGAAGAAACGTTTTGGAAGCAAAAGGCTTATATTTCTTGGTTAATTGAGGGGGATAATAATACTAAAATGTTTCATTCTTATGTGGCTAAGAAGATAAGAAAGAATGCTATTACAGGAATAAAGGATGGTGATAGCTGGCTCTATAATGTGGAGGATATTGGTGCTTCTGCTGAAAACTACAAAAAGCCTATTCAAAAAAGCCCTATAATTCTAATGAGGGAGAGGATAGGTGTATGTAGGATGAGCTTCTCTCTTCTATTCCTAAATTGGTAACTATTTATGAGAATATGCATTTAATGAAAGATACTACTACTAATGAGATTAGGGATGTTTTAAACTCTATGAATCCTGAAAGTGCCCTTGGTATAGATGGGTATAATGTTATTTTTTTAAAACTTGTTGGCAGATTATTAATGATGACATGCTTAAGGCTTTTAATTCTTACTTGTCTGGTAGTAAGTTCCCTAATGGGATTTTTGCAACTGGATTATGTCTAATACCTAAAACCACTAACCCTACATTTTGGACTCATTATCGTCCTATTAGTCTATGTTCTTTAACTAACAGAATCTTCTCTAAGCTCATTAATGCTAGATTGTCTACTATTCTTCCTAAGATTATCTCTTTCACTCAAGGTGCTTTTGTTAAACATCGATCTATTCATGAAAACATTCTTATTGCAAGAGAACTTGCTTATGATTTAAAAAGAAAGCCTGCTAAAGGGAATATTATGGTTAAGCTTGATATTTCTAGGGATTTTGACATGTTATCTATGCCTTTTATTCAAAAGGTTTTGACTCTTTTGGTTTCTATAATCAGTTTATTAATCTTATAAATGACATGATTAAGAATATAAGCATTTCTATTCTGATTAATCGGAAAACCTATGGCTTTTTCAAAACTGTTAGAGGTTTGAGGCAAAGGGACCCTTTGTCCCCTAGTCTTTTTATTATCAGTGAGGAGGTTCTTATCAGGGGTCTGGTTATTATTTATAACAAGAAATATTGTATGAATTATGCATCTAGATATTTTATCAATGTTTCCAGTATCTCTTTTGTAGATGATATATTGATTTTTACTAACAGTTCTAACTCAGCTATTCAAATTATTAGTACTTTCTTAGACAGATACCAACTAATATATGGATAAGTCATTAATAAAGAGAAGACTCGGATCCTTACCTCAAGAAGCATGTCTCAAAGTAGAATCCAAGCCTTGGTTGCCAACACTGGTTATAAAATTTATCATCTTCCAATCAACTATCTTGGTGTGAACTTGACCTGCAACAATAAAGCGGAGAATTTTAATAAGATGCTGAACGACATCAATGAAAAAATTGTTATTTGGGACATCAAGTTTTTGTCATTTGGGGGAAGACTTTCCCTAATCTCTAATATCCTTATGTCTATTCCATATTATTGGATGCATACTACCATTATTCTTAATTGTGTGATTAACATAATTGAAAAAACTTTAATAGATTTTAATGGAGATCTAAGTTTAATGTTAAAGCTATACACTGGAGTTCTTGGAAAAACCAATGTAGACTTTTTGATGAGGGTGGTCTGAATATCAGAAGACTCATTGATATTCAGACTACCTTATCTCAAAAAATATGGTTTAATTATAGAAAGAAATCTATTTTATGGGCAAACTTATTAATGACATTTATAATAAAGGAAATCATCCACTAAAATCTAACTTTAAAAAGACTGGTTCAATCACTTGGAAACGTTTGGTCAATATTAAAGACACTGATGAACCTAACATTTGCTGGTTACTTGGCAGGGGTAGGATGGATTTTTGGTTGGAGAATTGGCATAACCAATCTCCAATTATGAATCACAATAGTCTTGAAGCTAATCTTTAGTATTTGGATCAGAAGGTGAACTACTTTTGGAAGGGAAACAATTGGGGTATTGATCTGTTGAAAAGTTTTATTAGTGAAGACAAAGTCAACCAGATTTCTATGTTCAAAATAGATCAATCTAAAGATGACAGAATGGTCTGGGAAAATTCTCCTAATTTAGATTTCAATACTAACTACACTTGGAACAACACTAGACAACAGTTTAACAAGTCCTCTCTTTTCAAGAAGATTTGGAATCAGCTAACTCCCATGAAGTTTTCTTTCTTCCTCTGTAAACTTATAAGAAACTTCTTACCTATTGATACTATTATTCAGCTTAGACATGTCATTTTAGCATCTAAATGCATTTTATTCCCTAACTTTGAAAGTAAAAACCATCTATTTGTAAATTGAAATTTCTCTTGGTCTATTTGGACTCATTTTAGCTCTCTTTTTAATGTTAAAATTGATAGATTCATGAGTCAAACTCACATAATTAGAGAGTGGTTCTGGTTTTCAATCCTAAAGGTCCATATTACGCATGTTATACCTTCAATTATCTGCTGGACTATCTGGAAGTCTCGAAATGATAGTAAATTCAAAAATAAGTTCATTTCTTATCAGTCTGCTATAACTTATATTAACAGGGTTATTTACAGTCTAGACACTAAACTAACTAAAAAACACTGGTCTAAAGTGAGAAATGAAGGTATTGATATTGGTTGTAATTCGATTTATGATAAGAAAAGAAAGGAAACTTATCTGAAGTGGATACATCCGATTGAAGATAGGCAGAAGCTCAATGTGGATGGAGCTTGCTCGAGAACGGGCGAATCAGCTGGAGGCATTATTGTCAGAGACCGGAACGGTGATATCAAAGCGGGTATGGGTAAAACTTTTGGGAAGATGACTCCCATCTTAGCTGAGATGCTCGCTCTGCTTGAGGGCTTGCTTCTGTGTAGAGAAATGAACTGGATTAAGGTTGATATCAAATCTGATAATCAAACCTTAATCGAGTTCTTGGCTAAAGGAAAAAGCCCATAATATTTTACTCAACTGCTTTCCATTTGCAGGAGATTGATTCACCCAAGCATGACTCTTAGAGCTATTTCCCGAATTCAAAATCGTGCAGCCGACTGGTTTGCGAAATGGACCCTCCGATGTAAACAAAAGATTGAAATCAATAGATCAAATGCTCCAATTGATCTTCAATAAATTGTTTTCCTCGAGGGTTTAGGTTTGGGCTACATAAATGTCGAATCGGATGAACAACTTTAGGGTTTGTGGAAATTTTAGGGCTTTTGATTTCTTTGAGTTTCTGGATGGCTTTTAAGGAGAATTTGCTAAAGGAAGCTACTATTGGTTCTTGCTCTGGTTTTTTTGGGGTTCTGAAAGAAGATTGATGGTTAAAGCTTAAAGTAGAGAAGGCTATAGTGAGAGAAGCTCGAAATCGAATCATATATGTTTATAGCTTTAGATTTTGGTCTTATTGACTCTTTAGTTTTGTGTTATAGCCTAAATTGGCCTCAAACTTTGTTTATTTTCAATTTGGTAATAAAATTGTATTTTGATTAAAAAACGGAAAACCAAACACGTCAGAATAGTAAAAATATATTGAAAATAAAAAATTTAAACAAAAATAAAAAATTTAAACAAAACAAAAAAAGGATCCTCTCTAGAGTTCAAAAACAAGTACCACTTTCATAATTAAATGATTTTTTACGTTAAATGATATGAAAATAAATTAAAATATATAAAAACATTCACTTGATAAAAATATATATGATTAAAAGAATTCTAACTTTTTTCATCATTAATTAATTTTTTAGTTCGTAATAACTAAACATACACCAAATTAAAATTTTGAAAACTTCTCAACATAAACGTATATTTTTTATATTGATTAACATATATTAATCATTTTTTTCTATTTGATTTGTCTACCAGAGATAGGTTGATGGTTTTATTTTTTTATTAAATAATAAAATATATAATTTGGTTTTATGATATTTAAAATTTTAGTTCATACGATAGTATTATAAAAAAATCAATTAAAATTCTATATTTTTTTTTATCAAAAAATGATTTTTATTAGTCTTATTAATGTTTTACAATTGTGACTTTTATATAAGAGCATGTTTATTGGTTGTTTGTAACCAATTGTTTGTTACAAATATATAAGAATGTAAAATTAATTGATTTTATATGGTCATAGTTATATTTTATATCTTTTTTAAGTTTAAGACTTACTTCATCGGATTCAAGTCCATGGTCGTGATCTAAGACCAAAAGATGTAGCTCACGAGCTTTTAAACGAAAAATTACACTTAGTATTGCTTTAAGGTTGGAGAAAAACCCATTTGTGAGTTGCTTTCATACAAGCTAATATTATGTAAAAACCTCATTCTCTTCTTCTTCTTTTTCTTTTCCCAATTCAACCATAAAATAAACCAACAATCAGTATCAAGCATTTGTACCTCTGATTTCTTAGTGATGGTGAAGCATGGCAATAATATCATATTTACGTTGCAAAGTCTAATCCTTTACCCTGTCAACGAGAAGAAGTTTCTTGGCCTTCTCATATTTTTTTTTAAAGTGGACTAGACTTCTAACTAGTGAGAGAAGAGAAAAATTATGTAGAAAGATGATTTGTGGGGTATATATCGAAGCACCGGTGTTGAGATTAGAACTAGCCAAAAAAAATTGATATGGCTTCAACAGAATAGGGGTAACAAGTCAATTGCTACTTAAGGAGAATATGGTGCAACATTAGACATTAGGAATCTTTGAATACAAACCGACTCCATATTTTAGTGTGTGGTATTAGCATCACGGGGGAGAAAACCAACATAAGTCATAGCCTGTTGGAAGAAGCTAGATAGCCCAGAAAGTTTAACAGGTTGCAATAGGATTTTGTTGATCTTCTTTAAACTTTACTCTTGTCACCCTAAAAATTTCTGATATGAGCAAGCTTTAGTATTTTTTGAAACGATGTTATGCCACTTTTATTTAATATTCTTATGATTGTATGTCTGTTATTAATCTTTCTACTTATCAACCAATTTGAGGAACCCCCTAAATCTTCATCTTCCATGTGTGCATTAACTTTAACATTATTTACAGGTAGCTGACTCCAGGTTGGAACTTGTTCTTTTACTTGTCCATAATCTATGGTTCATGCGCAATTACAGAAGAATTAAAAGCACAAAGTTTTAGGTATGAGAACTTATTTTCTAAATGTTTAGTCCCACAAGTAATTGATGTTAGATCTACTATATAACTTTTATTGCTTATATTAGTAGGTCTAAAGTGAAATCCTAGTATTTTTAGGATTTTGTCATTTAGAGGATGAGTTGAAGGGTCTAGAATACATTTTAAATTGCATTGTTTTAGTATTGAGAAACCCGTTAATAGGTTTTATCTTAGCCTTTCTTGTTTTCTTACTAATAACTTCTTTAAATTGTGGTTTTAATTCCATTGTTTGTAGTGTTTTAATTATTTTAGTGTTTCCAATATTTATAGTAATTGAGTTATACTCTATGAATTTCTGCTTATTATGGATAAAAAAAAATCTTTATTAGTCATAAAATTAGGTGAAACTGTTATCATAGTACCATATTTTTATGGATTAGATAGAAAAGACTTATTATTTCTTTGTTTTATAACTTTTCTGTGAGGAATATAAACTATTTGAGAAACTCTTTTGTTAGTTTTATGTCCATTTATGATGATGGATTTAAGTTTTGGAACCCATAGTTCATTATGGGTTGTTAGGATCTGATTTGATTCCAATTTAACTGAATTATTATTATTGTCATCTATAATTATAGATTTAATCTTAGGTATCCATGTACTTTTAAAACCTTTTTGTGTTTTATTAGGATAGTCTAAAGTAGCTGACTAGTTCTATTTTATTTTTAACTATTCATCAACTTTATCAGAATTTACTCTTTTGCATTATGCAACACTATGTCCTAAGAGGAAATAGTGTGAACAATAAACATGCATAGGTCCACATAGTATGTCCTGCCAAAACCTCTTTTTATCTCTAAAACTTACCCATATATAGTTTATCGAGACCTTAGAGACATTTATTACTACCCAAGCCATACAAAAGTTGTATTTAGCTTTGGTTCTTCATAGAACCTAAATTATGAGAGGATCACCAATTATTTTAGCAATAAAGTTTATGATATCCTTATTGAACATATATTCTAGTAAATTTGGTAAGGATATCCAGACATGGGCTAAAGAGGGTTCAATCTTTGGATTAAAGAAATGAATCCTCCTAAGGATTCTCATAGTTTGGCTACCTAGAGTCCAAACACTTCTCCTTGTATTTTCTTAAAATCATATAGCTTCTCAATTCTAATACTATGTCTATATTATCCCACTAAGATAAATTAAAGACATTAGTAAACCCAAATTTATCAAGGAATTTTTTAACATCAACATACAAGGACAACTAGTAGAAAATTCACAAATTAGAGTATATTCAGAGATAACAAAAAAAAAATTATCGTGATGAAAAATGGATGGACTTGTGGTCACCGCTGTCCTAGATTTAAACATTGCTATGTTTAAATTCATTTAGAAGACTCATTTGTTACTTTTGCATAACTTTTAAAGTTGTTGTGAAACTGAGGTTGTTCTAAAACGTTTTTTTAGGAGAGAATTGGTCAAATATATTGTTGTTTATGGATGCAGTGATTGGATTTTTATTAATAGTTTGGTTTTTTCCATTTGTTTTTTGGGGGTTTGTTTTATTAAATGAAGAAATTTTTCTTTTGAGAAACTCTATTTTCTATTTTGATTTATTTTTTCAGTTATGTCTTTTTGCTATAGGCGAAGATATTACATGATTTGAGGAATCTATTATTAGAGAATGTGGTAATGATTTGAAGGTTAGATTATCTTCTAATATACAACCAATGAAAATTGACGTACGACCAACTAAGATGGATTACAATCAGCAATCACCTAAAAGACCCTCTTTTAGTTTTTCACGGTTGTTAATTCAAAAAAAACTTGTTTTTAAATAATTTTATGGGAAATTGTACCAAAGGTACCTACTCAACTATTTTATTGTCATCTAGTACCCAAGGTTTGATCAATTGTCACTTAATACCAACTCAACTACCTAATTATCACATAGTACCTAACTTTATTTTAATACTCTAACTACCCTCACCATTCATGAACAGTCACGTAACCAAAATTTCTCTTTCCTACTTTTCCTTTAATTTTATTTTTAAAAGATCCGTATCTTTCGAACCGGAGCTCGAAAAAAATAAATGAAAGTACCATCACTTTTGTTTTTTTAAAATGAACAAAACTAGATCCATTGATGATATTTTTTTTGATTTTTTTTAAAAATAAAATTTCACCAGTAACAATTCGCATCATATCATGAGAATTGTTCAGGAAACCCAGAGTTGCAAACAATTCGCATCTTATCATGAGAATCGTTCAGAAATCCTGAGAGTTGCAAGAAATTCGCATCTTATCATGAGAATCGTTCAGAAATTGCAAGCAATTCGCATCTTATCACGAGAATCGTTCAGAAATCCTGAGAGTTGCAAGCAATTCGCATCTTATCATGAGAATCGTTCAGAATTTGCAAGCAATTCGCATCTTATCATGAGAATCGTTCAGAAATTGCAAGCAATTCGCATCTTATCATGATAATCGTTCAGAAATTGCAAGCAATTCGCATCCTGAGAATTTGCAAGCAATTCGCATCTTGAGAATTGTACCAGTTTTTTTTTTAATTACCAGCACGCGCTTATATTTGGTTGGGGGTATTTCAGTTCAAATTTCAGTTCGAGGTACCAAGTGACACTATCCAAAAAGCGGATACCGCCGGATAATTACATAGTTGAGAAGGTATTTACCGGTACTTTTCTCTAATTTTATTTGATAACTTTTTAAATATTAAAATTAAAATAAATGTTGAATAATATTTTTGCTATACATGTGCAAACATTCCCTTAAAAGGTATATGTACATTATCGTGTGGAAATATTCCATGATTTGTCATATTTAATACGGTTTGACAAAATAATTTGTTTATCATCCTACACTCACTAAACAAGGCATGTAATGTATATATAAGTGTCAATCGTTCATGCCTAAGACATGTTTAAGGATAAATCAAATAATTAAACCGAATGTGCACCCCGAATAAAAAGAAATTTTGAGTTACGATACGACCTCAAAAGAACATGTCAAATAAAGGTGTGGGTCCTTGTAGAGACTACCTGTCACTTGCTTGCACCCACGATGCACGTGCCACATGACATCTTCCGCCCATTGCGGGTACCAACACGTCACTGACTGGCTAGTGGCTATTATTAGAGATGGCAAACGATGAGAGCTCACGGTAAGATTTGTCCCGATCAAAATAGACCTTACACGGCAGCGACATTTATTTCATAGTGAAACACAGTTATAGTCGTTACGGTTACCGTAGGACTAACGATCAGGTTATTAATTATATTTTTTTATGATACATATGTATAACTAATGGTTATTTGTTGTAAAATAACGATCAGGTTATTAGTTATAGGAGTATTAAAGTTTTTTACCGACAGTGTCCATTGATGTTTAGAAATATTGTATGTATGATTACGTGTCAGTCAACCAGTAGTCGGTAGATGAGATTCAAAAATTAATTTTTTTAATTTTATTTTTTATCGATTTACCATTAATCAATTACTTTTCACCACATTACCCAATTTATTAATTGAACCGGATCGGTCCATTATATTTAAAATCACTCACCCCGTTACACTCTATTTAAGTGGAGGCTTTGTCCTTCTCCCTCTCACCATCAGTCTCTCCCTCTCCCACGATCACTCTCTCACTCTTCCTCCAGCTTAGTCTTAGATCAAACTTAGCTTACAACTAAAATATAGAAACAGAAAAAAAAAAAAACAAGATTTTATATAATGTACCTAATCCAAAACGTGAGTTCAGAAACAAATAATTTTTGGGATATTCTGATAAGCAAAAACAATACATGTAAATAGAGAAGGACCTGAATCACCGAGCTTTCTGGTTATGACTTATAATAAAATTTACAACAGTTCATAAATTAACAAAGACTTCCTAACTCAGTTCTCGTTATTAAAATGAGTAAAGTATTTCGCTAAGAGAGTGAGGTTGGAACCATATTCGGAGCTCTTTGGTTTAGTTATAATGTTATCTTCCGTAAACAAAACTTTTACTCTAAAGACCTTGCTCAATTCCAAGATATTTTGTTCAACATTATTTATCTCTTCCTCAGAACCACTATCCGTGAAGTTTTACTAGAAGATTTTATGTCGAGTTTCTCACCAGTAACTGAACCTGAACTTCCCTAAGTTTCTTTACTCGAGTCCACGTGACTCCCATTGTTTAAAATAACAGTGACTCCCATTGTTTAAAATAACAGATTTCTCCTTGTCCCTGTTATCTTCACCATTGTTGTTATCTTCATCTATATTATCACTTATCATGGTCACTATCTTCCATTTTTCTTCTTCTTTCGAAGAAGTGAAAATGAAATATCATAGCATATAACAGAATTCTCCTACCATATACAAAGGAAACAATACGACTTTCAAAACTAATTGAAGACAACACAATATAAACACAAAATTGAAGTTCGTGTGTTGTCTCGAATAAAATAATCTTAGAAGCATTAGCTTAGTAGTTAACTAAAAATTTAAATGTCCATAAACTAGTATATGATCAACCAATTAAATCTAAAAAATATCAATGTTAAATAAACAGTAATTTGAGGAATAAACTATGAGGTGTATTCAATTATTCTAAAATATACTAAAAGCTAAGGAAACAAATAAGAGATGGATGGAC
The DNA here is from genome assembly GCA_036936605.1 of Limnanthes douglasii subsp. nivea. Classification (NCBI taxonomy): domain Eukaryota; kingdom Viridiplantae; phylum Streptophyta; class Magnoliopsida; order Brassicales; family Limnanthaceae; genus Limnanthes; species Limnanthes douglasii. The sequence continues at coordinate 60,267,978 of JAUPFV010000004.1, forward strand.
TCATACCAAATCTGTAGCCGCTTAGCTTCGTCTCAACCCACCCACAGTTTTGGATTTTATCTTTCGTTCCCATTCCCAAATGCCTCATTGCTCAATCTCTAATGTTTTGCTTACCATTCTCCGTGTTATTTTTCATGAACTCTTCAGCAATCCTCTATAACTTCCTTTTTCTTCCTCATTCCTCCATTATTCTTTTCTTGGTATTTACATGCCTCGGTTTTCACCCACTCATATTCCTATACATGTAAAATTTATTCGTTTTCTTTTGACCCACTTTCGTCGACGCACCATGCAACAAAGATCCAAACCCTCATTTTCCTCCCTGCGGATAAAGCAGGAGGTGTACCATTGATTCACCACATGACACCACAACATCTTCGATGAGTTGGTAGCGCACCGGAGACTAGACGTTGTATGTGAATGGGAATATCCGTTAACTCTAAGATTTGTTGTTTGATTTATTGACCGTACACGTGATGTTAGGTTAAAGTTAGGTTTTTAGTTTGATTCTTCATACTATGAGACTAAAGTGATAAAAAAAATTGTGATAAGTTGTTACATTATGAGAATAAATGATAAAAAATAATTTTTATTGATTTAAACCTTTCACATTTTATACTCTTGTTGGCCATGAGTTGAATAAATGTTCTCAAATCGAACTACCATATTAAAAACTATATTACAAATGTTATTCAACTAAAAAAATTCATCTTATGATTCAAGATATTCATCATCGCATCCCGCAACAACATCTTCAATTTCATCCATAAGATCTTGTTGAAGATCTTCTTCAATATCTTCACATATTTATTGAAGATGTCATTTGGATTCTCTTCCACTTTATAATCTTTGTCTTGCATCCTATGATGCACCGTAATCCAATCCTAGAGTACAACAATTACTCCAAGTGCCTCACTTGTCAATCTTGTCGTTTAGTCATGTATTGCAGCATGGTCCGATTAAACACATAATCACTTGGCACTGTAAACATAGGTATTAAATTGGCTAAGTTGCAAAGAATATGAAACTTGTGTTCTTTGTAATTCCACCACATTTAGATATGAAGAGAATTTTTAGGGTCATACGGATGTAACTCAAATTAAGTATTCAAATATATAGCCACTTCATTATCAACTTGAGGAGTTTCTCTTGTCACCCCACTATTTAGATTATCATTTCCACATAGTTAGGATGACTTATGCATCTTCTCACATTAATATTATTATTACCTGCTACATCTAAAGATCTAGCATTTATATTATTCACGTACTTTTCAGCATATTCATTTTATATTATATATACGTAAGTGTTAATTTCTCAAATATAGATATTATGTTCAGAGGTTAAATCACGAAGTTGTATGGCTTTATAAAAACAAGTAACTAAAAAGGTAAAACCTGACCATTTTGAAGAAGATAAAAAATACAATCAATGACATAAGCGTATGGGATGTGATGAAAATACTTAATAAATATTAGGCACCATTTTTCGAAATACACTATTATCCTTATATTTATCCATATGCATGGCACGATTAGCAATTTCATAAAGTGTCAAGTGAATATTATGATTATAGTGCGTAGAAAATGTTATCTGAATATTTAAACAACCTAAAAACTTAATTTTGTAGCATAATAAATCTAAATTTTATCTGCAAGAGGTGTATTAGGATTATGTCTATTATAAAGAGTAGTAATCTATGTTTATACATATAAGCACATGCAAGAAGATAATATGTAAAGTTCTATCTGGTTTTCACATCTAAAACTAATTTTTTGTATGTTTTTCCACTAGTCTTAATAATTTCTCTTCATTCTTTTTTAGGACCTCGGGTGGAGCATAGTAGGAATCCATGTTTAATAAGATCGATATAATCCTTATATATCATACTTATTCTATAATTTGGAACTAATCAAACTATATGACATAAAAAATTAGTGTGAAATATTTTAGGAAATACATGGTTTTAATCATTTTTAAGATACTTAATAGCTCTCCCGTTCGTAGATGCATTATCGAAGAAAATATACATAATTTTGTTTTTAATTTGAAAAGCATTCGTACACTCTAACATACTATCTCTAATTACAGCATTGATATGCTTGTAAATAAATTAAAAATGGACAATTCTTCTTTGGAGTATCCATCCATAATACATTGAATGTAAAGTAAAACATATTATATCAAACTTAATAATGTTACTATATCACTAGTCAAAGAAAAATTCAATGGAAAGCTAACATAGTATTATGAATGATTTGTTTTTGTTTTTTTTATAATATTTAAAAATTTCTGATCTTATGAATCTATGTCGTATGCATGTGACACTTGGGTTTACCCAATTAAGCATCCAATTAACATATCTTTAATTGATGCCAAAACTAAACGGTTGTGAAGTACCAATAACATATATCATGGTTTCTTCCATATATATTCTGATTAAAAACAAAATCATTATAAGTCAAATAAAAAATTTCATGGAAACAATTGGACAAAAAATCCATGGCAAATAATTTTTTTATGAAAAGTTAACATAGTATCATGAATGATTTGTTTTTATTTTTTATAATATTTAAAAAATTCTGATCTTATAGAGCTACACGGGACACGTGTGATTTTCGGGTTTACTCTATTACGCGTCTAATTAGCATATCTCCAATTTTTGACAAAACTAAACGTTTATGAAGTACCCAACAACCTATATCATGATTTTTTCCATATATGTATTTTGATTAAAAACAAACGAGTTACTAGAATGAGGATCTATGGATGTATTCCATTCTTCATAAATTTTAGAAGGATAAAAAAGATTATGTTTCGCTAATTAGTGTCTCAACATACACTCTGTGTCACAATTTGTTTTTCCACCCTTATATGTATATGATCTTTCACAATGATACAATTAGCTGAATTATCTTGAGAAATATCAATAAATTATTCTCATATCAATATATTTTATTTTTATACTTCGCACCATCACCAGTATTATCTACGATATCATCGGTAGCATGGGAAGAATATATTTTAAAGATTGGGGTTTCTATACCAAAATGATAAAAAAAATTAGGTCTGGATTAGCTGAAGGGCGAGGTTGGACATTAGACCCACGACCAGTCGAGACTATAGCTCGCTTTGGTGCCATTTTAAAGATGTTATTTAAAGTATGGAAAAAGTAAATGAAACAAATATAAAATAATATCACAAATAAATAAAATAAAATAGTATGCCAAGCATTTAAATTAATAATGATCATCCACCGCCAAGAAAACTTGATTAACTAGACCGATTACGCATTTTGATCAAAGATTGTAGAAGAAAAATATAGATAAACTTTCATGTTTGATAGTTTGTAGTAGTAGTTGTAGTAATTGGTTTTGAGAGCTTTTGGAAGAACAATATTTTTAGAGACGTTTTGAGAGACGTATGAGTATTGAAAAATTACTTCTCTATTTTTAGTGAAGAAGTTTTTTCATTATTTTTAGTGAAGAAGTTTCTTCTTTATTATAGAGAAGAAGCCAAAAATAAAATTACGTTATGAATCAATATCCGATTTGGAAAAATTGGATATCTGGTGCCAAGCAAATTGAATATCTAATTTCGAACAACAATAAAAGAATTCCTATAAATACCGTACTTGTTGTTCATTATTTTCACAACAATCTTCATAATTTTCCCATAATCACTATACCTTAGATATTATTTTCTAAATCCTTATATCTAATGGATCCAAAAGAAAAGTCTAACAAAGCCCAAACATATATCATTGAAACATCCTCGACGAGTTGAAAAAGAGCTGCGAGGGATTCATTCTTACATGAACATGAAGACGAGAGTATTAAATAATATTCTAGAGGAAATGTTTATATTCAAAATGATCTGTCGCTAAAGGGAATCACTATTAGCTTTGGTATGTATTTGGAATCTGATGAAATTATCGATGTACCGGTTTGAGAGTGTTTTTTATGTAATATTAATGGGGATAGAAGAATTGGTTGGTTAGTTTTTTTCCAAATTTATATGTAAATTGTATATATAAATAATATAGTGATAATCGAGATTTGGAAATGAGGCATAAAATTAATAATTCGAATTATTAGTTTTTTGAAACTGGACTACTATAATAATTTTATCTACCAATACATACAATATATGATGATCTTTTAAATTCCTTAACTTATTTTCGTAATAGATAAAGATTGGCCTAGATTGTTGGATAAACCAGTCGACAAAGTAAGTAATGGTAGAGAGAAACCAAATGTTAACGGTAGACGTAAAACTTGTAGATCTAATCTAGATGGAGTGAATACATTATCTTTGAAATTAGTTAATCATTGTATCGTTTCTACTACTAGCAATGATTCAAACATGTCATTCTTCCAATATGTGTAACTTCTACTATAGTGATGGACACAAAATAAATTTACCTAGTTTGATTATTGCACATATGAATTCTGGTGTTCATATTACAAAGTTACCTTATGGAATGGTAATAAGTCATTTGCTTAAGAAAAGATGGGTAAATGTTACTGGATGAAGGCTGCAGCCAGTTCAGAAGATATCTCGTACAAAAATGAAATATTTTAAATCCTAAGAGTTATATTCTTGGAATAGAGATATATTGTCAAAAATAATTTTTAGGCGATTTTGCCATAAATCTAGGAATATAATGATGTTACCACAATACCTTCTCCACCTACAGGTCGGCGAAGGCAAATCATGTACGCTACGATTCAATAGTCTCGACCGATCACTTCCAATATCGGTTGTTTTCATCAACCTCAAGGGAAATGTGACCGATAATATATAGACTGGATGCATTCTAAAAACGTGAAGATGCATAATAACATCAATACTCGGTTTCATAAATTACGCACCACCCAAATGCAACATGACCATTACATACGACTAATGTTAAAAAATGATGGAATTTGCTGGGTGTACAATCTTACTTCACCATCATATATGACGGTCAATATCATCTTCCAACACATCAGTTATGCATTATTTAGTATTTTTTTATTTCATTATATTAAATATTTTTTTATTATGTTCTATATTTTATTGTATTAAACATCATTATTGTTTTGTCAAAATTCCTTTGTTTTTTTGTTATATTTATATGTATATTAAAGATATTATTTCTTGTTAATGAAATATCGTTTTAATTTTATTTGTTTTTAAGATTGTACAAGAAGTGTATATATAATTCTAACAACTTTTGATATATAGCTAAAAGATCCAATCATTGGAAGATTTAATAAACAATTTAAAAGTTCTAAAAATATATACTTAAAAGATCTAATAAACTATTTAAAATATTTAATATTTAAAATATATAAATATAAAAATGTCGAAAGATTCCAACAATTTTAAAGATATATTTTAGTTTATTAGTTGACAGATCTGATAAACTATATAAAATATATAGTAGTTGAAAGCTTTAAAAATCTAAAAATTCTGACAACTTTAAAAAATATATTTTAAAAATCTAATAAACTATTAACTAAAAGATTTAATAAAATATCTAAATAAAACTACAAAAATATCAAATAAATATCTTAAATAATTTGTTTATGATATATATTATTCGAGTAATTTACATATACAAACTATTTTTTTAATAAACGTATTAAAAATATATTAAACTTATAAATGTGATAAATTCTATGACAGAAAAACATTGTCACAATGCCACGAGGTGACTATTTAAATGTGACATGACAGTTGTTATTTCAACCTACTATAGAATATAATCGAACCATTTCTTAATTTTTTTAAAAAAAATATAGAGTAGGCAAGTGTACCTACTCAAATATTTATTATTAAGATAATAAAGATCCAAATTGAGCGTCTGAAATTGAAGAAAATGCGCCAAATACCGCCAAACCCATCTCAAAAGATTTGGGTACAGTTAGCTAGTCTCAAGAGAGAATCAATAAACTCCAAATATTGCCAGTCTTAAGCTGGAAACGATTAAAATCCCATGGAAACTAAATATTGGATAGGAATAACCTCTAGCTGGTGAGATCATGAAGAGGAATCCCGATAAATGATTTAGCAGTAAGCAGAAGATCTAGGGCAAACAATAGTCCCGATAAGTGAGAATCGACTTTGGAAATTAACATTGGATGATTAGGAGTTGTAGCAATACTCAGAGAGCTAAAATAGAGACTAGTCGATAAGAATGATTTAAGCTATTTTTAAATCAAGAATTTTGATAACCATCCACGAGTATCTAGAGCTTTTAATGAGAATATGGACTTTGAAATCTTTGAGTGATAGACCAGAGATAAGCTGTAGAAGAACATAAATTTGCATGGTAAGAGTAATCTAATTAATTTATTGAATGATTCAGAATATTTATAGAAATTATTAAATGCTTAGGGTTAGAGAGCTCTGATATAACATGTCTCTAAGTTTTCGAGATATTCTATAGCCTTGAGATGATTAGGGATTTGATCAGCTGCTAAATCAATCTTATATTTGCATTTGTGTGTCCATTTTGCAAGCCATTCTGCGACTGCATTTTGTTCTCTATTGATATTAATTATAATCATTCTCAAATATATTAGATTCATACAACATTAAATTATAAGTGCTATATACCAAGGGGGGTTTATTGGTAACAAGCATAGTGATTAAGAGTTTAGAGTATGTCTTGTTGTTTAGTTCTTTTATTTGCATCGTGTAACAGATTAAGAGGCCATCAATAAGAGAGTGAGTCTCAACAATGATGTGACTTCGTTTTCCATAAATTATTCTTATTGCAGCTTTGGTGTCTCCCTTGTGGTCTCTTATAAATGCACTTCCCGTAGTTTCACCTGTAATAGAACAAAATGCATCAGTGTTCAACTTTGTCTATGAGAAATAGGAGGTGACCAATGGATATCAACTAGCTTTATAGCTAGATTTAAGTGACCGAAATAACCAAATTCAGAGGCTAGTTGAGAGTCTTTATTCCAGAAACTTCTTTTCTCTAGTTTAAGGACAACGTTTTTTATTTGAGTGATCATTGTGGTTGTTGAGGCTTCGTGAAGATTGTATTTCCTATTGTTTCTTTGTTTCCAAATATTCCAACAAATAACTTTTGGAAGAGTGTTGCTCATATGTTTAGAGCATAGAGCTGACCAAAACCAAAGCGTTACGATATGAGACATAGTCATATATCTCCCAATATGTATTTTAAACATATTGCAAAAATAGTTCCAGACTATCCATGATTAGTTGTATGAAACAAAGGTATGCTGAAGTGTTTTAGTATTATCACAATGATGATACTTTAAAGGTATGACTATATTTTTATTTTGAAGAAGAGTATCAACTAAAATCTAATTATGGAGTAGCCTCCATAACAGAAAAGAATTTTTGGTAGGTATGATATTATTCCAGTTCCTAGATAATAGACTAAAAGTTGGAGCTTTAGATCTAAGAGCATTCCAAGTAGCCTTGAAACAAATTCCCCAGATTTAGTTAGTGTTCACTGAATTTTTTCAGCCATATCAGAGTTGATAGAGAATTTGAGAATTATGTTGATATCAAGTTGAGTGACATAGTATTGCAGTTTATTAGTGTCCCAGCCAGTGTTAGACTAGAAACTTTTAACCTTGAATTTCTGATACCAAGATGTATCATTCTCTCCAGATTGGGCAATAAGAGGGTTAGTGTGGCACTAACGATCAAGCCAAAATTCACAATTTCCTTGACCAATACTCCAGTATATAAAACCTTCAGTATTGTTTCTGATATCAAGAAGTATCTCGCATATTTATGATCTTTTGCGGTAAGTTGAACTTGCATAGGGTGGGCTATAGAGCAGTATATATTGTGTAAAAATTCAGCCCAAATATTGTTATTCTCTCTAAATTTGAGCCATATTTTACATAAGAAATATAGTTGTATATCTTCTATTTAGCTGATGTTTATGTCTTTTATGTGTAGTGATAACAGAGCCTTTTCCAGCTTTCATGGGAAATGGCTATGTGGTTGTCAGATGTACCCTAGAGAAATTTACTACATATGGCTTCAATTCTGATAATTATGGAATTGGGGAGAAGGGAATGTTGAAGTTGATAATTGGGGATGTCTAGCAAGACAGTTTGGATGAGAGTTAATATGCCTCAAAATAATAATAAGGTATGGTCCTAATCTTGAATCTTCTATCTAAGTTTAGTTATTATATCTTCGTAGTGGATTGTCATATTATTTTTTTGTAGATGTTAGCACCGATATATTTCACTGGAAATCGACCATGATTGAATCTTGTAATGTCTCGAATGTAGTGAGCTTTGTTTGCTAGACACGCAGAAGGTAAAATAAAGTAGGACATCTCATTGTTGATTTGTTGACCTATTTGCTCTTGAAATTTGATTAGGAATCTGTGAAGAGTTTTGACACTATTTTTCAAACCATTAGTGAATATTATAATGTCACTAGTAAAGGATAAACATAGTATAGTAATGTTATTAGTGATTTTGTATCTTAAGTTAGGATGTTGATGAAATAATTATTTCAGGCCTCTTATTAGGAATTCTTGAGATAGAATGAAGAGACTTGGGGAAAGGGGTCCCCTTGTCTAAGTCCATTAGTATATTTGAAATATCATTTTGCTTCCCCATTTATAATGACTCAAAATCTGGTATTATTTATAGATTCCATGATTAGGTTGATGAACCTGCAGCTAAAACCATAGGCAGTTTGTATATGCTTTATAAAAGTAAAGGAAAATCTATCAAAGGATTTGGACATGTCCAATTTTAGGATAAGGTTTCCTCCTCTAGATTTCTTATTAATATTAAAATAAAATCTTTTAGAGATGACGATACTCTCTTGAATATTTCTCCCTCTTACTTATGTTAGGTTAGGAAGAAGAAAAGAGATTTTGTCATTGAGAATTCTAGTTATTATCATATTGATCACATTACATAGACTTATAGGTTTGTAGTCATTCCAAGATTTAGGAATTAGGAAAATGGCAGTGGCATACACTCTACTACGGACCTGATCATCATGAAAGAATGCTCTTATAGCTGAACATAAGTCAATATGTATGATATTCTAGCACTTTCGATAGAATTTGATATTAAATTCATCCACTCCAGCTACGCTGTTAAGATTTAATGAGTTTATAGTTAAGAATCTCTTGGTCATTAGGTGGAGCTGTCCAAATGCTGCCACTTGTGGGAGTTTGACCAAGTGTATTTTGAGTCATAGTATCCTGTATCAACTAGAGTGAAATCTGAAATAAAGTTGTCAAAATCATTTATAATTTTCAAACATGTAGTTGAACAAGATAGATGCTCAGCAGGATCACCTATAGAATTAAAGTCACCCATTATAAGTCATTCATTTATTGAGTCTGCAAGTGATCTCAGGTTGTCCCATAGAGAGATTGTAAGATCTCTTGAGCATTTTGCATAAATTATAGAAACCATAAAGTGTTTTCCATGAGATAAGTTATTTAACACTTACATGAAGGAGTTGATCATGGTCCAATGATAGATGAATATTGTAGGTGTTGTTCCAAAATATCCATATTTTTTTAGAGAGATCAGACATGAAGTTTTGAAATCCTATAGATTTCGCAGTTTTGTCCAATGAGCGACTGTAGTTTTTTTACTATGTTCAAAAAGAATGTTTAGCGGAATAAAATGAAACACATGCCAACTATATTATGTATATATATATATTAGGGAAAAACTCAAATAGGATAAACCTAAACTCTAAAAGAAATCCATTTTCATTTTTTAAATGGGCTGCCAGTCATATTGAATCAGTTGCAAAACGAGTCTTTGACTCCACACTAACATAATAACTAAAATATTTTATTGTTATATATGGAAACCAAATTATTATAACAATGATCATCGGGGACCAAAATATTTAAAAACTAAAATTAAGGGATCATCCATGTTTTTTAGCCTTATATGATTCTCATTAAGCGTATTTTATAATATTTTTACAAAACAAAATTAGTCGATTGAGATGTCTTTTTTCGTTTTGGAATTCACAAAATTTTAATTATCACACACATGTATTTAATTTTGTCTCTCATTATCGTTTATTTCCAAAATCGAAATCATATTTAGCAAATGCGATTAGGTTTTTATATCAAAATATAAAAGTGAAATAACTTACAATTAAATATTTATTGTATAATAATAAATAAGTTTAAAAATTCATGGCATTTAACCTATTCTATTCAAATGATAATCAAGCAATTTTATAATTCATGACATTTGACATGTTGAAAATTAGGTTTTAGATGATGCGACTCGAAAAATGAACTTAAACTCAGAGGGTTAAATATCGGCTTTAGAGGTTTCAACGACTATAGGGTTTTAGTCTTATGAAAATTTTGACCATTTTATGTTCAAACTCGGAGTAGTGTGTTTCTGTCACTATAGGATTGCGGTCTCATGAGAGAGTTATATTCTAGGATAATTTTTTTATTGTACAAGAATAAAGTCTCAGCATGTGACAAGTCTTCGGAGGAGATAAGTCTCAACATTATCAGAAAATACTTTGAGAAGTTGCTTCTTAAGATATCAAAAGCTTCGACTATCATATGAAAATCAATATAGTCTTATTTGATATATTAAAAGGGTTCAACGAAGAATAAGAATTTGGAAAGATAGTACAAGTTTGTTATAACTAACTAGATGTACTATTTAAACACAACTATTATTTTGAAATATAGACATGTTATATAACAAACTCTTGTATGAGTTGATCTTGAATTTATGTAATTACCTTGCATTGTTATTGTGAGCATTGTGTACGTTCGTTCTAGCCTACATTCATTTTTATCATATATATATATATATATATATATATATATATATATATATATAATTGGTACAGCATATATAAAATATAATCTTAATAATATTTTATATTTATTATCTAAAAATGATCACTGTTAGAGGGAGAAAATGTCATTTATAAATGCATAGTTTATAGAGAGAAAACTTTATTTATGAGAGAAAATACTTAAGAAATTGAATGATTTTAAAATTGATGAATTCTTGAAGATAATTATACAAAATAAAATGTTAAATGTTGTAAGATATCACATAAAATTAATATTATTTTTGGGAAGTTTAAACAATGCAGATTTAATTTTATTTTGTGTTCAATTCAGTTCTTTATATTTGTTCTATCTAAGTAAAATCATATGTGCTCGCTCGCGGATGTAAGATTGCTCCATAATCTGAACCACATAAATCTATGTGTTGATTTTATTATTTTTTATTATTTTATTTCTACAAAGAGAAAGATATTTGTTTCAAGGACTTTAGTTTCGAAGTCGAAGAGCTTAAGCCTAAGAAAATATTGATGGTCAAAAATTTGTTTCAATTTCTATTGATTTACTATTCTCTTTACAGGTCAATCTTATAGAACATGAAGTCTTAAAGAATTTCTTACCTTAGTAGTGTATTTAACAACGGGTTCGGTGAGCGTGAAAATTTAAGATCGGTTATGGGAATCAAGTAATTGATGGTGATCAACACTTAAGAGAAAGAAAGTAGATATGTGAAGATGAATATAATAAAATTTTATTGTGATGAATTTATTGGAGATAATTATTTTTCAACTATGAATAATAAAAATTAAAAGCTATCGTTTTACATATGGGGTTGTATACTGCTATTGATAAGATAATTATAAAAGAGGTTGATGCTAAAGTGTTGTCCAAGACCCGTAGTGCTCTGATATTTATTTTGAAGGATGAGATAGTGCAATAGGTGTTTGAATATTGTACCTTGCTTGAGATTTTAAAAAATCTTAAGCTATTTACTTGAATAATTTTATGGCAAACCGATGATATATCCAGAAGCGGTTATATACTACGACCATATATGGTAGCAGAGAGAATTGAAAACACTTGGATGATCTCAATATTATCATTCTTGATTTGAATACAGTTGGTTTCAAGGTAGAACATGAGTATACAAAATTTATCCTCATGATATCATATACAAAATGTAAAATAAAATCTATGACAACAGCTCAAAAAACTTGACACGACAAATTGGAAGTGTATGATTATTGCGATAGTTTTGTGAGTATTAGAATCCATAATCGAAGCCTATAGACTTTATATAATTTCTTATAGAAATATAAATAATATTATGTTGATTTAATTAACAAAAGTAGTGTTTAATTTTTGTCTAAACAATCGAGATTTTGTGATTTAGAACAATTAAACAGTATATAAAAATATTATCAAGTTGAGAGAATATCAATATTACAATAATCCTAGTGCTTATAAACAGGAAACAATAATTTATATGTTTTTTGTATAAATTATGCATATATATTTCAAATTCACGTTTTCTTTCAGATTGTTGTTATTATCTCTCGATCACTACAAATAAACTTTTTGTATGGTTATTTATATCTTTAGTCCCATATCTCCTAAAATTAGGTTAAGCTATTTACAAATATAATTCGCGCTTCACTCGGTCTTGAACATAGTGCATTATTTATTCAACCCAATGACATTTATACAAATCCATGATGGACGTCGTCGCTTAGTATCAAACTAAATATATGGTCAAGAAATTAAACATGTAGGTAACTACAATCATTAAGATTACTACCAATACTAAAAAGCATATACATAATTGAATAAAAAATTATTAATACATATTAATTGTATTATAAAGGTTTTCTAACCTCTAAACAAAGAATATTAGGTAATGTTAATCATGTTAGTCATATAATAAAAAATATATACTAGAAAATGAAAGGAAAAGAAAGAAAAGAAAACTTGATCTTTCGATCTACTTTATAAGATGAATGAATAAAAATATGATTTTCTTTTCTTGCTTTGTTTGAGTATTTATCATTATAATTGATAGTCCAATAATCATAAAAGATGTTAATTCATATTTTTCCAATTATATTTGAGGGTAATTTACCAATAACCACCCAAAATCAAATTTATTTACCAATAACAATCCAAGGTTTGACAAAGTACGGATAATCACATAGTGTTAAATTCGTATTTACATGTTAGTCTGAAATACTCCCAATCGTTTTTCTTTCTCTTATTTTTTTGGTGCGGAAAACCAACTATTGTTTAGTTGCAGAATTACGTATAATTTGGTTACAAAAAATAATAATTGTTGTTTAGTTACAGAAATACGTAGCAAATAGAATTTTGGTTGCTAAATAAGTCTACATGAGAAAAAAATATAAACTTGTTTCTGTGAAAATAAATGTTAATTGAGGGCGAAACAAAAACATGAGGATTTTTGTGGTGATATATATATATATATTATTTAGTTGCAAAATTACGAGTAGTTTGGTTGAGAAAAAAAATATTGTTTAATTGTGAAAATACGTGTAAATATGTTATAAATATGTTGTTTTTTATGCGAATTAATAACTTTTGTTTAGTCGCAAAATTAAGAGTAATTTTGTTGCAAATTTGACCTTGATTTTTTTTTTCAAGCATATCATGGGTTTCGTTTTATTCATCTTTAAAGAATATAAATATGTGTATTTTTTAAAGTTATAGTTTGTAAGATATAGAATTTTGATACTTAAAAATAACAAACTGCATTTTCACGGGTGTTGTTGGAAGAATTTATGTTCCATATCATTTTTTATAAAATTTAAAATTAAGTGGTTATTAGTAACTTATACGGTAAATAATTGGTATGAATAAAAATAAAATTTATTTTATTTTATTTGACAAATTGTGACTATAGCTTTAATTATAAGTATTTTTATCTAATTTATTCTTCGTAACTTAACTTTCTTTTTTTGTCTTCAATTTTTACTCTTTTTTTTACTTCATTCTCTTATATTATTTTTCTTTTTAATAATTATTATCTTAGTTTCCTATAAAACAAAAAATATTAATTATTAATTTACACTAACAATTAAATTAATAAAAACTATATAATAGAATAAAAAATAAGTATATTTAGATAATAAAAATTAAGTATGTTTGATTAGTCCATATCAACATGATTTTTTTAATGGATAAAATATGATTTGGAGTCATTATTTGTCTAATTTTACCATGACTACTGCATAAATTTTCCGAGGTACGTTGCATTCAAAATTCTAAATCGTTCTTTTGAAAAAAAAAGTTATTGTGAAAACAACATTAGACAACATCTCACTACGAAATGCCACGATAAATCACAGTGAGGGTTTACTACATTTTTTTCAACGTCTAAGCAAACATGTGTTTCACATTTTTATATAGTTTTTTATGATCTAAATGTTTCTGATTGAACCTTATTTTTAAATTTATTGTTTATTTAAATTCTAAATGTAAAACTAATCATTTATATATATATATATATATATATATATATATATATATATATATATATATTAGGATTATATCTGTTTTGAAATAGTAAAGTAACAATATACAATTAGAATTTTAGTAATTGGAATATTATATCATACAAAACAGTTTAAGTCAGAAATATAGAGAATAATAACCTAGTGTGTTAGTGAACTAAATAGTTAATGTGATGTATTGTTAAGATCTTCTTTTAAACTCACAATGCAACAATAATATGCATTGAGAGTTTGTCACAATGAAAATGAAACTGATATGTCGACTGAGCTTTGTAAAGATATCTACAACATGCGGAGTTGATGGAACAAATGGAAGCGAGATGGTGTCAAGCTGAAGATGAAAACGAGTGAAGTGACAATCAATTTAAGTGTACGTTATCTTCTCATGAAAACAAAATTCTTTACAATTTGCATGGTATTTTTATTATCACAATGTAAGGAAGTGGGCTTAGTAATGTTAAATATCATATCTGCAAGAAGTCATTGTAACAAATAAGTCTCATATGTAGTCAATATCATATCATGATACTCAGTCTCAGAATAAAATTTAGAAACAAAATTTTGTTTATTGCTTTCCAATGAAATTAATAAATATTTAAGGAAAACACATAAAAACAGTAACGGATTTATGATCATGAGGATCACTATCTCAATCAGTATCACTATAAGCACGCAATTTGAGTGTAGAAGTCGAAGGTAACATAAGGTTTTGGAACTGAGTGCCGTGAAGATATCTCAATATACGAAGAATAACTCTCGAGTGGACAAAAATAAGAGTAGTAACAAACAAACCAACCACATGAACATCATGAACTATATGTGGTCGAGTAACTGTAAGATAAACTAAGCTTCCTTAAGAATACGTTACAAAGTCCGGTTTGATAAAAGAACACCATCAGCTGGAGAATATCGAGGATTGGTTTCAAGAGGGGTGTATGTCGTCCTGTTATCAGACAGTCGGACTCGCTCAAATAGATTAGATATATATATATATATATATTATCTCAAATAGAATATAAACTTTATAGAATGAGCCACCTCAATACCAAAACAATAACGTAACATCATTAAGTCTTTCATTTTAAACCGATGAGTCAAATCATATTTTTGTGCCTCACTTTTATCAAAATCATCACATGTAATAATCATATCATTTACATATATTGATAAAATAATATGTTCTACACTTTTATCTTTGATAAATAAAATTGAATCGTGATCACTTGCAAGAAAACCAAGTAAAATAATAATTATATAGAATTTCTCAAATCAAGCACGAGGAGCTTGTTTCAGATCATATAAAGCTTTCAAAGTCAATAAACTTCACCTGGTTTGTGAGAAAGACCCAGGGGAAGAGTCGTGTAAGACTCCTGTTGGGAATATAGGGGTCTGGTCCGCATATTCTGCCTCCGTATATAATTAAGAACACAACCGATCTCAACTTGAGATCCACTTGAGCAATAGAGCTTTTTATATGAGATGACCATCCTACTCAGAGATTTGTTCAAATCCACTCAGAGATTTGCTCCACTTGAGCAATAAAGCTTTTTACAGCAGATCTATCTACTCACTCGACCATCCTACGCTTGTTCCTTAGCTCCACTATCCACTCCAATCAAGTACCACTGCTTGATGAGTCATGGACGCTCCGAACTAGGATGTATAGAGTAGATCATTCACCTTGAGCATGACTACTGGTTCATCATGTTCGACCTCCGAGAATATTACCACCATCGCGTTCCGTCTGGGCTTGACGCTCTGATACCACGTGTTGGGAATATAGGGGTCCGGTCCGTATATAAGTAAGAACACAACCGATCTCAACACTAGTATGATATTGTCCGCTTTGTCACCCGAAGGCCCTCGCGGCTTTGCATTTGGTCCACTACCAAAAGGCCTCATACTAGTTGAGGTATGTTCTTACTTATATACCATTGATCTTTCCCATGTTTAACCGATGTGGGATGTGGGACTTTGGTCGCCACCCTAACAACTCCCCGTGAAGATTTCATTTAGAAATGCATTTTTGACATCAAACTGAAAGATCTTCTATTAACGTTCGAATGCAATAACAATAAGGGTACAAACGGTCGTCATTTTTTGTCACTGGGGAAAACGTTTCCTCATAACTCATAGCATACTTCTACGAATACCCTTTTACTATAGGAAAAGTCGTATACATATTAAAAAACCCATTGGACTTTGTTTTAATTTAAAAACCCGACAAAAATAAATTATATGCTAACCAAGTAGAGGTTCAGCCACATCCCATGTATGAATATGATAAAGAGAAGTAAACTCTTCGGCAATAAAATTTTGCCAACGAAGATAAAAAAAAACTTCTTTATGCGATTTAGGTTCATATAAATCATGTATATTTTCTATGAAAGATGCGAATGGAGTTGAGCAAGAATAATAATAAAACGCTTGGTAGACTTATTTGTACGAGTAGGTCTCCTATGAGTTAAAGAATATGTATTTGCACTAGAGAAAGAAGTAGACTTGTCCATTGATAGAGTAGAAGTAGTACAAGTTGGTTTAGATATCTCATGAACCCATACATCATAAACAATTGGTGTGTCGTTGTCATTGGTAAATGGATAAATAACCAGAAGATATATTTTTATCATGGCATGTGATTTTTTGCAGGAACAAAATAAAACAGAATGTACTCAAGAAATATGACATGTCGATACATGTAACATCTAACTTTTTCGGATAAAAATAACGATACTCTATATATCTAATACTATTACCCATAAAAATACATATAGTTATTTTAGGTGATAACTTGTTCATTTCGACATGAGGACGGAGGACACAACATGCATTTAAATGCTCGTATATAGAAAAACCAGGAGAATGCCTATGTAGATTTTGAAACGGAGGCATCCCTAAGTTATGTGCAACAAAAATTTGACTAAATATATATAAATCAGTCAGAAGTTTTTATCCAAAACATTATTAAAAACTTCAACAAATAAAAGCACGGAACGAGCAGTCTTAACAAGGTATTGCAACCCAATTTTATTGAGGGGTGTCAGCACAATATGGATGGTGTATAGTATCATTTAATACAAGTAAATGAGTGAAATTATTGTAGATATACTCACCCCTTAAGTCACACCTGAAACACTTTATCACAACATAATGTTGAGTCTTAACCAATGTTCTAAAATTTCTACAAATTTTGAAGAAATCAAACCTTCATTTCATAAGATAAACCCACATATGACGAGTATATTCATCAATATAAGATAATAATAGGTCGAACCACCATTTGTAAGAGCAAGAGATGGACCTCGGACATTAGAATATATGATATCAAAAATAGCATCATAAAAGTAGATACTTGTATTAAATTACTAAAACATAAAATTTTGGCAGTGATCTAAGATACTACAAGTGTTTATATGACTAAAAACACATGTAGAGACTAAAAACGTTAAATGCGATGCAAATACATGTCCCATAAGATAATGTCAATGATAAAATTCAGACGATAAAAGACTCAAACAAAACGAAGACTAATCAACACCAGTGGCAGCAACAACAGTTTCGTATGTTTTTCCACTATCAACACCATAGGCCTCAACATCAGTCACTTTGAATTTTTCCAAAAACATATAGTTCCTTCATTCTATTGCATGTCCTGATAACTCTGTAAGCATGGTGATCTTGTATAATGCAAACATAATCAGAAAAGAAGACCTAATGACCACATTTACACAATTGACTAGCCGAAACAAGATTCAAAGCAAGGTTGGGAATATAGTAAATATCAGAGAGCCATATGTGAAGCATAGAAATATAGCCAACACCGCTTATCGACATTGTTGTAGAACCGGTAAACAAAACATATACGTGTGAAATAAGAGACAATGAAACAAATTGTGATACATAAGGTGACATAGGAAGAGACATAGAAAAATTTAAAATCCACGAGAATAAATGAATACCTAAAGTGTAAAACGATGTCATATATAAGTGGTATGCAGATGTAAACATGACAAAGTTTTTCTAATTAAGTTAGGTATTAATAGACTATGGAAAGTCATATTTTCTGTCATATTTGCAATAGAATTAATCGAACGGGATAAAAAAATATACCGAATCAAAACAAAAAATCAAATCAAAATATAAATCTAAATAAAAAAACCAAAATAAAATCAAGTCTCATTTCAAAAATAAATAAGTAACCAAAACATCAAATCAAAACTCCAATAAAAATCAATAAAAATTAAAAAATTAAATCCAAATCTAAATTCAAATAAAAAATTGAATCAAATAAAAATTAAATCTAAATCGAAACCAATTGTTTTATTTGCAAATATAAAAAAATTCTATTCTTTTTACAAATTAACTAGATTTAAATTTATAATTTCTCTGTTTTCAAACTTTTGAGGAGTTTATTACTTTACCATCCGATTAATTTGTTTCCAATTAATTTTCAAAATCCGTAAAATTTTCTTTACCTTCGAATATTAATTGAGTAAACAAAAGAGTTTTATAAAACATTCCTGCAATGATAAAATTCATTATTTCCAAAACTTCCCTGCAACTTAAGACAGCTCCACGGCTCCGGCCAGTACACAAATTTCATTCTTCACTACAACTTAAGACAGCTCCGGCCAATACATAAATTTCATTCTTCACTACAAACTAAATATTTCAAGGTTCTTTCAACTATACGATCACCATCCATCATTTTCTGGACACCCTTGTCTACCAATTGATTTGAAAACTTGTCTTTATCCACTATTTTAAATTTCCACCGACTTGTTTCAACTTAAGTTTAAAACCTGTTTTTACCCCATGTCAGCCATCAAATCAAACCCCCACAGTCATTTTTACTGTCTTACCAATTTCGAATTACTAATTTATAAACCTACCTTTGGATACTTTCAGCTAAACCCATGTGTTTTATCATTTTCAAAACCCACAAGCTATATATATCTTATAAATCAACTACAAATCAAACCAGATAAATTTAACCTATTTAACAAACAATAGATTTCAATAAAGAATATTTTTTCCGATCAAATCATACACACAGTGAATGATATTTTTATATAATAAAAAAACAAAAAGAAAATATAGTTGAAATTTTAATAATTAAAATAATATATCGATACAAAATAATTTAAATCATAAATACGGAGAATATAATAAAAATAATTAAAAGTTTAGTAGCACTTAAGATCCGAAATAGTAATATCCATTTAGTATCTATATTTTTGTGTATTTTTTAGAAAGACTCATTTCACTCAAGTATTTATCATCTAAGACTTAATAATATCCTATATACCTTTAGCTAATTATATAAAAAGTTTTATATTTTTAAGTTCAAGTGTTTTTCATGTTTTTTTATCTCTATTTTACGATAGTTTTACGATATCTGCAGGACCCTAAATTCTTTGTTTTTTTTTTGTTTTCGTATGATTTTGATTGTGTTTTTATTTTATTTTGAAGTTTGATTTTGGATTGCTGTTTAGGTAACTCGATTTTTTGTTGTGTTTTTTATTTCGAAATAGATAACTCGATTTCTATTTTCTTCGTGATTTTTGGTATTCATCTAGTATTACTTTGAATTTATAGTTGAATTGTTGTATTGCATTAAGGTTTTGATCATTTTTAGTGTATTTTTTTGTTTCTGGAAAATTTGGTTCGAGAAAGAGTTTACAGCTTAAACGAAAAATATGCAGTTTGGAAGATGCGAAACATGTTTACTTTAAGTACTGATAGATGTCAAACATGTTTATTTTTCGTACTGATAGATACAAAACCTATGTAGTGATAGATGTGAAACGTCTGTATTATTTGTACAGATAGATGTGAAATGTGTGTATTCTTTGTACCGATAGAAACCAGTGTAAAATATAACTTTAAGAAAAAATTCAAAACGTATCATGAATGATACTAGATTTATTCGTCTTAAAAAACAAAACTAATGGTATTTTTGGTTTTTTTTCCGAGTTACGGTTTAAAAATATGAATTTTTTAATTTTTAATTTTAAAGTGTAAACAGAAAAGACGACTCTTACGAAGAAGATGCGAAACCTTTTTTTTTTCTAGATGCGAAACCTTTTTAAGTTTGTACTAGTAGATGTAAAACCAAACAACTATAATAGATGCTAAACTAGGTCACTTATGATAGATGCGAAACCAGTTTAGCTATAATAGATGCGAAACCAGGCATATGATAGATGCGAAACAATATAATGAAATAAGAGTGTAAAATGTAACTTTTAAAAAAAATCAAAACATATCATGAATGGTACTAATTTTGTTCGTCTTGAAAAATAAAACCAAATGGTATTTTGGATTATTATTTTTTCGAGTTACGGTTTAAAAGATACGAACTTTTAAATTTTTAATTTTAAAGTGTAAAACGAAAAAAACGATTGTTAGAAAGAGGATGTGAAACATTTTTTTTTGCTAAATGCGAAACATATCTAAGTTTGTACTGGTAGATGCGAAACCATACCAAGTATGATAGATGTTAAACAAGACCAACTATGATATATGTGAAACGAAACACATGATATATGTGAAACCATAAAATAAGAAACCAGTGTAAAATATATTTTTTTTTGAAAAAATCAAAACATATCATGAATGGTACTAGTTTTGTTCGTCTTAAAAAACAAAATCTATGGTATGTTAAGTTTTTTTAGTTTTGTTCGTCTTAAAAAACAAAATCTATGGTATGTTAAGTTTTTTTCCGAGTTACGGTTTAAAATATATAAACCTTCAAAAATTTAAATTAAAAAAAATAAAAAGAAGAGAATGTGAACGGGTGTTTGCTGAATTTTGTATATAAAAATATTTTATGTACAAAGTTTGTTACTTTTGTCAGATCTTTATACGTAATAGATTTGTAGAATGGATCTTAAATAGTAACTCTCAATAATTAAGAGACAATATTTTATGAATGGTACTAGTTTTGTTTGTCTTAATAAACATAATCTATGTTATGTTAAGATTTTTTCTGAGTTACGGTTTAAAATATATAAACCTTAAAAAATTTAAATAAAAATAAAAATAAAAAAGGAAAATGTGAACGGATGTTTGCGGAATTTTGTATAAAGAATATTTTATGTACAAAGTTTGTTAACTTTATTCGATCTTTATACATAATAGATTCGTAGAATGGATCTTAAATATTAACTCTCAATAATTAACATACAATATTTTATAAAAGCATGGACAAATTGTTATTTTCAAAATTATATGTTAACGAGTGTCACATAAAAAAAGTATAATTTACGTATTTTTTTAGCTAATGGATTTGAACATATTCTAATCGGATCGATTAAAAGATATTATAAATAAATAAAATATAAAATAATAATAATAAAACAAAAATTATTGAACAGAAAACAAAAAAAAATTATCTACCAACTACATCTAATAGATGAATTATTAAATTATCCCAATAGATTGATTGGATAAAATCTCTAAAATCTGGAATCAAATAACTGTCCTTAAGCATCTCTAGTGATCTGGAATCACTCTATCTGCTCTGATTGGACAAAAGTAGAGAAAATAATAAAAAATAATTTTTGGGATCGTTCTATTGGTTCCTCCCCTTTTTGGATTTGGAGGAAATTTGTTTGCCTTCACCCGTTGACTAGTAATTTGTACATGATGGCTATTGGCAATGGTTTGAGTACTTCCTTCTGATATGACACATGGCTCCTCCCTGCCTCGCTAGCTTCACATTATTGTACCAATATCATCAAGGATTCCCGGCTCCCGAAAAATCTTAAGGTATCAGATATCATTCTCGATGGTCATTAGAATTGGCCTCCAAACATCAGATCGGCTAGAACTAGAAGTCGTTTTAATCTACTAGAGATCAACAACCTCATCCTCACCCTGCCCCTCCTAACATCAACTCTTATGATGTTCTTTTTTGGATTGCGAAGGATGGCTGCATCAACTTCACAATCAAAGATACCTATAACGATATCCGTACGCCTTCCTATGTTGTGGGGTGGACCGGGTTAGTATCAAATAAATTCAATATTTAACGAAACTCCTTTATCTTATGGCTCGCTATCTTGGAAAAACTTTATACCATAGATAAGCTTCTCAGTTGGAGTTTCAATACCTCACCTGATTGTGCCATATACAACTCTGCTTCCGAAACTAGTGTGCATCTCCTCTATAACTGTAGTTTCACTACGCGTATTTGGATATTTGCTACTTCAAAACTAGGTTTCCATTTTTCCGCTTCGTGTTGGCAGTCTTAGGTATCTGAGGTGTCAAATTGGTCTCACTTTCGAAACCGTCACATTTAGCGATCTTGCTTTGGCGCGATTATTTATCGCGTCTGGAAAGAGAGGAACTCACGAATATTTTCTTCCCCTCCGACCAATGCTTCTATGGTTTCTTACCGTATCTTCTTTGATCTTTAGTTCAGATTCCATGGCATCAGAATTTGTTGGCCTATGTAACTAATTTTAATTTTATTTATTTATTTATTTTTCGACATTATTTGCAGGTCCCCTCTTCCTCGTTCTCGTCAGTTTTTCTTCCATTAGTGTGGACTTCTTTGGAGTTACTCCTGTCGGCTCGATTGGCTCTTATTACGTTATTTTAGTTACTCTAATTTATCTATAATGTTTGTTATTTCTATAATCCTTGTTTTAGCAGAGTCCTGTCTATCGATCTATTTGTTTCAATTGTATCTCCTCAGAATTACTTATTTGTATGAATATATTTTATTTTATTTAATATTTTTTGCACAATAAATTGAAGTAATTTTTTTAATATTTTAACAAAAAATTAAATCACCAAATATTAACACTTTTGTATTCCATCCTCTAACCGGCTAAAGAAAAGAAGAAAACCGATGACCAAATTTAAATTAAATGAAAAAGATGAAGATTCTGTTTGGACACAAGGCATGTCATGTGCTCATACTTTGTAAGTTAGGGTACATCGTAACATGGTTCTCATCACCGACGGATTATAATACGTTTGGGTTTGACAAGATCTTGTGCTTTGTTTATTACACGCAAATGTCTTATAATTCTAAATGACACACTAGAATCATGTTACGTACGTGCAGATTACACGACGTCCTCCACAGTTTGATTTATAGACCTTTTTAACGGTATTTCACTTCTTAGAAAAACAAATTAAACAAACCATTCCAAATATTCATATGAATAAATTGCATTTAGATGTAGAGTTGTAATTGTACTTATCATGAGAAAAGGTGAAACTTAGCAATTTTAAACAGCAAAAAAAAGGTATTAAATGGACACATGATCATGTCTAAGAAAGACATACCACCTTTCTTTCTCTTCTCTTACAAGCGAAGAAATGAAAGAGGATTCAAATTCTAACAAAGTTCAAAGTAAAATAAATATTTATTTTGTTTTTTAACGGTAGAAATCCGTAACCGCTACTCAGAATGCACAAAATAAACTTTTGATTTAATAACCTCTAGATCAATTCCGAAAGTGTTCAGCAAAAAACATTTGTAAAAGAATTCGAATTCATAACTTTTTTATCACATGCATGTTTTATTTTACCACCTCGGCTATCCATTTTGAGACTAAATATTCTGTTTTAATTATTATTTGATTGGTTTTTATTTTTTTGGATTTTTTTAAAATGGTGTTTTAAAACCACTCAAGTTTTTGTGAACTAAAAGACAGAATTATGTTCGAAATTGTTGTGGAATGTGAGAAATGGAATTTTAACCAATATTGTTTGACCACCAGAGGTTGTGTGAGTATAGTATAGTCAGTGTATGGAGCCCAAGGAGCAGACTAAATTGATGTGTAGATATAATAATTGAGATTTACCAAACTTTGTCCAAAGAATTGAGTCTTTTGGAAGAAAAATAGATACAAAGAGTGCATATGAAGTTAGTTAATTTGATGGAGACTATGATATTAATTACTTGATATTTAATAATCAGAGAGGGAGAGTAGTATAATGGAAGGAAGTGGTGGAAGGAGTGGAATTCAAGTTATATAAAAAGAAAAGGAAGGGAAGTTTATGTGTAATAGTAGTAGTGAGTGATGTCCACCATTTGTATTTTTATTAAGGTCAAAACAACTAAACATATTTAATCTGTCATGTTATTCACTCACTTTTAATCGCTTACTATTATATACTGATTTGAAGAAATATATATATATATATATATATATATATATATATATATATATATATATTATTTTATGTATTGTTTTATGGTTTATATTATTTTGTTGGATTTTTAGTTGGTATCTGTTTTATTTTCATTTTTATTTTATATTTGTATTTATTAATATTCATATTTGTATCACAAAGTATTCTATTGATATCGTATACGACCACAACTTGGGCAACTATTGAAATATATAATATCATTTGGATAAAATTTTATAACTAATTAATTTATAAAAGGTTAGATATCATAGTTTGATTCATGAAAAGAAAATAAGAAAACATATAAATATGATAAGTTTGATTTAACGCATAAAATATAGATTGCGACTAAACACTACTAACAAAAACAAAATAGGTTAAATCATTATCATACTTTTACTAAATTTTTAAATAGTATAGTCAAGTCAAAATCAATTTTGATTAGTATTTATAGTCAAAATCCATAAAACAATTTTAGTTTTACCGAACCGTTTATAGAATATTAATTGATAGCGATTATTTTTTTTAAAGTTTGAACCTCGTTTACATTAACTACGAGGAATAATTAAATGTTATGTTGATCCGTACGATTGTTGATTTTGTCAAATCCTAACTCGGTTATCAAGTTTCTTTTGAAAAAAAAAACCATCATTTCATCTAGCTTTGTAGATCACAGATTGCTTGCGAATTTACTGGACAGGTCACTGAAAACAAAAGAGATTGTTGGACGGGTTGCTGGCTCTACATTACATCACAAATTAGTTCTGAATCTTTGTCAACATGAGAATGGGGAATCCTTTGCCTCTTAGATCCTGAGAAACAACTCAATTGGATGTCGATGTATCTGAATCTCAAGAAGAAGATATCTCAGGATGATGAATTATTCTTCGAAGATCCTATCTCTTTGTCGTAGCGGCTTGCAAAGAGTCAGTATAGATCTAGGGTTTTGTCTTTGTGTTAGCAGAGTGAGCACAAGTAGAAACACTCTTGTTTATGGTTCGGGTCTCTTTGATGTAGGTTTTCAAAGCCCGTATATGACCTATGGTTTGGGTCCATCTTTTCTTAATAAAATCCAGCTTTAATTAAAAAAAAGTTTATAGAACATGGGTTTTGTATTTTTACAAGTTTGGGAAGAGTTTTTGGTATCGAGTTTAGACAAAATTAGCTTTATGCGGTTAATGTAAAGTTATCATATCGCATCATACTCAACAAAACGTTATACCACTAATAACTTCTCGATTTTTAGTCAAAGTTGAAATGTAATGTAGTCGACAACAAAT
The DNA here is from genome assembly GCA_036936605.1 of Limnanthes douglasii subsp. nivea. NCBI lineage: Eukaryota > Viridiplantae > Streptophyta > Magnoliopsida > Brassicales > Limnanthaceae > Limnanthes > Limnanthes douglasii. The sequence continues at coordinate 60,293,741 of JAUPFV010000004.1, forward strand.
ATTGATTTATGTGTCTTTGTATGAATATAATGCAACAAGTATTATCATAGTTGACATAGTTCTCATTAGATATTATTATTTACTTGATACATACGTGGATTAAATTTAAATGGTTTTTTTAATCTAACTTATTAAATATAAAATAAGCTTATTCATTAATACTTATCAAATTTAATGTATTCTCTCAACCTAATTAATTCTTTAGGTCTCAAATCTCCGAAACATAATCTCTAAATTTTATAAAAATCGTTATTCTTCATCTTATCTTTCTTCTTCTTTTTCTAGTTTTTTTGTCTTTTTTAAATTCACTAAGAATCACCATCTTCACTCTTGAGATAAACATAAAATATTTTTAGTATTGGCTTGACTGTGGTTACTTAACAAACACTTTAATAAACAATAAACAAAACGACGTTATACGTGATCAGACTTGTCGTTGCTTTTTTTGTTCGCGTGAGTGTATACACAAACACCATTTTCTTTATCTTTATCTTTATATCTCGTTCACATCCCACCAATGGGAGCAATTACCAATGTCACATTCAAAATTCACCAGATTCTGTTACCTTTTTTTATTTTCTTACAGTTTTGGTTTTTCTTGATCTAGGATTTTTTTATTAGATGTTATTGGTTTCTTTGTAATGTACAATGCAACAAGTAATATATGAGTGAGGTTTGGTCTGATACCAAATACACTAATTGATTAGTGCTCTTTTTGGGAAGTAAATTCCAATATATGGATCTCAATCAATATTAGTAGCTTTGGGAGATTCATATGTGTAAAAGAAGAAAAAATAGTTTGAATCTCAATCATTTCGTATGAATTTTTCATATTTAAGAGAGAAAATGAAAGTGTTCCGATGAGTAAATAGACGATAAAAGTCTATAAGCTTTTTTAATATTTTTTGAAACTAGCTATGAATGTTGAGGTATTTAAGAAATTAAAGAGAAACAACGGTTTCGGGTTCTACCTATCACTGACCTCTATTCTTTAAAATGTTCTTGACCTAACAATTATGCTACGAGACTAAAAAAGAATTAACATTAAATGTAATTGCTTTTATTATTATATTAATGGTGTATTAAATAATAAATTGAGTTTCAATATATAAACATTTTGGTGACTGTTGGAATCTTTATCGAATAAAACTTGGATAAATTTTTTAAATCTATGTGGATAAAATTTGGAAAGTCATGTACCATCTAGGCGCCACATAGGTTTAGGATAAGGGTAAGAAGTGTATTTAATGCATCTAGACCATAAGTCATGGTTGACTTAAAGTCTAAGGCCTATGTGTGACACTGTTTCCAAATTAAATTTGGGATCACGTGGCTGAACCAGAGAAGAGACCATGTGCATGGACTAAATTGATAGATTTTGCCAAGTTCGTGGACTAAGAAGGGTGATTTTGAAGTTGAGAGACTAAATGAAACAAAACAACATATTTGATGGACCATTCAACGATTTAAGGCTCTATATAAATAATGTAAAGTGAATGTATGAATCCGAGTTTTTTATTCTCTCAATATAGTATCAGAGCTAGTAAAAACAAAATAAACCATAGCCTTCATATCTTTCTAATCTTCATCTTTTTCAACACTCCATCTATTTTTCCAAACCCTCATTATGTAGCCTCGTTGCTCAGTCCTTGCAAACGATTTATTTTCACCAATGTTTACCTTACAGCGCCATCTCTCTACAGCTTCCAGTAGCTCTAACCTTGTGATGTGGTTCTACTGGAAACACTAGTCGAAGCAGTATCGACTCTTCACTCCGTCACCATCTCGATCCAATTATCCAACAACCCAACTAATTTTTCCCTTCTCTACCAGTTTCCAGATGGTCGAAAATGAGGGTTATTTGTCGCTAACCCATCAACGAAGCCATCTTCTACTTCCGACCAACTTGTAGCTCGTGATGTTATTGTAACCCATCGAAAGATTGTTCCATATTTTCCTTATTATCTTGGTTCGAATGGAAATTTGGGTAATCTTATATCTACTATTCCTTTTAATGGATATAATTATAAAGCCTCATCATGCTTTATGTGCTTGTCCTTACATAGTAAGAGAAAAAATGTCTTTATTTATGGTAGTATTGTAAAGTCGATGGATCAAACTTTGCTTGAGGATTGAGATGTTTTTCAATCCATTTTTGTGCAATGGATTATGAGTAATCTTGATGAGTCTTAATAGAATCTTTTTTTGTACTATGAAGAGGTGAAACCTCAGTTTGATGAGTTACAATATCGTTAAACTATTATTAATGCTCACTATTGGTGTGGATGAGAGTTGCCTGAGGGTAGGCTGGTAATTTTAAGTGGAGTTTTAAGGTGGCGTGAGGGTGTTTAACAGTATTTAAAGGTGTTTCACAGTGTTTAAGGGTGTTTCACAGTGTTTTAAGGGTGTTTCACAGTGTTTAAAGGGTGGAGAGAGAATTGTGCAGCTTGGCAGTAGTCAATTTTTCTTACCCATAGTTAATGCTGGTGGTTGGGCATTTATAGTGTGAAATTTGGGCCCTTATGGGCTTTCGGGTCAAGTTTAATGGACCCGGGTCATGTTTAAAGACCCATAAGTTTTAAGCAGATGTGCAGGTAGCTTAGTCAGATAGTGTTTAGGTTTTTTAGTACTTTAGTCATAGTTCGAACTGCCTTAAGTTTACAGTGTTCGAAATCATCTGTCCGGTTAAAAAGTCCTGTTCGAATTAAATACTTGGAGCCTGTCCGAATTCACGGGGAGATTTACTTTGGACTGCCCTTCCGGGGAGCACTTCGAATTCGGACTCATCAGGAGCCCCTTTTTTAGGTATTTGAACAAGTGTCCTTGTTAAAGAACTGAAAAACAGTCCGACTTAGGAAGTGGTCTTCCAATTCGAAGAGAGTTGAGGACAGGCCCGGACATCCCAATCGTTACGAATTCTAAACGGTTCTTGTCAGAGTTAGTGGGACACGTGTCACTTTCTGGTTGGTTACTTCAGCCGTTTTTTCACCTTGAAAGTTGCACCACTTTCTCGAACAAGTTACCTCTTTAAATGCTATTAATGACATCAGCGCCGTCTTTTAATCATTGCCCAACTTTTCGGATTCTCCTAGGAATCAACCCCCCTTTTTTACATTTACTATAAATTCTATTCATTTTTCACAGCCTCATTATCACTTTCACTCTTCCATTTTACCCAAAGCTTCATCTCTCTAAAACTTTAAGATTTCCTTAGTCGTTTATGTTCACAGCAAGAACAGCTTTGATCAAGGGTGGCTGGCTTAACCTCTCAGAATTGGAGAAAGCTCAAAGGGTTGAAAAAGAGAAAAGACTTGCAGCAGGGCTTCCAGCATCGCCTGTCGAGAAACCAGCCCCTTCAATCGAAGAATCTGATAGAGGTTCATCTTCTTCTAAAGGTACAAAACCTAGAAAACTCTTTCAATCAACACTCTCCCCCATAGTATCTGGCTCATCAGTCCAAGAGTCAATCCCTATTGTTGAACCGGGGGTCACTGTCACAAGTTTCAGGAAGAAATCCACTTTCATTGCTATGGGGTCCGACTCCGACCATTCTCCAGATAAATTAATCATGAAAAGACCAAGCAGATTAGTTAAAGGACTTTCTTCAAAAAATACCAGTGATTCAGGGTCCGGGGCAACTGTTAGGACTCTCCGGGAAAGGCCAGTTGGTCCGGGGGCTAGCAGTCCACTACCCCCTAAAGAAACTTCAACCTTAGAAACTCAGACTGAGATAAAAACTCAAACTCATACAAAGAGCCAACAGTCCGGAGGATCAGCTGTCCCAAGCTTCATCCCTCCTCGGGCTGTTTCTGCTGAAGCTCCCCCAACAATAATGGAGGAGAGGATGGAAGACTCCACTGAGGAGGTTAGGTTTGAGTCCGAGTCTTCCGGACAAGCTGAAACTGCTATAGTTGTTGCCAAGAAGGGCAAAGAGGACTTGTATCTGAGGCGTCCGGACCTGCCGGAGAGCCTCGAAGGGAGAGTAGGGCCCTGCTTTCACAAGGTAGAGTTCAAATACCTTTTATCTCTGTTAAAGACCAAGTATGTGTTTATCCATACTAAAGATCTGGGACGATTTCGTACTAAGTGGGGGATCCCTGAAAATGTAAAAATTCGAATTCCCATCGATCCGGAGACCCCGATGGATTGCAAAAGGAACGAGATAGTCTTCTTTACGGAGCTATTCAACTGGGGACTTAGGTTCCCACTGGATCCAGAGATAGTGCGCTATTTCCACCTAGTCAAGCTATGTCCATCACAGCTAAGCCCTAACGGATGGTACACCCTGATGTCATGCATTATGGCGTCTAGGTTGTCCGGAATCCCTCTTCCAATGGAAGAGTTCGCTGTTGTAGCTAGTTTGTGCAAACACCATCAGTTCCCTTTCTATCATTTTAACATGGGGAACGATCTTAAAGCTGTGGATGATCTCCTGGAGTCGGAGAGCAAGTGGAGGAGCCAGTTCTTGTTTGTGAGTGGCTCGTGGGAGAATGGCAAGAAAATCAAGACCGGGGAGAATCCTAGCCTTATTCGAAGTAGATGGAGGAGCGATCGTAAGTTTTACTTTAAGTTTCTATTCGAATTTCTCTTTTCGTTTAGTTTATGCTAATCAGTTACCTTCTTGTTTTATCAGAGCTGCCAAAGGAGTTCGGAGACTACCTAAAAGTCGGACAGGTCACCTGTGGCAAGATAAACGCATGGGCCGCAGAGAACTGGGAGAACCGGTTTCACAAAGCTTTTACCCCTGGGAATTTAGCGAGATCCCATCTGTGGAACACCACAGGTCGAAGGGATCTAACCTGGGAGGAGTTCTCCACCCCACCTGATGAAGATGTAGTGCTGAGAAGGTCTCATGAATTGGATGGGACCCTCTTCCTTCCTGCCCGGGCCAAAGCCCCAAGTAAAATGAAGGGCAAGAAGAAGAAAGACAGGAGAGCGATAGAGGATACGGAGAAAGAGGCTCCCACAGGTTCAGAGGTGCCAGCCCAAGCTCAAGTTGACGCAAACCCTCTACAAGTGGTAGAGCAGGAGAGCGAGAAGCAAGGGGTGAACTCCCCAAAACCTACAAGGGCTTCTAAACGGACTCGCAAACAAGCGAGTGACAGTGCTGACAGGGAAGTCAAAAAGAAAAAGACTTCTCAAAGTGAAGAGCTCACTCTCCGGGATCCGGAGCCCACCTTCCCAACCGATCCGACATTGGCTGAAGAGATCCCGGGGAATCTTAACGAAGGGATTCCAAGGGAATTCCATACCGATGAGATCGAAAGGGGAGAGATTAACATGGATGAAGTGGACGTCACCGGTCTGGGTCCTCTAGGTGACTACTTCCTTGGCCTGTCTAGAGATGAGTTCGCAGGGCCATATGTTCCCCCAAGTAGCTCCAACACAGTAAACTTCAACGGTAGGACTTTCTTGGTTTCCAGTGAGAGGGATGTCATAGCCCATTCCCTCCTTAGGAACGTGCAACCAGTACTCACCCTGGAAAGGCAAGTCCGGAGTCAGGCAGACACCATCAAAGACCTCAAGTCTGAGAAGGAGAAGCTGTCTGAAAACCTCAGGACTGCTACTACTAAGGTTGACTTGCTTAAGGAGTCGAACGAACAACTAAAGAAGAGTCAAAATGAAAGCAACACAAAAGTTGCTTCTTTAGTTAAGACCGTAAAAGATCTCCGAGCTAAGCTGTCCGGATTGGAGAAGGACTTGACAGCCTCAAGAGGAGAAACTGTAGCAAAGGAGAAGCTGGTCACCAACCTGACCACTGACAAACTTGCTTTAGAGAATGCAGTGACTCAGGCTGCTGAGGAGAAAGCTGCTTTGGTGAAGGATCAAGAGGCCATGATCAAGGCCAAAATCAACGCTTATGCCAGGGAGATGATACGGAGTGAAGAATTAATGATTGAGAAAGTAAAGTCCGATATGGTCCTCCTGTTTCACGAGAAGTTCCCGAAGAGGAGACTAGGGGACTTATGGCGCTATGTGGATGACGATGATCTCCCATACTGGACCATGGTTGATGAAGGGTATACTGATATATCCTCGTCTGGTGACGAAGAGGAAACCGGAGAGAGTCCGGGTGAGGAAGAGGTTGACCCCAAAGGTAAGAAGATCATTGAGGAAAAAAGCGACATCAAGAGCAAGAAAACAGATGAGGGTGAGCCATCTTCAAAGGCTCCATCTTAATTTATAATTTGTTTTGTTTATCTTTTGTTTGAACCAAAGTCCTTGGAAGGCCAAGGCACCTTTTTTGTGATGGTGTCCGAATTATTCGGACGGTTTTTTGTACTACACCCAAACTTGCTTAAAAAGTCCTTGGAAGGCCAAGGCAATTATTGAATGAATGTTTTATTTTGCTCAACCATTTTCTTCTTTCATAGTCTGTTTAAATAGCCGGAGTTTAAGTAGTTTTAAGTTTTGTGAGAGTGTTTAGTTTCCCTGGCTAGAATTTAAGTAGCCCTTAAACCTTTCTGTCCGGATAGTATGATAATCAACAGAATTTTGCAAAAACTTAGAAAATTATTTAAGAAGGCTCCAAGTTTTATTGAAAGCTCTCCGTGGCGCCGAAGAGAGGAAGTGGTATGCCCCCAAATATTTACATGGATATTTAAACAAGTAAATATTTACACAAGTTCATTCCAAGTACATTCGAAGGTGTTCAATATTCCAAGGGTAAGTTAAAACCCTGCCATCTTTGTCTTCTAACCAGTATGTGCCAGGCTTGATTCTTTCAACCACAATATAGGGACCCTCCCAAGTTGGGGCCAGCTTGCCGAAGAGCTTTTCTTTAGTATGCAAGAAAACTTTCCTCAATACTTTGTCCCCTGGCTGAAAATCCCTTCTTCTAACTTTAGAAGCAAATCTGCTTCTCATCAAGCCCTGATAGTGTGCCATTCTAAGATGAGCTTTCACTCGCCTTTCTTCAATTAAATCAAGTTGATTTCTAACCGCCATTTCATTAGCCTGTCCGGAGAAGTTGTGGACTCGAAAGGAGGGGAGTGTCTTCTCTATGGGGGCTACTGCATCCATCCCATAGACCAAGGCAAAAGGTGATTCTTGTGTCGCAGCCCCAGGCGTTGTCCGGTAGGCCCACACGACTTCTTGTAAATAACTAGGCCACTTCCCAGCAGCTCCTTCCAAATTTTTCTTTAAACCGGACAGTATTGTTCTATTAGCCACTTCAACTTGCCCATTGGCCTGTGGGTGGAAAGGTGAAGAAAAGCAGTGCTGAATACCCCTCGAGGCACAGCAGCTCTCCATTTCTCTGTTGTCAAACTGTGGCCCATTGTCTGTTGTTATTCTCTGGGGGACACCAAATCTGCAACATATGTTGGATAGAATGAATTTTATAACAGCCTTTGATGTTGTCCCTGCCAAGGGGGATGCTTCTATCCACTTCGAAAATTAGTCAATGGCTACGATTATGGTTTTACGCCCTCCGGACGCCACAGGGAGAGGCCCAACTAAGTCCAATCCCCATCGAGCAAAAGGGATGGGCTCAGAAATTGATTCCAAAGGAATGGCTGGTACATGAATTTCATTGTTGTACCTCTGGCATGGGTCACATCTTCTTACCAGCTCCTTAGCATCTTTCATTATTGATGGCCAATAATATCCGGAGAGAAGGACTCTTCTTGTTAATGCTCTAAATCCACAATGGGCTGACCCCTCACCATCATGCAATTCGGAGAGAACCATTTGTGACTCATGATCCCCTAAACAGCGTAGGAGAGGTTTGCTATAGGACTTCTTGTACAGGACCTCTCTAATCATGATGAAACCACGAGCCCTGTGTTTTAACGTTCTGGCTTGTGGTTTATCCAAAGGCACGATGCCATCAGACAGATATTGCATAAGAGGAGACCTCCAGTCTTGAGGCCGGTTTACTTGTATTTCAAAGACTTCCTCTTTTCCACCTTCATCAAATTGAATAGAAGGGCTTTCGAGCACATGGATCCATGGGTAGGACTCTGTATATCCTATTGTTGCCAATGAGTCTGCTAACTCATTTTCTGTCCGAGGAATATGCTCATAGACAACGGCTTTAATCTTCATCGCCTCATTTTTCAAGAGAAGTAAATACTTGATCAATTGCTCCTTTCTAGCTTCTGATAGGCCCAAGGCATGGTGGACAAGCAATTGGGAGTCACTTAGTAGCTTGACCCTTTTTGCTCCACAGATGTAAGCCAATTTCAACCCAGCTATAGCTGCTTCGTATTCGGACTCATTATTGGATGCCCTGAAAGCAAAACAAATAGCTTGGAACATATTGTCCCCATAGGGGGAAGTGAGACATATTCCTGCCCCAGATCCTATGGCACTGGATCCTCCGTCTGTTCGGACAATCCACACTTTTTTGTCTTTTGAATCAGCAGGTTGTTCTGAGTCCCTATCAGAATGGAACTCAACCAGAAAGTCAGCCACAGCTTGAGCTTTTACTGCTGTCCGGGGAGCGAAATCTATGTCGAAGTCCCCCAACTCTACTGACCACTTTGTCATTCTGCTCGAAATGTCTGCTTTTTGAAGGATATTTTTTAAAGGGAAAGATGTCCGGACAATGATCGGATGAGCCTGAAAATAAGGCCTCATCTTTCTTGCAGCTATCACCAAGGCCAATTCTAGTTTTTCAAGTTTCAAGTAACGCCTCTCAGCATCAATCAAGCTTTTGCTGATGTAGTACACTGGGTGAGGATACCCATCAACCTCCCTTACTAACACAGCACTGATGGCACAACTTGAAACAGCCAGATATACAAAGAGTGTTTCCCCATCGATTGGCTTGAACAAAGTCTTGGGAGAGGACAGATGCTTCTTGATTTCATTGAATGCCTAATCACATTGTGGTGTCCATTCAAAACCTTTTGCACCCTTCAAGGTTTGAAAGAAAGGAGCACATCTGTCCGAAGACCTTGAGATGAATCTGTTCAAAGCTGCTAACCTCCCCGTTAACCGCTGTGCTTCTTTAATGTTTCGAGGAGGCTCCATTTGGAACAAAGTATTGAGTTGGTCCGGGTCGGGCTGTATTCCATGCTCACTTATGATATACCCTAAGAACTTCCCGGACTGCACTCCGAACACACATTTTTCAGGATTTAACTTTAAATTCACTTTGGCCAGGTTGGGAAAAGTCTCTTGGAGGTCGGACAAGTGCAGCTGCTCATCCACACTTTTCACCATCATATCGTCAATGTAAACCTCCATATTTCTTCCAATTTGATCAGCAAATGCCTTATTGACTAACCTTTGATAAGTAGCCCCAGCATTTTTCAAGCCAAAGGGCATCACCTTATAGCAGTGCAGACCTCTATCAGTAACAAAAGTGGTATGCTCTTGATCTTTTGGATCCACCTGGATCTGATTGTAGCCGGAGAAAGCATCCATGAAGGAGAGTAGCTTGTTCCCAGAAGTAGAGTCTACTAACTGATCTATCCGGGGAACCGGATACAAGTCTTTTGGGCAAGCTTGATTGAGATCTGTGAAGTCAATGCACATTCGCCATTTACCATTTTTCTTTTTTACCAAGACAGGATTGGCAGTCCACAAAGGGTACTGCGATTCTTTAATGTGCCCCATCTTTGTGAGTCTGTCAACTTCTTGCACAATGACATCAGCCTTTTCTTTGGAAAAAACTCTTCTTTTTTGAACTACTGGAGCTATATCTCTCCGGACGGATAAGTGGTGTGATATCACCTCTGATGGAACCCCAGTTACATCAGCATTGCATCAAGCAAAAACGTGCTGATTGTCTTTTAAGAATTTCAACATTCCTTCTTTCAACATTGGCGGCATTTTGGATCCTATCTTAACATTTTTTCCCTCTTCCAAGCAGTGTGTTTCAACCTCCTCAACTGGGATCAACACTCCGGGGGTCTCTCTGGGGTCATCAATTTCACCCTCACCCCCAGAAAGGCCCTCAAACTGCTATTGGTCATTTATACGGACTGCCCCCATCGTTCGTGGAGCCAAGGCAGTGGCATAGCATTCTCTCGCAACTTTTTGGCTGCTCCGGACAACCCCAACTTGCCCCTGAACAACATATTTTAGACACTGATGGACTGTCGAAGCCACTGCATGCATCCTAGAGAGCCAAGATCTCCCTAGAATAGCATTGTAGCAAGTGGGACAATCCACCATAATGAAGAGTATTCTGACTGTTTTCTTGAAAGGGCCCCTGCCCAATAGCACTTCTTCTTCAAACTCACCGATCACATCGGCTGAGCTGCCCGTGAAGCCTACGATCGACCTGTCTGACTTTTGAATCACAGCTGGATTTTTCATTTTCTTGTAAGTGTCTAGAAAAAGGATATTGGCAGAGCTCCCAGTATCCACCAGGATTCGCCTTATCTCATTGCCCCCTATAGATGCTCCTATAACGACAGCATCCTCATGAGGGCCAGCAATGTCTCTCAAATCATCCCCATCAAAGACAATGAATGGGAATAAACTTGACGATTGATAAGAGGTCATGCCCCCCTCTAGCTGGGAAGCCAAATTATGAACATGCCTTTTTCTTGATGAAGTGGTAGGAGCTGTTACAGTGTCCCCTCCGAAAATTGTCAAGGACTCGAAGAATTTAATGAGCCCGGAGACCGATCTAGAACGTTCCTCTATAGCACCCACTCTGTTTCTTGTTGGATCAGGATCCAAGTATTCAGATTCCACATCAAACCTTTCAATGATTACCATAGCCCCCTCCGGGGCAGCATTAACCGGACCAGCCCGGTGAGTGTTGTCAGGCCTGTTGCCTCCTCTCCTTTTGACGTATGCACCCAATTTTCCCCTTTCGATCAGGTTTTGAACCTCTTGTTTCAATGCTATGCAATCATCAGTAGTATGGCCAATATCATTGTGATATTGACAAAAAGAACTGTTTCGATGTTCTCTGGGAGACTGCAAGGTTGCTGGTCTCCGGTAGTGTACTTCATCTTTTGTTTTATCGAAAATGGTTGCCACACTTTCTTTGAGTTCTGCAAACCACTCCGGTTGGACCCACGGCCCCCTTTTGTTTCTAGACTGCTGACTTTGTGCAGGAGCAGCTGGTTGAGACTGAGCTTTTCCCCTTCCATGCCCCTGTCCGGTTTCTCTTGCTTTGTTCCCGGACTGGTTTTGATTCGGAGTTGGTGTCACAGGGGTGGATCTCACCTGTCTGTGCACCCTGGTCTTCTTTGTTTCATCAACATTTATTTGCTTGCCAACTTGATTTAGCAATCCTCCCCAGGTCATGGCCTTCTTCCTGGTTACTGAATCGGCCAGGTTGCCCGGGTTCAAACCTTGTCTCAGGGATGCTATTGCCACTTGTTCAAAGCAATCAGCCAGCCCGTTTTTTGTGTTTACAAAGCGACTTATGTATTCCTTTAACGATTCGTTTGGTTCTTGGGCACAATGGATTATGGTATCTCCATTACCCTTTAACTCCTTACTCCCCACAAATTGCCTTCGGAAGGCCACCCAAAAAGTATCAAAATCTCTGATACAACCCTGAGGCAGGCTGTTGTACCACTTCAGAGCACTCCCCGTGAAGGATTGGGAGAATGCCCTACAGAGTAGTTTATCATCATCATCAAAGTTCATCATGAAGTTCTTGAATTGCTCCAGATGATTGTTTGGATCAGTACTGCCATCATACTTCTCCATCTTGGTACTATCAAACCTCTTAGGGAGGTTCCCGGAGAGTATTTTAGAAGACAATGGCGATTGCCTCCAATTCCTCCCACGACTGAACGCAGTATCCTCATTAGGTGTTGCAAAGATACCTGGCTCATCATGGAAGGCAAAAGGATCCACCAGCATCCGGTCTACATGCCTCCGGTTGTGAGATGATCTTTTCCCAATGTGCCTTTTCATTCTTCCATGGTGATCTCTTTTTCTGGAATACTTCTTAACTTGTTTCTCTTTTTTCCTAGTTCGCCCCTCATCACTGCTGGAGGACAAGGATTTTTCATTTCCCTCACTGTCCGAAGAGCTGTCCGAAGATTCTGAACTTGAGTCAGAACTCTCCACAGGCTTGGACCGGTGAGACTTTTTAGAACTGGCATGTGTCTTTTTAGTGCTCACATGAGTTTTTGAAGCCTCATGCTCTCGAGGGTTATCAGAGCGATGAGCAACTGACGCTTTGGATTTCTCCTTCATGCCCATCTTGGCCTTTTCAGCCCTCAGAGCTTCTATTTCAACCCTCAACCTGTCACGCTCTTGGACAGTATATTCATCGTTCTCTTCCACCACTTCGAGCAAAGCTGGTGGAAGCTCTGGATTATCCGGATTCATTCGGAGAGAATTTCTTTACTTGGTTTTGAATACTTGATTCAGGCGCCGTCGCCTCCCACTGTGGTCGCCAATTTGGTGTGGATAAAAGTTGCCTGAGGGTAGGCTGGTAATTTTAAGTGGAGTTTTAAGGTGGCGTGAGGGTGTTTAACAGTGTTTAAAGGTGTTTCACAGTGTTTAAGGGTGTTTCACAGTGTTTTAAGGGTGTTTCACAGTGTTTAAAGGGTAGAGAGAGAATTGTGCAGCTTGGCAGCAGTCAATTTTTCTTACCCATAGTTAATGCTGGTGGTTGGGCATTTATAGTGTGAAATTTGGGCCCTTATGGTCTTTTGGGTCAAGTTTAATGGACCCGGGTCATGTTTAAAGACCCATAAGTTTTAAGCAGATGTGCAGGTAGCTTAGTCAGATAGTGTTTAGGTTTTTTAGTACTTTAGTCATAGTTCGAACTGCCTTAAGTTTACAGTGTTCGAAATCATCTGTCCGGTTAAAAAGTCCTGTTCGAATTAAATACTTGGAGCCTGTCCGAATTCACGGGGAGATTTACTTTGGACTGCCCTTCCGGGGAGCACTTCGAATTCGGACTCATCAACTATAAGCATGAGTTAAAATGTGAATTAGCTGAGTGCAAACAAACTTACATTATGTTTGTTATTAAATATTTTTATAAATTTGAGAAGTTATATGATGAGCTTGGTGTCTATACTTGTATTCCTGGATGTGTCTGTGGTAGGTTTGAGAAGTTTCAATTGCAACAAGATGAAGAAACATTACATGTATTCACTGGACTGATTTGGTTTTACTCGATACGAGTTTCTTACTCTTGATGTTTATTTCAAGAATATTTACACTAATGAGATCTTAAAAGCTTGTTCAATTGAAATATCTGTGTCTAACACGACTATGGATTGTGTTGTTTAGTCTGCTACTGATGTCATTTTGTGCATTCACAACGTGTTTTTCATTGTTTGATTTACACATATTTCACAAAACTAGGCATACTGAATCTGATTGTTATCAGTATGGTTTTACTACAAATCATGATTGTCACCGTACACCATAATGGGTGCCACCGAATGGCCGAAGAGAGGATGATTCACCCTCACGTGATCCGGATCCTTGAGAGCTATCGTGGCTAAGACTGCCGCAGTGGTTTATTCAGCCTCCCAGTCACATGCTTCTTTTGATCTCGATACAAATGATACTTCTGTGATTTCTAATCAAATTAAGTAGTTTCTATTTTTGTTGACCACTAAAGAGATGGTACAGTCTGATGATACTCTGAGTGGTGATTTTTCCAGTACTTTTTAGATTATCAAATTGGTACTTTCAATCACTTTACATATGATGCTTCCCTATTAAGTAATGTAGTGGTTATGCTAGAATGTTACAGCTAGCCATTATGGGAGTGTTCGTTTATCCTTTCATTTGGTGTTGCAGACTATGCTTCTTGTCCCTTATCTAACTTGCAGTTTGATTTTTTCCTCTAATTTGGTTGATGATATAGATTATATTATTACTGTGTGAAATTTAGCTATTTTATAAAAGATTGGAGATCAATAATGGTGATAAGACACAGTGAGCGGAAAGGTTGAATGTACTTCTTTAGAAGAGATATAAAGACTAAAGTTTGTAACGCAACGGTAGTTGCTAGTGATGGTGAGTTATAGCATTGGAAATCGGGACATCCTCAGCTAAGATTTCTCAGGCTTTGTCTTCTATTACTTGTACTAGTGATAGTTTAGTTTCTTGATTTTTTTTTCGGGTTGACCAAACATGTGAATGTCTTCCTTTGAGTATTTCTCATGCTACGTCATATTTTAAAATAACTCATTGTGATTGATGAGGACCTTACAATTCTGTGTTTTTTTGTTGTGCTCGTTATTTTATTACTGTGGTTGATGAATATTATAGGGGTGTTTGAAGTTTTCTGTTAGCTGATAAAAAAGACGTGCATTTTCTATGGTAAAAAAAATGTTTAATAGTGTGGTTAAAACTGTGCATAGTTATATTGGTAATAAGTTTTTTCCATAATAAAAAATATTTGATGACCAACAAATTGTGTTTCAAACTTTTTGCGTGGGTACCCCTGAACAGAACAGGAGAGTAGAGAGAAAATACTATCATATTTTGGATGTTACTCGAGCTATCATATTTTAGGGTAATTTTCCTCTTAGTAAAAGAATGCATTCTTACTATAGAATATTTGCTTAGCATGACCTCATCATATGTTTTGGGATCTAAGATTATTTTTGAATTGTTGTTTGGTATTCCTCATATATATATATTGTTTGAGTTGGGTGTGTTTGGGGGTCTGTGTTATGTGTATGATCAGAAATCTATGGTTGATAAATTTTTGAGCCGTATTAGAAAGTGAATTCTTATGGGGTGTCCCTATGCTAAGAAGAGTTGTAAATTATATGCTCTAGATATCAGTGAGTTTATTTTCTCTCGCTATGTGAAATGTTTTGAGCATATATTCCCATTTACTTCTGTTGATGAATATTATATTATGAGGTCTAAACCTAATATTTTGGTGGCCCCACTTGTCATTCTTGAGTTCTGGGCAGATGGTGAGGGCTCTGTAGTCGAGACCCCCACCATATGACCGATTTCCCAACAACAGAGGCATCGCCTCTTGCACCTTAGTATTTTTTTCGGGATTGTATTGATACAGTTTGAGATATTGGTGTTCCTCCTCTGATACCTAAGACGGGTAGAGGAAAGCGTTATAAGGTACTTTATGTTCGATTAAAAGATTTATCTTGAATAAAATAGTATATTCAGTACATCCATCTGCTCTACCGCCGCAAGTTTTAATATATCCGTTGATCACGATAATCCTTATTACATCACTCATTTTATTCATAGTTCTCCTTTTTATGTGATGCATCGTAACTATCTTGTAAATTTTACCTCTGGAGATGAACCTAAATTATTAAAAAAACAATGAGATATTTAGGTTAGAGAGAGGCAATGCAAGAAGAAATCCAGGCTTTAGAAGAAAATAAAACTTGAAGTTTAACACTACTACTTCCACGAAAAAAGAATTAGGAAGTCAGCGGATATATAAGATCAAGTATCATACAAATGAAGGAGTAGCACACTTCAATGCACGATTGGTAGTTTTTGTCATCAAATGAAAAAAATTAGACTATAAATAGACATTTGCTTCTATCGTAAAAATGGTCACAGTTCGTCTATTCTTAGCTATTACAACAGCCAAGAATTTTGATTTACATTAGATTGATGTACATTACGCTTTTCTTCATGGTGATTTGATTAAGAAAATGTATATGAAAATACCTCGGGACTTTGATAATGGGAACGATACATTAGTGTGTAGGCTTCGAAAGTTGTTGTATGGTTTTAAGAAAGTTCATCGACGTTGGTTCACCAAGTTGGTTACCGGCTTGAAGAGGTATGTGTGTGTTATATCCTATTCATATTACTCTTTATTTTCCTATTGTCGAGATGGTGTCGGATACATGTATTGCTCTATGCTGATGACTTGATTATATCTGGGGATAATTCGAGTTATTTGGTGAAATTTTTTAAAAAAACTTGAGTGATCATTTTCATATGAAGGATTTAGATTCTCTCAAGTAATTCTTGGGATTCGAGGTTGCTAGAAGTGTTGAGGTTATTTTTCTATGCCAAAAAAAATACACTTTGGACACTATTTTTGAAACAGACTGACTCTGTAATAAACTAACATCATTTTGTATGGAGTAGAATCAAAAGTATAACAACAATAACTCTCTTCTTATGGCCGATGGTTTGTAGTACCGTAAGCTTTTAGGGCAATTTGATTTAGCTGTCTTTTACTAAGTTTGACATTTATTTTTTAGTGTATATTTTATCTCAGTTTCTATAGGCACCGCAAGATGAACATTGTGATGCTATTATATGAGTAGTTTGATATCTGAAAGGTAGTCTAGGTCAAGTAGTGCTTCCATAGAGTTGTTAGAATTTTACTCTGACATGATGATGTGATTCAGATTCGGCATATTGTCCGGAGACACTGTTTAACATGAAAGGTTGGATAGTTTCCATGGGTGCATCGCTTGTCTCCCTAAAGACATAAACAATATGGGGTAATATCGTCGTACTCTACTGAGGTAGATTATCAAGAAATGACAAGATTGATTTGTGAGTTGAAGTGGTTGTAAGAATTGATTAGAAGGTTTGGCGTTTCACATTCACAATCTACGCAGGTTTTCTGTGACAATCAGCCAGTATTACATCTAGCTCACAATCATGTCTTTCATGAGCGCACAAAACACGATGAAGTTGATTGTCATTTGTTTCGTGGTGTTATTCTTCATAGTATAATTTCCACTACACATGTGTTTACTCAATATCATCTTGCAAATATCTTTACTGAAGCTCTTACTAAATAGTAGTTTGTATTTTTGCTCGGCAAGTTAGAAACCCATGACCTCGATGCTCCAACTTGAGGGATGAGTTAATGATGTAAAACAATGATCACGCGTACTCTATTGGTATATACAATAGAGGATGATTTTTTATGTGTATTATAGTGAATAGGGTGAAAAATTCATTTGTTTGACTAAAGTCCAATTTATATGACTATATAAACGAAGTAAAGCTAATGCATGAATCATGATTGTTTATTCTCTTAAACGTTATCTCAAACGGTTTTTAAATATTAATAATTATATATAATTATGAAATTTAAAAATTATTATAACAAAAATTATAATATTTAAGATATATTTTAAAACATAATTTATATATGATAATGGTAAAATTCGCTAGGTAACAATTATTCGGTTCGTTGGAGTATAAGGTTAATTGGATATTAGACTCATGAGCAACATATGAACTTAATCATGTAATCACGTAAGAGAAATTAAATATGTATGTATTAATTATTTGTAGTTGTTATAAAAAATATTGTATTGCTATAAACATGACATTTATTATATGGATAAATATTTGATCTTTTGTTTTTTTAAATAATTTTTATTAGTTTATATTATCTTCATCTTTCTTCTCATATTTATTCAGAATTTAAATCTATTTAATCGTTATTACCACATCAAAATATGTTTTTTTATATATTGTTATCTAAATGTTATAATTTAAAGAGATAATGTTAGTGGAAATATTGGTGATTTATTTTAATAAAAATATATTTTGGTCTAGTAATATTGGTGAGAGTAATAAAATTACCAAAATAATGTTGGATGATTTTACTGAAGTACGAGATATTGTTAAAAACAAGTTGCTAAATGGACTGAAACTAAGTGGAGGATGTGCCATATGATTGTCGAATAGTTGGTTAGACTCGTAAAACAAATTATGAAAAACACTAAAAGGTAGAAAAGGAAGTGACTTTTAAATAAGTAAGATGGACAAAAAATTATCAGTATTAGGGAAGTGAGTAAGTAATATAGTAGCGAAGATGTATAATTATTTGATATTAATAGATAAACATAAACGAGATTTAATTTTTACTCGGATATCATCATTTCACGAAATCGGTATTCAAATTGAACAGTTTGACGAGTTGTCGGACGCTCAAAAATGCGATCACGAAGTTTTGAACCCTAAATTTCAGATTTTAGGGACTCAAAGCCTATTTTTTTTAATAAAAATTTTATATATTTTTAATATATTTAAAGAACATTGTTAATTAGTATTCAGGTTAGTTAGGATTCCATTTTAACACATTAATAATAATAAAAATTTACCTTAAGATTATGGTCTTGGACGATACTTATACAAGTAATCTCATATCTTATATTTTAGACTCTTATTTTTTAATAAAATACATTTTTACTGAAAACTCCAATTTTATAATCCTAAAGTTAGAATATCATATATCTTTTTGCTACTTTCGATATTTTATTGTATAAATAAGAAAGAGTATTCAAACAAAAATTATGTTCAAAAGTTTCGTGAATCCTCAAATATTTTAGTTTTATTTATAAACATTAAATACCTTAGATTTTGAATTGTTTTTATAGATTTTGAATTCAAATTCATTTTTATGCAACTATAATAAATATGTGGATCATATTAAACAAAACTTGAGTCTAATTTGATTCTACTATATACATTCTACTTGAACCTTATTTAAATCAAACTAAATATAACGATTGATTTCGTTAAACTCGAGCTTAAGGGACTAAAATCTAACAGCTTGTAATTAGTATAAAAATATTTTATATTTTTCTTTTATATTAAAATTAGAAAAATATTTTTTCAAAAGTTTATGCTATATATTTTATTTAAATATAGACAAAAAAGAAGAAGTTTGTTTGCTATAAATTTAACATTTTCCGTCATTCAAACATTATTTGGTTTACTGTTTATGGTATGTTTTTCATCCGAGATAAGTTTTTGAATTGGGATCTAAACGTCCTGAATTGTGTCTTGTACAATTCCCTCGCATAAACCATTAATCATATCCTCTATGACTGTAGTTACGCTCATATCATCTGGGGATTCACATGCTTTGAGCTTGGTTTTTTCTTTAAGTCACAATAACAATTGGGTCTCTTGGATCTAGAAGGCATTCAACTAGCTTCCATCTAGAATTTGACATCTTTGGTATGTCTGCTTTAGCACAATTGTCTATCACGTCTGGTGTGAGAGTAATACTATAACTTTTATATGCCTCTGCGATTTATTACAGCATGTTGTCTAACCTCCAGTTCAGATTCTTTGGTACCAAGGTTGTCTGACATATTCAACCCATTTAATTTTTTAATTTTAGCCTTTTTTCTTTTCTGGATAGTTGCTTTTACACTCCTACCTCGTTGTCTCGTTGTTGTCTAGCCTCTTTAACCATATCGGTCTTAGTCTTTTCGTTTTGATTTGTTGTACTCGTTTAGTCAAGTTTTGGTCAATTATTTCGGTCTTGATACTTTCACTTTGTTTGTACTTGTCTGGCCAAATATCAGTCAGCTTTTTCGATTTATGTCTTCCTCGACTCTTAATACCATTCTTCGAGATATGCCTATGTATTTGTAAAAATATTTTATATTTTTTTAATGCTTTTTTGTCAAAAATAACAGAGACTATAATTGTCGAAGAAAATTGAA
This sequence comes from Limnanthes douglasii subsp. nivea, assembly GCA_036936605.1. Classification (NCBI taxonomy): domain Eukaryota; kingdom Viridiplantae; phylum Streptophyta; class Magnoliopsida; order Brassicales; family Limnanthaceae; genus Limnanthes; species Limnanthes douglasii. Next base: position 60,313,069 of record JAUPFV010000004.1, read on the forward strand.
TCCAGTAGTAAAATCTTCATAAGAAAGCGTATTTGTTTTATAATCAAACAAGTTGAATCAAAGTTTCATAAACCTTCATCTGTATCTACTAGGTCGACTTGTTCATTACCTTTGTCACAAAAGTAATGAAATGTAGGTTTAGCCATGTATAACTTTGAGAAAGTGTCAGAGAGTAACGTTAAAAGTATATTGTAGGATATAACAGCCATGAATTATTCTAAGCTTCCAATTGTGTACACAATAATTGTAAGATGACCAAAACGGGTCCACGGCTATTTTTTAGCAACCAATTCTTTCTAAATATAATTTCAAACTTGAATTCTAAACCTGAGCGTTTTTTTTACTATGAAGCGTTTAGAGAAGACAAAACTAAGGTAAGAAAAATAGGAAATTGTGGGGACCCATATTAATTATTTGATGAATGATCGATAGCCATGGCCCCATAGAACAAGAACTATTTATGACGAGTGAGGAGTTATTCTATACCAATAATCATAAATAATAATAAAAACAGTTTTACGATATATAAGGGAATATATAACTTCTCTTACAGCGAATAAGTCGGTAGAATTTTATGTTATCATTAAATACGAGAAAACATACGGCCATAGCTAAATAGCTAATAGTGCACCATGTCGGGTCACACAATCTTTTATGATAGCACGGTTTAGCGTTTGATGATCCTATATAGTACTGTTAACGGGTCGGGTCGGTCCGGGTTTGGACTGGTCCGAAACCGATTCGATAAATTACTGGGTGGATCGAGTTCGGACCGCTAAATGAAGGGAGCTAAATATCATGGATCGAGACCGGCTGGTTAAGAGTCGAGTCGGTCCGGTTCGATTCTTAACGGGCGGGTTTGTTAGTTTATCATAAAAAAATTTAGGGTTTTAGTTAAAAATATACATAAATTATGAATTTTTTATATATTGTTAAGGTGGCGACCAAAGTCCCACGTCCCACATCGGTTAAATATGGGAAGGATCAGTGGTATATAAGTAAGAACATACATCAACTAGTATGAGATTTTTTGCTAGTGGACCAAATGCAAAGCCGTGAGGGCCTTCGGGTGTCAAAGCGGACAATAATACTAGTGTTTAGATCGGCTGTGTTCTGTACTTATATACGGAGGCAGAATATGCGGATCGGACCCCCATATTCCCAACACGTGGTATCAGACCGTCAGGACAGAACGCGATAGTGGTGAAATTCTCGGAGGTCGAACATGATGAACCAGTAGTCATGCTCAAGGTGAATGATACTATACATTACATCCTAGTTCAGGAGCGTCCATGACTCATCAAGCGGTGGTACTTGATTGGAGTGGATAGTGGATCTAAGGAACACGCACTATTGCTTAGGTGAAGCAACTTCTGATTAGAGTGAGCGGATGAAAGTCAATTGAGAGGAGGCTAAGTGGTACTTTGTTCGAGAAGAGAATTTGTTAAAGTGGCGACCAAAGTCCCACATCCCACATCGGTTAAACATGGAAAGGATCAGTGGTATATAAGTAAGAACATACCTCAACTAGTGTGAGGCTTTTTGATAGTGGACCAAATGCAAAGCAGTGAGGACTTTGCCAAAGCGGATAATATCATACTAGTGTTGAGATCGGTTGTGTTCTTATTTATATACGGAGGCGGAATATGCGAACCGGACCCCCATATTCCCAACATATATATTTATCTTATCGGGTGGACCGGTAAAAAAATCGGTCCAAAATTTTGACTCGGCTTTAATTCCATAATAGATATTTAAGAGATTATTACATTATTAATTCCATCTCATTTAATTATTATTAATTTTATAACATACCGTGGTTTTAATTATACATTATATGAATTTGTATTTTAAGTGTTACTATTGTGGTCAATAAAAGCTAATATTTATAAGCTGAAATATGAAACGTTTTTTTGTAAGTTATCTAAAGCCATTTTGTGATTCAGTTTAACACATTGAGTTTTATTCTCTATGCATATTATTCTTTCACTTTGGTATCAAAGTCATATCAAAAGTGATCTGTTTGAGTGAAACAATGATGTTTGAGTGAAGCAAGAGTGAGGAAATGTGAAAAAAGAGTAAGGAAAGTGTGAAGAAACAAGAGTGTTTGAGTGAAAAAGAGTGAAGAAAGTGGGAAACAATAGTGAGTAAAGTGTGAAAAATGACATCTAATTCAAACAATTGCAGTGCCCCATGTGTGCCCAAATTTGATAGAGATTATGATCATTGGAGTTTACTCATGGAAAATCTCTTACGCTCAAAAGAGTATTTGTGTGTGATTCAATCAGGTCACAAGGAATCTGGAGAAAGTGAAGTGTTTACTGCAGTGCAGCAAAAGATGTTGGATGAATATAGGCTTAAAGATTTGAAGGAAAATAGTTATATGTTTTAATCCATCGACAAGACTATTTTGAAGACTATCACTCAAAAGCAGACATCCAAACAACTTTGGAAAGCAATGAAGTCCAATTATCATGGCAATGAAAGAGTGAAGTGTGATCAACTTCAAAGACATCAAAGAATGTTTGAAACAAAGCATATAAAGAGGGGTGAGACAGTGACAAGTTATTTTGGAAGAATCATGGTCATAGAAAATGAAATGAGAAACTGTGGAGAAGACCTGGAATATGTAAAGATTGTTGAAAAACTCCTCTGCACCATGACGAACAATTTCAATTATATTGTATGTTCAGTTGAGGAGTTAAAATATATTGATCAAATGGCATTTGATGAGTTGCAAAGCTTATTATTTGTTCATGAACAAAAGCTACGATGTCGGGTCTTTGAGGAACAAGTACTAAAAGTCAAGGGTGATTGCAACTATGGACAAGGCAGTGGAAGGAGTAAGTTTTGGCATAGGGGGAAGTAATTTCTTGAGAGATAAGGAAATATGTGGAAGATGATGGACTATTGAAAGAGCTTCACATTGAGTGCTTCAGGTGTCACAAGCTAGGATATTATTAATACGAGTACCCAAATGGCGAAAAAGAGCAAACTACGTTGTTTTTTATGAAGGAGAATAATTACTTTTAATGGCTCATATGAATATCAAAGAGGTTGAAGATAAGGGGATTTGGTTTATCGATTTTGGTTGCTCAAATCATATGACATTTAACAAAGATTGGTTTGTTTAGCTCAATGAAAACTTTAGAGATGGGGTAAAACTATGGAATAGCTCACGAATGGAGGTGATGGGAAGAGGAAATGTTAAATTTGAAGTCGAAGGGCTGACCTAAATATTAACATATGTATTTTTTTTATTCCAAAATTGACTAATAATATACTGAGTGTTGGGAAACTTCAAGAAAGGGGTTTAACTATTTTGATCGACCAATGAGCATGCAAAATTTACCATCCTTGTAGAGGTTTGATTTAAACTTTATAATGACAATAAACCGCTTGTTCACTATATCTGCAATTAGAAAATCTAGTCTAAATATGTGTGAAAGTAGTAGAGGATGAGTCATCAGGTTTGTTGCACAAATAATAAGGGAATTTTAGCAACACATGCATCAAGACTATGCAAGACAAACAAATGGTAAAGAGATTACCTCAAATGAAAGTGGCAACAAAATTATGTGAAGTATGCAATATTGGAAAGCAACATCAAGAAATTATATTAAACAAAAGTCAGTGGCGAGCAACAGAGAAATTGAATCCTATTCATGCAAACTTATGTGGGTCGATATCTCCTTTATCTCAGTGTGGAAAGAGGTATATATTCTTGTTATTAGATGATTATAGTCACAAAAGCTGGATATAGTTTTTGCTAGAAAATAATGAAGCTTTTGTTCTTTTTAAAAACTTCAAAAGCCTTGTCGAAAAGGAAGCTGTAAAATTTATATGTTGTATGAGAACTGAAAAGGAGGATAATTTACTTCAACTAGCTTTAACTAATTTTGTGAAGAAACTAAAATCAGAAGGAAATTAACTGCTACCTACACTCCTCAGCAAAATAGAGTAACCGAGAGAAGAAATCGCACAATCATGAGCATGGTTAGATATCTAGTCGCTGAAAATAGTATGCCAGAGAAGTTTTGGGCTGAGGAGACTAAGTAGATGTGTCATATTTTGAACGGAAGTATGACAAGTGATGTAAGTGATATGGTTCCAGAATAGTGCTATAGTAGAATTTAAGCAAGTGTGGGCTATTTTATAATTTTTGGTTGCATTGGTCATGTGTACATCCCTGAACAGCGTAGAGTAAAGGTAGATAGCATGAGCCATAAATGTGTTTTACTTCGAGTAAGTGAGGATTCAACGGCATACCGAATTTATGATCTAACTTTGAAAAAAAATTTCATTAGTCGGGATGTAATATTCGAGGATAAAGAGAAGTGGGATTGGAATGCTAATGTGAAAAATTATGATGATACTCTTGAATGGAGAGAAGAAGATATTACTATAGAGGATAATGATGAAGAGATCGAAGTTGTTGAGTAAGATGTCATTGGTGAAAATAATGGATGCAATAAATTTTCCAAAAACACATCAGAAAAGAAGTCGTACAACACCAATATGGATGCAAGATTATGAAAGTGGAGAAACGATTTCAGATGAGGAGGCTAAAGTAAATAATAAAATTGGAACTATTTATGTCCCATGCTGATCCGATGCGTTTTAAAGAAGTTGTCAAAGAAATAAAGCGGATTGAAGCAATAAAATTTGAAATAGAATTCATTAAAAAAACACATCAAAACTTGTAACTCTCCCTGCTAATGTAAAGAAAATCGAGGTTAATTGGGTTTCCAAGACTAAATTAAATGAAGATGGGGAGATGGATAAATACAAAGCAATATTGGTGGTGAAAGGATATGCACAAGAATAATGCATTGACTATGATGAAGTCTTTGCACCGGTTGCCCGATGGGATATAGTCATAATTTTATTGGTTGTTGTTTCACACAAAAGGTGGAAAGTTTATCAATTAGATGTAATAGTGCTTTCTTATATGGAGAATTGAAGGAAGTGGTGCATGTGGATCAACCAGAGGGTTTTGTCAAAAAAGTGAAGAATATAAAGTATATTGACTCAAAAAATATTTGCGCGGTTCGAAACCAGCTCCCCAAGCTTGGTTTTGTCGGGCAAAGAGGTATTTCAAGCAAGAATGATTCAAAAAAGTAGCAATGATCATACATTATCATTAAGAAGGAATGAGTGGAGTATATCATGGAAAATATCTATGTAGATGATTTAATTTTAACTGGAAATGATAAGCATATAATTGAAGAGTTTAAGTTGTTAATGACACGAGAATTTAAGATGACTAATCTTGGTTAGATGAGGTTCTTTTTTGGTGTTGAAAATTCATCAAAGCCAATATGAGATTCACTTAAGATAGAAAAGGTATGGCCATGAGGTGTTGGAAAGGTTTGACATGACATACTGTAATTTAGTAAAAAAAACCTATTGTCATAGGTTCCAAACTCTCAATAGATAAGTTGAAAAAGAGGTCGATGCTACTCTATACAAACAGTTGGTGGGTTGTATAATGTACCTCATAGTTACAAGACCTTACATGATGTATGTGGTCTGCTTATTGTCTCGGTTTATGGCCAAACCAATGGACTGACATATGTAGGCAGCTAAGAGAGTTCTGCGATACTTAAAAGTTACAATGGAGTTAGGAAGATTGGACCAATTGGACCAATCTTTGCAGATCTTTTATTGATGGTTGATTAAACATTAGAAACTTAAATGACCTTCATGATTCCTTTTCATTTAAACTCGAGTACAAAGTTAAAAAGTAGAACTCTTTTTAGGTCAGGTACACATCCAGTAAAACTATCCATCATCTTCAAGCGAGCTATTCAAATCATCACTCGCTCATTTGTAAAAGACTAATTCAAGCTAGAGAAGTTGTTGAAGATCATATTCACTGGAAGATTGGTATCGGTAATCTGGAATTTCGGTTGGACAAATGGTTTGGTAAACCATCCCTCCCGATAAAGCTAACCTGGTATAATAGTGACACGATTCACTCCCTTTGAAGCAGAGACAATTAGAACATTTTGAAACTTAACAACCAGGTCACCCTTATAAAAATAAACTTATTCAAAATATTTCTATTAATACTCAAATGGAAGACATAATTGTATGAAATCTGTCTATTGATGGTGCCTTCAAAACCAAATAAACATAGACATTTTCTTAGGAAGAAGCATAACAAATCTAATCTTTATGCTAATCTATAGAATAATATTACTCTTAAAAAGTTTCCGTTCTTGTGTTGGAGAATCCTGAAAGGCTGGATCTCCACTAATAATATATTACAAAAAACACATCTTTTAACTTCAAAATTTCAATTCTGTAATAGTAATGAAACAATCAACCAAATTTTTTTGCCTGCAATCTTTCTTGAGAAATATGGAATCACTATGCTAGGATCTTTAGTATCAACATAGCTAGACACATAACCTTTCCTCATTGGTTAAGATCATAGTTTCAGTCTAATTCAAATAAGGTTCATGTAAGAACTATTGTTCTTGTCATCATTGGCTTGGTGCTTTGGAGACTTTGAAACTATGCGAAGCACAAGGATATTGTCTCTTCTACAAACTATGATTAACTATATAATTCATACTATCATCAGCCTAGATAAGGAAAATCTCCTCAAGAAATCCTACTGGTCTAAATATGACAATGTTTTCATTAAAATGAGCTATTTTAATCATCTAAATACCCTCAAAAAATATATTATCCTCCTTTGGTCTCTCCCTTTTCTAACCATATATAAACTTAATCTTGATGAATCTTGTATACCTAATGGAGAGGCTAGTGGAAGTGGTACTCTCAGAGATCATAACGGAAAAATCATTAAAGCTTTTGGAAACCTCTATAGCAAATCTAATCCTATTATAGCTGATGCTCGTGCTCCTCTTGATGGACTTTTAATCTATAAGTCTCTTACTATTAAAAAGATGGATATTAAATTAGATTAAAAAATTCTTGTGGATCTCATTAGCTCGGAAAAATCTCCTTGGACTATAGAGCCTTATCTGGCTTATTGTAGAAGTCTAATCGCATCATATATGGTCTTAAGTCACATATATAGGGTTTAATATACTGCACTCGATTAGCTTGTGATATAGACCCTAAAATGTAAGATGAAACAAGAGTTTAATCACTCTCAAGCTCTAAATCCTTTACGAGCTATAATATTTCTTGAGAACCTCAGTATACCTTATATTAGAGTGGATGCCTAACCCTTATATCATTCTCAAATTTTATCGGTTAGAGCTAACATTAAATGGTAACCTACTTATCAAGTTTTACCCTCATTAGCCTCTTTCTTAGTGTTGCAAAAATGTAAATAGAAATTTATATTTTGTAAGTAATAAAGTATAAAGCTCAGTCCTAAGGTCTCTGGTTTTGGACTATTATTCTCATATGCATTGAATGAAATTGGAAAGATTTATATAGAGATTTCCTTACCTATTTTGATCCCAACCCCCCTCATCCATCATCGAAGAGTCTCTATAAAATTGAAATCAACAGATTGCAGGATATCCCCAATGCGACTTCTTCTGTCGCAAATACTCCAATGTTCTTCAACTATTGTTCTTTCCAGAAGATCCCAATCATCTGGCTTAGTTTTGTCTATGATCTCTCAAGTTAAGACTCACCACTTCAAGATCGCCTTTTTATTCCAAACTAAAGACGAGTCATCAATTTTCTAAGAATGATTTGGATATTGTCCTAATTGGCCAAATTGATTCATGAGTCTAAGCTTCTGATTCCTCTTCTAGTCTCAAGCCCGAAAAGTTTTAAACACTTATTTCATGTCATCTTCTCATCATCAAATCAATCTGATGGGTTTACTAACCTAATTTTGATGTTGATAAGAAGCTTTTCTTGGATTATTTGCTTCATGGTGGAAAAACTCATTTTTAGGACTAACAGATTATCTTAGCATTGGTTATGTCATTCAATTGTCTTCAAATCCTTGACCGGGAATTTGAAATTTTCATCCAAATTTAGCACTGTAAATTGATTCAGTGATATGCAATCGTCTTTGGACTAGATATTCAAACTCAGCACAAAAGTGGGTTTATTTAAAAATGGTTTCATAACTAAAAATTCCTTTGCTTAGTATATATATATATATTAAATATCTTTTTTATTCCCACCCAAAATTTAATATTATCTTTTTTGTATAAAAAGCTGTAAATTTTATATATAACTGAAAAAGTACATAATGTTCTGGGGGTTGTTGGCCATTTTACAATTTAGACTTTGATTAGTATAAAGTAGCTATAATAGAGTTACATTAAAATTAAAGACAAAACTACAGACGGATGGTTATCTTCGTTCCGTGGAAACGGGAAACAAGATCCCATAAAAGATAATAGACTACAACTGAGTTTGGCGTTGATGTGTTGTTGAAAATCCATGAGTTTCTTTCTCTCCAGATGTGATAAATGGTTGAGCAGGACGCGGTTTGCCAAATGAGGGTTGCACCGTTGGGGTGGTGAGACCATGAGCTAGTAGTATCCAACCAGGTGTCCCAATATAAGGGGCAGAAAGGGATGAGCAGCTTGCGCCATATGTTTTCCCATATGGAGGAGGTGTAGGGGCATAGTATAAGAAGGTGTTCCAAAGATTCAAGATGGGTTGAGCAGAGGACACAGTTGGGATCTGTGGCTAGACCCCAGCTCGTAAGCTTGTCGCGAGTGGATAACTTTCCTTGGATGGAGTATTTGTTCCAGATGAGAGAGCCCCATTGGACTTTTGTTTGGGAGGGTCGAAAAGCAGCATAGGTGCTACGAATGGTGAACTGAGGTTTGGACTTTTTTGGGATCCAAATGAAAGTGTCTTCTACGTCCGAAGCAGGGGGGAGGGTGGTGAGAGCAGCTTGGATTTCGGTCAGGTTGGTTTGTATGTGCCTATTCTAAGGTCTAGCCTGGGAGGGTCAGCGCCCACAGTCGTTATCGTTGAGGTCGGAAACACGGTTGATATTACGGAGACGAGCCAAGTTGAAAATGATGGGGCCGTAGCGATTGACAAGAGAGCAAGGGAAGAGCCAAGGGTCATGCCAGATGGAGGTGTTGAAGCCATTACCCACGTATACCTTGTAGAGGTGCGAGGCTTGGCGTTTGAGATTCGGGATCTTTCGCCAGACCCAACTGGAGTTTGTAGGGGACGAGAGAGTCCAGAAGCTTCTTAATTTTATTTTTTCCGCCGTGATCCATTGAGACCATATGGAGTTTTTGTTTTTGGTAATAATGAACCATAAGATTTTTAGGGTGGCCGCCTGATTCCAAAATTTTCGGTTTGGGATCCCAAGGTCGCCTTCATCCGCGGGCAGTGTCAATTTTTCTCAGGCCACCTTAGCCCCAGAGATCTTCATTTCAGCACCGGACCATAGGAATCATCTTAGAAGCCGCGAGAGCTCTTTAAGTACTCTGGCTGGAAGAGTGAAGATGGAGGACTAGTAAACCTGGCTTGCGGACATGACTGATTTGATGAGCTAGAGGCGACCTGCGTACGAGAGGTGCTTCATTTTCTAGGAGTTTATCCATAAAGTTATGGTCGTGAAGAGAGGACGACAATCATGGTAGGAGAGCCGAGAGGTGATAAGAGGGACTCCTAGATAGCGCATAGGGAAGGAGCCTTCCTGAAAGCCGAGGAGGTGGGGTTATCGGCTTTGGTCGCGGTGGAAATGCCACAGAAGAAAACATGGTTCTTGACAGGATTCAGATGGAGGCTCAAGAGGCTAGCGAATTCGTCAAGACCGTCACAGATGAAGTTGGTCGATTGTGGATGGGATCTGCAGAATATCAATAGGTCGTCGGCAAAACATAGGTTGATGATCTTATAGGAGTCATATTCCCAATGAAAACTGTATCCACTGATTTTTATATAAATGTAAAATATAAAAATTACATTTTTTAAATATGTATACGTAATTTTAAAACCATATATATCATGGAATGAAAAGAGTAGTAGGCTCTTTCTAAAAAAAATTATGAACCTTTACTATCCTGTTAAAAAAATATTACTCGTCCTACCATACTAGTAATACTAATACTGTTAAGTATTAAAACCCAAAAGCAAAATACATTTGTAGTAGTTACTAGTTACCAATCATATCATGCTCACAACAAATGAGAAGTAACCAATAAACTGAATCACGTTATCGAATTTACTATATCGGATAATACATTTCAAATTTTCGTATACACACGACTCAACGATCTAACGAAGAAAAGAGTAATAGAAAAGGAACGTTCTTCTGTGTGTTTTGTTTAAAGGCAAAAACCATGTGCATGATAGAAAGAAGAAACAGATGGGAGCCAAGTGCAAAGACTATTAACGTTAGTTAACGTGCCATCATGTAACAACCGCGTTTTGAAATATCAAAGTACAGCTAAACCTTCTTTGTACTTTTGCTCCACATACAAATCCAACGGCTCAAATTCTATTCTATTCGATCTCTTAACGACGAGACGACCATTGTATTTCGGTTTCCGATTTTTTTAACTTTACTTTACTTTTAAAATTTTCTCCTCAAAAGTATATCCTACGCGACCCTTCAGAATCAAACCGACGGGGTTATTATTGTATGTGGTCCACACGCGCTACGAGCGCGATTTGAAACGATTGAGAAATAAACTATGTTCCAAGTTTTTATCTGTTCTAAAACGGTTATAATTCTTAACTCCATTCTTCTTCTACGATATTATGATCGTATCCGTATAAAATAAAATAAAGAAAGTACGGTAATAATAGGACGCGTAACAAATAAAATACATATTTTGATAAGGCTGGATTAAAAAAATATTATAATTATTAAACATAACCATATTATAATTTAAAAGTTAGAATTATTAGATATTAAATATTACTAAATTAAAATAACCACGAAAACTAAATAACCAAACTACCATCCATTTATTATTTATTATTTATATATATATTTAAATATTTTATTTACTATTCAAAACTCACTTATTTTTCACAATATTTTCTATATAAAATTATATAAAAAATTATATTTTCTTTTTGTTTTTTGTGTTATTTTTATTTCTAAGAGTTTGTATATGAAGAACTATATTCAGAAGAAAAAAATTCATAATTACTATTAATATTATTTTTAAAGACAAACAAAACTAAATCATTAATGATTTTTTTACGAGAGATCGATAGTTGCGGGATGAGAGATCGATAGTTGCGGATTGAGAGACGAAAGACACGTAAATGAAAGATCAAGAATTGCGGGATGAAAGACCGATAGTTGCGGGACGAGAGTTGAGAAACGAGAGACTGGGAGACACATACATGAGAGATTTAGAATTGCGGAACAAGAGAATGAGAGACAAGAGAAGCATACATGAGAGATCTAGAGTTGCAGAACGAGGGACGCATAGATCGAGAGTTGCGCGATAAGAGCCTGATAGTTGCGAGATGAGAGATGAGGAAAAATAGACCGATAGTTGCAGGAACACTGTAAAATGTAATTTTCTGATGATATATGTGTAACAAAAACACTAGAAGTGAGACTAAGATCAACTGCGCTCGCATTGTTTTAAAAAAAAAAATATGGATATAATTTTGTTCATCTTACAAAATAAAAACGATGATACTTTGAATTTTTGTTGTATACACATGTTTGATGATTTTATATAGAATGAGTATAGAGTTTTTTAAATTTTTTAAAATAGTACCATAACAGTTTTTTGGCTAGAACTTAAACCGTAACTCACCCAAAAATATGATAAAAACGAATATACAATGATGTTTAATAAAGTACTTTTAGTTTTAAAGATATCCATTTTTCATATAAGATACCATTTTTTATATTTATGGGTGATATAACATTAGATTAGTGTATTCGATCAATTTTTTTTTAACAATTTATACATTAATATTATATATTGTATTGTATATATAAATGTAAAAAAGAATTATTTTTATTATTATTGGTGATTGTGATTTTGGTTCAGCTACATCAAATGTCGATTTGACTGCGTTGGAATTTTAAACAGCATTCTAACATTAGATATTTAGCTAAGATATTGAGCAAAGATATGTCCAAAATCTCGAAGATAAAAGTTGCATAGTCAGCTCTATGGTTATAAGTATTATCTATACTATTTGGTTACAATGGATCTTGTCTTTATTACGTGAGCTAAGATTTGGATTTATCCCACATAGTAAGGATGATGGTCTATTTACTATAGTGTCGTATTTAATTTATATTTTTTTTGCTCGATACCACATCTAGCTTGAACTCTATTATAGCTGGATTATATACTCCATTGAAACTGTCATAACCCTTTTTTATAGTGTTAATGGAATATTCCCGACTTAGTTATAGTTTTTGTTAACATGATATTGGCTACAATGCTAATATTAATAATAACTCATATTATCTATGTTTCGTTGATCTCCATGATTATTATTGATAAGGAAAAGTATTCTTTAGGGACTAAAGTGATAAATGCTGTAATTATAGGATTAAATTAGACTTTAGGAGGAACCTAGGGGTTAAGTTGTAAATTTAACAATATGTAACCGTTTTCTCTAACTAACTCACCTGGCCTATTTAAAGAGGCTGAGAGAGTTATTTTGACCTATGAAATATTCAGAGGTACTTTTCACTACTTGAATTTTCCACTGTAAACTCTCTGTTCTGAATTCACTCGTGACAACTTTAATTCACATCAAATTGGCGCTAGAAAGAGGGGGACGAGGATACCTTGATCAACAGATCAAAAATCGACGTTCGAGTTCTCGTTTTTAAAGGTTTTTCGTTCGAATTTTCATATTTCGTTTGATTTTTCGCTATTTGAAGATGAATCCGGAGGAAGGTGACAATCCATCCGTTCGCAAGGCGATGGAAACGCTGAAATCTGATCTGCAAGAGGCAGGTAATTTTGTTCCAATTCAACCTGTTCAATTTGATTTTGAGGGAAAAATGAATGAAATGATTAGGAAGGTGGCTGAGCTTGACGAATTGGTAAAAAAGAAGGGAGATAATAATGATGGTGCTAGGCTTAGATCTAAGATTGCTGGGGGTGATCGGAATGATCAGTCGGATCAGTCGATGGACGATGGCGATGATCATTATGAGCAGCGCAAAGCACGTTTTGAGCAGAAAAAAGAATATAGCGGGATAAAGAGGAAAGAAAAATTACAAAGGCGATTGTATGAAAACTCTAGTGATGAAGAGGACTTCGAAGATTCCGAGTCCGATGAGACGCCGAGGTACGAACGCTCTCGAGGCCATTCAGGAAGAGCAGAGCGTGAGCTCCGACCAGCTAAGATGTACAGAGAAGGAAGAAAAAAGAAAGAAAGGCGAGTATACTCACCTCGAAAATACTCGCCTCGGAGGTGTTCACCTCGGAAATATGAGGGCGAGACCAGTTTATATGCAACTGTGGGAATGAGAAATGAGGACCAGTATGTCCAGGGGGTTGACTGGAGGGACTCACCATTGGTAAGGGAGATCAGATCTGTGCCATTACCGAGGCGGTTTGATATTTCTAAAGTTGAAAAGTTTGATGGGACTCAAGATCCCGATGATCACATAGAACAATTTAAAAACTACATGACTAATTTTGAAGATGATGATAGATTGGTGTGTAGAGCTTTTTCTCAAACGTTTAAGGGAACTGCGCTAAAATGGTTTAATAAGATTCCTAAGGAATCAATTGCAAATTTTAGAAGTTTCTACACCGCTTTTCGCAGACAATTTGTGGGAAGCAAGGAGATGAGAGCCAATGGGGACACGATAATACAGTGCAAGCAGGCTGTGGGAGAGAAGTTGAAGGATTATACCAAGAGGTTTGTGTCAACAAAGGCTGAGCTAGATGACTGTGAGGAAAGTGTGGCTATGGCAGCGTTCAGGCAGGGGCTGTTGCCTGGGGATTTAGCCGATGAGACAACGAGGCGCAGGGCGCTAACTTTTGGAGCTCTTATGGCTCAGGTTGAGGACCAGATTAAGGTCGAAGAATCGATGAGGGTTCGAGGAGGTGCTAGTACTGTTCAAAAAGGGAGTGGACAATCTAACGTCTCAAACAACAATACCTCGCGTCCGAAGAACAATCAAAATGTTTCTAACCGAGGAGCCTCGAACTCGTATCAAGGGGGATATAATCAACATAATTCTAACAACCAGCAGCAGTATAGATCCAGGTCGAATGTGTGGGTGAGGCCGGATTACTATGCAGATTTAACTGAGAGTGTGGCTTCAATATATGAAAAAACAAGAGGAACAGTCAATTTTAGAAAGCCACCAGCTATCAACAAGCCAAGGGAGGAGCGCAATAATAAATTTTGTAGGTATCATGAGGATGTCGGCCATGATACAAATGATTGCATTGCTCTGAAGAAGGAGATGCAAGTTCTGATCGAAAATGGAAAGCTGCTAGAGTATGTCAGGAAGAATGCCAAAACAACAGTTCCTAAAGGAGGTAATCCCAGTTCCAAGCAGGAAACTGCGTTAATGATTTTAGATGTTGCAGGTGAGGCAGATGGTTTCGATGTAGCCTCGGAATATGTCGAACCAGACCCCAGCCGACTTTTGTTAATGTCGATAGATGAGCCGATGCGTCAGGGACGTGTTCGAGATCTGTGTGCCTTTTTTGAATCATTAACCATATTTGGAGGGGATTCGATGACCAACAACACCAATAATTCGAGGAAGAGGCATATAGTAAATTTAACACGACAAATTGAAGGAGGTGCATCGGCACATCTAAGCAGCAGAAAGGATGTGCCCTTTATAATATTCGATGGAGATGATTTGAGGGGCATTACTGGGCCACATGAGGATGCGGTGGTCATTGGAGCAGAAGTATGTGGGGTGGAGATTCGACGCGTGCTGATCGACACAGGAAGTTCTGCTAATGTGCTTTTTAAGTCAACGTATGATAGGTTGACTGCACCACCTCGAATAGAAAAATCAGAGAGGACTATCATTGGGTTTACCGGCGCATCAGCAATTGTAATAGGTGAATTCGAAGGTGAAATTTCCTTGGGAAAAGGGCCTTTCAAGAAGAAAGTACAGGTACTTTTTGTGGTGGTGGATTGTCCATCAAGTTACAACGCTATTCTTGGGAGGTCATGGTTGGCCAAAATGTACGCTGTAGTTTCTACAGTTCATCAGTGTCTGAAGTATGTGGTCGAGGACAGAGTTGGCGTAGTCCGAAGTGACCAAAAGGTGGCAAGAGAATGTTATGCTGCTGCATTTAGGTTACATGGTAAAAGTTCTGATGATCTCATGGAGAGTTAGCAGTTTGGGGGGTTGTCTTGTAGTGAAACGGACGAGGGAATTGATGATCCGAGGTCAACCCCGAGTTCTGTAGTGGTCAATGAAGAAATAGAGGAATTTACTTTTAATAATGGCAGGGTACTTCGAATTGGCACTCTGTTATCTTTGTCGATGCGGGAAAAGTTGTTGAATTTTTTGTCTGAAAATTTGGATGTGTTTGCCTGGAGATCTGAAGATGTAGTAGGGGTCCCAAGCAATATCATATGTCATAGCCTAGCGGTTGATCCGAAGGTCAAACCAATTATCCAAAAAAGAAGGGCTTTTTCATTGGAGAAATCTGAGGCCATAGTTGCCGAAGTGGATCGGTTATACAAGATGGGGCATATTAGGGAGGCCAATTATCCGAGGTGGACGGCTAATCCGGTGGTAGTAAAAAAGAAAAATGGAAAATGGCGAATGTGTGTGGACTTCACAGATTTGAATAGAGCCTGTCCAAAAGATCCTTTTCCAGTGCCTCGAATAGATCAGTTAGTGGATTCCACTTCGGGAAATAAAATTTTGACTTTCATGGATGCGTTTTCGGGGTATAATCAAATTCGAATGAATCCGGATGATGAAGAAAGCACAACTTTTATTACTGATAGAGGTTTGCATTGCTATAAAGTAATGCCATTTGGATTGAAGAATGCTGGATCAACGTATCAGAGGCTGATGAATAAGGCGTTTGCTTCGCAGATTGGGAGAAATATTGAGGTGTACATCGATGACATGCTTGTTAAAAGCAAAGGTGATGATGAACATATTGATGATTTAGAAGAAACGTTTTTGAATCTTAGAGCCATTCAATTGAAGTTGAATCCAGAAAAATGCACATTTGGAGTCCGATCTGGCAAGTTTTTGGGGTATATGATTAGTGAGAGAGGAATCGAGGTGGATCCAGAACAGTTGAAGGCCCTGATATCGATGTCGTCACCTCGGAATATCAAAGAAGTACAAATGTTAACAGGCAGGTTGGCAGCTCTGAACAGATTCATTTCTCGTTTTTCAGATAAGTGCTTGCCTTTTTTCCAGGTGTTGCGTAAACCCAATAATTTCGAGTGGACTTCGGATTGTGAAGAAGCCTTTCTGAAGATCAAAAATCTTTTATCCTCTCCTGAAATATTATCGAAGCCTC
Source organism: Limnanthes douglasii subsp. nivea (assembly GCA_036936605.1). Classification (NCBI taxonomy): domain Eukaryota; kingdom Viridiplantae; phylum Streptophyta; class Magnoliopsida; order Brassicales; family Limnanthaceae; genus Limnanthes; species Limnanthes douglasii. The sequence continues at coordinate 60,329,460 of JAUPFV010000004.1, forward strand.
GAAAGGGTGAACAGTTGTTTTTGTATATAGCAGTATCGGATTATGCAGTAAGTGCAGTTTTGATCAGCGAGGATACAAAAATTTCGAAGCCTGTTTACTATGTCAGCAAAAGTTTGGTTGATGCTGAGAAACGTTATTTGAAGCTCGAAAAATTGGCACTGTGTATAGTAGTGGCAGCAAGAAAGATGCGCCCTTACTTCCAGGCACATACGATTGTAGTTCGAACTTCATATCCTTTAAAGAATGTTTTACAAAAACCAGACATTTCAGGAAGGATGACAAAGTGGTATGTGGAATTGGGAGATTTCGATGTGCTATTTTCTCCTCGGACAGCTATCAAAGCTCAAGCTTTAGCAGATTTTTTGGTGGAGTTTCACTCGAGCAGATCCGAGGAGAAAGATGCAGAAAAGGTGAATGAGAATCCGACGTGGACAATTCGAACTGATGGGGGATCCAGTAGTAAAGGGTCAAGTGCAGGAGTGGAATTGGTGGCACCAACAGGGGAATTTATGTTTCAAGCTATAAAATTTGGCTTTCATGCTTCAAATAACGAAGCTGAATATGAGGCTGTGCTAGCAGGGTTGCGGTTAGCGAAGATTTGTGGAGCAATGTTTGTGCGCTTGGAAACAGATTCACAGTTGGTAGTTAACCATGTCAAAGGGGTATCAGAAGCTAAAAAGGAGCGTTTGGTTTTGTACCTACAAGAACTTCGGGGGATGATGGCGCAGTTTGAAAATGTCGAAGTGGAGCATATTCGAAGAGGAAACAATACTATGGCTGATTCTTTGGCAACGATGGCTTATTCAGAAGAATATCCATGGATTGTAACTCAACCATCGCCTTCGATCAGATCGAATTCTGAGCAATGTGAAGTTGTTGATGAGGTGGTAAATAATCCGACGTGCGCTCGAGGAGATTGGAGGTTTGACTTGTTAAACTTTATTTTAAATGGAATATTACCTATGGATAAACACTTGCTCAAGAAAATAAAGTACAAATCCCTTGGCTATGTGGTACTGGATGGGGTGCTGTACAAAAGGTCTGCTTCAAAACCTTTACTATGATGTTTAGGCAAGGATGAGTCTCAGAATGTTTTGTCCGAACTGCATGATGGAGATGGGTCAGCTCATTGTGGGTTTAGAGCTTTAACGCGTAGAGTATTGTTGGCAGGATATTATTGGCCTACCATTTTGCAAGATGCCAAGTCATTAGTTCGAAGTTGTGACACTTGCCAAAGGTATGCAAATTTAATACACAAACCAGCAGTACCCCTAATGACAATTTCAGAGGCAATTCCTTTTGATAGGTGGGGAATTGATTTGGTGGGACCATTACCTATGGCTTCTGGAGGAAGACAAATGATTATTGTTGCGGTTGATTATTTTTCGAAGTGGGCAGAAGCAGAACCCTTAGCTGGGACAAAAGCTAAGGATGTAATCAAGTTTATTCAAAGCAACATTTGCTACCGTTTTGGAGTACCTCGGAAAATAACAACTGATAATGGTCCTCAATTTAATAACAAGGAAATGGACTCATTTTGCTCTTCGAAAGGGATACAGCAGTGTTTTTCCACTCCTTTTCATCCTCAGGCAAATGGACAGGTAGAAGTTACGAATAGATCTATTTTGGATGGCTTGAAGAAAAATTTGGCAGGAGCAGCAGGGAAATGGCCAAATTATCTCCAAGAAGTATTATGGGCATATAGAACAACTCCTAGAGAGGCTACAAAAGAGACCCCTTTTTCTTTAGTATATGGGATGGACGCTGTGTGCCCTGCTGAATCTACATTGCCCTCTTATAGACTACTACAATATTCCGAGGCAGATAACGACGAGGCTAGAAGGGTGGAGCTGGATTTGTTGGAAGAAAAAAGGGTCAAGGCACATTTGAATGTCATCCATTATCAAACATTAATGAGAAGCAGGTACGATGCTAAAGTTAAGAGAAGAGAATTCAAAATTGGTGATCTAGTGTTGCGAAAAGTGTTTCTACACACCAAGGAAAAACACCTCGGAAAATTGGCCCCGAATTGGGAAGGTCCTTACGAAGTTACAATGAGGGTCAAACCAGGTTCTTACAGGTTATCAGATCGAGAAGGGAGGATGCTCAAGCACCCTTGGAACATAGAGCACTTGAAATTGTACTGTGAGTAAAATTGAACTTCGAATTTTTGTAAAACAGACACACTCTTTCCTTATCTGTTGGCCCAGAAAGGTTTTAACGAGGTGTCTGATTGATATTGAATTTTTTAATAAAATTTCTTTTGGCCATTGGTTGTTTGTTAATGATGTGTGATTTATTATTTTGGTAATTTGGCAAAGATTGATCATCTTTGAAAATTGACCAAGAATAATTTTCCGAAGCGATAGCTTTGAAGAAACAACCAAATTTTTCGAGGTGCCACGTCTTATGAGTGCATCTATTTTTCGAGGTGCCACGTCTTATGAGTGCATCTATTTTTCGAGGTGCCACGTCTTATGAGTGCATCTATTTTTCGAGGTGCCACGTCTTATGAGTGCATCTATTTTTCGAGGTGCCACGTCTTATGAGTGCATCTATTTTTCGAGGTGCCACGTCTTATGAGTGCATCTATTTTACGAGGTGTAATAACTTAAGTATTTATGTTTAAGAATAACCAGTTTAAACAAGTATGTCAGAAATTCAAGATATAAAAAAAAAAAGGGGGAACAAGTGAATTCATCGTGGAATAAAATACGAAGTTTACAAAAAAGGAGGACAGCATTTATCACTTTCACAAAAAACAAAAGCGAACTGTTTGGTCTATTAAGCATCATTCTCTTCTTCTTCATCTTCTGATGACGCCTCTTCGGAGTTATTTCCATCTTCTGAGGAAGAGCTTGGTGGCGCTTCGAAAGCTTCCTTTGGGCGTTGCTCTTCTGGAACTCGTCTCCAAAGGTTTGATAAGTCCAACCTTGGACAAGCAGCATGAACTTCTCGAAGGATCTGAATAGATGTATCAATTTGAGTTTTCTTCATGCCTTCGAGCATCACAGAACTAACCTTAGTTTCAGCCTGTTTGACTGCAGCCTTCTTTTCTTCTTCGAATCCTGTTCGAAGTGTAGTAATCTCATTTTGGCTTTTTTCCAGTTTATCTTTTGTTTCCTTAACAAGTGCAGTAGCAGCGGAGATGGCAGTAGAATGTTCAGCTTTCAGACTTTCAAGAGCTCCTAGATGAGTAGTTTTAAGAGCTTCGATTTCCTCCTTGTGTTTTTTAAGAAGCTCTTCTTTCTCAGCTTCGAATTTTTGGAGTGCTTCATTTTTCGAAGTCTTTTCAGACTCTGTTTCTTTTCTACTCCTAGCTAGCTCTTGGGCAAGACGCTCCAGTTGGGTTTGGGATTTGCTCACCTCTTCGTATAATTTGGTGACTGCAAAAATTAGATTGGGGAAGGGTTGAAGAATTGAAATTACCTCATCGGATTTTTCTGAATGAGGAAAGACCAATGGTTGGTGAACAGGAGCAAAAGGGTTAGATGTTGAAGCTGTAGCAGCCTCAGTAGAATTTGGAGGAGCAACGTTGGCAGGTTGAGAACCAGGAAATACAAAATCTCCACTTGAGTTGAAGTCCTCGAAGTTTAGATAGTCATCAATTTGTTTATCTCCAAGGTTTATACCTCCTTCAGGATTCACCTCGACAAAAGTTTTACCTCGTGCCTCGGAAGCTAGCACAGCCTCTAAGATATCAGCCTCATTCTTCTCATTGGGCTTGTTTGGCTTACTTCTATCTTTCTTTTTTGGAGAAGTTTGTTTTTTCTTTGTCTTTTTCAGAATGGGCTGGTCTTCCTCGGATATGGTGGGAAGCGAAGGTGCAGACGTTTTTCTCTTCCTTACACTCTTCGAAGTAGTGGGAGGTTTAGTTTTGCTGGTGGTGGGTTTCTTCTTTCCTTTCTTTTTCAAAGGAAGATGGCTGTCACTCCGGTTCCGAAGAGGAAGATAGCATTTCCCATCTGGTGCAAGAATCCTCTCAACTGCTAGAAGGGGATCTGGTGGCGTCATCGGATCCTGAGGGAAGTCTGCCCCTAAGGATATGCGCCAGAGATGGCTGTTAACGAAGTTAATGGGCTCGAATGCTGAATGAAAACCATTGCCCCAAGATTTTTCAGCCCATTCAGCCATCTTTTGGAAGATAAGTTTGGCTTCTTTTCGACGACTTTTAAACCGCCTCGGAATTTCTAAAAAGAGAAAAATAGTTAGCTAAGTAGTTTGAATCAAAAACAACTAAATAAACAAGGGAAGGTATCACTTACTACTGTCTCTCCCGGTAAGGGTGAGTTTGGAAGGATTGGCATCGGAAATCTCTTTGCCATTTTCCCAGGCACCTGATAGAAAGACAAACCTTTGTTTCCAGAACTTATCGGCTTCGAGGAGGTCGTCGATAATTTTTAAGTCATCTTCAAGGGTTAAGTAATAAAAAGGCAAAACTGGGCCGTTTGAGACTTTGGTTACTGAGATGAAGTCCTCGATTTCGAGGGGAATTCCACCAAGCCTTGATACCATTATTGCTGAAAATAAGGTGAAGAGTAAGTTCGGAGTGACCTGTGTTGGGCACAGTTGATGGATTTCGAAGAACTTTACTATCATCGGATCAAGGGGAAACCGAAGTCCCCAGTTGAAGAGCTCAGGGTACACTACTAGCTCATCTTTTTGACAGTTTAAGGGTGTTTCTCCTTCAACTGGTAATCGAAGAATCATGTTGTCAGTTAACCCCCATAGTTTTCTGAGTTGCTCCTTCTCTGATTCGAGGTAGTAACTGTAAGATACATTCTTCAAAGCAAGAATGTACCAGGCAGAAAGAGGCTTGAGATTTTCTTGAACTAAGGAAGCAACATTATCAGGAAGAGTAATAAGAGCTTTTTTCCCTCGAGGTTTCTTTGGAGGAGCTACGCCTTCAGCCTCGGATTCCTCCTCGGCATCAGATTCAGTAGCTTCTGAATCATCCTTTTTATGACCTTCCTCGGAGTGACTTCGAGTTTGTGTTTCTTGTTGAGTCACAGGAATTGGCTGACTACACTCTGGTGTAGTATCATCCATTTCTTGTGGGGGAGGAGGAGAGTGTTGAGGAGTGGAAGAGGTTTTTGTTTCTTCACCCATTACTAAGAAAGATGATTTTTTGGAACGTTTAGCTCTAATAGCCTCGAATTGAGGAGGAAGTGTTTTGGTTTGAGGGTTTTTTGTCTCTTCGAATTGAAGGACAGGTGATTTAAGTGGTGATTTGTTATAAGTGGGTGGTTTGTCTAAAGTAACTACTTTAGGTTTCCGATGAGGTCTTAGTAGTGAAAGTTTGGTTGGATTTTGGAGAGAAGAGGTCGTTGAGCTACTTTCTGGGTTAGAAGTTAGAGGCGAAGACGAAGTAGCAAGGTTTGGATTAAAGTTGCCATATTTAAAAGTGGTGCAGGAAGAGTGAGGACCGTTATAGATCAACCCAGCAGCTTTGTATTCTTTGGCTCTTCGAGAAATACAAAGATAATCGTAGGCCCCAAATACTTGGTTACTGGAACCAGGGAAAAGATTTTTCTTTGATCTTACTGGTCTTCTGGGTTTGAATCTATTGTATTTAGGGTATCTTCTCATACAATGGTTTTTGGTATGAAAGGTTACTTGGTAAGACAAGAGAAGATGAACAAGAGAAGATGAACAGGTTGAAGATGAGCAGGTTGAAGATGAACAGGTTGAAGATGAGTAGGTTGAAGATGAAGAACAATCTGGAGATGTTTCAAAGGTGGATTCTCTAAAAAGCTCTTACTGAATGAATAGCTGAGTATTTATAGAGTAAAGAGTAACATCGAGAATGTGAAAGCAAGGAACAAGTAATCTCTTCTCATTCGCTGGAATATGAAACGAAAAGGAAACTAATGATGTCACAGGTCTACTACTAGCAGTCTAATCAGTCTATCGAGCAGAGTTTAGAAATTTCGAAGTGTTGTTAAACTATGTGTGAAGTAATCAGGTGTAAAAATTAAAGGCAACGCAGTACCACAAGAAGTTAAATTCGATGAGGAGTTGAATTCGAGGCAGTTGAGAAATTCATTTGCACTTACTCGCCAATTCAAAGAGACTCCTGGTTTATTGGATTTAATCATAATAAAGATATAAAATAATGCTGATCCGAAGAAGAGTTCGAAGAGCTAATAGTTCTTATACATAGATATATAAGAACTAGGGGGGCTACTGATAAGGAAAAGTATTCTTTAGGGACTAAAGTGATAAATGCTGTAATTATAGGATTAAATTAGACTTTAGGAGGAACCTAGGGGTTAAGTTGTAAATTTAACAATATGTAACCGTTTTCTCTAACTAACTCACCTGGCCTATTTAAAGAGGCTGAGAGAGTTATTTTGACCTATGAAATATTCAGAGGTACTTTTCACTACTTGAATTTTCCACTGTAAACTCTCTGTTCTGAATTCACTCGTGACAACTTTAATTCACATCAATTATGACTATATCTTTGCATGATATTACTATCATTTCTTAAGTTATCGTCGTCAAAATTGGTTGTGGGGTATGAATTTTAATATAGATGTTTCAAATTATAACATATTAGTTGGACCTCGAGGTTAGTTGTGTGACATTTTTCGAGAGAAATTGTGACTCGTGTAAGAGAATCTCCTTTGGTGATCGTAAGTACCACATGTCCGTCCAGATTTATATCCAAGTATTTACTGTAATCTTTATAGATTGTTAGGTTTTCTAGTACCCAAAATACATGGTAGTATAATTCGTATAATTTCATCAATTTTAATTTGTTGGTCAACCCGGGCTAATATATTGTGAAAAATCAAGGTTTTTGTTTTTATAATGTTATTGGGCAATAATATGATGAGGATACATCGCATGTATGCAATCCATGGTATGAGGTTGTGGTAGTTCTTTAGGTTATTTTTAGTCATATCAAATCTCTTTGTATATTTCTTCAAACTCTCATTAAGCTCTTACATGTTGTGTATTATGTAATCCATGTCTCCTTAAAGAACTTGCTTCCGATAAATTGGTCTTTAAATGATGTCTAGTTTGATGAGGGCGGAATTCGCCGATCCAAGCGATAGGGGTAAAAATGCAGTAAATAGTAGTTGATGGGATTAATCCGGTATTTAAAGTCCTTCGAGGACCAATTTACAACAATGTAATAGTAAAAGGGGCCTCATTGATATGCAATGAACGGCCCACTAATAGGTTAAATGGGTCCACCTTATTTTACTATAAAAGGGTGACCCACTTGCCCAAAAAAGGGGTATTGAATATTACTTTCTCAGATTCTACTTTATCTCTCTACACTTTCTCTCTCTAGTCATATCAGGTCCAAGATCCCAAATATATTCTTTTGACAATTATTCACGCATCATTGGCGCCGTCTGTGGGAACAGTGATACCGAAAAGGAATCTTATGTTCTTTGAAAATCACATTGTACGGGATGAATAGCGAAGCGGCGACAGAGAGAGACGGTAGAGAAGTCGTCCGAGCCGCTACTGGGTCGGAAGGCGCGGGAGCTCCCGGTCGGGAGTGGAACGGCGGTCGGGATAAGCGGTCGACTTTGATTATGACCCGAAAGCAGCTCCTTGAAGACATTGCCCGGTTAGAAGAGGAACGGGAGCGGGCACTGGACGAGAAAAGGGCTCGTGAAGGGAAGGGCAAAGAGCCCGCCCTGGACGATCGGGGAGCAGCCGGTCGCGGCCAAGCTTCGCGGGTGGAGGTCCGACCTGTCAGGTACTACCGAGATTCACCTCCCGACGACGAAGAGGCCGTCAAGATTCGTCGGAACCCAGACAGCCGTCGGGCCATGACGTCGGACTACCCCTCAGACGATTCGTCCGGCGAGGAGTACCTGCGCCGGGAGAGAGTCCAACGGACGCGAAAGACTCGGTCCCGACGCGTTCGAGAGTCCAGGGCAGATCCCTCGCGGTACAAAAAGGACGGCACCGATAAGCCGACCCCTGTATCCTTTGAAAAGGAAGGAACGCACGTCGCCAGCCGCGGAGAGCGGGAAATGTTGCCCCCAATTCCTTGGCAACCGACGAACAGCCAGAACCATGGATACCGAACGAGCAGCCAATTCATCAGCCCAAGAGCCGAGGGACTCTATGAAATCAGGACCGAAGGTCTCAGAGGAGGAGCTTTCGAGCTCGGAGTCAACTGGAGAGCCTCCCCGTTATCCGATGAGATATTAGCGGGACCGCTCCCGAGGCGTTTCGATATTTCTAAACTAGAAAAATACGACGGAAAAACGGATCCGGACAACCATTTGGAAGCCTTCAAGAACTTTATGCTGAGCTTCGACAACGATGACAAGCTCTTATGTAGGGCTTTTTCTATGACCTTCAAAGACAGGGCTTCAAAATGGTACAACCGATTGCCGCAGGGATGCATCCGGAACTTCGGGACTTTTTGAGCAATATTTAGGCAGCACTTCGTGGGAAGTAAGAGTTTCCGTGCTAATGGAGACACTATTATGAACTGTCGACATAAGCTAGGGGAAAGCCTAAAAAACTATACCAGGCGGTTCATTGACGCGAAGACCGATCTGGACCATTGTGAAGAGAACGTGGCCCTAACGGCGTTTCGATTAGGCCTGCTCCCGGGGCCAATGAAGCAAGCAGTCACGAAGAAGCAGGCGTTCACTTTTACTGCTTTATTGGCACAAATAGAAAAGCAGATACTGATCGAAGAAACGGAAGCTTCCGAGGTGGCGGCACAGATCCAACAGAGCGCCCAAGCATCGGTCGTGATAAAGCAGGGTTCCCGACCAGACCAGGCCAGGACAGCCCAACCGATTAGCACGATACCCCCGAGCATACCATCGGTCACTAAATCTCCCGCCCCGTCCGGTCTTAGGCCAAGACAAAATGGGCAGGCAACTTCCCGACCTATGTCCAACAAATGGATACGACCGGCCTACTTTGCGGACCTCACGGAGTGCGTGTCGTCAATCTACGAAAAGACCAAGAGGAGCGGGATATACCGAAAGCCTTTTCCTATCCCGACGCCTCGAGAGCAAAGGAATAACCGCTATTGTCGTTACCATGAGGACGTCGGTCATGACACAAAGGATTGCATAGCCTTAAAGAAGGAAATACAGATGCTTATTGAGCATGGGAACCTGTTGGAGTACGTCAAGAAGGCCCAACTTGCCACGGCCTCTAAGGAGGTGATTATCGTACCGAAACCAGAGACGACCATGGCAATTTCGGAAGTTACCGATCGTTTCGACGTTTCGATTGAATACCTCGATCCCGAGGCCAACCGTAACATCATCGGGGTTATCGAGGAGGATGCGGGAGAAAGCACCAATGTTGTGCTCGGCCTCTGTGAAATGTTTGAATCATTGGTAGCCTTCGGGGGAGGATCTACGATGGGAACCACGCGTGCATCCGGGGAGGGGCGAGTTGTTGATGAAAAAATTGACCGATCCTCTGGCACGGGAAGCCGAACTTGCTTCCAAACCAGACGTATCCTTTCCCCAACTCTGCATCCCGATGATATCAGAGTTGTTGATGAAAAAATTGACCGATCCTCTGGCACGGGAAGCCGAACTTGCTTCCAAACCAGACGTATCCTTTCCCCAACTCTGCATCCCGACGATATCAGAGTTGTTGATGAAAAAATTGACGGACGCATTGGTCAAGTGCAAGGCCTGCGCGATATTTTCGAATCCTTGACCATCTTCGGGGGGGATTCGATGGCAGGGATAACGCATTCTTCCAGGAAGAGACACATCGTCAATTTGACCACCCAGCTGGAAGCCAGAACTTGCTTCCAAACCAGAAGTGCCCCCTCTCCAATTCTGCATTTCGATGATGATGATATGAGGGACTTAACCGGGCCTCATGAGGATGCTATAGTGATCGGAGCAGCGATCGCGGGTGAAGAGGTTCGGCGAATTTTGATAGATACCGGTAGCTCGGCCAATATCATTTTCGCTTCAACCTTTGCCAAGTTCCGAACTCGGCCAGTAATTGAGCGATCTGACCGTACCATCGTCGGGTTTACAGGAACGGCGGCCGACGTTGTCGGAGAATTCGAGGGTGTAGTACAGTTAGGCCGAGGCCCATTTAAAAAGGAGGTCACGGTTCTGTTTATAGTAGTTGATGCGCCGGCCTCGCACAATGCTATTCTGGGACGATCTTGGATATCGCGCATGCATGCGGTAACTTCTACAATTCATCAGTGTGTGAAGTATGTGGTGGGGAACAACATCGGAGTAGTGCGAAGCAGCCAAAAAACGGCACGGGAATGTTACCGAGCCGCGTTGGCACCCAAGAAAGACCAAGAAATGTTCCCGTCCCAGGCATAACAATTAAGGGGGAGCTCCCCTGGATCGCAGCCGGTGGACGACCCTCGGGAGGCCCCAAGCCTTTTAACGACAGATGAAGAGTGTGAGCTGCATCGTTTTGCAACCGGGAAATGTCTGCGGGTCGGGATGAACATTTTGCCCACCCTAAGGGAACAGATGCTGGCTCTGCTCCGGGAGAATCTTGACCTATTTGCCTGGTGCTCCGGGGACGTTTCGGGAGTGCCAGAGTCATTTGCAATTCATAAGTTGACCATAAACAGGAATGTTAGACCAATAATTCAGAAGCGTCGGGCTTTTTCTCCCGAAAAAGCAGAGGTGATTCTGCGGGAAGTCGAAAGGATGACCGGCGTCGGGCATATTGTGGAAGCGCAGTACCCCTTGTGGATATCTAACCCCGTTCTTGTCAAGAAGAAAAGTGGGAAATGGAGGATGTGTGTAGATTTTACCGACCTCAATCGGGCGTGCCCAAAGGACCCTTTCCCGATGCCAAGGATCGATCAACTGGTGGACTCGACATCGGGTAACAAACTACTGTCTTTTATGGACGCCTATGCCGGTTACAATCAAATTAAGCTACACCCCGCGGACCAGGAGAATACCACCTTCATCACCGCTCGAGGGCTATACTGCTACAAAGTGATGCCCTTCGGACTAAAGAATGCGGGTGCGACATACCAAAGACTGGTTAACCGAACCTTCGAGGATCAAATCGGGAGAAACATGGAGGTCTACATTGACGATATGTTGGTTAAAAGTGGGACTGATGAGGCCCACCTTGCTGACCTCTGAGAGGATTTTGATAACTTACGAAGGGTAAACCTTAAGCTGAACCCGGAGAAGTGTTCTTTTGGCGTCCGATCAGGGACGTTTTTGGGATTCCTCGTCAGTGAGAAGGGCATCGAAGCCGACCCTATCCAACTCCGAGCCCTAGCCGACATGACTCCCCCTCGGAGTGTAAAAGAAGTGCAGATATTGACTGGGCGATTGGCTGCGCTAAATCGATTCATCTCCCGCTCATCTGATAAATGCGCTCCGTTTTTTCAGGTCCTGCGACAGGTGAGAAATTTCGTTTGGACCAATGAGTGTGACCAGGCATTTTTGGGGATCAAGGAGTACCTTTCGACCCCGAACCGCCTAACCAAACCCGCTGCGGGCGAAACCCTGTTCCTCTACATTGCGGTTACAGATTATGCGGTCAGTGCCGCTCTGATCAGCGAATCAAGGCCGGCTCCGACAGCAGTGTACTATGTAAGTAAAAGTCTGCTTGATGCCGAAACCCGGTATTTGAAGCTGGAAAAAATGGCGTTGGCTCTGGTAACGGCCGCGAGGAAGATGCGCCCGTACTTCCAAGCTCACTGCATTGTCGTCCGCACATCTTTTCCACTAAAATACGTTTTTCAACGACCAGACATGTCCGGGAGAATAGCCAAGTGGTCAGTGGAGTTAGGGGATTTCGACATCGAATTTGAGCCCCGAACAGCGATCAAGGGCCAGGCCTTGGTCGATTTTTTGGTCGAATTTCACTCCGAGCGGCCGGAACAGGAACCATCTTCACCAGAGGTAACAGGGGGCGAATGGACCATCCGCACCGATGGAGGATCCAACGTTAGTGGTTGTGGGGCGGGAGTACAAATTATCACCCCTTCGGGATTGAGCATGTTCCAGGCCATCCGTTTTGGCTTTCACACATCGAACAATGACGCTGAATACGAAGCAGCTTTGGCAGGATTACGGTTGGCACAAGTGTGCGGGGCAAAACAAGTACGCCTCGTAAGCGACTCCCAACTTTTAATAAACCAAGCCACGGGGAGTGCGGAGGCTCGGAAAGAACACCTAGTGCAGTACTTAGCGACCTTGAGAATTCTGGCTGCCACCTTTGACAAAATCACATACGAGCATGTCCCCCGAAGCGAAAACATGACAGCAGACTCTCTGGCGACCGTGTCTTGCTCTACCAGTTATCCTTGGGTAATAGAGCAGGAAAGTCCATCCATTATAAAACGACATGAGCTGGATAACCGACCCGAAATCGCATGCCAGGTCTCTTCAGTGGCAAATTCTGACTGGCGGCGGGATATCATCGCGTTTTTAGCTGAAGGTCGGCTCCCCGACGATACCGCCTCGGCACAAAAGCTACGCAACAAGGCACGGGGATACGTTCTTTTGGGGGATGTTCTGTACAAGAAGTTCTTTAGCCGACCTCTACTTCGATGTTTAGGCTTCAATGAATCCCAAATAATTTTGTCCGAACTACACGATGGGGAGGGCGCGGCGCACTGCGGATACAAGGCCTTGATTAGAAGAATTTTTCTTGCGGGTTTCTATTGGTCAACCATAACGACAGACGCGAAACTCATAGTAAAAACTTGTGATACGTGTCAAAGGTTTGGGAACGCGATCAATATTCCTGCAACTCATCTAGAATCTATATCCGAAGGATTGCCCTTCGACCGATGGGGAATCGACCTCGTCGGACCATTGCCCATGGCATCGGGAGGAAGGCAAACGATCGTCGTCGCGGTCGATTATTTCTCAAAATGGATCGAAGCCGAGCCCCTGTCTGCCACAAAAACCAAGGATATTATCAAATTCATCTGGGCAAACATTTGTTGTAGATTTGGAGTGCCGCAGCGATTAACTATGGACAACGGACCGCAGTTTGATAGTGCGGAAATGAGGGCGTTCTGCACCATACATAATATCCGACAATGTTTCTCTGCTCCTTTTCACCCGCAAGCGAACGGCCAGGTCGAGGTCACAAATCGAACCATTCTGGATGGCCTCAGAAAGAATCTCGAGGGAAAAGTCGGCAAATGGCCCGACTACCTGCAGGAAGTATTGTGGGCTTACCGAACTACACCCCGCACGGCAACTCAGGAATCACCTTTTGCCTTGGTTTATGGCATGGATGCGGTCACCCCTGCGGAATCCCTTTTTCCTTCTTTCAGGGTCGGAACTTATCAGGCAGAGACGAATGACGACAACCGACGGCTAGAGCTCGACCTTATTGACGAAAAGCGCCACCGCGCCCGTTTAAACTCTCTACATTATCAGACTTTGATGAGAAGCCGGTATGCGTCCAAGGTCCGTCGTCGGGAGTTTCAGGTTGGTGATAAGGTTCTGCGACGGGTGTTTCTACACACAAAGGACAAGAGCCTCGGGAAACTTGCACCAAACTGGGAGGGACCCTATGAAGTAGTCGAGAAAGTCAGGAGCGGGACGTATCGCCTACAAAACCGGCTCGGACAACTCTTAAGGTTACCATGGAATATCGAGCATTTGAAATTATATCTAAAATAGCTTGTAATTTATGGTGTATTTCGTGTTATTTCTTGTTTTAGTCCGAGTTTGTAATGGTCGGGGGTGCACTCTTTCCTACCTTGGTGGCGCGAGGAGGTTTTAATGAGGCACCGATCAAAGCCCGACCCGCATTATTGATAATCGAAAAAACTCTTTGCCTTCTTAAACAACTCATTATGGTTTTGGACGGCTGACGAGCTGGACATAGCCATTTCTATTGAAGTAGATTAATCTCCAGAACCTTAAACGGGTTTTTCGGTTTTTACCGATCCACATTTTGATTTTTCCGACCCTTTGGGAAAATTTTCGATGATAAATCGATCTCCAGAACCTTAAACGGGTTTTTCGGTTTTTACCGATCCACATTTTGATTTTTCCGACCCTTCGGGAAAATTTTCGATGATAAATCGATCTCCAGAACCTTAAACGGGTTTTTCGGTTTTTACCGATCCACATTTTGATTTTTCCGACCCTTCGGGAAAATTTTCGATGATAAATCGATCTCCAGAACCTTAAACAGGTTTTTCGGTTTTTACCGATCCACATTTTGATTTTTCCGACCCTTCGGGAAAATTTTCGATGATAAATCGATCTCCAGAACCTTAAACGGGTTTTTCGGTTATTACCGATCCACATTTTTATTTTCCCGACCTTTGGGGAAAATTTTCGATAAGGAATCGATCTCCAAAATCTTAAAGGAGTTTCTCAGTCTTACCGATCAGAATTTTGGTTTTTCCAACAAAAAATAATGATGTAAGATACGTTTCACAAAGATAACTAAATATAATATGGTCACAGGGGGCCCCGTGACCCCCAAAGTAATAAAAACAAAAGCGTTCAAGTAGCGCAATACAAAATACAGGGGGATATAGGCCCCCGCAGATTAACAGAAGTTTTTTTTAAAAAAAAAGGGGAGGGGAGCGCTGTCACTGGTCCTCGTCCCCATCTGCATCATCATCATTTTCTTCGTCGTCAGCCTCGTCGGACTCCTCCACTTCAATTCCATCGGGGCGATCTTTTTCCGGTACGTCAAGCCATAGCGATCCAAGGCAAAGGTCCGGGTACCGGTTATGGAGTGACAAAACGTATGCGGCCTTGGCATCTGCTGTTTCTTTGTCCGACCATAGCCTACATCGATCGAGGAAGGCAACGTTCGAGGACTTTAGCTTTTTCACCTCCAATTCCAGAGCTGAGGCGCGGTCTTCCGCGGCTTTCGTCGCCAACTCCGAAGAACTCACCGCATCCTCCGCGATTTTTTGCGCCGACTCCATCGCCTGCTTGGTTGTTTCCGCGGCCGTCTTCGCTTCGGTCGCCAATCTTTCAGCCTCGGCAATCTGACCTTCCGCCACCGCCAGGGCCTCTTCGGCAGTCTTCGCCTTGGCGGTGAGACTGGAAATCTTCGCCTCCGCTTCGGATAACTTCTTGCCAAGTTCCCTAGCCCGGCGCTCTTTCAAAGCTGCTGGTACCAACAAGCTGTACAGCGACAGCGCCAATCCATCCGTGCTCCGAAGCGGAAAAGGGTGCGGGCTGCCCATTGTCGTCAGCACCGGGAATTTGGGGCCGCCCGACGACGAAGCATCAGGGTCTGCAGCCTCGGGGGGCTCCGTGTCGTCCGGGATGGAGACAGCGTCGACCGTAGCCTGATCCCCGCCTTCAACGTGATCCACGAGGACAGGCCTTGGAGCAACCACCTCTGCGCTGACTGTCACCCGATCCTCTACCGCAACTTTGGTTTTCTTTAGCTTGGACCCTCCCGACTCCGCGCGTTTCTTCCTCTTCGGCACTACGGCCGGGTTCTGACTCGCCCCCGATCGATCCGCCACCAGCTCCACCACCCTGTTCGGATCGCTTTCTGCCTCGGGTCCGACCTCCGGTTCCTTTACGCCCTCATCATCTGACTTGGGACGCTTGTTGGGCGCCTTATTGCGTTTGGGTAAATACAAGATGTACCCGGGACGACCGGTTCGGGCGATCACCTCGTCGAGGCTTGGAGGTTCTCGCAGCTGTTCAATAGTTAGCACCCCGGATGAGCACCGCCAGAGGTTGCTCATAAACAGATTCTTGTCCATGAAAGTGCGGTGCATACCCCGACCCGAATTCCTGCGGGCGTAGTTCTTCAGCACCTCGAAAGTTTCTTCCGCGGCTGGCGAGTGGTCCTTCTTGACTCCCTGCAGCCAGTCCTTTGACACTACACAAAGGATCGGAACACAAGATAAAAAAAAAAAAAAAAAAAATTGGGAAGGGCAATACCATCATGGACCCAGGTCCGCAGCAGTCGCCTCGGTCTCTCCTTGGTGTATGGAAGCCCGTTCTCCCAGCATCCGCTCAAGAATACGAACCGGTGTTTCCACCCTTTGTCCCTCTCTAAAAAGTCATTCACAATTTTCCATTTATTGCCAAGAGAGGAATAGAAGAATGGTGACTTCGGGGATTTCGACAGACCCGACATGGCGATATACTCCTCCATCGGCATAGCTCGCCCGGAGAGGCGGGAAGCCATGATGCAGGACATCAGGGTGTACCACGCATTGGGCGTCAGCTGCGACGGGCAAATTTGAAGGGTTCGGAAGTAGAGCGCAATCTCGGGGTCCAAGGGAAAGCGCAGACCCCAGTTGAACAATTCATTGAACACCACGATCTCTCTGGGTCTGACGTGAACGGGTGTCTCCCCCGGGGTCGGGAATCGAACGGTGACACACTCGGGGATTCCCCAGCGGATCAGCATCTCACTATGGTCGGACTCAGGGAAGTAGAGGTACTTCCCCTCGAAGAGAGAAACCACGTCCCTGGTCAGAAGCCAGTCGAAGTACTTGGTCGAAATAGCAGCTTCAACCGCCTCGGGCCAGGGATCATCCTGGTTATTAGCCGCGTGGCCAGCTGCTGCAACGCAAACTCCCGCGGGAGCAACATCGATTTCCGACTCTCCAGCTTCGCGGGTCGGAACTTGGTTAGAGCAGCGGTCAGCAGCAGCGTCTGCGTCAGACGGCCGGACTCGGGAAGAAGAAGCATCAGCAGCAGCGTCTGCGTCAGACGGCCGGGCCCGGGAAGAAGAAGCGTCGGCAGGACCGCGGGCCATGGCCTTATGAGCCTCCTCCATCTGCGCAGGTGTTAGCTGCATTTTGGGCAGACCTAAAAAAGTGACCGCAGTGTTATTACCGGTCCGAAACCCTCTAATCGAGGGCGTAAGTTGAACCATTTCGGGACTATTACCTCCTTCCGAGTACTTGGATAATTCGTCTTCTCCCATAGGCAAAAAGGTGGATTTACGGGCACGTCGGGGTACAAGCAAGTTTGTGGAAAATTGGGTCGGATTTCCCGAACAGACTACCGGGAAACGAGAAGAACTGCCGCTCGAGGAAAGGACGATGGGCTCTAGTGATAGGCTAGCTTCGGGAGTTGTAGAAACGGGAAGATCGGAAGCAAGGAAAACTTCTGCGGGAACCGGGGTGGCGAGAACAGGGTCGTGAGGAAGTGGAGCGGGAACAAAAGGTTTGGAGTTGGACCCCCAGATCAGACCAGCGCGTCGGTATTCCTCTGCTCTATCACAATACTAGACCACTGTTCGAAACTCCACTCAGATCCTTTTCTCTTGGTTGGTTTTTTCTGGGAACGTCCGGGTTTCATACAACAAGAAACAGAACAAGGAAGGGTCGGGCGAGCTCTTTCTCTCTGTAGGAATGTTCTGACAGCGTTTTCTCTCTCTAAAAAGCCTCTGAGAGACACTGAGAGCTTTGGGGTATTTATAGGGAGGCTTGAAAGATCGGGGGATATCAATCGACGGAAACACAGCGGGAAGACGAAGAGTTTCCTTAGGAGCCTAGCCTGACAAGGGAATGGCCTATTAGCCCATGACACGTGTCGACCGGGGTCTGACGAGACCTGATGTAAGCATTCGCCACAAGTACAACGTAGAAGTGGGCCATCATTACCAGGGGCAGTAAGAAGGCCAGGCCCATCAGGAAAGACTTAGGATTAAAAGCCCACAGAGCAAGAAGACGAGGCGCGGGAGGAGGTCCGAAGAAACAACCCCGAGCATCGGGAAGTCGAAACCAACGGGATCTGAATTCTGTGATAAGGTCGGACGATCGGCGATAGCTCTTTCCTAAGTCTTCGCTCCTGAAAGTTCCCGAAGACTGGGGGGCTACTGATGAGGGCGGAATTCGCCGATCCAAGCGATAGGGGTAAAAATGCAGTAAATAGTAGTTGATGGGATTAATCGGGTATTTAAAGTCCTTTGAGGACCAATTTACAACAATGTAATAGTAAAAGGGGCCTCATTGATATGCAATGAACGGCCCACTAATAGGTTAAATGGGTCCACCTTATTTTACTATAAAAGGGTGACCCACTTGCCCAAAAAAGGGGTATTGAATATTACTTTCTCAGATTCTACTTTATCTCTCTACACTTTCTCTCTCTAGTCATATCAGGTCCAAGATCCCAAATATATTCTTTTGACAATTATTCACGCATCATAATTTTTTTTTTATAATTTTGGATCGAGCTTGAATGTAGTTAACTGAACCATGTGAGGGTAATATATTGGAATGTCATTTAACATGCTCAACATAAGAGCCTATCATCTTCACTGAACCCCAACATCTCATTTTAAATTTGTTTAATATGGTGCTCAACGCCTATGGTCTTGTCATACTAGTCTATTTTGTCATAATTGAATTTAAGAGGATCCTCATTCAGTATTTTCAGAGCTAATGATGGCATGACTAGCTGTACTTTGTGCCTTACACCCCTTCACAATAGTCGTAATTTGGTATACCAAAGAACTTATGGGTTGACCAGAGGGTTCAACATATTTTGTTGCCCATACTATTGTGGCCCTTGATTGAGTACTATATCGTTAGTTTAAAAGTTTATCAAGTTATTGCGATAACTCAGCTGATGCATTGATTTCCCATTACAGGGTCCGATATGCGTTGTTGTTTTACTGCAATGATGCTAAGAAAGAATTAAAATCAATTTAGTTGAACAATAAGGGTTCCACTAAAAGCGGTGACACTTTGCTCCTACTGACCGATTATGCTTAAACTGATCACTAGATTCTATTTCACTGATGAATTCCTCTTGATAGTTTTGATATTCTCACATTTGTGAGTTATTTTAGGAATAACATTACCAATAAGGTAGTGGAATCATTTACTTCAACGGGATTATCTAACTTATGTGGGTGATGGATTTCAAGCACAAGTCCTATATGTTCATATTGGTCATTATTTTTCTAGAGGTGATAATTTTTTCATGTAGGTACGTTGCATATTGTTCATCTAACATTTCATTTCAAGAATTAGATCCACATGATCATCTGCCACTAGTAAACTAGGTTCAACAGTATGCAATTTTTATACGCTCGAGTCTAGGTTTTTTAGTGAAAAAATATATTTTAAAAACTTTGAATTCTGCAAGGAACCTTGTTCCGACAAACGACACCATATAACGAGTTTGATTCTAGTTCGAGTATGTCAAATATTGATTTGGCGGGACACATCCCCAAATAATGCTTTGAGCCTATATATTTATTTACGAGAGTAATTAAGCTAAAATTGAAAAAAGATTAAAAAGATAAAAATTGTATAGTCAATTTTTTGGATGTTTTATTTATTTCATTTGGTTATAATGGTTTATGTTATTATTATGTGAATAAATCTTAGCCTATAGCCTAAAGAGCATGATATTATGTTATTTAACTTACTTTATTTTTAAGTTTTCAAAAAAATATATTATCCTTAATAATAAACTCGGTTGATAGTGTCAGGTGTTACTCATTAAATAATTTTTTATTTTGTTAAAATTGAGGTAATTTACATGTTTGTCTTTATCATATATTAGTCTTTTATTATAAAAATTAATTTTTTTACTATAATACAAAGTTTGTATTTAAATAATCTTCTTAATATATATATATATATATATATATAATATTTTTTAATTAATTAGAAAATCAATTAATTAAATTATATGACAAATTATAATATGTATTTTAAACCATCCGTATATATTTATTGGTATAATTATGATATCATCATTACCAACCATACATAATCAAAAATGATTATACTGAATAAAAAAATTTGACATATCAATTTTTTTTTATAAACAAATAATATTCATTTTGTGAGATACCAAAACTTTTAATAGTGATAATAACTTTAGAATTACCATAAAAATTATATTTCAATCATTTTTGAATATAGATGAAAAAAAATTATATCTCATAATATGTTATTTTAAATCAGGACAAACTAATAAAAAAATAGCAAGCTTTTAAATTCATAAATTATAAATAATCTTTTATTTATTGATATAATTATAGTATTTTGGTTACTAACCATACATAATGAAAGATGATTATACCAAATCAAAAGTTTCGATATAATACAAAAATTATATTTAAATAATTTGACATTTTAAATATATATATATATATATTAAAAGTATTTTTTTAATTAATTAAAAAATTAATTTATTAAATATATGACAAATTATAATATGTTTTTCTTTTAAAATATATGTCTATATTTATGGGTATAGTTATGATATTATCATTGCCAAACATACATAACTAAAAATGATTATACTGTATCAAAAATTTCGATATATCATACTTCTTTTTTATAAACAAATAATATTTATTTTCTGAGATACCAAAACTTTTAACAGTGATAATAATTTTAGAATTACCCTAAAAATTTATATTTCATCCTCTTTTTTAATAGAGATGTCTAAAATATTAACTAGTTTATAATATATATTTTAAAACCATGACAAAATAGTAAAATAATAGCCAACTTTTAAATGTTCACAAATTATAATATAAATCATCACCCTTTATTTATTGATATAATTATAGTATTAGGGTTTATTAACCATACATAATCAAATATTATTATACCGAATCAAAAGTTTCGATATATCATATATTTTTTTTTGTAAAAAATAGTATTCATCTTTTTTTAGATATCAAAACTTTTAATAGTAATAATAATTTTAAAATTACCGTAAAAATTATATCTTATCCCTTTTTATACAAACCAGTAAAAAAATCAGCCAGTTTTTAATATATAACAAATTATAATATTATAATATGTTCTTTTAAACCATTGGGTTGTAGTAATTGATATAATTATAGTATTATAATTACCAACTATAAACGACCAAAGATGACTATTGAATCAATTTTTTTAAAAAGCCATATATTTTTATAAAAGGATTAGTATTCATTCTTTTTGTGATATCAAAACTTTTAATAGTGATAATAACTTTAGACTTACTATAAAAATTATGTTTTATCCACCTTTGAATACAAACTAGAAAAATATTATTCAAATTTTAAAATTTTAAAATACATTCAACATAAATATTTCCAACAACATTTTCAAACACGAAAGAAACTTATATTTTTAATAATTAGTTGTTTTTCACATTCAAAATTATATATTTTTTAAATTCTCATTTAAATAAATATATATATATATATATATACTTTTTTAAAAGAAATTAACTAACCACCAAACTCCACATAATTTCGTAACTGAAATATAATAATTATTATTATTTACTTATCCTACGACCAAATTCCTATTTACACGTAAATTGATAAAAACTAAATATATACACAATTAGTTATACATCAATAATATTATATAATATAAAAATCATATCAAATTTTTTTAATATCTTATGTTATTATTTAAATAAATATGTTATATGATGTATTAAAATATTATTTTATATTTTAAAAATCCAAAAAATCCATTACCAACTATGTGATGAAATGAATAAACTTTTTTAGAGTATATATTCAATTCAATTATGAAGGAATAATATAGTATAGGGGTTAAAATCCGTGATTGATGAAAGGAAGGTGGTAAAAAGTGGGCCCTGGCCCCTAGGTGTGTAATGAAGAGGATGATTAGTAAAAGACAGCTAAGCATTGAGAGAGGTGGCTCACCTACCATTAACCCCAACCCAAACCCCAACCCAACCCAACCCAATTCTCTCTCTCTCTCTCTTTTTAGCCTTCTCCATCTCTCTCCATCTCTCTTCTCAACAATTCTCTCTCTCTATCTACCTCTACTACAAGGTAATGAAATTGACTTTACTTATTTTCAGCTTTGGTTTATCTTCTGCATTTACTTAATATACTGAGCAAGCACCACCAGAAACAGAGTAATTTCTTCAGAATCAGACTTAAAATCAAATTTGAACACAATAAATTCCTTTGGTTCTTTTCTTTCTGGGTTTCTGTTTTTTCTGTCAGCTTCCCCCTCCTGGATTTCGCTTTTTTTAAGACAGAATTTATTGACTTATATTGGGATTTACGCTTCAGAATTTTCAAATACCAAACCCCTCTTCTCTTCATAAATAAATTCTACTCCGAGGTTTAACTTTCACAACTTTCATATAAAATGATACTACTCCATTTCGTTTTCGAGTGTCGGTAGTGTTTTTTTTTCTTTTACCACCATACAATTCTTGATTGTGTTCTTCAAAAATTCATTTTCTTCGCTCTGTTTTTGCTACTGAGAAAATGCAAGAAAACTTTACCCTTTTAATCCAGTTGGGTTTGTTTTAAATTCCTCAAAAATCAAATCCAGACCGAATTCTAATGTGATTTATCTGTTTCTTTGCAGGAATTTAACTTGAAAAAAATATAAATTAAAACCTTCAACGCCGTGGAATTCGTGATCAACTTTTTCAAGGTTTGTTTGTAATTTCACGTTTTTTTTTTCTCTTTTTTATCTTATTTTTTGGTTTCTGCTTTTTTTTTTTGTCATTTTATTTAAAAGAATAATTTTCTGCAAATATAGTAACAACAAAAACTTGCAGTAATGGGGCTCACGTAAGCCATGTGATATAGTTACGTTTTATACCTTCTTTTTATATATATAAATGATTTTTTCTTTAAAATATATCCTCAATTTTTGAATTTTTAAAAAGATGGCTCCAAACTACTTTTGAAATCTAGTGTCGGAACCACACAAAGTGGTTAAATTGTCACATATAATAGACGATTCGACAATATTGTTTTGTCCTAACGCCTTTTTTGAAATTTTATTGTCCTAATTATAGAGATAGATTCGACAAAATAAATTTCATAATGGTCCTTCAGTTTCATATTCTTTTAACTTTATCGACCAAAATTATCACATGTTACCCATTTCTGAAAATTTGAGTAATTTTCTCAGTAACCAAACATTATGGGACCAAACTTCTTAGAAGAGATTGACTGCGGAAACTTCTTCGACCAGATGGATGACTTGCTCGATTTTCCAACCGAAGAGTTAGACTCTGGCCTGGGTGGTGGTGGTGGCGCCGGCGGCTCTGTTGATGGTAACTCGTTCCCTAGCTTCTGGTCGACTCCGTCCGAGTCACTTCCGGGTTCTGAATCGGTCTTCTCTGGGAACTCCAACTCGGATCTCTCCGCTCAGCTCTCTGTTCCGGTGAGTTGTCTAAATTCTATATTAGTATTGTAATGGAATAAAATAATAAGAATAATAATATATAATGAGCTTTAATTTAAATTCGGGTTTGATTATTTTTGTGGTTTAATTATTAATAAAAACAAAGTGATGATCTTGAAAATGGAGTTTAGCTAAATTGTGGGGTCAATTTAGGAAAACGTAAATTAGCAAAGTCATGTGAGTAAGTGGAGTCCAGTGTACCTAATTGAATTTAATATTTATAGATTTCATTTATGGAATACCACGTGATTGTCCATGTGATTTAGTTAAGTGTCTTTTACTTTTTTAAATTCAATATTTATTCTTAGTGTTCAAAGTTGTTCCCTCTCTTTGAATTGGATTCTTTCTAAATACAACATGCAATCACAAGTGGGTATATTATTTTTAGATTTGTATTCTCTTTCTAATAATGTCTATCATTAATTAATTAAATTAACTTTGTTGATTGCAGTACGAAGACATTGTTCAATTGGAATGGCTTTCGAATTTCGTTGAGGAATCTTTTTCGGCATGTAGCTTGACCATCAATGAAAAAACCGAATCTTCGGTGCCGATCAAAACGGAGTCTCAGCAATCCGACAACCAACAATTCCGTAGCTCGAGCCCGATTTCCGTTCTGGAAAGTAGCAGCTCCTCGACGGGGCAACAAACTATACATCGTAGCTTGGATCACATCACCACGAACAAACGTGGGCGTGCACGTAGCAAACGTCCACGACCGGCTACGTTCAATCCGCGTCAAGCAATCCATCTCGTATCGCCGACTTTTGAGGAACAAACCCTTTCCAAACCCCCTGAGGGGGGTCGTCTCGTGATCAAAATTCCAAAGCAAGTTCCTTCGGAGGGCAAGAAGAAAAAGAGGATCAAGTTCTCGAGCCCTATGGGGGATGGAAACGAGAATAATCAAGGTGTGAGGAAATGCTTGCATTGTGAGATCACTAAGACTCCGCAGTGGAGGGCAGGGCCTATGGGTCCTAAAACCCTTTGCAACGCCTGTGGAGTGCGTTACAAGTCAGGCAGGCTTTGTCCTGAGTATCGACCAGCAGCTAGTCCTACGTTTTTGCCAACCATTCACTCAAACTCTCATAAGAAGGTTATTGAGATGAGAAGCAAAAATAATGAGGATGCAATACCGGTTGAGCAGCCAGAGTTGATTCCGAACAACAGCAATCTCAGGCTGAGCCACATGTGATGAAAGGTTTTCAGCAAAATGAATAATCGAATGTCATCTCCTGTTTCGCTCCATAATTTTCGTGTCTTGTGTGTTGGTTAGTTTGGTTCGTTCTTTGTATAGGGATGAGGTTCGAAGGATGGTGTTTTCGCTGCTTAATGACTGTAAAATAGCTAAGTAGAAATTAAGATTATGAAGAGCAGTCAGAGTTTTAGGTTAATTTAGTTATGGATAGTCAGTCAAGTATCCTTAAGTTAGTAGTTGATTAGGTGTTTGGTATGTGTTGCATTTTTAAGTTTGGATTCTTTCTTTTGCTTTCTGTTGGAATTATTTTTGCAGTTTACATGGTGCTAGTTTGCAATTTATAAATTACTAGTAGAAAACCTATGAAATGAGCATTGCAATTTCAAGGTTCTTTTATATCATTATGGGGTTTGTAGATAATTAGTTGCTTAAACAAATATATATTTACAAATAAATACATTATATAATTCTTTTAAGATATGTAAATACTTAATACATTTTCTTAGATCATTGTGGGGTTTCTAGACAATTAGCTGCTCAAACAAATATATATCCATATTAATAGGTAAAAACAATAAAAAAAAATGTCTGTGAAGTTTGAAGGCTTGCACGATTTTAATTTTTGGTCCACTTTCAAAAAACCTCATACTAGTTGAGATATGTTCTTACTTATATACTACTAATCCGAACAAAGTACTACTTTAACCTCTTCTCAATTGACTTTCATCCGCCCACTCTAATCAGGCTGGAGAACAACGATGATGTTGTCCAATTTGACCCCCGAAGGCCCGCAACGGTTTGCTTTTGGTCTATATCAAAAAACCCTCAAACTAGTTGAGATATGTTCTTACTTATATACTACAGAGCATTTCCATGTTTAACCGATGTGGGATGTGGGACTTTGGTCACCGTCCTAACAATATAAATAAATATTGATATGCAATGTGCATGTGATAAGATGAAGAGTTCCATGAGAAACGTATCTTCTGAGTGGCTGAACTAGCTCTAGGTATTTTGAGAGAAAAGTAAGACGAGAAATAAACACTAAAAAAGGGTTTTGTGAATATTGAGTCATTTGTGTTTGAGAGTCTTTTTGTAACCTACCTCTTATAAAAGAGTGTCTGTTTCTCGTGGATGTACGATTTATTTATAATCCAAACAACGTTGTATATTGTCTTGTGTGTTTGGTTTTATTATGATTTTTTTATTTGTTGTCTGTCTTGAACATGGTAAATTAAATTATTTTTCTGAAGGCTCGTTAATCGGTACATCGGTGC
The DNA here is from genome assembly GCA_036936605.1 of Limnanthes douglasii subsp. nivea. NCBI lineage: Eukaryota > Viridiplantae > Streptophyta > Magnoliopsida > Brassicales > Limnanthaceae > Limnanthes > Limnanthes douglasii. The sequence continues at coordinate 60,355,018 of JAUPFV010000004.1, forward strand.
TTGCCTCGACCAAGCGGTGGTTTTCCCCAACAAGTGTTGCGGGTGAGCATAGAGTAACAGTAGAAGGAGTATATCGGTGATAGATCTGAAGGCTGGATAAGTAGATCTCACATGGAAACCGGAAAACCAGAAAAGATGAGTTCGATGAAGCTTACTTATGAATCTAATTATTTCAATCTCTTGAGAATTAAGGTTAAGGATTACCTAGTACAAAAAAGATTAACGATTGTTATTGATGATAAATATATATAGGTTGATGTCGTGGTATTTTTTAAAGCTCGTAATACCTTCATATTAAGCTTGGAGGATATGTAGTCGGTTGAATGTGACTTAAATGAAGAATTTATTGACGAACATATTTCATCCAAAGAAACAACTTTATACGTTGTTTATGGATAGTAGTACAAAGATATGAATGCACCTAGATGATTACAGCAGGATCGTACAAGACTTTAATATAGTTGGTGTGAAGGTGGAGACAGATAACTAATCATTCATCTTTCTAAATTCTTTGTCAAAGGAGTTTGAACACTTCATGGACACCATGTTTTATGGGAAAGACTCTCTTACGATGGTCGAAGTCAATAGTGCATTGAAATTTGAATATCTTCAAAATAAGAATGTTTCAAATGGTGATTACGAAAGTCACGGACTGAGTGTGAGGGGTCGTTCGGGAAAAAAACATTCATATAAGAGGAGAGAAAATTTTCAGTCAAAGTCCAAAAGGGTGGCGTCGGTTAAAAAATGATCTTTTGGGTATGCAAGAAGAAAGAGCATATAAGACGGAAGTGCTCGGAGAACAGAAATGACAAAAACTTTCAGGAAGACTGAAGCTGGAGATATTGCAATGGTGTAATGATTGTGAATATGATAATGGTTTAATGAATTCTTATTTTTACAGATATAACAATAAATAGGTGTTGGATCCAGGTGCGTCATTTCACATGACTTCCAATGAACATTAGTTTGAAGATGTGTAAATCCTTTACGGTGGAAAGGTCATCTTTGAAAATGAAAAATCTTTTATAGCCTGCTCTTCTCGGCATTTTAAGATTTTATTGTAACACAATAAAAATACCATAACTTTTATATCTATCCACGAAACCAATCATTATTTATATCTATGTTAAGTGGAAAAAATGTTTCTCATTTCTAAAAATTAATTGAATATATAACTCAAACATGATATATTTTTATTAAATATCATAAAATAAATTATGTTTAATTTTTTTTATATTAATTTTTTTATACTTGATTGATATAAAAATTTAGAAGAAAACTATATACGTGAAACATATTTTGTTATTTCAATATTTTTTTTGTTTTGTATTTTATAGGCTAATATAAAATCATCATTAGTCCTTCATATTTCACGTTTGTATCAAACTAAATTTTTATGTTTATTTTTGTCGTCCACTGGTCCTTTTTTCTAAGAAATTTGCATTATTAGTCCTCCCGCACATGTGAGTACCGAGAAGCTGATATGTGGCAACCCAAACATCTAACATTTTGTCTTACTATTAGTCCCTAAAAAATCTAAACTATAATTCGAACAACACATATTCTTCCTTCTAAATCCCTTATTCCATAACCATATTCTTCATATTTTTAGGGGACCAATAATGAAACAAAATATTGATTTTTTCCTGCAATATGTCAGCTTCTCAATACTCACATATACGAGAAACTAATAACGCAAACTTCTAAAACATAAAAGACCAATAAAAAATAAAATTAAAGACAAAAAAATTAGATAGATACAAACATTTTAACGAGAAACTATCGGCGATTTCTAATTTATTTTATAATTATCATAAACGAATAGTTAAATTAATAATTAAAGATATTAATTATTTTATTTAATATTTTTTATAAATGTTAAAAACGGAAATATTACTTATATTTACTAGTTTTGATATTTTTTATTAAATAACATTTATAATATTTTAGTTGATATATATTTGAGTCGTTTTTTTAAGATATTGGATTTGAGAAGGAATTGCGTCAAAACAAAAATTGACCGATGAAAATATCCCAAAAGAAATTATTTGGTGTAACAGTCATTGTTCGGCAAGGTAACATAGACATAGCTATGGTTCATTGTGTGGGTTTAGATTAGTATAGGGCACACGTGAATGCACTATTCTAATTCTAATGAATAAGGATGAAAGAGTGGGTTGGTATTTTTCCAATTGGGAAAACGTCGGGGCATGGCATGGCCAGTGATATGATGTAACATTGTGCGTTTGGTTAGATGTCATGTCCTAATCCAAATTAAAACCAATCAATGATATTCAAGATTTTAGCTTCACTACTAATACATAATGATTAATCTTAACTGGAGTACAATTAATTACTTTTACTTTATGGACACCACTAGACGGAATTTGGAAGCGACCTAAGTTCGTGACTTGGTGACTGTCTTAACAAGCAATGGGCTTTCCTTGATATATAGTCTGGGTCACAAACTATATTCGGATAAAAAACAAAGTCTATTAAAACAAGTCCAACTTTCCTAGTCTATTTGAGGCTTAAAAAGAACGGCTAGTTTTCATGTTTACAACGTGTATCAACATAGTCCTTTTCGTTTACTCATGCACAAATTTTATTCTTTTTATTTTAAAAAATTGCACTATTAATCTTTTCGCATATTTTTAGGGATAAAAAATGATAGAAAACTTGGGATTCGGAGATCAAAAGTGATACAAAACTTAGAATTTAAGTGCCACGCGTCGGTTTTTAAATGGTTTATGTGTGCGGGGACTATATTTGCAAAAATTTTAAACGAAGAGGATGAGTTAAACTATTTATTTTTGTATTATGACATCTACTTTTTTATTTCCATCGTTTCCTTTAGATTTACTTTTGTATTATGACATCTACTTGTGTAATGAGCGGCACAGGGGGTCTGTACCGCTCGGTACGGGTTGCTGTGCACCTATGGTGCACAACCGATTTTTTTTTTAAAATTTTCAAAAATATATTTTAAAAATTACTTTTGCATTTTCTTTTTAAAAATTGAAATTTTTAAGAAATGACTTTCAATTGGAATTTCGATTTCGAATTGTAGTTTTTTTTTTTAATTTTGCGGGTTATATCATATGTTATTGTTATTAATTTCGTAATTTTTTCTTTATTATTGTAGGTCCGACACTTTAGGCCGTATCCCCCGGGATCACGGGCGCCACACCCGGGGAAGAATCTAAAGACGGTTCGGGCCGTCGAAGATGAGCGGGTCCGCAATGCCAAGCGCGGACGAGATTCAGCTGAAGTTCCTGAGACTATTCGTCTTAGGGAGGAAGAGGAGATGATAAGGACTGATCGGTCTTTGCGCCGAATCAACCATGGAAAGAGGAAAGAAAAAGCCTTGGAGATTGCAGTGGATGATAGTAGAGGCGGAGACTCTTCACGACGCGAGACGTCGCATTCACACCGATCACCACCTCCCACTACTAGTGATCTACCGCCTCCCACTCGCAGTGCTCCATCCCCTGTGCATACTAGTACACATCCACCACGTGTTAGTGACAGGGTGGATGCCACTGGGGACCCTGAGCAGGACACCATCGATGAGGAGCATATCGATGCGATCCACACAGAGGAGCAGTGAAAAACGTTTGCATCGCCACATATAGACAGTCTGCGAAGAACACCTACTGGAGGTACTTGGCTGAGTATGGTTGGCATACTATTAGTCTACCACCACACACCATAGACGACAGATTGCTAGACGATGTTCGGTCGATTGTTACATTGCATGTAGGCCGTGGGGAAGAGGGTGCGCTTAGGTGGAGAGATCAAGTCCTGCAGGTCTTCTATCCTTGGTTATTTGTCCTCATTATTGGACTTGTTTTAGCTTTGTTATGATCTATCTTTTTCATTCACATTGATGTTTTTTATCCATTTGTAGGATTTGTTAAACTATTTAATTTTGTATTATGACATCTACTTTTTTATTTCCATCGTTTTCTTTAGATTTGTTAAACTTTCTTTGAATGCTTATTTACAATTTAGAATCCGCAAAATACTTAATTCGTACCATTGTAACCTTCCAACTTTTAAACCATAACAAAAAATTAACAAAAAACTTCAACCGTTATAAAAAATTAACACCATCAAACCCACTCCAACCCATGAAGAAAGACTTCAGTTTTTAAACCATAACAAACAATTAACAAAAATTTACAAGTCATTGTACACCATTGGTACGCAGTCAGGAGTACCTATGGTGCACACTAATGCGTACCAATGGTACAACCCTGTGTGCACCATGGGTACTATAGAAGGCGTACCCATGGTGCGATGTACCATCGGTAAAAAGGGCATGTACAGATGGTACATGCCCCTTATACCGATGGTACTATGCACTGGCCGGCATGCCAAGTACCGGCCGGTGCATGGCACCATCGGTACACAGTAAGGCGCACCGATGGTGCCTCACACTGTGTACCTATGGTGCAACCTTTATGCACCATATGTACACAGGGTGGTGTACCGATGGTGCTATTGACTTGGCACCATCGGTACACTCCACTATGCACCATAGGTACACAGTAGGCAGTACCTATGGTGCGCAATTGGTACTTGAATTTTTTTCGCGGTATTTTTTCCCGCGTCTTTTTTTTCGCGCTCTTTAATTCCCGCCAAAGTAATTTTTCATTTTTCTATTTAAAGAGGTCTAAGTTACAACACCAAACACACACAACTCTTCTTCAAACCTAGTTGAAGTCTTTCTTAATAGGTTAGAGTGTGTTTGATGATGCTCATCTACTCAAGGCTGCGAAACACGTGAAGTTCAAACGGCCGGACGATAATACTGATGAATTTTTCGATGAAGTTTTGTGTATGATGTATTTCATGTACGGTGAAATGTCTACATCTAGAAAAATGCCTTAATCTCATACTCGTGAGGAGGTAGCCGCTAGGTACAAGTGTATAACTACTGGACCGATGTTCTTGGTGTTTAACGAGCCCCCAGAAGTTAGGAACGAGGCATTCGACTCCTTCAGTCTAATGATCACAAACTATTTGTCTTTAGAAATGGCAGAATACGTTCATTCTCAAATTGCCATGAAGGAGGAAACAGTGCGTATTCTGAGCGACAATTGAGGCTACGATTTTGACTAACTGTCTCTTCAATCTCAAGTTATGTACTCATGTTTCTGCGATGTTGTTGTTGCTTGTTTGTAACGTTTGATATTAAGTTATTGAATGATTAGTTGCTTATCGTTATAAGTTGGAAAATTTCATGAATTAAGGTCAAATAACTGAAGTACAAAACGTTATGATAAAGTAAACAAAGTTCCAAATAACATGAATCTGACCAAAAGACATAAAGCGACCAAAAAACATAAATCCAATCGAAACATGAACTTAAATCCGACCAAAAGATATAAATCAACTACTAAAATTCATCAAGATTAGTTACTTCTGGGAATGAACAAACTGGCTTTCTCCCTTCGAGCTTCGTGTATTTTTTGCAGCGACCAACTATTGGTAGCTCCAAATACGTAGCCTCTTTACTCTTCAACTTCTGCCACGTAGGATGTATGCGTGCGCAAGGGCATAGGGGCTTGATTGATAGCTGTTTAATACTACTTAAACTAGAATAAAAAAATTGAGTAATACAATTGTAAGTAATAACAAAACCATAAATCGAATGACTTACATTGACGAAAGTGATTAGTATCAACAAACCCAAGCCCAATTTCACGTCTTTGGGCCATAATGGGGGGTCTACTGCACAGAGATAAAAAAGTATGACTACAGTTGTGAGACTCCACGAGTGACACAAAATGAACAATGCATTCGAACTTGGTTGCAATCGCAATGCCCATTTCCGGCATTGTCATCCAATATTTGGAGGATGCTGGTGTCTCGTAGTAGTTTATACTTTCTGCAACCTTCAGGTAATCCTCTTTACCGTTATATATCTTGTTGTATGTGTCATAGTTGTCCATGAGTTCATCGTATATTGCCTTCCGAACACCTCGCCAACCTTCTTCATGACCGTACAACCCAAATGAAACTGCTCTATATCCACAATTACCATCTGCCTTAACATCATTTATACCCGATATAAAAGGATTGAAGTGAGTTGGAAACCAACGCAAAAAACCTTTCAAGTCGTGTATAAGTTCTTTGACTCCACCAATGGATGATTGTACGATGTTGCTAGCGAGCGAGGCAATGGAAGAACTGAGAGTACGAGGTACTTTAGGCACATCTGCCCGAATCTTATTTGCACTAGCAAAAGAGTTCATGACTGATTCAAGACTAGCCTGATCAACATCATCCACGTGTTCCCAATAGCATTTTCCCCGTTTAGTGGATGATGTATCGACAACTAATTTTCTTTTCACTTGCGGGCGGCCTCGGTGTTTCTGCTTCTCCAATGGCTCTAGCAATGAGGATGTGTCAGGATAAACAATTTCAAACCATTTCTTGTAAATGTGTTTTATACGACTTTCGTCTTTTATCTCCATAACATCGGTTACTAGCTTTTGCAGATCATCTTTGAGAATATCCATGGTCGTACGGAATGAACGAGGCATTATTTCTAACCTTGTCCAGTGGGTGTGAAATGCATCTAACGATGCAGCTATTCCGTCTTTACGCCACTTGCGGACCTGGTGATATCAAGGTATACCATGGGTAGATTTTATAGCGCATATACAAAATCCATTGTGTTTAACATCCGACCCATCTTCAATAGCGACCATCTTGCTATCTTCGGCCTTCTCTACTTCGTCGAAAAATAGTTCTAACGCCATGTGGGAAACCTTGCCTCGAATTTCATCAAAACGTTTATCCGCGAACTTATACAGTGCTATGTAACGAATATTCTCGAACGACGACCTAATGGCAGCATGTTGGATTTCGACAAACGAATGAACCCTCCCCCAAAATAACTCAAAGTTTAATTTGCTTGTACTGTAACGCTTTAGGTTAGAATGAGCACTCTCGACGCGGTTAGTCGTGCAATGTCCCAAATGCAAGTTATTGTTCGTCTTCCAAACGAATTTGTCCATGTATTTATCAAGCCACGATTTTTCAGTGTATTCAATTACAAGAGGGTAGTCTTTGTACTCCAATAGTGTCTCGTCTGGCATGATCGAATTCAATCTCTAATGCTGCATACGCAATCTTCTTCCAAGCAGAAGCAAATTTCAAATGATCACTTTTCTCGGGGGAAGTATTTTTTTGTTTGCCCCTGAACATTCTGTGCTATGTGCCATCGACATAATATATACGTTGTCTCTGGGAATACCACTTCTATGGCGTTCATCAGCGCTAAATCTATGTCGGTCAGGATGACACGAGGTTCTTGAATTTCGTGAACAAAAATCAACGACTTCAAACACTCTAACACCCATTTGAAGTTGTTTAACTTCTCACCAGATATGAAGGAAAATGCCGCACAGAAAGTCAATCCGGTACACGCCACACCCACAATCTCAAACAATGGCATACCATATCGTATGACTTTATACGTACTATCCATGATCAAAACTGTTGGAAATGTCCGCAAAAGGTCAACACTGACTAGATGGGGGAAAAACATATCTATAATGACTTGTCCATCGTCTTCACCAGATTTATGCCATTCATAATAATTATGTGACTTAAGCTCCCCCAACAAGAACTGGAGTTGTGACCTACCTGCCTTTTTTAAAACCCTACTTTTCTGTCGTGCATTGTAGATGGTGCGCATGGAAGAAACATTATCTTCGTTTAGCTTCTTAACACCATTAAGTATATTCCTGGGGTTAGTACCAATGTAGGTCGCTCGTTCAACATATTCCATCTCTTCATCATTCAAACGGCCAGCAAAAGAATGACCGTCTAGCTGTTTTGAACTCTCGTAGTTATGAGTACCACATTTTACTTCTAACTTCCATTGATCTGGTTCCACCATTAACCCGAGAAGCTGAAATGGGTAGTCAATCTTTTTCGTTCATGTAGGCTTCCGTTTACGGTCTTTTTCTGCTACTCTTGGAGTATATTTTCCCGGCCTCTCACACTGGAAATACATCTTAGGACTTTTTCTACTGTTTACTTTGTCGCACCGACTTATGTTTGGTGTGGATAATAATAGCCTGAGGGTAGGCTGGTTATTTCAGTTGGTGTTTTACAGTGGTGTGTGGGTGTTTAAATGTTTAGAGTAGAGAGTAGAGAGATAATTAAGCAGCTTAGTAGCAGTTAATTTTCATTACCTATAGTTAATGCAGGTGGTTGGGTATTTATACCCTGATGTTTGGGCCCTTATGGGCTTTCGGGTCATGTTTAATGGACCCGGGTCATGTTCAAAGACCCATGAGCTCTAAGTAGGAGAGCAAGTAGCTTAATCAAGAAGTGTTTAGGTTTTTTAGTACTTTTGTCATAGTTCGAACAGTCCTATGGTCATAGTGTTCAAAGTGATCTGTCCGGTTCATGTGATCTGTCCGATCTGTCCGGTTCGGAGGCCTTGGACTGATCTGTCCGTGTCCGGGGAGCATGCTAAATTCGGACTCATCAGGAGCTCCTTTTTTAGGTGTTTGAGCAAGTATTCTTGTCAGAGACCTGAAAAACAGTCCGACATTAGAAGTAGTTTTCAATCCGGACAGGTCTATGGGTTTACCCGGACAGATAAAGCTTCATGAATTCAAAACGGTTTTTGCCAGAGTTCGTGGGACACGTGTCACACTCTGATTGGTTGCTTTAGCCATTTTTTCACCTTGAATTTCGAACCCACCACCTTCTTCGAAAAGCAACCTCTTTAATTACATATGGTGACATCAGCGCCGTCTTTTAATCATTGCCAAACTTTTCGAATTCTCCTAGGAATCAACTGCTTTTTCAGATTTACTATAAATTCAAACTCACTTTCTACTGTTTTACTATCTCTTTCATATTTACTCTGCATATTTTCTTAGAGATTTCTCTCTCTAAAGCAAAGATTTACTCGATAGTTTATGTTTACAACAAGGACTGCTTTAATCAAAGGCGGGTGGCTCAACCTCTCTGAGTTGGAGAATGCACAAAAAGTCGAGAAGGAAAGACGAATCATAGCAGGGTTACCTACTTCGCCTGTTGACAGACCAATCGCCTCTGTTGCAGAGTCAGATCGAGGATCTTCTTCCTCCAAGGGCACTAAGCCTAGAAAGTTATTTCAACATAGCCTTTCCCCCATCATCTCTGGTTCCTCGGTTCAGGAATCAGAATCCATCGTCGAACCAGGAGTAACTGCCACCAACTTCAAAAACCCTCACTCTTCATAGCGATGGGATCAGATATAGAGAACTCTCAGGAGAAGTCAGTTGATCGAAGAAAGAGTCGGCTGGTTAAGGGGCAAGCCTCTAAGAACACTCCCTCAAAATCGGGGGAAAAAAATAGCAGTTCTGGGTCTGGAGTGCCTATCAGAGCTCCCAGAGAAAGACTACCTGGTCCGGAGGCTAGCAGCCCAGCACTTCAAAGAGAGACTTCTGCCTCAGAGCCCCAGCCTGAGACTAGAAGTCAAGAAAACACAGAAAACCATTAGTCCGGAAGCCAGGCTGAGCCAAGTTTGAATTCTCCCCGGGCCACTGCCACTGATATTCCTCCAACGATCATGGAGGAAAGAATGGAGGACTCTGCTGAAGAAGTCCCTTTTGAGTCTGAGCCCTCCGGTCAGACTAGTAACACTGCTGTTGCCAAAAAAGATAAGGGCAAAGAAAAACTGTGCTTGAGGCATCCGGAGCTGCCGGAGTGTCTCGAAGGGAAGGTAGGGCCTTGTTTTCACAGGGTCGAACTTAAATATCTCTTGGCCTTACAGAAGACCAAGTATGCTTTCATCCATACGGCTGAACTGGGTCGAATGCGCACAAAATGGGGGATCCCAGAAAATGTGAAGATAAGGATTCCCATAGATCCCGAAACTCCTATGGATTGCAAGCTGAATGAAATAGTCATCTTCACAGAGCTATTTAATTGGGGACTCAGATTCCCATTGGACACAGAGATTGTCAGATATTTTCATCTGATCAAACTCTGTCCGAGCCAGCTGAGCCCCAACGCTTGGTATACTCTGATGTCATGCATCATGGCATCAAGGCTGTCCGGGATCCCTCTTCCTATGGAAGAGTTTGCTGCAGTGGCCAATCTTTGCAAACATCACCAATTCCCCTTCTACCACTTCAATATGGGGGGACAGTTTCAAAGTTGTTGATGATCTATTGGAGTCTGAGAGTAAATGGAGGAGCCAGTTTTTGTTCGTCAGTGGCGCTTAGGAAAACGGAAAGAAGATCAAGTCCGGAGAGAACCCAAGCCTCCTCAGAAGCAGGTGGAGGAGTGACCGTAAGTCTCCTACTTGAAATCTTTGTCTACTTCTTCCTTCTTAAAGTTGGTTTTAAATTAATTGGTCTTTCTTTTGTCTTAACAGAACTGCCTAAGGAGTTCGGTGATTACTTGAAGGCCGGACAGGTCACTTGTGGCAAAATCAATGCGTGGGCTGCAGAGAACTGGGGGAATCGATTCCACAATGCTTTCACCAGTGGAAACTTGGCAAGGTCTCACCTGTGGAACACCACAGGTCGGAGAGACTTGACTTGGGAGGAGCTCACCATCCAGCCTTCTCCGGACACTATGCTTAAGAGGACCCATGAACCAGATGGGACACTCTTCCTGCCAGGCCGGGCCAAATCCCCAAGCAAAATGAAGGGCAAGAAGAAAGGCAGGAAGGTGGTGAGCGATGCTAATCCTGCTGATGCTGAGAAGGATGCTCCAACAGACCCGGAGGAGCCAGCCCAAAGCCAAATCGATGCTGCTCTTTTGCAAGTAGTGGAGCAAGAGACCGAAAGACAGGAAGCAGACCTCCCAAAACCTCCAAGGGCTTCCAAGAGGAATCGCAAACAGGGGAGTGAATGGGCAGACCGGGCAGCCAAGAAGAAAAAGAATGCTAAGGGAGATGAGCTTGCTCTCCGGGATCCGGAGCCTTCTTTCCAGGCTGACCCTTCTGACCCAACACATGCTGAAGAGATCCCAAGGGACTTTCATACTGATGAAGTTGAGGGAGGAGAGCTCAACATTGATGAAGTAGACATCACCGGTCTTGGTGAACTTGGTGAATACTTCCTCAACCTCCCCAGAGACGACTTCGCAGGGCCTTACATTCCTCCGAGCAGCTCTAATACAGTCAATTTTAATGGTAAGACTTTCATTATTTCTAGTGAAAAGGATACCATAGCGCACTCCTTGCTTAGCAATGTGCAGCCGATACTTACGTTAGAGAGACAAATCCGGAGTCAGGCAGACACCATTAAAGACCTTAAGTCTGAGAAGGAAAAACTGTCCGAAGACCTCCGAACTGCCACCTCCAACGCTGCCATGTTGAAAGAAGAAAACGAGGAGTTGAAGAGGAGCCAAGAGACAAGCACCACCAAAATCACCACTTTAGAGGAAACCATCAAAGGCCTCCGGGAGAAGCTGTCCGGAGTGGAGAAAGACCTTACTGTCTCAAAAGAAGAAACTAAGGAAAAAGACAAGATTATCACCAACCTAACTACTGACAAGATTGCTCTTGAGAATGCAGCATCCAAGGCTGCCGAAGAGAAAACCACTTTGTTAAGGGATCAAGAGGCTACGATCCAAGCCAAGATCAATGCCTATGCCAACCAGATGATTAAAAGCGAAGAGCTATTGATTGAGAAGGTGAGGTCTGACATGGTTCTACTCTTTCATGAAAAATATCCGAAGAGGAACCTAGGGGACTTGTGGCTTTATGTAGACGATGATGACCTTCCACATCATACAATGGCCGAAGAGGATCAGTATGGAGTCTCTAGTGCGTCCTCATCCGATGATGAAGAGCATACCGGGGAGAGCCCAGATGAAGAGAAAGACGATCCCAAAGGCAAGAAGGTAGACGAAGGGAAAAGCGACTTCAAAGGCAAGAAGGTTTATGAAGGTGAGCCATCTTCAAAGGCTCAACCTTAACTTATGATCCACTTAGTTTAATTTTTATCCAAACTAAAGTCCTTGGAAGGCCAAGGCATTCTTTTTGTAATGGTGTCCGGTGTTCGACCGGACAGGTTTTTTGTGTTGTATTTTGACTATTTAAAAGTCCTTGGAAGGCCAAGGCAATTTTAAGTTATTTATTTCAATGAATATCTTTGTTCTGTACAACCATCATCTTCTTTCATTGTTCGTTTTAATTTTGAAAGCCAGAGTTTAAGTAGCCTTTAGTTGTTTCATAGTGAGAGTGTTTAAGTTCTCCGGCTAGAGTTTAAATAGCCCTTAGTTATTTCAGTCCGGATAGTATGACAAGGGACAAAACTTTAAAAACACTTAGAAAATTTTTAAGAAGGCATCGAATTTTATTTAACAGCCTGGACACCTCATTAAAACCTCTCCATGCCATCGGGGAGGAAAGAGTATGCCCCCAAATATTTACATGGATGTTCAAACAAGTAAATATTTACACAAGTGCTATCCCAAGTACATCCGGAGATGCTCGATATTCCAAGGATGTGTTAGAACTCTGCCATCTTTGTCTTCCAACCAATAAGTTCCAGGCTTAATTCTTTCAACAACCATATACGGACCCTCCCAAGTTGGGGCCAGCTTTCCGAAGAGCTTTTCTTTAGTGTGTAAGAAGACCTTCCTTAATACTTTGTCCCCAGGTTGGAAATCTCTTCTTTTAACTTTAGAAGCAAACCTGCTTCTCATCAAGCCTTGATAGTGTGCAACTTTAAGGTGAGCTTTAACTCGTCTTTCTTCTATCAAATCAAGTTGACCTCTGATTGCCACTTCATTAGCATGTTCGGAGAAGTTTTGAACACGAAAAGAGGGGAAAGTTGCTTCTATGGGAGCTACTGCATCCATCCCATAGACTAAGGCAAATGGTGATTCTTGTGTTGCAGCCCCAGGTGTTGTCCGGTAGGCCCACAAGATCTCTTGTAAATAACTAGGCCACTTCCCAGCAGCCCCTTCCAAATTCTTCTTTAAGCCGGACAGTATAGTTCTATTAGCCACTTCAACTTGCCCATTTGCTTGTGGGTGGAAAGGTGAAGAAAAACAATGATGTATACCTCTTGAGGTACAGAAGCTCTCCATTTCTCTATTGTCGAACTGTGGCCCATTGTCCGTTGTTATTTTCTGTGGGACACCAAATCTGCAACATATGTTGGATAAAATAAAATTTATAACAGCTTTTGATGTTGTCCCTGCTAGAGGGGCTGCTTCTATCCACTTCGAGAAGTAGTCTATGGCCACAATTATAGTTTTGCGCCCTCCGGACGCCACAGGGAGAGGCCCTACTAAATCCAATCCCCATCGAGCAAAAGGAATAGGCTCAGAAATTGATTCTAAAGGAATGACTGGTACATGAATTTCATTGCTGTACCTCTGGCATGGGTCACACCTCCTCACCAATTCTTTAGCATCTTTCATGATTGATGGCCAATAGTAACCGGAGAGTAAAACTCTTCTTGTTAAAGCTCTAAACCCACAATGGGCTGATCCCTCACCATCATGCAATTCGGAGAGGACCATTTTTACTGTAAGACTTCTTGTATAACACTTCTCTCAATATGATAAAACCACGAGCCTTGTGTTTCAATGTTCTGGCTAGTGACTTATCCGGAGGCACAACACCATCGGAGAGATATTGCATGAGAGGAAACCTCCAGTCTTGAGGTTGTTTCACTTGTATTTCAAAAATTTCCTCTTCTTTACCCTTACAAAGTTGGATGGAGGGGCTTTCTAGCACATGGATCCATGGATATGACTCCGTATATGCTATGGTTACTAGTGAGTTTGCGAGCTCATTTTCTGCCCGGGGAATGTGTTCATAGACAACACTTTTAAACTTAAGCGCTTCATTTTTGAGGAGGAGTAAATACTTCACAAGTTGCTCCTTCTTAGCCTCAGATTGGCCTTGGGCATGGTGGATAAGTAGTTGGGAGTCACTTAACAGCTTGACCCTCTTGGCCCCACAAATGTGGGCTAATTTTAACCCAGCTATAGCCGCTTCGTATTCAGACTCGTTATTAGATGCCCTGAAAGCAAAACAAATAGCCTGGTACATCTTATCTCCATACGGGGAAGTTAAACATACTCCTGCACCACAACCCATTGTGCTAGATCCACCATCTATTCGGACGACCCATACTTTTTTATCTTTTATATCAGTAGCTTGCTCTGAATCCCTGTCGGAGTGGAATTTGACCAGAAAATCAGCCACAGCTTGGGCTTTGACTGCTGTTTGGGGAGCAAAGTCTATGTCAAAGTCCCCAACTCTACTGACCACTTAGTCATTCTGCTCGAAATATCTGCTTTTTGAAGGACATTCTTTAGGGGAAAAGAGGTCCGGACGATGATAGGATGAGCCTGGAAATAAGGCCTCATCTTCCTTGCAGCTATCACCAGGGCTAATGCCAATTTTTCAAGTTTTAAGTAACGCTTCTCTGTATCTATCAAGCTTTTACTGATGTAGTACACTGGATGGGGATGACTATCGACCTCTCTTACCAGCACATCACTGATGGCACAACTTGAAACTGCCAAATATACAAAGAGAGTCTCCCCATCGACTGGCTTGAACAAAGTTTTGGGGGAGGACAGGTGTTTCTTGATCTCATTGAAAGCCTCATCACACTGCGGGGTCCAATCAAAGCCCTTTGCACCCTTCAAAGTTTGAAAGAAAGGAGCACACCTGTCCGAAGACCTTGAGATAAATCTGTTTAAGGCAGCTAACCTCCCCGTTAACCGTTGTACTTCTTTAATGTTTCGAGGAGGTTCCATCTGGAAAAGAGCATTTAGCTGGTCCGGGTCGGGCTGTATTCCATGCTCACTTATGATATAGCCTAGAAACTTCCCGGACTACACTCCGAACACACACTTTTCAGGGTTTAACTTCAAATTCACTTTTACCAAGTTGGCAAAAGTTTCTTGGAGATCGGACAAGTGCAACTGCTCATGTACACTCTTCACCATCATGTCGTCAATGTATACTTCCATGTTTCTTCCAATTTGATCAGCAAATGCCTTGTTGACCAACCTCTGATAAGTAGCCCCAGCATTTTTCAAACCAAATGGCATAACTTTGTAGCAATGAAGACCTCTGTCTGTGACAAATGTGGTATGCTCTTGAACCATTGGATCTACTTGAATCTGATTATATCCGGAGAAAGCATCTATAAAGGAAAGCAGCTTGTTCCCAGAGGTAGAGTCTACTAACTGATCAATCCGGGGAACCGGATACAAGTCTTTTGGGCAAGCTCTATTGAGGTCTGTGAATTCAATGCACATGCGCTACTTGCCATTCTTATTTTTCACCAAGACAGTATTGGCAGTCCACAAAGGGTATTGAGACTCCTTGATGTGCCCCATCTTTGTGAGCCTGTCAACCTCTTGCACAATGACATCAGCCTTTTCTTTGGAAAAAAGCTCTTCTTTTTTGAACCATTGGAGCTATATCTCTCCGGACAGATAGGTGGTGTGATATCACTTCTGATGGAACTCCAGTAACATCAGCATTGCACCAAGCAAAAACGTGCTGATGGTTCTTTAAAAACTTCAACATTTCATACTTCAACATAGGTGGAATTTTAGACCCTATCTTGACACTTTTCCCATCTTCCAAACAGTGTGTTTCCACCTCTTCAACTGGTATCAACACTCCGGGGGTCTCCCTGGGGTCATCAATTTCACCCTCACTCCCAGAAAGGCCCTCAAACTGCTATTGTTCATTGATACGGACTGCCCCCAGCGTTCGAGGAGCCAAGGCAGTGGCATAACATTCTCTTGCAATCTTTTGGCTGCTCCGGACAACTCCAACCTGCCCCTGAACAGCATACTTCAAGCATTGGTGGACTATTGAAGCCACTGCATGCATCCTAGAGAGCCAAGACCTCCCCAGAATAACATTATAGCAAGTGGGACAATCCACCACAATAAAGAGTATTCAGACCATTTTCTTGAAAGGGCCCTTGCCCAATAACACCTCTTCTTCGAACTCTCCGATCACATCTGCTGAGCTGCCTGTGAAGCCACGATTGACCTGTCCGAATTCTGAATTACAGCTGGATTTTTCATTTTCTTGTAAGTGGTTAGGAAAAGGATATTGGCTGAGCTTCCAGTATCCACCAGAATTCGTCTTATGTCATTGCCCCCTATAGATGCTCCTATGACAACAACATCCTCATGAGGGCCAGCAATGTTTCTTAAATCATCTTCATCAAACACAATGAAGGGAAATGAGTTTGGTGACTGATAGGATGTCATGCCTCCTTCTAGCTGGGAGGCTAAAGTATGAACATGCCTCTTCCTCGAAGAAGCAGTAGAAGCTGTCATAGTGTCCCCTCCGAAAATTGTAAGCGACTCGAAAAACTTAATGAGCCCGGAGACCGATCTAGAACATTCCTCTATAGCACCCACTCTGTTTCGAGTTGATTCAGGATCCAAGTATTCAGATTCCACGTCAAACCTTTCAACTATAACCATGGCCCCCTCCGGATCAGCATTACTTGGACCAACCCGGTGAGTGTTGTCAGGCCTGTTGCCTCATCTTCTTTTAACGTAAGCTCCCAGCTTCCCCCTTTCAATCAAGTTTTGAACTTCTTGCTTCAATGCTATGCAGTCATCGGTGGTATGACCAATATCATTGTGATATTGGCAAAAAGAGTTGTTGCGATGCTCTCTGGGAGACTGTAGTGTTGCCGGTCTCCGGTAATGCACCTCATCCTTTGTTTTATCAAAGATAGTGGCCACACTTTATTTTAACTCTGCGAACCACTCCGGTTGCACCCATGGCCCTCTTTTGTTTCTGGATTGCTGACTCTGAGCAGGAGCAGCTGGCTGAGACTGAGCTTTTGCTCTACCATGCCCCTGTCCGGTTTCTCTTGCTTTGTTCCCGGACTGATTCTGATTGGGACTTGGTGTTACTGGGGTAGACCTCACCTGTCTGTGCACCCTGGTTTTCTTTGTTTCATCGACGTTTATTTGTTTGCCAACATGATTCAGCAACCCTCCCCATGTCATGGCCTTCTTTTTGGTCACTGAATCAGCTAGATTGCCTGGGTTCAAACCCTGTCTCAGGGATGCTATTGCTACCTGTTCGAAGTAATCAGCCAACCCATTCTTTGTGTTCACAAAACGGCTTATGTATTCTTTCAAGGACTCATTTGGCTCCTGGGCACAATGGATTATTGTGTCTCCATTTCCCTTCAGCTCTTTACTCCCTACGAACTGCCTTCGAAAGGCCACCCAAAACGTATCGAAATCTTTAATACAACCCTGAGGCAGGCTGTTGTACCATTTTAGAGCACTCCCCGTAAAGGATTGGGAGAATGCCCTACAAAGTAGTTTATCATCGTTGTCAAAGTTCATCATGAAGTTTTTAAATTGCTACAGATGGTTGTCCGGATCAGTACTGCCATCGTACTTCTCTATTTTGGTGCTATCAAACCTCTTAGGGAGGTTTCCGGACAAAATTTTAGAAGACAATGGAGATTGCCTCCAATTCCTTCCACGACTGAACACGGTACCCTCATTGGGAGTTGCAAAGATACCTGGCTCATCGTGAAAAGCGAAGGAATCCATCAGCATCTTGTCCACATGCTTCCGACTATGAGATGATCCCTTACCAATATGCCTTTTCATCTTTCCTTGTATATCCCTTTTTCTTGAGTATTTTTTAATCTGCCTTTTCTTCTTTCTAGTTCGACCCTCATCGCTGCTAGAGGATAAGGATTTTTCAATTCCATCACTGTCCGAAGAGCTATCAGAAGATTCTGAGCTTGAGTCAGAACTCTCCACAGGCTTGGACCGGTGAGACTTTTTAGAACTAGCATGAGTCTTTTTGGTGCTCACATGAGTCTTCGAAGACTCATGCTCTCTGGGGTTATCGGTGTGATGAGAAACCGATGCTTTGGATTTTTCTTTTACGCCCATCTTGGCCTTTTCAGCCCTCAGAGCTTCTATTTCACCCTTGAGCCTATCACACTCTTCGATAGTGTACTCATAGTTCTCTCCCACCACTTCGAGCAGAGCTGGTGGTACTTCTGGATTGTCCGGATTCATACGGACAGATTTTCTTGGCTGGTTTTGAATACTTGATTCAGGCACCTTCGTGCTCCCACTGTGGTCGCCAATTTGGTGTGGATAATAATAGTCTAAGAGTAGGCTGGTAATTTCAGTTGGTGTTTTACAGTGGTGTGTGGGTTTTTAAATGTTTAGAGTAGAGAGTAGAGAGATAATTAAGCAGTTTGGTAGCAGTTAATTTTCATTACCTATAGTTAATGCAGGTGGTTGGGTATTTATACCCTGATGTTTGGGCCCTTATGGGCTTTCGGGTCATGTTTAATGAACCCGGGTCATGTTCAAAGACCCATGAGCTCTAAGTAGGAGAGCAAGTAGCTTAGTCAAGAAGTGTTTAGGTTTTTTAGTACTTTTGTCATAGTTCGAACAGTCATATGGTCGTAGTGTTCAAAGTGATAAGTTCGGTTCATGTGATCTGTCCGATCTGTCCGGTTCGGAGGCCTTGGACTGATCTGTCCGTGTTCGGGGAGCATGCTAAATTCGGACTCATCAATTTTGATAACCATACCATGGAGTTTTCCTGTCTTCGTAACCCATTTAATCAACGCGTCGTGTGTATGGAACTCGGTAGTGAAGAACAAATGACTGTAGTCAGTAGCGAAAGGTTCCTCAGTCCCATTGGCGACATCCGTCCCCTGTTACACAACAACAAACCACAATAAGCAATCAGGTATAATTAAAAACGAAAAAAGCCTTGATTTTTTACGGAAAATTTGCACAAAACGAAGGTTAAGAGGCCTAGAACTGGTGGTTCTAGGCCTCAGAACCGGCCGTACACGACCAGGTGCACCACCGGTTCTATGGCCTTAAACCGGTGGTGAAGGGGCCTCAGAACCGAGTGGACTGAGGCCCCTGCACTACCGGTTCAAGGCCACAGAACCGGTGGTACTGAGGCCTCAGTACCGACCAGACAGAGGCCTCAGCACCATCGGTTCCATGGCTAGGAACCGATGGTGCTGAGGTTACCGGGAAAATTTCTACCTTTTCCGGTGATGGCTGCTTCTGGGGCGACGGTGGCTGCTTCTCCGGCGACTCCAACTCCTTTTCCGGCGAAATTTCATCATCCCTTATATCCGGCGACATCAACTCCTCCACGCTAATCTCTAGTTCTGGTTGAGTCATGATCAATTTTTTGTTTTTCTCTAGAATAAGGTTGAATGTTCTTGATTTTATTTTGAAGTTTAAACTTGGTTTCAAAGATTTTAATAAAACTAGACTATTTGGATGATAAATTCACTAAAGAAGAGTGTTTGTTTGGGTATAGATAGCAAAATAGGTTATTTGGTGAATTGGGTATACTTAGGATAACTATGAGATACACTTAGTAGTTTTTTTTTACTTAATGACAGTTTCGAGATTAATTGAATTATCGAGGGTAATTTGGTCAAAAAAAATCAAACTAAAGTCAAAGGAGGATTTTGGGTATACTTATACCGGAATTGGGTATATATAGCCATACCCAAGATAATAGTATATAAAATTAGTATGTTTCTTTAGTTATGTAAATGTAAAAAGAGCTAAATCTAGGAAAGAAGTCTAGTGTTGAAGAAAAAACAAAATGGGAGAGAAAATGCCTCACATTCTTCAAGAAAGGGCACCTCGTCTTGTTTTTTTAACTCTTCATTCTTTTGAAGCCTAAAACACTCTACTGAAGCCCATAGCATCATCTCATTTTTTTTTCGAAATCTCTCTTATTCAGAGGCCAGAAATTTGGGACAAATAATCATTAGATCCTCAAAATTCATAATCATCGGGAAATGAATCACCAAACATTGAAAACGTTTATTAGGGTTTTGTGGAAGTCTAATCGCAAAATCTCTTGGTTTTGAAGCGGAAAATTGATTCATTTCAAGATTTCTTCAATTTGGTGACTAAGACAGAGGGAGAAAAATAAAAAATAACGAAGCTCATTGATGACGCGGCAGAAATAGAAGAAGAAGCAACGATATATGAAACCATAATCAAAGGGCAACATGATAGATGAAACCCTAATCTAAGGGTAACAAAGAATGAAATTTTCAGAGATAAAAATATATTATTCCACAAACTTAAAATAACTGAAGGCATATAGGGCTTTATATAAAAGCTTCTCAAAACCCTAAATTAGAATACAAGGAAATAAAATAAATGTAGCAAAATAAAATAAAATCAAATTAAATCTTAATATAATTAGATTTTTTTAAACAATATAAGATATTTGAATAAAATAAAATAAAATAAGTTTGTGTTTGGACTTTCTGGGCTACATCATTCTCCCCTGGTTGACAAGAATTCGTCCATCACATCAACAATCAATTTTTTTTTTCAATTGTTACATTGTGAATTAAAATTGTTGACATTATCAGAATAATATACTTTTTCTCGAGTGTTCCTTATTCGAAGTCACATTGAAGCCATCCAGTTGAAGAAAAAAAATAGTTAGGAAAACCTTTTCATAGTCTGAAGACAATATCCTCATGTCCAGTTGATGAAAAAATGGTTTTGAAAACCTCTTCATAGCATGAGACAACATCTCGATAAGAAATTTTTACCTTGATTCGAAGATTGGTAGCAAACAAAAACCTTTTTAGTAACCGGTCAATACGATCGTCATAGAATCAGCTGGTATGTCCCCTCATACTCAAACAATCTTCTCGATCTTCATGACCATGTGTGTTGTTCTCTTCTTTAAACCTTTAATCAGAATAGTCATGCTTTAGAAACATGCTTCCCCATAGTAGGAGTGAAGGCTCTGATACCAAACTGTTGACGTGACGGAAATAGAAGAAGAAGCTACGATAGATGAAACCCTAATCAAAGGGTAACATGATAGATGAAACCCTAATCTTAGGGTAACAAAGAATAAAATTTCAGAGATAAAAATATTTTATTCCAAAAACTTAAAATAACTTAAGGCATATGAGGCTTTATATAAGAGCTTCTCAAAACCCTAAATTAGAATACAAGGAAATAAAAAAAATGTATTAAAATAAAATAAAATCAAATCTTAATATAATTATATTTTATTTAAACAATATAATATATTTGAATAAAATAATATAAAATAAGTTTGTGTTTGGACTTTCTGGGCTACATCACTCATAGGCCTTGTTATTCTCTAAGGGTCTGAGGAAGTCTGACCTTTGGAGATCTGTGATTGAGGACTAAAAATCAGCATAAATTCTTCAAAAAGCAGATATTCATCTTCTTAAAGGCTCTTTAACTTTATGCAACAAAAAGTGGTTTTGTCAAGAAATCTTCATCTTCTCGCTCGTTGAAATTCAACAGCTAGAAATTTTGCTCATAAGGCTCCATCCAAAAGAGATAATCTTTCAGGAGAATGACTTCTTCCCTAAGATCCTAAGGTGTTTATGTCATACTAGTAGAGATGGAAGCCCAAAAAATAAATTAAGACTTGTTAGTTCGCGAAGAACCACCTAATCATAATCACCAGTCAAAGAACTCCAGACTACCAAACTCAAAATTATCTGGTAGACCAGCTATAACAAGATGCAACAATACCCTAAATCAAGAAGAGTTCCACACATTAACTGCAACCAATAATCATTTTTTTAATAGCTTTTTCGAACAGGAGGTTATCAATAACCCTATTTTCGAGCCGCATCCAAATCAGGCCAATCCACCCGTAGAATCCATAAGATCCTTCCCATAAGTATTCAAGCCAAAAGAGGTGCAGTTCAAACATCAAAACGAAGTATTCAAGCCAAAGGAGGTGCAGTTCAAACATCAAAACGAAGTATTCAAGCGAAAGGAGGTGCAGTTCAAACATCAAAACGTCTACTTTATTCAAAAGGAAAATCAGGGTGCAGTGGTCTTCGATAAAGCAGATAAGTATTTATTACAATCAGTTTCTAGATATACTTTGATAGTTAAGTTTTCCTACGTAAAACCAAATCTAAATGAATTAAAAACTTTTTTATTTAAAGGCCTTTACAATATAGCAATAAAAGACTATAGACATATCCTAATAGAATTGATAAACTTAAAGGACATAAAAAACTATGGTCAAAAAATGTTTACACTTTTGGGAAATTTCCCCTTAAAATTTTAAATTGGACCCCTGATTTTAACCCCATAGTGGAGTCTCCTTATACTCAAATCTGGGTCTCATTCCCGAAAGTTCCTGAGTTTCTATATTCTCATGATACCATAAGTCAAATTGCAAAGGCAATTGGATTTCCTTTGTCAAATTGGGTTAAAAAAATATAGCTAATTTCAACTGTTGTCAAGCTCTTATTATCATTGACGTCTCAAAAGTTCTTCCCCAAAAACTATGGATAGGTTTTGGGGAAGATAATGGATTCTGGCAATCCATATCCTATGGAAACATGTCTAGTTACTATAATAAATTTAACCATATGGGTCATAATGAAGCTAACTGGAAAAAGAAGCAAAATTCTCAAAAGATGTTAGCAGGAAATGATATTCAGCTAACCTCAATGTCTTTTTAAAATCTCTTGTAATTAAAAAAGAGACAAATAATAACAATTGTTCCTTCAAATCTCAATTAACAAAATAATCAAAATGACTCCTTAATTTTGTATGAAAATACAAATAATCAAAACTTTAATAAATCAGAAAGTAAAAAGAGAAGCAAAAGCATTTCCAAATATGAAAGTAACCTGGCCATGTAAACATCAGAAGATCTTTTACAAAAAAAATCAATTAAGTGAATCTGATAATGAATTAAGCAAATAAATAATTGAAGCTTTAGATACCATTGATCTTGGTAAAACTTTTACTAAGTTCAAAGAATTAGATCCTTATACCAAAGTTATTTTTCACAAGCTACTATATGTAGGTAGTCTTCCTCTTTCCCCAATAAAGGAAGAAATATCTGTAAAAAATGAAGAAAACATAAAAAACATGAGCAAAAGTCTAAGAAAGTATAAATCCAGAACCATCAATGGTCCCTTAATATCTAGAGCTACCAATTTCAAAAAATCTTTTAAAACCTTTAACCAACTATCCAAATGATTGTCTCTTTCCTTTTTTTAAATACCACATGCATTTGCAATCAGGGTTCCATAAGTAGATTAAAATCAATCTCTAAATCTGATTTTATTTTTAAATTGTAATAGCCCTTATTTGTGTAATAGTGTTGCATGTGGTGCCTTTGTTCTCTGAAATCGTTTGGAAAATTATTTTTTGCGGTATGGAAATCCTCATCTATTATTTCTGCTTCAAGTTATCTTTTAGTTGGTCTATTATTATGTAAATATATCAATTTCAAACTGAAAGATATTGGATTTGATTCTTTGTTTTTGTTTAACATGTTTAGCTCTGATTTTTCTCATTGATTCCTTAAAAATATCTCATCATTTTATAGAAATCTTATATATATATATATATATATATATATATATATATATATGATCAAATGACCTTAATTCATATTTTTTATGATCAAATCTTTGTTGCTTATTGAGTTGTATCGTGGTCATTAAAAATAATTAATTTGTGACGTTATTTTACTTAAAAGCATTGATCTTGGATTCTTAAGATGGGATGATTAATCTTATAAATATGTCTATCTATACTTATGTTATTGATCTCTTCTTGGCAGGTTATTCCTAACCTTTTGTTAATATTTATTTTTGTTTGCAGTTTTAGGTTCTGGATTGCAAAAGCCTAAAGTCTATTGCAGTTTCATCACTGAATTAAAGTTCATCTTCAATGGATTCTAATATCAACCTTTAATGACACTAAAAATCAGGATTCAAAAGGAGGCATCAATTAAAGATTCTAAATTTCAATGGTCTAAAGTTTATCGCAGTTTCGTCCCTGAATTAATGTTCTTCAATGGCTTCTAAATCTCAAACTCTAATTTCAAGAAGCTGGAGATAAATTTTACCAAATCTTCATATCAAGAAGATGCGAAGTTAGTTATTCATACTTTTCTTGAAATGCTCGCCTAAATTTAGTTGTTAGTTGTTATTCAAATTGACGCTCAAAGTAGGTCAGTCTCTCCCAGTGGCTGGGAAGAAGACTTCCATCGGGATCTTAGATGGTAGCTAGAGTTTGTCATATCAGAGGCTGATACAAAAGTGAGTAGTAGCTGAGAACATTAATAATTGGGCTTAGTTCTTTTAGTTTTTTTTAGACTGGTTACTTTTAATATTAAAAGCCCGTGTAATTCTCCTTAATTAAAGTGTTGTAATCTTTAAAATTTAATAAAAGTAACTATTTGCTTAAAAAAAAGCTAAACTTATTGTTCAACAAAGAAATGATATATTTATATATTTTATTGATTATTATTATTCCTTATAATTAAAAATAGAGTAGACTAAAAAGCCATTATAGTTGATAGATTGAACTCTATGATATCATTCAAACATTTTTATTTCATTAAACAAGTAACTCTGTTTTTTTTTAAACTGGTGTTACTAGAGAGGTTTGATTAACTCGTTAATACGAATACTATTATCCATGTTACTTTTAATGTTGTTACTAGTATTCATATTATTATTAATCCTGTTACTATATTCATATTACCATTAATCATGTTATTATTATTGTTATTAATCATGTTATTATTATTTGATGAGTCCGAATTCAGCATGCTCCCCGGAAGGGAAAATCAACCTAAGTCTCTCCGAAAACCGGACAGGCTACAAGCACATAAATCGGACAGATCATTCGGACCGAACAGATCACTTCGAACACTGTAAACTTAAGGCTGTTCGAACTATGACTAAAGTACTAAAAAACCTAAACACTTCCTGACTAAGCTACCTGCCCTCCTGCTTAGAACTCATGGGTCTTTAAACATGACCCGGATCCATTAAACATGACCCGAAAGCCCATAAGGGCCCAAACATCATACTATAAATACCCAACCACCAGCATTAACTATGGGTAATGAAACTTAACTGCTACCAAGCTGCTTAATTATCTCTCCACCTTTAAACACCCACACACCACCGTTAAACACCCACACACCACCGTTAAACACCCATATACCACCTTGAAACTCCACTTAAAATTACTAGCCTACCCTTAGGCGATTATTATCCACACCAAATTGGCGACCACAGTGGGAGAAGAGAGGTGTCTGAATCAAGCATTCAAAACCTGCCAAGAAATTCTGTCCGAATGAATCCGGATAATCCAGAGCTTTCACCAGCTTTGCTCGAAGTAGCGAAAGAAAACGATGAGTATACTGTCCAAGAGCGTGACAGGTTAAAGCTTGAGATAGAAGCTCTGAGGGCTGAAAAGGCCAAAATAGGCGTGAAAGAAAAATCCAAGGCATCGGTTGTTCATCACACCGACAACCCTAGAGAGCCTGAGGCTTCGGAAACTCATGTGAGTACCAAAAAGACACATGCTAGTTCTAAAAAGTTTCACCGGTCCAAGCCTGTGGAGAGCTCTGACTCAAGTTCAGAATCTTCGGGCAGCTCTTCGGACAGTGAGGGAAATGAAAAATCCTTGTCCTCTAGCAGTGATGAGGGTCGAACCAAGAAAAAGCAAAAACAGGTTAAGAAATATTCGAGAAAAAGAGATCACCATGGAAGAATGAAAAGGCATATTGGAAAGGGGTCATCTCACCACCGGAGGTATACGGACAAGATGCTGATGGATCCCTTTGCTTTCCATGATGAGCCAGGTATCTTTGCAACTCCTAATGAGGATACCGTGTTCAGTCGTGGAAGGAATTGGAGGCAGTCTCCACTGTCTTCTAAAATCCTGTCCGGAAACCTCCCCAAGAGGTTTGACAGTACTAAGATGGAGAAGTACGATGGCAGTACTGATCCGGACAATCATCTGGAGTAATTCAAGAACTTCATGATGAACTTTGATGATGATGATGATAAACTACTATGTAGGGTATTCTCCCAATCTTTTACGGGGAGTGCTCTGAAATGGTACAACAGCCTGCCTCAAGGTTGTATTAAAGATTTTGATACGTTTTGGGTGGCCTTTCGAAGGCAGTTTGTGGGGAGTAAGGAGCTGAAGGGCAATGGATACACAATAATCCATTGTGCCCAGGAGCCAAATGAGTCATTAAAGGAGTACATAAGTCGTTTCGTGAACACAAAGAACGGGTTGGCTGACTGCTTCGAACAGGTGGCAATAGCATCCCTAAGGCAAGGTTTGAACCCAGGCAACCTGGCTGATTCAGTGACCAGAAAGAAGGCCATGACCTGGGGAGGGTTGCTAAATCAAGTTGGCAAGCAAATAAATGTTGATGAAACAAAGAAGACCAGGGTACACAAACAGGTGAGATCCACCCCGGTGGCACCAACTCCAAATCAAAACCAGTCCGGGAACAAAGCAAGAGAAACCGGACAGGGGCATGGTAGGGCAAAGGCTCAGTCTCAGCCGGCTGCTCCTGCTCAAAGTCAACAATCTAGAAACAAAAGAGGGCCATGGGTCCAACCGGAGTGGTTCGCAGAACTCAAAGAAAGCGTGGCCACCATTTTCGATAAAACAAAAGATGAGGTACATTACCGGAGACCAGCAACCTTGCAGTCCCCCAGAGAGCATCGTAACAACTCCTTTTGCCAATACCACAATGATATTGGCCATACCACTGATGATTGCATAGCGTTGAAACAAGAGGTGCAAAACTTGATTGAAAGGGGAAAGTTGGGTGCATACGTTAAAAGAAGAGGAGGCAACAGGCCTGACAACACTCACCGGGTTGGTCCAAGTAATGCTGCCCCGGAGGGGGCCATGGTAATAGTGGAAAGGTTTGATGTGGAATCTGAGTACTTGGATCCTGATCCAACACGAAACAGGGTGGGTGCTATAGAGGAGTGTTCTAGGTCTGTCCCCAGACTCATTAAAGTTTTCGAGTCACTTACAATATTCGGAGGGGACACTATGAAAGCTCCTACTGCTTCTTCGAGAAAGAGGCATGTTCATAATTTAACCTCCCAGCTAGAAGGAGGCATGACATCTTATCAATCACCAAACTCATTCCCATTCATTGTCTTTGATGAGGATGATTTAAGAGACATTGTTGGCCCTCATGAGGATGTTGTTGTCATAGGAGCATCTATAGGGGGCAATGAGATAAGGCGAATTCTGGTGGATACTGGAAGCTCTGCCAATATCCTTTTCCTAACCACTTATAAGAAAATGAAAAATCCAGCTGTGATTCAGAAGTCAGACAGATCGATCGTGGGTTTCACGGGCAGCTCAGCCGATGTGATCGGGGAGTTTGAAGAAGAAGTGTTATTGGGCAGGGGCCCTTTCAAGAAAATGGTTAGAATACTCTTCATCGTGGTGGATTGTCCCACTTGCTATAATGCTATTCTGGGGAGATCTTGGCTCTCTAGGATGCATGCAGTGGCTTCAACAGTCCATCAGTGTTTAAAGTATGCTGTTCAGGGACAGGTTGGGGTTGTCCGGAGCAGCCAAAAGGTTGCAAGAGAATGCTATGCCACTGCCTTGGCTCCACGAACGCTGGGGGCAGTCCGAATAAATGATCAATAGCAGTTTGAGGGCCTTTCTGGGGGTGAGGGCGAGATTGATGACCCCAGGGAGACCCCCGGAGTGTTGATCCCAATTGAAGAGGTTGAAACACACTGTTTGGAAGAAGGCAAAAGTATCAAGATAGGGTCCAAGATGCTACCAATGTTGAAAGAAAAGATGTTGAAATTCTTGAAAGACCATCAGCACGTTTTTGCTTGGTGAAATGCTGATGTTACTGGAGTTCCATCAGAAGTGATATCCCATCACCTAGCTGTCCGGAGGGATGTGGCACCAGTGGTTCAAAAAAGAAGAGCTTTTTCAAAAGAAAATGCCGATGTCATAGTACAAGAGGTTGACAGACTCACAAAGATGGGGCACATTAAAGAATCTCAATATCCTTTGTGGACTGCCAATCCTATCCTGGTGAAAAAGAAAAACGGAAAGTGGCGCATGTGTATTGATTTCACAGACCTCAATAGGGCTTGCCCGAAAGATTTGTACCCGGTCCCCCGGATAGATCAGTTGGTAGACTCTACTTCTGGGAACAAACTGCTCTCCTTCATGGATGCCTTCTCCCGGTACAATCAGATCCAAGTAGATCCAAAAGATCAAGAGCATACCACGTTTGTCACTGATAGGGGTCTACATTGCTACAAGGTGATGCCTTTTGGCTTGAAAAATGCTGGGGCTACTTATCAAAGGTTAGTCAACAAGACATTTGCTGATCAAATTGGAAGAAATATGGAAGTTTATATTGACGATATGATGGTGAAAAGCATGGATGAGCAGTTGCACTTGTCTGATCTCCAAGAAACTTTTGCCAACCTGGCAAAAGTGAATTTAAAACTAAACCCTGAAAAGTGTGTATTCGGAGTGCAGTCCGGGAAGTTCGTAGGGTATATCATAAGTGAGCATGTAATACAGCCCGACCCGGACCAACTCAATACCTTATTCCAGATGGAGCCCCCTCGAAACATTAAAGAAGTACAACAATTGACAGGGAGATTAGCTGCCTTGAACAGATTCATCTCCAGGTCTTCGGACAGGTGTGCTCCATTCTTTCAAACTTTGAAGGGTACAAAAGGGTTCGAATGGACCCCGCAGTGTGGCGAGGCGTTCAATGAAATCAAGAAACATCTCTCCTCTCCTAAAACTTTGTTCAAACCAGTTGACGGGGAGACTCTTATTATGTATCTGGCTGTTTCAAGTTGTGCCATCAGTGCTGTGTTAGTAAGAGAGGTAGATGGTTGTCCCTACCCAGTGTACTACATCATCAAAAGCTTGATTGATGCTGAGAGGCGTTACTTGAAACTCGAAAAACTGGCATTGGCTCTGGTGATAGCTGCAAGAAAAATGAGGCCTTACTTCCAGGCTCATCCTATCATCGTCCGGACATCTTTCCCTTTAAAGAATGTCCTTCAAAAAGCAGACATTTCAAGCAGAATGACGAAGTGGTCAGTGGAGTTGGGGGACTTCGACATAGACTTTGCCCCCTGAACAGCAGTAAAAGCCCAAGCTGTGGCTGATTTTCTGGTTGAATTCCACTCCGATAGGGATTCAGAGCAACCTATTGATTCAAAAGACAAGAAAGTGTGGATTGTCCGAACAGACGGAGGGTCTAGCACCATGGGATGTGGGGCAGGAATATGTCTCACTTCCCCATACGGGGACAGCATGTACCAAGCTATTTGTTTTGCTTTCAGGGCATCTAATAACGAGTCTGAATACGAAGCAACTATAGCTGGGTTGAAATTGGCCCACATCTGTGGGGCTAAAAGGGTCAAGCTTCTGAGTGACTCTCAGTTGCTTGTCCACCATGCCTTAGGCCAATCTGAGGCTAGAAAGGAGCAGTTGGTAAAATATTTACTCCTCCTAAAAAATGAAGCGCTAAAGTTTAAAGCTGTTGTCTATGAGCACATTCCCCGGGCAGAAAATGAACTAGCAGACTCATTGGCAACAATAGCATATACGGAGTCCTACCCATGGATCCATGTGCTTGAAAGCCCTTCTATTCA
Source organism: Limnanthes douglasii subsp. nivea (assembly GCA_036936605.1). NCBI lineage: Eukaryota > Viridiplantae > Streptophyta > Magnoliopsida > Brassicales > Limnanthaceae > Limnanthes > Limnanthes douglasii. Next base: position 60,384,510 of record JAUPFV010000004.1, read on the forward strand.
ACTTAGTGAGGGTGGAAAAGAGGAAGTTTTTGAAATACAAGTGAACCGACCTCAAGACTGGAGGTCTCCTCTCATACAATATCTGTCCGATGGTATTATACCTTCAGATAAGTCACAAGCCAGAACATTGAAACACAAGGCTCGTGGTTTCATTATGTTGAGAGAAGTGTTGTACAAAAAATCCTACAGTCAACCTCTCCTACGTTGTTTAGGGGATCATGAGTCACAAGTGGTCCTCTCCGAATTGCATGATGGTGAGGGATCAGCCCATTGTGGGTTCAGAGCTTTAACAAGAAGAGTGTTACTCTCCGGATACTATTGGCCATCAATCATGAAAGATGCTAAGGAGCTGGTAAGAAGGTGTGACCCATGCCAGAGGTACATCAATGAAATTCATGTACCAGCCATTCCCTTGGAGTCAATTTCTGAGCCCATCCCTTTTGCTCGATGGGGATTGGACTTGGTTGGGCCTCTCCATGTGGCGTCCGGAGGGCGTAAAACTATAATTGTGGCCATTGACTACTTCTCAAAGTGGATAGAAGCAGCTCCCCTGGCAGGGACAACATCAAAAGCTGTCATAAAATTCATTCTGTCCAATATATGTTGCAGATTTGGTGTCCCACAAAAGATAACAACAGACAATGGGCCACAGTTTGACAACAGAGAGATGGAAAGCTTCTGTGCCTCAAGGGGTATACAACACTGCTTTTCTTCACCTTTTCACCCACAAGCCAATGGGCAGGTTGAAGTGGCTAATAGAACTATACTATCCGGGTTAAAGAAAAATTTGGAAGGGGCTGCTGGGAAGTGGCCTAGTTATCTACAAGAAGTCTTGTGAGCCTATCGGACAACACCTAGGGCTGCAACACAAGAATCTCCCTTTGCCTTGGTCTATGGGATGGATGCAGTAGCCCCCCATAGAGAAGACACTTCCTTCCTTTCGTGTTCACAACTTCTCCGGACACGCTAATGAAATGGCAATTAGAAATCAGATTGATTTGATAGAAGAAAGAAGGGTTAAAGCCCACCTTAGAATTGCACACTATCAGAGCCTGATGAGAAGCAGGTTTGCTTCTAAAGTTAAAAGAAGAGATTTTCAACCAGGGGATAAAGTATTGAGGAAGGTATGCTTGCATACTAAAGAAAAGCTCTTCGGAAAGCTGGCCCCTACCTGGGAAGGTCCATATATTGTGGTTGAAAGAATCAAGCTTGGAACTTATTGGTTGGAAGACAAAGATGGCAGGGTTTTAACTCACCCTTGGAATATTGAGCACCTTCGAATGTATTTGGAATAAAACTTGTGTAAATATTTACTTGTTTAAACATCCATGTAAATATTTGGGGGCATACCTTCCCCTCTTCGGTGGCACGGAGAGCGTTCAATGAAATTTAATACCTTCTTCAAATTTTTCTAAGTATTTTCAAACTATCTCTTGTCATACTACCCGGACTGAAAGATCTAGGGGCTATTTAAATTCTAGCCGAAGAGTCTTAATACTCTCACAATGCAATAAAGCTACTTAAACTCCAGCTATTTAAACAAAATCACATAATGAAAGAAGATGATGGTTGAGCAAAATAGAAACATTCATTCGACAAACTTAAAATTGCCTTGGCCTTCCAAGGACTTTTGAACAAGTTAGGATACAGCACAAAAAATCTGTCCGAATAATACGGACACCATCACAAAAAGAGTTCCTTGGCCTTCCAAGGACTTTAGTTTGAATGAAAGATAAACAAAATAAACTATAAATTAAGGTTGAGCCTTTGAAGATGGCTCGCCCTCATCTGTTTTCTTGCCCTTGATATCACTCCTCTCTTCGACTATCTTCTTGCCCTTGGGATCAATCTCCTCTTCGCCTCAGCTCTCTCCGGTTTCCTCTTCATTATCAGATGAGGACTCACCGGAATATCCCTCGTCAACCATAGTATAATATGGAATGTCATCATCATCCACATAGCGCCATAACTCCCCAGTCTCCTCTTCGGGAATTTTTCGTGAAACAGGAGAACCATATCAGACTTCACCCTTTGAATCATTAGCTCCTCGCTTTGTATCATCTCCCTGGCATAGGCGTTGATCTTGGCCTTGATTGTGGCCTCTTGGTCCCTTACCAAAGCAGCCTTCTCTTCAACAGCCTGAGTCACTGCATTTTCTAAAGCAATCTTGTCAGTGGTCAGGTTGGTGATGAGCTTCTCCTTTGCTGCAGTTTCTCCCCTTGAGGTTGTCAGGTCCTTCTCCATTCCGGACAGCTTATCCTGAAGATCTTTTATGGTTTTTTCTAGGGTGGCAACTTTTGTGTTGCTTTCATTTTGCTTCTTCTTCAGCTCCTCATTTGCTTCTTTAAGTAAGTCAGCATTGGTGGTGGCAGTGCGGAGGTCTTCGGACAACTTTTCCTTATCAGACTTGAGGTCTTTGATAGTGTCTGCTTGACTCCGGACTTGCCTCTCCAATGTGAGAACTGGCTGCACATTGCTAAGCAGAGAGTGGGCTATAGTGTCCTTCTCACTAGAAACCATGAAAGTCTTACCGTTAAAATTGACCGTATTGGAGCTGCTCGGAGGGACGTAGGGCCCTGCAAACTCGTCTCTAGGCAGGCCAAGGAAATATTCACCAAGTCCACCCAGACCGGTGATGTCCACTTCATCCAAATTAAGCTCCCCCCCCTCAACCTCATCAGTATGGAATTCCCTTGGAATCTCTTCTTGAAAGTCCCTTGGGATCTCTTCGGCCAGTGTCGGGTCAGTAGGGAAAGAGGGCTCCGGATCCCGGAGAGCAAGCTCATCTCATTGGGAAGTCTTTTTCTTCTTGGCTTCCCTATCAGCACCTTCACTTGCTTGCTTGCGAGTCCTCTTGGATGCCCTTGGAGGTTTTGGGAGGTTCACTTCCTACTTTTCGCTCTCCTGCTCCACCACTTGTAAAAGGGCTGAATCAATTTGAACTTGTGTTGGCCCCTCTGGATCTGTTGGGGCCTCCTTTTCAGTATCACCTGCCACCTTCTTTCCTTTTCTTCTGCCCTTCATTTTGCTTGGCGCTTTGGCCCGGGCAGGCAGGTAGAGTGTCCCATCCAGCTCGTGGGACCTTCTCAGCACAATATCTTCATCAGGCTGGGTGGTGAGCTCCTCCCAAGTTAGGTCTCTCCGACCTGTTGTGTTCCACAGGTGGGACCTTATTAGGTTTCCGGTGGTGAAGGCCTTGTGGAATCGGTTCTCCCAGTTCTCTGCAGCCCATGCGTTGATTTTGCCACAAGTAGTCTGTCCGGCCTTCAGGTAGTCCCCGAACTCCTTTGGCAGCTCTGTTAAAACAAAATAGAAATTGGTTAGTACAAGCTTAACTTAAAAAAAGAAAAGAAAAGAGAGATTCGAACAGAAACTTAAAGTAAAAAACTTACGGTCACTCCTCCATCTACTCCTGAGAAGGCTTGGATTCTCTCCGACCTTGATTTTCTTGTCGTTTTCCCATGAGCCATTGACAAACAAGAATTGGATCCTCCATTTTCTCTCCGACTCCAGGAGATCATCAACAGCTTTGAGACCGTTCCCCATGTTGAAATGGTAGAAGGGGAACTGATGATGCTTGCACAGGTTGGCCACTGCAGCAAACTCTTCAATAGGAAGAGGGATCCCTGATAACCTAGATGCCATAATACATGACATTAAGGTGAACCAACCATTGGGGCTTAGCTGTGTTGGGCAGAGCTTGACCAGGTGGAAGTAGCGCACAATATCCGGGTCTAGTGGGAACCTGAGCCCCCAGTTAAATAGCTCCGTAAAGAAGACTATCTCGTTTCGTTTACAATCCATTGGGGTCTCCGGATCAATGGGGATCCTTATCTTCACGTTTTTCAGGGATCCCCCATTTGGTGCGCATTCTACCCAGATCAGAGGTATGGATGAATGCATACTTGGTCTTATGCAAGGCCAAGAGGTACTTAAACTCGACCTTGTGGAAGCACGTCCCCACTCTCCCCTCAAGGCACTCCGGCAGGTCCGGGCGCCTTAGGTACAAATTCTCTTTGCCCTTTTTGGAAACAGCAGCAGTGGTATCAGCCTGTCCGGAGGACTCAGACTCAAAGGGAACCTCTTCAGTAGAGTCCTCCATTCTCTCCTCCATAATTGTTGGAGGGACTTCTGTGGAAGTGGTTCGGGGAGGATTAATGCTTGGCATAGCCTGCCCTCCGGACTGTTGCCTGCCCGTATTTATCTGACTTCTCACCTCGAGTTGAGTTTCTGAGGCAGAAGATTCTTTGGGGGGTGCCGGGCTGCTGGCCTCCGGACCGGACAGCCTCTCCCGGGGAGCTCTAAAGGGCACTCCAGACCCAGAGTCACTATTCTTTGTCCCCGATTTTGAGGGAGTATTTTTAGAGGTTAGCCCCTTGACTAACCGGCTTGGCCTTTTGATGACTAATTTCTCCGGAGAGTGGTCAGAATCAGACCCCATGGCAATAAAAGATGATTTTTTCCTAACACTTGTAGCGGTGACTCCTGGTTCAACAGCAGGTATTGACTCCTGAACTGAGGAACCCGATACTATGGGAGAAAGGGTGGATTGAAAGAGATTTCTGGGCTTGGTACCTTTTGAAGATGATGAGCCTCTATCAGATTCTGCAACAGAGGAGGCTGGTTTCTGAACAGGCAACGATGGTAGCCCTGCTGCCAGTCGTTTTTCCTTCTCGACCCTTTGTGCTTTCTCCAACTCCGAAAGGTTGAGCCAACCGCCTTTGATCAATGCTGTTCTTGCTGTAAACATAAAATAGCCAAGAAAGTTTTTGTTCTAGAGAGATAAAGCTCTGGGTGAAATTGCAGAGTAAAATTTGAGAGAGATAGTAAAATAGTGAAAAATGAATGTGAATTTATATAGTAGATTTGAAGAAAAAGGAGTTGATTCCTAGGAGAATCCGAAAAGTTGGGTAATGATTAAAAGACGGCGCTGATGTCACTATTGGCAATTAAAGAGGTTACTTGTTCAAGAAGGTGGTGCGAAATTCAAGGTGAAAAAACGGTTGGAGTGGCCAATCAGAAAGCGACACGTGTCCCACTAACTTTGGCAAGAATCGTTTGGAATTCGTAACGTTTAAATCTGTCCGAGTATACCCACAACTCTGTCCGGATCAAGAACCACTTCATGCAATCGGACTGTTTTTCAGTTCTTTGACAAGGACACTTGTTCAAACATCTAAAAAAGGGGCTCCTGATAAGTCCGAATTCAGCATGCTCCCCGGAAGGGCAAATCAACCTAAGTCTCTCCGAAAACCGGACAGGCTACAAGCACATAAATCGGACAGATCATTCGGACCGGACAGATCACTCCGAACACTGTAAACTTAAGGTTGTTCGAACTATGACTAAAGTACTAAAAAACCTAAACACTTTCTGACTAAGCTACCTGCCCTCCTGCTTAGAACTCATGGGTCTTTAAACATGACCCGGATCCATTAAACATGACCCGAAAGCCCATAAGGGCCCAAACATCATACTATAAATACCCAACCACCAGCATTAACTATGGGTAATGAAACTTAACTGCTATCAAGCTGCTTAATTATCTCTCCACCTTTAAACACCCACACACCACCGTTAAACACCCACACACCACCGTTAAACACCCATATACCACCTTGAAACTCCACTTAAAATTACTAGCCTACCCTTAGGCGATTATTATCCACACCATTATTCATATTATTATTAATCTTATTACTATTATTTCTAGTATTATTATTATTACTATTATTCTATTTATTATATTCGTATTTCTATGAATCCATTTTTTGAACAAAATTATCAAATATAATTAGAAGTTTAGTAGAGTTTGTAATGTCAATTACATCTAAAGATTTAAGAAACAAGGTAATAGACAAAAAAAGTATAATAGTAAGATCATTCTATCCACCTACTTATTAACCGAGACAGAACACTCAATTACCTTGTAAGACATTTTTAGTTCTTCATAATATCCCTATGCATCATGTAAGCTTTTATTTAATAGTTTACCCCCTCAAATAATGATAGGAAGACATTCTATTACCAGGACCGACAACAACAATAACATCCACCATATGTTAACAACTAGAATTAGCGACTATGAATGTCATGCCAACATCATACATAAATATGTGACTTTTTTAACAAGCTTGTTTGTTTTTCTCAGCTTATTTCAATCTTGTTTTTTTTCAATACAATCTTGGATTCAAATAACCCTATAATCTAAGAATTACCGTGAACAAGTTATCAAGAGGAACATTAACCAAACAAAGTATGTACATGTAATATCTAATCATAAAAAATCTAAAAGTTAAAAATAAGAATAATCGAAAACCCAAATGTGCTCTGATGAAAAACAAATAATAGAGTTCTTCACCGCCATTAAAACATAAATAAGCAACACCCAAATATCATATAAAATTGACTTTAAGTGTATAAGCATAACATACATTTTAATATGATAAGAAGATTTCTCGAATTATATTCAAAGCAACATAAACTCATTTCTTTTTTTATTATCTTTAATATAGCATAAACATTTTCAGAAGCAAACCACGGATACTAAAATATTACACTACACCGACTCCTCCACATTTATAATGACATAAATATCACCATTTGTATTAGCTGTGACAGTTATTTGCCCACACATAACAGTTTATTCGAGATGGATTAGATCCAACACCTAATTCAGGATTATCTTGAATTAGAAGCTATTCAGGCACTTACGCTACATCCAAACATGTTTTATCAAAATAGTAGAAATTACACATAAAAAAGAGTCGCATACCACATTACTCAATTGAATGAACTATAAAAAATAAGTGTTATATGAAGATGATGTAATGTGAATAGATAAAGCTCTCTTTCCAGTTAAAATAAACGTGACAAAAAATAAAAATAAACTTTAGAATTAATCAAACATTTCGGCTTATCGACCCAAAAATTTGGTTTATATTTGTATACTTGTCAAGTAAGACACAAAGTAAATAACAGCATGATCTTGCACCATCAACACCTCTAATAATTTTGAAGATGCATATGGTTTTGAACTTGCTATAAATTTGTAAATGATCTATATGAAAATCAATAACGATGTGCTGATGTAAAAAACACTACGATATCTAATATTATTAATAAAATAATCCTCAACACCCTTAAATTCACATACTTAAATAAACTATCCTTAGCTGGGTGTATATCCACTTCATGTCCATCATCTCACTCTTTCGGGACTCTAAAAACTTGTAAGTGCAGCTAAAGCAACAATATTAGCAGTATCAACAAGGTTTCTGGTCCCATAATAGGTTTCTAGATGAGAATACAACATATATGTAAGACAATAAAGCTACAACATTAACATGAAAGAAATTAAAACTATAGTAAAATAAAACCTAACTCATTCAATCTCATTCCATTGTCTAGAATATGCAGATCTATTAGAACATCTATAAAAAAACATTACTGATGTAATATAAAGTGACTGAGTATCCATGGCTCGACTTACCGTACAACTTAATTGCAAATATTCTCACAGAAAAATAACAACATAAAACCACTTAACACTACATTATGCTTGTTAGATCATAGTCAAACTCACTTCTACAGGACAGATTTAGAGGAACGTAATCTAAACTTTAGTGGGACTATAAGAAAATAATTTAGTAAAAGAGTTTGAGATTTAAAAATCCATAAGTCAGAGATAAAGTTTTATCAAATGATTCATAATATTTCCATGTTAAGAAAAACTTAGTAACTCATGGTGAGATATTTGGAGTGAAAAAGTTAGAGTTGCCATCTTCTCTTTCCCAAACTTTCTCGACAAATAAACCCAATAGTTATTGTTGTTAAACATTTTACCATGATATCGGGTTTTATTTTCTTCATAGCTTCGATGGTCTGAGAAAAATTTCCAATTTCACCGTCAATTAGATCATTACGGTCTACGCTTGTTAGAATAATGTAATCCACCCCCAGCTAGTTATAGCCTCAGTTATGGTTCCATAGGGCCAGGTGGTGCAGGGCTTCTGCTTGTTTCAACCGCACATATTTTGCATCCACGAGTACAAGTATTCCTAAAAGACATGATAGTTGATATTGTAATATAATCTTCTCTTCCATTCCAACACTACGTATAGTAAGATTCAAAATATGACTAACTTAATAGGTTTCACTTCGGTGTCACACATCAATTCAATATTTTAAAACAAATTACACTAAATTCAATATTCGGATCAAGAAAATTATTTATGATCAAATAAAATTTAGAAAAAACTTATCAAAATTCATGACACTCAATCCAATATGCAATTTCTACAAATACAAAACATTCAATTCAATATTCAAATAAATACTGAATCAAATTCACGGGTGAATCTAGTAGCCAAAATATAACTTTGCTAATGTTAGAGCATTGAGTTTATTTTTAGATAATATTGAGCTTCAGTCGTGAGAACAAATTATTTACCTCATAAAATTCTCTCCGGCGAACTAACTCGACCTTTTCATAATCAGTTCTCTAGGTCTCTATAGGTGAACTATCCCATTTTGGACATCCTTCGAAGATAAGACTCGAGAAAGAAAAATCTTTGAAACAAAATTCTCAAGCTACATCTACATAAATAGAAAAAGATACAAAATTATGTTATGTTAGAGAAAATAAAGAACAATGATGGAGTTTAATGAAAAGAAAGCTATTGTACAAACAAATGGATTTTATAATGAAACTAATAATCTAGTGGTATTTTAGTACTATACAATTTAATTTGGACTTATAGACGAATACCATCTTATTTAGCTCTAAAATACTAAAATTAACCAAGCACCCTTACACTCTACAAAATTTAAATTTGGTTTTTACCTTATCATAATTCATTGCAATGAGTAATATTTAAATCATATTTGTGTACACAATTTCATGTTTACATGTATTTTTATCATGATTTTTTTAATATTTTCGTTTTGCAATTTTTGTACTCTAATTTCATATTTTGATTACCGTCCAATTTTTTGATAAATATTTTTAACAAATCATATCCTGTCATATATAATTGAATGACATTTATATTTATAAATATAATTAGCGGCAAACCGTTTTTTAGTTTGTTTTCAAAAAATACTTTCAAAACTATAAAATTAGAATAAGTTGAATTAAAAAAATATACACAACTATCCTAAAAATGAACAAAAAATACACGATGAGCAAGATTAACATAAAATTATTTTAGGATAATTAAACGTTAATGACCTAATAAAACGTATTGAAATTTTAAAATACTTATACTAATAAAAAAAAAGTACAAACTTAATCTAATAAAAAGCTAAATTTGTTGTATAAATTTTTCTTTTGGTATATTATGTAAACAATGTCTAATAAAAATAATTATGTAAAAAATTCAAAACTATTCCAATGTAATGGCGTGTTTATAAAAATAGCGAAATTTTTATTAACTTTTATAGAAAATGACGAAAAAAAAAATAGAGAAAAATATTTCATAAACAAGTAATAAAAAAATGTTCAAGTTGCGTCAATTATTTAAAGAAAATATTTCAGCCGCCACAAAATAATTTTCCTTTTTTAACACACTGTCGTTCTTAATAAAATGTTGCTATAAACCGGAGGGATTTATAAAATAATCACAGTTTATATACTCCACTTTGTTGGGCCGGATTAATTAGTTAAGCCCAGAACGGAGACCCCTGAAAGATTTAAGAGCAGCTTTTCCATGTAACCCAACTCAAGAAGCATTTCAGAAATATTTCTTCACACTTGCCGGATTACAAAATCATATTTCATCCTTGGAAAACATTTTCAAAGGATTTTACATATGATAAGGGTATTTTTACGCTCCCAAAGGGTAGCCGAGTTGGTTGAGTTAGTTGGTTGAGTTAGACGTGTTTGTAATCAAAGGTCATGAATTCGAGTCCCTCTACATATGCTTTCTCGGTTGAGTCTGTCACTTTGTGTGGTTTACTTTTTGGCATCGGTTTGCAGGCTGTTGCGTCATACTGAGGGTTTACCCTGTGCGCACTCATTGCACTCTAAGTAGCGGCTGCGGGTTCACTCATTGCACTTTGAATAGCAGCTGCGGGTTCCCTCCAAAGAAAAAGATAAGGGTATTCTTACCCATGGAGGTAGCTGTGGTAAAAGGTTCAAATTAAATGGTAACCTGCAAATCTGACCCGTTAGATCTACAACTTGTTATACATGCAAATATTATAAGTTGTAATTATTTTACAAAACAAAATCATATCTTAAGTTATATTTAGAAAATATTTTTATAATGTATATGATTATAAATTTATTATTACATTTTGGTTAGTATTATTTTGATTTGGTTATTAATATTTTAAGTGTTGTAAATAATTTATAAACCAAAATTTTAAATATTACTTTTAAGATTATAATGTTATTACATTTTGATTATTATTATTATTATGTTGATTTTAAATATTAAAAGTGTTGATATTATGTTATAAACCAAAACTATATCTTATCATGTTAAAATATTACAAGTTTTATGGTTATAATTTTAATATTAAATTTTGAATATTATTATTATTATTATGACTTGGTTTAAACCAAAATTTTAAATATTACTTTTAAGGTTATAATGTTATTACATTTTGAATATTATTATTATGTTGATTCTTTTTTTTTACTCAGAGTGCAATGAGTGCGCACAGGGTAAACCCTCAGTCTGACGCGATAGCCTGCAGACCAACGCCAGAAGGTAAACCACACAAGGTGACAGGCTCAGCCGAGAAAGCGTATGTAGAGGGACTCAAACTCATGACCTTTTGGTCATAAGAATGTCATACTCAACCAACTCGGCTACCCCTTGGGGGCTTTATTATGTTGATTCTAAATAAAGTGTTGATATTATGTTATAAACCAAAACCATATCTTATCATGTTAAAATATTACAAGTTATATGGTTATAATTTTAATATTAAATTTTGATTATTATTATTATGACTTGGTTATAAATAGTAGTAGTGTTGTTATTATTTTTTAAATCAAAATCGTATTTTATGATGGTAAAATATTACAAGTCATATGGTTGTCATTTTATTATTACATTTTGATTATTATTGTGATTTTGTTATAAATATCGCAAATAATAAAAACTAAAGTTAGACTAATAACAACTAATATAGCAAATAAAATTAAAATTAAAAGAACTAATTTAAATAACTACGACAAGTAAATAACTTGATTAATTATACGAAACTCTTAATTGAGCTATTATAATGTTATCACAATGTTATTTAAGTGTTTTTATCAAATAAAAACAATTAGCGAAAAAAAAAATCGAACTATTTAGAAAGTAGAACTACAATATGCAAAATAAAAAGGTGGAGTTTTATAGAATTTCTAGAACTAGTAAAGAGATTTAGAGAGATGTAGAGTAGATTTGAGAGATTCTGAGTTTGGAGTTGGGGTCTCCTCTATTTATAGGGGAGACCCATTAAAAAAAAATTTGAAAAAAAAATACCGGACCACCGGATGATCCGAATTGATGACATCACCGATGACGTCAGCGTAATGGTAACTTAAAAAAATAATTAAAAAACAATAAATTAAATTAAATTAAATTTATAATATATATAAATTATGGTTAATTATTTATTTCTAATTATATATTATCTATTTATACTATAAAATTAATTATTTATATATATTTTAATACTTAAAGTTAATATTTTCAATAATTCTTCATGGTTTCGATAGGTCGATTCTCTATACAAGTTCATTCGATAATATCAAAATAATATTACAAGTATTTTGTTTATGATATATATATATATATATATATATATATATCTTAATTATATAATTTTAAAAATTATTATTTTTATAGTCGTATAAATATTTTAATTAATATAATATTTTAAAATTAAATTACAATTAGATGTCTATAGGTTTATATTATTTAATATCTACGTAATATTAACGAAAATATCTAAAATATCTAACTATAAAATTAGATATAATATAAATAGAATTTGTTTCTTTTATTCAATTCAATTATTTTGTGTACCATATACATATTTTGATTATTAGATTTCGATTTAGTTAAAATATACAAATTATTAATTTTATAATCGTAAATATATTTTCGATAATATAATATTTTAAAATAAAATAAGATGTCTAATATGTATAATATCTACCTAATATTAAATAAAATATCTTAAATATCTAAATATAATCAAGCAATATTAAAATCATATTAAAATTATATTAAAATTATATTTTTTACGATATTTAATTGCCCTGATTATAAAATTTCGATTAAAATAATATAATATGAAAATTAAATACAATAAATAACATAATTATTCATTTATATTATACATATATCAATTACTGAAGTCCGACTTAATTAATACATACAAATTAACTTTAAATAATATTATAAAATACTTAATAAGGAGTGCCTTAAATGGATCTTCTAGTAGGTAATCTGTGTGAGTTTATCTGCCAGACCTGCAACCTGCCAGACCTGTTTACCTGTTAGACCTGCATAAACAGTAACCTGCCTGCAACCTGTTTAAAATAATTAAATGGGTCTGGTGGGTCGACCTGTTTGCACCACTACCTGTAGGATTCTATTCACCCGCCTATTCAAATTGTGAAAATATGTAAACAAGTGAAATCGAGCATAAATGTTTTTAGAAACTGAATGAAAACAAAGGTGTGGTAGATAAATCATTTTCACGCCAAAGTATATTTCTCCTTTTTAGAGTATTTTAAAAATATGTTTGAAATATTAACCGCTGTTTTAAAAAGTATGAAAAATTTAAATTTACTATAAAATTAAAAATGTTAAATAACTTCACAAGTAAAATAGTAAAACCACTTGATATATATATATATCACCAGACATGGTCTTTCTTTGCTTTTCTTTTTTGTTTGAATTTCGCCAACCTGCTTTTGCCTCTCTTGTCCTTCTTTGATAACACGCCTCTGCCTCAACATTTCATATTATGTGGCCTGCTATGATGCATTATCCAAATCCTTATTTCCAAGATGGTCGTCCTTCATTCCTTACACCAATTCAGGTTTAAGCCTGTTTTCCCTGTAAATTTTCAGTTAATTTTGATGAGAAACAGCTATGCCTTCACTCTGCCTTACCAGCTGCTTGACATTTTTAAGATTTCTATGAGATTCTCCAGCTTTAATCTTATTCTTTTCTACCATCCTAACACCCCTATCGACCTACAACAATTCCTAAATTATCTCCCTAAACCTTGGCTTAGTATTTGGCCTAAGAAAAGTCCCTCATCACCTAACCCATTTAGTCTTTCATCTCTCTCAGTCATAGATATTAATCATCAGCTATCTCAAAACAACTCTAATATCTTATTCTTCGCTGAAAACCAGTTAAACTTACCTCAAATCCTTGTTATGGCCTCTTCCAGCTCGATCTCGAATTCTGAGTCTTCCATGGTCCAACCCATATCCCTCCGAATCTGCCCCCTTTTAGGACTCCAAGCTAATTCTCACCAAAACAGTTTGCAACCTTCTTATCTGCCCTGGCTATTTTGCCTTTGAAATCTGTCGAGTTTACCTGTCGGGAGTCAACACCAGTCATCATACTTACCTTCATACCACCGCTCTTGGTCCTAGTCTGGCGTCGAAGAACCACCTCCCTCATAGCATTACGGCTGACCAAGAAGATACAGTGAAGACTGATCTCTCTGAGGCCTGGCTTCATATGAAATCAGGTAGATACCCAATTCGCGAGCATCCTTTGAGCTATTTTCACATCTCAGAAATCGTCGTGTTCCCCACGGGAATCTCTATTTCGACCAGCCTCCTCGAATCAACACTCAAAACACACCCCTCTATCTTTGTCCCTTCATCAAGTATCCGTCTCGGTCAGTCTCGATAACCCTAGACCTGTATCCTTCTATTTTGACGTTGTGGCCACCCTGGCTGGTCTCCCTCAGCCTCTTAAAACCTAGCTTCTCTCTCCATTCTCCAATATATCACCGGGAGCTCCAGCCTTCACCTGAATACCATCTCAGAATGTATCAATAACCTCATCGTGAAAAATCACATCCCCTCTTACCTGCAAGATGCTAGAGACTTCCTAAACTCTTCCCTACCTTCGCCACCTTCCTCCACTGCCGTCTCCGACGTTGTTCGCCCCGTGGATGAATCCTTAACTATGGTTTTGGTTTTTTCGAGCAAACGAGTTATTCATATGGAGTTGGGCCACACTTTTGCTCCATCATTTAATTCGAATAGTCCGTCTGAGGGTCTGTTGACTAAAACCCCGAAGCCCATCTCTCTCCCTAATCTGGATTGCTCTTTAATTGAGCCTCTTGGGTCCAATCAGTTCGTTGTTCACTTGGACCAGATTCATTGTGAATCTGGGGCCCCACCAGCTGCATTCTATCATCCCAACCTCCCCACTAGGCCACCCTAAACCCACATTCACCCCAACACCTTCCCAAAATTGGCTTCGTTTTCAAGCTCTTACACCCCAAATACCGATAATACCCTTGCATCCAATACTGTATCTACTCATTCGCTATTGCCCCTTCCATTCCTTCCTCATCTCATAAACTCGGGGTTTCCCGTCCCTTTTCGATCACTACCCATCGTACCCCCTCGTTACCAAAATCTGGTGGTAATAGGCCTCGCGGTAGAAGATTTAAAGGCAACTTTTACACCCAACAACTAAACAATCCAAATTGTTTCAACCCTTCTCTTATTGCACCTATCTCCACTTCTTTGGACTCTAATCATCCTTTCAAAACTATTCCTCTCTCTAGATCTTCCAACCCATACGCTTCTTCCCATAGATCTAACTCATGCGTTAAAACATTATCTTCATTTCCTTCTTCTTCGATTAACGCGGTTTTGGGCCCCCCAAACCCTTCACCCTATTATTCTTGAAGCTCTTCATAACGATTTTAACATAAACACGCTGATTATGGATGACGATGCCATATGTGGCACCCCGGATTCATGGAGCTTGCCTATCCGGTTATTTTCTCGAGGAAACTCTAAACCTTACCCAACTCAAAGCTAGTGTCAATTCTATTTGGAGAAAGCTTGGCCTTGATGAATTCAAATGTCTCCCCGGCGGCTACTTTTTCTTCAAGTTTAATTCGGAAAAAAGTTCCAAGAATATATTTGAAAAGGCCCATTGGCACTTTTGTGGCCTCCTCCTTGTTCTTAAGAATTGAGAACCTCTTTCTACATTTTCCAAAGATCCGCTCAAGGAAATTCGAATCTGGGTTAAAATCTTTAAATTCCCTTTGGAACTTTGGATCTCAAAGGCCCTTAGTCGCATTGGTTTTTTTACTGGAATTCCTCTTTACGGGGACAAACAAACTGAGAGAAAGGATAAACTCAAATTTGCGCGTATATGCATCAAGATTAAAGCGAGAACTCCCCTCTATAATTCGATTGAGTTTGAATGCTTGAGCAAAAATGTTTCTGTCAGATTGGAGTATGAGGGCCTCCCGCCTTAATGTTTGTCTTGTATAGCATTTGGTCACAACATCGGTATTCGCCAATCATCCTCTCATGGCGTTCTTCCCCGCGCTGTCTCCCCTTTCTTTCGAGACGCCCTCCCTTTCCAGTTACCTCTTTTGAGCCAGAACCTTCTGAGGCTACGGCTCCCCAAACCGATGTTGTTGATCGCGGCTTGGATATGGTCCTCCCGACAGGTAAGCCTACCTCTAGTGGCGAGGCTATAGACGACCATTTCCCTAGTCCTAACCCGATGTAAGTTTTATGTTTATAGCTTCATCGAATGTGCATGGGTTAAATGACCTCGTTCGACAAAAAAATGTTTAATATTATATTATAAATAATATTATTTGTGTTATGATTCTTGTTGAAACCAAAGTCCATTTCCAAAATATCATTCCTATCCTTAATAAGATTGCCCCATACTGGCATTTATGCTCGAAACAAGAGCACCACCCCCTTGGGAGAATTTGGATAATCTGGAATCCTAGTGTAATCACCATTACCACCTCTTCTGCCTCCTTGCAGCACATCCATTGTTATGCAAAACATCTTAACTCGTTGATTTTTTTTTTCGTTTTACCGCTATTTACGCTTCTAACGAAAGTATCGAGAGAATTCCTCTGGGGAATAATCTTAATTCCATCTCCTTCATAGATTAGGGGGTCCTATGGGTTGCACTCAGGGAATTTAATGCTATCCGCGACCCTGAGGAAAGATACATTTCCTCCAGTGGTTGGTCATCTGCGATTGATGATTTCAAGAACTGATGCTTTGATTGCGAGTTTAACGACCTTAGAAGTACCGGCTCCTTATTCACTTGGCATAACAAATGTCCTTCTAATCCTATCTATTCTGAAATTGATCGATTCTTAGTCAATAACATCTGGGATGAGACTTTTTTGCACTCTTCCGCCCACTATGGAGACTCCCCTTCCTCTGACCACTCCATTGTTACCTTAAACCTAGGTATGTTTCGCATTCGCAAGAAAAAACCCTTTAAATTCTTCAACATGTGGCAATCTCACCCTTCCTAAAAATAAATTATTTCACTAGCTGGAACTCTCCGTGCCCTCTCCAGGGCATGAACTTGGTTACTTTTAAGCTTAACAGACTTCAAAATCCCCTCCAAACTCTCAATCGCACTGTATATAGTGATTAGTCTGAGAGTTTCCAATGCCTAAAAGGATTTTTTTTCCATCCAAAACCTGCTCGTGCCTGATCCGTCTAACCCTCAACTAACTACCAGCAAGACTGATGCTTCCTCGACCTATGTCTTCCTCAATAGGGCGGAAGAGTCATTCCTTAAGCAAAAATCTATAGAAAAATGGCTCAAGCTAGGGAATAGAAAAACTAAATTCTTTCATAGCAGTATCAAGTCCCATTTTCTTGGAAACAAAATCACTTGCATCACGAACACTATGGAAATTTAATCTCCTTTCCCACCAGAATTTCCAATGTCCTCATCAGACATTTTACCTCTCTGCTGGGGACTGGTCATTCTGCTGGTTATCCGGGGTTATCCAGAGTCTCCGATCTTATCTCATCAAAGGTTAATCCTCTCGAAAAATCATCCATGATGCGTCCAATTTCCCGCGATGAGATAAAAGATGCTATGTTGAAGTATTGATAGTAACAAATCTCCCGGATCTGATAGTTTTAACTCGAGTGTTTTTAAAAACTCTAGGTCCATTGTGGGTAACGATATTTGCAATGGTGTTCTTGATTTCTTCGGATCTAATAAAATGCTTGCTTCTTCGAATGCATCTTCCATTGCCCTTATCCCAAAATCTAGTACCCCTTTGCCCGCCCATGACTACCGTTCTATTTTATTATGCAATGTTGTCTACAAAATAATTTCCAAAATTCTGGACAACAGAATTAAAAACTCATTTCCTTACCTTATTGATAAATCCCAATCAACGTTCATTGCTGGTAGAAGTATCTCTGACATTATCCTCCTCTCCTAAGAGCTCGTAAAGGTTACCATCTTAACTCTAAAAGAAAGAGAGTCGCTCTCGATTTGATGAAAGCCTTTGGAAATGTTAGATGACACCTTATTTTAGACATCTTTATGTCTATGGATTTCCTCGAGAAAATGATCACTTGGATCATTCAGTGTATTGCTACCCTCTCCTATAGCATTAATATTAATGGCGATCCCTCAGAATTCTTTCAGGGTAGGAAATGAATCAGACAAGGGGACCCTATCTCACCTTTTCTTTTTTGTCCTTGTCATGCAAAATCGTTCTGATATTTTCAGGGAGAAAAGCAACGACCGTAATTTCAAACTCCATTGGAAATGTCACAAGCTCAAAATTGTCAATTTTTTCTTTGTGGATGATCTCATGATCTTTTACAATGGTGACACTATATTTTTGCAGCTTATTAAAGATGTTCTTCATGATTTTTTCATTCTATGAGGATTACAAATTAGTCGTTATAAAAGTCAGATCTTCCTATCTGGAATCAATGACTCTCTCAAAACTGACCTTATCAACCTTTCTGGGTTTAAGGTTGGAACCTCCCAGTGAAATACATGGGTGTCCCCCTTATCACCAGTCGTCTCTCCCACTTGGATTGTCGACCCCTCCTCCATAAAATTACTGCCTGTATAGGCCTTTCAACCTCTAAATATCTCTCTTGCACCGACCGTTTCCAACTTATTAATTTTGTCCTTTTGCTAGTCAAGTTTATTGGTCTTATATTTTCATTCTCCCTACCAGAGTTCTTAAAGCCAAAGTGGCATGTCTATGGTCTTTGTGCCCTTGCATGAGGGCGGCCTTGGGCTTTTGGACTTAAAAATCTGGAATCCAGCGGCCGTCCTTAAACACTTGTGGTCCATCATTAAAAATTCCTCATAATCTATCTTGAGTTCTTGGATTAAGACTGAGAAGATTAAAAACGATAATTTTAGGGTTATTTCTCCTGTCTCTACTCCCTCTTGGACATGGAGGAAATTTTATCCCTTAGGCCTTTGGTCATCAACCTTTTCAGGGTTGCTATCGGCAATGGCAGGACCACCTCCTTCTGGTATAATCCTTGGTTTCTTTCTACTTCCCTTGCTGATTTTTATGGCCACTCTATCATCAACGACTCAAGATTAGGTAAGCATATTATAGTCTCTGATTTTATCTCGGAGGGCCGTTGGATTTGGCCTCTCAATAGGAGATCTGCTACTGCTAGGAACATGAACAATCTATTTGAGATCCGTAACATTATCCTCTTCTTTCTTTCTCCAAACATGTACTTGGAATACGTCCCCCTTTGGACGGTGAAGTCTAGATACTTCAATTTCTCGATCAAAGATACTTACAATGCCATATGTACTCCCAACCACTGTGTCGATTAGGCGGGTCTGTTCTGGAGTAAATTTAATATTATTCATCACTCTTTTATTCTTTGGCTAGCCATCAATGGTAAACTTGCCACTCAAGATAAGATTTTTTCCTGAAGGATCAACACTTCCTCTATTTGCATTCTCTATAATAATACGGATCGAAAGTTAAATCATATCCTCCATGACTGTAGTTTCTCTCGGATCTTATGGGAAGAAGCTATCATTAAGACTGAGATCCATTTCAATGATAACTATCATTTGAACTTCTAGCTCCTTGAAACCTCCAACTGGCCCACTTGAGATTTCACCAAATTTGGCAGACATGCTTCAGCGCTACCATTTACCATATTTAGAAATAAAGAAATAACATAATCTTTGGCTCTTCCCTCAATCTTGCTTATGTTGTATTCTTTCACTTATTTGCTGATCTTCGTTTCCGTTTTACGGGAACCAAGAATGGTTGTCCATTATAACTTCCCATACTAATTTATTGTTGTTTATGTTGTATTTTTACACATGATGTAGTTGAGCTCCTCCCCACCTATGGTCGTCACTCATACTATTTACTGATTTTTATCCTTTGATGATTGTTTTCTTTTGTTATTCACTCTCGACCACGTTATCATCCTTGTTTACTTTCCCTTCTTATTGGCTTTCAAGCTTCGTCGGGGTATGCCCTAGATATTTGTACAAACATATTTTATTTTTAATGCATTTATTCAACTAAAAAAACCTAACCAAAATAATAAATGTGATCGACACTATTATATTTAGAGTTATTTTCCATTAGATACATAGAATAATTAAAATCATTCATTTAATGAGCCTTAATTTTCTTAATTCTAGTATGTGTATCTAAATATTTGTTTATTCTCTAACGTACATATTACTTTCTTATTAACAAAAATAACACCTCAACAACTCAAAAAACATGTTAGATCTCTAGGTCGTCTAAAGTGGTTCCAGAATCGAAGGCAGAAATCAACACATCTAAGTTCTATGGTGAACGAATCGAAATGTATGCGACTTAGATCCACAAAATCGAAGGAAGCCCGGTAAATAAAATCCCTCAAGAAATAAATACCATGAATCTAATTATTCATTGGAGTGTATAGATAATTCAGATGATCTAAGATGGGTATGAGCTCGAATCCTCTATTTTTGACTTTGTTTCTATTTTGTTCAAGATTTTGATGGAATTAGGGAAGTTGGTTTAAATTACTGGTGGTGATATTTAATATGGAAGTAGGATTTTGAGGATTAAATTGTAAATAATGTAAATTTAAGGATTTAATTATAAGTAATGTAGGTTTTGTCCTTAAATTGTAATTGATGTAAATTCTAGAGAATATTTGTAACTATGTATAATTGTTAAGGACTAAACAACAATTAGACCTCTTTTGTAACAGATTTCAGTTTGAGACTAAGTCTTGGCTCCTCTATATAAAAGGGCAGGACTACTCTAATAAAAGGGTTGAACACTTTTTCTTTGGAACTCATTTGTACTCAAACTTTCTCTCTCTAAAAGCTCTCTAACTCTTTCTCTCTCTAGATTTCTCTCTTAACAATTTACTAAGGTGAAATATTAACTCATCCAATTGGTGACTTCACTGGGGAAGGAATAAGAAAAATCAGTGGCTTATTATGTTCAAAATTGATAAAATCAAGTTGTATTTTTCATTCAAAATTAATACGATGAATCCTGATAACAATCATACGCTTCGGTGAGTGATTGAAACTTTGAAAGATTATTTATAGAGGGATGAAAATAGAATTGGTGGATCAACTCTGATCCAAGCTAAATCTGATATTGAGGTTGAAATGAACCAGCTTTTGGATAAAATTAATGCTTTAAATGAGAAGCATGAACGAAGGGAACACGAGATACACCCGACAAAGCTTAGGTCCGAGGTTAGAAAATACTGAGATGGAAGGTCATGCAGATCGATATTTTGATGACCAAAGGGCTAAATCTAGGCACACAAAAGCGCGTTTTGTGTCTCTTAAATAGCGATATTCGTCTCGTAAAGAGAAAAAAGATAAGCAAAAATATGTGACCTTTAGTGAGGAGGAGGTAGAAAGTTCAGCTTCAGGCTTTAAGAGATACAAATGATCTTCGAAAGGGGTCAGACAGAGATCAGCCGAGGAAATATAAAAAAAAGAGTAAATCTAAAAGGGATAATGTTCCTCGTTCTACATGGTTCGAAGGCAACACTTCGAATCAGTATGTTGAAACTTATCGAAATCTATATGTTACAATGGGAACGGATGATCAGTTCGTTCAAGGTGTTGACTAGAGAAATTCTCCGTTGATGAGCGAAATTCGTTCCATGACGCTTTGAAGCATTTTGACATTTCAAAGGTGGAGAAGTTTGATGGGATGCACGATCCTGATTATCACATCGAACAATTCAAGAACTATATGATAAACTTCGAAGATGACGACCGACTAGTGTGTCATGCATTTTCATAGACTCTTAAAGGAACATCTCTTAAGTGGTACAATCGGATAACGAGGGGTCCATTTCAAATTAGAGATTTTTATACTGAATTTCGAAGGCAGTTTATGGGAAGCAAAGAGATGAGAGAAAATGGTGATACCATTATTCAGTGCAAGCAGGCATTTGGAGAAAAATTGAAAGATTATACAATGAGATTTGTTTTGACCAAAGCTACTTTGGACAACTGTGAAGAAAATGTAGCTATCACAGTTTTTTGCCAAGGGTTATTCTCAGGGGATCTGGATAACGAGCCTTAACTTTTGGAGCATTGATGGCTAAAGTTGAAGATCAGATTATAGTCGACTAGAGTCTGAGGCAAACCAGTCAGCACTCCGAAGAATTCAGAACATGCAGCTAATAATCAGGGGCAGCCCTCGAATGGTAATAGAAATGGCAATCAGCAGTCGAGACAAAAGAACAACAATGTTCCTCCTCGTAGTGGTGGTTATTCAAATCACGCTCCATCTAACAATTACAACAGGCCTAGACCAAATACATGGGTCAAAGCATAATAATATGCTGATCTGACAGAGAAGTTTTCTATAATCTGGGATAAGACGAAGAGCTTTGTAAATTTTAGGAAGCCAACCCCAATTAGCAGGCCAATGAAGGAAATGAATAATAAGTTTTGCAGATATCATGAGGATATTAGGCATGATACAAATGACTGCATTGTTTTGAAGAAATAAATTCAATTTTTGATTGAAAATGTGAAGCTTCTGACTTATGTGAAGTCACAAAGGAGCGCATCGAAAAACAATGGAGCATCAAATTCGAAAGCTGCACCACCAGCTGAGAATTTGATGATTTTGGATTCATAAGCCGAGCCTTTTGATGCTTCTTCTGAGTATTTGGAAAAAGATCCGAACAGATTGCTTCTGATGGCGGTCAAAAAGTCCATAGAAAAGAGATGTGGGCGGGAGCTGTGCAAGTGTTTTGAATCGTTAGCCATTTTCGGAGACGATTCGATGACTGGTAATTCGGATAGTTCGAGGAAGAGGCATGTTGTCAACTTGACAACTCAAATTAAAGAGAAAATGTCTATGCACTTGTATGTAAAGAAAGATATTCCCTTCATTTTGTATGATGAAGATGATTTGCGAGGTACTGCAGGACCACATGAGGATGTTATGGTTATTGGAGTTGAGGTGGATGGCATCGAAATTCGACGTGTGCTGATTGACACTTGCAGTTCTGCTAATGTCCTTTTTTAAATCCACCTATGATAGAATGACAAATTCACCTCAGATTTCTCAATCGGATCGAACGATTATTGGATTCACGGGTGTAACAACTCGTGTTGTTGGAGAATTCGAGGGTGAGGTGAGTTTGGGAAAAGGACCATTTAAGAAAAAGGTCAAGGTACTTTTTGTGGTGGTGGACTGTCCCATAAGTTATAATGCTATTTTTGGAAGATCGTGGATTTCATAAATGTATGGGGTTGTGTCTACAGTTCATCAATGCTTTAAGTATGTGGTTGGAAATAAAGTTGGGGTCGTTCGAGGCGATCAGAAGGTTGCGAGGGAATGCTATGCCACTGCACTTCGAATCCGAGCGTCCAGTAGTGGAGATTTAATGTGTGAATAGCAGTTAGAAGGGTACCCTCATATTTGGAAGAAAGGGTTGACGATCCGAGGGAAACCGCATGGTCTTTAACGGTGAGCGAAGAGATAGAGGAGTTTACTTTACGGAAGGGAAGGTACTTCGAATTTGAACTTTATTGATCCATTTTCTACGTCAACGATTACTGGATTTTTTTATCTCAAAATTTGGATGTCTTCACTTGGTGGACATAGGATGTAACATGAGTACTCATTGAAGTAATTCCTCACAGCTTAGCTATAAATCCGAAGGCCAAGCCGATTATTTAGATAAGAAGAGTGTTTTCCTCGGAAAAAGCAGAGGCGATTGTTGTTGAAGTGGATCGGTTATCTAAGGTCATACACATAAGGGAGTCACATTATCCTTTGTGGACGGTAAATCCGGTGGTAGTCAAAAAGAAGAATAAGAAATGGAAAATGTGTATGGATTTTACAGATTTGAATAGAGCTTGTCCCAAAGATCCGTTTCATGTTCCTCGAATAGATCACTTGATTGCCTCTACTTCAGAGAACAAAATTTTGATTTTTATGGATGTTTTTGCAGGATATAATCAAATCCAAATGGATCCAAAAGATCAAGAATGCACAACTTTTATAACTGATAGGGGCTTGCATTGTTATAGGGTGATGCCCTTCGGATTGAAAAATGCTGGAGCCACTTATTAGAGATTGATGAATAAAGCTTTTGCTACTCAGATCGGAAGAAATATGAAGGTATATATAGATGACATGGTAGTAAGAAGCTCAAAGGATGAAGTGCATCTTGATGATTTAGAGGAAGCTTTTTTGAATTTAAGGGCAATCAAGTTGAAATTAAATCCTCAGAATTGTACCTTCGGAGTTCGATCGAGGAAGTTTTGGGGTTTTGTCATTAGTGAAAATGGAATATAAGCTGACCCAGAACAATTGAAAGCTTTGATAACAATGAATTCTCCTCGTTCTATCAAGGAAGTGTAAATTCTGACATGAAGGTTAGCACCACTTAATTGATTTATTTTAAGATTTTCTGACAAATGTTTTCTTTTCTTTCAAGTGTTACGAGGACCCAGTAGATTTGAATGGACATCAGAATGTGAAGAGGTTTTCACAAATATTAAAAATTTGTTGTCATCACTAGAGATTTTTTCAAAGCCTTGAAATGGGGAGAAATATTTTTTGTACATCGCGGTATCAGATTTTGCACTGAGCACAGTGTTAATCAGTGAAGATTCAGGAGTTTCGAAGCCGGTGTATTACATTAGTAAAAGTTAGGTGGCAATAGAAAATAGATATATGACATTAGAAAAATTGGCATTAGCGCCGGTGATTGCTTCTAGGAAGATGCGTCCATATTTTCAAGCTCATACTATTGAAGTATGAACTTCATTTCCCTTGAAAAATGTTTTACAACGACTTGATATTTCGGGGAGAATGACCAAATGGTCAGTGAAGTTGGGGGACTATGATATTTTGTTTACACCTCGAACAACAATAAAGGCGCAAGCACTAGCAGATTTTTTTTATTGAATTCCATTCAAGCCGATCAGATGAAGAATAAAGTACAGAAGCCATACTAGCTGATTCGCGGTGGGTTGTCCGAACAAATGGAGGATCTAGTGTTTCAGGGTGCAGTGCTAGGGTTCAGTTAATAGCTCCAACGGGAGAGATATTGATTCAATCTATTAAATTTGGTTTTCATTCTTTGAACAATGAAGCTGAATACGAAGCTGAATACGAAGCTGCTTTGGCAGGTTTAAGATTTGAAAAATTTGTGGAGCAACTTCAGTGCGCTTGGAAACGGATTCCCAATTATTAGCAAATCAGGTATCCGGATTTTCCGAAGCAAGAAAGGATCATTTGATTTTATATCTTCGGGAACTTTGGAATTTAATGCTTTTGTTTGACAACGTTGTTGTGGTATATATTGGGCGAGGGAGTAACATGGTGGCTGATTATTTAGTAAACGTTCCTTACAAGGAAGAATATCCTTGGATTTTGCTATAAAAAAAATCCTTCAATTGCTACTCAATCTAGCCAATGTGAATATATAGAGGAATTTTTTATGACTGGTGAGATATGAGGAGATTGGAGATCAGATATCCTTAGCTTTTTGACTCAAGGAATACTACCAGGCGATTCACAATTGGCTAAAACATTGAGAAGTAAAGCCTTCGGATATATAGTACTGGATGAAATATTGTATAAAAAGGCATTGGGTATGCCATTGTTACAGTGTTTAAGCAAACAAGAATCACAAGAA
Organism: Limnanthes douglasii subsp. nivea; assembly: GCA_036936605.1. Lineage (NCBI taxonomy): Eukaryota > Viridiplantae > Streptophyta > Magnoliopsida > Brassicales > Limnanthaceae > Limnanthes > Limnanthes douglasii. The sequence goes on from JAUPFV010000004.1 coordinate 60,409,672, forward strand.
GTATTATCAGTAGTTGCATAATGGTGAAGGGTCAGCTCGCTGCGGGTTCAAAGCTCTTTTACGTCGAGTTTTACTTGCAGGGTTCTATTGGCATACAATCATGAATGATGCTAAAACTTTAGTTCAAAGTTGTGATACTTGTCAGGGATTTGCCAATGCTATTCATAGACCATCAGTACGACTTATGTCTATATCTGAGGCAATACCATTTGATAGATGGGGGATTGATCTAGTAGGACCTTTGCCGATGGCTTTTGGAGGAAGTTAGATGATAATTGTAGCAGCTGATTATTTTATAAAGTGGGCAGAGGCAGAACCGCTATCAGGAACAAAAGCAAAAGACGTGATCAAATTTATTGTAAACAGCATATGTTTTCATTTTGGAGTTCCTCAAAGGATTAGAACAGATAATGACCCTCAGTTTAATAACAATGAGATGGCTTCATTTTGTACTTCTAAAGGAATTTAACAATATTTTTCGATGCCTTTTCATCCTCAAGCTAATGGGCAAGTGAAAGTGACAAACATAACAATTTTAGATGGCTTCAAGAAGATTTTGACGGTGGCAGTAGGAAAATGGCCAAACTATTTGCAAGAGGTACTTTGGGCTTATCGAACAACTCCTAGAGAGGCTACAAAGGAGACTCTTTTTACTTTGGCGTATGGAATGGATGCAATAAGCCGCGTAGAATCTATGATGTCAGCTTTTAGAGCAGCTCATTATTATGAAAGGTCTAATGATGAAGTTCGAATGGCGTGTTTGGATCTAATTAAGAAAAAAAGAGTTCAAGGTCATTTGAATGTAATTCACTATCAAACTCTTATGAGAAATAGATATGATTCAAAGGTGAAGAGAAAAGACTGTAAAGAAGGTGATAAGGTGTTGAGAAAAGTTTTCTTGCATACAAAGGAGAAGAACCTCGGAAAAATGGCTCTGAATTGGGAATGGCCTTATATGGTTGTTGAAATGATAAGGTCGGGGTCCTATCGTCTTTGTGATTTCGAGGGGAGGATGCTTCAAAATCCATGGAATATCCAACATTTGAAGCTTTATTGGGGGTAGATATGTTTTTGTACTTTGGAATTTTTATTTTTGAATGACACACTCTTTCCTATCATGTTGGCCCATGAAGGTTTTAACGAGGTGTCGTGTACATATTCAATATTATCAATAAAGTTCGTTTTGTGGCCAATAGTTGTTTACACATGTTTGAATACTATCTTAAAAAATCATCAGAGACTTATCATCTTTGAGATTGGTGAAGAGTAGAATGTTCTGAAGTTTTTATAACACTTTTCGAAGAAACAACCATGTTTAATAATCACATTACATTTTTATTTCGAAGTGGACGCTTAACACCACACTAAGAATTTTTTGAAGAGCTACAATATTCACCAATTTCGTTAAGGTATTTGAGATGGTAAGTTTACAGTTTGTAATTATTTTGTTTTTAAAAATTTAGCATCGAATATAATGTGAAGAGAATGGTAAAATAAAGAAACCGTTTGTCATTTGGATTAATTCGTTGAGGTAAAAAAAGCGATTCTTCAATTTGACAAACACAAAAATATGATAAAGTTAATCAGATGACTCTTCCTCTTCGGATGTTTCTTCTTCATCTTCATCTTCGGATGACGAATCAAGGATAGGGTTGAAAGCTTCACTTGGACGTTTCTTTATAGGAATGTCGTTCCAAAAACTCGTGAGGTCAATTTTTGGGTAAGTAGCGTGAAGTTCTCGAAGAAGGAGAATGTTTGCATCTTCTTTTCCGATGTTAATAGCAGTTAACATGTCTTTTGAAAGCTCAGCCTCTACAGCAGCCACAACAGTAGTTTTCTCCACCTCGAAATCCATCTTCAGTTTAGCTATCTCCTCGATCAGCTCTTTATTTTTTGTCTCACAAAGAGTAAGAGAATTTCGTAGCTCAGTGGAGTTGGATTTTTCAGTGGCTAGTTCAGTAACATGATCAGTCTTGAGCTTATTCATTTCCTTCTCATGAAATTTCGTCAGCAATTCTGTCTCAACTATGTGAGTGATTCACAAATGATTCTTCATGCAGAGAGCACCTTTTATGAGTTCGGACCTTGCTACTTCGTATGTGTGAAACTGATCAACCATTTTGCCATGTAATCTTCTCTAAATTTTTTCTCATCCTCGTAAGCTTCTTTGTAATAAACCATATCTTTAGCTAATTGCTTTAGATTGTTTTGAGAAGCTTCGACTTGAGAAGCAAGTGCTTTTGCTGGAATACCGAGTTCGGCAAATGGCTAAAGTGCAATGGCGATTGGCAGATTTGAATGAGGAAGAGGAAATTCTGTTTTTGATGAGCTAGGACGTTGAATCATATCTAGAGTAATGATAGGAGCAGGAGGATAGGTAATATCTGGAAACGCCTCGGCCGGTGTTGGTCTTCCAAAGTTAAGAATTTGATTTTGGATGGCTTGAAGAACAGGGTCATCTTCACCAATAAGTGCTTCAGTGTTCTCAAAATTAATGAACATATCAGGATCGAAGTTTGTAGTATCCTGATTTTCGTGTGAAGTACTATCTTCGATGATAATCACAGAGTTGTCTTTGGTTGGCTGTTCTTCGACCGAAGCATTTTGTGGGTTTTGTTGGTTTCCAACAGCAGTGTTTTCATCTTCGTCAAACAATTTATATGAAGTGATTCTCATTTTCTTTCCATGGGAACCGGAAGAAGCCTTCTTTTTCTTTGAAGATGGTTCTTGATCTTTTCCCTCTTTGATGGGTGAGAGAGTTTGTTCTGCAGTTTTTCCTTTTTGAGGCTTTGGTTTCGATGGAGTTGAAGGGCTAGCACCAAATATGCTACCTTCCTTTTTACCTTTCTTTTCTTTGATAGTTTTTTCCTATCTTCTTTTTTGGCAAATGACTCTCTAACTTATTGCGAATGGGAAGGAAGACTTTGCAATCGAGTTGAACTATTCGTTTGCTGATTATTTTCGGATCGGGCTTTGACATCAAATTTTGAGGTGGCAAGGCACCCTTTGAGATTGGGAACATGTGGCAGTTGAGGAAATTGATGGGTTGAAAGGCAATGTGAAATGCGTTGTTCCATTCCTTCTCAGCCCAAGCGGCAAGTTTTTGGAAAATCTTCTTGGCAGCTGGTCGACGTGATCAGTAACGCCTATGAAATAATTAGAGAAACAGAAAATTAAGGAAAGAGAAGGAAAAACATAAAATTTAGTTCAGAATGTAAATTTTTTGAAGTGCTTACGATTTCTTCTCCAGACGAGTTTAACTTAGAAGGATTAGCATCAGAAATTTATTTACCATCTTCCCACACTCCTGATATAAAAATGAATTTTTGCTTCCAGAATTTGTTAGCCTCTAAGAGGTCGTCGATGATCTTAAGGTCACCCATCAGGGTGAGGTAGTAAAAGGGAAGCTTCAAACCTTTTGACAATTGAGTCAAGGAGATGAAGTCTTTAATGCTGATTGGAATTTGAGACAGTTAAAATACCATAATCACTGACATAAGGGTGAACCATTGATTCAATGTCACTTGAGTAGGACATAAGCTGAGCAGTTCAAAGTATTCCACGATAATAGGATCCAGTGGAAATCGAAGACCCCAATTGATGATTTTGGAGTAGAATATTAGCTCGTCATCTTTGCACTCAAAGGGATTTTCTCCTTCTTTAGGAAGTCGAAGTGTTATGTTATCTCCCATTCCCCATTGCTTTTTTAGAGCCGAAGCTTGGCTATCTTTGTAATATATATAGCCAACCTTTTATGAGCAATAATGTATTTAGTTTCAAGATTCCTCAAGTTTCTCCCAATATTAGCTCTTTCTTCTTTGGAAACAAAGCAAGTGTCTGCTTCTGCCTGAGGCTTATGGGTAGTTGCAGAGTTGCATCAGCATCAGATTGAGCCTCGAGATTGGTTTTAGTAGCCTCGCTCAGCTTCGTTGGCTTTCGATGTTTCTTCTCAAGGTTGTTGGGGTGTTGGATTAATAGCTTCTGGTAAAGGTTTGCTTGTTTGAGAAGCTTCCTCAGTTACTTCTCTTTGAAGAGTATTTTCAGTATCTAGGTTTGAAGGGGAAGGCGTTCAGATAATTTTTTATTCGTCTTCGATGGCAATACAAGTTCTTCTTTTTCTGGTTATAGAAGAGTGGTTCTAAGAGGGAGTTGACTTTTGTTTAAAAGGGATATTTCACTAATCAAATGATAAATCTTACTTTGAGATGAAGAGGCTCGAGGTGCTTTAGGGCCTTAGATTTTGGAAGAGGAATGTTCTTCGATTATGGGAGAAGGAGAGAGAACATGAATTTTGATTGGATCGAAATTACCATAATAAATTGTTTTAATAGTTGTTCCAACTGGAAGGCTATTGATCAATCCTGCACCCCTATACTCTTCAGCCCTTTGAGTAATGCAGAAGTAGTCGTACGATCCGAAGACTAAGTTGCTATCAGATTCTAGATATTCTGGTGTTTTGGGTATGATAGCCTTTGATTTTTTGGTTTTGGGATTTTTTCTCATAAACCAGATGAACGTTGATCGGAGAAGATGAAGGTTGATCGAAAAGTTAGGTTTTTTCTGATGAACACGATGAAGGTATCCAAGTGCTCTGATTTCTCTCTAAAATGAAAAAAAATGAGGATGTTGGTTGAATTTATACAAAGGAATGAAGATGTGTGAAGTTTGAAAGCCTTTGATGATGATAGGTTGGAATACAAAGCAGTAAGATGATCAGATGCTCGACATCTGTCAAACTAGACATCTATCTATGGATCTAAAAACTATAGGGCTATGATGGATTGAACAGTTATACGAAACAGTTACTTTTATATGTTGTGTGGATAAAAGTCGATGGGTACTTTTGAAAGTGTTATCTTCAAAAGAATCCGAGGATGTTTTATTTACATAGTATTTCGAAGATATTTTTTGTCTTTGAAAGGTTATCAGATTTTAGTGCCACTATTAATTGGTATCTATTTTTATTACACTTCAAATGATCGATCCTAGTTGACGCTTCGAATGATTGCTCTTCATGTACACCTCGAATAATTGTTTCAAAGGATTACTTCGAATGACTGTTTCGAGTTTATTTTATAACAGTTTACATGACATATGGAAGAATTCGAAGATATCTGAATTCGAAGATATTTTAGTTCTCATTCATTTACTGACATGAGAACCATGGGGCCTTCTGATATGGAAGTAGGATTTTGAGGACTAAATTGTAAATAATGTAAATTTAAGGATTTAATTATAATTAATGTAAGTTTTATCCTTAAATTGTAATTGATGTAAGTTCTTGAGAATATTTGTAACTATGTATAATTGGTAAGGACTAAACAATAATTAGACCTCTTTTGTAACAGATTTCAGTTTGAGACTAAGTCTTGGCTTCTCTATATAAAGGGCAGGGCTACTCTAATAAAGGGGTTGAACATTTTTTATTTGGAACTCATTTGTACTCAAATTTTCTCTCTCTAAAATCTTTCTAACTTTTTATCTCTCTAGATTTCTCTCTTAACAATTTACAAAGGTGAAATATTAACTAGCTTTGAACAGTTCATCATCCCTCGACTATCGCGTTTGGTGGCAGATAGTCCCTTAACTTTCAAATGCCCGTTGACAGTCCCTGGACTATCGCGTTTGGATAAAGTTAGTCTAGAGGATCCTCTGATCCATCAGAGGCTGCCACCTGTCACCATAGTCCCTAGATTTTTGTATCACCATTAGTCCCTTAAGTTTAGATACGATTTTAGCCTTTGACTAAAATCCTTGTTGGCATTAGGATTTCTAGGTGGCCATTTTAGTTGACGTGGCACAAGCTAAATAATTTTTTATGTTATTTGAATAAATAAATATTGTAACCAAGCTTTAACCCACCATTCCTTTTCTTCTTCCTCTGTAAATCTTTCTTTTCTCTCACCTTTTTTCGGTTCTTTTTAACCTTTTCTTTTTTCTTACTGTGACCATGCTTTAACCTACAATTGTTGATTGAGTTTGGATCCCGACCCAAATATTTTAATTTTTTTTCACTCTAAATCTATAACCTTTTATTTCATTCCGATTTCTGAATCAAATCCTTGGTTTTGCTGTTTTCTGTTTTAAGGTGATCGACCCAAAGCTTTTTACAGTTGGAATTCCTTTCACAATTCGTTTTTAGATCATTAAGCACATGTCCGGTTGGTATATTTCCAAATTTCTTTATCGCCAAAACCAAAATCCGAGAAAAAAGTGGCTTTGTTAGATAATCGAGCTTAAAGAAAGCTTCTTTAAAGATTGATTTTATAGCAAACACAACTTTATTTGCTTCTGGAAAGAACTGCAAATTTTAATGACGTTGTGAAGATAATAAGTAGCTTCATGGTAAGATCTTATATTTAGAAATTAGTAAGCGGCTTACTATTCTGATATTGGAAGCCTTTTCTGGAGTTACAAGATGGTCGCAGAATTTACGAATTAACTTAATACTTTCAGTCATTTATATTCCTCCTTCACCATCACCTGTGTAAAAGCCATTGCAAGTAAAAAGAAAGAAAAAAAGTTAAAGCTGGCATAAAAACCATCAGATGAGAAGATCGGTCATAACTTGGAACAGATTCAATACCAGTTGTCTGAAACTCAATCTCCTGTACAAGATATTTGTGGTAGAAAAAGAAAATATTGATTTAAAGGTTGGTGTGTATTATTTGCTAAAATACAAACCCAATTACTCACCATCAATTGTTTGTTATCCATGAAAGCTATGTTTGTTGCTCTTTTAGCTTGTTAGTTGAGGCATGCTAACAGTAAGAAGGTTTCATTACCGTTCTAGAATTAAGAAAAAGGAAAAACGGATAAAATATCTAAATCGAAATCAAATTCGAATATGACCAATCAATCAAAAAAACTATCGGATTTGATTCAAACGAAAATAAAGTTCGAATTAGATATGATTCATGATTTGTTTACCAAGATAACAACATTTGTTTGCCATTAAAAAGAACGATATAATAATACAGAGCAAGAACTGAATTTTTTAAAAAACGAAAATAGTAGTTTGAGAGTAATACAGATTTATGAGATTTAGGGTTCTGTTTCGATTTGGGTATAGACTTAGGAGCAGATAGATTTGGGTATATATTAGGGTTTAGATTTAGGGATTCGATTTGGGGATTTGATTTAGAACAAGAGAGAGTCAAGAGGAGAAAGTCTAGGGATTAGAATTTCACGTAGGATAAATAATGCCACCTGGATAAACACACTCAATTATTAATGCCAAGTTGGATATTATAAGGGTAGGTGCGCCATTTAATGTTGCAGAATAAGTTTTGGGTTCGACCTAAACTCAAAGGACTAATGGTGATACACAAATCTGAGGACTATGATGACAGGTGGCAGCCTATGATGGATCAGAAGATCCTATGGACTGACTTTATCCAAACGCGATAGTTCAGGGACTGTAAACAGACATTTGAAATTCAAGAGACTAGCTGCCACCAAACGCGATAATCGAGGGACGATGTACTGTTCAAAGCCAACATTAACTCATCAATGTTGACTTTTATGAAATCGCTGAAAAGGCTTTAACAATCAGTTTTTTTAGGTGATGTTAAGAATAAGGTTGGTGTTGGTTCGTTTTTGAAATTAGGGTTTGAGGTTCATTGGTGATGTTAAAATAGAAGTATGTTTTCCTCCACCGACGATCATCACTGATAATAAAAGCGTCACAATTCTATTAACTATCCAATTCTCGTTATTTACACCGATTGTGCAGAATTCCGGTTATGACAAGTTTTTCTTGAATTACAATTATTCATTTGTTTTTAGTTATCGGTTTGCTCGAATAATGCAATGTGAAACTAGGTTAAATTGAATGTCATATATGAACACACGAAGTTGATTAAAAGTTCAAGGTTAAATTGACATTATTATGCGATTAGAGCCTATGTTTTGCCTTTTGGAGCTTGTGATTTGAATATCAGAATTGGGTAGCAACGATTTTCAATCACCAAAATGTTGAATCTTGAAGTAAAAGAGCATTGCCCATATGAATAACACATATAATATCATATAAGTGATAACTTGATGGTTTTTAGATGTTATTTTAATGTGTTTATTGTACACTAAATTCAAGTTTGAAGATAAATTTTAATTATCAGCCAAACATTTCAGAAAAATAACCTATTTGTACAGTATTTTGGTTTAGAAAATTTCTTGTCTAGCTTAAGCTTTAGTGCTTAACTTAGAAAACAAGTTCCAAGGTTTTATGCTTATTAAAGACTAGGACTAATATATAGGATAATGCGAAGCAATTATGAGGTGAATCTCTTGCTACTTAGAATTAGGTAGTCGTAGTTGTCTTGATACTTCTGCATTATGTAACTTTAAGTAGTTGCAACTTCAAATTTATTGCCCCTTTAAACAATTATGGGTTATTTATATTAAGTTCATCAATAGAATACCATTTTAATTTTTAAATAATTTTAGTTTACATTGAGGAACAAATCTTGTTAAATGTTCCTAGTAAAAATTTATTATCGATAACAAAGAAGAATTATTTTGGGCGTCTTTGTATTTCAGACTTGGAGTAGTTATGATGTAGGATTTATGCACGTAATTCGACCTTAAGGATTTGTAGTCTAATTTCAGTATATAACTAGTCGTACAAGGATAAAGGAGAGATCTTATAGCTTACACACGCGAATTTACGAGCGATAAGGTTTACGAGCGATGAGGTAATAATAAGATGTTGTTATGCATCGTTTTAATATTTTCTTTCATGAAATTACAATGCGGTGTTGATTGGATTTTGGTGCTTTTCTGATTTGCAACACTCCATTGGGGTTTTTTATTATTATAAGAATTGGATATGATATTGATTGAATAAGGTATTTTTAATATGTTTGAGAACATAATAAAAATATCTAACGTTCATGTTGGCAATCTTTCTAATCTCCATTTAAGGCAGAAAGTGAGTATGTTATGTCTTAAGGTGAAGAAATCACAATTGGTAAATGCTATTCTAGTTTCATCCAATCTTTGTCTTCCGTCTGGACAATTTAATCAAACTAAGTTGAAAGGTTACAAGATCGAATGACAACAAGAAGAGGATATTAAATCGAATATTTCTAGAAAAAGATTAGACTTTAAGCTTGTTAAGTTTATTTTCTTGGATGGGTTAGTAGTTTTTTTTATCATGTTATAATATCATTTTCAATGTGAGTTCTTAAATCCGGAATTAGCTAAGATTCACGTATGTTCAATCCTCTATTGTTCAAATTTGGAAATGTTTGTTATATTTTTTTCTTATTTTTATTAAGAATAACATTACCACTGACAATTTTATAGAAGTAACACTTTTATTACTGTTATTTCTAATAAGAGTAACAATTTTATTACTGATATTCATCATACGAGTAATATGATTAATTTTTTTTGATTTATAAATGAATGACAAGATTTATTTTCGTTAATCTAAACAACTTTAAAAAAATTATAAAAAATGAATAACATGATTCAATTTCATTAATAAAAAAAATTAAAAAAAATTAACGAAAGTCTCAATTTACTATAAAATAATCAGTTTCAACCGACAATAGCACAAGCTAGTCATCATATTTTTTGTTTTATAAATTTAAAAACATGTTAAAGGTCTAGTTTTCATCATGTTCAATTTTATTACTTTTATTTCTGATAAGAGTAACAGTTTTATTATTGTAATTCATCATACGAGTAACATGGTTAGTTTTTTTTATATTTTCAAATGAATAACAAGATTTATTTTTGTTAATCTAAACAACTTATTTTGTTTTATTAAAAATGACTACATTATTCATTTTCGTTAATCAAAATACCTTAAATAAGAGTCTTATCATTGTTATTCTTAAATAAATAAAATATTTATTACTATTATTCTCCATATGAATAACATGATTAATTTTGAATTATTAAAAAATAACAAGATTTATTTTCGTTAATCTAAACAACTTAAAGAAAATATTTTATAAGAAAATAAATAAAGTTATTGATGTTTGTAAATCGAAATTCCTAGGAATAACAGTCTTAGTAGTGTTATTATTATATAGTAACAGTCTTATTACCGATAATCCTAATAAGAGTAATATGATTAATTTTTATATTTTTAAATGGCGGTGGTGGTGGTGGTTATGGCGGTGGTTATGGTGATGGTTGTGGTTGTGGCAGCGACGGTGGTAGCGGTGGTGGTGATGGTGGTTGCGGCGGTGGTTTTTGTGGTGATGGTTGTTGATGAGTTCGGATCTTACAGTCACATCAAATTCATTAGACCGAACAAGGGTAATTCGGACCTTATCACACCACTAAACATCTGAATAGGACAAATGTATTAATTTTTGACTAAGCTGTTTGCTAATCAGCTTAAGACTAATGGATCAATGAAATCGACCCGGTTTCTTGACCCGACCCGGTAAGCCCATAGGTCAGTAATTAAGGTATAAATACCCCAACCACTCTCATTAATGATGGTGACCAAAATTTTAATACTAGCAGGCTGCTTAATTATCTCACTACTCCTCTAAAGACAAAACACCCCAAAATTATTAAAACATTTTACAAAACTACCCTCAACCTAAAATAAACCAAACCAAATTGGCGAACACAGTGGGAGGCGACGATGCCTGAATTTTACATTCAAAACCAGTGAGAAAAACAGTTCGGATGGATCCAAATGAGCAAAGCACTCCACCTCATGTGGTGAAAACGGTGAAGGAAAACAAGGAATATACCGTTGAGGAGCGAGACCAGCTGATGACAGAAATAAAGGCATTAAGGGCCATAAACCAAGCAGAAAAATGTATTAATGAGAAATATGAGGCTTCAGTCCTTCACCATACTGACAACCCTAGGGAGAATGAGCCTTCTCTAAAGACTCATCTCAGTTCAAAGAAGACACATCGGTTTAAACATGTTGAAAGTTCTGGATCTGAGTCCTCTAGTAGCTTTTCAAATGAGGCAAAGCTTGAAGAATCTTTGACTTCAAGCAGTGAAGAGGGGAGATCCAGAAAAAGATAAAGTTAACCAAAAATCACTCAAAAAAGAGAGACAGGCATAGTAGGCTCAAAAGGCATCAGGGCAAAGGGTCATCCCATATGATGACCAGTTGGTGATTGATCCTTTTGATTTTCAGTCCGGGTATCTTTGCAACTCTTAATGAAGATACAGTCTTTAGTCGCAATAAACTCTGGAGGTAGTCGCCTTTGTCCGCAAAAAACGATGTCCGAACACCTTCCCAAAAGGTTTGATAGCTCCAAGATGGAGAAATATGATGGAAGCCGAGATCCGGACAACCATCTGGAGCAGTTCAAGAATTTAATGATGAATTTTGATGACGATGATAAACTATTTTGCAGAGCTATTAAATAGTATAATAGTTTGTCTCATGGGTGTATTACAAACTTTGATACATTTTGGGTTGCCTTCGGGAGACAATTCTTTTGAAGTAAAGAACTAAAGGGTAATGGGTGAAGAGTTAAAAGATGGTCCGAGGGTGATTTTGCTATGAAAAGATTTGTTGAAAGAGGATGAAGAAGTAGAAGAATATTTGAGTGTTAGATCTAGAGAGAGAAAATGCTAAAAAGGTAGAGAGAGAAAGTCGTACTATTCATCTTCAAATTCGTGAAGCGTGTGTGGTCCTTTTATAGTACAATCGTGGACCCCACACGCTTTAATTTGGTTTAATTACAACTTTTGGTCCCTACTTTAAGGTTCCTTCCTATTTTGGCTATATCTTTGCAACTAACGCATTTCGGCCCTTATACATTTATTCCTATGCATTTTGGCCCTTATACATTTATTTCTATGCATTTTGGCCCTTGTCTTTTATTCTTCCTCATCAATGGGGATACCATTATCCATTGTGCTCAAGAACCAAATGAATCCTTGAAAGACTACATAAGTCGGTTTGTGAATACAAAGAATGGATTAGCAGATTGCTTTGAGTAGGTGGCAATTGCTTCTCTAAAGCAGGGTTGAATCATGTGAACTTAGCTGATTTTGTAACCCGGAAGAAAGATATGACCTGGGATGGCTTGTTAAACCAAGTGGGAAAGCAGATTAATGTGGAAAAAACAAAGAAAACTAAGTTGCACTGTCAGGTAAGGTCCACCATAACAGTTCCTCCAGCCCCTAACCAGTCCGGATACAAGGCAAATGAGACCGGACAAGGATCTAACCGGTCCAAGCAAACTCAATCCAACCAAAACCAGACCCAGAGCCAACAATCAAGAAGTAAGGCGGGTCATTGGGTCCAGCCTGAGTGGTTCGCAGAGTTAAGAGAAAATGTAGCTACAATATATGAGTACACTTCTGAAAGCCGGCGGCGTTGCAGTCCCCCAGAGAAAACTGAAACACTTGTTTTTGGCAGTATCACAAGGATATATGCCATAATACTCAAGACTACATAGCATGGAAACAAGAAGTTCAGAACCTTATTGAGAGGGGAAAGCTGGGAGCATATGTTAAAAGACGAAGTGGAAACATGCCTGACAATGCTCCTCAGACAGGTCCTTCAAACAATCTTGGAACGTCTGTTCAAGAAGGTGCAATGGTGATCCTTGAGAGGTTCAATGTGGACTCCGAGTATCTGGATCCTGATCCAACTCAGAATAAGGTGGGAGTGATAAAAGAGAACAAACCAAGTCAGTATCAGGACTGATCAGTTTCTTTGAGTTATTAACTATCTTTGAAGGGAATACTGTAACTGCACATACCCCTTCATCAAGGAAGAGGCATGTCCACAATTTGGTAACTCAATTGGAAGGGAGTATGTCTTCCCATCAGTGTCAGTCCCCTTTCCCATTCATAGTCTTTGATGAGGATGATCTGAGGGATATTGCTGGACCCCACGTGGATACGGTGGTTATAGGAGCATCTATAAGGGGGATGATATATGCCGCATTCTAATCGATACAGGAAGTTCGGCAAACATCCAGTTCTTAAGCTCCTACAAACAGATGAGGAATCCGGTTGTTATTCAACGTTCAAACCAAACTATTGTGGGCTTCACAAGTAGTTCTCCTGACGTAATTGGCGAGTTTGAAGAAGAAGTGTTGTTAGGAAAAGTGCATTTTAAAAATATGGTGAGGGTGCTATTTGTTGTGGTAGATTGCCCCACATCATACAACACAATTTTTAGGAGGTCTTGACTTTCCAGAATTCATGATGTGGCCTCAATAGTCCATCAATATTTAAAGTATGTAGTTCAGGGACAAGTAGGCATTGTCTGAAGTAGTCAGAAGATAGTCAGAGAGTGCTATGCAACAGTTATTGCTCCTAAGACATTAGGGGAAGTTCAAATTAATAAAGATTAGCAGTTACTGGATCCTTCTGTTGAGGAAAGTGAGATTGATGACCCCATGAGGCTCCCAGTTTCATAATACCCATTGAAGAAGTTGAAACTCACTCTCTCGCGAAGGGTAAGAATGTCAAGATTGGTTCTAAGATGACGCCAGAGTTAAAGAAGAAGTTGTTGTATTTTTTGCTAAAAAATCAACATGTGTTTGCTTTTTCTAAGGAAAAAGCAGATGTGATAGTTTAAGAGGTTGATCAGCTGACCAAGATGGGGCACATTAAAGAGTCCCAATTCCTTTATGGACTGCCAATCCGGTGTTAGTCAAGAAAAAGAACGACAAATGGCGTATGTGGATTGATTTCACTGACCTCAATAGACCTTGCCAAAAGGATCTTTACCCTGTCCCTCGGATAGATAAGCTAGTAGACTCTACATCTGGAAATAAGTTGTTGTCATGTATGGATGCCTTTTCAGAGTATAATCAGATACAAGTGGATCCGAAGGATCAAGATCACACTACTTTTATTACAGATAGAGGTCTCCACTGCTACAAGGTAATGCCCTTCGGGTTAAAGAATGTTGGGGCTACTTATCATAGGTTGGTGAACAAAACATTTTCTAATCAGATCGGCAGAAATATGGAAGTGTACATAGATGACATGATGGTTAAAAGCATGGAGGAGAATTTGCACATCGCTGCTCTTCAAGAAACTTTTGCTAACTTAGCAACTGTGAATTTGAAATTAAATCCAGATAAATATGTATTTGGGGTCCAATCTGGAAAATTTTTGGGTTACATAATAAGTGAGAAAGGTATCGAGCTTGATCCGGATCAACTTAATGCACTATTAGAAATGGATCCTCCTCGAAATGTTAAAGAAGTTCAGAGGCTCACCGGAAGGTTGGCTGCATTAAATAGATTTATTTCAAGGTCATCGGACAAGTGTGCTCTATTTATCACAATATTAAAAAAATGCTAAAGACTTCAATTGGTCCCCACAGTGTGACCAGGCCTTTGTTGAAATAAAGAAACACTTATCCTCGCCAAAGACTCTTTTCAAGCCCGTTCAAAGAGAAAGACTTTATGTATACTTGGCTGTGTCAGAATGTGCTATAAGTGGTGTTTTGGTAAGAGAAATGGACAATTATCCTCGTCCGGTGTACTACATCAGTAAGAGTTTGTTGGATGCTGAAAGAAGATATTTAAAGTTAGAAAAGTTGGCACTAGCCTTAGTGATTGGAGCAAGAAAGATGAGATTGTATTTCCAATCTCATTCTATTATTGTCCAAACATCTTTCCTGCTAAAGAATGTTCTTCAAAATGCAGATATATCATGTAGAATTACCAAGTGGTCAGTAGAGTTGGGTGATTATGACATTGATTTTCCCCCGAACAACAATTAATGCTCAATCAGTGGCTTATTTCTTGGTAAAATTTCATACAAACAGGTGCTCTAAACAAACTTCAGAAGATAATTTCAAGAAAGAATGGGTGGTCTGAATTGATGTTAGATCAAACACTATGGGTTGTGGAGCTGGAATTTTCTTAAACTACTCGTATGGTGACAAAATGTATCACCAGGGCCTCTAACAACGAGTCTGAATATGAAGCAGCTATAGCTGGTCTTAAATTAGCTCTCCTTTGTGGAGCTAAGAGAGTCCGGTTAATGAGTGACTCTCAATTGCTTATCCACCATGTCCAAGGTCAGTCTGTGGCCAAGAAGGAACAATTGGTTAAGTACTTACTCATTTTGAAAGAAGTGGCAGCAAGCTTCAAAAGGGTTTGCTATGAACATATTCCCAGATCGGAGAATACACTAGCAGATTCTCTAGCAACTATAGCATATTCTGAGTCCTACCCTTGGATTCTCATACAAGAATACTCATCCATACAGCTAGATCAGAAGAAAGAAGATGGGGAAAGTATGAGTATACATGTGTCCAACCTAAGGACTGGGGATATACCCTCCTTCAAGATATTTCTGATGGGACATTGCCTTAGGATAAAGTTGTGGCAAAAAAAATTAAATACAAGACACTTGGTTTTTTTATGATAAGGGGAATTATCTACAAAAAGTATTTTAGCAGACCTCTCCTACCCTGTTTGGGGTTTGAAGAATCCCAAGTTGTTTTATCCGAGTTACATGATGGGGAAGGCTCAGCACACTCTGGATACAGGGCACTAACTCGGAGAGTCCTATTGGCTGGATACTATTGGCCAACCATAATGGCAGATGCTAAAGAAATGGTAAAGATATGTGATATATGTCAAAGGTATGGGAATGGAATTCATGTGCCAGCAGTACCTATGGATTATATTTCTGAGCCAATACTTTTTACTAGATGGGAAATGGATTTAGTTGGACCTCTACCCATGGCATCCGGGGGGTGCATAACGATTATAGTCGTTATTGAATATTTCTCTAAGTGGATAGAGGCAGCTCATTTGGCTAGGACTACGTCAAAAGCTGTTATTAAGTTTATCTTATCCAATATATGCTGTAGATTTGGAATCCCCCAAAGATTACTACAGAC
This sequence comes from Limnanthes douglasii subsp. nivea, assembly GCA_036936605.1. Lineage (NCBI taxonomy): Eukaryota > Viridiplantae > Streptophyta > Magnoliopsida > Brassicales > Limnanthaceae > Limnanthes > Limnanthes douglasii. Next base: position 60,425,495 of record JAUPFV010000004.1, read on the forward strand.
AATGGGCCAGAATTTGATAATAAAGAGATGAAGGATTTTTGTGCCTCTAGAGGCATTCAACATTGTTTTTCCTCTCCATTCCGTTCCCAAGAAAATGGCCAAGTTAAAGTTACAAACAGGACCATTTTGTCTGGATTAGAGTAGAATTTGGAGGGGGTTGTGGGGAAATGGCCAAGCTATTTACAAGAAGTATTGTGGGCCTACTGAACTACTCCTCGAGCTGCTACACAAGAATCCCCTTTTGCCTTCGTCTATGGGATGGATGCAATTACCCCCATAGAGGCTACTTTACCATCATACAAGGTCCATAACTATTTCGAACAGGCTAATGAAATAGCGATTAAAAATCAGTTGGACTTAGTAGATGACAGAAGGGTTAAAGCACACTTAAGAACAACACACTACCAAGGTTTGATGAGGAGCAGATTTGCCTCCAAAGTCAAAATAAGAGATTTTCAAACGAGAGATAAGGTATTAAGAAAAGTCTTCTTACATATCAAAGAGAAGCAGTTCGGTAAACTGGCTCCAAACTGGGAAGGCCGTTATGAGGTATGTGAAAAAAGTCAAACCTGGGACATATAGGCTTCAAGACAAAGAAGGAAGAGCTTTGAATCACCCATGGAATGTTGAGCATCTATAGTTATATTTAGAATAAAGTTTTTATGTAAATATTTATTTGTTAAATACCAATGTAACTATTAGGGGGGCATACTCTTTCCTACCCTGGTGGCGCGGGGAGGTTTTAATGAGGTGTCCGTTTTTTTCTTCAATAATAAATTATGCCTTCATCAAAATTTTGATGTGAGTTTACTTCAATTCAATTTAAGTATGAATCACTTATTCAACACGCCAGATCCCTAGTAGATCGGATAAGCTTAGTGATTGATCATGACTACTGAATATATGTGATTGGAGGTATTAAACACTCTCAATTCAATGCTTCTGAAATTATAGGGGCTACTTAAACATTAACCATGAAGGATTTAAAGCAAAGTATTAAACGAAAGGGATATTGGATAAATTAAACCTGTTGGGAGTTAAACCGAACAGTAGTACAAAACATACCTTGGCCATCCAAGGACTTTGATTGTACAAAAAACAAAAAATACATATAAAACTTTAAGTCTTGTTCTGTTTGGATTTTTCTGCACCACCACCGTTTTTGAGACTTTTGAGTTCAACACTTGAACTCTCACCCATTCCTTCTTCATCATCAGTGGAATCAACTCCACTAGCGTAGTTGTGCTTGTCACCATCTGCCAATATATGAAATGGGATATCCTCATACTCGAGATACTTCCATATGGGACCAAAGGTTCTCTTAGGGAAGGTTTTATGGAATAGCAGCACCATGTCAGATTTAATCCCATCATCTATTTTCTCTAAGGAGTCTACTATTCCATTGGCATATTCTTCAATACCTACTTTGATAACTTGTTCTTGCTGATGTTCCAGGGTCTCCTTCTCCTTGGTTATCTCTGAAACAGTGCCATCCAGCTTAGTCTTCTCGTTGGTTAAGGTTTGGATAACACCATCCTTGGTTTTCAACTACTCATTCAAAGCTGTGAGGTTTTGTGAGAAAGAAGTCTCCATGCCAGAGTACTTAGTTTGGAGCTCAATGTTGACTACTTCCGATACAGTCAATTTGGTTTCCAAATCCTCATTTTCCTTCTTCAGCACCTCTATGCTTTGCTGAGCACTCAGAAGACTATCTGACAGAGTTTGCTTGTCAATAATGAGAGAGTTGATAACATTGGTTTGAATTTTTACCTGCCTCTCCAGATCGAGTACTGGCCGGATATAACCGAGGAGAGCATGACTTATAGTACCTTGTTCTCCGGATATGGAGAAAGATTTCCAATTGTAGGTTACCATGTTAGAGGAACTGGAGGGACGGTAAGGACCTGCAAAATCATCTTTATCAAAGTCATTGAAATACAGACCCATGTCTTGAAGGGCAGAAATGTCCACTTTGTCGTTTCCTCCACCAGCAATCTGTCCGGACTTAAGGTCTGTTGGGAGATCCTCTTGCAAAGTAGGGTCAGAAGGAAATGGAGGTGGGTTTTCTGTGGGGAGAAGAATTATTTCTTCCCCTAGAGTAACTTTCTTCTTCTTGATAGCTTTCTCGTCACTGCTGGCCTTACGCTTTTTATCCTTTTTGGGAGGCCTTGGTGGGTTCTTTGACCCTCCGGATTCCCTTATATTCTCAAATTCTACTGCCTTTAGCAAGGCTACATTGATACCACCTTGGTTCCCAGAACCAGTCCTCTCCGTAGCAGTTTGAGCCAAGTCTGTTGTAGTATCCTCTTCTTGTTCTTCATTTTACTGGGGGCTTTGGCCCTGGAAGACATGTACAACTTGACATCCTTGGCTTTTGTCCTTTTCAGTATTATGTCAGCAGGAGGGGGATGGTTAGCTTTTCCCATGAAAGGTCTCTTCTAGCTGTAGTGTTCCACACGCGAGACCTCACAAAATTTCCCGACTTGAAGCAGTTGTGGAAGGCATTCCCCCAATTCTCTGAGGCTCGTGCATTGAGCTTTGAAAAACTCTTCTGCCATTCTTCTAAGTGGCTTATGAACTCCTTCGGCAAAACTAAGGAGAGATAATAAATTATTTTGAATAAGAATGGGTGCAGCTTAAGAAATAAAAAGGAGACGAAAGAAAAACTTACCTTTGCTTTTACATCTGCTAGTGAGCAAACTAGGGTTTGTGTTAGCCTTGATCTTCATACCATTCTCCCATGTCCCACTGATAAAAAGAAATTGTTTCCTCTAAGGTTTTTCAGACTATAGTAGGTCGTCCACAACCTTGAAATCATTCCCCATATTGTAGTGGTAGAAGAGCATTTTGTGGTTTTTGCACAAGTTTGCTACAGCAAAAAGCTGCTCCATTGGAAGGGGGATCTTTGACAGCCTAGACGCCATGATAAAGCTAAGAGTGTATACCAGGCGTTGGGGCTTAACTGACTGGAGAATTGTTATACCATATGAAAGTACCTGACGATCTCTAGCTCTAAAGGGAACTAAAGTACCCAGTTCGGCACTTCCGTATATACTACCACTTCGTTCAATTTATAGTCCATGGGGGTTTCCGGATTGATTGGTATCCTCACTTTTATAGACTCTGGAATCCTCTATTTGGTCCGGATTCGACCCAACTCAGCAGTATGGGTATAAACGTAGTTAATATTTTGCAAGGCTAGCAAATATATACCACTGACATGTTTAAAACAAAGGTCTACCTTACCCTCTAGGCACTCCGAAAGTGCGTCCAAATGAGTCAAGCCAACTTTAGTTTTACCTCTCCTCTCTAAGGCAGAATCCCTTATCCGACCTGACGCCTCGGTCTCAAAAGGGGCTTTTTTTAATGTTGTCCTCCATGTTCAGGTGGTTGTGCACTTGTTGCCTCTGAGGCCCTGGTGTCCGGTAGAGACTGATGTTCGGAGGGCTTCGCTTGTGGAACAGCTTTAGCTACCTCCGATCCGGAGGGTTTGGAAGATGATGATGTTAACTAGGTTTTTTCTTGACGAGTTGTCCAACGAGGAGTTATCTTCTCTGGTGATCTTTCTGTATCAGAGCCCATCGCTATGAATGGTGAGGGTTTTCTAACACTTGAGACAGCCTTTTCTTTGGAAACAGGGTGTTGAGAATTTTGCACCGAAGAGCCAGAAGGGAGGGGCGAAAGATTTGGTGTGAATGAAAGTTTTCTAGTTCTAGGGTTTCTTGAGGAAGATTACCCCTGATCCACATTCTGTTTTGGCTGATTACTCTTCTCACTTGGAGAAACAGGGAGACCGGCAGCGATACGACTTTCTCTCTCTACTTTCCCAGCCTTTTCTAGTTCAGATAAGTTCAACCAACCTCCTTTAACTAATGCGTTTCTGGCTGTGAACATATGTCTCTCAAGAACAGTTTAAAGATGAACTAAGATTTTCTCTCTAAGCAAGGTTTGAGTGTGGAAGACAATGAAACAGTAAAAGCGACAGTTACCAAGGAGAAGGTGAACATAATTTTTGCAATGATTAAAGATTGCGCAACGTGTGAAAAATCAAAACCTAGGTAACTTTCTAGACTTAGTGGGTGCGACGATCTAGGAGAAAAAACGGTTGGGAGGTCAAACCAGATATTTACACGTGTCCCACGATTCAAGAAAACTCTTAGAATTCTGGAAAAGAAAGTCAGTTCTGATGAGATTCGAACAGGGTCGTTTGTAGAGAAAACCTTTCAGTACGAATGACACAAGCAGATCGGACCACACTGATGCCATCTTGGTGAACTTTTCAGCCCTTGCAAAAATCTTTTACAAGCCCTAAAAAGGGGTTACTGATGAGTTCGATCTTACAGTCATAGCAAATTTATTAAACCAAATAGGGGTAATTCGGACCTTATCACACCACTAAATATCCAAACAGGACAAATGTATTAACTTTTGACTAAGCTCTTTGGTAATCAGCTTAAGACTAATGGGTCATTGAATTCGACCCGGTTTCTTGACGTGACCCGGTAAGCTCATGGGTCAGTAATTAAGGTATAAATACCCCAACCACTCTCATTAATGAGGGTGATCAGAATTTAATACTGGCAGACTGCTTAATCATCTCACTACTCCTCACACTAAACACAAACACCCAAAAATTATTAAAACGTTTTACAAAACTACCCTCAGCTTAAAATAAAGCAAACCAAATATGGCGGTGGTTGCGGTGGTGGTTTGGGCGGTGGTTAAGGCGGTGATTGCGATGGTTGTGGTCGTGGGTGCGGTGGCGCCGACGGTAGTGGCGGTGATGGTTGTGGTGGTGGTGGTGGCGTCGATGGCGGCGGTGGTGGCAGTGGTGGCTGTGGTGGCGGCGGCGGTGGTAGTGGCGGTTGCGGTGGTGGCGGTGACGGTGGTGGTGGTTATGGTGGTTATGGCGGCGGTGGCGGTGACGGCGGTGGTTGTTGCGTTGATAATGGTGAGGGGGAATTAAAGATTGTGTTTTTAAAATTAATAAGGTGATTAAAATTGTTTTTTAATTGGAAATGTACTTTTGGACTTTCAAAAGTCTTATACATTTGGAATTATGAAATTTTGGTGCATGTATAAGAAATTTAAAATATTTGATGTATCTTTTTCGAACTCACTCTCTATTTATTGATTTTTTAGAATTTATTTTGTAATCTAAGTGTGTATATATTTTTATTTATTTTGAACATTAAATATAAGATATTGTCGTCAAAAAGTTGAAATTAACCGAAGAAACAATATAAAGTTATTGAAAAGTACACATAAAAATAAAAAAATTAAACAACCCTTTGAAACTTTTCTAATTTATATTTTTCATTATTTTAAAGAATACAATGATATTTTAAAAAAAATTAAAAAAATTAAGCTCTACTAAAATCAAAATAGTTTAGTATTTAATATTTTATAATATATATATATATATATATATTTGTGAATAAAAACATTAAATTAAAGTAAAATGGTTTATACAAGAACATAGGGCATACCCCGAGAAGAGACAAAGACTTATAATAAGCCAACACAATGGAAGTATGAGGAAAATAGATGGAGGGAGAAGTTTAACTACAGGATATAGATATATAATATCAAATAGAGGATCAAATAAACGAGTAAAAGCAGTCAAAGAAATACGATGAGGAGCTCCCTAAACGATCCGAGTGAGAAACATAGGAGCTGCAAAAAAAACAAAAAACAAAAAAAAACGGTAAGTTAGTAAGGGTTTACATAGGCTAGCGAATCTTGGTGTCATGGTATCTAAACCGAATATCTGAGAAGATTCGGATAAAAACAAGAGATGCAATGGTAGGAGGCGAACCAAAGATTACTATAGACAATGGGCCATAATTTGATACTAAATAGATGAAGGATTTTTGTGCCTCTAGAGGCATTCAACATTGTTTTTCCTCTCCATTCCGTTCCCAAGCAAATGGCCAAATTAAAGTTACAAACAGGACCATTTTCTCTGGATTAGAGTAGAATTTGGAGGGGGTTGTGGGGAAATGGCCAAGCTATTTACAAGAAGTATTGTGGGCATATTGAACTACTCCTCGAGCTGCTACATAAGAATCCCCTTTTGCCTTCGTCTATGGGATGGATGAAATTACCCCCATAGAGGCTACTTTACCATCATACAAGGTCCATAATTATTCCGAACAGGATAATGAAATAGCGATTAAAAATCAGTTGGACTTAGTAGATGACAGAAGGGTTAAAGCACACTTAAGAACAACACACTACCAAGGTTTGATGAGGAGCAGATTTGCCTCAAAAGTCAAAAGAAGAGATTTTCAAACGAGAGATAAGGTATTAAGAAAAGTCTTATGACATATCAAAGAGAAGCAGTTCGGTAAACTGGCTCCAAACTGGGAAGGACATTATGAGGTATGTGAGAAAGTCAAACCTGGGATATATAGGCTTCAAGACAAAGAAGGACGAGCTTTGAAGCACCCATGGAATGTTGAGCATCTTAGGTTATATTTAGAATAAAGTTTTTATGTAAATATTTATTTGTTAAATACCAATGTAAATATTAGGGGGCATACTCTTTCCTACCCTGGTGGCGCGGGGAGGTTTTAATGAGGTGTCCGTTTTTTTCTTCAATAATAAATTATGCCTTCATCAAAAGTTTGATGTGAGTTTACTTCAATTCAATTTAAGTATGAATCACATATTCAACACCCCAGATCTCTAGTAGATCGGATAAGCTTGGTGATTGATCATAACTACTAAATATATGTGATTGGAGATATTAAACACTCTCAATTCAATGCTTCTGAAATTATAGGGGCTACTTAAACATTAGCCATGAAGGATTTAAAGCAAAGTATTAAACTAAAGAGATATTGGATAAATTAAACCTGTTCGGAGTTAAACCGAACAGTAGTACAAAACATGACTTGTCCATCCAAGGACTTTGATTGTTCAAAAAACAAAAAAATACATATAAAACTTTAGGTCTTGTACCGTTTGGATTTTTCTGCACCACCGCCGTTTTTGAGACTTTTGAGTTCAACACTTGAACTCTCACCCATTTCTTCTTTATCATCAGTGGAATAAACTCCACTAGCGTAGTTGTCCTTATCACCATCTGCCAATGTATGAAATGGGATGTCCTCTTACTCGAGATACTTCCATATGGGACCAAGGGTTCTCTTAGGGAAGGTTTCATGGAACAGCAGCACCATGTCAGATTTAATCCCATCATCTATTTTCTCTAAGGAGTCTACTACTCCATTGGCATATTCTTCAATACCTACTTTGATAGCTTGTTCTAGCTGATGTTCCAGGGTCTCCTTCTCCTTGGTTATCTCTGAAATAATGCCATCCAGCTTAGTCTTCTCGTTGGTTAAGGTTTGGATAACACCATCCTTGGTTTTCAACTGCTCATTCAAAGCTGTGAGGTTTTGTGAGAAAGAAGTCTCCATGCCAGAGTACTTAGTTTGGAGCTCAGTGTTGGCTGCTTCCGATACAGTCAATTTGGTTTCCAAATCCTCCTTTTCCTTCTTCATCACCTCTATGCTTTGCTGAGCACTTAGAAGACTATCTGACAGAGTTTGCTTGTCAGTAATGAGAGAGTTGATAACATTGGTTTGAATTTTTACATGCCTCTCCAGATTGAACACTGGCCGAATATAACCGAGGAGAGCATGACTTATGGTATCTTGCTCTCCGGATATGGAGAAAGATTTCCCATTGTAGGTTACCATGTTAGAGGAACCGGAGGGACGGTAAGGACCTGCAAAATCATCTTTATCAAAGTCATTGAAATACAGACCCATGTCTTGAAGGGATGAAATGTCCACTTCGTCGTTTCCTCCACCAGCAATCTGTCCGGACTTAAGGTCTGTTGGGATTTCCTCATGCAAAGTAGGGTCAGAAGGAAATGGAGGTGGGTTTTCTGTGGGGAGAAGAATTATCTCTTCCCCTAGAGTAACTTTCTTCTTCTTGATAACTTTCTTGTCACTGCTGGCCTTACGCTTTTTATCCTTTTTGGGAGGCCTTGGTGGGTTCTTTGACCCTCCGGATTCTCTTATATTCTCAAATTCTACTGCTTTTAGCAAGGCTACATCGATACCAACTTGGTTCCCAGAACCAGTCCCCTCCGTAGTTGTTTGAGCCAAGTCTGTTGTAGCATTCATCTTCTTGTTCTTCATTTTGCTGGAGGCTTTGGCCCTGGAAGACATGTACAGCTTGACATCCTTGGCTTCTGTCCTTTTCAATATTATGTCAGCAGGAGGGGGTGGTTAGCTTATCCCATGAAAGGTCTCTTCTAGTTGTAGTGTTCCACAGGTGAGACCTCACAAAATTTCCCGACTTGACGCAGTTGTGGAAGGAATTCCCCCAATTCTCTGAGGCTTGTGCATTGAGCTTTGTACAACTCTTCTGCCATTCTTCTAAATGGCTTATGAAATCCTTCGGAAAAACTAAGGAGAGATAATAAATTAGTTTGAATAAGAATGGGTGCAGCTTAAGAAATAAAAAGGAGACGAAAGAAAAACTTACCCTTGCTTTTCCATCTGCTACTGAGCAAACTAGGGTTTGTGTTAGCCTTGACCTTCCTACCATTCTCCCATGTCCCACTGAAAAAAAGAAATTGTCTCCTCTAAGGTTTTTCGGACTCTAGCAGGTCGTCCAACACCTTGAAATTATTCCCCATATTGTAGTGGTAGAAGAGGATTTTATTGTTTTTGCACAGGTTTGCTACAGCAAAAAACTGCTCCATTGGAAGGGGGATCTTTGACAGCCTAGACGCCATGATAAAGCTAAGAGTGTATACCAGGAGTTGGGGCTTAACTGACTGGAGAATTGTTATACCAGATGAAAGTACCTGACGATCTCTAGCTCTAAAGGGAACTAAAGTCCCCAGTTCGGCACTTCCGTATAAACTACCACTTCGTTCAATTTACAGTCCATGGGGGTTTCCGGATTCATTGGTATCCTCACTTTTATAGACTCCGGAATCCTCTATTTGGTCCGGATTCGACCTAACTCAGCAGTATGGGTATAAACGTAGTTAATATTTTGCAAGGCTAGCAAATATATAACACTGACATGTTTAAAACAAATGTCTACCTTACCCTCTAGGCACTCTGAAAGTGCGTCCAAATGAGTCAAGCCAGCTTTAGTTTTACCTCTCCTATTTGAGGCAGCATCCCCTATCTGACCTGACGCCTCGGTCTCAAAAGGGGCTTTTTTAATGTTGTCCTCCATATTCTCTTCCATCACTGTGGAAGGTTTTTCACCTATTTTTGAATAAGGTTGCTCTGGTTTCTTCATCGAAAGTTGTTCAGGTGGTTGTGCACTTGTTGCCTCTGAGGGCCTGGTGTCCGGTAGAGACTGATGTTTGGAGGGCTTCTCATGTGGAACAGTTTTAGCTACCTCCGATCCGGAGGGTTTTGAAGATGATGATGTTAACTGGGGTTTTTCTTGACGAGTTAACCAGCGAAGAGTTATCTTCTCTGGTGATCTTTCTGTATCAGAGTACATCGCTATGAATGGTGAGGATTTTCTAACACTTGAGACAGCCTTTTCTTTGGAAACAGGGTGTTAAGAATCTTGCACTGAACAGCCAGAAGGGAGGGGCGAAAGATTTGGTGTGAATGGAAGTTTTCCAGTTCTAGGGTTTCTTGAGGAAGATGACCCCTGATCGACATTCTGTTTTGGCTGATTACTCTTCTCACTTGGAGAAACAGGAAGACCGGCAGCGATACGGCTTTCTCTCTCTACTTTCCTAGCCTTTTCTAGTTCAGATAAGTTCAACCAACCTCCTTTAACTAAAGCGTTTCTGGCTGTGAACATATGTCTCTCAAGAACAGTTTAAATATGAACTAATATTTTCTCTCTAAGCAAGGTTTGAGTGTGGAAGACAATGAAATAGTAATATATATAGGTAACTTGCAATGATTAAAGATTGCGCAACGTGTGAAAAATCAAAACCTAGGTAACTTTCTAGACCTAGTGGGTGCGACGATCTAGGAGAAAAAACGGTTGGGAGGTCAAACCAGATATTTACACGTGTCCCACGATTCAAGAAAACTCTTAGAATTCTGGAAAAGAAAGTCAGTTCTGATGAGATTCAAACAGAGTCGTTTGTAGAGAAAACCTTTCAGTACGAATGGCACAAGCAGATCGGACCACACTGATGCCATCTTGGTGAACTTTTCAGCCCTTGCAAAAATCTTTTACAAGACCTAAAAAGGGGTTACTGATGAGTTTGGATCTTACAGTCATAGCAAATTTATTAAACCAAACAGGGGTAATTCGGACCTTATCACACCACTAAAAATCCAAACAAGACAAATGTATTAACTTTTGACTAAGCTCTTTGGTAATGAGCTTCAAACTAATGGGTCATTGAATTCGACCCGGTTTCTTGACGTGACCCGGTAAGCTCATGGGTCAGTAAGTAAGGTATAAATACCCCAACCACTCTCATTAATGAGGGTGATCAGAATTTAATACTAGCATGATGCTTAATCATCTCACTACTCCTCACACTAAACACAAACACCCAAAAAATATTAAAACGTTTTACAAAACTACCCTCAGCTTAAAATAAAGCAAACCAGTTGTGGCGGTGGTGGTTTGGCCGGTGGTTAAGGTGGTGGTTGCGATGGTGGTGGTCGTGGTTGCGGTGGCGCCGACGGTAGTGGCGGTGATGGTTGTGGTGGTGGTGGTGGCGTCGATGGCGGCGGTGGTGGCAGTGGTGGTTGTGGTGGTGGTGGGGGTAGTAGTAGTGGCGGCGACGACGACGGTGGTGGTTGTGGTGGCGGTGTTGGTGGTAGTGACGGTTGCGGTGGTGGCGGTGACGGTGGTGGTGGTTATGGCGGTGGCGGCGACGGCGGTAGTTGTTGCGGTGATAATGGTGAGGGGGAATTAAAGATTGTGTTTTTAAAATTAATAAGGTGATTAAATTTTTTTTAATTGGAAATGTACTTTTGGACTTTCAAAAGTCATATACATTTGGAATTATTAAATTTTGGTGCATGTATAAGAAATTTAAAATATTTGATGTATCTTTTTGGAACTCACCTTTGTATTTATTGATTTTTTAGAATTTATTTTGTAATCTAAGTGTATATATTTTTATTTATTTTGAACATTAAATATAAGATATCGTCGTCAAAAAGTTGAAATTAACCGAAAAAACAATATAAAGTTATTAAAAAAGTACACAAAAAAATAAAAAAAAATTAAACAACCCTTTGAAACCTTTCTAATTTATATTTTTCATTATTTTTAAGAATACAAGGATATTTTAATAAAAATTAAAAAAATTAAGCTCTACTAAAATCAAAATAGTTTAGTATTTAATGTTTTATAATATATATATATATATATATATATGTGAATAAAAACATTAAATTAAAGTAAAATGGTTTATACAAGAACATAAGGCATACCCCGAGAAGAGACAAAGACTTATAATAAGCCAACACAATGGAAGTACGAGGAAAATAGATGGAGAGAGAAGTTTAACTACAGGATAGAGATATATAATATCAAATGGAGGATCAAATAAACGAGCAAAAGCAGTCGAAGAAATACGATGAGGAGCTCCCTAAACGCTCCGAGTGAGAAACATAGGAGCTGCAAAAAAACAAAAAACAAAAAAAACGTTAGGTTTGTAAGGGTTTACATAGGCTAGCGAATCTTGGTGTCATGGTATCTAAACCAAATATCTGAGAAGATTCTGATAGAAACAAGAGATGTAATGGTAGGAGGCGAACCAAAGGCTTTGAGTTCCTCTCACGCCAGACATGGTAGATAACCGCGCAAACAAGTGCGCCAAATGACGCCTCTTTGACCAAGATTACCAGTAAGGGGCGGGAATAGAAAACCCCAGCTTAGAACTTACAAAGTTCCAAAGACTTAGAAAATCTACAATCATAGAGTATACGAGAGATAGTTTTCGAGTTAGAGTTGCATAAGACACAACCTGGTAGGGTGTTTATACCAAAACACAAAAGTTTATCCCGAGTAGAGAGTTTGCCCTATATGGCGAGCCGAGAGATGAAAGAGTGACGAAGAATGATATATTTATTCCATACTAACCCGGCCCACCAAAATATGAGGGCGAAAATACGAGTGACGTTGTACGTGTCCTTGATAGTGAAGGTAGAAATTCCACCCTTTGCTGTTGAGAAGGAAATATCGTTGAAAATAATGTTGTGCGGGGGAAGAGTAAGAATGAGTTTGTTGATCTCTTGCAGATACAATTTTCTTCTTATCTCTAATGGATCTACTTAAGAGCATTATTAACTTTACACTTTCTTAAAGCGATCAAGTTTGAAATTCTTTGAACAATGTCATTTTGTTACTTATATGGAAGATAATACTCTTCTTGAGTGACTTAATTCAATGACAATACTTCAATGGCTGACATTAAAACTAACCATTTGATACTTGAGCATCAATCCACCAACAACCTTAATTTGGGCTGATATATTAGTTTTATGACCAATGTATCTTTGATTATCGATCTACCACCAACTTTTTTTTCCGATATTTTATCTTGATGACTTAATTATCCTTGTTAGAACCTTTATGAATCCATAGAGGTTCTTCCTTCAAATTGAAAATTTGTTCTTAAATCCCCCCCCCCATCCCCCCAACTCAACATTCTTGATGCTCTGGTCTCAAAACATACTTATCTTATGAGTGATATGGTAATGAAAATATGGTGATAAATAAGATTTGGTATAGTAAATACAAGGGTCAAATTGTTGTAATTAATTGTCACAGACTAATCTAAGGCAAATATAAGGATTGAGGGGGTCAAATATAATAACTAGTAAACTTGTTTATGAATAGTAGAAGAGTGGGGTGAGAGATCCACTTAATAGTAGTAAATATATAATTTTATAGCTTACCTCATGTACTATATAAAGGACATTCCCTTTTTGGAAAAACGACCAATGATTAATCCATGATTTCTACATTTATTTATTTTGTCTCTTTCTTTCTCCATTCATTCAGTTTCTCTCTTTAAAAGTACCTCATACAAATATTTTGTTGACTGCCACTTCCATACGAACATAGTCTTGGCAAGATTAATAACTAAGAAATATCTAAATTCATCAGTATCGCCGTCTGTGGGAAGGCGAATGGTACCTGGAATCGTCGTTCCAAAACCATAAAATTAATCTCAAAACATCGTAAGAGCAATGGAGACTGAAGTTCGTGGAGAGCTAGAGGCTGATCCGGAAAACCATATGATCGGAGACTGGTCTGGAGATCTCATGATTGAGGAACAAGTAACAAATGACGGAAACAATAATGGTCGATATCTGATGAGCTACTCGAAGAATTTGTCTTGGTAACTCAGCATAAAGAATTATTAGAAAATATTGAGAGGCTGAATGCTGAAAATGAAGAGATAATCAGTTCGCAAAGAATTAAATCAGAATTCCGACGAAAACGGATAGTAGCAGACCCAAGCAAAAATGTTTCTAAGTCCGAGGAGAGGCATCAGATAAAAAGTCATCGTTCTTCCAAAAGATAAGAAAAATCTAGATAACGCTATAAATCAACAGAATCTAGTGAGTATACGTCTTTTAGCTCAGATGAGCCTATGTCTTCGAACACAACTACTCGACATAAAACAAGTCATAAATAAAGATATTCGAGGGGAAACAAAGGTTCTCATCGAGTTGCTCGAAGAACTAAGGGTTCAAGGAAGGAAACGCGTGATCATGGAAATAAAAAAATTTGTATTCTGAAGAGCCCGATAAAGTGGTAAATATAACTCGACAAGAACATATAACTCCTCGAATTGACAAATTCAGTTTGGCAGCTATAACCAGGATTACTGTGTGAGTAATCAATTTACATTCCCATCTGAGAAAGAATTGTATACAACCGTGAATGAAGCTCCGGGAGGGTATGTATAAAATGGGACACAATTGGAGATCATCTCAACTCTCCTCAGAAATTATGTTTGGTCATCTTCCGAAGTGGTTTGATATGTCTAAACTAGAAACGTTTAAAGGAAGACAAGATTCGGATACCCTCATCGAACAGTTCAAGAATTTTATGATCAATTATGACGATGATGATAAATTATTATGTAAGGATTTCTCTCAAAATTTCAAGAATGATGCATCAAAATGGTATAATCATTTACCTCAAGGGTGTATCAAGAATTTTTACATGTTCTGGAGCATGTTCCGCCACCATTTTGTAGAAAGCAAAACAATTCGAGAAAATGTAGATACTATAATCCATTATAGGCAAAAGGTGGGGGAAGTCTCAAAGAATATACGAAGCGCTTTATCCAAGTCAAAATAGGCATGGAATTCTGCAAGGATATGGTCGCTTTGGCCGCCTTCCGATTGGGTTTGCTCCCTAGGGTAATGAAGGATAATGATGCAGAAACGCAGGCTATGACGTTTGGATCATTACTGGATTAGATGGAAAAAAGAATTTTGGTGGAAGAAACCAAGGCATGAGAATTAAAGTCTATGTCACAGTTTAATCTCAATCAGTTTTATCAAGATCCAACAATGATAAGAAGCAGTGTACCACCGGTAAATATCCGACAGCAGATATCACAACCATCAAATATGGTCTGACCCCGAGCACCTGTCAAGGTATAAATCAGGCACCTCCAAGATTGAAATAGTATGCAACAGTAGTCAACGCTTATCAATATGTTCGACTTATGTCAAATAAATGGATCTGACCTACTCATTTTGCTGAACTGCCTGAGTGTGTGGCAACTATCTTTGAAAGCGCATTCGTATTTACATTTCAGAAAACCATTTCCGATACAGAAAAATAGATATTTCCAGTTAATGGTGTTTGTGAAGAAGAATTCTTCAATTGCTCCAAAATAAGAAGTTGTCCTAACACAAGAAGATGCTTTAATGATATTGAAGTAATTGATGAAGAAGCTATTGATGCGCTCGACATATCGACTGAGTATTTAAATCCAAAACCGGGTAGAAACAGCATAAACGTAGTAGAAGAGCCGATATCGAAAGGAAAGGTTAGTAAGTTGTGTGCTTTCTTTGAATCACTAACAATTTTTAGAGGAGATAATATTGCACGAGTGTCGAATTATTCTTGGAAGAGACATATTGTTAGTCTTGGTGTGGATTATTTCTGATGGAGGGTAATTTTGTAAAGTGTTTTTGGAAATTTAATGTTTAAGGTGGAGTGTAGTGAGATAATTAAGGTGTGTGCTTGTATTCAATTCTGATCACCCTCATTAATGAAAGTAGCTTGGGTATTTATACTTAATTAATGACCCATGGGCCTTTCGAGTCGGATTGTGGAGTCGGGTCAAGTTCAAGAACTCATTAGCCAAGTTATGAAATGACCAACACCTAGCTTAGTCCCTTTCCATTACATTTATTTTGTTCGGTTTCTAATGGTGGTAGGTTGGTCCGAATTTCCCTTTGGAGAAAAGTAAGGTGCAGTGTCCAAAATATCTGAACTTATCAGTAGCCCCTTTAGGTCTTGCAAATAATCTTTGGAAGAGCTAACTCATAAAAATAGAAATCAACGCATCCTCAATACGTAATGTGTTCTTTCGATCAGTTTTTATATCCGAAATAAATAAATTACCTTTTTCTCTTAAGAATTCCAAGAGTCATCTTGATCGGAATTTGGTGGGACTGATTTTACCATTAGGAGGTTGGTTAAATTTGTTTGAGTTGGAGAGAGCAAGGAAAGTTGCGAGAGACGAAAGAATAGTTGCTGGTCTTTATATTTCTCGTGGTGAAGAACTCAATCAACTAAAAGCAAACACAAACCAAGATTATTCGTCATTAAAGACATCCAAAGGCACGAAATTGTCTTTTGTCCCAACTCGTTCTCCTCTTCAATCGGGATCCTATGTTCAAGAATCTCAGAACCCTCTCCCTAAAGAGAAGGCAGTTTCTAGCGTTAGGAGACCTTCAAAATCTCCTGAAAAGAACACCCATCGCCGAATAACTCGCCAATCCAAGGCTAAGTCCACTCTTATATCTTCAAAACATACTAGTTCGGAGACAATAAAGCCTTTGGTAGAAACCAAACCATCCGAACAGCAACCCCTTGCAGAAACCAAGCCATCCAAACAGCCTTCCATTGTAATAGAAGAAAATATGGAGGATAGTATGGATAATACTTCTTTCGAGGCGTCCGGACAGACTGAGGACACTGCAGCAGATCGAAGGGGTAAAACTAAAGTTGGTCTGTCCAATCCGGATGCAATTCTAGAGTGTCTGGAAGGGAAGGTAGGGCCAAATTTCCAAAAAGTAAGTGTGAAGTACCTGATATCCCTCCAGAACATAGCTTATGTATACACCCATACCGCTGAATTGGGTCGTACTCGTACCAGGTGGGGATCCCTGAGTCTGTTAAGGTGAGAATCCCAATCACTCAGAAACTTTGATGGATTGCAAGTCTAACGAGCTAGTGGTCTACACAGAGGTGCTGAACTGGGGACTCGGGTAACCTTTGGATCCGGAGATAGTCAGGTATTTTCACCTGATAAAGCTGTATTCGAGTCAGTTGAGTTTGAACGTGTGGTACACTCTGATAGCTGGCATAATGGCTTCCAGACTGTCCAAGATCCCACTACCAATGGATCAATTCGCTGTTGTGGCGAATTTGTGCAAGAACCACCATATTCCCCTTTACCACTATAATATGGGGAATTCTTGCAAGGTAGTGAATGATATACTGGAGTTGGAAAATCCATAGAGGAGACAATTCCTATTTATCAGCGGAGCTTGGGAGAATAGGAAAAATATAAAAGTTAACTCTAATCCAAGCCAACTGATTAGCCGCTGGAAGAGTATAAGTAAGTTTTATTTATATTCCCCTTAGTTTTTTAAATACTATGTGTTTATTCCATACTGACTTGTGTCTCTTTCTAGTTTTTCTAAAGAAGTTCTCAGAAAATCTAGAAGCTGGCCAAAAGACCTGTGCTAAGTTGAAAGGATGGGCTTTGGAAAAATGGGAGAATTGTTTCCATAATTGCTTTACTTTGGGGAACTTTGTGAGATCTCATTTGCGAAATACTACAAGGAGAAGGGATGTGTCTTGGAAAGAACTGACCACTCCCCCTCCCGCAGATGTTATCCTGAAAAGTACTGAGGCTAAGGACACAAATATTTATCTTCCTTCCAGAGTCAAAACCCCTAGCCATCTGGATAAAATGAAGAACAAAAGAAAGAAGAAAACCACAATAGACCCACCTCAGACAACCACCGAAGGAACCGGTTCAGAGAACCAATGAGGGATCTACTGGAAGCAGTGGAAGTTACTGTTAAGGAGACTGATGGATTGGACAACACACCAAATATTACGAAGAATGATAAGAAAAGTAAGGTAAGCAGTGATGAAAAAGCTGCAAAGAAGAAAAAAGTCACTTTGGGATCAGAGATAATTCTACGTCCTTCTGAAATTCCTCCGCTGGCTCCTGCTGATCCTACTCTGCAAGAAGAAATTCCATCCAACCTTTATTCCGAACAGACCGTTGCTGATGGACATGTAAATCTTGATGCCTCTCAGAACATTAATATATATTTCAATGAGCTGGACAAAGATGACTTCACGGGGTCTTATCGCTCTGCCAACTCGTCCAATGATGTGACCCATAATGGCGAGACTTTTGTGATATCAAGCGAGCAAGACACACCAAGTCAAGACCTTCTAGGTTACATCCTTCTGGTAGTTGACCTGGAAAGAAAAGTGATGGAACAAACAAACAATATCGATTCCCTGACCACAGCTAACGAAGGCTTGGCGAATAGCCTCTCTACCGCTCAGCAAAGCATAGAGTCTCTGACAAAGGAAAAAGAGAATTTGGCTGCCAAACTGCTTAAATCAGAAGAGGCTCAAAGAGATCTCTAGACCAAGTATTCCTATTGGAAACTTCTTCTTCCGATGAGATCAAATATTTGAAGGGGAAACTAGAAGCCAAAGACAAGCATCAAGACTCTATCCTAGGATAAAGCCAACTTGGAGGATCTTGTTAATAAGAAAATAGAGGAGAATACAACTCTAGTACAAAAACAATCCGAAGAGATAGAGGCTCGAATAGAGAAGTATGCCTCTAGAGTGGTAGACTGATTGGAGAAAAGGGATGATGGCATTAAATCCGACATGGTCTTACTGTTTCATGAGACATTTCCTAGGAGGACTCTTGGTCTTTTGTGGAAATATTTGGAATACGATGACCTCCCTTTTTACACTATGGCTGATTGTGACAAGCACACCTATTCAAGTTGGGAAGATTCTGAGAACAATGAAGTATTTGGTGAGAATTCAAGTGCTGAACTCAAAAGTCCAAAAAAAGATAATGGTGAAGAAAAAACCGAAGGGGACAACCCTAAGGTTGTATTGTTATGGTGTGTATTTTTTGTTAAGAAACTAAAGTCCTTGGATGGTCAAGGGATTTTGTTACATTATTTGTTTAATCTATGTTTTGTAAAACTTAAAGTCCTTGAATGGTCAAGGCATTGTGAATCATGGATCGGTTTTAGTCTGATCAGACTCTAATATCATATTTCCCTTCGTTTGAATTTTTTTTAACTCTTTATGGCCAATGCTTAAATAGCCTTCAATAATTCAGAGGTGTTAAGTAAGGGTATTAAATAGCCTCAATCATATGTGTTTAATAATGTGACCAAGTGTTTAATATGTTTGATCAACTCAAAGACATTAGAGGGTTGTGGTGTTTAATAAGTATTTAATAGCCGACCACTTCATACTATAGTTAAATGAAGAACAAAATTGCATTAGACTTTTGAAGAAGTCATAAGATATTATTAAAAAACTTGGACACCTCGTTAAAACCTCCCCGCGCCACCAGGGCAGGAAAGAGTATGCCCCCCTAATATTTACATTGATACTTAAAAGTAAATATTTAGAAGAGAGTTTTATTCTAAGTATAACCTGAGATGTTCAACGTTTCATGGGTGTTTTAGTGCTCTCTCTTTCTTATCTTGGAGCATGTATGTTCCTGTTTTAACTTTCCCACATACCGTATAAAGGCCTTCCTAATTAGAAGCCAGCTGACCGAACTGTTTTTCCTTGGTGTTAAAAAAAATTCTTAAGACTTTGTCCCCAAATTGAAAATATCTTCTTTTAACTTTGGAGGAAAATTAGCTCCTCATCAAACCTTGGTAATGCGCCGTTCTCAAGCACGCTTTTACTCTTTTTTCTTCAATCAAATCCAACTGATTCCTGACTTCCATATCATTTGCTTGTTTGGAATAGTTTTGGAATTTGTGAGATGGTAAAGTAGCTTTTATGGGAGTTATTGCATCAATCCCATACATAAGGGAAAAAAGAGATTCTTTTGTAGCAGCCCGAGGTGTAGTTCAGTAAGCCCACAATTCTTCTTGTAAACAACTTGGTCATTTTCCTACAGTTCCCTCCAGATTCTTCTTTGGCCCAAACAAGATTGTCCGATTAGCAACTTCGACTTGCCCATTTTCTTGAGGGTGGAAAGGAGAGGGAAAACAGTGTTGAATTCCTCTGGAGGTGCAGAACATTTCCATGTCTTTGTTATCAAACTGTGTCCCATTATTTCTGGTGATCTTTCGGGAAACCCCAAATCTGCAACATATGTTAGATAAAATAAATTTAATGATTGTCTTAGAAGTGGTTCCAGCTAAATGAGCTGCCTCTATCCACTTAGAGAAATAGTCAATAGTAACTATGATTGTTCTACATCCATCGGATGCCATGGGAAGAGACCCAACTACATCCAACCCCCATATGTCGAAGGGTATTGGTTCGGATATGGATTTCATACGAACTGCTGGCACATGAATTTCATTTCCATGTCTTTGGCAAGGATCACACTTCTTTACCATTTCTTTAGCATCTACCATAATGGTTGGCTAGTAGTACCCTACTAATAAAACTCTTCTGGTTAGAGCTTTATAGCCACAGTGTGCAGAACCTTCTTCATCATGTAGTTCAGATAACACAACTTGGGGTTCTTCAAATCCTAAGCAATGCAAGAGACGTCTGTTGAAATATTTCTTGTAAAGAACTTAATTTAATATCAAGAAACCATGAGCCTTATACTTGATTTTCTTAGCCATGGCCTTATGTGGAGGCAAAATTCCATCGGAAAAAAACTTAAGAATGTCAAATCTACAGTCTTTGGGTTGAATGATTGTTATGCTCATACTTTCTTCATCCTCTTTACCTTTTTCTTGGCCCGTTTATATTGATGGGAATTCTTGCATCAGAATCCAAGGGTAAGATTCAGAATAAGTTATGGTTGCCAAAGAGTCTGCCATAGTATTCTCCAATCTACCAATGTGTTCATAGTAGATACCCTTGAAGCTTGTAGCAATTTCTCTAAATATCAGCAAGTATATAATCAATTGTTCTTTATTTTCTTTAGATGTCCCTTAAGCATGGTGAATCAGTAATTGGGAATCACTCATTAATCAAACTCTTTTGGCGCCGCATATGAGGGCTAGCTTAAGACCAGCTATAGTTGCTTCATATTCAGATTCATTATTAGAAGCGCTGAAACCAAAACATATAGCATGGTACATAATATCACCATAGAGAGAAGTTAGACAAATTACAGCCCCATAACCCATAGTATTTTATCCACCATCATTTCGGATTACCCATTTTTTCTTAGACTGGTTTTCTGGCATTTGCCCGGAGGATCTATCATCATGAAATTCTACCAATAATTCAGCCACTGACTGGGATTTAATCGCCGTTTGGGGTGCAAAATCAATATCATAATCACCCAGCTCAACTAACCACTTAGTCATTCTGCTTGACACATCAGCTTTCTGAATAACACTTTTCAAGGGAAAAGATGCTCGAATGACAATGGAATGAGCTTGTAAGTATGGTCTCTTCTTTCTTGCTGCAATTACCAAGGCCAATGCTAGTTTTTCCAACTTCAAATATCTTCTTTCATCATCTAACATACTTTTGCTAATATAATATAATGGATGAGGGTAATTATCCATCTCTCTTACTAGCACAACACTTATTCAATACTCTGATACAACTAGATATATGTAAAGATTTTCCCCGTTTAGAGAGAGTCTTGGGTGAAGACAAATGCTTTTTGATTTCAATAAATTCTTGATCACACTGGGGAGACCAACTAAAGTCTTTGGCATTCTTTAATACTTGGAAAAGTGGAGCACATTTGTCTGATGCTCTCGAAATAAACATGTTCAAAGCAACCAATCTTCCGGTCATCCTTTGAACTTTGTTGGTGCTCCGAGGAGGTTCCATAGCTAGTAGGGCATTAAGTTGATCCGGATCAGGTTGTATTTCTTTTTCACTTATTATGTAGCCCAAGAGTTTTCCAGATCGGACCCCAAAAATACATTTTTCAGGATTTAGCTTCAAGTTCACAGCCTTTAAATTAGAAAATATTTTTTGAAGGTCAAATATATGTGCATCTCCTTCCAAGCTTTTTACCATCATATCATTTATATAAAATTTCATGTTTCTGCCAATCTGATTAGCAAAAGCTTTATTTACTAACCTTTGATATGTGGCCCTAGCATTTTTCAATCTGAACGGCATCACTTTATAATAATGAAGCCCCCTATCTGTAATAAAGGTGGTATGATCTTGATCCATCGGATCCACCTGTATTTGGGTGTACCCCGAAAATGCATCCATGAAAGATAAAAGTTTATTCCCAGAAGTAGAATCCACAAACTGATCTATCCGATGAACAAGATAAAGATCCTTGGGGATGCCCTATTAAGATCAAAGTCAATGCACATGCGCTATTTGCCATTTTTTTTCTTAACCAGGACAGGGTTGTCAGTCCACAAAGGGTATTGAGATTCTTTTATGTGGCCCATCTTTGTCAGACGATCAACTTATTGAACAATTACATCTGCTTTTTCTTTAGAAAAATACATTCTTTCTTGTACAAACGATGCAACATCAGTTCGTACAGATAACTTGTGACAAATTATATCAGCTCGCACTCTTGTAACATCGTTGTTGCACCAAGCAAATACATGTTGATTATTCATTAAAAAATACAACAGCCCATGTTTCAAACTTGGTGCCAACTTTGTACCAGTTTTAATATTCTTGCCGTCAGCTAGGGAATGGGTTTCAACCTCCTCTATGCGTATCATGACACTGGGAGCCTTCTTGGGATCATCAATTTCATTCTCATCGGTGAAAGGCTCCAGTAGTTGCTAATCTCTAGTAATCTTGACTACCTCTACAGTTTTAGAGGTAAGGGATGTAACATAATATTCCATGGCTATCATCTGGCTGCTCCGGACAATACCTTCTTGTCCATGGACAAAATATTTCAAACATTGGTGGACCGTAGAGGCCACAACATGCATTCTGGAAAGCTAAGACCTCCCAAATATTGCATTATAAAATTTTGGGAAATCCACCACAACAAACATTACTCTTACCATTTTCTTAAAAGGTTCTTTTCCCAACAACACCTCTTCTTAAAATATCCCAATCACATCTGCAGAGCTTCCTGTGAAGCCCACGATGGTTCCGTTCGAACGCTGTATAACTGAAGGGTTTCTCATCTGCTTGTAGAAGCTTAAAAACAGGATGTTTGCCGAACTGCCTATGTCAATCAGAATCCAGCGTATATCATTTCCCTTATTGATGCCCATATTACCACAACGTCTTCATGAGGCCCGCAATATCTTTTGGGTCATCCTCATCGAAAACTAAACAAAGAGATGGATTTTTGGTACAGGTGTGTGGATATTTTTCCATCCAACTAGGTGCTGAAATTGTGGACATGCCTCTTCCTTGATTAACTAGAAGGTGCAGTCACATTATCCCCTCTGAAGATGTTTAAAGATTAAAAAAAATTATCAAACCGGAAACAGTTTTAGTCTTGTTGGTTATTACCCCTACCCGATTCCAACTTGGATCCGGATCAAGGTACTCAGAGTCTACATCAAACCTTTCAGTTATCACTATTGCATCTTCATGCGTAGATGTTCCAGGATTAATTGAAGGATTAGTTTGGGGAGTATTGGCATTGGCTTGTGCATTATCCGGTCTAGTTCCTCCTCTCTTTTTTACCTAGACCCCCAACTTACCCCTTTCAGTGAGGTTCTGGACCTCCTGCTCCAAAGCTATATAATCATGGGTATCATAGACTATTTCATTGTGGTATTTGCAGAAACGGGTACTCTGGTTTTCTCTGGAGGACTGCAACGCTGCTGGCTTTCTAAAATGTAATTCGTTCTTAATTTTATCGTTGATTGTAGCCATACTTTCCCCCAATTCAACAAACCACTCAGGTTAAACCCATGGTCTCCTCTTGTTCCTGACCTGTTGGTTCTAACTTTGGCTAGACCGATCTACCTTGACATGTACCCAGACTGATTAGCAGTCTGAGGTGTTGACGCTGTAATAGTGGACATTATTTGACAAGGAACTTTGGTCTTTTTAGTTTCCTCCACATTGATTTGTTTTACCATCGGATTCAACAATCCCCCAAAAGTCATGGCTTTCTTTCGGGTGATTGAATCAGCCAAGTTTCTCAGATTTAACGCTTGTTTAGGGGAAGCAATTGCAACTTATTCGAAGCAATCTGCTAGCTCATTCTTTGTGTTCACCAATCTGCTGATGTACTCCTTTAGAGACTCGTTTGGCTCCTAAGCACAGTGGATAATGGTATCCAGATTACCCTTAAGCTCTTTGCTTCCAATAAACTTCCTTCAAAAGGCAACCTAGAATATATCAAAAAAATTAATAGATCCCTCAGGAAGACTATTATACCACTTGAGGGCACTTCCTGTGAAAGTTTGGGAGGAGGCACTGCACAGTAGTCTATCATCATCATCATCATCATAGAAGTTCATCATGAAGTTCTTAAACTGCTCCAGAGGGTTGTCCAGATCTATGCTCCCATCATATTTCACCATCTTAGAGATATCAAACCTCTTGGGAAGGTCTCCGGAGAGTATTTTCGCAGATAAAGGCGATTGTCTCCAGTTCCTGTTGCGGCTAAAACAATATCTTTGATTGGTACAGAAAAAATACCTGGTTTGGATTGAAAATCAAAATGATCAATCAACAAATGGTCAATGTGCTGATCAGCTGAACCATTTCCCTTCCCATGGTGCTTTTTAAACCTGTCTATCTATCCCTTTTTCTTGAATGCTTTTTAGTTAACCTTATTTTATTTTTTGACCGCCCCTCATCACTGTTTGAGGACACTGATTCTTCAATTTCTGCCTCATTAGATGAGCTGCTGGAGGACTTAGATGTAGAACTCTCCACATTTTTAGATCAATGTATTTTCTTGGAGCTGAGAAGGGTCTTTAGTGACTGCTCGTCATCTCCAAAATTATCAGTGTCGTGGATACCGACGCACCATTTTTCTTTTTAACCCATTTTTTAACTTGTTTCATTGCTCTACACACCTCTATCTCAGCCTTCAACTGATCGTGCTCCTCTATAGTGTATTCCATGTTTTCATTCGCAACTTCCACCTCAGGAGGTGGACCATTTTGCGCATTCGGATCCATCCGAACTACTTTGTATGCTTGTTCAAATATGAAATTCAGGCACCGTCGTGCTCCCACTGTGGTCGCCAATTTGGTGTGGATTATTTTTTACGGCGGGTAATTTTGTAAAATCTTTATGGAAATTTAATATTTTAGAAAGAGTGTATTGAGATAATTAAGGTGTGTGCTTGTATTCAATTCTGATCACCCTCATTAATGAAAGTAGTTGGGGTATTTATACTTAATTAATGACCCATAGGCCAAGTTGTGAAATCGGGTCAAATTCAAGAATCCATAAGCCAAGTTGTGAAATGACCAGCACCTAGCTTAGTCATTTTCCACTACATTTATTTTGTTCGGTTTCTATGGTGGTGGGTGGGTCTGAATTTCCCTTTGGATAAAAGTAAGGTGCAGTGTCCAAGTCTAGCAACATAACTGGCAGCAGGTGCTTCACCAAATTTGTATAGAAGTCTGTCTCCAATACTTTGTTTCGAAGATGACTAAATGAGAGATGTAGTCGGACCACATGAAGATGCGGTAGTTATCGTGGCTGAGATAGTTGGGAACGACATACAAAAAAATATGATTGATACAGGAAGTTCGACCAACATTATGTTTATGATTACTTATAGCCAGATCCAAAACCCTCCAACGATCCTACGATCGGATCGAACGATAGTTTGATTTACCGGGGCTACAACTGAGGTAGTCGGAGAATTTGAGGGAAGGGTCGAGTTAGGTTGGGGACCGTTCAGAAAGTTAGTCATAGTCTTGTTTGTTGTGGTAGATGCCCCTTCATCTTATAATTCTCTTTTTGGAAGGTCCTGGTTATCTAAAATTCATGACGTGTCATCGACCGTCCATCAATGTTTAAAATATTTTGTGGGAAATAATATGGGAAAAATTTGAAGCAGCGAGAAGATGGCAAGAGAATGTGATCGAGCATATTTGGCCCCTAAACAGAATAAGGGGGTTGAGTCAAAGGAAGAATAAGAGTCAGTGGGGGTTCCCTCGGGATTCGATCCCGTGGATGATCTAAAGGAAGCCGGTTCATGGTCCCAGACAACAAATTCTAGGACCGTGTCATTTCTCCTAGTGAAAGTCTCAAAATCGGCACGAAACTATCTTTGGAGGTAAAAGAAAATTTAATCAAGTTTTTATCAACAAAATTACATTAATTAGCATGGTGTACAAAGGATGTCGCAAGGGTCTCAGTGAATGTTATTTGTCAAAGGCTAGTGGTAGGAAGTAACGTTCGTCCAATTATCCAGAAGAGTAAATCTTTTTTTTCAAGAAAAACCTAAAGCTATTATGGCGGAGGTGGATCGTTTGACTAACGTGGGCCAGATACGAGAGTCGAAATATCCTTTATGGACGGCTAAACAGAGCATGTCCTAAAGATCCTTTCCATGTATAATCCACACACATACTTCATTACCATTCTTCATTTACCATCCTTTCCTGGTAAAGAAAACGAATGGTAAATGAAGAATGTGTGTGGATTCACTGATCAAAACAGAGCATGTCCTAAAGATCCTTTCCATGTATCCAGAATAGATCAGCTAGTTGACTCGACTTCCGGAAACCGACTACTCTCTTTCATGGATGCTTATGCCAGGTATAATCAGATCCAAACGGATCCAAAAGATCAGGAGAGTACAACTTTCATCACCGGAAGAGGTCTACATTTCTATAAGGTAATGTCGTTTGGGTTAAAGAACGTTGGAGAAACTTACCAACGCTTAGTAAACAAAGATTTTGAGACTCAATTTGGGAGAAACGTTGAGGTGTATATTGATGACATGTTAGTAAAAAATTCAAGGGATGAGAACCATTTCGCAGACCTAGAAAAAACTTTTGTTAACTTGACAAATATAAACTTAAAGTTGAATCCAGAAACGTGTACCTTCGGGGTAAGATCCGAAACGTTTTTAGGGTATATAGTCAGTGAGCATGGTATATAAGCCGATCTGGTACAACTAAAGGCTTTGACCACTATGGCAACACCAAGAGCGATCAAAGAGGTACAAATCCTAACAGGAAGAGTGACAGCGTTAAACAGGTCTATATAACGATCATCATATAAATGTGCCCCCTTTTTTCAAGTTCTAAGAAGAGAAAATTGTTTTGATTGGACCCAAAAATGTTCATAAGCTTTTCATCAAATCAAAGAGTACCTTTTTCACAAATCAAAGAGTACCTTTCTGCACCAGAAATCTTTACAAAGCCAAATCTAGGGAGAAGTTGTATATTTGCTTAGCAGTGTCAAATTATGTACTGAATGTTGTTTTGATCCGAGAAGAGGATAATTATCCAAGACCAGTGTATTACGTGAGTAAAAATATTCTAGATGCTGAGAAGCGATACTTGAAGTTAGAGAAATTAGCCCTTGCGTTAGTCACCGTTGTGCGAAAAATGAGACCTTACTTTCAGGCCCACTCTATCATCATACGAACATCTTTTCTATTGAAAATATGCTACAAAGGCCCGATGTGTCTGGAAAAATGACTAAATGGTTTGTTGAGTTGGAATATTTTTATATCAAGTTTGACCCAAGAACCGCCATCGAAGCACACGCGTTAGTAGATTTTCAAGTCAAATTTCATTCTGAGCAAACAAATATGGAAATTGGTGAGAAACAATTTAGAGGCGAGTGGATAATCCGAACATATAGGGATTCCAGCTTGTCAGGATATGGAGTAGGGGTACAGTTGGTTTCTCCAGAAGGAATTACAATATATCAAGCCATCCAATTCGGAGTTGGTTTGGGACTTACTAAAATCTATGGAGCTAAGAAAGTAAGGCTGTTAAGTGATCAACAACTTCTTATAAACCATGCATCATGCCAATTTGAGGCAAGAAAATATCATTTAGTGAAGTATTTGGGGGGCTTGAAGGCTTTAACATTGGCTTTCGAAGACATCAGGTACGAACATGTTCACAGGCTGGAAATTCAGTGGCTGATTCTTTGGCTAAAACTTCTTATTCAGAGAAATTCCCTTGGATTATTACACACGAAAATCTTTCTAGAGTAAAGGGATCCGAAACAGTTGAAGGGTCTTTTAAAGCTATTCAAATCTCTACAAAAATGGAAATATATTGGAGAAGTGAGATTAAAGAATTTTTGGTGAACGATGTATTACTAGTTGATAAGGTGATGGCTTAAAGAATATGGTTTCAGGCATATGGATATGTTGTCATCAGAGATATATTGTATAAAATATATTTTAGTCGACCTCTACTTCCATGCTTAGGAAGAGATGAATCATAGATGATACTTTCAGAGCTACACGATGGGGAAGGGTCA
This sequence comes from Limnanthes douglasii subsp. nivea, assembly GCA_036936605.1. Classification (NCBI taxonomy): domain Eukaryota; kingdom Viridiplantae; phylum Streptophyta; class Magnoliopsida; order Brassicales; family Limnanthaceae; genus Limnanthes; species Limnanthes douglasii. Next base: position 60,453,263 of record JAUPFV010000004.1, read on the forward strand.
GCGCACTGTGGGTACAAAACACTGATACGAAGAGTTCTTCTTGCAAGGTACTACTGGTCGACGCTCTCCTCGGATGCTATGGAATTAATTTAGAAATATGACACCTGCCATAGATTTTCTAACACAATCCATACACCAGGTCTACCTCTGAGTCGGTATCTGAATCCTTATGGTTTAACCGATTGGGCATTGACTTGGTCGGACCATTAGCAATGGCATCTGGAGGTCGACAGACGATCATTGTTGTAGTTAATTATATTTTCTAAAATCTGTTATCATTTTGTTATTCCGAGGAAAATAACAATGGACAACGGACCACAATTCAATAACAAATAAATGAAAGCTTTATTTGCTTATAAGGGAATACAGTAGCTCTTCTCAGCACACTTCCATCCCCAAACGAATGGCCAAGTCAAGGTAACCAATCGGATAGTTTTGGATGGCTTAAAAAGGAACTTGGAAGGTAAGGTGGAAAACGGTCGGATTATCTACAAAAAGTTTTATGGGCTTACAGAACTACTCCCCGGATCGCAACACAAGAGTCACCGTTCGCACTGGTTTATGGAATGATGTAGTGGTGCCATCTGAAATAATTTTCCCCTCGTATAAACTCAGTGAGTAATCCGAGGAGATAAACGACAAATGAAAGCGCACAGATTTAGATTTTGGTGGAAGAAAAAAGAAAAAGGGCACACTTAAATTCTCTGCACTATCATACTTTGATGAGAAGTTGATATGCTTCAAAAATTGGGAGACGAGAATTTAGATCAAGGGATAAAGTGTTGAGGAAGGTGTTCAGTTACACGAAAGAAAATCATCTTGGCAAGTTAGCTCCTAATTGGGAAGGTCTGTACATGATAACAAAGAAAGTGAAGTCGGGGAAATATCGACTCAAAGATAAGGAAGGAAGAGATTTTCCTCACCCGTGGAATATTGAACACCTCAAGGCTTATTTGGAGTTAATATGTAAATTTGTAAATATTTTTTGTATAAACCTATGTAAGTATCAGTGGCATACTCTTTCCTACCCGGGTGGTGCCGTAAGATTTTAATGAGGTGTCCTAATAGCCGACTTATATATATATATATAATTCTTTACCATCTTAAAAATTGTGAAATATTCATCTTTTTGAACCTAAAAGATCTTCCAAAGAATGTTGGATAACAATGTTCATCTTTTTTAACCAAAAGACCTTCCAAAGAATGCTTGATGATAGTTTTCATTTTTTTTAACCAAAAGACCTTCCAAAGAATGTTGGATGACAATGTTCATCTTTTTTAACCTAAAAGACTTTCTAACGGACATTGGGCAAAAATGTTCATCTTTTTTAACTTAAAAGATCATCCAACAATTGTTGGAGTACAATTTTCATTATTTTGAACTAAACAAGCGTTCTCATAAAGGCTAGGTAATAATAATATTACTCGATAATTGGCAAACTATAATGCCCACCTTTTTGGAGTTAGAAAGACCCACCCACGAATGTTAGTAAACAATTTACTTTGTCAACGTGAGTATTTTTTTAGATAAAAAAATTCATATGAAAAAGTTTGATTGAAAGGATGAGTTTATTACAAAAGATAATTATAGAGTATGTTCATTGGATAAACTATTATGAAATGAGGTGAAATTATTAAGTTATAGAGAATAAAACATAACCAAATTACCATTTCATTTAGAATTTTCACAATACCAAAAATTATACAAAGTAGAAGTTTTTTAGTAAGTCCGGCCAGAGGCCCCAAAAGTTGGTTAATGACACAAAAAGATAAAGTTCAAACATAAAAAGTAATAAACATTAATTTTATCCAGAAGAAACATCTTCCTTACTATCTTCTAAGAAGCTAGAGTCAAAAGAGGAACTTTCCGAGTCACTGCTAGTAACTAAATTTCCAAAGAGACACCTACTCGACGATGTCTTTCTCTAACACGTTTCCAAAGGCTTCCTAGCTTCATGTCGGGGAAGTGTTCAGGCATTCCTAAAACCGAAGTTGATTTCATGTTGGCATCTCTTTTTTGAAGCGAGAAATGCAGTCGGCAGCATACGCATCCACGAATTTCTATTTCTCACCCTCAAAAATTTTCTTCAAGGACTCGTTTTCTGCGATAAGTCTTTCAAGGTCTTTGACAGCATTCACAAAATATTTGCGGGTCGTTTCAAGGGATTCAAAGATACCGTCTATAATGGTTTTCAATTATATATTCTTAGTGATAAAACACTCCATTTTATCATCGAATTTCTCTTTCTCTTCAGAAAGTTTAGTTTCCAAAGAAGTGATTTTTCTCAGACGCTCAACGAATATCTCTTTCTCGCGAGCAAGCTCATTCTCTACCTTCTTCAGTTGGGTTTTCCTTTGGTCAGCAGACGTCTTCTTTTCACGGGCAAGTTCATCTTTTAAGTTCTTCACCTTAGCGTTTAAGTTTCTCACCTAGGCTCTCCTTTGAATGACTTCGTTTATATAAAAATCCTTGCGGTTGGCCTTTCTTTCAAGGAGAACAGCAGCGCGAAGCAACCTATTAAGCACATTCGCAACAAAATAATTTTCATAGACATCAAAATAAGCAGAGGCATGGGAGAGATTTTCACCTTCCCGAGGAATTTCTTTGAACAAACTCCCCGTCGGAATCTGAGTCGATGATGACAACCCTCTTTACATGAGAAAACTTTGACCAATTTTATTGTCATCGTTTTCTTCACTATCATCAATTTTCTTCTATTTTTATTGAGAATAAAATCTTTTTGGCCTCACATCACCTTCTCTCCCAACCAGTCTCACATCGACCACAATTTCATAGTCGGCATCCACTAGGTGTTCTCCCCGAACCTCAACCTATTGGTCTTCTATGACCTCATTATGTTGTTTTTTCTGGACCTCAATCTGTTGTTCCTCTTGGACTTCAGTTCTTTGTTCTACCCAGCCATCAGCCTCTAAGCAAGCACCATCCTTAGTATATTTGTCTTCACCATCGGATTTCTCATCATCTTGATGACTGGGAGCCCTGGCTCTAGTGGGAAGATAAACAATATTGTCTAAGCCTTCTAACTCTTGAGAATAGTATCCTCCGGGGTGGTATCATGAACTCCTTCAATGATTTCTTCTGAACTGGATCATACCTCCAAAGATGGCTTCTAACCAAATTCGAAAGTGTGAAGCATCTATGGAACTTGTAGCTCCAATTGGCACCTGTCCAGAGGCTCAACTTCTCAAAGACTTACTGTGGAAAACAAAATAATTGTGGTTTTCTCAAAGTGTGAAGCATCTATGGAACTTGTGGATTTGGAAACCCCTTTCATAGTTGTTCACAAGAAAATATTTTAGGTTGACTAATTCAAACAAGCAAAACAAAATAAGTATGGAAACAAGTACATCGTCTGGTCCACTCTAAAGTCAGCTGATGGGGTATCTCCTAAAAATTTCAAAATCAGTCTCCCACATGCCGGAAATAAAGATGAAATAATGTTTCCATATCTTGTCAGCCTCTAAGAAATCTTCCACCGCCTTATATGGCCTTCCAAGCCCCAGAGATTAGAAGGGATAGTGAGAATTATTGGCCACATCTGAAATTGAGACGAGTTACTCTATTGAGAATTTGGTCTGAGAAATCCTGGTGGCCATAATGCAGGCCATAAGTGTATACAACATGTTGGGGCCAGCTTGAGATAGACAGAGTTCCATCATGTTAAAATAATCCAACAAAGCAGGATCAAGGGGCATGCGAAGACCCCAGTTCATGAGTTCCATGTAGAGAACCAGCTCATGATCATGAACGGATAATTGAGAACTAAATCATGACGTTGTCAGTCGGGAACCAAATTGTGACGTTTTCAGGGATTGCCCACGGTCTCTTATCTTCAACTCCTCAGTTGGGTGGAAGTATTTTTACTTTACCCTGTAGAGTGCGAGTAAATATTTGGTTTCAATCTCGTGAATGTTATTGCATAAGATATCCTCTATGTTAGAAGACAAATCTCGTGAGGGTTCTCGACCTTGCACATGATGTCCGAGGGAGGATGTGAATGTTGTAATATCCTATATAGGCTCCGCCACTACTGGGGCCATAAAATCCACCCCTCGGTCATTATCTGACTAGTCAATTATCTTATTCTCCTGAATTTCGGAATTCAAAACGTTTCCAAGTCGAACATTCCTTGAGGAGGGTTTCCGGGACTAACCTCAGGTGTAGTCTGAGGGTTTCCCTGTGAAGTCATTTGAGGGGTCGCAACATAGAGGGAAAATTTAATTTTGATAGACCTTTTAATGGGCTATGGGGATTGCTTTATTTTGGCATGATCTCCTCTTCTCGTTTCGGTGAGTCTGTCTTTATCACCACCCGCCGGTAAGAAGAGAGAGGATTTGCGGTTGTCTTTGGAAGGAGAAAGTTTATTCTTGTTATGTCCTAAACAAGATTGGCTGGGGGATTGAGCGATAGGCGAAACAGATGACGAATGATTACTTGAAGCTCCTACTATGTCAAAACGCGTCCAAAGAGGAGACCAGTTGTCACGAAACGTTGTTTGAATAATTTCTAAAGGAGTAGGGTACTTTTCAGTACAAGAACTCTCCTTTCTTCAGCTTTATTTGAGATTTTGAACCACCTCCAAAGTTTGTATCTTTCAAGACTCACAAACTCTTTAGGCATGAAAGGTTAAAACAAGAACCCAGTTTGGAAAGTCGTTTATCTCTCTAGAATTTATTTTCTCTTTACTTTGGAGAGCTGAGTTAAAATATGTAAACTTGAAATTATGAAAGGAGATAAATATTTATAGAAGAGTAACGGTTTTTCTATGTATAGGCTGAAGACTCAGGTTTAAGGATCTATTCGACATGTTGTTCTCCGCACAAGTGGTTCCAAAAAGCACGTTGACGTGTGTTAGGAAATAGTTGACATGTGGTCAAAAGTGATGTCACCACCCGAAACTATTTCTGACACCATAACAGATAGAAAAAACACACACAAGTTAAAAGAAATGATGGGTAGGATGAGGTCATCATGACCAAGGTGAAGTCATGAATTTGAATAAGTCTCCACGAAATGGTTCGAGGAAACTTCTTGGGGAGATCCGCTCATGAAACATAAGTGACGAAGTCGTCCGGCTAAATGTAAAGCAAGAATAATCTGAGAAGTGTTGCAAAGAGGTCATGCAAGGAAGCCCAGAAGAATAAATTTTGAGGAAACTTAAATGGAAGTAAAATCTGAGGAGGCTCAAAAGGAAGAAAATATTGTTCTTCAAAGTCAGTATTTGCACAGATGTCTTCACAAGAACTGGGGGCTACTAAACTATGGTGATAAATAAGCTTTGGTATAGTAAATACAAGGGTCAAATTGGTGTAATTAATTACCAAAAACTAATCTAAGGCAGCCATAAGGACTGAGGGGGGAAAATGTAATAACTAGTAGACTTGTTTATGAATAGTAGATGAATGGGGTGAGAGATCCACTTAACAGTGGTAAATATGTAATTTTATGGCTTACCTCCTGAACTATATAAAGAACATTCCCTTTCTGGGAAAATGGCCAATGATTAATCAATGATTGCTACATTTATCCCTTTTGCCTCTTTCTCTCTCTCCATTCATTTCTCTTTCTAAAAGTACCTCTACAAACATTTCTTTGACAGACACTTCCATATGAACATAGTCTTGGTAGGATTAATAACTAAGAAATATCTGAATTCATCAAGAAGATTCATAAATCCAAAAGCATTTTGAATGATTAAAATATCTAATGAAATAACATGAAACCTTCTTACTATCCAATTTGTTTTTCTGATGTGTATAAGCCTTTGCACTTGGACACCCCTATCAATTCAGATAATTTAAGCTAGGTTTACACCCACTCCATAGCTCATATGAATTCTTAACGGTTTCCTTATTGGGAACTTTATTGAGAAAATAATTTGCACATTTTATGGAGTCACCTCATAATGATAATGGTAGAGTTGAGTTACTTATCATACTTTTAACCGGATACACAAGTCATGTTGGGTGACCCCAAAATTCTATACTGAGGGACTATGCCATACTTATCTATGTATCCAGCAAATGGTCATTTATGTTGTTCACGTGATCTTTTATATATATCATAGTATTCACCACAATGGTCAAATCTAACGCACTTAATATTTTTAACTAGTTATTTTTCAAATTTAATCTTAAAAGCTATGAACTTTCCATGAATTTTGATTTATCATGGAGAAGTAGAAATACATGTAATTTGAGAACTCACATATAAATGATATGAAGTATCGCTACCGATTCAATGATTGCTTAAGGGAACGGTCTACATATGTCGGTGTAAATCAATTCTGAGATTTCTTTCGCTCTATGTACCGACAATTTTTTTTTTGTTTTGGTATGGTTCCCCTTTAATACATTCAATACAACTACCAAAGTTTGAATAATCAAGTGATCTTAATAAAACTTTTAGTGAAATGTTTATCCATCTTACTTTTTTATATATTGCTTATGTGTTTGTGTCAAAGTTTACCTAATTTTGAATTTTCAATTTAGTCTATCATATATTAAATATTAAATATTTAGTGCCTATCACGTTATCATGTAAAAAATATATTTGACTATTTCAATATCTCTTTTAAGGTATCTCTTATAGGAAAAATCAAATTCTTATTAATATTTTTCAAATACAATAAATATTCGCTAAAACAACAACCAAAAATCACAAATAACTTACACTAATAAATAATTTATCTTTACTTGATCACCGTCTCTGAGGATTCATCTTCTATTTTATCCTTAAGAGAAATATAAACATGGATGGTCATTACCGTACTAACTACCATGTGTTTCTTACAAGTAAAAATAAATTGATTTCTGAATAGTCCATGTGAGATTCCACTAATTTTATTTAAGTTAAGTACTTTCCACACCTTTTGGAGATGTCTTTTCCTTTTGTAAGAGAAACATCGACATGTAACAGATGTTTTCTTTGACATGAACCATGAACCAGTACCTTTATCAAATTCTCTATCATACTTTCTATTTTATGTTTTTTTCATTAAAGGCTCACGTTATGTATTTTAGGACTTTCGTGTTCCATAATCTCCTCCTCATAAGTAGCATAAAAATTCAGTTTACTAACTGGCCACTTCTCACACTAAGGAAAAATAAAAAATTAACAATATTACCCCTATTTTGGAAATTATGATCTTAAGTGCCTTTAACTTTGAGACAGGGATGGAAATTTTTTCCCAAACCCGCGGGTACCCGACCCGAGCCGACCCAATGGGATAGGTTATCGGTTTAAAAAAATTCCGCACATGGGTCGTGGGTTTGAAAATTTATTACCCGCCGAGTTTGGGATGGGTTATGGGTTTAAGAAATTTTCCACGGGTAACCAACCCGAACCCGACCTATTGGGTAATACCCGACGGTACCAGCTAAAGTAATATTATATAAAAAGATAAATTATCTAATATCATTTAACAAACTTTAAAATAAAATTACTCATATTAGTATTTGTATTATGTAATGCTAAAAATAATTTATTATTTGTTAATATATATATATATATATATAATATTTTGAAAAATATTATTCTACATTTAAATATTTAATTTAATTTTTTCAAATATTTTGTTTTTTATCTCTACAAAACTAAGAATAATATATTTTCATTCTACATTTAAATATTGAATTTGATTTTTTAATATCTCTTTTGAAAATATTTTTTATTGTTTTGTCCAATAGTAATATTATTAATTAAATTAATAAATATTTACTAACATATACTGAAACCATATATTAATTATCAAAAAAGATTTACTAAAATGTTTGAATTTGATATTTTTAAACATGATTCCTTTATTTTTTGGAATTAATATCAAATTCTAGAAGATCTAATAATATTTTTAATCAAATTAAAAAAATTACTAACATATACCAAAATTATATATAAATTATGAATAGATAACAAAATATTCTCTTATTAACATACAATATATTTTCAAAAATAAAAAAATTCAATGTAATTATTAAATTTGAATTTTTAATTTGTTTTTTAAAAACATTTTTCCTTTTTTTATACAAGAAAAAAATTCATTTAGTAAATTATTACTTTTATTAAAAATTCTTATGACTTTTCGAAATGTAAAGACTAGAAGAGCTAGTGATAATAAAGATCCGCATAACATAGCTGCATAACCTAATACCATCATACTTACGTGCATCATTAACCACTGGGATTGGAGAGCAGGTACTAATATTACGGATTGAGACATTTTGATGCAGACAGTCCGGTGAATTGACAGTTTGGAGCTCCGGTGTCAGATTTTGACCCACAGCACCTTGTTTCGAAGGAAACGACGTCACGAACGCAAGTCACGAGCTTTGCTCGTGAGCTATGGGCTTTTTTGGGCATTCGGGCTCATCTATCCTCTTTTTTTGCAATTTTAATACTTTAGGCTATTTTTGTAATTTTCATATTTTTAGTTTTAGGGTTTTGCTTGAACTCTATATAAACCTATCTTCTATTCATTGTTGAGGGAGTTGTTTTTTGTTTAATAAAAATTAGGGTTTTATCCCTCTTTGGCTTCTGCTACGTTTCACTCTCCATCACAGTGGTATCAGACACAGGCAATCCTGCGAGATGGTGCGAGGAAGAACCAACGGTCGCGGTGACGCTAGAGTGACTAGAGATACAAGTGATGTAGATGATCGTGAAGTTGCTGACCTACGCCGTCAGGTAGCCGATCTTACCTGTCAGATGGCTGATCTGAACGCCAGGCAACAAGGCACAGAGGTTGAGGGTATGGATAATCCTTTTGGGGAGGGGATCGACCAGAATACTTCTCACACCCGCCGCTGGGAGCTTGGATTCAAGATAGACATCCCAGACTTTGATGGCAGCCTTAAGGCAGAGGCACTTATAGATTGGTTATCCCAGATTGAAAAAGTCCTGGACTTCAAGGAAGTTCCTGAGGAGATAAGGGTCGCATTAGTCACCATTCACCTACGCGGTAGGGCACAGGCTTGGTGGCAGCAGGTGAAGAAGAACCGTGCGCGTGAAGGCAAGGATAAAGTCCGCAGCTGGGAGAAATTCAAAAGAAAAACCCGCAAGGCTTTCCTTCCTTACAACTTCGAGCGGGAACTCTACCATCGACTCCAGCATCTTCGTCAGCGATTCCTTATGCAGACGACTCTTCTGATGGGGAGACCGGTTCTGATTCGACGACGAATCTTTTCTTCCCCGGCGGGAATGATGCAGACAGTCCGGTGAATTGACAGTTTGGAGCTCCGGTGTCAGATTTTTACCCACAACACCTTGTTTCGAAGGAAACGACGTCACGAACGCAAGTCACGAGCTTTGCTCGTGAGCTATGGGCTTTTTTGGGCATTCGGGCTCATCTATCCTCTTTTTTCGCAATTTTAATACTTTAGGCTATTTTTGTAATTTTCATATTTTTAGTTTTAGGGTTTTGCATGAACTCTACATAAACCTATCTTCTATTCATTGTTGAGGGAGTTGTTTTTTGTTTAATAAAAATTAGGGTTTTATTCCTTGATGGCTTCTCTTTCGTTTCAATCTATATCACATTTTGTTTAAAACACCCGAAGTAGCAAAACCTTGGGTGAAAATAACACTTGGCAGAATGAGTATCAAATTCAAATTCAAGATATCGTTATAAATTTAATTAAAATAAAAAATTTCCTTCTTCTCTCCAAGATTGATAATATAACTTAAATTGTAATTTATAAAACCTAATTTACAGAAGAAAATAAATCTATATGTTTAGTGTAGGTATGGGCATTTGGTTCTTCGGTTCTTTCGGTTCTTCAAAACTAGTACCCATTTAGGAACCAAATAAATTTCGTTTATGTTCGGTTCTTCTTAATTCGATTTGGTATGGGTACTTAACTCGGTTCCAATCGGATAGTTTTGGATAATTTATATGCTTTGCACTATCAACATATATAAAACTCTTTTTACACTTTAAAACAATAAAACTATGTTAGATTGTAAGAAAAAAACTAAATATAAGAAATATTCAAAATTAATATATTACAAAATAATATTATTAATATATAAAAATGGAGAGATGATATCAAAATTATGAAATTATATAAAGGTTGATATTTTGTTATTTTGTTTATACGCATAATAGTTTGTAAATATGTCACCACTTTGAATAAAGTATGTTGTCATTTATTAAAGAGAATATAATTAAAGATGAATAATAAAAGACAAATTTAGGGGAATCTAACTTTGAAAAGGAAAATATATTTTCAAAACAATTCAAAATTAAGGGTTAATACATAGGTTCGGTTCCTAACGGGTACCCACGATGCTTTGGTTCGGTTCCGAGAACCGTGGGTAATTGAAAACTGGAACTATTCGGGTATTATGAAAGAACCAAATCTACTTCCGTTTGGTTCTTTCAGTTCAGTTCGGTTCAGTTCTTTCGGTTCCGTTTAAAATGCCCATGCCTAGTTTATTGTTCTGCGGTCAGAGAGAAGAGAAAGAGTTAACTTCCATAGGTACCCGCGGATGGGTACCCGAACCCGGCGGGTTTGGGTGTGGGAAAAAAATATTACTACCCGACGGGTACGGTTTAGGATTTGGTTTGGAAAAACATAGACGGGATGGGTTACGGGTTTAGCTATACCCGCACCCATCCCGACCCATTGTCATCCCTACTTTGAGGTAATCATTGACATTCCAAAAACATGTTGAATTATTGTTCTTTTGTTACTAACATTGAGTGTGGAGATTTACAACAACAACATCTTAAAATCATTTGTATTAAACTTTGGTAAAACTTTTCTTAATTACCTTGAGAGACTTAATTGCATGAGTAATCTTAGTTGGGGTATTCCCATGGAATTCCAAATGTATTCATTGTTTCATTATCGCCAAGCCCAACCTATTTGAATCTTTCACACCTCGAATCCTCTCTTTTCCTTATAAAACTTTTCTTTAGTGAGGCTCGTAGGCATCTTAGTCCTTAGATCCGTATATGATCATAAAAATCAAATACAATTCTATTACTTTCATTCATTATAAAAATTAACACATCAAAATATGTGAGGTTTTATTGCCTTATGGGTTATAGATACGTAAAAATTTACATATAAAAAATAACACATACACACTTTATTGACATACAACACTTCAACGTGTCTAAACATGACATATACATGTAAAACATGACATAAAATGATAATAAGATACCTTTGAACTATAAAATAATCATAATTAATCGAATATTTTTATTTATAAAGTAATGATAAAACTCTTCTTTGGGTTGATTATACATACTTTAATTAAAATAAACTCAATGATTAATTTCAATAAAAAAATCTAGTTCACGATTAATCATTCCAAACATTTATCTTTTTTGAACCAATAATACTTGAAATTAAATAAATCTCTTGAACTTTTCATACATTAATATCTTCAATCAATCAATTAACCTTTCTATGGATCGATTAATTAATTTTATGATTCATCTATCGTAATTTAAAATCTTAGTCATGCATATCTATTTTAAGATTTAAACATATAATGTTCTTCACATAACATATACATATAAAAACCATCATTTTCAAATACAAATTATGTGGTCACAAGTAATATAAAAATAAAGATAGAACGTGAAGTTTTTATAATAAATAAAAAAACCCGAGTGTGTTGTTATGATGGGTTTTCTGCTACAGCAGGTTTAATTAATGTTATAGCCACATTCGGCCCAACCAACCTTGTTGTTGCTGGAGTTGAACTGGTCCAACCATCAGTGGCAGTTGTTGGCCTCGTGATAACAGTTCAGTTGCTCGCAACTACAAGTTGTATTCAGCCTCAACAAAAACGTGTTGTTGGCCAAGATGAACATCATCGGATAACCTGTAATTGTTAGTAACAACAAGAGTTACTTTTCTGATTAGCCACTATCCAGCCATGTGTAATTTATTTGTTTAATTAAGCGTCTATATGCTATAAAATTTAGGAGAAAAAAATCAGCAATCAAATAAACCATGAGTTAAAATAAAACAAATCCATAATTCAATTATATATATATATATACAAAAAATATCCTTAAATGTATTTTACGAATAAATCAATCACAACATAGTTTTTCACAAAAACCTTAAACGTATACCCTAACCCAATAGTAAGGATGTTTTTACAAAAAAACATGTGTTCCATTGATTTAAATATATAACAAATGGTATGACTTATATTTCACGAGAATAGAATTGGTGAAAGCGACTAAACGATAGATTTTCTCCAAAAAATGAGTACACTTCCTTGATCTCCAAGAAAACGTCTCTTTCTCCCTATTCATCTTCTTCTTATCTCCAAGCTTTCACAAATGGATTTTCCAACATTACAAGCATCAACAAGCAGAAATAACAAAAGCGTGGATTATCACAATGTCGATAGGAATGAAGAAATCAAGAACAAGTTAACATATGATCAGGTTATAAAGAGAGGAAATCAAGATCAAGACGTTCCTGACTTCGAACCAGAAAATATATTGGAGAAAGATGATCACATCTCTATTTAGTATAGTAAACAGTTGAAGATCAATTGAAACAACAATCAATATATGCTATTGTGGGTAAGTTTGCCCAAGGTTTACCGAAAAGAGAATTTATAATCCAATTATTACAATCGTTAAAGCTTGAAGCAAATTAAAGATATAAGATCTTCGATTCCAGACACATTTTCTTTGAGCTTGACTCAAAAGAAAATCTTTGTAAATTGTGGCATCGAACTGTTTGGACTCTAGGAAACAAAATCATGCGCTTGTTGATGTGGACAGAAGACTTCAATATCAATCAAGGAAACCTGATCATGCCTGTGTGGATCAAGATTGACACCCTTCCTGAACATTTCTTCAATAAGGATATCATCAAAATAACCGCTTCAGCAATTGGTAACCCGTTTTTTATTAAAATTCCAGAAGAAAACAGAGCGTACCATACGTCGTGTTCTGCCTAGATAGAAATAGATGTGTCTAGAAATCTCCATCATGATGTATGGATTGGGTTTGGATCGAATCAATAATTTTGGGCCAGAATGAACTAGATGAACTTGCCTCATTACTGCAATCTATTTCATAGCAATAAAAATGTAAAAAGATCAAATCAGACACTAAAATCGACTAGAATCAGCTGCAGAACAAAGCAAGTAATGAAGAACAAATTATAGTGCAAGAGAAAAACTATAAAGAGTAAAGTAAGAATGATATTAAATCATTGATAGTTTGCTTGAATGAAGATAATGACCATTCTAGACAGCTATGCATCAATCTATGATGAGCGATCATGACAGAACTCCTGAGCAAGGTGACATCCCTAGTAAATAAGGATACAAAACTCCTGAACAAGGAGAGATAATAGAAGTCATACATAATTTAGACTATGGATAGCATGTTTTGCAGCATTGGACTATGGAAATGTGGACACAGAAAATTACTCACCAAAGCAGACAAATATTAACAGCAAATAGAACTCACCAAGAAACAATAGGAGCACAGATCTTGCAACCTCACTAGAATTTTACAGAGATGAGCAAGAAAATGGTTTCAGAGAAATATTTGACAAAAAGATCAAGGAAGTTATTGGCAGAAAGACAACAAAAACAATATTATCAAAGCTATTCAATTCAAAAGAGCAAGTAAATCTAAATCCTCTTTTATTAATAATGATAAACATGTTTAATTGGAAGATAAGAGGGATCAGAAATAAATCTTCAATTAGAAGGCTCAGATACCTTATAAAAGAAGAATAATCCCAAATTGGTTGCTATACAGGAACTTTTGATCAGCAATGATAATATTGTTATAATTGCTAAGGAAATTGGTTTCAAAAATTAAAAATCTAATGCTTCCTATAAAATTTGGTTTTTTTGGCATGAAGATATTACTTTGAATGTGAAAGTTGATCACAATCAATGTATTTATTCTGAAGTTAACTATACTTCTAATCCTAAATGTTTCTTAATAACAGTGGTTTATGCTAAGTGTCAGAGGAACAATGGAATTAACCTTTGGAACACTTTGAAATTCATTTCCAAAGACTAATCTAGAATGGATGATATGTGGAGATTTTAATGTCATTGCTTCTATAGACGAGCAACTAGGTTATCCTACCTTTTTTCAAAATAGTACTAACGATATCAATGAGATGATCAATGAATGTAGGATTTAGGATGTTGGTTTTGCTGGATCTAAATATACTTGGCCTAAAAAATCAAAATGGAGGTAGTTGGACAGGGTTTTCATAAACAACAAGTGGTCTTAGTTCTTTGGAGATACTAAAATTGTTCATAAAGCTTAAACATATTCGGATCACATGCCTTCACTAATTTCTATTGCTAAAGATAATCCTAACATAAGGAGAAGTTTTAAATTTTTAAATATATGGTCTCTAGACACTGGTTTTTTCCCATTTGTTGATAACAATTGGAATCATGAAATTATTGGTGACCCTTTACTTAGGTTTTGACATAAATTGAGAAGGCTTAAGAAAGGTTTAATTAACTGGAATAAGTCTTATTTTGGTAATATTTACAACTAGGCTCAGGCTCCTGAAGATGATGTTCAAATGAGGGAACTCAAGCACCAAGATCATAACAATATTGAAACTAGAAATCAGTTCTCTAAAGCTAATGCCCTTCTCCTACAAGCTCAAAAAATGGAATAACAATACTATATGCAAAAGTGCTATGCAAATTGGGCTACTGAAAGGGACAGAAGCAGTAAAAAATTTCAAACCTATGTTAAAAGGAAAAGGAAAAAGCACAGTATCAATAGTATTAGGGATGGAAATACTTGGATTACTGATAGGAAGGCTATAAGGCTCTTTGCTCTCGAGTACTTCAAAGAAGCATTAAAAAATTATCCTTACATTGATAAGCATGATGAGCAAGTTAACATGATGGACTCCATCTTCAGTGCCATTCCTTCCTTAATAAATGATGAAGACAACCAGGAGCTTCTGCAGATACCAAGCGAGGAAGAAATCTGGTCCATTATCAACAGCTTAAATCATGCAAGCGATGCATGTATGGATGGTTATAACCAATGCTTTTATAAAACTTGTTGGAAAATAATTAAATATGATCTTACCAATGCAATGCACTATTTCATGTTAGAAAATCATATTCCTAAAGGTATCCTAGCAACTGGTATTTGCTTGATACCTAAAAACGATAATCCTTTCAGATGGAAGGATTTCAGACCCATCAGTATTTGCTCCTTGTTGAATAGAATCATGTCAAAAATTCTTAATAACAGAATAGCTAAATTCCTTCTTAAAATTATTTTTAAAAACCAAGGTGGCTTTGTTCCTCGTACTTGTATTCAAGATCACATTCTTACTGCTAAGGAGCTTCTTTTACAACTTAAACAGAAATGTAAAAGACAAAAATGTTTTAATTCAGCTCGATATGTCAAAAACTTTTGATAAATTGACTCACTGTTTTATTATAAAGGTTCTTAACATGTTTGGATTTTCATACAAGTTCATTAAAATCATTAAGCATGTGATTTCTTTTGTTAATGTCTATATGCTCATCAATAGTGAGTCCATTGGTTAACCTTAAAAGGTTTGAGGCAATGGGATCCAATATCCCCTAGCCTTTTTATTATTGCTGAAGAAGTTTTGATAAGGGGTCTCAATAATATTTTTCTTTCCAACAAGAAAATTGTTTATAAAAGAAGAAGTTCTAGCCCTTCAATATTTTAGCATCTGCATATGATATTTTATTGTTTACTAACAACAATGACACTACTTTAGACTGTCTTAGTATCTTTCTACAGAAATATCAAGCTATATCTGGTCAGGTGATTAATAAAGACAAAACTAAAATTATAATAGGTTCGGGGATGAATTTTATCAAGATCAAGATGATTGCTAACAAAGCTGGTTTCTCTATTGGCTCCTTACCTACTGAGTACTTAGGTATTACTGTTAGCGCAAACAATAGACTACCAACTATACCAATTTATTATGTAAAATCAATAACAAAATTAGAGACTGGGAGTCGGTTCACCTCTCTTTAACTAGGAGATTGTCTTAAATAACTACTATTTTATATAATATCATTTTTTGCTGGATGCAAAGCAACTTGCTTCCTAAGGGTGTTATTAATAGACTAGGAAACCGTTTTAATAAATTCATATGGGGTAATACTAGTTTTGAGCATAAAACCCATTGGTGTAGGTGGAATTCTGTTTGTAAAATATTTAAAGAATGAGGATTGAATGTCAGAAAATTATCTGACATTCAAGACTCAATTTCTCGCAAATTGTGGTCCAATTACAGGAATAACAAATCAATTTTCTCTAATTTAGTGCACAATATATATTGTAGAGACTTACATCATTTGCAGATCTCTTACACCAAGCATGGATCCATGATATGGAAAAGACTGGGCAAGATTAAAAACATTGGAGAGCCTCACATAAGCTGGAAACTGAGGGCATGAATGATGGACTTCTGGCTCGACAATTGGTCCAATCATCAACCTCTGTTAACTTTGGAGGACATTGTGGATAACACTTGGTTCAATGCTGAAAAGGTTAGTAAATATTAGAGTAATAATTTTTGGCAGCTAAGTGGTATAGCTGATTAATTATCTACTCCTCACTTGAACAGAATTACAAATTGCATTATAAAACCTAATTTTGCTGACACTATGATTTGGTATCTTACTAAATCTGGAAATTTTAATCTTAAGGACACTTGGGATCATATTAGATTACATTATACTGAATCTAATCTTTTTAGTAAAATTTATAATTCTCTTACACTTAGGAAATATTCTTTCTTACATTGGAAATTACTTCACAATTACATCCATATCGATACCATAATTTAAAATAAGCACATTACACTTGTTTCTAAATGGCAATTTTGTTGTAATATTGAGTCTCCTAATCATTTATTTGTCTCATGTGATTTTGCTTGGTCTATTTGGTCCTTCTTTGTTGATATTTTCAGCATAAAAATATACAAATATATGACCACTAATCATATAACTAGACTCTGTCTTTGGTCTATTAACAAGAACAATCATGTTAGAATATTATTCCTTCGATTATTCTTAGGTTTATCTGGAAGCATAGAAATATGTCTAAAATTCATGGCAAAACTTTTTTCCTATAGTCGTGCTATTGCTGATGTTTCTAACACTTTAATTAGCATTTATTATAATAAAAAGTTTAAAGCGAAGCACTGGATTAATTATTATAAAGTTGTTGTAACTATTGGTTATTTTAATCATAATTTAGTCACCAAATCTAAGCCTACCTATTTAAAATGGAATCATCTTAATCTGGGTAGACTAAAATTAAATTTTGATGCTTCATGTCTTTCTAATGGTGAGGCAAGTGATGTTATAATAATCACAGATAATGTAGGCAATTTAATATATAGTGATGGTTTCTTAAATGGTAAGCTTAGCCCTTTTATGGCTGAAGCCTAGAACAGTGCTCGATGGCTTGCTCATCTGTAAGTCTAATGGCTGGTCTTAGATTGATATTGAGCCTAGTGCTTTGTTAATTGTTAACTTTCTTAGTTTTGGTAAGTGTCCCTGGGCCTTAGACAATATTATTAATTGCATCATAAGACTGATTTCTTCCAAAATGGTTTTAGTTCATGTGTTCAGAGACCAGAACCAAGCAGCTGATTGGCTTGCTCGCTGGACTCTGAAGTGCGAGATGAAACTGGATATTAATGTCAACAATATTCCCGCCCAACTTAAAGTTATTTTAATTCTAGAGGTTATTAGTATGGGTTATATTACAAGCATATAGTAATTTCTGCAAACTAACCTTTTGTTAACAGGAATCTGTGGCTAAAACATGCAGGTTTAATCAATTATGAAAAAAATACCTGAATCTCCATCCAATCGTTGGATTGTCAATGTTGGATTTGTTTCTCGTTGAGATTCCAGTCGTTATTGATTTATGATTGTTCGTGGTTAGCTGAGTCTTCTCAGGTTATTCTTCAATTTTATTACTTGCATGTCTATACTCGTTGGTTTCATTGAGTAGCTTATCTGCATGTCGTTCATAATTAGCAAGTTTTTCTCATTTTCTATTTCTGATCAAAGAATTTAACTTTGGATGTTAATCGAAACTGGTGAGTGGTTTCTTACCTGGGTAGTGCGCTGGTTGAATCTTCGATGATTTATGGTAGATTTGTTTTGAATACTTCATGAATACTGGACTGGAGTTGAATTGAGTAGATGATCTGCATGTCGTTAATAGTTAACAAGCTTTTCTCATTTTCTAATTCTGATCGAAGAATCTAATTCAGAAGTGAATCGAAACTGGTTATTGGTTTCTTACCTGAGTAATTAGTTGGTTGAATCCTCTTTGACGAATTCTGGAGCTGTTTGAGCTGATTTCACTGAAGATAATGGAAAATAGCGGATGTTTCTATTGTTTCTGAAGGTATGAGGCAGCGGTCCTGATCGAATAAGAAATTAATGGTTTGGGGTTTCGCTTTAAGCCTAAGTTGGCTCTCCCATTTTTCTTTGTTATTGGGTAACCATGCCCATTTAATTGTGGATCTCTTATTGTATGGCTAATTTCTGGCCCTTTTTCATCTAATAAATTTTTTATTAATTAATATATATATATAATAACAAATAGTATGGCTCTAATATCAACTGATAGTGGAGTTGTTACTTACTTGTTAGGTTTCTCATATTAACAGTGATTTGTTCTAGTAGAATGGTATGCGAAGATTCTATACGGACTTTTCCCTTGAATCTCTTTTGATTTGGCGTTCCTCCAATCTTATAGAATATTTAACTTTTAATCACGGAAAGAAACCTGTAGAGAAAACAGGAAAATAAAGAATGAAGTAATTTAAATTTAAGGTTTTCTGTATTTTTTTATCACAAAAAAATTACCAACTAATTTTAGGAAATAGTAAATGAATCTATTACCGAATTCTTTTATTCGTAGACAATGCAATTGGGTTACAAGCCCGACCTTAATTGCATTATATCCTTATATTTCACTTCATGATGAGGGAACACAACCCTATTAAACTGATTTCTACCAATTTAGACCTTAAATTTATTAGTTTAGTCTCAAGTGTTGATAATTGGACTCGGTCATTCACAGAGTCTAAATACAACCCGATTTGTACATGTATTACCTCCATAATGAACTCTAAGCTCATTTTATATTTAATTATATATTAATATAATTAATCTGATTACTTGTTAATTGGACTGGTTTATATCAATGAAAAATATATCATGAGCATACCGATCCATAATTTTTCGAACGATATTTTCTTTTATCAATATTGTCGCGAGTTTAAGAGAATATAATGATGAGGAATAAGTCAAATTTGAGAAAATGGTTAAAAACTAAGATAAATTAGAGTTTCAAATTGGGTAGTCGAACCATTTTGCATGTTGAGTGTTGTTCTAATAAATAAACTTTTGTTAGATTCCTTAAAAACTAATAAAAATGTCCAAAACTTTCGTTTTATAAAACCATTCGAACATAAACTCTTACTTAAATTTAAAAAATCAATGAATAGGTTGTATGAATCCATCTCGTAAATTCGATACTCTAAACTCAATAAGGACTAACCTTTCCAAATATATCATCATCGAAATTCAAAATCAAAATGTTCTAATTGCACGAATTAATTATTTTAGTTCATCCAAATCTATAAACCATGGTTATTTCCGGTTCGACTTATTCCATTTTGACTATACACGTTAAAATTAAAATTAAACTACTATAAAAAAAAGTATATGGCAACATTGTCCATTATCTAAAAATTTATTTATATATTATTAAAAAAATTAATATTTTAATTAAAAGTATAATCATTTTCTAGCAAATTTGAAATTTCATTAAAATCTAACGGCCTAATAAGTTATTTGGTTACATGAGTTATTAGACCTTGTTTGACCTAATATCTAAAATACTTTATAATGCGTTTTGATCTGGCACCATTATTTCTATTTGTCGATTTGAGTTTTTATTTTAGAACTCAGATTGTGTTTACAGTTTAGTCACTGGAGACTTTGAAGCCTAGCAATAGTACTGGAGCCAAGCATCAATATTGAAGCCTTGGACTTTCTCCTCTGCGAGATTGTAACAAGGAGAAGCATTATGTACTTATTTATTTCCTTATTATTATATATTCATCAGAATATTAAGATGTTTTGTATTGATCATTAGTCATATTGAGGCAATTCTCAATCTTCTCTTTTGGAGGGGTTGAGATGTGTCAAGAGTATTAGTACTTCAAGTTGATTCAAGTAGATTAAGACTTCGTTTGAGCTTTTAAGTCTCGTTGATTAATTTTTTGTTTATTCTGATTTTTTTTATCTTCATTTTGTAGAGTTCCTACTAGCTATGGAGTTTTAGATTGGATGAATGATGCCCAACAGTAGTTTTTGAGGTGATATGAAATTGGACCTGGAAAAAAACATGAATTTAACAATTGCAATAAAAATCAGGTATTCCACTTGCTTAAGACTATGTTAGTGAACAGAGTATTAGGTTGTGATGTTGATAACAGAGGTTTGAATTTTGTACTGAAATACAAGGATATGAACATATATTTAGAACCTAATATGTCAGTTATCTAATCTTAGATACCCAAGATCAAGGTTTTTCAATATGACAGTAACCCTTAGCTGAATACGAATCTAATTTAGGTTGATGTAACAGTTGGTTTTACAATTGAGTGTCTGTTTTGTAACCCATTCTGTAACGTATTTTGCTCTCTATATGTGTCTAATAATCATCGAGGACTATAATAATTTTCTACAACAAACGATAATATGAGCTAGATAGTAGGGAGTGTGGCTATTAGCTAGAATTTCGAATAGGATAATTGAGTTTGTTTCTATGTTTACGTGCTTATATCCTTTGTTTTTGCCTAATAAAAATGTCTAAGAAAGCTATAGCTTCAGCAATAAAAATTATAGTTTTTCCTACAATTGAAGACGATGTATCTTATTTGTTGTTCCAGATTAGAATACAACTACTAAATTTACCATTTGATTGACAAAAAAACATCATTATTTAACTCCAAAATATTCATTGTAATCAAATTTAAATAACGATTAAAAAACGTTAAAAAAGATAACTCAATTTTTTATTTTTGAACGGCACCCATCAGTAATCAGTAAGTAATATAACATTTTGTAACCAAACAAATCTACCACACCCTTTTATTTCGTACCGCATTTCAATAGTATTTGTTTTCACACGTATTTGCAACATAAATAATATAATATAAAACACGCTAAAGGTAGTTGACCCCAACAACTTAAGAAAGGCAAAAGACATGAACAACGCCGGCGGGTGCGGCCACCGGAAGCGGCATGTCATTAGCCTCCGGCATGTGTATCAAATTGAATGTGGTTTTGTTGGAACCAATGTCCGTACGACCACCGATGCCATTAGATATAGTTTTAAATTTATGAGATTGAAGAAAGAATTAATGCATCAACATGTGTTTCTCTCTTGTTTTATGGCAAACCATTTATTACCAACTTGAAAACCAAGGTTTTACATTTATGGTCACTAATTATATCACTTTAGTCAAAACTCAATACATATCCACAAAAAAACTCTTATTCTTATATATCCCGACACTTCCCTTCCATCATAAAATAGGATTGAAAAAGCCAAAAGACGATCCATACATCAAAACAAAACAAAAAACAAAAACCATAAAAACAGTAGGCCATTAATAATAGTTGTGACATTTCATTTTAAAACAAATTTAATATGAAACACCTACATCTTTTATTAATGTGCAAATGGGTCTTCATCTATAAGTAGCACATGAATGAAGACAACCACAAGACAATAAACATGTAGAGACCCCCATGCATTAATAACTTATAGGTTTGGGCAGAGTGTGGTACAATGTCTAGGGATATAAATAGTATATCAAAAATTAAATATGTACAAAAACAAATGAAATGGACCCAATTTTAATTTAAAAGTAGTATTGGTAAACTATATTTTTAATTAATGAGAGTGAGTGATTAAATAAAAGTTGAAAGAGTTAGTTGGAGAAGAACTAGATAGCATGGAAAGAGATGGAGGGAGAGAGACAAAGATTAGTACACCTATTAATGTCTAACCTTTTATGTCTCATTCTAACCTTATTGCTTTAATTAAGACTCATTTTCTATTTTATCAAACTAATTTTTATTTGGATGTTTAATAAGACTAATTAGTTTTTTGAGCTAAGACTAATCACAAATTTTACATCTGGACAACACGTTAACAATATGTTTGGCTATGCTTGGTTATGCTAATGTTCATGTCAAATTAGTTCGCATATCGAAATAAAGTGGACAACCATGTTTCAGGAGAAGTATAACGGATTCATAACGAAAATAATTAAGTTTGCAAATTATGTTAAATAAAATTACTAACATAGTAGTTATATTTTGATTTACATAATCAATTTTATTTGAGTTTATAGAATATTTTAATTTACATAATCTATTTTATTTGTGTTTATACATATTTTGGAAAACGATATTAAATCTAAAATGATAATATGAAGCTAAAATCGGATTATACGATTTGAATCCGAACTCATTAAGTACAAAACATAATACAAGTGTGATAACCCGATCTAAAATAGTTAGATCACGAAACCGTCAGAAAGTCGTTGTAAACAGGAGATTAGATTAAGCAAATATCATTGGACTATCTGAACCATAAACTATCATGTCCGAAAACCAATTGTTGCCAACAGAAAAAAGAGGGTAATAAATACATAAAAAAAGTAAATTAAAATTAAAAAAACGAGATTACATCAGTCAGGCAACCTTGGAACCAAGGAATCTACATCAGGGTTCAGTAAGCATACAATATGAAATCACAGAAGCAATGACGGAAGAAGAGCAAATAATTCTTGAGTTTCGCTTCCGTTAGATGTGGTAAATGATTGTGCCAAAATAAGAACGTCAAATATAGTGGAAGCTAAGTGATGGCCACTCAACACCAATAATGGTGAACTCAAGCTTAGTATTGGCAGTAAACCATGTACCCTTAGTGAAATCATACTCAAATAGGATATGGTTCATGGATTCATCACATAAATGACATAACACACAATTCAGAGGATGGTTTAATCCCCAACTAATAAGCTTATCACAGATAGACAACTTGTTTTGAATGGCAAACCCAAGAATAAGGGAGTGACGGAGAATATTATACTTATGCCAACTAACCCAGCCCACTCGACACAGGGGGTGGACGTACAAATCGTGTTGTAGGTGTCTTTAATTATGAATTTTACCTTTCCATTTGAGGCGGTCCAATAAAGCAGGTCATCATAAATGATGCTTGGAGGTGGGAGAGATAGAATGAGGTGGTTTATCTCTTGAAATTTTAGATCATTTCTATCACTTGCAGGCCTTAATTGGCTCAATTAGTTCGTCATCTAGAATGATGTCAAAAACCTTGAGATCGTTGTCAATTTTGAGGTCACGAATAATAATTTTCTGATAATGGGTTACCAGAGAGGCTGAGAGCAGCCATGGGTCGTACCAAAAGTTGGTTGTCTTACCGTTACCGGTCGATATCTTGTACAGTTTTCTAGCTAGAGGTCTAAGACTTGCATTTTTCCTTCAGGTCTAGGAGGAAGATGAATGAAGTTTTAAAGACCCAAATATTTCATCTTTAATATTTTTAGTATTAATCCAGTCACACAAGATTGAGTTCTCGTTATTAATAGTAATAGATAAAAATTGTGTGAGAGCAACCGTCTGATTTCATGTTTTTAGGTTTAGAATCCCAAGACCGTCATCTAACAAGGGAAATATTACCATTGACGAAGCCACTTTTGCACCTAAAACCTTTATTTCACAACGAGAAGAAACAAGATAGAGATTATGAGAATTCTTTAAGAACTCTTGCGAGGAGGATGAAGATAGAAGACCAATAAACTTGCCCCGCGAATAGTACATATTAAATGAGCTAAAGTCTACCTACATAAGAAAGTTATTTGAAAGTACAAGAGGCCATATATATAGTCGTCTTATCCAAAATGGGGTGGTAATCATTATGGTAAAAACAATTCGAAAGAGTAAA
This sequence comes from Limnanthes douglasii subsp. nivea, assembly GCA_036936605.1. Classification (NCBI taxonomy): domain Eukaryota; kingdom Viridiplantae; phylum Streptophyta; class Magnoliopsida; order Brassicales; family Limnanthaceae; genus Limnanthes; species Limnanthes douglasii. The sequence goes on from JAUPFV010000004.1 coordinate 60,477,340, forward strand.
GACTCCAAGATATTTAACACGGAAGAGAACCAATATCCAACACGATGATATTGATCATCTTAATACTTATAGAGAGGCAAACCTCATAGAAGAAGATGTAGCTTTTTTTGGGTTAAATTTAAGGCTTGAGAGATCAAATAAATCCTTAAGTCGCTTCTTAATAAGGTTAGGGGAGTTAATTCCACCATGAAAAATATCTTCAGATCATATACAAAATAGAGGTTTCCAATCTTAAGTTTATGACATTTCCACTGGAATTTAAAGTTTAATCTACTACTTTTATCCTTAAAAATACTGGAAATAACTTTCATGACCAACGAAAATAATAATGATGATACAAGATCTTCTTGTCTAAGACGATTTACATCTTGAATTTTCCCTGAGGGTCTCCATTGATGTTAATACTATAGGATGGAGTGGAGATACACTAAATAACACAAGTGATCATTCGGGCCAGAAAGTTCATGGCCACTAGAATGTCGAGAATGAGGTATCATCGGACGGCTTTCATCAAGTTGATTTTAAGAGCAACTCTATGGCCTTCGCTATTAGTTTGGTATCCCCTTAGAAGCTCTTAAGAGTGGAGGATGTTGTTTGTAATTTTATCGGCATCCAAAAAATTGATTAAGATTTGTCAAAAATATAAGGAAAATAACCGTTGATCATATTGACCAATATATTGGAGATAATCTTATAGACCACATTGCAACACTCAATTGGCCTGAATTTCTTCACGTAAGAAGGGGGATCCTTCTTAGGAATGATGGCGATAGTAGTGTCATTCCATGAGGTCTTAAGACGACATGAGTTAAAAAAAATTAAGATCTTATCACAAATATATTTTTCAACAATATTTCAACAATACTTGAAAAACTTGCATTGAAGCCACCGGGCCCCGAGGCTCTATCGTTATCAGTACTAAACAATAACACTTTTGATTTTTCAACAAGTAACAGAACAAACCATTAAAGTCTTGTCTTAGGGGTTAAATTTTCCAAAAATAAGAGAAGATACTCTTGTGAGTCTATGATATCCCAGGGGAAAACTAGAGCCTAGAAGGTTGGAGAAATAGTTTACTAAAACACTAGCCACCTCGTTAGATGTAGTGACGAGGTCCTCACTACTATTAAAAATTAAGACAATTTTATTTCTCAAAATATGATTACTATTTTTATGAAATAATTTTCTGTTACGATCCCCCAGTTTGAGCCAATTCTCTCTAGACTTTTGTTTGTAGAAAGATTCATCAACCGTGTTGAGGAAAATAAAAAGAGAGGATACAGTAGTCTCATCTGCGACAAGAGTTGGGTTAAGATGTCATCAGCCAATAGATTTTGAGTCGATAAAATCTCATGTTGGGCGTTAGAAACCATGGAGCTTATATCGTTTTACTCCTTACAATTTAGGCCACAACGGAATTCTGAAGATGAGTAAGTTTATGGGTAGCAAGTCTCATGCCATTAATAAATATTGTAAGGTTCTAACTATTAGATATAAACTCTTTATAAAACAGATGAAACTGCCATATGTTAAATTAATTTAAATGGTTTATTAATACGAGTCCTTGCGTACCTTGATTTAAGGTTAAGGTAGTGTGATCTAAAGTACGGAAAGGCCCATAATGGGCACCAAACATGGGGAATATTATTCTAAATCATTATTAACTAAAATACAATCAATTCTAGAGGCAATTAAGTTTAGGGTTGTTTTTTTATCCAAGTAATATATGACTGAAATGAATAAAGATTATTAAATTCACATTGGTAGTAGTAGTGATTGAACTCGTCAATAGACCTCTGATTGGAAGATATGGTACGTCTTATAGGCTTATGAATAATGTTGAAATCCCTGAGAGCGACCCATGGGTAATCGCGGTATGTTGCTAAAAATACTTTAAATCATCGCATAGAGGACATTATTCAAGATCATAATTGAATGTATAGATTATGGTGGAAAAAAAGAAACATTGAAATTCATACTACACATTTTGCATGTAATAAGTTGTAGGACAAATAAAGGATAAAAATGAAAAATATAGTTGGATTCCAGATAATTCAGATCCTACTCGGTGATAGGAGGAGTGGTTAGTGGAATAACTCCAAAATGAATCCATTTTCTTAATAATCGAGTCAATATTAATCAAACGACCTCAAGTCTCACAAATATCATGATACTATTCCTCATGGAAAAAACCAATATATCTTATTAGGTCGTTATACCCGCAAATATTTCAAAAAATAATAAACATTAAGTACTTACAATGAATGAGGTCCAACACTATAATGCATCTAAATATTTACTATTTGATGATTCACATTTTGGGTTACCTTTTATAGAGGGATAATTTCTACCAAACTGCTTGCATCCCAAACCAACCTACTTAACGGGTCGTATAAAATAAAGGTTGTAAAGAACAAAACCTTCAACAAACATGTGATGAGAAAACAAGAATATAATACAAAAAAATAAAAATTAGATCGGGTAATATCCCCAAAACTAATACTAGGACCACAAAATATTATTATTATTATAAAAAACTCAATTATCTTTTAAAAATCAAATCCATTTGGCAATATCTTTAAATAAAACCATACTCAGTTAATATAATTAAAAATGTCAGCCGATTAAATAGGCACATTCCTTTATTAAAAGTATGGGAGTCTACTCGAAAAAAATCTTATAAGAATTATGCTTAGTCCAGTAAAATCACAACCTTACACTACGTCATCGTCATTGCACTTGGATTCACCTCATTTTTCATACAGGCATCGTCTGCTACCTTTATACTCATAGAGCCACCACTATACTCTTCTAAATCATTAAATCACTTCCTGTTGACCGAGATTAACCGACAAAAAATACTCTCATACCATGAAAACCACCAACGAACAATCGCGGAGAACACCTGGTCAACTCTCGAACCTGGTCTTGAAGCTCATATACCACCATGCAAAAAATCTTGAATAAAGCTTCCATATTATCGACCAAGGGATCTTCATTGATGAATCTTTTATTATCCTCTATTGAAAAATATATAATCACATAACTAATCAAAATCTTTCATTTAAAACTAATTAATTAAATAACTAATTAGAAATTTCAATTTCTCATATTATAAAACCTAATTAAAAATTTAATTGAATTATCAATATATATTTATTTTCAAGTTTTGTTGAGAATTCGAAAGTGTCCAATTGTACATTCAAAATTCTCAACTAAATATTATCGTTAATAAAGATATAATAGTCGGATAATGATAAAGAAATAAAAGCATTTATATAATTAAATGAATAAAGACATTTATTTTGTATTGTAATGAATTATATCGTAAAAATAAAGATATATTAGACATTTATACTTGTAACCATCTAATTAAAACTTTATCTATATATATATATATATATACACGCGCGAAAAACGGAACAATTGCTCATTTATAAGTAAAATATTCGTTTTTCTTGTTTTTTCCTTTACATATCTCTTTATATTCTTTAATATTAGATCTATACACTTTTGTAGTATTTTAATGAGACATTTTATCTTGCCAATAATGTATATTTGAAACTTTTAATTTTTTAACCTATTTTGAAGTTATCAATTAAATACTCAAACATTTCAACAAAATTTTGAGTTCACAAGGTTTGACTTCAATTTTAGTTTAGAGATTTCAATATTTTAGATGCACAATGAAAATTATCAACTCTATTTTGAGCTTTTCATCTAAGTTTTTCGGTTGAGGACTTTGAGACTTCTAAATAGATTATGGCTCATTTTCAAGTTGAAATTATAAAATATTAACTAATCAAATTCTCAACTCGTTGTAGCACGACTTCAAGCATTCCGACAATTTGATCAATTGAGAACTAATCGAAACTAATCAATTGAAAAATAGATTATCACATAACTAATCAAAATCTTTCATTTAAAACTAATTAATTAAATAACTAATTAGAATTTTCAATTTCTCATATTATAAAACCTAATTAAAAAATTAATTGAATTATCAATATGTATTTATTTTCAAGTTTTGTTGAGAATTCGAAAGTGTCCAATTTTACATTCAAAATTCTCAACTAAATATTATCGTTAATGAGGATATAATAGTCGGATAATGATAAGGAAATAAAAGCATTTATATAATTAAATGAATAAAGACATTCACTTTGTATTGCAAGGAATTATATCGTAAAAATAAAAATATATTCAACATTTATACTTGTAACCATATAATTAAAACATTATATATATTCGCGAAAAACGGAACAATTGTTCATTTATAAGTAAAATATTCGTTTTTCTTGTTTTTTCCTTTACATGTCTCTTTATATTCTTTAATATTAGATCTATACACTTTTTGGAGTATTTTAATGAAACATTTTATCTTGCCAATAATGTATATTTGAAACTTTTAATTTTTTAACTGGTTTTGAAGTTATCAATTAAATAGTCAAACATTTCAAAAAAAAAATTGAGTTCCCAAGGTTTGTCTTCAACTTTAGTTTAGAGATTTCAATATTTTAGATGCACAATGAAAATTATCAACTCTATTTTGAGCTTTTCATCTAATTTTTTCAGTTGAGGACTTTGAGACTTAGATTATGGCTCATTTTCAAGTTGAAATTATAAAATATCAACTAATCAAATTCTCAACTCGTTGTAGCACGTCTTCATGCATTCCGTCAATTTGATCAATTGAGAACTAATCGAAACACGTCAAATTTTAGGTATGCTTCTTAAAAATTATTTTGACTAGTCTAGTGTAATGAAATTAAACATTTTTATATAATCTATCAAAAATAATTAAAAAATTAATCATTTCATTTGTTTTATAAAAAGTTGATCTTTTGATACTTTTTGATTATTTTTCAGGCTCAAACTTAAGACAAGTTGAAGTTTTTTTAAATAATGAGACTAAAAATAATATGAACAAAACAATATTAGAAGTATTTTTTAAACTATAAAATTAATAAAAGAAAAAGAATTATCAAATTGGAATTTAAAAAAAATTATAATTTCAAATGGTTAAGTTGTTAAGTTTTAAACTCATTTTAGCTCGTCTATAAAAATTTTACTATCTTGCTCAGTTTAGAACTAATTCATATCTACTCTTTTTTAAAAATAACGTTTTTATAATCATTTTCATTCATATAAATTTATGATTTTTTTAACTATGGGTATTAAAAATAATTAAAATATTAGATTAGATTTTAAAAAAGTGATATGTTGATGTTTTTGGATTACTATTTTGAGTTGTATGAATTGATTTTATAAAAACTCTTCAAACAATAAAAGTGACGAGCGAAGAAATAATAAAATTATTTTAAATTAAAAATTATATAAGATTATCTAACATGAAATGGAACAAAATTTAAATGTTAATCACAATATTTACAAGTTCAACAATGGTTGAACCATATGGTGTTATTCAAAGCTTAACCATTGTCACCCGAAGCTTGTAGTGTTTTGTAAACCTTTCTCGTAAGATAACAATGAGAGTAAAAGAGATACAATTCTTAACTTGATATTTTAACAAGATAATTAAAAGAAAATAAACATAAACCAATCACACAAGATAGATTAACGTGGTTTGAATTGTGAAGAAATCTTACATTCAGAGACAACGTACACATATGTTATATAGAGTGCTACAAGAAAACTCTCTCAAACATAACTAACTCATCCTTATTTTTTGTTACAAAACATTCACAACTTATAAAAGAAAATATGGACATTAGAGTTTATCTTAGTATTTATCTTCTACCTCAATACTCTATGTATAACTCAAAATAAACTGAAGAACTTTCTCTTTAGAAAAATTCTTGTAGTCATGTAATATATTGATTCATAACTTTCATTCACTATTTATAATACCGCTTATGAGTGAGTTGAATATACTAGCTCATGTTAGCATGTTACAGCTTGTTTCTACAAACAGCCGAACATAGATGGCACAACAATGCTTATATCTTTATATAGTACACTTCACCAGGGTAGTGGCACCAACCTCTTCATAGATGACATTGTCCTTTGTACTATTTATTTTCTCTCATTATACGTTGTAGATTAAACCTTTTAAAACGGTTGAGATCTCTATCAATATCATATTATACATAACTTAGTCATTTAGTTTATTTTAGAAAGACTTATGTATTTTCATAAGCTTCGGCAATAAGTTTATACACATTCAATCTAATAGGAATGAACATATACTTTCGGTAACAAGTTTCTACACCTTTAGTCTAATAGGAATGAACCTAAACTTTCGTTTATAGTAAAACATAAATGCGCTCTCTTAGGTTCGAGTAGACGTCTATGCACATAAGTCTTTGAATGAGCATCTAGCTATATAAAGAAACAATACCAACAACATTTACATACTTAGTTTACTCATATCCTCGAATCTTACCTCTTTGGCTGAATTGATTCAATCATTTTTAGCCTACAAGTAATAAAAAACAATCCAACTGAGATTTAAAAAAAAATATCAACTTGTTAGGTTCTCAACTAGTGTTAGCTCGTCTGCACGTTTTCAATTGGTTTATTTAGTCAGAATCTAAAGAATAAATTTAGCCCGTTTGTAAGTTTTCAATTAGTTTATCTAAAAAATGATATACTTGAATTTTTTTTAAAGTTTAAACTATTTAAACAAAAAATAGACTTTAACCTAAATCATATAAAGTGTTTTTAAAAATAAATCTCATAAAACGATAAATTATGTCTATATTTTCTTTTAAACTAGATTTATTTCTCTTCAAAGTGTCCAAACTATTTTATATATTAGAATTTAAATGTTTGAGATTGATTGTATGATTTTGACGTATAGACAATATAAATCTTATAAAACGATAAATTATGTCTATATTTTCTTTTAAACTAAATTATTGATCTTCAAAGTGTCCAAATTGTTTTATATATTTGAATTTAAATGTTTGAGATTGATTGTATGATTTTGAATGTGAGACTGTATATTTCGCATCCTATAAGTATTGGCGAGCACGATCTTCACACTACTATGATATTGTCTAAATTGGGTATCAAAATTTACACGAATTTATTTTTCGTCCACTCTCACAATATCTTATACTAATAGGTCCTTATACTAGTAGAGACATTCATATTTTAGTCTTCTTTAACAATCTTTATCTCGAAGAAAGTACCATGGGATTCTCCTTTCAATTGATTTTTATACTTTCACTCTAAAGAGGTGGTGCAACACTTGAGACATAAAGCTTCACCATGGATCTATCCAATTTAAGCATGGCTAGTCCATCGTGTTCGATATCAGTTGTTAGGAATATGACCACCGCATATTCGGCTTCCGTATATAAATATTGATCAATCATATCTTCTCACTAGTATGATATTGTATGTTTTAGGCTCAAAATTCTGCACAAATTTTCTTTTGGTCCACTCTCATAAGACATCATGCTAGTATATATATATATATATATATATATATATATATATATATATATTAACGTTATTTCTAATGTTTAACCGATGTTGGACTTTGGTCGTCTCTACCTGACCTCTCCAAAATGCATGAGAATTGAACATTGATTTGTTTGGTAAAGATAAAGAATAGTTAAGGATCAAAACTGTATGTTGTACTCTTAGGAGTCTTGGATTATGGTTTATATATAAGCTCTATTAGCACAATAAATACTCAATCACCTAAATGATCTTTTTCTGTTCAATTAGATAAATCGGTTAAGGTAATGAGAAATTATAACCTCAAATACCCTCATTATAAAATAAAGATACATGTTCAAGAATGTAAATAGTCTCACTTATTCGATAAAAAAAGCTTAATCAAGGAGATGAGATATTTTTTCTAATCTCAGTTGTTCGATAAAAGGTTTGATTAAAAATGCGAGACATCTTACTTATTTGGTAATAGAGGTTCATTTAAGTACCCTCGAATTTGGACAAAAAATGAACCTCAATTAAAAAATGACGTATCATTACTAAAAAAAAGTTTGATTGTTTGACAGAAAATACTTTGCTAAACGCTTCGAATAATATTGTTTGTTTAATAAAATTTGCCATGATTATAAATAAAAGATAATATCACTCATAATAATCTCGGTTTCCAATGAATATTGTATAATCGATTATAAAAGTATCGTATTGCTTGTCCAAAAGATTTAAGTTATAAAAAAAATCATCGCTTATAGGATTATCTCATTATCTGTCTAAAATTCCAGTTAAAAATATAAAATTATTTTATAAAAACATCTTCTTACCAATTAAGAAGATCCAATTCTGGAAAAAGATAGCATTGCCCTTCAGCTATTTTTTCTTACTTAAAATTAAATCGATAAATTTACTTTTATCATTTTCCAAAAAATATATTATTAAATAGATAAAATTTCGCCTTTTGTAATACAACTGTTGTCACTTCCTATTTTAGACATTGTTAAACCTCTATATATATATATATTATTTGATTAATTAAAAAATATCAATTTTAAATAATAGTATTATCGTATTTATTTAAATAAAACTAATTTATATTTACAACCACATAAATAAAGTACTAAAATAATAATAAACAAATAAATATGTGAGTCGCTATACGTAAAATTATATATCTTCATTTAAAATTATACAAAGTTATAACATTTCTCGTTACAATCATTTGTAGAAACTCAATTTTGCATTAGCGAGTTTTATATCAATTTAAAATTTAATTTTGCACTAACTCATAATGTATAAAATTTAATTCAACATATAGTATTGAAGATCTACTAGTCTAGTTTCTAATGAAAAAAATATCATATTAAAATAAAATTTATACGCAAAATTATCGTATTTATTGTAAGAGTCGTCAAAACTGTCAAATATACATTATGTATCAACAAATTTTAGATCAAATGGCGATGTAATTTTGTACAAATTTAGAACGTCAAAATTTTAATTCCATATATGGTTGTGGATATCAATGAGTGTAGTTTCTAACGAAAAATATTATATTAAAACAAAAATTATACATAAAGTTCTCGTATTTCTTGTAACAATTGTCGAAGCTATTAAAAATTTATTTTGTATCAACAGATTATATATCAAATTAAAATATAATTATATATTTATTTTGAATTTTTAAATTTTAATTTCATATATCGGTTTTAATATCTACGACGTTAATTTCTAATGAAAATAATTCATTTAAAAATAAAATTATTAGACAAAGTTATTGTATTTTTCGTAACATATGTCAAAACGGCCAAAAATCGATTATACTCAACAGAATTTAGATCGTATTCACATATAATTATAAATTTATTTAGAATGATTAAAATTTAACTTCATATATATATGTGAACATTTATAAGTCTAATTTTAAAGACAAAAAAAATAATATCATATTAAAATAATAAATTTAAACAAAAATTATGACATTTTTTTGGTGAATAAAAGCATTAAATTAAAGTAATAAAATGTTCATACAAGTAGGTATACCCCGGGGAGATACAATGACTTATAACAAGTCAAAAATGAAACAAAAAGGTTACTTAACAGAGTAGATAGAGAAAGTATTTGAATCAAGAGAAAGACCAAAATCTAAAATAATAGTGAGCATAACCAAAGGATGGATCAGCAGGTCCATCGATCAGAAGACATGTGGCACATGGAACAATCAACACAGATACACAAAAGCTGCAGAAAACAAAAGTAAGTTAGTAAAATGACTAAATAGGCCAGGTAATCTTGGTGCCATGAAATCTAAACTGAAGGTCTGAGAAAATTAGATTAGACACCAGAGAGGCAATGGCAGGAGAGGAACCAAAGACTCTTGAATTTCTCTCACACCAAACATGGTAGATGACCGCGATAAAGCAAGAGTGCCAAATATGACAGTGTCGAAAGTGAGACCAATTCGACGTCTCATAAATCCAAGATTGCCAGCAAGAGGCGGTAGTTGGAAAGCCTAACTTAGAACTTGCAAAGTTCCAGAGACTCCTAGTAAAACTGCAATCATAGAGAATATGAGAAATAGTTTCAGAGTCAGAGTTGCATAATACGCATACTAAAGGGGTGTTGATGCCCCAACCCAGTAATCTTTCACGAGTAAAAACCTTGACAAGGATAGCAAGCCATAAAATAAAGGAGTGACGAGGAATGTTATATTTATTCCAAACTAACTCGGCCCACCCAACGATACGGGAAGATGTATGAATGGCATTGTAGGTGTCCTTGATAATGAAATTAGTGCTTCCAACATTCGCGGTCCAAAAGTGAACATCATTAGTGATAATGTTGGGCAGAGGGTGTGGATTAGGTTGCTGATTTCCTGAAGGTTAGAACGATTCATGGCTCATGTCGTTCTGAGATTGTGAGGTTAATGTCATTGACCATCAAGAATGATGTCGGAGACCTTAAGATTCTATGTGAGTCTAGAATCTTTGATAATATTATGGTCATAGTTCGTAACCAGGGAGGTAGAAAGAAGCAAAGGGTCATACCAAAAGAAACTGTTCAGACCGTTTCCAATAGTAACCTGATACAAATTGATAGCAATAAGATGAAGACGTAAAAATTTTCTCAACGCCCAATAGGGGGATGAACCAAGATCAAGGTCCCAAAAGTTTTTATTTTTTATTTTTTCATTTTTTATCTAGTCACTCTAGATAGATTGTTTGTGACTACTAATTATAGACCAGAGATGCTTAAGGACAGACTCCTGATTCCAAGTTCTAAGATCTAGAATCCCAATGTCGCCCTCCCTTATGAGAGCGATAAAATTGGACCATGCTCCTTGCCCCGTGGATTTTCATAGTAGGGCCCGACCAGAGGAATTGACGGAGGTGTTACGATAATTCTTTAAGAATCCTAGAGGGAAGAATAAAAAGGGATGACCAATATACTTGAACAACAAAAAGGAAAGATTTGATAAGTCGGAGCCTCTCGGCATAAGAGAGGTGTTTGGAGGTCCAAGAATCAATTCTCAAAATAATCTTATGCAAGAGAGGGCGACAATCGGTATGGGAGAGATGACCAGTAAGCAAGGGGATTCCCAAGTATTTAACAGGGAATGAGCCTTCAACAAAGCCTAAAATAGTTAGAAGCTCTGAGCGGGGGGAGATATCCATACCATAGAGAAAGATTTAGCTTTTAGAGGGATTGACTTTAAGACCATAAAAAGAGAAGAAATAATCAAGCCCTTCCTTGATGAGGATGAGAGATTTGGCATCACCATGATAGAAGATTATTAATTATATGCGGAGCAAAGGTTGGTGATTTTGAGGTTATGACATTTCCAGTTGAACTAAAATCCAGGTATTTGCTTTTCTCTTTGACGATACTGGAGAGGACTTGCACAACGAGGATAAAAAGAAAATGAGAAACCGGGTCTTTTTGCCCTTTCTACCATGAAAGTTACCATGGGTGTCACCATTAATAATAACATTATAAGAGGGAGAGGATATGCATCTGATGATCCAGTTAATCATCTTATCAGGGAAATTCATCGTAACAAGAATATCAATGATAAGATGCCAATGGACATTCTCAAAGGTTTTCATCAGATTGATCTTCAACATGACCCTCTTAACTCCTCTATAAGAGTTGTAACCTCTCAAGAACTCTTGAAAAGAAGAATGTTATCATAAATATTACGCTCAACAACAGAAGCAGATTGGGAACTATCAATTAAGTAAGGTAAAAAGTTCTTGATTCCATTGGCTAAGATTTTGGAAATGATCTTGTACACAACATTACAAAAAATAATGGGTCTGAAGTCGGCAGCTACAGAAGGGGAATCTTTCTTGGGGATGAGAGCAACAGAGGTAGAGTTCCAAGAAGAATCAATGGTTCCAAAATGGGAGAAATCAAAGACCCTGTTGTAGATATCAGTACCTACAGTGTTCCAAGTGGACTTAAAAAATGAAATTAAAACCATCAAGACCAACAACTTTATTGTTGTCAATACTAAATAAGGCGACTTGATTCCTCGTGAGTAGCCTCACAAGTCATTAAGGCCTTATCGGCATCGTTGACTTTGGTAGAAATGAGAGGGGATAGTCTCTCCAAGCCAGGGTAACCCAGGGGCATTCAGTACCAAGAACATTAGTGAAGTAGTTCACAATGACTTTAGAAATACTAGCGGGGGTAGAGACAGTGACACCTAACTTATTGTTAATAGAGATAATCTTATTACGAAAAAACGAGTTTTAATACTATTATGGAAGAATTTGGTGTTCTTATCGCCCAGCTTAATCCAGTTTTCTCGAGATTTATGCTTGAGAATAGATTATTCGACGTGACTAAGAAAGATGTAAGATGATGAAGCCTCGATCTCGTTTGAGACAAATTCGGGGTTGAAAGGGTCTCTAACAAGACAAGATTGGGCATAGAAGAGATTATTCTGAGTGACTGAAACTCTGGAGCTAACGTCACTAAACTCTTTACGGTTGAGACATGCAAGCTCATGCTGAAGCCGAGAGAGCTTATGGGAGACAAAACTCATGTCAGAAGCACGGATGACGAGGTTCCAACTGTTGGAAACTATAGATTTGAAAAGAGGGTGGGATTGCCACATATTAAAGAATTTGAAAGATTTGTTCCGTCTATGACATGGAGCCAAAATTGTAATAGTTGTAGATGTCAAACTCCAATTTTTATCAACAATTTTTATATCAAATTAAAAAATACATTTGCGCACAATTTTACATATTTATTTTTCTCGTATATGTTTAGATATTTTTCATTTGTTTAATAAAAAATAAATTATCCATTCCTAATTTATTACATATATTTCGAATTGTATTTTATTTTTATTTTGTAATTATAAATCAATAACATTATACCAAATTTTGATAAAAAAATATTTAATTACGATACCCAAACAAGTGTAAAGATTTAAAGAGTATCGAAACAACCCCGGCTATTACATAACTATTAGTGGATAAATTCGGTCATTATGAAACGGTTGTTAAGCGATCAACATACTTGACATAAAATGTGTTTTACCAACCTACATTAAAGTAAACTAGTATTAAACAATTTTGGTAGATCGGTTTCTAACTTTATAGTACTTATTTATTGTTGGTCCTAGTCCTAGACATTAGTTTAGTTTAGAGTTGTTAGATAGCCTAACTATGGTTAGATGTATCTAGTCGTGGTTTGCCTTAATTTCATACTCCATTAACATAAAACTCGGCATAAATTTGTGTGTGTATCGTGATTCGTAACAAAAAACCTTATTCTTTAGCTTTTGTTTGGTTGGGGATTAGTGAATGGGATTATAAAATGAATTAGATGCTTCTGTTCTGATTTTGAGGAGATTGGTTCCAACCTGATCTATGTCCCGTGTAAATCACGCTTTCGTTTAGCCATATGAACATGGAGTAGTGTGACTTTGACTTATAATTCATGTTTCCCATATTTATATTACAATACACTACTACTAGTAGTATAGTACTACTACTATATTTATTCATTGCATGGATCTTAGGTTTTCTATTAAAACACACAAAACTTAACTAAACGATGAATGGTTGTTAGATCCAGCTGGCCTCATATTTTATTAAGTAGTAATAACTCTACACCACTGACCTAAATCAACTAAAAATATATATACATTTATGAAAAGTATGGTCATTAAAAAACAAGAAATTATATATTATTATGAAAAACATAAAATATGTAAACAATTTATTAAATGGAGATTATTTTACATAAAAATATATATATTTTTAAAAGATGATGACACTAATTATGAGAATAATAAAGATCGTTCTTAAAGTTGTTATCGTAAAAGTTTTTTATAATGTTTGGTGGCATTTTATCCTTGATATTTTAGTAGCCGTGGATTTTTCAAAACAGATGGTTAACTAAATCATTCAATGTGTCGTCACCCATTCTTTCATTGTTAATATTAACGGTGATTAGCACATAAATTTCTACAGAATAAAGGTCTAAAGACATGGCGATCATTTGTCTCGTTTCTTATTTGTTTTGGTCATGCAAGTTCTCTTCAATGTTCTCAATACGAAAAGTAATGGTGCTAATTCGCAATTTCAATCAAAATGTCATAAGCTTAATATTGTAAATATCTTATTCGTAAATGATCTGATGATTTTTTTGTTGAGGTGGCATGAACATCCTCAACCCATCAATGATGGTTGTAATGAAATTTCGGATCTCTATGGTTTTAAACTTAACCCCTTGAAGAGCTATACCGTCCTCTCTTTGATTAACCTATCACTAAGATCGGATTTTACCAATATCTTTGTTTCAATGTTGGTGTGACTGGATTATCTCTGAAAAGATTAAAGATAATAATTTATGGTCTTTAAAGATTGACTTTTCTCTCTCTTGAACTTTGATTAAAATTTTACGTCTTAAGTATATACTAGTAATTTGTATAGGGTGACGATGGGTAATAAGGAGAACACCTCATTTTGGTACAATCTTTGGCTCATCATTACCTTCTTAATTATTCATTACGAGATTAAAATCATATATGACTCTAGACATGAAAAGAACCTGAAAGTATTAGACTTTATCTGTAATGGGTCTGGAATTGACCAGCTCGTATTGGATCTGCTTATGCTAGAAAATGAGACACATTTTGGAAGATTAATAACCTGATCATCTCTTTATTTCCCTCCAACATCCTTCACAATGATGTCCATGAATGGTTGGCAATGTCCTTCTTATGCTCTAATTATTGTGTTGGGTGGGTAGGTTAGTATGACATAAATTTAATATTCATTGCCGTCCATTCATTATTTTTCTTATTATCTAGGGCAAATTCTCCACACGTGACAAGCTACGAAGTCGGGAATTAATTCTCCCCGGACTGTGTCTTATGCAACTCTGACTCTGAAAGTATCAATCATATCATCTTTGAATGTAGCTACATCTAGAGTATTTGGGACTTTGTCAGTTCAAAGATTGGGTTCTTAAAAAATCAACTAATTAGCCTTTTTGGATTAGTGAGCCATCAAACTCACCTTCCTCTCATGAATTCCACATTTGATGTTCTTATTTTCGCGCGGTTATTTAACACATCTAGTGATAGTGAAATACTATAATTTTTTGCTCCTCCTCTCATGCATTTGCCTTTACGGTTTTGCACCGTATGTTCTCTGACCTTAAAGTCAGGTTCTTTTGCATCAAGGTTGTTTTGCCTGTGTAACTCTTATCTTCTTATAACTTACATTTTTGTTTCTGTGTTATTTGTAGTCATGTATCCCTTCCAGCTTGGTTACAATTATTATATGTAAGGTAAACCGAAAGACTTGGTTTCTTTGCACTCATTCACTTTTCTGTAACAAGCACTTCCGTTACGGGTCTTTTTTGTCTATTTTTATTTTTAGGCCAAATATTAGGTTAACTTTCTATTGTGATCTTGTATTTCTCTTGACGCTTTCTGCCGCTCTTTGGGTTATGCCTCATGTATTTGTAAATACTACTTATTTATTTATTTATTTAATTCATTTTTTAACAAAAAATAATAACATTTTTGTATTTTTTTTACAAGAATTATTCATATTTTGTACAAGTATAATTATTTATGATAAAAGAAAATCAAAATATTTTATTTTGTTCTTCTAAAAAACTTTCAAAATTAATCAGATATATTTTTACCGTTCGTCGACCAATTTCTTGAACAATTTTTTTATTTTATTAATGATATTTTCATTCTACCAAAATTATTATTTTGTTTTAAGTAACAAGGTAAAGTTTCATCTTAAGTTTGGTTTTAAAATAGTCTCGTCTAAATCGGCCATCATGCCTCATTTTTCTTGGTGAGTTTCACATTATTTGATACCGACTTTGGTTTTAAAATCAGATTTTATCCATTTATAATTTTAATTTAATTTGTTAATTATTGTAAAACAAATATACGATAACATAAATTCAACATGCCTTATTAAAATTCGATGCAGTTTATGATATTCAATATTTCTTACGATTGAGTGTTGTGGTAGGTGAATTTGTATATAAAAATACGATTTTAGGATATTTTGATATAAATTGGATAATAAATATTACAGACAATACACGTTATAGTGGTGTAAATAAAGTTATAAATATATCCCCAACATATGTTACCACTTACAAGTTTCAAGAGTTGGTTACATTGTTTTTAATTAGTTTTAATTAGAAAATACGCGCGCGCACCCACGCACACGCACACCCACACCTACACACACTTGTGGAATCATTCTTGCTAATGTTGTTTCTTTACAGAGATTGGCTAAATTTATCTACAATTATTTAACAAATGTGTTGAAAATTTTGTTAATGTTGAAATGGTTCACCCGTGCAAAACATTAATTTTTTGCGTTGAACAAAGTGAAAGGTTGTGAGGTAGTTTTGGTAGATCATCTTGAGTTTATTCTTCACACTCATGTATATCATATTTTGTAATTGATTGATTTATTCAAGTTCGTTACAACTTTATGTACTTAAATATTGTTAAGATATTTGATATGTTGTTTAAAGCTAGAACAATGAAGCATAAAAAATGGATTGCTAAGGGTAACATATGATGAAATTTAATTGTTGATATGCAACGTACGCTTACAATCATACTTCGAGCATTGAATATAATATTTTTTTCCTTTAAGAATGAGAGGATGATATGAATATAGAAAAAAGATCATGGTAATTAAAATGGCCAACAAAAGCAGGTGTCAACAAAGATTAAATTAGAATAACTAAATAATTTTTTGAAGAAAACTATAAAATATATAAATTTATGAAAAGTCTAATCGATATGTAAATAAAGAATAAATATGCAAAATTAAAAATTATTATAAGGAATAAAAAATTATATTTATAAATAATTTTGCGGATAAAAAGGGTTTCTCAAAAAATAATTATTTTAATTTCAAGCCGAAAGCTATTAGGTTTTTCTTATTCGTAGCTTAGCACTATTCTTACCTTGTAATTATTGTACATTAATTTTTATATTAAATTAGTCTGTTTATGAACATTCAAATTATTTATAACATTGCTATGGGTTAAACAAAATTCTTCGGTTATACAATAAAAATCTTATGCTTTTATACAACGTTTTAGGATATTACAAAAGATTAAAAGAAATTGTTGTGTTATACCATAATAATATTTAAGGTGTTGTATAGATATTTTATATAAACTGGATATATGTACTTCATTTCTCTTTTTTATAGTTTGTTTAGAATAATAAATTAACATCTTCAGTTTATACAACTTTTTAAGAAGTTTTAGTTTTTTCTTTTTTAATAATTTCAACTAAATATTCTTAAATGGGAAATTGAACATCCATTGAAGAAATTGGGTTAGCACTTCCAACGACAAAGAGATGATCAATAACAAAAAAAATCAAATCATCGACGTTTGAATCTAAGATAATCATTATTTCTTCGTTCTCTCATAAATTTGACATCCTCAATTTTTGTTGTTGTAATCTGTATAGAACTGTAAGATTAAAGAATTTAAAATTTATAAAATAATATGCATTGAGTAACGTAGTATTGGTTGTATTAGATATTATTTTTCTTTCGTTATGCATGTGATTTTTGGCTTCCGCTAGATTTTTTTGAATATGCAATTATTTTAAACTAAGTTTTTATTGTGTAAAAAATTTATACGTTTATTTTATAAGATTCTTTAGTTAGTATCATGTAAAAAATGTATATCACGCTCTTAATTGAATAAAAAAAAATCATGATGCTGTTAATAGAACTAACACACCTCTCGTGGTGTCTATCATCATGATCGAATCCGAGTTAATTAATTTTTTAGTGAGTTGTATATGAGTTTGGATACAGACATGCGCTCGTAAGTTATTTACTATTTATCATAAAGTAGTACAATGACATAAAAATTGTCTATAAACGATATAAATAATTGATGACATTTAAAAATGCTTTAAAAAATAAGCATATATAAATATAATTTGTTATGTGACTTCTTTCATTTATGAGTGCTTAACTTCATATTCTTAATATTTTTTTAAAATTTAATATATTTGACGTAGAAATTAATATATGAATGAGTATAAATCGATAAATATTTAATCAATAGCTTGTCAAATCCATTATATGATATAATTTTATATTTTATGTGAAAAATACATATATTTTTATATGTGCAGCTTTATCATAAGCGAAAAATTTATATATGCGTTATGAATTTACAAATCTATTTAGTTATAAAATTTCTTTAGTTATACAAGATATAACATAACTCCTAAAAAATGTATTCAAACATTTAAAAAACATAATATCATAATCGTTAACAATTTTTTAAAATTATTAATCCAAAAATAAAATAAAATAATATTTTTAGAACTATTAAAATTTGGATAATTGGTATAATATTCGAGTAAAACATATATATTTCAGGTTAATGGTGTTATTTTTTTTTTTATATAAATTATATTTTGTCCAATTTTGTTTTTTCAATTTACCTTGTTTTTACCCTCTATATTGTTTTATAATTTGTTAAATTAAATAATAATTTAATTAACAATATAAATAATCACTAATAATTTTAATTGAAATATAACACTCTCTATTATACAAAAGTCCATTTAAAAAGATGAAAAAAATATTTAACACTTTGTATTTAATTGCTACCTAACTCAAAGAGTACATGCCAATAAATTTATTATTTTATTTTGATGTTAGGTTTATAATTTTATATGTTTCCATTTATAGTAAATGTGTCATATTTTATTTAGGTTCTAAAATGTTAAATGCATCTATTAGTATTTTTTTTTACTTTTAGAAGATAAAAAGTTATAAATAGAGAAATTATTAAATATGTCCCCTATTTTCAAGAGAAAAGAAAACTAAAGTCCAAGAACACCGAGATTATATTAATCATAAATATTTGATTTTCATTCATATTGAAGGTAAACAAAAATTTATTGAATGATTCATTATATTTATTTAATATTTTAATCTTGAGTCATACTTGTTTAAAAGTTCAATTAATGTTCTTGTTTTTTTTTCAAAAAACTTACAAAAAAAATATAGATTTTGTATTGTTTAATGGTTTAAATTAGTTATAAGGTTATAAGAAACCGTTAATTAAGCATGTATATTGACTTTCTGCACTTGTTTCGTTGAATTTAGTTAGAAGTAGGAATTTTATCATTGGATTTTGTGCTTTAGGTTTGTTGTTTAAGGTTTATGCATGTTTTATTCATACAGATATGTCGATACAGTACGTCGATATTCATATAAAATATCAACGCGCCATGTCGATTTGGTGTGAATTAATATATGTTTTGTGTTATTTCATTTTTTAATTTTTATTTAATGTATGTATTTGGTTGTGGTTGTTTATGGTCTGTTTTTGTTTTGTAATATGGGGCTTTTGAAAAAACATATCACGAAGGATTGTCAAAGTGTATAATCTTTTTGGGCCATTGAGTTGCAGCTCTAAGAATGGGTAGAACCTACAGATAGTTTGATAAAAGTAATACGTAAGTCCAATAAGTGTGTCGCTTGGATGTCTATAGAGGATTTAAAAGTATCATGTTTAGCGTCAGTTTCAACGTTAGAGTTGGAGCTAGAAATAAACCCAATGCTAGAGCCAAGACCGAAGGCATACCCTATTAGTGAGTAGCAACTATCAAATAAAGTGAAAGCGTTTTGAAACAAAATCTCATATATCGAGACTATATAAAGGATTTTCTAATCACACATTGTACCACATATATTATGACATGGTAAGTATTTCATAATTTGTTTATAACTATATTATATATATATATATATATATATATATATATATATATATATATATATATATATATATATATATATAAAGTTGATAAATACCCATTTTAATTTTATAACATGCATAATATGTTGGCCTTTTGGTCTTGACTAGCCAAAAATATATTCGGGAATTTGACGATGACACGAAATTCGTACCGTTGTGGGAAACAATAATTGCTTGGTGTCTAAATATGCCTCTTGCAAAAGTGTTAAATGAGAGATGAAACCCAATACAAACAAATCATCTATCTTTCGAATATATGACAGTGTCGTTAGATGATGTCACATGCATTATCAGACTATATCTTTGATGAGACCTCATTGAGCTAAGCAATAACACTGATAGAGATGCCAGGTTTGTTTGGCCTCAAATTTAGTGCAACTATTGAGCTTGGTAGATGTAATGGTTTGGGACTTCAGATGATGTAGTTGAGGGGCATATTTTATAATGGGCATTACCATGGTCTAGAGAAATTTGAAGGCTGATATAGTATGTTACACGTGAGCATATATTTTATATTTATTTAGTGTTGTTAATTTTCAACAATAATACAATGATACAGATGATTGTTCATTGGTTATATTTCCTCCAAAATTTAAATAAATTACATGAGTATGCGTGGGGGATACACATATCAGCTGAACTATTACATTTAGCATGCGAACATGACACAAAGAAAATGAACGATTTCATTGTATATGAATGTTAAGTGCACGACCACTTCTATAGTTTCCAACCATAACTTTCTGAAGGATATCAAACATTCATGCCATATTTTTTAGAATGGATTATAGATAAGCAAGTTACCCAAAATAAATATTATGTACATAATATTTTGTTTAAGTGGCTAACATTTGATGGTTTAACAATGATACGGTACATATATTTATCGTCTTTTATACATTTATTATTTATACTTAATATATACATATATAGTAATTTCTAGCCTTACGAAACTTTTCAAAATATTAGATCGTTAGAGAAAGTTGTATGGTTTGACTATATTGTCACGTGTAGAGATAAAGTCGAGCAGCATCAACTGTGCAACATAATTCGGAAGTTAGGTCACACCCAATGCATACCAATAAAATTGATAAATCCATTGGCTAGGAAAAGCAGAATGATCAGCAGTAATATGGAGTGGACTAACTCTTCTTGGCGAGATTGGGAATGTATCCTTCTACTCCAACAAAAACGAGGCACATACATGTTACTAGGTTTTAAATTCATACTACGGATGCATATTATAACATTTTCATTAGATCTAATATTTATTATAATATATACCATATTTCAGAATAGATAAACTCTAATGATCAAAAGATGTGTTACATGACGCATGAAGATTAGTTGAGTACCTTGCCTACAAGGATAGTCATCAGTTATACACAACGATTTCCATTGATTTCACTCAAGGAGAGAAGATACAGACTATGGGGAATCATAGATTTATGTGACTCGTATATTTCTTACTAAGAATACATTACGTATTGATAGATATGTTTTTTAATGTTAGGAGAATCAGATATAATGTTTTGGATGCTTTATATTTTATGTATTTTACGTTAGAATTTATGTTTCGGTTTATTCTAACTCGGGAATTCAAAGTATTATTTATATGAAAAAACATATATATATATATATATATATACACACACATAGCAAGTAAAAACTTGTAAGAGTTGAAAAATAACCAATGAATACTTGAAAAATAATGTTCACATAACCAATAAAAACTCAATTTTGTTTTTCAGTATACCACGTAATGTCGACACCGTGTATTGGTATTAGGTGTTTGTAATTCTTTTAAATAATTCCTAAAATCGATGATATGCGTTGATAATATATTAATGTTGATGGACACATCGACATCATTTTGTGGTATACTACATTTAATGTCAATACATACCGTCGACATCATGTATAAAATTTTATTTTTAAAAACACCTAATGTCGGTGTATCTTGATTATATTAGTTTTCATATATCAATTATTCACATGACGCTAGATTATTTGTCAATTTGTTCAACGTTTTCTATCCGCACACTGCTTTAACCTAGTTCTTCACTTATTTCTCTATATTTACGATCTACAAACTTTATAACAAACCATATCTCCATATATAAGCCTTATAACAGAACATATCTCTCATATCTATGATATGAAATGGGTTACACACAAAGATACTTTTTTGCTGAAAGTCGTCGATATTGTGAAAGAAACATTGGCGTATGAAACTATATAATTTTTGATGAATTAGTATGAAAATTTACTACTTATACGATTTGTATAGTACATACCCAATTCTGGATGCACGAGTAAGAGAATAAGTCTTTATCAAGTTGAAATATTTGGAATTGGTTCCAAATTTTTGGATTTTTAACCTCTCATATGATGCTATATAAAAAGTATTAAAGGTTTCACTTTGTGTATTAATGATTCCATTAAAAAGATACGGTGAAGTAGGTTGACATGGACCTTGTTGAAATAAAAATGGATAATACACCAACAAAATAGATATGCAAAGATAAAATGTTTTCTAAAGTGATGTGTTATTTTTATTTTTTTACTTCAATTTCTCATTTTATTTTCTTAAACTAGTATATTTTATTGTAAGTTCGTTTAGTTTTCGTTGTGTTATGA
This sequence comes from Limnanthes douglasii subsp. nivea, assembly GCA_036936605.1. Lineage (NCBI taxonomy): Eukaryota > Viridiplantae > Streptophyta > Magnoliopsida > Brassicales > Limnanthaceae > Limnanthes > Limnanthes douglasii. The sequence continues at coordinate 60,499,717 of JAUPFV010000004.1, forward strand.
ACCTATCGTGTTTGTTTCTTTATGTTGTTTTAATGTTAAATTAAATTTTTTTCAAACTTAGACAATGTCATTAATATAAATAACACTAGGCAACAAAACATAGTTTGAAAAAATATAAATTAAGGTACAATAAAACAAAATTTAAACAGATGTCGTTTTTAGTCATCGGTAAGGTTTGTCACTACATGGTATTGGCTAATTACTCTTTGGATTTGAAGATACTTGAAAATCCGATCAAATAATTGATTATTTTATCCAAGAGTCTCTTTGCTACAACATTATTCACATCTATGATCAATGAGGGGTAGCGGTGAATTCATATAAGTCATAACATGTTAATTGAAAATTATCAATATTATAGAACAAAATCTTATTATAACCATAATAAACAACTTAATTCATATTTTTCTTATGTTGATAAAATGATTCCAATTCACGTGAGTGATGTATACTTCTTTTTATTTTTCGTGAAATGGGACAAAATACCTTTTGGAGGAAAAAATATCAACGAGCCACGTAAATAAATTATACACATAATACATTTAAATATTATCACATTTACGATACAAACATCGAGCACTTGCATCTAATTCTTGAAGCCGACAATAATATCATAGAATTTAATCCTTTTAGATCTTGATTTACTTTTTTGCAAGCATTGTAAACAATTTCATATAAAGGCATGTCTGATATGATTTTGTTCGCTAGTCGAACCTTCACATGCACCCATATATCTTGACTTTCGAACAAAAAGTGAGCTAACCTCACAGTTACAACAACCATCCATTTTTACATATGTTATCTTATAAAATGAACAGAATCACAAATGAGAGAAAATGGAGATGAAATAAAAACTTTTTTTAATTTTTCAACGTTTAGGTATTTTGGAGGTTTAGATGTTTTAGACGATGTAATTATTTTGGTTTGATTTGCTAATGTTCTCGTGGTGTTTGCAGTTATTTCTAGGGTTAGAGAAATTTCTTTTTTGAGGGTGTAGTCTTACTACCGGTTTGTTTGAAGACATGTTCAAAATACGTTTTCTCATGTTTCCTTGAACTAGCGTTAACTTATTTATTTCCACATCCTTTTGTCTTCATTGGTTCTTTATGTGGTAAAACTTGGATTTGTTTGGGATCAAGTACTCAAAGACCTTTGAGAAAATATAAAAACTTTGTTTCGGTTCATAATCATAAACTAAATTAACCATTTTTAGGATCTCTTTATCCATAAACTCATTTTCATATCTACCTTTTGTAAGAAGTTTTAAATTTTTACCATATCTTCTGGATCATTAATAATTCATAATACGGTACTTCATTTACCGTAAAAGTTATCTCGCATGCACACAATAACTCATGTGTTGATATAACAACACATATGTATTTCTTCTGAAAGAAAATATTTTTCGATATTTAGTACTATATTAACATGATTTTAAGGGATATTTCATTGAGCTTTTCCTTAACCTCTTCGAAAGTGACATTTTTGTATACAAATTTAGAAATTTACTTATATGTAACAGACCATATAATTTTGCAAAGTTTAGTTGGATCATCACAATAAAATGCTTTAATGATAAATACACGTCTTCTGCATTAATAATAGTAACAAAATATATGTCCAAATATGCTATTGTACTATACTTTAATATATAAGGATAAACAAACTTACTGAGTTGTTGTTGTGTTTATGTAATGTTTCACCAATTTAGTGTATTCATAAAATGATTTTTTATCATACGGGTTGAGCCAAGATATTTGAGCATACTCCAATGCGTTATGACATGTTATATATGTATTCTTCATTGTTGTTATATTTTTCCATAATTTCGAACCATTTTATGGATACACGACCAAATTTCAAGAAGCAAAAAACTCATTCGACACTGTTTATTATTTGAAAATTTTATTTGTATTCGCAAGAATATTCTTGTTTATATGCCACTTGCATAACATGTATCTCGCGCATGGATATATTTTCTTGATTGCACCAATCAATATCAATTTTCTATTTGTCATCATAACATCTGGTGCTACGTACTTGTGTTATATCATAAGCAACTTAAGTCGACATAATGCCCAAGTGAAATTAACCAACTTTCCACACGCATAAAAAAGAATATTGTGCAAAATATTAAACCTCTAGATGTAATCCCAACGATTTTAAACATTTACATTATATATCTTGTAGTCTTGTTCATAATAAGATTCTGACGAAATGCCTAATATACGTCAGGTTGTGTGAAAATAAATATGTGATTATTCCAGACTCTCAACTATCATCTAATGCCATTAGACGTAGTTGTTTTCCTTGATTTTAACCACCATAAACTGCATGCACGACTAACCACATATTTCCAGTGTATGGTGTTTGTGTCTTGCATTATAAATATTGCGTTCGCGCTTCGATTCCTTAAACCGACCAAAGCTTTCACATGATGACACCAATCATTGACAATTTCGTAACAATTTTTTTCTTTGCCAGTTCTTAACATTCTCGCTTCATAACATCCTTCTAAGAAATTTGTAGGGTCATGATTATGTTTTATGTATATAACGATTATAGTTCATAATCCATTTTCATTTATAACAGGATAAACTTTAAGTCTAGACGTACAATCACATTTTTTGGTCCAATGTCTTCTTCTGTTAACATTATATTTAATAGGTTATTTCCAATACGATCCATATTTTTTGTAAGCAAACATTAATCTCGAAGCTCTCATAATATTTCTGTCATCGTAATTTTTTTTTAATTATCTTGTATTCTATTCTTTTACCCATATATCATATCCATTCTTCAAATTTATGTTTGGTGTAATACATAAAAATTATGAATACGTACGAAACATCTTCATAATAACTAGTTATATACCAGTTTCAATTCCTTAAAAAACTAACAATCAAAACAAGTGAAGAATTAAATTAAGTAATAAACAAAAATATATATAAACTAAGAGTATGTAACAAAATATACTCATGTCACATGAAATCCATATGCCACACAATATGTCGACGTTAGTAATCACAAATATCAACTAACTTCAACTTTATATATCGACATTATGAGACATCAATTTCGACGTATTGGTGTCGGAATTATGTACCAAATTTGACTTTATACGTTGAGTGACATTGTTGTCAGAGAATGTCAGCATTAAACATCGAATGTTGACGCATTTTGTCGACATTTTAAAAAACCAAAAACTCATATATCACGATTTTTAGTTGTTTTGTTGGAACTATATAAAATATAAAAAATATATTTTTATTTTTATTTTTAGATTTGATGAAAATTTCAATTTTGAAAGTTTTTTTTAATTTATAAATTATTTTAGTTTTTGTATTTTAATATATAAAAAAGATTTGTGTTACCGAATTTTAGATCAAAATCTTTGTTCACTTTAAGATATAATATTGAATAAAAGTATAAAAATAAAAAGACAATGCTAGATGGAGAGAGGGAAATGAACTCCTAAATATAAAAATATTTAATTAAAAGGAAAGAATGTATAGTTTTTATCTTGATTTAATTTGTGCGAAGTTTCATAATAACCGTAATTTTTTATAAAAAAATATACTATTAAAATTACTTTATTTAATAATATAAATAAAGTCGGTACAGAATATAAACTATGTGATAAGTTTGTTGTATATGATGCTTTTTAAACAAGAGACTCAATACTCAATACAAACAAAAATGCTGAATAATGGAGTGAATAAAAACTATGCAAAAGTCCTACGTATGTCGGATATGTTATACTCTTGTAAGTTGTAAGTCATAAATATACGGATAAAAAAAAATGGATACAACATAAAAGTTAAAAACCATCAAAGTTTGGACTGTTCGAATCCGAATCCCAATTGTTAAAGACCAAATAATCCATTTCCATTTCTACCTCTTTATCACCACATCATCTTCTTGCTCAATTCTTACTCTTCTGGTCGGTAACACAAAACCTTCATGTCCTTCTGAAGACACAGGCACACTACTCAAAACCTCCCAACTCTTTCTCTCTTCACTTTTCTCCTGATTTCTCTCTCCACTCTACCTTCAAAGCTCCCTTCTTTTTTTACTTTATCAGATTTTCTTCGAACACAAAGCTACTTTAATCTCTTTTGGTTGGTGGTTTCTGTTTGAATCTCAACTTTCTTTCTAAAGCTTCAGTCTTTCTGCGTTCTTGGTACTAACTATTTCTGGGTTCTCAAAAGATTCAGCTTCCAAGTCAGATTTCGCATAGTGGTTGCCCTTTTACCTCTTTCAGAATTCTCTTCCTCTTCAAGGTAATATTTATATATGTATGTAGATGATTTGTTTTTATAAGTTTTCTAGATTTACTTTTAGTTTATGATTTCTTGAGATGAGCATGGTTAATCTTTTTATTAGTTATGAAAATCAAGCAGCACAAGATTCTTTTTTTATATATATGTATATGTATATATGATTATGAATGGATTTTAGGGGGTATATGTTCCTGGATTTTTTTACTTTGGTTCACTTTAATTAAGATAATCATCTGGCTAAAAGTCCCTCCTTTTTTAGCAGAGAGAAACAATTAGCAAGAGAGGGTGTCCGATGATAAACGTTATGGATTCCATAAACGATTCGATGAAGAATAACCATGAAGGATGCTTAGATCCACAGCTGTGGCATGCCTGTGCCGGTGGTATGGTTCAAATGCCATCGGTGAACTCCAAAGTGGTTTATTTTCCGCAAGGTCATGCGGAAAATGCCATAGGGGTTGTAGATTTCGGAAGTTTTTTCATCCCTCCGCTAATCTCATGCCGGGTATCAGCCATTAAATACATGGCTGATGTAGAAACGGATGAGGTTTACGCTAAAATCAGCTTGGTTCCTGTAAAGAATGACTACCGATGTCAGGGTGATGATGATAATCATAATAGGAATGGTGGAAATAATGGATCAGATGATAATGAGAAGACTCCATCGTTTGCTAAAACATTGACTCAGTCTGATGCGAACAACGGTGGTGGTTTCTCTGTTCCTCGATATTGCGCGGAAACTATATTTCCAAGGCTTGATTACAACGCTGAACCTCCTGTTCAGACGATTCTCGCAAAAGACGTTCACGGCGAGATTTGGAAGTTTAGGCATATTTATCGAGGAACACCTCGTCGGCATCTTTTGACAACGGGGTGGAGTAATTTTGTGAACCAGAAGAAACTCGTGGCAGGGGATTCTATAGTTTTCATGAGAGCAGAAAACGGGGATCTTTGTGTTGGAATCAGAAGAGCTAAGAGAGGAATTGCGAACGGACATGAGTATTCAACCGGGTGGAATCCCATTGGTGGAAGCTGTGGTTCGCCTTATAATGGCTATCCTGGTGAGAACAACAGTATTATGATGAAGAGAAATTGTTCTAATGGAGATATGAAAGGGAAAATCAGTGCTCAATCTGTTGTGGAAGCGGCTACTCTTGCTGCTCGAGGACTGCCTTTCGATGTTGTATACCATCCTCGTGCAAGCATGGCTGAATTTTGTGTCAAAGCATCGGCTGTCGCAGCTGCAATGCAGATTCAGTGGTGCCCTGGTATGAGGTTTAAAATGGCTTTTGAGACCGAGGACTCATCTCGTATCAGCTGGTTTATGGGAACCATATCTTCTGCTCAGGTGCTTGACCCTGATAACTGGCCTAACTCTCCATGGCGCCTTCTTCAGGTACTACCTAGTTTAAATGTATCATGATTGTTGAATAGGTTTTCTATCGTAAGATGATAAACCACAAAAGCTTCATACTCTAATGTAACACAGCATTATGAATGATGAAGGGACGCATGACATTTTGTTTATCACTTATTATTCATGGTTTTAGAATAATTTTGATTAGATTTCACCACCTTTTCGCATACGTAGTACTTGAGAGTAAATTTAGTGATGTTTTTACGATATTGATATTTTAGGTGGCGTGGGATGAGCTCGATTTGCTCCAAAACATCAAGCATGTCAGTCCATGGTTAGTTGAATTGGTATCAAACGTACCAATTCATCTCTCACCATTTGCACCACCTAGGAAGAAGATGCGGCTCCAGCAAAACCCGGATTTTCCCATGATGGGCTCGATACCGGTTCCATCATTTACACACAACCCCATTAGATCAAGCAACTCAGTAAGTTGCATTTCAGATATAATACCTGTAGGTTTACAGGGAGCCAGGCATGCTCAGTATGGATTATCCCCATTAGATATATACAGGCTACAACCAGGTCTCTTTCCAGTCGGTTTCCAGAAACTCGAGCGAACTGCCCCACCTTCCAGATTGATGGTAGATAATAATTCCTCGAGCGAACACGTGAAAAGAAACCTATCTTGCTTACTTACCATGGGAAACCCAAACTATAATTTGAAAGAAAAAACCAAAACCAAGTCACCACCACCACCACACATTTTCTTGTTTGGAAAACTCATTCTGACCGAGCCAGAGAGTTCTCAAAGCTGTTTGACCGTGAAAACTTCAGTTTCATCCGACGGGTCCGGTTCAGCTACCAACCAGAACGGCGTGCTGGAAAGTTCATCAGATGAAGATCAAAACACTGATCTCGGTTTGGAAATTGGAAATTTCAAAACTTTTCTGGAAACAAAGGATGTGGGCAGACCCAAAACCCTCGACTTGTCGGTCCTCAAGTCATACAAAGAGCTTTTTTAAATTAAGTGTAAGTAATTTATCCCTCGTTTATTCAAAAGCTTTGATCTTTTTATTTTCATTTTGCTGCTAAAACTGAATTTTAATGTATTGTTTCCATTGCAGTGACTGAGAAGGATGATCCTGGGAGATACAAGGAGGTAGAGATGTAGCAACTTTTCGTACTTAATTGTACAGGGAGGAGGGACCAATTCCTCTTATCTAGTTTTAGTTTTGAGAGTTTGTAGGATCTAATTTCGGAATATTTTGGTTCTCATTTTCCTTACTGAACAAACAAATTTATCTTGTTGTAATGGAAGTATTTCTAGTAACTTAAAAGAGTTTCTTTTCAAGTCTCTTTTGCCATGGAACTGAGATCAATCCAAGATACATGCCCTGTTACTACATTTGATTCATGAACAAATTAGCACATCTAAAAATTAGAGCACTATTGAAAATGTGAATCCATAAGCTAGAATATTTTTCAAAAAGTACTCCTATAAAACAAGTAATGTCAGTTGATCTGGTGAGGGACAAGTTACTTAATATTGTAAGAAGTAAGAACATTTACTAGAACAAAAATCAGTAATTTCATTGGGTGTAAAGTGAAAACAGGGAGTAAAAAAAGAAACAAGTCTGACTTTGTTTAAGTTCATAGAAGTGTGTGCAGCAGCATATACGTATAGTAGTAGTAGTATTATAGAACAATTGTTGACCAAAGATCTGTAATTTACTTATAAAAACTTCTGTAGTTCTTCAGTAGGAAAGCATAATTAATTTATTGTAGTAGATGCATAGTGTACATGGGATTCTGTCGCTATCTAGACAATGAAGGTGGAGACAAAACTAGTAAAGGTTTGATAAAGAAAAACATCTCATACAGCCATACAGGCATATGAATGACTTTTACTTTGACTCATAAATTTTGTATTTATTGATAATACTACACGTAGTCTCAGTTTCATTTATTTTTTTTCACTCCTGACATCTTAATTCTAACCACATTAGTACGTTTCTTTGGATTTAAATTTTGTATTTGTTAATGGTACATAGAATCTGCGTTTCATTTAAATTTTTTGTCAGTGACATCTTATCTCTAGCCGAATCGCATTTCTTTGTATAAAGTTGCTGAAAACTTTTTGAAATATGAACCAAATTGTTTGTGTTCGCTAAAATGTTGAAAACCTTATTAAATTTTATAAGTAAAGCGAATAATTCTTTTTACAATGGCGTAGCATGATCTAAACGTAACTAAGGTCTAAATCTTAGATTTCTGGGTTTCTGTTTCATATTTTGTTTATTCGATAGGATCTATATTGCTATTTTTGTAAAGTTATATAAAATAATAGGTTCTCGGCACTTACAGAACCCACCACAGCTCCGCGACACAACTAGAGGCGTGATTCAATTTAGAACCGTCCTGTATCATATTTAATATTTTATTATATTTGTAAAAATTAATTTGCATGTCTGAATTTAGTCTAATAAAATAAATTAAATAAATATATTATAAATAAAGTATTTGAAAATTTTGTTTGATTTTTTTAAAGTTTTGTTTAGATATTTTAAATAGTTTATTATTATATTAAAATTTTAAAATATATTAAGTAGTTTATTAGATTTATCAACTTTATATTTAAAGTTGTTGAAATTATATATAATTTGTACAACCATAAATAACAAAATAAAATTTAAAAATATTTAATTAACAAAAATATATATTAAATATTTATATAAATAAAACAAAACAGTAGATTAATTGGACAAAATAATAATGATATGTAATACAATAAAATAGAAAAACATAACAAAATAAAAAATATGTTGAATACAATATGCAAAAAACAATCGATCAGAACCGTGGCGTGAAAGGAGACTGTCATAAAATAATGGTGATGAAGAATATGAAGTAGGATGAAGATGAGCCTCTATATGTTCACTAACCAAATCCAAATCCAACTTAGCCATAATTCATTTCATGTATTCGTCGTGACGCATTTGTTTGGTGTGTAATTCATTTTGGGTGGTGCATATTTCACCAAGCTAAGTAATAACGATATTCCAATGGTTCGCGTTTTGATTCTAGTAGTTCACGTTTTCAGAATGCATCAATTTCATATATTACCGGTCGGATGTTCCTTGAGGTTGATGAGAAGAATTACCGACATTGGAAGTGGTCGGTTGAGGCTCTTACATCGTAGCGTCCTTGATTTGCCTCCACCAACCTGTAGGTGGAGGATGTATTCTTGTAACATTATTAAATTTTTAGATTTGTAGCAAAATTTCCTCAAAAAATTGATATATCTGTCATTTCGACTAGATATCTCTATTCCAAAAATATAACTACTGGCTTATTAATTTTTTTTTCCTATATGAGAAATCTTCCGAACATGCTACAAACTCGATCCAGTAACATCTAACCTTCTTTTAATAAGAAAATGACTTATTATCATCCTACAAGGCAACGTTTTACTATGAACTCTCGAATTCATATGCCCAATAATCATACTAGGTAAATTTAGTATGCATCCAACGCTATAACAACAATTACAAAGTTTGAATCATTGTCATTAGGAGGAACGAAAAAATAAATAATTAATTTTAAAGCTAATTTATTCAATCCATCTAGATAAGATCTAATATATTTACGTCTATCGTTAACTTTTGGTTGTTGTCTACCACCACTAAGTATATCGACTGCTTCATCCAACAATATATGTCAATCTTCAAGCCATTTATTACGAGGATAACTTAATAAATTTAAAATACCACCATACAGTGTATATATTGACATATGAAATTCTTCCACTCGGCCAGATTAAAAAAAGCAATAATCCACATTATTAATTATGCACGTCATTCATAAACCTCGATCATCATTTAAAATTAATTTACTAGTTTCATAAAATTGTTATACTAGTTCTATATATCAATCACATATAAATTTTTCAAAAACTAACCAATTAATTCTTTTATCCCCATCGAGATTATCTAGAAATTCTCTCATACATGGCACATCGATAAGTTAATTATAATATAAATACATAATAAAGCTAATAGTGATTTCCTTCGGCGTCAGATCATTTTGAACGTAAGCATCGCCTCCAAGCTTTTCGTCAATAATATTGTCTTCATCTTCATATATTGATGATGAATCTCAATCGGCTCTTCTTTGACTCATTGAGAATGCTTCAATGATATTTTTGCAGGATTTTTAGATTTTCCTTTCGGAGCAATTAGATATATGGATTGATAATATAATTTTTGAAGTATAATGACTGTGAAAAAAGCATGAAGAATGGTGTGAGAAAAATGAATACAAAGTGGATTATTTATGAAATAAAATTTGTATTCTAAATAAGATATTCGATTTTCCACGCACCGAATATCGAATTGGCTAAATCTGATATTGAAGGGAATACATTCATAGATCCTCAAACCGTAATGATTTTATTTTTAATGAAAATACACATAGGGAAGAAATCATGATATATGTTGTTGGTACTTCACAACCATCTTGTTTTGTTGACAATTGGAGATATTTTAGTTGGATACGTGATGAGGTAAACCTAAGCGCCACATGTAACCCATGTAGCTCTTTGAGATCTGAAATTTTTAAATATTATAAAACAAATAAAAAAATCATTTAATATACTATACTAGATTTTCCAAGGATTTTTTTTCACTAGTGATATAACAACATTTATTGAGTTTAATATAACATGTGTTACTTTACATTGGATAAATCATAAAGGGATACTCCAAGAATTGTGTATTTTCAATATAGTGGCAAGAACATCATTACTGTAATTAGAGATAGTATATTAGACTTTATGAATGATTTTTCAAATTAAAAATAAAAATTTCTCTATTTATTTTGATATTGCATTTGCGAACGAATGAGCTATTGAGTATCTTAAAAATGATTTCAACCTTGTATCTCCTAAAATGTTATACATAAAATGTTTATATCATATACTTTAATTGGTTGCAAAATATAAAAAAAGGTATTATAATTAAAGATTATATCGATCCTATTAAATATGGGGCCTTGCTATGCTCCACCTTGGTACCTAAAAATGGAAAGAATTTATTAAGGCTAGTCGAAAGACATACAAAAAACTAGTTTTAGATGTCAAAACTAGATGTAACTCTATATATTATATTATTTCACTTGCTTATACGTATATACATGAAATTATAATGTTGTAAAATATACATAATCCTAATACATATATTGAAGAGAAAAATTGGATTTATTGTGCTTCAATGTTAAGATTTTAAGGCTATTTTAAGATGCAACTAAAATATTTTCTACAGAACAGACTCCTAAAACTAATTTGATACTTTATGAAATTACTAATCTTGCCATAAATATGGCTAAATATAGGGATAAAAGTGTATATCGTAAAATGGTTCCCAATATAGAAGAATATGTTTTAAGTATTTTCATCCCATCCCATACACTTATGTTATGGGGTGCATTTTAGTTGTTTTTATAAATCCATATAACTTCATGATGTAACATATGACCCTAATGTGTATATTCGAGATATTGACACTTATCTTTATATAATGTATAATAATTATGTTGAAAAGTATTGGACAAATAAAATGATAGATCTTCAAATATAACGGGTAATAGTAGTAGTAATAGGGGAGAGGTAGAAATCGCCATAACTATGTGGGAATAGAAATGTTAAATAGTGGGTGGCAAGAGAAACTCCTCAAGATGATAATTAAGTGGCAAAAAATTTGAACACTTAATTTTAGTTACATCAGTATGACAAGAACAACCCACTTGATATCTTAATATGGTAAAATTACAAAAAGTACAAGTTTTCAATTCCTTGTAGGTTAACGAGTGAAATATTTTCAATACTTAAGTTTATAGTGGAAAGTGAATGTGCGTTTAGTCAGGCCAGACTATAATAAATTACTAAACGAATAAGATTGATATGTGGGGCACTTAGAGTTCTTGTTGCAATCAAAGAGTAGACTGCGATAGATCATAGGATGCAAGACAAACAGTATAAAATAAAAGAGAATCCAAGGTACATCTTCGATGAATTTCTAGAAGATGTTAGAGAAGATCTTGAATAATATCTTATGGATTAAGTTGCTGCAAGATAAGATGATGAAACTTGGCTAGATGAATGACATTTTTAATAGAGTTTATAATAAGGTATTTTAATTTGAGAATATTTGTACAACTTCTGACCCGCACGAGTATAAACCGTGAAAGTCTTAAATCAATAAAATTTATTTCTTATCCTTTAATCTCATAATCTAACAACTTATCATAATTTTTTTACCACTTATAAAAATAGGCAAATTATAACAAGTTATAGAACAATTATTTTATCACTAGTAGTAAATAATGATCAAAATATGACCAAACTTGCAGTACTTATAATTGAAACATAATGATCAAATTATAGCAACATTGTTAGTACTTATAAACCAATTTTAACAATTATTTTATAACTACTAAGTAATTATCAAAATATAGCACCACTTGTGTGATTAATTATATTATTTTTCTTTTTTTAATATTATATTTGGAAATAATTTTTTTGAAGCTCTGTTCCTTCCTGACACACTTCCGTATAGTTAAAAACTATTAAGCCTAAGTCTCATTCCACTATCGAAGTCTTTTACTAACTGAGCATAACATAAGTCTCAGCCAATAGTCAAAGGCTATAATATTGAGATTTTACCGAATTTCCTTAATAAATGGTACAATCAGTGCAAAATATGTGATAATATTTGGTGTTAGTGATAAACACGGGATAGAATTACGAAGATCATTTAAGATATTGAGTGTAAATATTTATATATCACCAGAAAATGAAACACAAACACAAAAATAAAGTATTATTAAATTTAATATATATAATCACTTTAATCTTTGAAGAATTAAGATCAAAGCGTTCGCAGTACATAAGAGGTTGTTTGCCATCATTGATGAGAGAGTTACAAAGAAGGTTGATGTTGAAGTGGTTTCTAAGTCCTATGATATAAAAATATTGAGTTTGAGGGATGAGGCACTTTAAGAGGTGTATAACGAGCATAAGGTTATAAGGATATATAATAGACATAAGTTATTTACATGAATAAATCCATGATCAATAGATTGTATCTCAAAAAGTAGTTGTATATGTTAGTAATGGATGGTAGCAATGAGATCTGAAGATACTTGGAAAATTTTAATAGAACGATTCTTGATATGAATGCAATTAGGGTTAAAGTTTAATATGAGGAAAAATATTTATCCTCTTGAGTTTTTTTTACCAAAAGTGTATGAGAATTTTGTTGCAACATACTTTATAGAAAAGATTCCCTTACGATGTTCGAAGTGAAGAGTACACTAAAACCAAAATATATTCAGAGAATACCGATATGAATAGTATATTAGATAGTCTAGGGCTCAGTGTGAGGGGAAATCCTTGAATGAGAGATTCAAACAAGAATAAAAGAAAATTTTAGTCTAAATATAAAATATTTGTGAGTGGTTCTAGGGTTAGATGTTGGTTTTGCAGTAAAAAAACTTGTATCAGTAAGAAAAACCATAAGAGGAATAATGAATATAATGATCAAAATTTTAAAGTTAAATATCCTGAAATTATCTCGGATGATTATGAATATACATATTTTTAATGACTTAAACTTTTAGTTACAATAACAAATAGGTTTCAGACTCATGAGCTTCATTTCACACAGTTGTCAACAAACACTAGTTTGAAGAACTAAAGTTGTTTGATGGTGGTAAGGTCATATTAAAGAATATAAGCCATGTGTTGTGAAAAAAACGGGTAACGTACAGCTTAAGTTGTCTACAGGATTTGAGAGAGTGATAATAAATGCGATGTAAATCCTTAAAATTAAATGTAAATTTTTTATTGGAATGTTAGCTAAAGAATGGTTTAACTATAAGGGTAAATATGGTATATTCAGGAATTTACAAGGCTCTCTAGCTTTTATAAAATCTTATATGACTAATGATGTTTTATATATTGAATGGTCTGTAGTGGTCGAATGGGTGTCTAGTTTAATGAGTGATTCTACCAAGTTGTATCATATGAGGTTAAGGAATTTGAGTGAGAAAATCCTAAATGAACTTAATAAACAACAATTGTTAGATGGTGATAAAGTTCAGAAACTAAGGTTTTGTAAGAATTGTGTGTTGAGTAAATGTAAGAGGGTTTATTTTGTGCCCAACAACCATAAACTAGTGCTTGAATATGTTCATTCTAACATTTTGAATACTTGTAAGGCATCCTACAAAAGTAGGTGCCAAGTTCTTTATATCTCTTATCGATGACTATTATTGAACAATATGGGTTATAATTTTAAGGACCAAAGATGAAGCAGTTGATACTTCCAAGGACTAAAAGAAGTTGGTGGAGAATCATACTAGGAAGATCTAGGAAGTTAAAGACTAACAAGGGCTTGAAGTTTATGAATGAACCATTCTCTATCTATTGTTCTAAACTTGGAAATTCTAGACACATAACAATGAAATGAAATTCTTAAAATAATGGTCTTGCTGAGAGGATAAACTGAAACTTACTAGAAAGAATAAGGTGTATGATTTTGGTAAATCGTATAAACCAAAACATTTATTGAGAAACTGTCAAGACATCTGCATATATCATAATAAGAGTCCATATTTAGCGTTAGAGTTCAAGTGTCCACAAGAGAAATGAAAAGGAAAGAAACCATTACTGAAATATTTAAGAGTGTTTGGATGTGTTGTTTATGCACATGTGAAACAAGACAAGCTTCAGTCGAGAGAACTAAAATGTTTGTTGATAATCTTCCCATAATGATTAAAAGAATATAAGTTGTAATGTTTAGAACCTGTAAGTCAAAAAGCTTTAATTATCACAGATGTGGTATTTAATGAATGATTTATACCATTGTTGGAGAAAATGGAGACTACACGTAATACTATGGAAAATAAAGATGAAGTTGAGAATACGTTTGAGCAATATTGTGATGCTAAAGATATTTTTATGAAAAATAGTTTCTAACTTGGTACATGTTCGGGTCTTGCAGTAAAGGTTTAGACATTACATAAGCCTAACTTTGACCAAGAGTTTGATGATACAGACACTTTGAATGTTTAGAATGAATAGTAATATGATGATACTAATATTTATCAATTGGCGTAGGATAAAGACAAAGACTTATGAAGCCTATAAATATGTACATATTTTCTAATATTATAGGTTATGATTTATCGATTGAAATACATGGAGATATTTTTGAATTTGGGAGTTATCACAATGTTATGAAGAGCAATGATAAACTGAGATGGTTGAATGTCATGAGGGAAGAATTGAGTTCTTTGAAGAAGAATGACACTTGAATTCTTGTGAAGCAGTCAAATGGTCATATGTTTTTTTATGTAAATTTATATTCAAGATAAAGCAATATATTACTGGATTTGAACTATCAAGGTACAAATCTAGGCGGGTGCCTAAGGGTTCATGTAAAAGGAAGGTCTCATTTTCGATGAAACTTTATCACCAGTTGTGGAACAAACCTCTATAAGGGTTATGTTGTCAATTGTTTATATATTTGATCTTAAGTTTGATAAAATAGATGTTTCCACTACCATCATGCATGGAGAATTGGTGGAGACTATCTATATGAGTCAAAATTAAATAATGGAAAGGAAAAAATATATGTTTGTTGAAGAGATCATTATATAGAATAAAATAATCACCAAGAGAATGAAACAAGATATTTGACTCTTTCATGAATTCAACCAATTATGTGAAGATCTGTTATAACAATTATGTTTATTATAATGGGAAAACACACAAGGAGGGATATATCATGTTTTTATTGTATGTGGATGACATAATAATAGCTGGAAATGACAAAAAGACGATCAAAACTGTAAGTACCCAACTGAATGAGGAGTATAAAATGAAGGATATGGGAGAATATAATAAGATACGTAGGATTAACATCAAGAGAAACAAATGAAGAGGTTATTTATTTTTATTATAACAAAAATTCATACATAAGGTTCTTAAGAATTTTGGCATATCTGAAGTCTAAACGTTAGGGCTCCCAATGGTGTCCATTTAAAACTTAGTATTATTCAAGCACATACAAAAAAATAAGAATTTTATGCAAGGGATACCATATGTTAATTTCATTTGAAGCATTATGTATATAATGATATGAACGAGGCATGATATTTCGTACTGAATTAGTATTTTGAGAAAATATATGGATGATCTAGGGTTCAACTAAACGGTTAGACTAATAAGGATTTGGGTTATAATCAGAGGTACGAAGCTAATAATTTGTTGATGAGGTATGTTGATTATGATTATGCAGGTTTCCTTAGCACGAGAGAGTCAACTTCAGTTATCTGTTTATTGTGTTTGGTGGGAGTGCTTAGTTGGAAATCTTGTCTCCAAAAAGTTATCGCATTATCATTCACAGAAGTTGAATATATTGATGACATTGAAGAAATTTATATGGTTAAAAGCATTGTTGAGTATGATAACAAGTACAAAGCAATAAGTGAATATGTTATGTGATAATACAACTCATCTTCACTTGATGAGGAATCTAAAGTTTCATGAATATTATACTGTATGATTGATTTTATATTATGTTAATGTTAACTCTAATATTGGAACTAAAGAGTTAAATCTCCATTCCTTCATTTCACACTGACTAAGCTTAAGTCTCAGTCAACTCTCGAAGGCTATAATATTGAGATTACCACCAATATTCTTAACAAAATAAATGGTGTATATCAGTTTCCATTTAGCATGCTTTTATAGGTTGTAAATTTTTTTGTTATAAAAAATGTATTAAAAAATCACGATATATAACATGATAATACTTTATTTTCCATACGTCTATGAATTTATAAAGAAATATTATGCTACATATGTAAATTACTAAAATATTGTCATAATTTTTATGAACAATCGAAGAGCAATATTGTATAATATGTTCAAAGAAGTGCAATCTAATTATATGCATGATGGTTATATGCACGAAAATTACACCAAACTCGAGTTGACCGAACGAATGCAACATGCAGGTCAAGAATTGGGCTATCTAATTATTTTTAGTTTTTATGGTTATATGCATAATGAAAAATTCTCTAGGTTATTTTAGACATTCGAGATATGAGATATTAAGAGAATAGTATGAGATTAGATAAGATGATTCCTCATTAGAGATATCTTGCATCACAATATGTTTGTTCGCCCATCCAGAACGGAAATATGAATTGTGTATTACTTGTTGTTATTGAATCGACAACATCACTTTATTTTAATTTTACAAAACATATATTCATTTTGTTACGAGATATGTCGAGTTATCTTATTATAACAAAAAGGTAAATAACAAACAAATTAATATAAATAATAATCATTTTTGTCTTAAATGAATAACATAATTGAAACCACTAATTTTTTTTAAAAAAAATCACAACATTAATTTTTAAAAATAATATCGATGACACGTTGTATGATCTAAAATTATATTTTAAGAATCATTTTACTAATTTTTGTATTTAAACCTAGTCACTATATACTAAACATATTATTAAAAACAATATATATATATACGATTAATACATATTTTTTATGCATAAATATGCACAAAATATCATCATGTCTGCATGGTTCATGCAAAACATTTCATCTGTTTCATATTAAGCGTGGAATGAAAACAACAGTTCCATCATTAAACATATAAAATTATTCATACTCTTCGAAGATTTCATGCGAAAACATATATCATCTCTAAAAAAATCAATTCAACTATCTTAATACGATCTTAACAAACGTGCATTGACAAAAACAATTATTACCTAACAAAAACAAAACATAAATTAACTTATCAACTAAACCTATAACTAAACAATTTTTTTTTCAAATTTAATACTTGAATATTTGTTACTAAAACACCAAATACTATAAATATTAGTTGGTGGGATGAATAATAAATACCTTAATATTAATATTATTACGTTTTCGATTTCAAATCAATACAAATTTTTATTATTAAATTTTATAGTGTTTGGTTTTTAGCTAGATAGAGAAAGAAAAAAATGAATAAATTAATATAATAAGTTTTATAAATATTTTTTTGGATAACAAATTTTATGGATGACTACAGTGTGTATGATTTACTAAAATGATAAAAATCCAAAAATATATCAATAATGAGTGAAAGATGATTGATTTTTTTTTGGATGATTACACCGTGAATGGTTTTTCAAGAAGTTAAAGTAAAATTTGGATAATGTTATGTGTGACCAAAGTCCTATACCGATTCGACATGAGAAATATTAATTATATATAAGTAAGAACATATCTCAATCAATGTGAGGCCTTTTTGGAGTGAACCAAAAGCAAAGTTTTGTGGTATTCATACCTAAAACGAACAATATCATACTAGTATGAAGATTGAGTTGGTTCATACCTATATGAAAGAATAATATGCACTCATCATATTAAAATATTAAGTTGAAGTCTTCTTTGTTACTATAAGGGTCGTGGAAGGATATGTAGAATAAGTTATCAGAATATACGAATGAAGATGAAATAGGTGATCTTCAAAAAATGGCTCAATGTTGGACTTTAATGAATGTATAAGATAATGTTCTTCACGATATTAGCGGTGAGAAGACTGTTGATGCATGCGTATGGAAGAAGTTTGGAGAAATTTACTAAAAAATTCAGATGTAAATCTCTTATACTTGAAGAAACTCTTGTATTATATCTGGTTGAAAGAAGGTAAGTCCATGAAAGAACATGTTGATAATTTTAAATCGATTATCATGGATCTGGAGAATTTTGATATCACAATCTATGATGAGGATAAAACATTCTTTGTTTTGAAATTGTTACCAACTTCCTATAAGAATTTCGTAGATTTTATCATATATGGTAAGGATAAAATATCTATGACGGATGTCAAAGGGGTGCATAAATCAAAGGAGTTGAGACAAATGTAACCAAAAAATCAGGAGAAAGAGGAAGGTCTTATGACTCGAGGAAAATCTAGCAACAATATGGATTTTCAAAACATAAGAATTTGAGATGGTCCAAGTCAAGAGTCAAGAATTAAATCTGTTTTGAATGCGATTAGCAGGGTCACTACATGAGAGATTGTATAAAACTAAAAGGTAAAAAGAGAAATAAAAAGAAAACTGATATGAACGTGGTAGAATGGGTGAATGATTTTGATTATAATGACAATAGTGATGGTGTTATCGGTGAGTTTAGACTATGGAAAAAACTCTTGGGGTACTCAATACTCGGTGCTACATACCACACATTTTAGTTCACGTGGTAGTTTGATACTTACAAACCTATGCAATAAAAAATTATTTTAAGAACAATCATTTGTTGCATGTTGATGGGATTAGTAGCGTCGGGAGAAAGAGGAAGGTCTTATGACTCGAGGAAAATCTAGCAACAATATGGATTTTCAAAACATAAGAATTTGAGATGGTCCAAGTCAAGAGTCAAGAATTAAATCTGTTTTGAATGCGATTAGCAGGGTCACTACATGAGAGATTGTATAAAACTAAAAGGTAAAAAGAGAAATAAAAAGAAAACTGATATGAACGTGGTAGAATGGGTGAATGATTTTGATTATAATGACAATAGTGATGGTGTTATCGGTGAGTTTAGACTATGGAAAAAACTCTTGGGGTACTCAATACTCGGTGCTACATACCACACATTTTAGTTCACGTGGTAGTTTGATACTTACAAACCTATGCAATAAAAAATTATTTTAAGAACAATCATTTGTTGCATGTTGATGGGATTAGTAGCGTCGGGATCAAAATGTTTGTTGGTGCTATCAGAATTTTTAATTGATGTCATGTCTCGGGATTGTAGAGGAACCGTATATATCTTGCTATGTTAGATTTTAGGGGTTACAAGTATCATGCATATGATGGTGTAAACAAAATGATAAATAGCTCGATGTGTGTATGAAATGAAGTTTTCAAAATGCATTTTATATTCTCTAGATTTTTTTGTGGGAGATGCTATAGTAGCATCATCAGAGAGTAACTTCTAATGTTGGCAGGATTATAACTAGTCGTGATATTGGCGCTTCGGTCACATAAGTGAGAGATGATTGTTTTTTATGATTTTTTTTTTGAAATGGTATAAAATATAATCATTGGGAATTTATGAATATTACGTGTTTGGGAAGCAAACTAGAGTGAAATTCAGCAAGTAGATTGCAAGAAATACTAAAAATATAGTAGATTATATTCATTCAGACTTTTGAGGCCCAAACATAACTCCATTAAAAATGGAGCTATATACTACTGATTCTGATCGATGATTATTTAAGGATGGTGTGGGTCTATATTATGAAAACCAAATATGGGAAATTTTTAATCTTTGTCAAATGAAAGAAGATGATAAAAAAACAGAACAAGAAAAAATATCAAACATCTCATGATAGATAATGGGTTAGAATTTTGCAATTGTGAGTTCATCAAGTTCTGTGATGTTGAGAGAATATCGTATCCTTAAACCTATTTTAGAACACCACAATAAAATGAGATCGCATAATTAATGAATATAACACTTTGTGACAAAGCACAAAACATGTTTTTGCATTATGTGTGAGAAATGGATTTTGGGTTGAAGCTATCAATACGGCTCGTTACTTGGTGAAACGGTCTTCACCAATGTCTATTGATTGCAAAACTAATTTTGAGATTTAGTATGGATCATCGGATGATTACAAACATTTGAGGATATTTGGGTTTCCTATGTACTCTCACATGAGAGATGGTAAATTTGATCCAATGGCAAATAGATGAATATTTCTAGGATATACTGCTGGTGTTGATGAATATAGGTTATGATGTATCACTCATAAGTGTCCAAGTTTTCTCATCAATATTAGACAATCATAATTATATTTGGAAATGGTCAAATCAAGGTCAGTTATGAGTAAACAAGTAGAACTTAAAGTAAAATCGATTTTTATAGGTCTAATAATTCTAATGGTTTTGAGGTAGATCCAAGATCATGAGGTGAAGTATCAACATCGGACGGTAGTCAGGAGAATGAGCCCGAACCATAACAACAACCATATAACATAGCATTGGGAAATTAAAGAAGAGATATTAGACCATTAAAAAGTATACAAACCTTACGGTATATCAGTTCTAGAAGAAGTTGAGATGCAGTATCCCATATTTATAGGGAATCTATAACAAGTTCAGAAGAATATCGGTAGATCGATGTTATGGGGGAACAAATTGAGTCTCTTCCTAAGTTTCAAACATGAAAACTTGTTGATTTACCTAAAAGATAGAAGGTAGTAGGCTGTGAATGAGTATTGAAGTAAAAAGAAGGTAACTTATGGGCTTGAGATACCTCGATTCAAGACAATACAGGTTATTAAAGTTTTTACTTAAAGATAATGAATCGACTTCAATGAACTATTTTATCTAGTGGCGAAATACATGTCAATTCAGGTTTATTTAGCCATAGTAGTTTTGAAAGACCTAAAATGGAGGACAAAGGTTGTCTGTTGAATAATTCATTGTATGGTTTAAAATAGTCACATCGGTAATGGTACAAATATTTTTACATATTCATGGTTTCAATATGATTCACGAGAAGTTCATATGACAGTTGTGTATATCATCTGGATATATCTTAAAATATTCTTATATTTACTTGTTGTTCTTTATGGATGAGATGCTCGTTGCTGTTTGTAACATATCACATATGATGAAGATAAATAAGTAGCTAAGTACTGAGTTTGAAAATAAATATATAGGTAGGGAAAATAAGATTCTAAGGATGAAGATCACCAAGAACAAAACCTTATAATTGTTAGACTTATCTCAACAAAGCTACATTAAGAAACTTTTATAATTATTCGACATGTTTGATGTCAAGGAAATTATCATCATGTTTGCCACTTATTCCAAGTTGTCTGCAATAGGATCAACCAATGATGATGTTGAGTTGGATTAAATGTCAAAAGTTTCATACTTAAGTGCATTTGGTATCGTCATGTATGATATGGTGTGAATACATCTTGATTTTCTTATGTGGTTAATGTGGTCAACAGTTATATGAGATGCCATAAGAAAGAACACTAACATGCAGTGAAATAGATACTTCGGTATGTTAAAGATACTGCGAATGTTAGTTTTTCCTTCAATAAGACCGATATTGGTGGAGCGTTGAATAATATTGCAAGGTCAGTTGTTGGTTTATTTAATTTTGATTTTACATGAAATTTGGATAAAATGAAATCTTTGACAAGATATGTGTTTACTCTAGTTGTGAGTGTGGTTAGTTGGAAAGCATAGTTGCAAGATATTGTATATTTGCTTACAACAAATACCGAATACATGGTTGTAATATAATAAACTAAAGGGAAGCATGGTTGCAAAGTTTGGTGGCAATTTGAGTTTGGATAGCGATATACCATAAAATTATTTTATGATGGTCAAAGCATCATATACCTTACAATGAATCAAATGACCACGAGCGTACAAAACACATAGATGTCAGCTATCATTATATTCGTGATATAATATCAAAGTGAAGTTTTGATGTGAAGAAAGTGTCTACACACGATAATCCAACATATATAATGACCAAGGTAGTATAAGTTTAGAGAGTGGCTAAACTGGATTGGTACTCGCAACATCAAGTGAATACCTATGGCCATTTTGGTGAGTTAGATGAAGATAAATTTCTTTATTGCCAGTAAAGAAATAATATTTGTCCAAATGGAAAAATTTGTTGAGAAGGAATCGAATAGTATTAAGGCTTTAATGATTGGCCATGTAAGAGTTCTATGTTCATGTTGATTCTTATGATCTAAGTATATATTTTTATGTTCACGGTACACTTTGTTATTAGATGCTACCAAAGTCCTATATCGATTAAACATGCGAATTATGTTTGATATACAAATAAAAATATATATCAACTAATATGAAATATTTCCTAGTAAATCAAAAACAAAATTGTATAGACTTTTAAAGACAATATCATATAATATAAAAACCAAATAATTTATAAACACGATATAGGTCCTTCCAATTTTTCCAAGAGGTAATTAATTTGGTCAAATATAATTAAAATTTGAATTATCTTACAAAGTTAAAATTTTATATTTATTAAAATTAGAAAAAAGGTAAACTAAGCTAAATTCGTTTAAGAAGAATCGACTATATGAAATAAAAACTATATTCGGATTCTGACGCATATATATTTATTTGACATTTGTATCAAAATATGACAAAACAGCAGTTTCTATAAAGTTTTAGCCGATTCCGATATTAAGAAAACAACCCATTCTTTGGTCAAACAGATTGTGTCGTATGACATAGGTGTATATAAAATAGCGACTTATGTCTTAGACAGGAATAGTATATAAACTATTTTAATACTAATTGTAATTGTAAACGGTGTGCAGGATCCTTGAACCATCGTATATGTAAAACAGTTGTTGCAGGAGACAGCCTAGAAATATAGAATTTTAACTAGTGTTGTCTCTAAGCTGTCTAAAACCTCCTTATACTAATATTTAAAACGAGCACGATCCAAGAAATTTCTTCCTCTTACGTTTCGATTAGGTCAACGTGACCCAGAAATTCATGATCATACATTTTTCCACATGAGTTTTAAAATTTCAAATAATATTATTATTTTATACTAGTGAAAGTCGAATGGAACATGGAAAATATGAAATGGATTTGTTAGTCTTTCATTTATTTAAATGTTTCACACACTATTTTAGAAGGAAGGGGTTTTTCTTCATCGTTACTCTTCTTTCCTTTATTTACAAAATTTCAAAAAAAATAAAATTGATGTTTATTTTTATTTTTTTCCTTTTTATTTAGTTTCAAATTATATTTTTTAATATTATTATTATTTACTATTGTTCTACGAACACTTAGTTTTATATATGAACTCAGACACTAGTTTTAAACTTTTAAACTAGATTCTAAAATTAAAAAAACTCTAAAACCTAAATCAAATCCGAACAAAAAAGTAATAATGAATTAATGCCAAAACAATATCACTAAAACCACTAGCAAAATATATTGATATTGAGTTAAGTAGTAATTCATTAAACATGACAAACTTGATATCCTAAGTTTTATAAAAAAAAAGTTAGGAAATTAGAGATCAGATTCCAAATCAGATGTTCAAAATTAAGTGTTAAAAAAGTAAACTAATTTTGAAGGCTTCTTTCGAAATTAGGTGTTATTTTTATTTATTAAAAACAACTAAATTTGAGAGATGGTCTCGGAATTAGGTGTTACGTTTAAAAAGAAAAGAAAAACACTGAATCGTGAGGGTTGATCTCGGAGTATGTATTTTTTTATATAAAAAAAATAAGACATAATTCAAAGACAAACCTTCAAAAATAGTTATTTTTTAACACCTAATTTCAAGAGTCTAGTTCAGAATCTAATATATACTTTTGTGAATTTTTAGATTTGTTTTGGAAATAGAGTTTTTTTAGGTTTAATGGATCTAAGACTTAAAGTCAACAATAATATATCTTGTTAGTGGTTCAGAGTGATATTTTTTGTATTGATTCATTAATTTCTCCTTCCATTATATTGTTCTTATTTAATTTAGATTTTAAATTTTCCCAAAGAAAGAAGAGAGAAGAAGAATGAGAGAGGAAAAAATCAATGAGAGAGAAAAACATATTTAATAAGATAGAGAAAAAATTAGGCTTGGATATGAAAAATAAACCAAAATAGATTTTTTCTTAATGAAAAATAAGAAAAATGATGAAAAATAGTCATTGTCATCCTTAAAAAAATATATTAGTAAAAGCTTATTTATTTTGAATAACGTGGTTAACTTTAGCTACAAAGCTTAAAGTATGGATGACCACCTGGTAAAAAATGAGCATTTATATATAATTAGATAGTAGTTCGAATTACCCTTAACTATTTTTTTTAAATGTCTTGTTTCAAACAATAGCTCCAAAAATACCATTGGTTTTGTTTTTAGGATGCACAAAACTAGATTCATGAAAAAAAATGAATTTTTTTAGTTATGTAATTACGTGTGATTGGTTTACAAAATAAATCTGGAAAAATAAATTATGTTCTAGTTGCAAAATTACGTGTAATTTGGTTACTAAAAAATACATGAGTTTTAGTTGAAAAATTACGTATAATTTGGTTAATAAAAAGCAACTCTATTCCAACTAAAGAATTACGTGCAAATGTGTGCATAAATAAGAAAAACATAGTTGCGAATATATGACTTTGGTTGCTAAGTAAGTTTGATGGTATGAAAAAAAAAATTGTTTTATAAAAAATAAGTGTTAATTGGATGTGAAACAACTAACTTCTTTGTAGTTGTGAAAATATGTGCATTTTTGTGTTGAAAAAACTTCTTTAAAAAACTTAGATTGTATTCTAGTTACAGGATTACGTGTAATTTGGTTGCTAAAAAATAATTGTGTTTCAGTTGTGTAATTACATGCAAATGAGTTGCGTAAATAAGAAGAAAATAGTTGCGTAAATAAGACTTTGGTTGCGAAATAAGTTTGGAAAAATAAATTGTGTTCTAGTTGCAGAATTATGTGTTGGTTGCTAAAAAATAATTATGTTTGAGTTGCGTAATTAAGTGTAGTTACGTAATTAAGTGCAATTTGGTTGCAAACATAAAAAGCTAAAAAATATCATTCATAGATTTCTTTTATTATTTTTGAATTATAGTTTGAAAGATATAGAGTTTTGAAGATTAAAAATAATTATTTTATTTGTTGAAGGTTGACGTGTTTTATGTTGATGAGTATTGTTGTAAACATTTATGTTACATGTGGTTTTCGATAAACTTCAAAAACTAATGTGGTTTTCTCAGTAAGTTTTTTTTTTGCGGATTGTTATCGAGAATTCTCCACATACAATTATACATGTATACCATATATTTTTTAGACCCAAAACTATTTTATACTATTTAATATATATCTTTAAGTTTGTGTTTTCATTCTCATTAGGGTTGTAAGTTTATTTTTTCGCGGATGTTTAACTATTTTTTAAAATTTTGCATTATTTGTTTTTATTCTTTTCAGTTTACTGTTCATGACGGTGTTTTATTTATTTTTGTTAATTTTTATGGTTTTTCAATTTTAATGTCGAATTACTCTATTATTATACCGCAAAACTAATACTACTATTGGTGATAGCACACCAAACAATTTCTCCTCATTTGATATGGTCCGTTCCACCAGAATTGACACCCTCTTTCTCCATCAGATTCGTTGTCATTATTCTTTTATCATCACTCGTCATTTCTGTTGTAGACACTTCAAATTCAGCTTAAACAGTGATTTGTTTATACATAATCTTCTAAGAACTTAAAAGACATTAAAGATAAATTTTTAGATTCGTATATGATTATATATTTTTTGCAGGTAATGCGTGTGATATTTATCTCAATGAGTTTTTATAATACTTGCTTAAACTAGTTGTTACATATCATGTGTGTATTAGTTATGATTTAATTTTTTTTGTATATAAATAAAAATTGAATGTTATAATCGTATTTTGTTTACAAAAAATATTAAGTGTTAAATGTTTACATTAATAATATGCAGATATAATCAAAATAATGTTAGGCTACTTATTCTTAGAATGATCTCAAAAGCAACAGAATACTTTGATAAGTACGCAAGTACTAAGTCACATGTGATGTATTTTGAATTCTATGAGAAACAAAAGAAATTTAGTTTTACGGTTTTTGATTTTGTTATTCATTTTATTATTTTCATATTGCATAAGAAACATTTATTCTCATAAAAAGTTTATTTGATTTATTTTACATGTGATTTTTTCTTCATTTCAGTAACTTTTTATTATATATCAAGACCGTTTATCAAATTTATAGACAAAATCTAGAGTGTGGCATAATTTAATATAAAAGTTTAATTTTATGCGCCACTATTCATTCTAAGGCGTTAGTATTGATGTTGATGAGATGACTTTCCATATTGACAAAGTGTGTTTAATTCAATGTTCTATGAAAAAGTACGGCTAAAAAATATGGCAAGTCCCTCAAGTTTGCGATTTATGTCATGTTAGTCCATATTCTTAACTTGTGTAATAAACGAGTCTTTAGTGTTAAAAAAATGCAACAAACACGACTTTTTTTTACCTCAATCAGTTTTCTTTCCATTTTGTCCTTTGACCTTCCATGTCAGCTTCCACGTAAGACACTGATTCAGTATATAACTAATTTTTTATTTATTTAAATAGTCTTATCATCCAACCCAACCTACTTGATAAACTAACTCACTCAATAACTCGATCCGACTCACCTAATAACCCAGCTCACTCAATAACCTGATCTGATCCATCTAATAACCTATCTTATTTTAATAAAAAAAATATAAATCAATTTTAATAAGTTATCATCCCCCTTTATTAGTCTTATGATATTGTTAATATTGTATATATATAGTCAAAATGTTTACTTTTAACTGATGTGAGATTGCGATAGTGAGATAATAGTTGGATTTGAAATAATAAAGTAAAGAGAAAACACTAAGAAGTATTCAATCTCTCGTACTACCCTAATCAAATAAAACATATTGTTGATTTAACAAGCAAAACAACATTCGTCATTTGCACGTAAATGATTTGATTTAATTTTACGAAAATGCCTTTCCTATTAGTTAAAAATCATTATATGTTTGTTTCCATGAATACGAAGACGATATTAATGTTCATTAAAATGAAAACTAGTTTTTGTTATCATGTAATTCATTAGGTTGAAGATATAATAGAGTAGTTGATTAAGAATTTTAATGATCTACACTAAGATCTTGCATATTAACAACTTTCTTTCGTCACGTACCACACAAGATTATTGTGAGTAGTATTAGTCACACAAATCAACTAGAGTGGTTGGGTTTTTGTTTATGAACATATTTTTGGTTTATTGTTAATATCAACATTGGTTTAATAAATATCAAATTAGATGGATTATTTCGAAGACAATGTACAATTTTGTTTCTATAACATTATCGATAAAAAATATATTGCTACATTTAAATGTAACGAAAGAAGAATTTAAACAATAAGATAAAAGATAAACGGTATAGAGAGTTGATAATCGTGCTTGAACTGTAAATACAAAAACATAATTTGAATTTTAATAGAGACGTGATCAAATGTTAATCGTGATGCTAGCAGGATAATTTTAATTTCAATTTTAAAGCCTCACATCTTCCAGCCTCTAAAACGATGCATGGTCTATGGTCAGATCAATAATAGTATGTTGAACATCAATAAGAACATCTTTAACAACCTTTTTTGACGTCTTTCAGACTGGTATGATAAATGACGATCATTTTATGGTTCTTCCTTGAAAGGTTAAAGTCTTCGTTAGTGCAGTTTCATTTACTATAGATTTTTTTTGCGTCTTAAATTTCAGTGTAGCCATCACATTGGTCATTATTGCATAAATCTTCGTGTTCATTGTAGAAGTTAACTTGGAGTCTTTATCTGTTGTTTATGCCATACCCGTAACATCCCCATGAATCGATGAACCTTTGACCTCTCGATCAATGTTTTCATGAGCGACCACAATAAAAAACCATTAGTGGCATGATGCTTTACTTGTCCTTCATTTGGTTGATCTTTAGGATTATAGAGACATCTTCTCTTCTTGTTTCTATTTGTATCATTACATGTCTCGATAATCTTGCTTATCGGGGTCCCTATTGGTACAACCAGTCCGGTTGGTGTGGGCCAAAAATTGGCCTTGATATAATTAAAAAGAGTCATCAGATTATGAAAAGCCTTGTCCCATGTTCTATGGTAGTATTCCGCAAACAACATGACATGTTTATCTATTTCTTTTTGTAAACCAAAAGCCATGCCAATTTTTGGACAAAAAAATCATTTAAGACCAGTACAAGAACTCGACCAACAAAATTTACTAGCAAAATCAACAAATTAAAATAAGATAGATGATTATTAGAAAAGGTACCAGTCGCGACATGTCAGGGGAACCTCTCCCTCATTTTTGGTCTCCCATTTATACTTCACAAAATTGAACGATTGTTTCCAACTATTGGTTATACCATGAAGTTTATCTACAACCTTGTACTTATTATACCTAGAGAGATCATAATAAAGGAACCCAAGGGTCAGCACTATGTCTGCAACAATGAGTAAGTATTCAGTCGGGAAGGACAACCCAACGATTTCAACTTCAACAATAATTAATTGTTATAAGTAGGAATCAAGTGTTTAGAGAGCTGACTTAGATAAACACTAGTTTTATAAAAATAATTTAAAATTTAAGGATAGAAATGCAAAAACAAGATGACTTCAAATATGATGGTAAAAGAGATGGTCTAATTGGACCGAACGTTGGTATACGTTTGTGGCTGCACGGGTAGGGAAACAGTGATAAAATCTGGGATACCCCACTCAGCATGTAGGTTGTGTAATTATATGAGTGAGTAATAAGCATTTTGTTAGCCCACCATAAATTCCAATAGGATGTCTAAATCCATCTGGACACGGGGTATGCTGGCTTCATTTTCAAGAGCAGTGGGTTACGCGTCTGCCCAATGGGTGGTAAAACAAGCTCCAAAATGGGTCACGACTGTTTAAGTCCCTTTGTATGAGGTATAATGCTTTGAATTGTTTTTAGGTTTCAACTTTATTGACCTCGTTATGTGATGGTTCGTCAACCTTCTTTTTCTCGGACGTCTACATAAATGCTAACCCACTGCCCGGTACGTAAACAATCTAAGGTAGTCATCTGACCTCCATGTAAAATATTGAAGACCCTATCGCTGGATAAATTCTTTTAAGAGTTAGAATGGAAAGATGCACCACTACCATTGGATTGTTCCAAGATATGGATACCTTTGGTTGGCCTGATGGGTGCCAAATCATCGCATTTGTGGCATAAATTAATGTTGGACCATTTTGTGGGATTCTTAGTGACTCATGGTAGTTATTTCCCTCGACTGACCATTGAATTGTAATACTCTGGAGAGAAAGTATATTTGAGGGGCGGGGTGGGGGTGGGGGTGCAAACTAAAATTGAGAGTGGGCTACTCTAGAGGTTTTCAAGAAATATGTGATACCCTGTGAAACATTGGTTATTTACTTTTTAGAATAAGATGTGATCCTTGGTTTTCCCTTAGATAATAATAATGATGTTGTATGAAGAGTCTTGGAGTAAATCAGTAACACAATTTATGATATCTTATTTCACACGTCAACATCACACTACAATGATGGCCGACATGTTAGACATGCTCAAATTAGTATTTGTTACGTTGGCGAATCTTTATTCTCCAAAATATGTACAATAAGGTAGATAAACCTATTTTCTGTCTACATCTATCTTTCAACATTTTTTACCATATATATTAAATATAATAAATTAATTTATTTAACGAGAAACATCAGTCGACCACCAAGTATCGGTTGGGTTTATTACCAATCAAATAAAATTCTTACCTCGTTAATATTTGACAACACTAAAGGGGATAGTAAAGAAATTTGGAAGCCTTTTGTGTCAGGATGCCCGCACTCAATTACTAACTGTCGGCTCTGATGGTCGAGCAATCAAATTACAAGGCCAAGTCACAATAGAGTATTATTTGCGCAGCCAATGACTGATTGAATATAGCGCGAGTGGTATATTGATAGTCTGACCCACTATGCCCGTTTTACATACCATGACCATAATAACCCTCGTAAAAGATGGTTTCACTTTACACATGTTATTGTACTCATACCTCGTCATACTTAGCAGGACTATAAGGGATAGAGATAATATAATTATTAGTCTGGGTTAGAGTACCTACCACAATGAATTACCTAACATAATAACTTATGTTGTATTTGTAACGATAATCATATATAAATTATGCTTATTAAACCATCAGATTCACCTCATTTATTATGAATAAATGATCAACTCTCTAGACTAAGGGTCGATCATTATTTTTCTTACTTTATCTCTCTTTGATTTTTAATCAGTATTCGCACAAAATTCTAATCCCACTTGAAACCCTAAATTAATATTCAGATATGCTTAGTCCATACTTGCCATACAAATATTCGTTTATCATCAATGACAATAATAAAAATAGTTATGTCATATACCACGAATTTAGAACATAAATAACATAACTATTTGTGCTATACAACTATGAATTAAATGAATGTTTTTATTATACAATGTCATGAATAAGATGAGTTTCATGTTATACAATTATCAATAACATATTATTCTTGTTATACAACTATGGATACCATAACTATTCATATTATATAGTCATGAATAACATGAATATTCATGTTATACAACCCTAAATCAGATTAATATTCCTGTTATAGAGCCATAAATAATATGAATATTTATGTTATACAACCATGTATGCGGCTTATGTCAATCAGGCTTATCGTATATTATTGCAATAGAGCTACAATTTTCATTCATAAGCTGGAGAGAGATAAGTGCTTAGATGATTGATTTTGTATTTCATATCTTTATATATAATATCTTTTTTTTCAGTATGTTTTGGATGCGTGTTTAAGCGTGACTAGAGATGGTAGCCCCATGCCACGTGATGCTGCCCGACCTGGAAAGGCTTGACTATATGGCCAATTCTCAAAACTCACCAAAGATGCGCATTCAAGTTCCTTATGACATCGGCATGCTAACATTTAGTATTTGTTCAAGTCGTCGATGAGTCTTCATTTCACAAACACTACTAATAGTACGGATTCCACGCTCGATATATATGAAATTTATGTCTTACAATGAACGGATAAAACATATAATGTTGTACTACACAACAATTAATATGGCTTACCTCCCTTTGATAAAACGTCTGAAAGACCAAATAAGGTTACACCAATAAGGAGGCACCTATCTAGGACTCCCCCAAATCAAGGCCAATATATAATGAGTTAATATCTTGTGAGTGGGTGTGTGAAAAAAAACTAAAGTAAATAGTGGAAACATAAATAAAGAGAAATTATAATCCATTAAATTATCTACAAAGATAGGACTTGGCATTTTGGCCAAATACATCGTACCGGGTCGTGCAGTGTTGCATGACATGCACGATTCGGCAAGTGATCAGTTCGTGCAACATTGTACGACCAGATAAGACTTGGAATTTTAGCCAAGTCCCAACATACCAAGCCACATGAAACAGCGTGACCAAGTGTGTTATGTCTGGTCGGGAAAATAAGCGCGATCAGGCATTACAAAGAATTTCCAAACGGCCAGGTCTCATCTGGTCGTGCACCGGTACACGACCAGAAATGACTGGTCTATTTGTCCAGGTCCTAACCCAACTGGTTGTGCCATATTGGGCGACTAGGCAAAGTAGTACCTAGTCGCTTAACATTATGCGACAATGTCCCACATGATCTGGTCACACATTTAAGCGTGACCAAGTAGAGTAGTCCATGGCTGCATGGCGCCGCTTGACCCAAAATGGTTTGGCTCATTGACCAATCTTTAAAACTCACCGACGATACTAGTAGTACGGATGCTACGCCCGACATTTATGAAAGTTGCGTCTGATACAAAATAAAGCATCTGACACTGTACTGCACATAAGCTATTAAGATATACTTCCCTCTGATAATGCATCCAAAATACTAGTAAAGATAAGACCAATAAGGAGACACATACCTATGACTAATCCCAAATCAAAACCACTATCTAAAGAGTTAATATCTCATTAGTAGGATGGGTAAAAAAGATGGAGTAAATAATAGATATAGAAATAAAGAACAATTGCAATCCAATATACAAAATTAATCTAAGTGTTTATTGCTTTACTTTTTGCATCATTTTCTCACTGGTCTTCATTATCATATTTTTTCGAATGTTAATAGTTATGTGATTTTTAGCATCACGAGTACCCAAAGGAATGTTACAACAACTTAATACTTGTAGGATGCATAAAAAACCATTACGATGATCAAGTCTGATAATCTTATTATCTGGTTCCATTCTACGCAAGTGTTGTTTATAAAAAAAATTATTGCATATCAATTGCCCAAATTATTCAACATAACGATATATTTTATAATTATTATAGATGTTGCACATGTTTGGTAAATTTCTCGGGTTATAGTTTTTATAACTCATATATATATATATATCCATTGGACACATACCAGATAACGATAATTTATGAACCAACTTTTTTTTTCCGGTTTTAGTTTTACAGCTTGTGAATGGCCTTTGAAGTATCTTCACAGTGGGTGGATGTGTTACCCACATATAACGGTGTTTCGTCAATAACCAAGATGTGAAGTTATAAAATACACTCACAATTGAAACAAACATTCATATTTTTGTTACATATATTATTCTCTTTACTCCGTCCACCCCAATTATTTCTTTTAAAATATCATACCTCTCATATTTGTAAAACAACATAGTTCCAATTTGTTTATCATCATAATACTAATGATGATGATGTATCCTAACCTCGACCTACATACTAAACCCATTCGGTCAACTTGGTTTTCGTGTAATACTCATGCGTCTAAAACAATTATGTGTAATCAGCACGCAGATATCCTACAATATGTAAAAAAGTTTCCATTAAAATAAAATTCTATCGACATTCATAATTATAGTACAAAAATAGTCCTAAAATAATATTGAACTCTTATATACAACGCATAATATAATATAAACAATACATAAGAATTTCTATATGATCCATAGAAAATACATAAGTAAATTCATATAAAAATGCAAATACATATGCATTTTGCATAGTTCATGCAAAATACTAGTTTCTAAATATATAAAAAAATATTATTATCTATATTGACGTGTTAATAACTTTATTGTATACTATTTTTGTATTGGACTTGAAAACGTGACATTCATGTTGAAGATAATTAAATAGGGACTTCAGTTAAATGTTTAAATTATTAAAATTAGGTTTAAAAGTAAATGCACCAATAGCTACCAAAATACAAACATATTATCCACTTACTACCCCAACTATCATTTATTACTACCTTAGATCTAGCCAATTTTACTATTTACTACATATTATTCAATATTTTAATACTCAAAATACTTTTAATACTACATAAGGATATTTTTTCCCGTAACTGTTTCCCTTTCTCTCTTATTTTTCTTATATCTCATCTTTATTTTCTCGTTTTTTTTTCTATTTATCGATTTGAGCAAACTAAACAAAAAAAATTTCACTAGCTTGTGTTGAACTTTATTTCCTTCTCGCATAAAAAACTTAACATTTTCTAGAAATTTTTTATTAATAAAGAGTGTGAAATTTTGACAGATTGAAAGTTTTCAAAGATGAGATTTGAGTAACAAAATCAGATTGTAAACCGATAAACTGTGATAAAATTTATAATAAAAATAATTGAAATTGGAATGTGTTTGTAGGTTTAAGATTGTTTGGAGAATGAAAATGATTATATATTTTCAGTAGGTTTCATTGTGTATTTGTGAGGAACATGAAGTCATGTGTCCCGTGTCACGTGTCTTGTGTCTTTTGTCTCACATCCCACATCTAGCATTTTGCTAGATACGGTACTAAGTTAAAATAAAAATACTATATGGTATATGTTAGACGTTAGATGCTAGTGCGAGACCTAGATGCAAAATGTTAGATGCAAGACCAAGGTAAAATAAAAATGCTAGATACTATATGTTAAATGTTAGATGTTAAACGATGGATGTGAGACCAATATAAAATGAAAATGTTAGATGTTTTATGCTATATGGTAGATGCAAGACTATGATAAAATGAAAGTTATACATTCTAGATGTAAGACGAGTGTTAACTGAGCTCGTGAAAAAAAATATCATTTATGGATCTAGTTTTACTTGTCTTTAAAAAAACCAATGGTACTTTTGGAATTTTTTGAGTTACAGTTTAAAAATACAGATTTTCAAAAATTTAAATCACAAAAAAAGAAAAAAAAAGATGCACATGTTTAATGTTTTGGTATAGTATGATATTTTTGGTAAAAAATACGACCCATGTACCTATTAATAACTTGTATTTTATCGGTCGTACTCCTTAATTGAATTTTTTGGGTCTTAAATATCAAATATCCCTAAATATATTAAAATATTATCAGATAATATTTTAATATATTTAGAAATTAAAAATAATATATATATACTTCTCTTTAATTGAATAAAAAGTAAATATGAAAAATCTTAATAAAAGTGGGCGCGAGCAGTATGAGCTAAAGCCCAATAAAGTCTCATTCATTTGGTCTTCGCAAATTTTTAAAGAATTATGTTCATTGTTGTGATGGTCTCTCTAATGGTCTGAGTATCTTCATCTACTACGAAACATATATGCTAGATATGAGACAATGTTAAAATGAAAATGTTATATGTCAAATGCTAAATACGAGACCAATTTAAAATAAAATTATTAGATGTTGGATTCTAAATATTAGACAATGATAAAATGAAAATGTTAGATGCGAGACCAAGATAAAATGAAAATGTTAAATGCTAGATGCAAAACCATGATAAAATAAAAATGTTAAATCTTAGATGCGAGACCATAGTAAAACGAAAATTTTATATGTTAGATGCGAGACCAGGGTTAACTAGGACCGCAAAAAAATCACAAAACCAATGGTACTTTCAAATTTTTTTCTAAGTTACCGTTTACAAAATATATACTTTTACAATTTTAAATCACAAAAAGAAGAAAAAAAAGTACATGTGTTGATGTTTTAGCATAATAGAGTATTTTGGTAAGGAAATATGGTTGAGTTAACTAACAATGACTTGTATTTTTCTTGTAGTCATCCGTAATTTAATTTTTTATGGATCTTAAATAGTATTAGCCCTACAAAAAATAAAATATTCCACAAATATCGAGTTTTTTGATTCATTTCCATTTCGTATGTCTCTCATCTGAGGAAAGTCGATTTAGATGTTCTAGTTGAGAAGTTTTCGATTATGAGATTCATAAGGTCTTGTTCCAATCAAACCCGTACAAGTATCGGGATCAAATGGTATGAGTTTTGCATTTCATCAGAAATGTTGGAGGACAGCTGACTCGATTACTTGTAAGATGGTTCATAACACGATTGGTAGATGAGATATCCCTAGTCGTCTTAATGGTAAGACTTTTTATTTGATTTCTAAAGTTGTTGACTTGAAGAGAGTCAGTAAGTTCCACCCAATAAGCTTAATCAATATTCCGGTAAAAGTTATTATGCCAACAATGCTTAGCATATCGTGACCCTTTCTAGGGGAGCATATTGGACCCAATCATATAAGTTTTCATCCCGATCGTTCTACTACATATAACATAGTATTGGTGTAAGAGGTGGACCATTGGTTGTGTAAAACCGCTTGCGTATGAGGATATATGGAGGTTAAGATCGACCTAACAAAAGCGTATGACAAACTCAACTGGAGGTTCATTGAAGATACTATTATTAGTCACATATTTTAGGCTCCCGTTAACATGTGTAAGGCTTATCATTATTGTCACGAGGTAAAAAATTCGATGCAAATTATATGAAAGAAAGAATTGTTTGAGCCTTTCACATCATGACAAGGTATTAAGCAAAAATATATGATTTCACTTTATTCTTTTCATGTGTATTGAATGATTATCTCTTATCATTTAGGATTTTTGTAATAGTGATAAATGGATTCCACTCCGTTTCCATATGCACGACCTTCCAATATCCCGTGTCTTCTTTGTAGATGATTTAATATTGTTTGAAGAGACTTCAAATATGAATCTTCAAATCCAAGAAGGATATGAAGATTTATTTGGGTGGCATGAGACAAGATGTGTAGAACAAAAAAGAATAGGGGACTAGTTTAGGGGTACAATGAATCTATTAGCTAAATCGGGGTGAAGGATCTTACAACATAAAAATGGGTTATGAGCGAGAGTTTTTAAACAAAAAGATTTTAAGGAATAAATGATGAACCGTGTAGTGAAACGTTAGATTTAAGAGTTTGTAAAAACATCTTAGAATGGTAGTATGTGCGGATTAATGGGATGATTATCGTTCATTATTATGATATGGAGCAATATAAATAGAAACTTGAGCCATAATAAGTATTTTCGGTAAAATCAACTTACAATCCGTCCATCTTGCCGAGTGACAAGGTTGTATTCAACTGAAAAAAGCTTTGGGTGCTCAAGTGTCAGCAAAAATTCTGAGTATTATTATGACATGTCATAAGTAATATGATTTCGACAATGGTTAATTTGGTGAGACGATGTGTCATAGTCTTGATTCTTTATAGTGGATGTTGTAAGGATCTATAAACAACTATTCACTTATTTCAAGATTGTTAAAGATATAAGGCTCTTTGAAAATCGTATAATAGTCTTTCAGACTAAAAACAATCTCAAGAGTATGATGCCGTCTCTAGCACCTATAGGAATAATGTCAAAACTAAAAGGTGGATAACCAACAAATTCTCTGTGTGCACTAGAAACTGACTGAGAAAACGTAAGAGACTTCGATGGTGGAGCGAATAATTAAGGTGCCTTAGAAAATCCAAGAGCCTAAAAAGTTTAAGTCTTGGATTGGATATGGTATGAGACATATGACAGGATATGAATAACATGATTTTTGAATCCGATGCGAAACAAAGTTTATAGCAAAAATTTGGGTGATGGTTTGGAACACGACCAAAGATTATATTTGAGCTTATGATAAAGAGGTGGCGAATGACTTACAGTTTCGTCGAAAAGTACATTGGTAAAGTGGACGAAACCAAGTCCAAGAGTTAAACTCAATGTGGATGGGTGCTTATGTCGGATTGTTTGACAATGGTTGTATGAGGAGTGTTCCAATATGTGAATGACTCTTTTTTAGGTGGTTTCGCGGGCTCAAAATTAGTAAGGTCAATTCCTTAGTTGGAAATTTATGCATTACAATTTGGTCTATATATGACGTTGGACGATAAGTATGAGGTGCTTGTTGTAGAGACAGACTCGCTAGAGTACACGTGCTAGTGAAAGGTGGTGACGAAACAAAGAGACACGGTTATGGTCTATAGAAAAAAATTCGCAAATCATCCAAACTTCAAATTCAAACATGTTATAGAGAAACTAATTATTGTGCTGGCTTGACGATCAAATGTGAGGCGACTTAAATGGCGGATCCGACTCTGTATGCGTATCTACCAAATGAATTAAAAAAACTTATTACAAAAAATAAATGTGGATGAGTATTCCAAAATTCGTATTGTGTACCATTTTAAGAGTACAATAATTTTTTTTTTCCGATTTTTAAACCTTAAATGCATAGGGAAAAAATTGATCTTAAAATTTTATGGAATAAATAATATATTTAAGAATTTAAATCAATATAGATACTTTTCTTTACTTTAATTTAATAATAAGTAAATAAGCAAAAGGCAAGGCTAGAAATTAGTCATATTTTGATAGATCTTAAACCGCTGGATCTTACACTCGTTTGATATATCTCTCACCTAATTTTGGATAAATTTGTCCTTTTCAGAAAACCTAGGTATAAAAGGCTTTGATAAAACTCTCACCATTTTTTTCTTCTCTTTCTCTCTCTCTGGAAACCTCTCAAACACTTAAGAATCGACCAAAAATCAAACTTGATTTTTTCAAGAATCTAAACTCCGCAAAACATAGAGGTAAGAAATACAAACCTCCTACTATAATCGTTTTTAGATTTCGTTGGGTATAAACTATTGAAAATTGGGTTTTTAGGTTTCGCTTTAAAAAGTTTAATTTTTGCATGATTTTAGGTGTTGTTTTGTTAGATTAATGTTGTATTCTTGTTAGTTTTGTTAGGATTTATGTTTCTGTGTTTTATTTTGTGTCAAATTAGTGTGTTTTGGTTGGTTTCGAATTTTGGATCTCGGTTTCAGTTGGTCGACAATAGTGCTACCAGATTTCAGCTGGTAGCACGATTGTACTACCAAAAAGGTAGTTCGTCGCATGTGACGGGTTTAATAATTCTGTCGCATGCGACAAACATACTTACCCTGTCGCATGCGACAGACAGCTTATACTTAAAACTTTTTTTTGTTTTATTTCACTAATACATATTACTTTATGCTGTTTTTACAGGATATGGCGGATCAAGAGCATTGTCAAAAATCCGTTTAAGAAGGGGCAAGTGCGGGCACGCAAGGCGCGTTTGGCGCGTGAGGCAGCGGAAGCTAATGTTTCCCCTGAACATGTCGAGGCAGGTCCCACCGAGGGATAAACTCCTAGTACTCTGACGAAATGACAAATCTGTCGTTATCCAAGTGATGATGACATTTGTATGGCTGCCGGTAGCACAGGTGCAGGTTCGTCTTCGCAGGCACCTGACCTTTCGTACGTGGACGACGATGCAGATGCACCAGACTTACCGAGGTCATCGGAGGGATCACATGCACGTTATGAGGACGATACACCCCACGCACCCGAGGCCGCACCGCACGCACCCGAGGCCGAGGAATATGAGTTCTTGTCGGTGATACCACACGTTCCGGCTCTCTATCCCGATTACGCACTATAGGAGGCGTTTAGTGTCTATCATGGAGATGTAAGTATTAATTCTCTAAGTATAATATATATTCATATTTATTATTTTATCACTTTCTTACGTGTTTGATACATATTGCAGGATATGGTCTCATTGTGATGCTTCGCCATGTACGATAGTCTCGGCAGATGGGACTTCAAAAAGCAGAGCAGGGTACGGGAAAAGGTGATGAAGACTATTTTTGGCCCTCTCGTCGAGGCACTCTCCCGCTAGCATACCAACCTCCATTTGGTTAAGGCATTACTCGAGCGATGGCATGAGGATACTTTTTCATTTAATTTCTCATTTGGGGAGATGATAGTGACTTTGGATGACGTCCACATCATTCCTGGATTACCGGTCACAGGTATGCCTTTTGATGTATTCGTATTTGACTCTGAGGTTGAGCGGAGCATGACTTATGCTAGCATGTTAGGTGTACGACCAGTAGATTTGAATAAAAATCTTAGGGATGCTAGTAGCGTGAATCTTGGTTAGCTGCGCAACACATTTACAGGTGACAAGTATAGTGACAGTAGGATCACAGATGAAAGAGTAGATCATGCCATCCGTGCCATACTTTTCTTGTTAGGTACCGCCATCTGTGCCAACAAAACTGGCAACAACATTCATTTAGATTACCTCCAGTTCGTGAACTAATACCAGGGTATGAATAGGTTCAAATGGGGTCAGCTAGTATTAGCACAGTTGTACCACTCCCTTAGTCAGGGATCTCTGCATGGTGCGGGGGGCATTTGCGGGTTCATAGGGATGCTCGAGGCGTGGATATTTTCCCACTTCGTTCAGTTTCGGGCTTCACTGTTTAGCGATTTTCAGCTATCTATGTTCTATATGTGTCGACATGCGCCGTAGAAGATCGGCGTTTCGCAGGATATGCGCAGGGAGTTCAGACATGCACTCTCGACGTGCAAGGAGTCAGATGTAAGTAATATTTGTTCATTTTAATGTTACGTATATTTACTAATATAAATGTCTAACTTGTTAATTTATTTATTTACAGGTCATTTTCCTTCCCTACACGTACGTACAAGACTATCATCCGTTCGATAGCATTAGTTGGGTTGATTTGACGCTTAAGGCATTCGACATCATTTTGCCATACTACCCGATCGTGTCACTCGACAGATGGGCTTTATGCAACTGATTCCGAAAGATATACTCCATCCTGCATCCAAAAAAACGGGGAAGAAGACTGCTAGCAGATACGTTTGGGACACTCACTTGTGGAGGGATTGGGAGTACCATCGTTACACTCCTGCTGGACCGGCGTACTATGGTGGTGGAGAGATTAGCGACATGATGTACTACGTTTGGGTGAAGAAAAAGCTATGGTATATCGTTAGCAGCTCTGGTCTAGCTGGAGGTCCTTAGTTGCAGCCACATGATGGTGTTGACTACACAGAATACGACCAGATCGCACAGTATGCTCCATCCATACCGACGCTGGAGTACGACGATTTGGTACAAACCACTCTTCACATGTGCAGGATTGCTGAGCGGTACAAACAATATTGATTATTACTCGCAACAAGGTTTTGTTTATTAGCTCGTTATTTCATATGTTAGACTTTTCTAAATTATCATTAGATTTTGTAACCGGATAATTTTATGACAACTTTTATTTATTGTATTTCTTTCTTTGTTTTTACACCTCATTCCAAATTTTATTTGAACAACCTAGTTAATAAACGTATGTAAAAAACATAGTTAGTAGGTCATAGTATAAAATTGTTCGAAATTTAAGTCTAAACTGAAACACACACTCAAACATAAACTGAAACACATAATCAAACCCAAACTCAAATCATAATTTATCTATCAGGCCAATTCCATTTCATTAACAAAGTGACATCCATGTATGAAATCAATCCCAACTTCTATGATCGTTGAATTTTTTACGGGTGGGCGTCCACGGATTGGTAGATACGTTAACGACACAGCTTGCGATACATGGTATACCATGCATTGATACCTTGTTGCAATGACTAG
Organism: Limnanthes douglasii subsp. nivea; assembly: GCA_036936605.1. NCBI lineage: Eukaryota > Viridiplantae > Streptophyta > Magnoliopsida > Brassicales > Limnanthaceae > Limnanthes > Limnanthes douglasii. The sequence continues at coordinate 60,540,946 of JAUPFV010000004.1, forward strand.
TCCAATGTTCGAAAATGTCATCCAATAGTGCCTACTAGGGTTAGGCTTGAAGTAATCTAATTTATGTACCAAATCGCCAAACACCTTCGGTGAACCATATACATCCAACCAAGAAGCACGGTTGTCTCAAACCATATCCAATAGTGGCTACTAGGATCTTTATGAATAATATCTAATATTTTCCAAAGAACATCCACATCTTCTAAAGGGATGCACCTACCATCTCTAGCTATAAACGCAATTTCACATGCACAAGGTAACCCATGTGTTATCCTAAGGTTACATCCTCCACATGCTACCCGATCTACTCTTATATTTCTAGGACGTACAATAGCAAGCATCAATATCTTTAGACCCGCATGTGACACATGACCTACATAAAACAAGTACAAAATTATGAACTTATTTGAAAAAATATATAATAGCTAAACAAAACATTGGATAAAAAGACAAACCTATTTGTAGTTGTTTGACCATAATGCTTAATCTTGTTCGTTCGATACGCAAGAAACTTGTCACCATATTTCGTTATCCACGCGTCCATCTCCTTCAATGTAGCTAGATTCTTTTCGTAATTCTCAACCGTGTTCACCCCCGCAACGTAGCCGTAAAACTCAACAAATTGTTTCGCAACCGCATCATCGTGCAATATCTTTCGGACCGTCCCACAAATTTTCTTATTAATGTGACACGTGCATAACAAGTGGTGTGTGCCCGGAAAAATATCGTCGATTGCTCGCATGAGAGCTAACTCTCGATCGGTAACAATTGGTGTGGTTTATTTTCGACTGAGGGTAATTTTGTCTAGAGTTTTGTGATGTTTCAAGGATATTTAATGTTTGGATAGATTGTAGTGAGAGATTTGAGCTTCCTGGTTGTATTCAATGTTCATTACCCTCATTAATGAAAGTGGTTGGGTATTTATACCCTTAATTATGGGCCACATGGGCTTTCGGGGTAAATTATGAATTCGGGTCGAGTTCAATGACCCATTAATCTTTAAGCAAGTAAGTAATTAGCTTGGTCATGAAATGATTTAGGTTTTAATATATTTAGTCCTGTTCGGATGGTTCAGTGGGGGGTTTTGTCCGAATTGCCCCTGTCCGGTTCCCTCAGTGAGTGGTGAGAAAATTCGGACTTACTAGTTGCCCCTTTTTTAGGTTATGTTCGAAGGCCTTTGAAAAGACCTAAAAAATAGTTCAAGTGTACCCATAACTATGTCCGGACATTTCGAAATGTGTAACGACTTTATCCGGACATTTCGAAATGTGTAACGACTTTATCCGGACTCATTGAAACCCTTAGAAGCTGAACGGTTTTGCCAGAGATAGTGGGACACGTGTCCTTCTCTGATTCGCCTCACCGGCCGTTTTTCTCCTAGAATGGCGCTTCCACTTATTTCGAAAAGTAATCTGTTAATTAATGTTGGTGACATCAGCGCTGTCTTTAATCATTACACCTATCTTTTCGTATTCTCCTAGGTATCAAAGCATCATTTGTTCTTTTAGTATAAATTAGTCCACTTTTCACTGTTTTATATGAATCCGTATCCTCTTGACTTATCTCTACTCTGTTAATCTTCAAAGATTTTACCTCTTAAAAAACCCTTCTTTTGTTGTGAGTTTATGTTCACAGCAAGAAACGCCCTAGTAAAAGGTGGGTGGCTCAACTTTTCGGAGTTAGAAAAAGCTCAAAAAGTCGAACGAGAAAAGCGCATTGCTGCGGGCCTCCCTGTTTCTCCTATTGACAAGTCTGATACACCAAGCTTGGAGCCTGATCGGGGTTCATCTTCTGCCAAAATTTCTAAACCCATAAGGTTATTCCAGCCCAACCTTTCTCCAATCGCTTCAGGCTCATCGGTTCAAGAATCAGAGCCCGTTGTTGAACCAGAACAGGCGATTACAAGCCTTAGGAAACCTTCCCCATTCATTGCTATGGGATCAGACGCTGATATTTCCCCAGAGAAGCTAGTAGATCGACGAAGGGGTCGTTTGGTGAAAGGGTAGGCTGCTACAACACAGCCTAAACCTCCAAAATCCACGCCTTCTAAATCCGGGGCTAAGAGTAAGACTACATGGTCAGAAGCACCTATTAAAATTCCCAATGACAAGCTATCTGGTCCGGAGGCAACCAGTTCAAGCCTTCGGAAAGAGACCTCTGGATCTGAGCCCCAGCCGGACTCTAGACCACAAGAGGAGAAGAATGCTCAGCAATCCGGAGGGCCTACTGAGCCAACCACTAGCTCTTCTCTCCCAAGAATAGCTGACAATCCTTCCACGGTAATGGAAGATGTAATGGAGGACAGCATCGAAGGAGCCCCTTTTGAGACTGATGTCTCCGGGCAAACAAGCGAGACTGCCATCACCAAGAAGAGCAAAGGCAGAAAGAAAGTGTGTTTAAAGCATCCGGACCTGCCGGAGTGTCTTGTAGGAAAAGTGGGGCCTTGTTTCCACAAAGTAAGTGTAAAATATCTGCTAGCCATGCATAAAATCAATTATGCTTTTATTCATACAGCTGAACTTGGCCGGATGAGGACAAAGTGGGGGATTCCAGAAAATGTTAAAGTGAGGATACCAGTTGATCTGGAGACGCCCATGGATTGCAAACTCAGTGAGATAGTTTTCTACACTGAGTTATTTAAATGGGGGATTAGGTTTCCCTTGGACCCAGAAATAGTCAGATATTTCCATCTGATAAAGCTTTGCCCAAGTCAACTAAGCCCTAATGCCTGGTTCACCCTTATGGCATGTATCATGGCTTTCAGGCTCTCCGGAATTCCTCCTCCGATGGAGCAATTCGCTTCTGTAGCAAGCCTCTGCGGAAAACCATGTCATCTATTTCTATCACTTTAACATGAGTGACGATTACAAGGCGGTGGATGACTTACTTGAGTCGGAGGAAAGCTGGAAGACTCAATTTCTGTTCAACAGCGGTGCTTGGGAGAATGGGAAGAAAATTAAAGTTGGTGTCAACCCAAGCATGCTTACCAGCAGATGGCGAACTGATGGTAAAAATCTCATAACATACTTCTACTTTTACTTATAACAAATTTGTTTATCTAATTCCTCTTCTTTTGTTTTTTGGTAGTGCTGCCCAAGGATTTCAATGATTACTTAGAGGCTGGACAGACTATTTGTGCCAAACTAAATGCTTGGGCTGCTGAGAAATGGGGAAACCGCTTCCACAACTGTTTTACTGGAGGCAATTTAACAAGATCTCATCTTTGGAATACAACCGATCGGAGGGAATTGTCTTGGGAGGAATTAACCACTCCACCCCCTCCGGGAGTGATTCTCCGGAAGACAGAGGGAAAAGATGGGAAATTGGTCTTGCCGGGCAGAGCTAAAGCCCCAAGCAAAATGAAGGGCAAGAAAGTTAAGGCCAAGCAAGGTGTGGTTGAGGCCAATCCTGCCGAAGCGGAGGAAGCTGTCCCAGCAAACCCAGAGGGACAAGATCAATGGCATATTGATGTTTCCTAATTGCAAGTGGTGGAACACGAGAGCACCAAGGAAGTAGCTGGGTCTCCAAAACCCCAAAAGGCTCCCAAAAAGGACAGAAAACGGGGAGCAGAAGGTGGAGACAGGGAGGCCAAGAAAACGAAAACCTACAAGGGAGATGAAGTTTCTCTCCGAGCTCCGGAGTCTCTACCTCCAGTTGACCCAGCTGACCCCACTCAAGCAAAAGAAATTCCAAGTGACTTTCATACTGGAGGGTGCCGGAGGGGACATCAATATTGATGTTGTCGACATCACAAGGCTTCAAGGGATTGGTCTTTACTTTGAAGACTTTGCCAAGGATGATTTTGCTGGAACCTACCTCCCCCCAAGCTCTTCGAACATCGTCACCTTCAATGGCAAGTCGTTTTCTGTTTCGAGTGAGAGAGACATCATCACCCACTCCTTATTAGGAAATATCCAGCCAATGCTTACCTTAGAGAAGCAAGTGCGCAATCAGTCAGCCATCATCAATACCCTCAACTCTAACAAAGATAAGCTGTCTAGTGACCTCCTTAGTGCCAACCAAGATGCTGAGACATTGAAGAAAGAGAATGAGGAGTTGAAGAAACATCAGGAGGACTTGACCACCAGGTTGGCCACTTCGAAGAGAGTTGTCAAAGAAATCCAGTTGAAGCAATCTGATCTGGAAAGAAACCTCTTTTCTTCAAAAGAGGAGGTAAAGGCTAAAGATAACATCATTCAGACCCTAACCAATGACAAGATTTCACTTGAAAACATTGCATCCAAGGTTGAACAAGAAAAAGCTGACTTGTTAATGGAGTGGGAGAAAACAATCCAGGCTAGGATTGATGCTTATACCAACGAGGTGATAGATTATCAGGAGGAAAGGTATGTCGAAGTCAAGTCAGATATGGTCCTGCTCTTTCATGAAAAATTTCCGAAGAGGACACTGGGAGATTTATTGCGATTCGTGGAATACGAAGACCTTTCCCACCATACCATGGCTGATGGCGATAAGCATAACTACTCCAGTGGCTGGGATGACACTACCGATGAAGAGTAAATGACTGGGGAGAGTCCGGATGATGACCCAAAGAAGAAGAAGCCAAGTGAGGCTGAGCCATCTAAGAAAGCTCAGTCTTAAAGTATCAACTATCTTTTTAATTTTTTACGATTGAACCAAAGTCCTTGGATGGCCAAGGCATTTTTTGTAATCATGTTTGGTGCTTCTCCGGATAAACCTTTCTATTCTGAGAATTCAAAGTCCTTGGATGGCCAAGGCATTTCGTATATCTTAATGGGTAGTTTTATTTCACACAACTCTTGCATTGTTTCATAGTTTTTCAACTTTAGTGGCTAATGTTTAAACAACCCTTAGTTATTTCATAAGTATTTTAAAGTGAGAGTGTTTAAATTCTCCGATGACAAATGTTTAAATAATCATCACTCCACCAATTCAATCTGGTCTGCCATTGATAAAAATTTTCAAAGAAAGCTTTTAACTCAAACACTCTGAATCTTTTAAGAAGGCATCATATTTTATAAAAAAGATCGGAGACCTCATTAAAACCTCCCCACGCCACTAGGGTAGGAAAGAGTATGCCCCTAAATATTTACATGAACTTTTAACAAGTAAATATTCACATAGTCTTCATTCCAAGTATAACCGGAGGTGCTTAATGTTCCAGGGGTGATTCAAAATCCTTCCATCCTTATCTTGGAGCCGGTATGTCCCAGCCTTAAGCTTTTCACTAACCATATAGGGTCCTTCCCAAGTTGGAGCTAGCTTGCCGAACTACTTCTCATTGGTATGTTGGAAGAATTTCCTCAATAATTTATCCCCTGGTTGAAAATTCCTTCTCTTAATTTTAGAAGAAAACCTGCTTCTCATCAAACCTTGATAGTGTATGGCTCTGAGGTGAGCTTTAACCCGTCTTTCTTCCATTAAATTAAGCTGGCCTTTGACTGCCACTTTGTTAGCATGTTCGGAAAAATTATGAACTCGAAAGGAAGGAAGAGTGGCCTCTATGGGAGCTATGGCAACCATCCCATATACTAAGGCAAAGGGAGACTCTTGTGTTGCAGCCCGGGAGTGGTCCGGTAAGCCCATAAGACTTCTTGTAGATAACTTGGCCATTTTCCAACAGCTCCCTCTAAATTATTTTTAAGACCGGACAGTATGGTCCTGTTAGCCACTTCAACTTGACCTTTTTCCTGTGGGTGGAAATGAGAGGAAAAGCAATGTTGAATGGCTCTAGAGGCACAGAAAGTCTCCATTTCCTTGTTGTCGAATTGCGACCCATTGTCTGTAGTTATCTTCTGTGGAACTCCAAATCTGCAACAAATGTTAGATATGATGAATTTGATAACAGATTTCGAGGTAGTTCCCGCCAATGGGGCTGCTTCGATCCACTCTGAAAAGTAATCAATGGCAACAATTGTAGTTCTACACTATCCCGAACACCATGGGTAGAGGTCCCACTAAATCCAGCCTCCATCGAGCAAAAGGTATTGGTTCAGAAATTGACTCTAAAGGGACAACTGAAGTATGAATTTCATTACTATATCGTTGGCATGGATCACACTTTTTTACCAACTCCTTGGCATCTTGCATTATGGAGGGCCAATAGTACCCAGCTAACAAAATTCTTCTTGTTAGGGCCCTGAATCCACAGTGTGATGATCCCTCACCATCATGTAATTCAGAGAGCACTATTTGAGACTTATCGACCCCCAAACATTTCAAGAGGGGTGTATTATAGGATTTTTTGATAAATAACATCTCTTAGGATGACAAAACCACGAGCCTTGTATTTTATTTTCCTTGCTACTGCTTTTTCCGGAGGCAAGATGCCATCTGAGAGATATTGAAGGAGAGGAAATCTCCAATCTTGGGGTTGTTTTATCTGTATATTCAAACTTTCTTCTTTTTTATCTAGATTAATTTGAATGGATGGGAATTCTTGCACATGTATCCAAGGGTAGGACTCAGAGTAGGCTATGGTTGCCAAGGAGTCTGCTAGTGTATTTTCCGTTCGGGATATGTGCTCATAAGTGATACTTTTGAAATTGAGTGCCACTTCTTTGAGGATGAATTAATATTTAATCAACTGCTCTTTTTTGGCTTCAGACTGACCTTGTGCATGATGGATAAGAAGCTGAGAGTCGCTCATTAACCTGACCCTTTTGGCTCCACGGATGAGAGCTAACTTCAAGCCAGCTATAGCAGCTTCATTTCGGACTCATTATTGGAAGCCCTGAAGGCAAAACATATAGTGTGGTACATTCTGTTACCGTACGGAGAGGTTAAACATATCCCAGCACCACAACCCATGGTACTTGATCTACCATCAGGCCGGATGATCCATACTTTTTTTTTATCTTTTACACCGGTTGCTTGTTTAGTTTCCCTATCTGAATGGAATTCAACTAAGAAATCTGCCACAGTTTGGGCTTTGACTACTGTTCGAGGGGCAATATCAATATCGTAGTCTCCCAATTCTACTGACCATTTGGTCATTCTACTTGAAATGTCTGCCTTTTGGAGAACGTTTTTCAAGGGAAAAGACGTCCGGACAATGATAGAATGAGCCTGAAAATAGGGCCTCATTTTCCTTGCAACAATCACCATGGCTAGTGCTAGCTTTTCATGTTTTCAATAGCGTTTTCTGCATCTATCAATATTTTGCTGATATAGTACACCGGATGAGGATAATTATCTACTTCCCTTACCAATACTGCACTTATAGCACAATCAGAGACTGCCAAGTATACGAAGAGGGTCTCTCCATCTATGGGTCTAAACAAAGTCTTGGGGGAAGACAAGTGCTTTTTAATCTCATCGAAGGCCTCATCATATTGTGGGGACCAATTGAAATATTTTGCACCTTTCAGAGTTTGAAAAAACAAGGCGCACATGTTCGAAGACCTTGAAATAAAACGGTTTAGTGTAGCCAGCCTCCCTATCAATCGTTGTACCTCTTTAATATTCCGAGGAGGCTCCATTTGTAGTAAAGCATTAAATTGGTCTGGATCAGGATGTATCCCTTTCTCACTTATCACTGATTCTCCAAAACTTTCCCGGACTGCACTCCAAAGACACACTTTTCTAGGTTCAATTTTAAATTTACTTTCACCAAGTTAGCAAAAGTTTCTTGGAGATCTGCCAAGTGTAGCTCTTCGTCTACACTTTTCACCATCATGTCATCGATGTAAACTGCCATGTTTCTTCCAATTTGATCAGCAAAATCCTTGTTCACCAACCTATGATAAGTAGCCCCATCATTTTTCAACCCAAACGGCATTACCTTGTAACAATGGAGGCCTATATCAGTAACAAATGTGGTATGTTCTTGATCCTTCGGATCTACTTGAATCTGATTATACCTGGAGAAGGCATCCATAAAGGACAACAGCTTGTTTCCAGATGTGGAGTCCACCAACTAATCAATTCGGGGGACCGGATATAAATCTTTTGGGCAAGATCTGTTGAGATCTATGAAATCGATGCACATACGCCACTTACCATTTTTCTTTTTCACCAACACCGGGTTGGCTGTCCATAAAGGGTATTGAGATTCCTTTATGTGCCCCATTTTAGTAAGTCGATCAACCTCTTGAACTATGACATCAGCCTTTTCCTTAGAAAAGGCTCTCCTCTTTTGTACAACATGTGTTATGTCCCTTCGGATGGATAATTGGTGTGATATAATGTCTGATGGTACTCCGGTAACATCACCATTGCACCAAGCAAAGACATGTTGATGGTATTTTAAGAAATCTAACATTTTACCCTTCAATTCCGGTGTCATCTTGGACCCTATCTTGACACTTTTTCCTTCAGCTAGAGAGTGAGTTTCAACTTCTTCAATTGGTATTAAAACACCATGGGTCTCTCGGGGTCATCAATTTCACCATCTCCCCCAGAGGGCCCCTCAAACTTTTATTCCTCATTGATCCGGACTGCCCCCAACGTCCGAGGGGCCAGTGCTGTTGCATAACACTCTCTTGCTACCTTTTGGCTGCTTCGAACAAATCCCACTTGTCCTTGCACAGCATACTTCAAGCATTGGTGGACTGTTGAAGCCACAACATGCATCCTGGAGAGCCAAGATCTCCCCGGAATAGCATTATAACAAGTGGGACAATCCACCACAATAAATAATATTCTAACCATCTTGTCAAAAGGGCCTTTGCCCAATAAAACCTCCTCTTCGAATTCCCCGATCACATCTGGTGAGCTTCCAGTGAAACCCACAATTGACCTATTCGAACGTTGAATTACTGCCGAATTTTTCATTTTTTTGTAGGAAGTTAAAAAGAGAATATTGGCAGAACTTCTGGTGTCCACCAAAATTCGTCTTATGTCATTGCCCCCAATGGATGCTCCTATGACAACAACATCTTCATGAGGACCAGCAATATCCCTCAATTCATCCTCATAAAAAAAAGGGAAACAGAATTTGTGATTGATAGGAAGTCATGTCTCCTTCTAGTTGGGTAGCTAAAGTATGAACGTGCCTCTTTCTCGAAGAAGGGTGCAGTCATGGTGTCTCCCCCAAATATTGTAAGCGACTCAAAAAAGTTAATAAGTCTAGAAACCGTCTTGCAATGCTCTGTGATAACACCCACTTTATTCCGGGTTGGATCAGGATCTATATATTCTGACTCTACGTCAAACCTTTCGATTATAACCATAGCCCCATCCGGAGCCGACGTGCCTGCATTGTTTGGACCAGCCCGATGAGCATTATCAGGCCTATTTCCACCTCTTCTTTTAACATACGCCCCCAACTTCCCTCTTTCGATTAAATTATTCACTTCTTGTTTCAACGCAATACAATCCTCAGTGGTATGGCCAGTATCATTGTGATACTGGCAAAAACAATTATTACGGCTCTCCCTAGGAGATTGTAATGCAGCCGGCCTTCTGTAGTGTACTTCGTCTTTTGTTTTGTCATAAATAGTGGCTACGCTTTCTTTCAACTCAGCAAACCACTCTGGTTGAACCCAAAGCCCTTGCTTATTCCTAGATTGCTGGCCCTGGGCCGGTGCAACTAGATGAGACTGAGCTTTGGCTCTGTTATGACCATGTCCGGCTTCCTTGGCCTTGTTCCCGGACTGGTTTTGGTTTTGATTTGGTGCAGCTGGAGCAGACCTTACCTGCATGTGCACCCTAGTTTTCTTTGTTTCATCTACATTAATTTGTTTACCGACCTGATTCAGCAGACCTCCCCATGTCATGGCCTTCTTCCTGGTTACCGAATCAGCCAAGTTTCTAGGGTTCAAGCCCTGCCTCAGAGAGGCTATTGCTACTTGTTCAAAGCAATCAGCCAATCCATTCTTGGTATTTACAAAACAAATTATGTATTCTTTAAAAGATTTGTTCGCTTCTTGGGCACAATGCATAATTGTGTCTCCATTGCCCTTCACTTCCTTACTTCCAACAAACTGCCTCCGAAAGGCCACCCAAAAAGTGTCAAAATTTCTGATGCAACCCTATGGCAAACTATTGTACCACTTCAGAGCACTCCCCGTAAAAGATTGGGAGAATTCTCTACAAAGTAATTTGTCGTCGTCATCAAAATTCATCATAATTTTTTTGAATTGTTCCAAGTGGTTATCCGGGTCTTTACTGCCATCATATTTTTCCATTTTCGTGTTGTCAAACCTCTTAGGAAGGTTTCCGGACAGTATATTGGAGGACAATGGAGATTGTCTCCAATTCCGACCACGACTGAATACAGTATCTTTGTTAGGAGTTGCAAAGATACCTGACTCATCATGGAAGGCAAAAGGATCCATTAACAAACGATCTACGTGTCTCCGGCTATGACTGTGAGACGATCCTTTGCCCAGATGTCTCTTCAACCTTCCATGCCTGTCCCTTTTTCTTGAGTACTTTCTTACCAACTTTGATTTCTTTTTAGAACGGCCTTCATCACTGCTGGATGACAAGGATTCTTCAACTCCATCTTCATTCAAGGAGCTACTGGAAGAATCTGAGTCTGAATCAGAGCTCTCCACCGGTTTAGACCGGTGAGACTTTTTTGAGCTAGCATGAGTCTTTTTTGCACTCACATGGGTTTTTGATGGCTCATGCTCTCTTTGATTGTCAGTATGATGAGCTGCTGACACCTTAGACTTCTCTTTTATACCCATCTCTGCCCTCTTGACAACCCTCAAAGCTTCCATTTCAACTGTTAACCTATCTCGCTCTTCAATCGTATATTCATCATTTCCCCCCACCACTTCTGCCAAAGCTGGTGGCACTTCTTTCACGTCCGGATTCATCCGAAATGGTTTTTCTTGATGGTTTTGAATGCTAGATTCAAGGTTAAATCACTTCAATGTGGTCGCCAATTTGGTGTGGTTTATTTTCGATTGAGGGTAATTTTGTCTAGAGTTTTGTAATGTATTAAGGTTATTTAATGTTTGGATATATTGTAGTGAGAGATTTGAGCTGCCTGGTTGTATTCAATGTTTATTACCTTCATTAATGAAAGTGGTTGGGTATTTATACCCTTAATTATGGGCCACATGGGCTTTCGGGTCAACTTATGAATTCAGGTCGAGTTCAATGATCCATTAATCTTTAAGCAAGTAAGTAATTAGCTTAGTCATGAAGTGATTTAGGTTTTAATACATTTAGTCCTGTTTGGATGGTTCAGTGGGGGGTTTTGTCCAAATTCCCCCTGTCCGGTTCCCTCAGTGAGTGGTGAGAAAATCCGGACTCACCAACAATTACGCTCGGAAATGCGCACACGTTATCCATCATCAAACCACGAATAGTTTCCAAAGCCCATACATAATTTCCAATCTTCTCTCCGCTAAAAAACACGTACGAAACGGTAAATGTAATGGAAGTCGATGTTAAACCAACATCTCTAATAAAAGCATCTTATACCTAGTCGTCTTGTACGTAAAATCCATGAATAGCACATTAGAGAATGTACATAATAAGTCTATGCTAGTAGGATGTGCGAAAAAAAATCAGTGATCACCTTTGAATCGTCTTTCAAACGCTCCCATGTGGAGTATCCATTCTCCTTCAATTTCGTCAACAAATATTTCATTTGTGTTTGTCCTTTGTACTCAACATCCCAATGTTTTTTGCGAAAATTGTGGATTGCACGCATGTTCGAAATGTTCTCGGGATATTGGTACTTCAAACCGTTATATATCCCCATAGGACGCGAACCGATGTGAGACAAACTACGAACTAGTTCCTATTTATCCCGTTAGCCTACAAGCGCGGGAATGACCGTCTAGGCGAACGTAAGGTTCATGATTATGCGTACCATTTATTACCTCTAAACGTCATTCCATGGCTAGTACGTCGATCAGATGACCTTTTAGCGCAAACGGACAATTATATTTCTTCGTCGATGTCTTCCGCTTTCTTAACGTTTCCGGCTTCGCTTTTGATACGAATACACCGTATCGCTCGCAAAGGTACTCTAGCCTAGGAGTCCTTCCCCATTCCCCGCTATCGTAGAGCTTTGTAATCGTGACAAACTTAATCTTCTTCGATTCAATGTCCACAAAAGCATCCAATTCGTCTTTAGTAAATAAACTATCCGTTTTAAATATTCTACTGTAGTCGGCATCCATAAATGGAGGCTGTACAGGTTCCTCCTACAAAATATAACACTGGAATCTATAAGTTTTTCTAACAGTGAAGTCGCACGAGACATGTCTTCAAAGCTGTCGCACGAGACATGTCTCTATAGCTGTCGCATACGACGCCTAAAGCTTTATTGTCGCATGCGATGTCTAAGGTAATATTGCAGCAAGTTCGTGCGATGACGATGATGTTCATCGCACGATGTTCGTGCGACGAGGCTACAATTTAAAAATCTGGTTTTAACTTCTTACCTCCATGCAGTAAGCTTCCTCCTCGTCTAGTAAGTCTTCCAAAGAGACGCCCATTTCATTATTGTCCATGAATACTTCGATTTTTAGTTGTTTGTGCTGGATTTATGGGTTTGGGTAAAAAATATAACTGTTTGGGTTTAATGAATTTATGGTAGTAAATATTGATGGAAAGCTTCTGGATTTAGGGTAACGATGGATAGATTTCATATTTTGGGTTGATTTTAAGAGTAAATGGCATGAATGTAATTATCTAGAGGGAGAAGGATAATTTAAGAATTTCAACTTTGAGTTTGAAAAAAGAAGGGGATAGGATAAAGGGCAATGCTATATTGGGATCCCATTTGGCTATAATGAGACCCCAAATTCAGATTTTTTTTTTCTTCAGTGTGAAATATCTGTTTTGCCCTTCATTTATAAGACCAAGTTTCTAAGGAAAAACCATTTTCCCCCACTTCTCCCTCAAGCTTTCTCTCTCTAAAATAATTAAAAACTCTAAAAAATTATGGATTTGAGTGATTGGAGTGAAGGTTTCAGCTGCAACATTGATGATTTTGCATCAGAGGAAGAAGAGCCGTTGACGGACCATTTGCAAACCCAAAATGAGGTGATTTTTGTGTTTTTAAAGTTTCTGTGCGAATATAGCGGTGGTTGCGCTACAAACTGGACGAACTGCGAACCCAGGGTTCGCGTTTTTGCATGAAATTTTTTGCAAAATTGCGAACGGGCTGTTCGCGAAAATACCAATTGGGCGAACAGCTTGCTCGCGATTTTTCCAAAATTGCGAACATCTCCTTTGCACTGATACCAAATGGACGAACGACCACTACGTGATTTTTCCAAATACATGAGTACACTGGTCGCAATTTGGCCAAATAGTCGTATTAGTTGTTCGTGATTTGGCAGAAAAATCGAATTCCGTCTTCGCGAATATGATCTATTTTGCAAATTAAATGATCAGCTACAATTAAGTATGTTTTCATATAATTGCATGAATCACATATGTAGGAACCCGATCAACCGCCATGTTCGATGGCCGATTACACGAAAGTGTTTAGTACGGACACCTTTTACACCAAAGCCGATTTAAATTGATTGGGTCGAGTCCGAAAGCATAAAACTAGGATTCATTTTGGTCCGTAGTAAAAATGACAACGATAGCAAAAGCATGAAAACTCCTAGGATATATTTTAGGTGCGAGAGGCACGGGGTTTACAAACCTAACCCCAAACCAGGGTATATTAAGAAGCGCCGAGAATGTTCATCGAAAAATGCGGGTGTCCTTTCTATTTAAGGGGGAGTCCGGTCTTAAAGTTACCCAGTTATTGGAAAAGTGGTTGTGCTAAACGGGAAACACAACCACGAACCATTTTTTCACTTGGATGGTCATTCACGGGCTGCTAGACTAAAAGTCGAAGAACAATTGTTCGTTCGTAGTCAAACGGAAGTCGGTTCTCGACCGAGAGAGATATATCGCGGTTTGAAGATTAAAGACCTGCAAAATGTATCAAGCATGCGCACGATATACAACATGCGGCAGAAACATGATTTGGTTGATAAAGCGGGCAAAACCCAAATGCAATACTTGTTTTCTAAGTTAAAAGAACACGAGTACTATGTTTGGGAGCGAAGTTGTGAAGCAACGGATGAGATCCTCGAGTTGTTTTTTGCACACCCTAAAAGCATCGATTTCATGCGCACTTTTCCTCAAGTTCTTATAATGGATAGCACGTACAAGACTACAAGGTATAAGATGCCTTTACTTGAAATAGTTGGCCAAACTTTGACAAAAGAAGACATTTTGTGTTGCTTTTGTTTTTTTGAGCTCCAAGAAACAAGAGAACTACACTTGGGGATTGAGCGTTCTAAAGGTGTTAACGAACAACAAGTGCGCATTACCTAACATTATCATCACCGATAGGGATTTGGCTTTAATGAATGCTATCGATGATATATTTCCGGACGCAACTCATATGCTATGCAATTGGCATATTGGTAAGAACGTCACCTCTTACGCTAAAAAAGTTTTACCGAATTCGGACATGGCCGAAGAGTTCGGCAAATATTACCAAAGGGTAGCCTACTCGGCCACGCTCGAAGATTACAACAAAAACCTTGCCGAATTGCACCACACGTACACATTTTGTCCATTGATTATCGAGTACGTTATGAAGCAATGGATTGACGAACATGGACACAAATTTCTCAATATTCACACGAACAAATTTAAACATTTTGGCAACAAAACTAGCAATCGGTGAGTTATATTTCCATCTCCATACAATATTTTTTAATATAAAGTGTTAGAAATCTAATTTATTTTATCTCATGTTATAGGGCGGAGAGTTCTCACTCTAGCCTCAAGCGCGCAATTGGTAGTAGTCTATGTACGTTCGAGCAATTTTGGAAACATGTTCATGCATTGCTAACCGCTCAACACTCTAACATTTTCGAATCATTCGAGCATAGTAGGTATCGTCCAAGAAACTCAATTAGGGGGGCTTACAAAACCATCTACAAGGATGTCAAAGGTGAGCTTTCATGTAAGGCTATAGAATTAATAGAGACAAATCTCACAACGGCCTTGAAAATATGGTTCACTCCCGGAATGTGTGGGTGTGTTATTAGGACAACTCATAATTTACCATGTGCATGCGAATTAGCTTTGATTTATAAATAAGGAAGGTCGGTTAGAAAAGATGAGTGTGATGTCTATTGGAGTACGTTAAAGATCAAACCTAATGACGAGTTTGATACCGAAGACGAGCTCACTAGAAAACTCTCCTTAATAGATAGCACCATCCGCGGTTACGGGCAACACGTCCAAGTTATAAATAGGATGATGTAAATCCTAGATCCCGCTAGAAGTCATGTTTTGGAACCTAAGGAGCCAGTTATTATTAAAGGTAGGAAAAAAGCCGATCGGGACAAATCAACTCAACGGGGCCCTAGCGAGTGGGAATACGATGGTAGTCTAGGCACTAGCACTCCCGGCACGATAGGTAGCACGGACGCCTCGGTAGCTAATAGAACATTTTTAGCGCCAAAAGCCAAGGCGAAAGAAAAAGCGAAAACCAAGGCTCAACCGAAGAAAGATAAAGTGCCTCGATCGAAAAAATCATCGAAGGGCAAAGATTTTAGCAGCTACGAGAGTTGGTTTCCTAACTATTTGCATGACTACATTTCTAGCGTCGAAGACGTCTCTCCCGGCGGTAACTGCGGATTATGGGCCGTTGCTTTGACGGTATACGGTAAATCCGATTCATGGGACCAAGTTAGACGAGATTTGATCGGCGAATTGCAAAATGAACGCGAGCTATGAGAGAGAGTGTTTGATGGTTCACAAGGTGTAGATAACCTAGTGAGAAGGTTGAACGTTTTTTAATTGTATGGTGCCGGTACTAGGCATTGGATGACGTTACCCGATTTAGGCTTAGTGATAGCCACTAGATACCAATGTATCATATACCATATTTAAATCCACCAATCATACACTTATCTACCTTTACGCGGTGTGCCTCCTCGATCATGTCCTAACCTGGAAGTTGGTATAGGTTTTGTGCACGATAACCATTTCGTGAAAGTAAGTATACAAATGAAATTTTTAATTTTATATATTATTTTGTGACCAAATATTTATCTCACTTTTATTTGTGTAGGTTGTGTTGAATGGACCACTTCCAGAAATTTATCCTACTTGGTTTCCGTTTCGCACGGAAGATGCCGTCACCGGTTGGGCAATACCGCTCAACAAGATATTGAACAAACATAACCAAATCAAGCCTGTCCAACCATCGACCGCACACGAAGAGCCACCGTGTGTCTTCGATTTGGTTGAAGACTAATAATTTGTTTATGCATTACTTGTTTTTATCCCGTTCTGTTTACGAATACTTTTTTTTACTTTCACCTCGGTTTGTAATCGATACTCCCACGTTTTATTTATTTGAAAATTCCATTTCATAACATTATTGTAAAATTAATAACCACCTTAAATTAAATTGCAATTTGCACAAAAAAAAATTAAAATTTTAGCAAAAAAAGTGGAAAATTTTCAATTAATCAGCACAGTGGTGAATTTGCGAATACGGAACGTTTGATTGTGGCCAAATTGCGAACGCGAACGCTACAATTTGACAAAATTGCGAACGGGCTGTTCGCGATTTTGACAATCCACAGCCTCCTGCATTGGCGAATTCGGCCACTTACAGCCTCCTGTGTTCGCGAAACCCTCTGTAAATTTAGTATTTTCACCATTTTGTGACTTTCCCGAGTCCAAAACTTATTTTTCTTTTTACGAACATTATACATTAGTCATTTGGCTCGAATGATTCGAATTTTCTGGGAAACAAACTCAAAAAAGTTGAAAAAACTACTTCAAAGTAGCCTAAAATGGTCACAATTTTGACATTTTCACGTTTATTTACTTTTTTTAGTCCGAAACGTTTTTTTAAACCATCATTATTAGTTGTGATTTGAAGTATCATACATGAACCAAAACATCAAAATATATAAAATAGTATCGTACATCAACCATTTACAATAGCACCAAAATATAGAAAAATGGTCTCAATTTTAGCATTTTCACGTTTATTTACTTCTTGAGTCCGAAACTTTTTATTTTTGTAACCATCATTATACGTTAGTCATTTTCACTGTAATGATTCGAAATTTGTGGGAAAGAATAATAATTTAAAAACACCCTAAAAACTACTTAAAAGTAGCTTAAAGTTGTCAGACATGTAAGGATAACGTAATCTGAATAGGCGACTAATGTTGTGACACATAATATATACAAAAATACACACATATCGAAGATCATTATTACAACCCACGTGGTTTAAAGTAGGGTCTCATTATAGCTAAGGACAACACTGCATTCGAAAGGGTATGAATTTCGCTATAATGAGACCCTATCCAAATATTAAACGCCCACCAAAATTGACTCGCCCCCTATAAAATAGGACATAAAATCTAGAAAAATACGACACGTGGGCAACCTATAGCATTCACGAAAATATAAAACTCGTTACCGTTTACATATTGAGTTTACGGCGGACGAAGACTACCACATGCTTCAAGCTGTGAAGATTGCACGCCAGATACTGTGGGAAGATACCAGCGATCAGTTTTTTCGAGTGTGTCCTATGTACGATGTATATAAACTACGGTCGTTTAGGTACAAGAGGTATCATTGTGCGTACTCGTGAGCAGATAAAATGCAGATACAATTTTTGCAAGCCAGTACAGCATTTGTGTTTCTTGCCATCGCTAATCAAGCAAGAAGCAGCTGCCGTTTGGAACCTGAGCTTGATAGACTACATCACAAGGGATATGGTAGCATTTCTAGAGGAAAGAATTAATGCAATGGGTGGAGTGGATGATGTGGAATACAAACTTAGATACGACTAAGCCTTCCACTTATGCTATTTTACGTTGTTATTTTATTAGCGGTTATTATTTGAAGTTGTGATTTTTCTTTTTAGTTGTTGTTTGAAGTTGTGATTTTCGTATTACTGGTTGTTAAGTTAAGTTTTTATTTTTCTAATTAGTCGTTGTTTGAAGTTGTGATTTTCGTATTACTGGTTGTTAATTTAAGTTGTGATTTTTCATATTAGTTGTTGTGTTAAGTTGTTATTGTTCTTATTAGTTGTTGTCTTAAGTTGTGAGTACCAAATAATGTCTACAAAACATGGTAATGGAAACTATAACAAGTTATAGCATTAACTTAAACAAACAAACAATACATAACCTACAAGATGCAAACAATTAAAAACATAGCATAATGCTCAATCGTCGAAGTCATATCCCAAGTTGTCATCAGATTCAATCCCCTCTTCCCTCTCAGTAATCATATTCTAAAGATACGCTACCATATCCTTAGTGATGTAGTCTACCACCGTCATGTTCCAGACGCCAGCTGCTTCTTGCTTAATTTTAAATGGTAGAAACAACAAACGATCCATTGGTTTACAAATAATGTACCTCTCTTTGATTTGGTCACAGTTACGCACAACAAAACCTTCAGTTCCTAAAAGACCGTAGTTGTAGTACATATTACACAAGACCAGCTCGAAAAACGCATTGCAACTATCTTCCCCCAACTCTCGGAGGGCAAGTTTCACTGCCTCGGGCAAATGGTAATCTTCATTAGGGGTAAACTCTATTGGTTAAACTGTTTATGTTCGAGGATTGCTTATCGTCTACTTATAGGCTCGTGGTTGTTTGGGCGGGAACTGCATTAAACGCGGGTGTTTTTTGCGGCAATTTTTGTAGGTGTCTCGTTATAGCGAAAAACACGATAATGGAAGTTATGCTATAATGAGACCCCTACTATTATTGCACTGCAACATTTGAGTACTTTTGTAAATATTAGGTGTCGCATAATAATTCGTCAACTTGGATTACGTTATCCTTATCTTACAAGTGTTGTTTATTGATATGGGTTTACTTGGATTACGTTATCTTAAGCATAAAATTGGTACAGAAAGACGTTTTTTTAGGCAAAACAAATAATAGCCAATATACCAATTGCAAAAAATATGTCCATGGACTGAGTTGGAAGATCAATATCTGATGATGGCATCAGCTGAAGTTGGTAACACGAACATGATAGAGGGGGGTAGAAAGTACTGGAGGCGTTGCAATGCAAGATGTACTTCCTATATGGAAGGGATGGCGTTCAGCCGCCTAGAATTTTAAGGCGTGTTGATGAGGTGAAAGGTAGGTGGTCAGTCCTAGTCACATTCCGCCAACATCCAGTTTTTGGCCTCACCGAATTGGAACGTCGTGTTGCGTGTAACCGGTTCAACCGTAAAGTCACAAATTACATAATACAGGACCAACTGAATTCGGTCCGCGCTGACATTATCGACATCCGGATAGAGGAAATGCGTGACTAGTGAGATGTGAAAGAATAAAGGAAGTTGATGAAATGCGTGACTAGCAGGACTAGCATTATGTTAAAGTTCATGTTCCATACTATGTTTTAGCGTGTGTTTTATTTTATGTTTGACTTTGTGTTTGAGTTTCTGATTCCGTTTATGTTTGAGTTTATGTTTGAGTTTCTGATTCCGTTCACGTTTGAGTTTATGTTTGAGTTTCTGATTCCGTTCATGTTTGAGCATATATTTGAGTTTATAAAAAAAATGAGTTTCCGCACTTTAAAAATGCTATTCATAAAAACAACACAAGGTACAAACATAAAAACATAATAACAAGAAAACAGAAAACAGCAAAACATATAATAATCGTCCGAATATTATAATATTGCATTTTTTACGGAGGGAATAGAGTGAAGGTTTCCCGCCTAAAAGAGATTTACGCGGGAACAAAAACAACATTTCCCCCTAACGATTTTAGAATTGAACCACCGACTTCGATTCTATAAATACTAGAATCTGACTATAAAACTAAACATTTAAGTTACAAACCTCCTAAACGCATTTGACTTCGTGAGAGGTACGATGCAAGAGGAGATTCTTGGTTTCATCGATGCGGTTTTGTGCAGAATGTTCTTCAACCACTGTAGGGAGGCATCCTGTCCAGGATGTTTGATTCCTCGACCACGCGGACGCGAAGAAGTGTTCGATAGTTTAGCTTATCTTAAAACAGTTACTATACAGATTGAGTCGCTAGCTTACGAAGTCCGAAGCAAAGTCCGAAATGTATTCAACATGGGATTCCAAAATACAATTACGCAGGAAATTGTGTCATATGCGATGCAGCAAATGGAGCAAGAAATAGCCGACGCAATAGCCAACGCTATTGATACTTGGTGAGAACAGAAAATATTGACTAAGAATCAGTAGAGAGATTTTTAGATGGTGAATATAATCTTTCTCCTCTTATTATTTCATATGTGTTATCAGTATCCTTGACCTCTTTAAATAGGCCAAGTGAGTTAGTTACAAATTCGGTTACATAAAAGATTTATTTACATTTCAGTCCCTATTCTCCCTATAAAGCTTTAATCTTATTCTTTATTAATAGAACTTATCATTCAAGTCCTTATTAATTACATTTAAGTCCCTTATGAATATATTTCCTTATCAGTAGCCCCCTTAGTTCTTATAAAAGTTATTTTATAAGAATTAATTGTCTTTGAAAGTTGGCTTAAGCAGATAATTCTTTCCTTGTAAACAATTTGAGGCTCACAACTTCACTTCGAATGTTACAACTGATGTCAATAAATAACCCTTTTGCTTCGGATTATACCCATTACACCACACTTCATCACCTCGAACTTGTTGTCGTCTAATATAACTAATTGTTGCATTCCCACTTAGAAGAATGATTAGACCTCCTCTAGTAGGTCTGCCAGTAGACCTATGACGTAGCAAACTCCCTTTCCTAGCTTAACGTTTAGTATTCTACCCAATTAAAACTCTTCACCCTTTCTACCTCTTCTAATTCTCTTTGTTACTCTTACACAAGTATAAATACTTAGCTCCATCTTACTAAGAACTTTTTAGAAGAATCATCGTTCCTAAGATATCTTCATCTGGTTCTTCTTCAACCTTTAAACTCATTAGTTACCTTCACCGGAAACGTCGATTTCTTCAGTCACAAAAAACAATTCCCCAGATTAAAGTCTATTGTATGAGAAGATATCCTAAATACAAAAGATATAAACCAAGAAAACCAAAGAAATCTCTCTTCCCTGATCCTGGTAATCAAGTATTTGACGCTTATGATTATTTCTGTATTGGATAAAGAGTTGAGGAATACAGAGCTGCTGGATTAATCTACAACGGTTCCCGCTTCTCCTCTACCACAACCAAATACGGTAACTTCAATTCCAACCTTGTTAATTCGTCTTCGCCCCTAGCATCAAACCTAGGATCTAACCAGCAATCTTCTCCTCCTCAAAATCAATCCACTTTTCCATCACTAAGACCACATCGAAAACCTAAGCATGTCAATTCTGAAAAATCTCCAACTCCTAAAAAACTACAACCCAAATCACCTATCCTACAATCCGAAGCAGTTAAAGTTAAGTTTCACAAAAAACCAACCTTCCTATCAATGGGTGACGATGCAGAAACCTCCTCTCCTCCCCCACAAGAAATGGTTGACGTTACTCTAGAAAATAGTCAACCAGTTCTTATGGAAAACGAAAAACAATCCCAAACTGAGACTCAAACTCGCAGTCTTCGTGATGAAGTTACTGATGAAGAAAATGATTCTGAAGCCACTGAATCCAATTTCGAAGCCGAATCCGAGGCGGAAGAAGAAGTAAACCCTTCAAGGAATATTCGAGGAAAGAAACCTCCTATTACCCTCCCCGAAGATGTTGCCGCCTTGGTTCAGGAAAACCTAAAACCACTTTGTCCTCGGTACATTCTAGCCCTAAAAAACGTACCCTATACTTACTACCCCGAATCAGAAAAAGAAAATCTTAAGAAACTATGGGGATTAACTGACAACATCGTTCTTCGTCTACCAGTAGAAGGAGAAACACCTTTGAGTTGTCAGAAAAACGAATTGGTAGTTTACCCTGAACTTTTCAACTGGGGACTTTGATTTCCTCTAGATCCAATGATTGTAGAGTACTTTGAAATTCTTGGGTTGTGCCCAACACAAGTCACTCCAAACCAATTATTCACTTTATTCTCCGTCATTATGGTGTCGAGGCTAGGAAACATCCCCCTCGAAATAGAGGACTTCATTTCACTGACCAAAATCTCAAAGGGGCCAGTTTTACCATTCTACTACCTAACTTTGGAGGATGATCTGAATATTATCGATAACTTCCTCGAGGCTGATAAGTTTTGGAAGCAAAGGTTTGTTTTTTTATCAGGAGCCTGGGAAAATGGTAAATAAATTTCCGATGACAACCCCTCAAAACTTACTCTCATTTGGAGAGATAGCAGTAAGTAAATCATGATTATTATTGTTAATACTTTCTTCCCAATTTATTAAGCCTAGTCAAACTAACCAGGCCTACTTATCTAATTGTTTACTCTTTTCCTGAAATTTCGAGGCGATTTAAAAGTCGTCGGAAGACTGCAAAGACCATCTTCATGAGAATGGCTGAATGGGCTGAGAAAGCCTGGGGAAATGGATTTCACTCCGCCTTTCAACCAATCAACTTCGTCAACAGCCATCTCTGGCGCATAACCTTGGGAGCTGACTTTCCTGAAAACCCGATGCTCCCCCCAGATCCCATTGAAGCGGTCAAAAGAATACTCGAACGAGATGGGAAAACTTATCCTCCCACCAGGAACCGATCTGACAGTCACCTGCCACCAAAAAAGAAGGGAAAACTGGCCCTCAAAAAGTCCAACACAAGTAATCCTAGCCCTTCTAAAAATTCGAAGCCTACAAGGAAACAAAAAACGCCTGCATCTCAACTTCC
Source organism: Limnanthes douglasii subsp. nivea (assembly GCA_036936605.1). NCBI lineage: Eukaryota > Viridiplantae > Streptophyta > Magnoliopsida > Brassicales > Limnanthaceae > Limnanthes > Limnanthes douglasii. Next base: position 60,563,638 of record JAUPFV010000004.1, read on the forward strand.
CCCAATATCCGAAGAAAGCGAACCTATCCTCAAAAGGAAAAAGAAAGAAGATAATGCTTCAAAGAAGAAAAATAACAAGTTCACTACCCCGAGGAGTAAGAAAAAGAACGAAGTTGAAATGCTCGAAGATGTATTGGCTTCCGAGGTCCATGAGAAAACCTTCATTGAAGAAAATCCTCAAGGAGGATTGGCACTAGGAGATAGCCAGGAAAACGAATATCTTAACCTCGACGATTTCAACTCGAGTGGGGATTTTGTAGTCACCTGTGAAGATTCTCAGCCTACCAACACCATTTCATCATCTTCTACCGGGGCTGCCATAACTTCAACATCTAACGCAATTATTCCTATCCATCGCCCATCAAACTTGCCCAATCCTGAAAGATCCGATGAGGTAACTTCAATCCTTCGACCCTTTACTAACTTAGGTGCTGCAGACAAAAAATTGTGTGAAGAAGTAAGCAATTCACATACACAATTGGACCTCCTTGCACAAGAATTAATCAAGAGCAAAAAAGAAGCAGAATCTGAAAAAGCTTCGAAAGATAAAGCACTTCAAAATTTCGAAGCTGAAAAAAGAAAACTTCTTAACGAGCATAAAGAAAAAATCGAAGCTATGGAGACTTCTCATCGTCTGGCTCTTGAAAATATAAATTCTCAACATTCTATTGCCATTTCTGGTGAAAATAAAAAATCTACCGAGGCTGAAGAACTTGTTAAGAAAACTCAGGAAAGCCTGCAAAATTGTCAAACTCAATTGACTACACTTCAAACAGGATTCGAGCAGGAAAAGAAGGCCGCCATCAAGAAAGCCGAAGCTGTTGTTGGTTCTTTGATTCTTGATGGTATCAAGAAGGCTCAAACCCAAACAGCTATCGATCTTCTTCGAGAAATTCATGCCGCCTATCCAAGGTTAAATTTAACAGAATTCTGGAAACAAATTCCCGAGGAAGATCGCCCACACGAAGCATTCGAGGTTGCATCAAGCTCTTCAGAAGAAGATGACGTTTCTGAAGAATCATCGGAAGACGACTAAACAATATGTCATGTGTTTGTTGTTTTTTTAAAGTAGTTTTCTCCTTTTTGTAAGCTTCAAGCTTTATCCGATGAAACAAGCATATTTAAATTTTATGAATCTCTTAACTTTATTTAGCACACAACTTTCTAAGTATAACAAAATATCATAACTTTCTAATAAATCATGACAAAATTAATACAATCAACTATCTTAATATTTCAAAGTTCTGGTGCACTCATAAAACGTGGCACCCCAAAATTTGATGCGCTCATAAAACGTGGCACCTCGAAAATTTGATGCGCTCATAAAACGTGGCACCTCGAGAATTTGATACACTCATAAAACATGGCACCTCGAAAATTTGATGCACTCATAAAACGTGGCATCTCAAAATAGGTTGTTTCTTCAAAGCTATTGCTTTGGAAAATTACTCTTGGTCAAATTTCAAAGATGATCAGTCTCTGCCAAGTTACCAAAATAACAAATCATTCATCATATTAAACAACCAGTGGCCAAAAGAAATTTTATTATGAACTTCAATTTTTACCAGACACCTCATTAAAACCTTTCTGGGCCAACAGATAAGGAAAGAGTATGTCTGTCTTTTACCATAATTCTAAGTTCGATTTTATTCACAATACAATTTCAAATGTTCTATATTCCAAGGGTGTTTAAGCATCCTCCCCCTCACAATCAGACAACCTATATGACCCTGGCTTAACCTTCATTTTGACTTCATAAGGACCCTCCCAATTCGGAGCCAATTTTTCGAGGTGTTTATCCTTGGTATGAAGAAATACTTTTCGCAACACTTTATCACCAACTTTGAACTCCCTCTTCTTAACCTTAGCATCGTACCTGCTTCTCATTGAAGTTTGATAATGAACCACATTCAAATGTGCTTTAACCATCTTTTCTTCTAACAAATCAAGCTCAATCCTTCTAGCTTCATCATTATCTACTTCGGAATAATGCAATAGCCTATAGGAAGGTAATCTAGATTCAGCAGGGCATACAGCATCCATTCCATACACCAAAGAAAAAGGAGTCTCTTTTGTGGCCTCTCTAAGAGTTGTACGATATGCCCACAACACCTCTTGAAGATAATTTGGCCATTTCCCTGCTGCTCCCGCCAAATTTTTCTTCAAACCCTTCAAAATAGATCTATTTGTAACTTCCACTTGCCCATTTGCTTGTGGGTGGAAAGGAGTAGAAAAGCATTGATGTATTCCTTTCGAGGAGAAAAAAGAGTCTATTTCCTTGTTATTAAATTGGGGACCGTTGTCTGTTGTTATCTTTCGAGGAACTCCAAAACGGTAGCAGATGTTACTTAGAATAAACTTGATCACATCCTTAGCTTTTGTTCCAGCTAAAGGCTCTGCTTCTGCCCACTTCGAAAAATAATCAACTGCGACAATAATCATCTGTCTTCCACCTGAAGCCATAGGCAAGGGTCCTACCAAATCAATCCCCCATCTATCAAAAGGAACCGCCTCAGAGATTATCATTAGAGGTGTCGCTGGTTTATGTATCAAATGTGCATACCTTTGACAAGTATCACAACTTCGAACTAATAACTTGGCATCCTGCAATATAGTAGGCCAATAATATCCTGCCAACAATACCCTACGTGTTAAAGCTTTGAAACCACAATGAGCTGATCCATCTCCATCATGTAATTCAGATAAAATGTTTTGAGATTCTTGCTTACTCAAACATCGTAATAAAGGCCTCGACACAGACCTCTTATACAATACCCCATCCAACACCACATAACCAAGAGCTTTACTCCTTATTTTCCTGAGCAAGTGCTTATCAAGAGGTAGTATTCCCTTTGTAAGAAAATTTAACAAGTCAGTTCTCCAATCACCTCGAATGCACGCCGAATCATTTATTACCTCCTCAACAAATTCACATTGCTCAGAGCTTAATATAATCGAAGGCAGTGGTTGTGTCACGATCCACGAATATTCTTCAGAGTAAGCCATTATTGCTAAAGAATCAGCCATAGTGTTATTTCCTCTTCGAATATGCTCCACCTCAACATTTTCAAATTGTGCCATCATACTTCGAAGTTCTTGCAAATACAAAACTAAACGGTCTTTTTTAGCTTCTGATATTCCTTTAACATGGTTAACTACTAACTGCGAATCTGTTTCTAAGTGCACGAACATTGCTCCACAAATTTTTGCTAACCGCAATCCTGCTAACACTGCTTCATATTCAGCTTCATTATTCGAAGCATGAAATCCAAATCTTATAGCTTGAAACATATACTCCCCTGTCGGTGCCACCAATTCTACCCCCGCACTCGACCCTTTATTACTAGATCCTCCATCAGTTCGTACCGTCCACACCGGATTAGTGTGTATTTTTTCATCTTCTTTCTCTTCGAACCTGCTCGAATGAAACTCAACAAAAAAATCTGCTAAGGCCTGAGCTTTGACAGCCGTTCGTGGAGAGAATAACACATCGAAATCTCTCAATTCTACAGACCACTTAGTCATTCTTCCTGAGATATCTGGCTTTTGTAATACATTTTTCAATGGATAAGAAGTTCGAACCACAATTGTATGTGCTTGGAAGTAAGGACGCATTTTTCTCGCCGCCACTACTATACACAATGCCAATTTTTCGAGCTTTAAGTAACGTTTTTCAGCATCAACCAAACTTTTACTGATATAATAAACGGGTTTCGAAACTCCCGTATCTTCACTTATCAGAACTGCACTCACTGCATGATCCGATACTGCTACATACAAAAACAATTGTTTGCCTTCTCGAGGCTTTGATAATATTTCAGGAGAGGACAAAAGATTTTTTATCTTAATAAAAGCTTCTTCACAATCCGAAGTCCACTCAAAATTCTTTGGTCGACGTAACACATGGAAAAAAGGCAAGCATTTATCTGAAAAACGATAAATGAATCTGTTCAGAGCTGCTAACCTGCCTGTTAATATTTGCACCTCTTTGATATTCCGAGGCGAAGACATTGATATCAAAGCCTTCAACTGTTCTGGATCCACTTCAATTCCTCTTTCACTTATCACATATCCCAGAAACTTACCCGATCGGACTCCAAACGTGCATTTTTCTGGGTTCAACTTCAACTGTATTGCTCTAAGATTCAGAAACGTCTCTTCTAAATCATCAATATGATCATCGTCACTTTTGCTCTTAACTAGCATATCATCGATGTATACCTCGATATTCCTCCCTATTTGTACAGCAAATGCTTTATTCATCAACCTTTGATATGTAGACCCAACATTTTTCAATCCAAACGACATCACTCTATAACAATGTAAACCTCGATCAGTGATAAATGTTGTGCTTTCTTCATCCTCTGGATTCATTTGAATTTGATTATATCCTGAAAATGCATCCATAAATGTTAGAATTTTGTTTCCAGAAGTAGAATCCACTAATTGATCAATTCGAGATACTGGAAAAGGATCATTTGGGCAAGCTCTGTTTAAATCTGTGAAGTCTACACACATTCTCCATTTTCCATTCTTCTTTTTCACCACTACAGGATTAGCTGTCCACTTCGGATATTTGGACTCCCTAATATGCCCCATTTTATACAATCTATCTACTTCAGCAATTATGGCCTCAGATTTTTCCAAAGAAAAAGCTCTCCTTTTTTGTATTATTGGCTTGATCTTCGAATCCACAGCCAAACTATGACATATAATATCAATTGGGACCCCCACTATATCCTCAGACTTCCAAGCAAACACATCCAAGTTTTTAGACAAAAAATTCAATAACCTTTCTCGTACTAATAAAGACAATAAAGTCCCAATTCGAAGTACTTTGTTATTATCGAAGACGTATTCTTCTATTTCTTCACTTACTATCACAGAACTCGGGGTTGACCTTGGATCATCAATTCCTTCATCTTTACTACTAGAAGGCAACCCCCCAAATTGCTATTTCTCCATTGGATCATCGGTACTTTTATCACGTAGTCTAAATGCAGCATCATAACACTCTCTAGCTACTTTTTGATCACTTCGAACTACACCAATTCGATCCCCTACTACATATTTCAAACATTGATGAACTGTAGAAACTATAGCATACATTTTTGCCAGCCATGACCTTCCAAAGATAGCATTGTAGCTCGACGGACAATCTACCACCATAAAAAGTACTTGTACTTTCTTTTTAAAAGGTCATTTTCCCAGAGAAATTTCACCTTCAAATTCCCCTACTATGTTCGCTGTTGCACCAGTAAACCCAATTATAGTTCTTTCTGACCTTTCTATCCGAGGCGGAGCGTTTAATCTATCATATGTTGATTTGAACAACACATTAGCAGAACTTCCAGTATCAATCAATACTCGTCGAACTTCTACCCCACACACTTCTGCTCCAATGACTACTGCATCTTCATGTGGTCCTGTAACTCCTCTCAAATCATCTCCATCGAAAATTATAAATGGGACATTCTTCTTATTGTATAGATGTGCTGATGCTCCTCCTTCAATTTGATGAGTTAAATTTACTATATGTCTTTTTCTCGAATTATTAGTATCATTAGTCATTGAGTCTCCCCCAAATATTGCCAATGACTCAAAGAACGCACATAAATCTCGAACACGTCCTTTACACATCGGCTCATCAACTGACATCAACAACAATCGACTGGGGTCTGGGTCGACATATTCCGAAGCCACATCAAATTCATCCTCTGCAACATCTAAAATCATCAATGCACTTTCCTGCTTAGAGTTAGGATTACTTACCTTTTGAGTTACGGCTTTAGATTTCCTTTTGACATACTCTAACAATTTTCCATTCTCTATTAAAATCTGCATTTCCTTCTTCAAAGCAATACAATCATTTGTATCATGCCCAATATCATCATGATACCTACAGAACCTGCTATTGCGTTCCTCTCTTGGTCTATTAATTGGTGCCGGCTTTCTAAAATTTACTGTTCCCTTGGTTTTCTCATAAATCGATGCTACATTTTTAGTCAAATCAGCATAATATTCTGGTCTTACCCATACATTCGATCTTGGTCTGAATTGGTATTGATTACTAAAATTATGTTGATTAGAACCCCCTTGATATGAGTTCGAACCTCCTCGACTGGAAACATTTTGACTACCCCTCGCGCGTGACGAGTTATTATTCGAAGCGTTCACTTGATTATTTCCCACTTGACTATTCCCTTTATGAACACTATTATTCCCTCCTCGAACTCGAGTAGACTCTTCGACTTTGATCTGATCTTCAACCTGAGCCATGAGAGCTCCAAACGTTAATGCCCTACGCCTTGTTGTTTGATCAGCTAAATCTCCTAGCAACAATCCTTGTCGGAATGTTGCCATAGCTACCACTTCCTCACAATCATCTAATCCTGCTTTTGTTGATACAAATCTTTTAGTATAATCCTTCAACTTTTCTCCCACAGCTTGCTTACATTGTATTATCGTATCTCCGTTAGCTCTCATTTCTTTGCTTCCCACAAACTGTCTTCGAAAAGCTGTGTAAAAGCCTCTAAAATTTACAATGGACTCCTTAGGGATCTTATTATACCATTTTAATGCAGTTCCTTTGAATGTCTGAGAGAATGCCCTACAAACCAATTTATCATCATCCTCGAAATTAGTCATATAATTCTTGAATTGCTCTATATGATCATTTGGATCTTGAGTTCCATCAAACTTGTCAATTTTAGAAATGTCGAACCGCCTCGGAAGTGGTACAGATCTAATCGCACTAATCAACGGTGAATCCCTCCAATCTACTCCTTGAACAAACTGGTCTTCGTTCCTCATTCCCACAGTAGCATACAAACTTGGTTCGCCTTCAAATTTCCGAGGAGAATACACTCGTTTTTCCTTCTTTTGCCTTCCCTCCTTATACATTTTAGCTGGCCAAAAATCATATCCTCCTTCTTTTGAATGACTTCGAAAATGCTTATATCTTGGTGTTTCATCTGATTCCGAATTCTCAAAATCTTCTTCACTAGAATCTACATACCGTCGCTTCTGTAACTTTTCCTTTTTTCTCATTCCACTATGCTCCTTCTTACGCTCAAAATGTATTTTACGTTGAACATCTTGAACATCGCTGACGTCATTCGATGGATCCGACTGATCATCCCGATTACCTCTTGCTATTTCAGATCTAAGTCTAGCGCCATTATTATCTTGTTTCTTTTGAGCAAATTTATCAAGTTCTGCCACTTTTCTTATCAACTCATTCATTTTACCTTCAAAATCAAATTGGTTTGATCGAATCGGAACTGATTCATCTGCTTCTTTCTCTTGCAGATCAGATCTCAACGTCTCCAAAGCCCTTCGAATAGGCGGATTATCTCCTTCCTCCGAATTCATCTCCGATCAACGAAAATATAAACGAAATGCTTCAAGAAAACGAAAAAATTCGAACCTCGATTTTTTATCTATCGATCAAGGTATCTTCGACCCCTCTTTCTAGCGCCAATTTGGTGAGAACAGAAAATATTGACTAATAATCAGTAGAGAGATTTTTAGATGGTGAATATAATCTTTCTCCTCTTATTATTTCATATGTGTTATCAGTCTTCTTGACCTCTTTAAATAGGCGAAGTGAGTTAGTTACAAATTCGGTTACATAAAAGATTTATTTACATTTCAGTCCCTATTCTCCCTATAAAGCTTTAATCTTATTCTTTATTAATAGAACTTATCATTCAAGTCCTTATTAATTACATTTAAGTCCCTTATGAATCTATTTCCTTATCAATACTAACTCAACTCCCCAATGAAGTAGTGATGAAGAGGAATATTCGTTCGAGAAACGCTTTGAGTATGGAATGAACTATCCGACTCCATAAAACTAAGTGTGCAATACTAACTAAGGGTTAGCTTATCTATCGTTTGTTTTAAGTTATTTGCTTATATATTTCTAATTATGCAATGCTTTTGATTAAAGTGTAACGTTTTAATGGAATCGGCATATTAAGAAGTTTAAGTATTATTGTTTTTAAGATACACATCCAAACAAAAGCAACTCCCTAAAATCATATCAATGAAAGCAACAACTTAAGTTAAACAAAAGGTAAACATCCAAACAAAAGCAATAACTGAAGCAACAAAATAAATTCCATAAAATCATATCAACGAAAGCAACAACTTAAGTAAAACAAAAGGTAGTACCAAACAATCGTCCTAGTAGTCATATAATACAAATGCAGTCAATCGACATGGCGGTACTCGTGCGCCAAAAGCGAACACTCGTGCATCTCCCGACGCATCTCCTCCATACTCATCTCGTTCGCTCTAGAATATCCATCAATCACACGATTGCAAATGTCATACAGTCGTGCCTGATATGTCATCGCACTCGGGGTCTCTGGAACATGTAAACCAGATGGAGCGACCACACTAGGATCAAGCAGAATGTACCATAGGTGGTCACAAATCCATACATCATACAAAGAGGTCGTGCCATGACCACCTATAACATATGTGTCACCACGAATCCTCGCGTCAACAACGTATGACTGCCAGCCTATTCATGTGGCCTCATCCCACAAAAAGCGCGTGTTGACACACCTCCTCCTATCTGCTGGTAAAACAGCCCGCAATGCCGGTGGTATGTCCTGAATGTGCCCTAGCTGTCGAACGACCCGAAGTGGATAGTACGCCTCAACTATGTCGAACTCCTTCAGCGTGTGGTCAATCCAAGCCACACCCCGGAAAGCGAAATGATCACGCATCGTGCGGTAAGGCATGAACCAAACCTACAATCCCTAAAGTCGAGTGCAACGACGACTTTCCTAGATGGTGGTACAGCTGGGCTAGTATATGTTGGCCCCAGTTATATCTAACGGACGCCCTATAATGCTCTACAAACTGCAAGTAATCCAACGATATATTGTTCCCCGTCTTGTTCACCAAAATGCAACAACCCAGCATGTGCAGTAGATGACCCCTAGTGACACACTCTACAATGCTATCAGACATGGTATCATCCATAAAATGGGGCTGCATGTACTACTCACGTAAGAACTGTAAACGAACGGATCTAGCACTACCCCATGTTACGCCCTAACTCATGCCTAAGTGCTTCCTCGGGTATACCTAATGCCCTAGAATACCATGCCAAACGCTGTCCATTACTAGGAAATGTCTGAATAATAAAATCATCACCTGTCACCGGGAGACCAGTAATAACGTGGACGTCGTCTAACGTCACCGTCATCTCACCGAAATAAAAGTGAAAGTTGTTGGTCTCCGAATGCCACCTCTCAAGAAATGCATCCACCACGTGTACGTTGGTACTCCAATGCTCCAAGACATCGGTGAGGGGACCGAAGCAAGACATCATAACCTGACGTCTGACCCTGCTCTGCCCAACAAGATCCCATGCACGGTGGGTACCGTACATCGAGTAGCATCGCGACGGCCGACGAGCCTACATAAAACATCAATAACTTATAAATAATACAAAAGACCATACCCCGTACTTTAAAACAATCATTATTTACCTCTCCTCCAAAGACGTTGTATGCCTCGTGCTGTGCGTAGTCTGGATATAGAGCAGACACATGCGGATTCACCTTCCGAAATTGCTGATCCAGCGACCCAAACGCATGGGATATAATAGGGGCCGGAGTCGAAGCGCTAGGCCTACGCCTTGCGGACCGTGACCGTGATCGTGTCACAACCTCATCCTGCTCGCTATCACTGCTCGAGCCTGAATGTCGAACAGGTGTTTGCTGTGTGCGAGGCATGCTGAAATACAACAAATAAAATTATTAATAAATTTGGGAATAAACGCATCATAATTTGACAAAACAACCAAAATTGGGCATCTCCTGTTTTTGTGAAATCGCGAACAAAGAGCTTACAATTTCACCAAAATTGCGAACAAGCTGCTCACAATTTTGGTGAAATTGCGAGCTCCCTGTTCGCAATTTCACCAGTCCTGGAAGTGCAAAATCGCGAACAAGCGGCTCGCGATTTTGCACTTCCAGCAGGCCCCAAACCCTAGATCTACAATCGAACCCAAAACCCACAAACACAAACCAAATTCAACAAAAATAGTACCAAAACGTTCCTAATGCATCGACTAACACGAATCTACAACTATTTTTTCAAAAAAACAACAACATACACATGAAAATCGGACTTTTGAGGCAGAACCCTAAACTCTAAATATCACTAAAAATACTAAAGTAAATTGCTTAAAAATTACATGAATAGGTAAAGGATTCGTACCTTAACGTGTAATGTCGGATTTGAGAAATCTTACCCTTTTTTCGAGATTTTGAGAGCTTTTTGGTAGAGAGAAGAGATAAGAAGAGAAAAAAGAGGGTTTGTGGCTGAACATACACTTTTTATATCAGGGGTAAATGAGTCTTTTTGGGGTCTTATTATAACCAAATGGGGTCTTATTAGGTCATCTTTAAACCTCGGTCTCAGTCGAGACCGAGGGGAGAAAACCGTTTCTAACCACCGGTGTCGGTCTCCAAAACGGGAGACCGAACCACTATTCGGACTCAATCTCGAGCTCTGGCGAGCCCGGTCTTGAAACCCAAAGAAAGAAAAAATGGATGGAGACAGAGGAGAGAGAAAACGTGGTCGAGTCGCAGAGGAGAGAGAAAACGAGATCGAGTCGCAGAGGAGAGAGAAAACAAAAAAAAAGGAGAGAAAAAATACGAGTTCCGTTCCGGTTCTTCTCGTGTTTTGATCACAACCGATCTCCTTGCCCGTGGTATCGATGTGCAACAAGTCTCCCTTGTGATCAACTATGATCTCACGACTCAACCTGAAAACTACCTTCACCGTATCAGAAGAAGTGGAAGGTTCGGGAGAAAGGGTGTTGCTATCAACTTTGCAATTAATGTGTGGTCTGAGTTTGGCAGCTATATTTAATCTGCTCTTTCTTGTGTTTTTTTATGGTATTGTATAAAATATAATTAATTTATATTAATCTAATTAATATCACTTAACGTTATAAAATATAATTTTATTTTAAGTTAATATATATGTTTAAATTTATACTAACTTAAGTTAATGTCACCCAATGTTTTATAATGGTTTATAATGTCACTTAACGTTATAATGTTTAAACTTAAGTCATTTAGAATTTAATAAATTTATTAATTAGATCTCTTTAAGTTAATGTAACTTAACGTTAATTTTATAATAAATATTTAAATTTAAAAATTAAATTTAAATTTGTAAATAGTCTCTACGAATTCATTTATAATAAAAATTTAATTCATAAATTGCGGAAATCAAATACATAGAGGTATTATTTTTTTCGAAAATAAATTTTCGAAAAAATAGCAACCGAAACTTGAAAACACACATGCAAAATAAATAAAAATACAAAAAAACACAAATAACAAAGAAACAATTAAGATAAATTACATAGTGAAATTATTGAAACCAGAACTTCCACTTCCACTTGGTCCATCATTTCCATAGAATGAGAAATTAAGAGAGTCGAATGAATATGCCCAAGGGGTAGCCGAGTTGGTTGAGTATGACATTCTTATGATCAAAAGGTCATGAGTTCGAGTCCCTCTACATACACTTTCTCGGCTGAGCATGTCACCTTGTGTGATTTACCTTCTGGTGTTGGTTTGCAGACTATCGCGTCAGACTGAGGGTTTACCATGTGCGCACTCATTGCACTCTGAGTAGCGGCTACGGGTTCCCTCCGAAAAAAGAAAAGAAAAAAAGAGAGTCAAATGAATAGTTAAAAGATACATATTATTTTATTGTAAATAAAAATTAAACACAAAAATTTATAACATAAATTTAAAATAAATAATCTTGTTAAATATTAATATCAATTACTAATTAACAATATATGTTAAATTATTTATTATAGAATTAGTAAATGTAGGATGATAATGTAAATATTGAGAGAGTGAGATGGAGGGAGAAATAAAAAAAGTGAGATGAATAGTTAAAAAATAGTAGAATTGTTTGAATTGAATTTTTTATATTAAAAGTCTCCGAAAGAATAAAATGTTAGAAGCTGTGTGACAGATCTGTAAATAAAATGATAGTTTCCGGAGTTGGACCAGGTCGAAGACCTACGATTAGAGATGGCCTTATAGCCAAATGAGGCATCAATTTAGTCTTGCATAGGGCGAGAGATCTCGCGTAGCCTAAACAAGCTCCTAATAAAAATGGGCACGAGCAGTTCGGGCCAAGGCCCAACGAAGTCTCGGTCATTTCGTCTTTGCAGATTTCTACGGAATTCTGTTCATCGTTGTGACGGTCTCTCTCCTGCTCTGAGTATCCTCATCGGAAATTCTTTTAATCGGTCTAATTTCCGTCTCATCGAATTGGATGGCAGGTCAATCTTGAACTCATTTCTTCAACTTCCATTGTCAATTTTATTCCAATTTACTTGTTCTTCCCTACGTTTTGCATTTCTTCATTCGAATTTCTATCCGATTTAGCTGAGCTAAGCACGACAGTTGACCGTTTTTCCCCATTTTAGTTTGTTGATGTGATTCATGTATTCATTAAAATGAAAAATATTGCTGGTTTATGCAGTCCTTAAGTTCTTGTGATATTGATTTGTTTTAGTAGCAGAGCTTCTCTTATAAATTCTTAGGGTAACGAGATGATGTAGTTATAAATCACAGTATATAATACTCCTCGCCCGAACAAAAAGTAGGAAAAAGTATAGGATTAACAAGGGGTTACTCTGCTCCTTTTAAACTTGAGAGTGAGGACAGTTTAGATGTAAAGGAACAGGACTAAGCTCGGATCTTAATTTAACATATATGTTCCTACTTGTGTTATTTCACAAGTACTTTTGCGTTAAGGAGACTGCATTATAGTAGTAATTCGGATTTTTCTGAATTACTGACCAAGTGTATATGAGCACAAAATCTGATAGAATTATAAATTCTTATGCAGCATTATCTGGGAAGACTTTCCAAAATGTTTTTATAACACAATCCTATCAACAGAATAGGCAGTTCGGGACCCAATACCAAAGGGACTATACTGCCCCTTGTTTGTGCTCCTTCCTTCCCCTTCAAAGAGGGAAGTTGGCATGGACTGGCATCTCTTCCATGCAGATGCTTAGCTTGTCAAGATCCCCGAGTTCTTCTGCTAAGAGAGGAACTGTTTACTGCAATGGTCTGTTTTAGACTTCTTTTAAGTACATTTATGTAAAATGGATTTTGTTAGCGACTTCCGTAAAATGTTCTTGATGTCCTTGCCAGTATCTGTAGCAGTTGTGTGTACAATGTGGTGCTGCAAATGTTTCCTATTGTTGTAACTTTTAGAATTTTTTTTCCCCTTTTTTCTTTATCTCGTTTGGAAGTTCTGTGTTTCATACTATATTCATATTTGCAGCTGCCCCATCAACTGTTGCGCAGCCTCTTGAAGTAGATTTTCTGAAACTTCAAAATGGCAGGTGAATATTTCCCTGTCTTGTCAGTTACTTGTTTGTTTGTTTAGGGATTGGTCATATGATTAGGCTTGAGTTAGTTCTTTGGGAGTTTAAGTACAGAAAAAGTGATTGCTCTATTTTAATTTGGCAGTATTCTCTCCTGAACTTAAACATGGTTTTAAAGAAAGAAAATTTGGGATCACGATTCACGACATGCAGGAATTATTCATGGGAGTAAATATGGAGCCCTGGATCTTATGTACCAAAATTGACAGAAATGATATATTAAAATCTTGAAACAAATGAAAGATGATCTAAAAATTTATGAAAGTACAAAATAATTTTAGGACTCAGCACCAAACATGCTAAGGGTAGGGTTGAGCAAGTCAGTTTTGTTAGGGCCCTATAGAACAATGACTGCTCGCTTGCTCCGTATGGAGCCTTAACAATGTTATAATCTTTCTAGTCATGACGCTTCAGATTTATTTTTCACATGGAAATGCAGTGATATCCGTGGTGTCGCTGTTCCTGGCGTTGAGGGAGAACCTGTTAACCTTACTGAACAAGTTACTGAAGCTATTGCTGCTGGCTTTGGTGGTTGGTTGTCAGAGAAGAAGGCTAATGAATCTCGACGTTTGAAAGTGTCTGTGGGTCATGATTCTAGGATCTCTGCTCAAACATTGCTGGTAATTTTCCTCGTCTCGTGTTTGTATCTTTTAGTCCGATTCCTATGATTAGTCGGACCTCATCAGTCCAAGAATAGTTTGTGAGCCCATTAGCTCTTACACACGTTGCAAATGTATGATGAAACAGCCAAATTACAAGGAAAATATATAGCATGCCTGGCAAAAGTACTTAAGATGGTTATGTTTCTCTTTTAATAATTATCTTGTACATTTTAATTCTAGTATATTGAACCTAAGTCATTTTGCTAATGCTATATATTCTTCTTGTAATTTGGTTGTTTCATCATACATTTGCCGCCTTTGTAAGAGCTAATATGCTCGCTGTTATTAATTTATGTCGTTACTGATATACTTTTATATAATACTTAGGATGCTGTTTCTCGGGGCCTTGCTGAAGTAGGTGTTGATGTTGTTCAGTATGGGTATGTTACGACTCACGAGTACCGGCAGTTCCATTTCTTTATTTTAGCTATTGATGTCTTATGTTATATTTATTAGTCAACACCACTATCTCAAGTAGTTGGAAATGGTGTGCTGGCACAATGTGGACGAGTTAAGACATTATGTTTCAAGGAATTCTGAAATGATATGTATGCTATTTAGTTTGTATTTATCATTATTATTTCCTGGATGCCTTGCTTTCAGTTCATGGTATCAGCTATGACCTTGTTTCTCAAATATTGGTTAGCTGATTGTGTTGAGTAATTACAGCTTCTTGCCTGTGTAGTTTAGCATCTACCCCAGCAATGTTCAATAGCACCCTAACTGAGGATGATGCATTTCTCTGTCCAGTTGATGGAGCTATCATGATAACAGGTTTTCACAAATGTTTATCTTCTGAAGTATATGCTTTTGCAATCTGGCACAGTTATATTCTTCGATTAACTCAGGCAATGCCATCTTCATATATTTTCTTTAGATTTTCAGTCATTTAACAAACCTTATCTCCTCGGCAGCCAGCCATCTTCCTTACAATAGGAACGGATACAAGTTCTTCACCAGTTCTGGTGGGCTTGGAAAAGCAGATATAAAAAATATACTGGAGCGAGCTGCAGTTATATACAAGACCTTTTCAGCTAAAGATTTAAAGAGCTCAGGAAAGGAAGCTTCTGTGTCAATTAAGAAAGTTGATTACATGGCTGTATATACATCTGACCTTGTGAAGGCAGTCCGTAAAGCTGCTGGAAATTTAGGTAATTAGATAAGTTAAGATTTTTATTTAATACTCTCTGTCTTCTCTTATTTGGAGTTCTATACATAAGAGGGTGTTTTTTATCCTTCATTCTGGTTAGCATTTATTCAATTGCTTTTAATGTTGAACAAACCCCAGAGAAGCCGCTAGAGGGGTTCCATATTGTTGTTGATGCGGGAAATGGAGCTGGAGGCTTCTTTGCGGTATGTTTTTTTGCTTATCCTGGGGTTCCGTTGAGTATAGGATTGTGGCATGTAGCACTTGCCTAATATTTCTACTGCATTAGTGAAGCTTTGCTCAATTTTATTTCTCCAGGTTTCTTCTTGCATTGATATTGTAATATTTCTAATAATAATAATGTGAATTTGGTTTAGTACTTGTGATATTTCTTTCTCTGATGATTCATATTCATCCCCGCAATTCAATATATATGTTCCGCAAATCCCTCATAATTGGCATAAATGTTTTTCTAATCATTCCCTATCATCCTCCATATTTCCATACTTAGGTCCCGAATATCCTTGACTTTGGTTCGAGAACGTCCCCATACATTTTTTCAGGAATTGCACTTAACTTGTGTGCCAATAGCAACGATCAGATCCAATATCATTGCAGCATGTTAAGAGCAAAAAGTTTTAAATTCTCAATTGTAATTTAGCTGGGAATCTGGCTTCCTCCAGCATTTAGATAGTTATTCAAAGACCTGTTATGGGTGTTGGGCTGGGTAACATTATTCAGCTCAGAATTTGCAATAGCAGAATTCCAAGAATTTTCATCATGTATAGATAGCCTTCAAGTTGCTGTTAACTTGATATTGTGATTAGTTGTTTCTTGTTCTATATACCGCGAGCATTTAGATAGTTATTCAAAGACCTGTTATGGGTGTTGGGCTGGGTAACATTATTCAGCTCAGAATTTGCAATAGCAGAATTCCAAGAATTTTCATCATGTATAGATAGCCTTCAAGTTGCTGTTAACTTGATATTGTGATTAGTTGTTTCTTGTTCTATATACCGCGAGCAAACGTCTAGTCTGTTTTAAATCTTTTGCCAGAGGAGCCTAATTTTGTGATATATTTATAAGTAGGGATCTTCTAGTTAGAAAATTCTTGCAATTGTATTGTATATTTCTTCTATATGACAATGCTCGTTTACGTTTGACATTTTCCCAGGCTAAGGTGCTTGAGCCACTAGGAGCGGTTACTTCTGGTAGTCAATTCTTGGAACCAGATGGTAAATATTAGCTCTGAGATTACATATAATTTTTTTCATGTGTTTTCTCTTAAAAGTGTCAATTTGTTGGATCAGGTATGTTTCCGAATCATATCCCGAACCCAGAGGATAAATCTGCTATGAGAGCTATCACCAAGGCTGTTCTTGATAACAAGGCTGATTTGGGGATCATCTTTGATACAGATGTGGACAGGTAAAGCGATGACCATCCATATGTTCATTAAATTAAATTAACTACTGTTATTGTAACAAGCATTTTCTATAGGTCTGCTGCTGTGGATTCTATTGGCCGGGAGTTCAACCGTAATCGTTTAATTGCTTTGCTGTCTGCGATTGTTCTTGAAGAAGTAAAGGCTTTACTGATTCCTTTTCTTTTGATAAAATTGTACAAAATAATATTTAATCAAGTTTCTTTCACATCTAACTTTACTTATAACATTCCATCTACATGTGCCTTTTCCTCTAGCATCCCGGTACAACTATTGTGACCGATAGTGTGACTTCAGATGGGCTTACAACTTTTATTGAGCAGAAACTTGGTAAGTCTATGGCAACTTGCCCCTTTTATGCGTTCTCTATGTTGTGTCTTATGGACTCCAATTTATTGCAAGGGGGGAAGCACCATAGGTTTAAGAGAGGCTATAAGAATGTGATTGATGAAGCCATTCGCTTGGTAAGTCCAGCTCCCCTATTTTGTCTTTGAGTATTGAAGTGTAAAAACTTATATTGTGAGAATTTGTATCAAACCTGCCTTGGTATCTTTTCCAGATTGATAATTGTTTGATCTCCTTGCAATTTAGTTGTCTGAAAGATGTCTTGCTGATAGATTCATCTAGATTGAAGGATATGATGTTAGTTTCTGCTATATATCTTTCATGTATAACATGCTATTAGATTAAGCTTCCCGCTTTCTTTGCGTGAGATCAAGTGAACACGCTAAGTAAAGAAATATAAGGCTGTAACCATATAAGGACTTGATACAAGTAAAGCAAATTCCTAGATATCATAAACGATTAACATTAAGATCAAGAGTAACTTTATGTCTAACTGGGTGGTGTTTATTGTTCTTGAGAACTTATGTTTCCTTTATTGGCAAAGTTGGCTAAAGCAGTATCATTACTGACAGAATTCCGTTGGAGAGGTATCACATCTGGCTATTGAAACCAGCGGTCATGGAGCTCTGAAGGAGAATCACTGGCTTGATGATGGGGCCTACCTCATGGTAAGCTTTTAGTGCGACATCTGGGTGTTTGTTTGTCTGCTATGGTGGTTTATTGATTAAGAGTTACTGACAATTTTCTTATTCGCGTTTAGTGTTAAATTGCTGATGCCCAATATTTTGGGGTGACCACAGGTCAAAATCTTGAATAAACTTGCTTCAGCAAGGGCTGCTGGAATAGCTGGTGGCAGCGAAGTTTTGACTGGTCTAGTTGAGGGTCTGGAAGAACCTGGAGTTGCGGTAGAATTGAGACTAAAAATCAACCAGAATCATTCTGATCTTAAAGGAGGGTAGGATGCCACATATATAAATTATTGTTTCTTTTTTCTGCAGCATAGCTGTGTCTGACCTAGACCAAGATCTTAGACATCCAGAACTAATTGCTTGTGAATTTTATGATGAAACAAAGTTATTGACTATGTAGACATTATTTGTATTATTATGTATGCATGCTCTGCTTTAGTAAACTGATAGGTTAATAATTTGCAGATCATTCCGTGAATATGGAGAGGCAGTGCTACAACACTTGAATAACTCCGTACAGTCAAACCCAAAGCTTAAAATAGCTCCTGTTAATTATGAAGGGGTAATTTCTATTTTCAGATTATATTGGTATTTTCTGTCTATACAAGAGAGAAGTCAAGATGGATTTTCGAATTTCAAACTTTTTTCCCTTAATTTTTTTGTATATCCAGATAAAGGTATGAACTTTGTTTTTTCTTGTAAAATAATATCATATTTCGTATATCTAGGTTCGAGTTTCTGGTTTTGGTGGCTGGTTCCTTCTTAGACTCTCACTTCATGATCCCGTCCTTCCCCTTAACATTGAGGTAGCCATTAACTTATATGATTGCTAGTTCTGCACTTTTTAAACGCTACTAAATTGTCAAAACTGTTGTATAGGCGCAAACCCAAGAAGATGTTGTGAAACTTGGACTCACGGTTGCTGCTGCTATTAAGGAGTTTCAGGCATTGGACACGTCTGCATTGGACAAGCTTATTCATCCAATTTAATCCGTTCAAGTACTTTCATCACCCGTCTCGTGTTTCAACATTTTTGTAAACAGCTGCCTTTGTACAATAGTAAAGTGATTATGTAAGTTTCAGACTTTTTACAGCATAATAAAAGAAAATACCCAAATGGTACTCGTGTATGACTGTTGTTTATATTAATGTAAGCTGGTATGATTTGCAATTCTGTATCATTTGGTTTGTTTTGCTTTATGGTGTTGTTAAATTATACTCCAATGATTGAACTTTGTACAATGCATCTATAGGGCAAGCAGAGGACAACATATACATGTAGTTATAAATATCAATAATAGTTGTATTCTGATTACATAAAGGACAACATACACAAAGGGCTTCTATTCATGCTCCTAGATCTAGTAATTTTGAGTTATTATGTGTTTACGAACTATGTGCCTATGAAAATTAGGCATTGGTTGTGGTATTCAAGAGCTTCATCATAAAGTTGAATCTTGAATCAGGGGAGATCTGGGGATGTGGCCACTTTGCCCCCTCTGGCACCTTAATACATCTAAATCCCTGGCCTTTGTAAAGTCTTGTAGCACCAGGATTGTTCAAATCAGTATGTAAAGCAATGGAGCGGCAGCCCCAGCCCTTGGCTAGAGTCTCTGCCTTTTCAACTAGTCTTTTGGCTACTCCCCTCCTCCGGTATTTCTCTCGAACTGCAACGTTTGATATGTAGGCAATCCTACTCCTGCAAAATAATAATTCAAAAAGTCTTAGTAGTTTCCTTGTGCGTATTCTTAGACTCAAAATATTCCTTTGAACTAAAGTATGTAGGAAACCATCTAACACTGGTTTCTTAAACAAACAATAATGTCCTAAAATCAAAATATTCCTTTGAACTAAAGTATGTAGAAAACCATCTAACACTGGTTTCTTAAACAAACAATAATGTCCTAAAGTAACGAGAGGATTCACTTACATAAACATGTTTCACCAAGAACAGAGGAAGGTATATTTTGCCATGAAATCAAAAACCACTTCATTATTATAAAACTCACCTTCTGTGACGGAGAGGTCCTTTCCTTGGAAGAAAATTTGCAACAGTATCAACTGTCAAAATCCCGGCTATAAAGGTCTTGTTTAAACTAATTTTGCCATCCACAGCTTCCCGTCTGAAATTTTCTTGTGTAAAACTGGATGTTTCATCACTAACAGCTACCAAACATGTCCTATGGCAACCAGGTGGTACGGAAAATCCAAACAGCACAGCAATATAACGGTCAACTCGCAGTATCAAGTCCCAAGGGAAAGAATATTCGGGGAAGAAGGAGCTGCAGTGAGCGTCGGCTACTTCCCAAAAATCGTCTATTCTGGCTTCCCGGATTACAATCTTGTTCAGACTTGCTTGGCATTCTCCTGCACCAGAACAAAGGAGTCACCAATTTAGCAAAGCAGACATAAATGCCGGTTGATCTAGAATAAAAAATTTCCTTGTTTAGTGCTTTCAATTGCATTAGCAGATAATTGACATCATAGTTTAAGAGAATACTCTAGTTTTAATGTATATGGGAGCTGGAATTCTAACAGACAATTATAACATAGTTACTCAAAGAAAGTACTTGGGAGTTGGGACTCTCATTTCCTATTTCAGTGCATCTCCTACATATATCTTAAACTTGTCACCTCTATTAGGGCCAGATTCTTTTAAAGTAGGTTCGGGTTTGAACCAAGATATCTAGCTATCCAGCTCAGCTCAGTTGTATTCCAGTTTGAGTTTGTATCTTACCTTTTAGGTTCGGCCCAAACTCGCTTCTACAATTCCTTAAGTACTTAATAGCACAATCGAACTCTGCTTGCGAACGTAATACAAAACCAAATCTGAACCCGAATTCGACCAAACTGGTGTATTAAAAAAAGTTATTAAAGGTTTTAAACTTTTATATATAATAAGTCGATAACTTTGACATTTTCATTTTCAACTGAACTTGGGCCGAGCCTGCACGAGCTTGTATAATAAATAGATTTCGATCAGCTAGAGGATAGCTCGTTAACAGTTTATCGAACTTGAACTGATTGTTCGTTAGCCAACCTGGCCACAACCCACAAGGTTGATCATTTTAGATAACTCTTAACTTTATTTTTTCTTTCACACTGCAATATCTGTCTTTTGTCATGACAGTTCAATTGGAGTTAAGAGAATGTTCTCCATTCCTGGACTAAAATCTACTATAATCACCGGGATACACTCCTAATGATCTTTAAGTATCTTCAGTATCAATGGATATCAAAATCAAAACCATAGCTAAGCCTTAAAGAAGTAACTACTCCATAGCTGAGAGCATTTACTATCCAAAACCAAAAAAAAGGACCCAAAAGTTACTGACCATAACATGAATCGCATTCTAGTTATAATAACAATAACAAGCATGTAGCCACATTACTGCAATCAAACGAGTGAAACTTACGGAATAAAGACAAATGAAACCCTAATCAACGAAAATAACTGTAGATACTATTATTATAATGACGAGTATTGAATTAAGGTTGAATTCGGTACCTGATTTGGAGAAATACGATGTATGAGAAACCCTAGGCGAGACAAAAGAGAGTGGTCGGTGCTTGAAGAAATGGGGATTGAGAAAAGAGGGGGAAAAGGAGCTGCAACAAGTCTTGTGGTTTGAGTTGTTAATGGAGATTGGTGCCCCCAACGACATGCTCTTCATTAGCACGTCTCTCTCTTAAAATTCCATAAAATTAAATACGATAAATACCGAAGTTTTGTTTTTGGGTTTGGCTAAATGCTTGGATAAAGCGCCAAACTATATTTCGAACCATTTTTGTTCACACTTCTAAATTTCGGACTATTTTATTATTTTTATAAAGATAAACTATAAAAATTTATGCGTAATTTGTAATTTAGTTAAATTTTTTCTATAACAATTAAATATATGCTAAGTAATGTGTAAATATATTCGAAATAGATTAATATTACACAAAATTACATCAAGGATCTGTGACTGTAAATCGTATGAAGTATTGTGATTACATAACTAGGGTTGCATAAATGATGCAAAATACATCAGAAAAATCACAAGTTAGGTGCGAACATGTCGTATAAATTGCATGACTAAACGTATAATAATTATGAGATGGAAATGTATCTTCATCCATAAAATCTTCCAAAAAACAACTTAATTTTTTGCCTTTCATGTTTTTATGATATTCGGTAGTATTGTGATAGGCAGAGGTTTTTGAAAATAAAATTAGTTACGAGCTAAAGAGGTTTTGACTTTTGTGCTCAGTGGTATTTTAGTAATTATTTAGAACCGTAAGAGTATTTTCGGTTTTTCAGGTTTGAATTTAAAAAAAAATATGGGAGTGGAGTGAGAGATCCAACAAAAAAAAATATGATATTTCTTATCATTGACAAATTTTCTTATTTTTAAAACCCAGTGTTCTTGCCTTTCATTGACAAATTTTCCTATTTTTAAAACCCAGTGCTCTTTGTCTGCTTTGAAAACCCAGTGTTCTCAGCTCCATATAGTTCACTTGTCGGTTGATTAACCGGTCATCCGCTCATTTTCCTTGTCGTGTGTCGTGACCAATCTAAGTTTATATCCTACATTGTGTAGGCACCTTACTGACTCTCCAATAGCAGTCGTTTTTCGTTAATGATAATAGTGTTGTTTTGTTTTGTTTTATTCGCATTTTTTCCTGTATTTATGTATTCAGTAGATTAATGAATTTTGTATTTTTGTCATACCGTCTTTCTGATTGTATTTAGGTTCATGGATGTGTTCCGTCTGTATTTAAATGTTATCGGGGCTATGTCATACTCCTATGTAATCTTTTTTATTATATATTTAATGTTTTTAAAACCAAAATATAGGGTAAGTTTTCTTCTTGTTCTTCTTTAATTCACTTTTAGTTTTGAATTGATTTTTGGGTAGAATCAAGATTTAACTCAATTTAGATATTAAAATTAGTCAAATATATTATTAAAATTGATTTTGGAATAATATGGTGGTACTGCGTTGACTTTTTAGTATATTTAATTTTTTTAATATCATTTTAGAGTGATGTTTTAGAGTGATATTTAATTACGTTGGCATCGCCAGTGCCATTGAACCATACTGGTGGTATAATGTACCTATATTGCCGGTAATTTATAATTTTTTTTGTTTAACTAATTAATTTTTTTGTTTGTATTGCACGCAACAAAGTGGTAGACAAGAAAAAATTAAGAGTTGTAAAAGAAGCTTAATAAAAAGAAAAAATATGATTTAAATGTCAGCCTCACGAATGGAATAAATCCATATTAGTTCTCCTACAACTGAGGTAAATGAGTCTTTACATATTGAGCATATCGAACTATCTTTGTGGGGGGCGGCTCACACAGTCATCGTGACGAATCCATGAAAGTTGATACACCGATTGAGTTTAATCATATATTTCAATTTATTTTTTAATTTGGTTTCTATCGATTACTAGATTATAACAAAAAAAATTATTTGATTTAGTTTCTGGGTATAAACGTCTAGGCCATGTACGAAAAGTTAAAAAGATGGGACATCAACAACCAGGAAGCGTTTAACAATCTGTTGGATGAAACTCTATTAAGACCTGTGTCCAACCTTGAGTAAATTATCATCAAACTCGCACTTGATGAGACTTTCATCGAACGTTGACATCAGGAGACTAACACTTTCTAATTTTTCTTTGGCGATATGACTATAACTCTAGACGATATGTTCGTTATTATTGGCCTCCCGTTGGTGGTAGAATAATCGAACATGATTCTTATGAGATTTTCGATGGACAATATGAACATTATACTTAATTTTTGGGATGTTCGCTGGTCGACGTAAGTGTGGAAGTACAGTTGCAGAAAGAATTCGTGTTTGGTTTTAAATGGCTTACGAAAAGGTTCTATTCTGAGTTGTATTTGGATGGAAATTAGAATCGTACTCGTAATATGGTCGTACATGATGCATGTGCGTACCTAATGTATTTGTTTAGGTGTACCATTTTCACTGATACCAGCTATAATTTAGTAAAGGGAAATATCTTTGGATCACATGGATAAACTATGTGATATAGTGTATGGACGTTCAGATTGGTGTTATTATAAAGGTATGAGTGAAGTTTCGAAGTCGTCGATGAATATTTTTTATGGCTTCGTCGGTTTGTTAGATTGCTAGATCTACGACCATTTCTCTTGTTTTCGCCCTGAGGCTGGGGCAGATTTAGAGGGTAGCCAAATATACCATAGCATATCTTAGATTGAAAAAATGTTGGGTAAAGCTATTTACTCCATAACATTTTTTTATTTCCTCCATATTTTAGAAAAGGCTCCACTTTATATTTCATCCATAAAGGAAATTATTAATTTACCCTTTTTTAAAATTTTGTTCAAAAAACTCATATTTACCTTATTCTTGAACAATCACCTAAACACCATATCTACCTTAATTGTTTTCTAGCAACCTTCTACCCACCATATTTACTTCTATTCATAAACTATAATCTTATCAATATGAATACACAACCATCAGTTTTTTAAACCAAGAAAAAAAACCGAGAAAAAAAAACATAGCCACCACTTTCGATTGAAGCAATATATCAAAGGTAAAAATATTTCTCAAATCTTTTTTTAATCTATCGGATGGAAAGAGTTCCAGGAAGTCAGGTGTACTCTGCATAACGAATTTTGAGTTCCCGGAACTCTCCTGCTATGGATTTGTTTTTAAAAACATTCATGTATATTGAAGTCTAGAAAAAGATTTCTGGTTTTTTTAGTATCAAATTAATTTTATGAAACTTTGGAAATGTGTTTTTGATTTGTTTATTTTTTTTAAAACAACGTTAACTTGTTTCTTATTCTAACTTTCTTATTTTTGTTTGTTTCTATTTTTACAAGATTAAGCTATCTCGTTGGTTGATTGGATGATGTTGCGAAGCGTTGAATCTTTGGTTTGGGTGTCTTCCTTTTCTACTTTTCTATGATTAATTTTTAAGAAATTTGAGTTTTTTTTGTTTATCAAGGATTAATTTTAGAAGTCAAATGATAAATGTTGGATGTAATTTGATTTAATGATGTGTTTGTTCGAATAAGGGTTGGATAGTGCATAGAGGCATCAAAATATAAATTAAAAAGTAAATTAAGGGCAAAAAAGTAAAAGCAAGTGTTTAGTATTTTTTTAAAGTTGAAATGGAGTAAGTAATAAATCTTATGGGGAAATATCTTCAACAAAAAATGTTTAGTATACTAGTAAAGAGCCAAGTTTACTAATTAAATAATTATATTTAAATGAAAAGGTTATACATGAATGATTTATATAAGTTTACTAAGTGATACTTGGATAATTTATTAATTATATTTAAGTAATATTTTTTTATACCAAGTTTACTAATTAAATAATTATATTTAAATAAAAAAAATTGTACATCAATGATTTATATTAGTTTATAAATATAGTTAGATAGTTTATTAATGATATTTAGATAATAATTTTTTTATACCAAGTTTACTAATTAAATAATTATATTTAAATGATAGGATGATATAATACGATTAAAGTTTAAAAAATAAAATATATTTCTGAAGTGATTTGATTACTAATTGTATTTAAGTTTTCTCATATTACTAGTGAAATTGTATTTAAGTTTTCTCATATTACTAGTGAATTTTGTTCTGTTTGTCAGATTTTAATAGATGAAATGTTGTGCAAGTCTTTTACGTCTACCCTTAGATTTCCGAAGTGATGAAGCGACAGAAATTGAAGAAGAAACAATGATAGACAAAACCCTAATTCAAAGGTAACATGATGAAACCGAAATTTCCAGAGATAAAAAATATAAAGCTTAAGGTATATGAGGCTAAGAGTTGCTCAAAACCATAAATTAAAATACAAGGAAATAAAATATATATTTTAAAATAAAGTAAAATCAAATCTTAATATAGTTAGATTTGATTTAAATAACATAAGATATTTTAATAAAATAAAATTAAATTAAATTAAAAAGGTTTTGGTTTGGACTTTCTGGGCTACATCATCTTCCCCATGTTGACAAAAAATCGTCCTCGAATTCACAACACCATCACCATTAATGTAACAAAAATTAAAAAATTATTTTAATTTTTAATTATAATTGTTGACCTTATCGGAATAATATATATTCTTTTCGAGTGTTCCTTATTCAAAGTCACATTGAAGTCATCCAGTTCATAAAAAAATGGTTGCGAAAGCCTTTTCATAGCTTGAAAACAAAAACCTATGTCTAGTTGATGAAAATATTGGTATTTAAAACCTCTTCATAGCCTGAGACAACATCTCGATAAGTAGGTTTCTCCTTGATCCGAAGATTAGTAGCCAATTTAAACTCCTCTAGTAACCGGTCAATACGATTGTCATCGAAAGGCTTGGTGTGTCCCCTCATACCACACGATCTTTGAGATCTTCATGGTCATAGATGTTGTTCTCTCCTTTAGACCTTGAATCATATGAAATCAGAATTCAGAAACATGTTTACCCCGTAACAGGAACTGAGGCACTGATACCAAACTGATGACGCGACGGAAATTGAAGAAGAAACAACGATAGATGAAACCTTAATTCAAAGGTAACATGATGAAACCCTAATCTAAGGGTAACAAAAACCGAAATTTCCAGAGATAAAAAATATATTATTCCAAAAACTTATTTACAACTTAATGTATATGAGGCTTTATATAAAAGCTGCTCAAACCCTAAATTAAAATACAAGGAAATAAAATATATATTTTAAAATAAAATAAAATCAAATCTTAATATAATTATATTTAATTTAAATAACATAAGATATTTAAATAAAATAAAATAAAATAAAAAATGTTTTTGTTTGGACTTTGTGGGCTATATCACGAAGTCCAATACTTCATTATAAAAAAAGAATCATCCGAAGGACCATTCGAATAACCTACTTCTACTCTTTCGTCAAGTGGTCCATCATCTTCAAATAACATATTCAAAAAAAGAGATGGTTGGAGTTGGATACTCTAAAAAAGAACTCAAATTTTTAAGTATCATCCAAATGATTAAGATATTATCAAGTGTTTTCAAACCATGAGTAATAGGATAATGCATTTACGTTTGGACTAGAAATATATATTCATTTTGAGTTGTAATTGAAACATTGGTATATTTTTACTATGTAATACTCAAATATCTATTTTTGTTAATTTTTATTATTAGTATTGCCATACTCTTACTATTAGTTTTAGATCCGCATCTTCCCTTATTAAAACGGTTGGTATAACATATCAAATCTAAAGCTTGTTAGTTGGTTGCCAAAAAAGCTTACATGTTCGACCTAAAACCTACTACCGCGACATCTTCAATAGTCTCAATGAGAAATATGTAAGTGTTTTTTAATTTTTATTTTAATATTATCAAACCGATGTGTATCTTAGTAATTTATGTGTTTGTTTGCAGGTTATATTTCAGTCATATGCGGATTTGAGGGAAAGCTTTCCTGAGAGAGATATAATTATCAATTGTAGAAAAGCAGATAGAAACTCTAACCCTATAATAGAAAGAGCTTAACAAGTTCATAATAAATATCTCAATTCAATAAAAGCTAATCGTTCAAGCTAGGGTTTAGAACACTAATCGTTCAAGCTAGGGTTTAGAACGCTTTAAATAAGAATTGTTATAATAATTGTTCAATTAAATATTAAATATATTTAAAAAACTGTAAAATGTATTAAAATAGATTTTTGGTCCATAAAAGCTACACTTTATGACCCAAGATTTGTGATAAACATATCATGTTTCCAACCGTTTCTCGTCGGGACGTTCAATTTAAATACTCGTTCGCTCAAATCTGATACCCGATTGAGAAATAAGGTCCGCTTCTGTAACGAAATCACACGTAAGAAGAAATCTCCCTCAAATTCTCATAATTAACAGTATCAACACTTTACAAATACAATCGTAACGTAATACTAACTCTCTTGCATGAACAGTGAAACGAGATTTGACACTATGATTTAGTAGGTGGAAAACTTTCTTTGGAGAAACTGAGCCTCATCTACAAATGGATATTCATTCTTACCTGTACAAATTATCCTAAATATCTCGGCCCAATCATCATCGTATAACGGTTGAATAAGTCATGTTACATAATTCTATTATTTGTTGAAATCATCTTCTTCGACCTCATCATGCAGTCTACTATCATTCAAACCTTCAAGACTTCCAGTAGTAGAGAGCTTCCCAACGCATGACTCCGACATTTGGTTCTCATAGTCAAACCGGTCAGAATAAACATAAAAAGTAAATTTAAGAAGAGATGAATATAAAGTTACAGATCCCAAAATATGCATATCCGCGTGTATTTTTACGGAACCAGGATTCCAGTTCAGGAGGGGCTGAAGTATTACATAAACTAGACATGTTTTATTTTATTTTTTCATTCACCTCGTACTTTTAATTTATTTTTTAATAATTTGTCTGGAAATATTAAAAAAAATTAATCCTGACATTTTTATTGATTAAGAAAATCATAAATATTTATTGAAATTAAATATATATAAAAAATTATACATTTGATTTATGGGGCATATGTCTAAATAATCTTATGTTTATATATTAGTTAGTATCAGTGATAGCATTTATGTATAAAATCAAAAGGCTTCATACTAGTTGAGATATGTTCTTACTTATTTGTCATTGATCCTTCTCATACCTATCCGACATGGAAATTTGGTCGCATATAACAAATTCTACCACTTTTATCTCCCCTCAGTTGACTTACCTAATGCTCCCTCTAATTAGGCTGTTTCATGATTCATATCTAAGTCATAAAGTTTTACAATGGAAATATTTATTCACTCTTATTTGAGCATCTTAGAAGTTCCTTAGCGTCACTTCAATTAATCAAGTGACACTATATTTATACACTCTAATAAAGTCACTCCGTTTGATGAGCATGACTGATGGTTCATCATCTTCGACATCCAAGAATTTCATCCATATCATGTTTTCGTCTTGGTATGAAGCTCTAATACCAACTATTAGACTCAAATAATAGTATATCAACCACAAACGAGATTAACTTCAAAACAACCAACCAAATAATAAAACAACCGATTTATTAACAAAGTAAAACCACAAACCTAATCACTGAAAAATAATCAACGGTAAAATAAATCAACAACCAGAACATTTATATGAAAAGACCACTTCGTTCTGAAGAGTAAAAGACAACGAGACTTATGAAGATTACACCAAAAACACTTCTACTATTATGATAAGTTGTATATCTAATTCAATATAATAAATATCTACAACCACCAACAATTTTAAACATAATAAACTAACAAAAAAAGAAACAAAAATGAATAATATTACAAAAACTACTCCACTATTCCAAAAATGATTTCTCCCGAATCGTAGCATCAAATAACAATCCAACCGGACATATTGAAGCTTTATATGTCCCAAACACGCTGTCCAAATTTCAGCCAAAACCGACACCGTTTGACCATTGATCAAACATTTTAAACATAACTTTTTTAAAAATTCCGAAAATAAAAATTTCTCCAATACTAATCTTCCTTGAGGCTTGGGGGCTCGCGCCCCCTAGCCCCATAGTAAATCCGCCTCTGTTTCTATCATTTTTCCAATGACATTAAACAACTTGTACAATGATTTTATAGTAGGTTTGAAGTTGTTGGAGCTCTTACAAATAAATGAATCAGTTTTACTCAATATTCTCCGCCTCAAGTCCCTATCAAATCATGGATAATAATGAGTTGACACTAAGAAAGCATCACTAGGATCAGCCAAGTAAAACACCAAGGTCTCATGAGCTCTAATGGATCCACCGTTCATCATAATCCGGTTGGGATCAAATAAAACCTTTTCTCCTTGCACGTTTCCCATGTACATCTTTACCCTTTTTTTAAAACTCTCCTATATTTACCACATTTCTTTACCACCTTTCTATAATATTAATAACGGGAAATATTTTTAGAATTATAAGCATCAATTGAATTCCACCAATTGCAAGCTTCGAATGATTAAATATGCTAGGACGAAATACTTGGACAACTCACCACATACCCGCAATACCTCTGTTGTTATCTTATGTTAGATATTTTAGTGTAATTGGATCGACTAGTCGACCAATTTAATCATGATACATCATCAAACAAGTCGTAGAGTGTGGAGTACACGCTTGTTAAATTATATCATGATTAACATGGTCAAGGGGTGTTTTCTACATTTTATTGAAATATTTTGGTCCTGTTTATGAAGATAAAGATGACAAACAAAGGAGAATTAACGAAGGAGATGACAAACAAATTTGCTAAACTTGACAAGTTCGAAGGACATGATTTCAGACGCTGGTAGAAAAATGTGGATTTTATGTTGACTACCTTCAACGTTGTGTATGTCCTCAGTACCCCTGTCCCGAGATCATGGAGAATGAAACACTGGAACAAATAAGAAGACGCATCAAAACGGAGAATGATGATTACATTTGTCGCGACCACATATTAAACGCTATGTCTGATACTTTGTTTGATGTATACCAAAATGTCGAATCTTCAAAAGAGTTATGGGATTTTATTGAATCAAAATATATTACAGAAGATGCTTCTAGTAGGAAGTTCATGGTTAGTAATTTCATAAATTAAAAAATGGTTGACTCTAGACCTGTAATGGAACAGTATAATGAACTACTAAGAATTAGGGGTCAATTCGTTCAACACAATATGAAAATGGACGAATTTATTTCGGTGTCAAATTGCCTCCTTCGTGGAAGGATTTTAAACACACACTGAAACACAACAAGTAAAAAATGAATTTAGTCGAACTTGGTAGTCATTTTAAGATTGAAGAGTCTCTAAGGTCTCAAGATGAAATAAGTAATCCTAAGGGTAAAAACCAAGTGGGAAACTTATCTGTAAATATGGCTGAAAGCAGCGGATTCTTTAAGAATGGAAATACAGATAAGGGGAATAAACGAAAGTTTAAAGGCAACAACAAAAACAACATTTTTTCCAGCAAAAAACCTAAAATGACATGCTAGAAATGTGGCAAACCTGGTCACTTTAGGAGGGATTATCGAGTTGGAAACGGAAAAAACAATGCTGGTCCAAGTGGAAACATTGCTGGTTCAAGCGGATTTAAGGATCCTGAAAAGTAACAAGGTCATATTTTATTTCAGAATTTTAATTATGGTCAGAATTATATATCTCTAATATCTGAGGCAATTTATGTGCAGGATGACGATGTTGCTTGGTGGATTGATTCTGGAACAACAAGTCATGTATGTAAGGATCTTCGATGGTTGAGTAATTTTCAACCGATTGGAGATGGATCTTCACTTAAGATGGGAAACGTTGCAACCAAACCAATTAAAGGAGTAGAAAATATTAAATTACTATTTACTTCTGGAAAATACATATTATAAAATAATGTATTTCCCGGGATTCGAAAGAATCTTTTGTCTGGTGTTGTTTTAAACAATTGTGGTTTCAAACAAGTCTACGAAAGTGGCAAATATGTTTTGTCAAAACATGCTGTATATATGAGATTCAGATATTTGTGTAATGACATGTTTATTTTCAATATTAATGTTTTGTTCCAAAATGATTCTGTTTGTATGGCTTCTACTAGTATGTGTAGAAATTTGAATAAAACAGAATTATGAAATGCTAGATTAGGACATGTTCATTATGGAAGAATAAAAGACATGTCGAAAATGAGCCATATTCCTCTTGTTGATGCAAACAATGAAAAATGTAAAATTTGTATGTTAACTAAGATAACTAGAAGACCTTTCAATGATTTTAACCGAGTTTCCAAAATATTAGAACTAGTACATAGTGATTTATGTGATTTCCATGCTACACCTTCGTTAGGAAATAAAAAATTATGTTAGTACTTTTATTGATGGTGCATCTAGGTATTGCTACATTTATTTGTTGCATGCTAAAAATGAAGCTCTTGATAAGTTTAAAATATATATGGAAGAAGTAGAGCAACATAAGAATGATTTGATTAAAAATCTACGTACGAATAGAGGAGGTGAATATTATGATCCTATATATTTTCACTCTACGGGTATAATTCATCAAACCACGGCTCCTTATACACCACAACAAAATGGTATAGCTGAGAGGAAGAATATGACTTTGAAAGAAATGGTCAATTCGACGTTGTCCTATTCAGGTTTGAGTGAAAGATTCTGGGGTGAGGCTATGTTAACAACCTGTTATTTATTGAATCGTATTCCTACTAAAAGGAATAAGATGACCCCGTATGAGCTTTGGTTAAAGATGCCTCCAACACTAAATTATCTGAGAATATGGGGTTGTAGAGCAGTTGTAAGGCTCACTGAACCCAAAAGGAAAATTTGGGGTGAAAGAGGTATAAATTGTATCTTCAATTGGATATGTTGAGCATTTGGTTGCATATGGGTTCTATGTGTTAGAATCCAATGACTATGTGTCAGTGAGCACGGTTATCGAGTCAAGAGATGCAATATTTGATAATCAGAGATTTACTTTTATACCTAGACCTAGAGATTTGATTCAAAACTCTTTGAATAGGAACTCAAGTCAAACTAAAAATATATAAAGTGGTACCAATTTTGTACCTGAACCTTATGAACCAAAGAGAAGTACTAGATCCATAAAAGCTAAGTCGTTCGGATCTGATTTTCAACTTTATTTAGTTGAAGGGTCAAGTGATAAGATTGAATATCAATATCAATATTGTTTTGTTATTGAAGATGATCCAATGACTTTTAGTGATGTTATGGAATCAAGGGATGCTGCATTCTGGAAAAAAGTTATCCAATATGAGATAAAGTCTATCATGCATAATAATACAGGGGAATTGGCTTATTTACCTCATGGGTGCAAATCATTGGAAAATATATGGATCTTTAAACAAAAAATGAAAGTAAATGGTACTATTGAAAGGTATAAAGCTAGATTGGTTATCCATGGATTTAAACAAAGAGAAAGAATTGACTTCTTTGATACTTATGTCTGGTTGCTAGGATTTCCACCATAAGATTATTGATTGCACTTGCATCCGTATACAATCTTGTAATTCATCAAATGGATGTTAAAACTGCATTCTTGAATGATGATTTAGATGAGGAGATTTAAATAAAACAACCGGAAGATTTTGTCATGTCTGGTTGTGAAAACAATGTATGAAAATTGAAAAAATCTTTGTATGGTTTGAAACAAGCACCAAAAGATTGCATAAAAAATTTGATAATGTGATATTGTCTAATGGATTTATTCTTAACCAAGCAAACAAGTGTGTAAATTTTAAATTTGATAATTGTGGTAAATGAGTTATAATTTGTCTATATGTGGATGATCTGTTGATTTTTGGTACTGACCAAAATTAGGTTGATGAAACGAAGAAATTCTTATCATCTAATTTTGAGATGAAGGATTTCGGGGAAGCTGAAATGATTCTTGGTATAAGAATCAAGCGAAAGAACAATAGTATATCGATTTCTCAATTTCACTATATTGAGAACATATTGAATAAATTTAATTTTGAAGATTGTTCCCTGGTAAGCTCACTTATAGATCTTAGTCTTAAGCTTCTACCTAATAAAGGTGTTTCTATATCTCAACTTAAATACTCAAGAGCCATCGGTGTCTTATCTATGCCATAACTAGCACTAGACCGGATATTGCCTTTGCTGTTGGAAAGCTTAGTATGTATACTAGCAATCCTAGTTTGCATCATTAGCAAGCTTTAAATCTAGTATTCAAGTATTTAAAAGGAACCATGAATTATGGTTTAACTTATACTGGATTTCCTTCTGTACTTGAAGGATATTCTGATGCGAGTTACATTTCCAATATGGAAGATCATTCTTTCATAAGTGGATGGGTATTTCTACTTGGGGGAGGTGTTATCTCTTGGGCATTTACGAAACAAACTTGTATTATTGATTCAACAATGGAATTATAGTTTGTAGGATTAGCAGCAACGAGTAAAGAAGCTGAGTGGCTAAGAAATTTAATGTACGAAATTCCGTTGTGGCCCAAACCGATATCACCTATATCTATGAGATGTGGTAGTGAAGCTGTCTTGACCAATGTCTATAGATAAGTTTACAAAGGAAGGTCTAGACACTTAGGTGTTAGACACAATATGATTCGTGAACGCATCACGCATGATTTTATTTCAATAGAGTTTGTGAGAACTCAATATAATTTAGCCGATCATTTAACCAAAGGGTTAAGTTGAGATCTTGTGCACAAGTCGGCTATATAGATGGGATTAAGTCCATCTGAAATCTCTCATGTTGAGATACCCAATTCCTATCTAATATGACATTAGGTGGTGAATTCAATGTGGAAAGCTTAACATCTAAAGATTGGAACACATCTGTATATTATCCCAAGGTATGTGTTCAGATTTGCAAGTTGTGAAGGTTGAAAATTATCTTCTTAACAGTTATTTTGGAAAATTGCATATGCAGGTGCAAGAGGAAAATAACTACCTATTTGAGCATGAAGTTTAGCCGCTTCAAGAAGCTAGGACTTGGCTTTGATATGCTTAAGAAGGATAAAGACACATGGCTAGTAAAAATAGTGTCAAGTAAGAACAAGTGAGAATGTAAATTTATGTGTATATTATTTTCATGTATTCATTATGAATAGTAAAGGTTCAATCCTTAGTGATACCTTGATATTCGAATATTTGCAATGTGTAATATAATAATGTGAAATTCAATCGTTACGATATTTCATTTATGCATAAATTTGTTAATTCCTGTGTTTGTGTTTAGTTGATCATAAATTACACTAAAATGGGGGAAGATTGTTAAATATTTTAGTGTAATTGGATCGACTAGTCGACCAATTTAATCATGATATATTATCAAACAAATCATAGAGTGCGGAGTGCACGCTTGTTATATTATATCATGATTAATATGGTCAAGGGATGAAGCCCCTGTCGAGGTCCAAGAGGCAGAGCCTCTAGCTGGGGTCGAGCTGACACGTCAGCTTGGAAATTTTTTTATTTTAGTTAAATCGACCATTGTTGCAAGTCAACATAATTTCAAAATTGGAAATTTGAATATTTTATTCAAATTTCAAATTTCAGCCGTTTTAATACAATCCCCCTTAAAGAACTTAACTACCCTAACGGCCATACTGATTTGTTGGTCGAATTGCTTAAAGGATGGGTTATGTTGAAAAACTAAAACAAATCAATTTTATACTCTCTTTTCAATTGAAATCTCTCTAATTTTATCCAATTGAATTTTTTGGAAAACCCCAAAAATATTTCAATAAGAAATTGTTTACAAGACTTCAGAGATTTATCTGGAATCCAAACACTCTATTCTACACCTTGTAGTAGCCTTTGATGAGAAGAAACATCATAGGTATTAAAGAAGTAATCATGTCATATAAAATCATCCTCCAAGCACCAACTAATCCACGATGAGCCATATATAAACCGTCAAAACAATCCAAATTCCAATAAATTCATTTCTTTTAGAAAGATAAATTATTGAGACAATGTTTGCATGAGCCACTATAACCATATAATATAGACAATGTACGCTAAAAAATTAGAAGCTCCAAAATTAATTCCATCAAACATAAAAGCCAATGTATTTAATGGTTGTATTGCTGCTGATGAGTTCAGATACTTTAGACAGACCCCACTGCTTAATCTGGACAGAGGCAATTTGGACCATAACACTCTACTAGAAAATCCGAACATGAAAAATGTAAAACACCTTTTGACTAAGCTATTTGGTAACATACTTAAAAGACTAATGCGTCCTTAAACTTGGCATGATTTCACAACTTGACCCGGTAAGCCCATGGGTCATTAAATTAAGAGTATAAATACCCCAACCACTCTCATTAATGAGGGTGATCAACATTTAATACAAGAAGACTGCTTAATTATGTCACTACTCTTCACACTAAACACAAAATACTTTAAACTTACCAAAACACTTTACCAAACTACCCCCAGCCCAAAATAAACCAAACCAAATTGGCGACCACAGTGAGAGCACGAAGGTGCCTGAATCTTGTATTCAAAACCAGTAGAAAAAAAATCAGTTTGGACGGATCCAAACGAGCAAGGAACTCTACCACCTGTGGTGGAAACGGTTAGGGAAAACAAAAAGTACACCATTGAAGAGCGAGACAAGTTGAGAGCAGAAATAGAGGCGCTAAGGACCATAAAACAAACAGAGAAGGGTATAAGGGAGAAATCAGGGGCGTCAGCTATTCATCATACTGACAACCCTAGGGAGAATGATCCATTAATAAAGACGCATCCGAGTTCAAAAAAAACTCACATCAGCTCTAAGAAGACACATTACTCCAAACCTGTTGAAAGTTCAGATTCAGAGTCCTCCATTAGCTCTTCGAATGAGGCTGAGTGATGAATATTTATCCTCAAGTAGTGATGAAGGGAGATCCAGAAAAAAGATGAAGCTAATAAAAAAATATTCAAGAAAGAGGGATAGGCATGATAGGCTTAAAATGCATCTTGGCAAAGGGTCATCCCACAGGCATGTTGATCAGTTGTTGATTGATCATTTTTCTTTTCAGACCGAACCACGTATTTCTGCAACACCTAATGAAGACACAGTATTTAGTTATAATAAGAACTGGAGACAATCACCTTTGTCTGCCAAAATACTGTCCGGAAACCTACCCAAAAGATTTGATAGCTCCAAAATGGAGAAGTATGATGGAAATAAAGATCCAGACAACTATCTAGAGCAATTCAAGAGCTTCATGATGAATTTTGATGATGACGACAAAATTTTGTGTAGAGCATTCTCTCAAACTTTTACGAGAAGTGCTCTTAAGCGGTATAACAACTTACCTTAGGGGTGTATTAGGAGCTTTGATACATTCTGGGTTGCCTTCAGAAGGCAATTTGTTAGGAGTAAAGAGGTGAAGGGCAATGGAGATACCATAATCCATTGTGCCCAAGAACAAAACGAGTCCTTAAAGGATTATATAAGTCGATTCGTGAATACAAAGAATGGACTAGCAGATTGCTTCAAACAGGTGGCAATTGCTTCTCTAAGACAAGGGTTAAATCCTGGGAACTTGGCTGATTCAATGACCAGGAAGAAATCCATGACCTCGGGTGTCCTGTTGAATCAGGTGGGAAAACAGATTAATGTGGAAGAGACCAAGAAAACCAAGGTGCACCGTCAAGTGAGGTCCACCACAACAGCTCAGTTCCAGTCTGGATATAAGGCTAAGGAGACCGGACAAAGGTCCAACCGGGATAAACAAACTCAGTCCAACCAGAATCAGTCTCAGAGCCAGCAGTCAAGAGGTAAAAGAGTTCCTTGGGTTCAACTGGAGTGGTTTACAGAGTTAAGAGAGAACATGACCACAATATATGACAAGACCAAGGATGAAGTCCATTTCCGGAAACCGGCGGCACTGCAGTCTCTTAGAGAAAACCGAAATACTTGTTTTTGCCAATATCATAATGATATAGGTACTGCATAGCATTGAAACAATAAGTTTAAAAACTTATTGAAAGAGGCAAGTTGGGAGCTTATGTCAAAAGAAGAAGTGGAAACAGGCCTGGCAATGCTCCTCGGATGGGTCGTACAAACAATGCGGGAACATCTGCTCAAGAAGGGGCAATGATAATTCTTGAAAGATTTGATTTTGATTCTGAGTACCTAGATCCTGGTCCAACTCGGAATAAAGTGGGGGTCATAATAGAAAAAACCAGGACGGTGTCTGGATTCATCAGTTTCTTTGAGTCATTTACCATATTTGGAGGAGATATTATGACAACACCTACTCCTCCATCAAGGAAGAGGCATGTACATAATTTGGTCACTCAGTTGGAAGGGGGAATGTCTTCCCATCACTGCCAAACTCATTTTCCATTCGTATTTTATGATGAGGATGATTTGAGGAATACTGTTGGGCCTCATGAGGATGCGTTGGTGATATGAGCTTTCATTGGAGGAAATGATATCCGCCGGATTTTGATACACACAGGAAGTTCGGCAAACATCCTCTTCTTAAGATCCTACAAGCAGATGAGGAATCCGGCCGTTATTCAACACTAAAAAAGAACCATTGTGGGCTTCACAGGGAGCTCTGCGAATGTAATTAGAGAATTTGAGGAAGAAGTGCTATTGTGAAAATGGCCCTTTAAAAAGATGGTGAGGATGTTATTCGTTGTGGTAGATTTCCCCACATCATACAATGCGATTTTTTGGAGGTCTCGGATTTCTAGAATGCATGGTGTGGCTTCAACATTCCATTAGTGTTTGAATTATGCAGTTCAAGGGAAAGTAGGTATTATCCGAAGTAGTCAGAAGATAGCCAGAGAGTGCTATGCAACTGCTCTTGCTCCTAAGACTTTTGGAGCAGTTCAGATTAATGAAGATTAGTAGTTATTGGAGCCTTCTGAGGAAGATAGTGAGATTGGTGACCCCAGAGAGGCTCCTGGTGTTATAATACCGGTTGAAGAAATTGAATCTCATTCCCTTAAAGAGGGTAGAAATATCAATATTGGTTCCAAAATGACGCCAATGTTGAAAAATAAATTGTTGTCTTTTTTGCTAAATAATCAGCATGTCTTCGCTTGGTGCAATAGTGATGTAACCGGAGTTCCCGCAAGAGTTATCTCATACAAGTTGTCAATCCGGAGTGATATTGCACCTGTTGTGCAGAAAATGAGAGATTTTTCTAAGAAAAAACTGATGTGATAGTACAAGAGGTTGATCGACTTGCCAAGATGGGACATATAAATTAGTCCCAGTATCTTTTATGGACTGCCAGTCCAGTGTTAGTCAATAAAAAGAACGAGAAATGGTGTATATGTATTGATTTCACTGACCTTAAAAGAGGTTGCCCAAAAGATCTTTATCCAGTCCCCCGGATAGATCAGTTGGTGGACTCAACGTCTGGAAATAAGTTGATGTCCTTCATGGATGCCTTCTGTGGGTACAACCAGATACAGGTGGGTCTGAAGGATCAAGATCATACTACCTTTATAACAGATAGAGGTCTTCATTGCTACAAGGTGATGCATTTTGGGTTAAAGAATGCTGGGGCTACTTATCAGAGGTTGGTAAACAAAACATTCACTAGTCAGATTGGCAGAAATATGGAGGTATACATAGATGACATGATGGTTAAAATCTTGGAGGAGGATTTGTATATAGTTGACCTCCAAGAAACATTTGCTAACTTGACAACTGTGATTTTGAAACTAAATACAGAAAAGTGTGTCTTTGGGGTTCGATCTGGAAAGTTTTTGGGTTATGTGATAAGTGAGAAAGAAATACAGCCCGATCCAGATCAACTTAATGCCCTATTAGAAATGGATCCTTCTCGGAATATTAAAGAAGTCAAGAGGCTCACTAGAAGGTTGGCTGCCCTAAACCGTTTCATTTTAAGGTCTTCAAAAAAATATGCTCCGTTTCTCCAAACTTTGAAGAATGCCAAAGATTTTAATTGGTCTCCACAGTGTAACCAAGCTTTTGTTAAAATAAAAAAACACTTATCCTCACCAAATATTCTTTTCAAACCTGTTCAAGGAGAAACACTCTATGTGTACTTGGCTGTGTTAGAGTGTGCTATAAGTGCAGTA
Source organism: Limnanthes douglasii subsp. nivea (assembly GCA_036936605.1). Taxonomy (NCBI): domain Eukaryota; kingdom Viridiplantae; phylum Streptophyta; class Magnoliopsida; order Brassicales; family Limnanthaceae; genus Limnanthes; species Limnanthes douglasii. The sequence continues at coordinate 60,602,992 of JAUPFV010000004.1, forward strand.
TTGGTAAGGGAAGTAGACAATTACCCTCGTCTGGTATATTACATCAGCAAAAGTTTAATAGATGTCGAGAAGAGGTATTTTTGGCTTGAAAAGATGGCATTAGCCTTAGTGATTGTGGTAAGAAAAATGAGGCCGTATTTTTAATCTCATTCCATCATTGTCCGGACATCTTTCCCATTAAAGAATGTTCTTCAGAAGGCAGACATATCAAGTAGGATAACCAAGTGGTCAGTAGAATTGGGCGATTACGACATTGATTTTCCCCCCCGAACAACTATCAAAGCTCGATTAGTGGCTGATTTCCTGGTAGAATTTCATTCGGACATGAACTCTAAAAAAAATTCAGAAGATAAAACCAAGAAAGAGTGGGTAGTCCGAACTAATGGTGGTTTAAGCACAATGGTATTTAGTACTTGGGCTAATTAATAGCAAGACCCAACCCATGTACTTGACCCGTTTCATACAACCAATTAGGTCGAGACCAACAACTGATCTTTTTACTCTATATTGTTTCTTTCTCTTTTCAGGTTTAAATCTAACAACAACAACTATATCCTCCAGTGTCGAATACTCAGTCGTTCTATCCCTTAGTTTTCTTTTCTTTCGAGTCCGCTTTCGGACTTTGATTTTCTTCCTCGACGAACATGATATCCAATATGATATCAAACTTTAACTAAGAAGTAAATCTCCGTTGACTGATTCCTGGACAATTCTGTTATCTTCTTTGGTACATAGCTTCGTATATGCGTGTTTAGTTGCAGAAGTATTTCTTTGTTCTCTGATTTACCATCAACAGATTCTGATTTTAACTCCAAATAATGTGTTTTGGCGACAGGAGCTTGTCTCGTTGTATGCTCTTTGAACAGAGCCCTTTCTTGACAATTTTTTCACTAATTATGTTAATTTTTATATTATTATCGTCAACTACATCGATATTTTTTTAATATTAACCTTATTTTGAACATTTATGTTTCGATATTTCGGTGTGAGCAGAGAATAAAAGTTTGCTTACTTATCACATATTCGTTGACATTAATCCTAAATTCGTTGTCACTCTTATAATCAGTTGCAATCTTATGGATTAGCAAGTAGCAAGTTTACCTTTCAATGCTGACGACATATTAGGCCATTTTATAGACGGTTGTTTTGTCGGTTCGCAGTTATCATCATATCATCATATACTAGTTTTCGGTGATTGTTTTGGAGGAAAATGTTATATTCCATACCTCTCTTTGGAGTAAAAATATTTTGATCCTTGCTCTATTCTCTTTCATAATTTGAAATTAGGTTGCTCGGTTTTAGAGCTCAAAATATGATGGTTCTCATCCTCTACATCTCCTCTTGCATTTGCTTCATTTGATTTTTCAACATACTAAACTTCTTTTCAATCTCTTAGAATGCTAGCATGCTCCATCAAGCAGACACAGTCTTCTAGATCTTCCCGATTGTAGATTACGGGATATTCTTCCCTCGTTTTCTTCATAGTACCATATTTCCATAACCACATACCATGAATTGACTCCCTGATACGATGATATAAATAGAGTTATCAATTGAAGAAAAGAAAATAGAAAATGTATGGTAGAAAAAACTTAACACGTTCAAAAAAGCTAATCCTTAGAGCAAGGGTTTATATGGCCTTAAATAACAATAGCTCAAAACCATAATACAAAAATAAATAAAACATAAAAAAAATATCATATCCGAATGTAATCAGATTTGATTTTCTATTTTAATTAAATACTTATAAAAATTAAAAAATTGCAAAACACAATAAACAAGAGTTTTGGGTCCTTAAAAGATGGATTTTATGGTCCAAAATTCATGATAAATATGTTACATGTCTAACAATTTCTTAGCTCGTCAATAACTTTTATTTGAGTACCCCCTTCACTCAAATATGATATCTAATTGAGGAATAAGGCTTGTTTATGTGATAACATTATTTCCAAAACAATAGGTCGGATTCTATTGCGATCTGATTCAGATTATGCTTATGATTAAAGGCTATATGTCTGATCAAGTGATGCGACAGTTTATTTGGATCCAAAATTTATCATTGACTCCTTAGGAACTTGGAGCGGTTATTAAGAAAAGGGACAACGCCTGATATATTATTCAGAAATAGAATTAGCGACAATAACATAACTATTTACTTGTTGTTAATCGTATGACACATCCATTGGCCTTAACCCGTAAGACAATGATAGTGCGGTGATTATGTAGAGTGGTTTGGATGGTATGTCATAACTCATATTGTTCTTGATGCGTGTAATAAAGTAGATGTGAATAAGAAAATCAACCGTGTGCGACATCTTGGCGATATAAAAAGAGATTCAGAGTTTCACAAAATGAGTTATGAAAATCATCACTCCTTTGCTCCTTATCCTTTTAGGTATTTTGATATATTTTTTATTTTTATAGAATTCTAAAGATATTATGTTATTGTTGTTATTTTTTTAAATATTGTTTGTGGGTAGTATTGAACGTTGTTATTTTTTCTAAGATATTATGTATTTGATGTTGAATTTGTAAGGATGTTATATTTGATGATGTTGTTTTTTATCGTTGTTTTTTATTTAATGTGGATGTTATCTTGTATTTGGTTAGCCATGCAAACGTGTGATGGTACAAAAAAACGTTTACAATTATTTTTCAAAGTTGTTTCATTATACCGACTGTATAGACATTTTCTACCATTAGTAAAATAGATATACTGCCAGTTTAAAATTATGTAGTATCTTGTCGATGAGATACCAATTTTATATCGTCGGTGTGATAAAACAAAACTATGGGTTTTGTAAAGTTGTTTTTTATATATACCAACGCAATAGACATTGAATAGATGCACCACCGGTATGAAAATTTCATGTCGACGGTATTGTATCTTACTGGTCGTATACAAAATTTATATCATTTGTAAAGTGAATCAAAAGTGTTGGTTTTGATGTGTTTTTTATGTCTCTACCGTGGTATAGATATTGCATAGCACTGATATAATAGATACAATGCAAGTATGCAAACTCCACATCGACTGTACGATATCTTACAGACGGTATGATAATTTTATATCACCAATAAATTTAATCAAAAGACCCAAAAAAATCCCGAAAACTAAATTTTCCTCAATAAAAAGTCCCACTACCTATAAATTTATTTCTAAATTTCATATTTATTCATCTACCAAAATAACATATGTAATAAACTTTAACTCCAATTCTTTATTTTTACGATATGAAATGGACTATCAGCGAAGATAGTCACTTGCTACAAGTCGTGAAGTTTGTGAATAGAACGAGGTCGAATGAGACTATCAATGAGTTTTGCAATGAATTGTTGTTTACAGTGATGTACATGTATGATTGAAGCAAAACTATGTCTGATTTCTCGCAGTCATGAAGAAGTTTATAACATGTACACTTATTTCAAATCACAACCAACGGTTCAGGTGTTTGACCTCTCATACAAGATTAGGCAAGAGACGTTCAACTCGTTCAATTTGAAAATTAATGAGTTCGTTACAAACGATATGCTACGTTATATAGAGGAGCAAATCTTTGAAAAATAGGATGCACAAAAATTGCGAAAGAATTGTCCTTTACGACAATGATTGGTATGACTTTAGCTAATATTATGTGTGTTGTTTCATTTCATCTTCAATGTTGTTTTATATTCGATAGATGTTTTCTAAGTACTGTATTTGCTGCTATGTATTTTTTATCTATGCTAGATGTTATATTCGTAAATTATTTACCTCTGATATTGATGTTAAATGTATTAATCAGGTTACAATATTTTGAGTCGGTTCCAAATATTCGGGTTCGTGACCTCCAGCACAATGTCAAGAAAGAGGTGCATAGGTTGTTGGGTTTAGGATTACTTGATTTCGTTCAAAACATATATGTTACGAGATTGAGTTGGACTTCTTTGACAACAGACTCGAACAAATAATAACGGATACTTAAACCCTATAAATAGATATGCAATGATATAACCTTTCGTAAAGTGTTGTGTTATTCGTTTGCTTATTTGTGCTTAATGTATTTGCTTATGATGTCTTTGTATTTCATGTACGACATGTTTATAAAGTTAAGTATGATGTTTTCAAATCGTTAGCATAATAATAGAAACCATAACATTGGAAAAAAACTAAAGATAAGTTGAAACAATGGTACACCCTAACAGAACCCTAACAGAACGGGTGGTGTGTTGCCACAATAATGTCCGTGCCAAAATGAAAATGACATAGTTGGTATGTTGTCAATGCACAGTATAACAAGGTTGTAACACCGGTGCTCAATGCAATGGGATTTTGATAGACACTAACGGTGAACTAGCTATGTTTTGGAAAAATCGTAAAAAAATCTACTAAACCTTATTATTAATGAGTTATGTTTAGTTGACTATCTTTTTTGGAGTATTAATTTCGTCAACAATATTTTCATTTTATTTTACTTCTAAAGTTTAAGATATAATTATTATTTTTGTTTAGAAAAAAAAAGGTTAAAAGATAATATAAAAATAATAGTGATTTTAAAAAGTGTTGGTTTTAGGTTGTTTTAAATAAGTATCTTGTAAATCTTATGTTTGTAAGACAAGAATTATAGTCTACTGTTAAATTCTTCCAAAACAAAAATATCAGGAAAATACCATTTTCCATTTTCAATGAAAACATTAAAAATAAAAAAACTAAAAATATCCTTTTATAAAAAGAACAGAATTTTAGACAAAAATTCAGCTCGTTTGTTTTTAAATTGCACCATTGTAATGTATAAATGGCAAAGTTTCTTTCTTATCTACTATGAATAATTGCGTTAATATTTACTGTATCCGGATAAATCATTGTCGTTTATTTAGTTCGGGAAACAGATAAAGTTGGTCAGAGTATCATATTTTCAGGCCTATAATTTCCAAAAAGAAATTTTACTACAAACTATATCTTTTTAGAAAACATGTTTTAGTAGATACAGATTTCAAATACAACGGCTCGAGGTTTTATTCAAATCCTTAAAGAAAAATGTTAAATAAAATAGTTTATGTAAATATCACAAAACCGATATAGCACAGTTAACTTAAATCCCATATAATACAGTCTTTAAAAATCGACCGGTAGACTAGTCAAGAATGCCAAGTTAAAAGGAGACGTCGACTTTCCAAACAAGGAACACCATGAAGGAAGCTTGTTAAGGATACTTTTGACTTTTGGTGTTACTCTATTAAGATCGGTTCTTAGCTTCAGTAGAGGCCGCTCTCCTTCGGATTGATCTGTAGAATTGTTTACCCAAATAAGATTCAGAATAAATTTGGAAGGTGAACTCTTTCCTCCTGAGAACTGAATTGTATGCCATCCGTCTTTACTACTCTTGCCGTCAACCGGAACCAACTCTTCCGAACTATCTTGGACTGCAAGGCCGAGTAATTGATCATTCACGAGTTGAAAATTTTATTCGTGTTTAATAAAAAAATTAAGTTTTACCTTTCAATGTGAAGTCGTGTATCTTCTCAAAATTTATACCGAGAACCCCACGGGTCGAAGTTTTTGTATTGATTAAAACTCGTGTGACTCTTTTATCCTCTTTTGTATCCTTTTCCACATGTATCGTGGGAATTTCTGACATACTCCACCCCTGTTGTGCATCGTCATGGGTTATACAACCGTATTTCACTGGAAAGCTAACTAAATCGACAAGTTTGTCGCCGCATACAAAGCCCTCTTTAATCTGGTCAACCTCTTTGGTCAATTTTCCAGGAGTATGTGAAAACAGAGATACGTACGAGGTAGGATCTTGGTTTTCACCGTATTTCGTGGAAGTTGTATCGACAACATGCACAACCTGAAAAACATAACACAATATTATCTTACAATAAAAGAAATTATAAACTTAATATTAGATACTGAGTGAACTTACATTTATAGCTCTGGAAGTGTCATCAGTAAATGGTGGAACAATACCATATGATACCAGCGCAATTGAGATGCCAAGCACAATCAAAAGTGCAGCCACAACTATAAACTTTACATCTGCACATATAAATTTTGGGTAAAAAACGGTATATCTAATTAAAATTTAAATTACTCTAAATGGTACATTTTAGGTGTGAACAATGAAAAATTTATAATTGTACACAAAATATTGTTTTCAGTTAGATTGAATTACAACTTTATAACAACGCAACTAGAGAGTTACCTGAAAGATGAATATAGGATAAGAGATAACCCACAGTCAGGCTTACGATAACAGCAATGAAGGCAGCCGTTACTATATTCCCTAGCCATTCAGGAGTACTACCTGGACTCCTGTATATATAAATAAAACTAAGTTACACTTACTATTTTAAGAGTCAATAAATACCAGTCTTACACTTCTATATCTAATAAACAAAATTAGAAAATTCGGTAACCTTTTATCTATTTCACTCAAAAACTTGAATGTTCATAAAAAAATTCATAACATAATGTATAGCCTGCAAATTTTATAGACTTTACCCTTCAAATCGGACTGCAGTTCCAATCACCGTGGCAGTTAGCCTGACAAATATACCAGCAGACACGGTTACCGGTACACTCAATCCTATCAGGAGGGTAGCAAGTTTGAGTGGCTTTGGCATTCGAACTGGGGTTAGAGTTGCTTCAAGCAATCCATCTGCAAAGAGCGGTAACCATTAGAATAAAACTATTTTTATGTTTCGTGTTATCTTTGTGGACTGAAAAAAAAAACACAAAAAGAGAAAATAACTAAGCGTTCTAAACAATCAGTCAGTTCTAAATTGCTACCAAACATGTTAATATGATTAATATACGAGACGAATAAATGTTCATTAAACGCAAACTTACATGCAAATGCCGGTGGAACTAGCCAAAGAAGGGCCAGATATGATGATCCAATTTCAAAGTATGTTCCAATGATCAGAAGAACAAGCCACTGAATGAAACCAGCTTTATAGAGCCATCTTTCAGCCTCCAACTTCACTAAATTAGCTTGAGCTTCTTGAGAGATTTGTTTTCCGACTGAGTACGATTTTGATAGATGTTTCATAAGAATAAGATAAGTCAAATGTTGACCCGTCAAAGCCCCAAGAAGAGCAGGTGCAGCAAATAATCCAATTGTCAACCACGGGCTCGCAATATATGGGACTGGCGAGATTGATATTAGGGGCAGACAGAATGCAACAATAACAGAAAAAGTTACTGAGAAAATTAACATGAGAATAACGCTCAGAACTGACAAGCCCGTCGAGATTACAGCTGGAAGACCCCCCATATATAACGATGTAGCCCATATTAGAAGTGATTGTACAATCGCCGACTTGTAAAACATATTAGCGATACTTTGACGGTAAACAATCATAAATGTCCCCTGAGATTGATAGTGTTAAAGATCAGAAAGAAGAAAAGGAATTTAAGCCATAAACAGAACAAGAAATATTGATGTTATAGAGTACCAAAATGTCGAAGTATATAGCAGAATCGTGACTAGATTTCTCGTCTTCTTTCACTATTTTCGGTAGACTGGAAGATGAACCAACATTCGTCAGGAAAGCAAGCATGTTTTCTCCAAGATGCTGAAGTGCACCTGGATTTAATAATTCTATCTTGTCATTCTGCATATGAAACATAAGTTTAATTATTGCTCAAATTGACGAGCATCATATGCTTGTTTTTTGTATGTATTTTCGATAAACCTATCGTCGTCCACATGCTAATTCGAAAGGGACATTTTAATGGAAACTCGAAACTGAAAGACTAAGAGATATGAGCTACTTGATGCAGTTCATTCTTATATGAAATTCACTGAGTCATAGCCAACTGAAAGAGGAGAAGATAGGCATATGAAGACCTTGGTGTGATATATTGCAGTGTTGTCTGCATACGCAAAGTCCAGCCCTGAAAGATTAGCAACCTCTCTGTATATTTGGAAATCTGTTGCAGATTTTATAGCACCAGAATGAAAAAGGTCCTGCATGACAAAGCTAATTAGATTATCTAGAAACAGAATAAGCCTTTTTTATGTAGAAGAAAAAAAGAAAAACCTGTGCAATGATTTGGCCAGATGGATACTTTGCTACTGAGGCAAACAACTCGATAGCCCATGGATCCGGACCAGTCTACATGTAAACCATAAAAATGCATTATGTTCTGAAATTAAAGCAAAACTTGGATAGAGTGTTCAGGATTTAAATCAAACTGCATCTGAGCGGCGGTGTCTAAAGATTTTATTAGCATTGCTATGCATAATATCCAATTTAGGGCATAAAAAATTAAAGGTAGAAGTGTACGAGTCAGATATATGGGAGCTTTGGTAAGCAACAAGAGGTGGACTACACTAAATAGACCTAGAAAAAATGTAATATATGTCAGATTTTCAGTGACACCATTAGGGAAAGTTTAGGCATTTAGTCAAATAATATAGCTCAGCTTTGATAATAATCACGATTCAGGACACATTCAGCTTATAGTCCGTATATAATTAGCGTAAGACTTACGACTTTCTAAGCCAAAATATACAGATATAAACTTCTTATCAGTTAAATGTTTGAAAAAAACAGTCATATTGAGAAACAAATGTTATCATAGAGCCAAACCTGGAAAATGCTAGACTTCCCTCCAATACCCATAGCTTCCAAATCAACTGCCACACGGACTGTGGAACTCCATGGATGCTGCATTGGGATACTATGTTATTAATGATTTAGAAACGATAAATTAATAACTGCGCTTGTGATTTTACCTTTGGAAACAATTGTGCTAAGTAACCTTACCATCAAAGTGACAATTATTCTCTCTGTGTTGTAGATAGGTACCCTTATAGATACCCCAACACTAAACAGAGCTTTTAGTAAAGTAACTTCGGACTTCCTCAATATTTATTTATAATGGCACAGCGAAAATTAATCATCATGATCAATTTTAATGAAAATATGAACATTGTAATGAACTGCAATCACCTCACTTGCTAATGATCAAAATCCTCAACTTGCAAAATATACAATAGTAATTTTTCCTTTTGAAAACTAACAATTTTATCGAGGGACAATTTAATTTTTTAATAATGAAACTGTGTAGAAGTAATAGGTAATTTCAAAATTTACTGTGTAATAAACTGGTTTACCTGGGTCATAAAGCTATGAGCGCCATTTAAACCTTCTTCCTCCCCAGTGTTTAATAAGAATATAACACCGTTCTTGAATCCATGAGCCGATTGAGAAAGAGACCGAGCTAGTTCTAATATAACAGCAACGCATGAACTGCAATCTCCAGCCCCTACCCTGAAACAGTCAAATATGGTTAAAATAAAAATATAAGGCCACAACATCAAGCAGAATTCTTATCATGTTACTGGTAAACAATTAATTTGTTATTTAACTTATTCTTTATTTTATAACCCCTTTACTCAATACAGTAGTATACGTAGTTCTTTTAGTTTCTGAATATTCTTCAATATGATCTAGCCGCATATTCATTTGGCTGCCAGACTGAGTTTTAGAAAAACAATATAAAGAAAGCATACGCTGAAAACACGGTATCGATGTGAGATGAAACCAGTATGGCATTTTCTCCTGCTTCAGGTACATATTTTGGCAAGATTCTCAATATGACGTGGTTTATGTCTGAATAAACAACTGTTTTCCCCAAAAACAGGCCGCTGCCGATATAATTTGCGCCAGATTCTGCTTGGAAAAAATCAACCTCGACGTCAACCTCCCAATGAGCTGTTTCTTTGATATTTTCTGCTGCTGTCAGAACATACTGTTGAAGAAAACAATTCAAATGACTGTACAAAGTTGTACTGATGTCATTGCTAACATACAGAAAGTGACAGGCCATTGAGAATATAAATCTATATAGTATGGCCACAACAAAGAATCATATCTTTCTATTACACAGATGCTAACAAATTATCTTGCAAAACCTATCTAGAAATACTATTGTAGAACGAAAAAATATAACAAAAATACCGTTGACAATCATCAGGCGAAAGAATATATCAAAAACAATATGGGAAAACACAAGATTCTAAAAGCTGAAAATGAATTTTTCAAACATATAGCTGTAGTAAACAAGCAACACCAAACAAAAAAAAGCAGAAGATTCATCACAGCGATAGAATATTCAAAGGACCCTACCTGTAATGCACGATCAAGAGAATCTGAACCAACTGGGTGTGGGCCGAGATCAGTCAATGCCTTAATATGTCTCATTGCCTCATGCTCAGAGAAACCCCTTTTCCCTGCTTGGGCGGCACTAAGCGGAGCCGGCAGACTCTGAAACTGATAAACATAGACTGACCAGGTGGAGTATATTAACAACAAAAGCAACATAAACCACACAAACCCAGATCTCCTAGCTTGTATGGTTCTACCACTACTACTAGCCTTGACTTCTACAGAAGGAGCATTCCCTTCACTACTAGAAGCTTTCAATGTCACTGTTTGGTTTTGAGGCTTCCTCCTCATTCTGTATATGACTAACACACCAGTCTGCGTTTAAAAAGTACAATTGGTTTAGTATACTGCATTAGCTCAACAGTAACACCATTCCTAAATCATGCCCAAGTTTAAACATAATTGACATTGAATTATAATTGCCAACACCTTTATATTCTTAGCATCTTAAATTTTGGGAAATTAGGGTATTGAAAAAAGGAGCCAATATACAACTTAAATTACACTAGACAACCAAAATCAATCAAAAGAAGAAACCTAATCTTGTTCATATGATTAGATCTCAGACACCTTAACAGCTCAATTTTGTGATATACACAAATTCATGTTAATCTAGATAAAAATTGAATTAAAGATACAGATGAAAGAGAAGCTCACGATGGAGATATTTGACGCTGGATTCCGGTTGATTTGGTGTTTCTGGTTTTGGTTATGGAGTTTTGAGTTTGTATAGAGTGCAAGTTAAAGAGGTTGACTGAATGGAGAAGATGGCTTGCGAGTAACAGTGTGATAGTTTAGTGAAATTTGGATAGTTTTAATCAAACCGTATGTTATATCATCTATTTCAAATTTATATTGATAAATAGAGATCGCCTGAGGTATTTTTGCGTGGGATTCGTGGCAATTAATTATGTATTTTTTTGCGTGGGATTCGTGGCATTTAATTATGTATTAGGAGTATTTTACTAGAATGGTGAGATAGGGGCAAATAAGAATGGATCTTGTTCGCCACTATCTTACTTTCATGATTTTTATTCTTTTAATTATTAATTAATTTTTTATCATTTTATTTTTTTATCATAATATTTATCGTCACTAATAAAATATCTTTGATTTAACTTTCATTTCAATTATCCAAGATTTAATATAATATTGAATTTGATTTTTTTAATTAAATTTTTTTTTTTTTAACTATTCTTTTTTGGTTTTAAACAAAAAATAATTGTTCTAAAACTTTTTTTATAATATTTTAATAGAAATAATGATGCATATAGAGGTTGAGGCTTTAAACAGTAATTCATCATTGAACTATTGAGTTAGTAACATATAATCCGTAGATTTTCAGAAATCCGCTGGTAGTCCTTGGACTATTCAGTTTGGATAAAGTTAGTCCACCACACTTGTTGATTAATTTCAAGTTGTCACATGGCACCATACTCACCAGAAACTTATATCATCAAGGTCCTTCGACTTTAGATCGAAGTTTAAATGTAGTCAAGGTTAAAGTTGAGAGACCATTGGTGATGCAAGTTTCTGTTAAGTATGGTGTTACGTGACAGCTTTACATTAATCAACATATGCAACGGACTAACTTTATCCAAACTAGATATTCCAGGGACTACCAACGGACTTTTAGAAGTCCATGGACTATCTGTCAATAAAATCGATAGTCCATGGACGAATTACTGTTCAAAGCTTGGAGGTTGATAATGGCACGACTTATCGGACCGGTAAAATATTGGATTGAAATTCGATTGGTAATGTAAACCCAATAGTATGTAATATTGAGGGTATTTGGTGTTATAATATATATATTAGTGAATTAATGAGGTGGAATAGCCAAAAATAAACTAACCATGTAGATCTAAGGACCCACCACCATTATCATATTGTACTTTTTTTAGGAAAAAGTGAATGATTATTACTTTTTTACTATATTTTTGTTCTCTAAAAAAATGTTTTAGTTTCTCTCCCTAAGATATTTCTGGAGTCATCAATAGCGACCATAATGTGACCCTAGACAGGTACCCAGGTATAAACATAAAAAACAGTAGCGTATGAGGTTTATTTTTGGATTCCAACAAGAAATAAATTATGAGACGCGTGTGGATCATGCGGTTGTTACCGAAAGAATCACAATTGGAGAAGGTTTTGATCAGTTAGCTTGAGATGCCCAACCTCAACATCAATATGAAGAAACAACAAGAGCAATTCACCTTAAAAGAACATCATGATCGATTGCATAATGAAATTGTTGTGTTAAATGTATAAAAGGAAACAATGATAGTTCGACCGAGAACGGTCCGTTTGGAAATTCAGAAAGTTGGTGTGGAAGAGGTTTCTAGGGGAAATAATGTTGAGTCTGACTTTTTGCGAAACCAAGAAAAGTACCGAGAAGCAGTTTCAGTCGGACAGAAGTCAATAATATTTGAGAAATGAGTGAAATACAAGATTTCGTTGTACATCTTTTAGATAAAGGCTTCTCGCCGGAGAATTGGCTGATGAAGTAACTAGAAATAAATCTCTGACTTTCGGTACTTTAATAGTTCAGTTCAAAGAGTAAATCAGGTGGAAGAATCTAAGAAGTTAAACAATCACATGCTCTGGTTTATCACCAACAACTGGTCTAAAACATTTAGTCACAAACAATGATTGTTTTTCGTCCAAGAGGCACAAGTCAATGTCGCCCCAACCGAGGGTAAACCAACAATAGCATGGTCATCATCAAAGGCATAAAGTGAATCAATAGGCCTGACCCATTTTATAAGACATTGAATTTCATTCATTTAAAAAAAAACCTCCCGATTAAGAGTCTGAGGTAATGAAGAAATAACCAATTTTTTTAGTATTATAATAAAGTTGGTCATGATACGATGGATTGCATAGCTTTAAAACATAAAATTCAAACTCTGGTCGAGAATGGTAAGTTTACCATTTATGTTAAGGCCTAATCGAGGGGTCGACATCAGGATTTAATGGGTAACCAAGATACAGTTCGAAGGGAGGTGATTGAGGTTGCATCTAATGAACTCAGATAATTCTTAGGTAAGTTTAGATGCGAAAATGTTCGGAGAAGGGTTTCCATCTAAGAAATATTCGTATCGGATACTTCTAGTAAGAGAATTAGTATTTGGTAGAGAGAGAAAGAGAAAAAAAGAATAAATATAGTAATAATTGACTAATCATTAGCCATTTTCCCCAAAAGGGAATGTACTTTATATAGTACATGAGGTGAATAGTGAAATTACATGATTACCATTGTGAAAGTGGATTTCTCACCCCACTCTATTACTTTTTACAAACAAGTTCTAAGGGTATATAATTTAGCCCATTTATCTTTTATGTTTGCTTTAATTTAGTTCTTACTCACTAAATACATGAATTTAGTCTTTATATTTAATATAATAAACCTTGTTATCGTTTATATTTTTCTTCCCTTGTCGGTAGCCCCTCAGTCCTTGTGAAGATATTTGAATGAGGACTGACTGATGAATGCCAAATTTCTCAGATTTTATCTTCCAAACTTGTTTGTATGATCTTCTTTACCCCTCCTCGGATTTTTCTTACCTCATGCTCTGATTAGATGACTTTTTTACTTGTGTTCCACAAATAAATTTCTTTTGGCAAACCACTTCGATTATATGGTGTGAGACTTGTTCGAATTTATGACCTCATATTTGGTCATGATGACCTCACCTAAGCCACCATTTATTTTAATTTAACGTGTCTTTGTCTAGCCGTTACGATGTCAGAAATAACTTAGACAATGAAGTCACTTCTAGCCACGGGTCGCGCATCTACCACTACATATCGGCGCGCTATTTGAAACGGTTTGTGACAATGGTAACGTGTCAAAAAAATATTTGAAACCAACATTTTATCTTCTGCTCTTTAACGCCCACATATACATTATAAATACTCATTTCTTTATTTATTTATAAGTTTACACCTTTTATTTCTTCTTAACTGTGTGTGAAGAACACCTATTTTAGAGAGAAAGAGAGGAATAATCTTCAGAGTGAATTCTTTTCCAGTCTTTCATGCCTGAAGAGTTTATCAATCTCGAAAGATATAAACTTTGGAGGTGGTTCAATATCTCAAACAAAGCTGTTGTGCGTAAAAATTTCGATGGTAAAGGGTATCCAACACCTGTAGACATCTTTGAGACAAACTTTCGCGATAACTGGCCCCCTCTCTGGGAACACATCTCCCTTGCTGCTCAGCCCTCCGGTCAAGCTTGTTCAAGAAGTGACAAGGTTGATCCTTCTTCATCTAAACCTACTCGCAAATCTTCTCATTTCTTGACGATGGGCAATGAAAAGTCTCCTGAAGTACATAAAAGAGAACATACTAAGAGGAAGAGAACCCCATACCCACCTATAAAGTCTATCCGAGTTAAAATTCTGTCTTCTGCTGCAACTCCTCAGGTAACTCCTCAAGGGTCCCTTTAAACAACTCCCGAAGTCAGCCTGCAGAAATCTTCTTTGAGGAATATCCGTTTAGAACAAGTTATGAAATCCATCCTTGAAACCCAAGAGAAAAATCTGATTGATGAGTCTGACAGTGATCATGAAAAGGACGATGTGGTTGTGGTTGTGGTTGAAGCGCAACCATTTCAAGTTGTCCCTTCGTGGTTCTTCCCCCCGGACCATATAGGTCGAGTCAGAGAATATCTTCTCCTCCCTCGGAAATTATAACTGACCAACTTTCTCAACAATGAAAGACTTCCTCGGTGAAAAGGGATAAGAAAAAGAAGAAGAAGAGACGTGCCTCAAACCTACCCTCGAATATAGAAGACATCTTGGGGGATAATCTTCGTGATATTGAAGCAAAGCATCTACTTTCCTTTTACAAGGTGAAATACAAATATTTCCACCCGACCGTGGAGGTAAAACTCAGAGACCGATGGACAATCCCCGAATATATCACTATTCGATTTCCCATTGTTGGAGAGACGCCATTGTCCGTTCACGATCACAAGCTGATTCTTTACACCGAACTTATGGATTGGGGTCTTCGCCTGCCTCTCGATCCTGCTCTAGTGGAGTACTTCAACCTTATCGGACTTTTCCCCTCCCAAGTTGGTCTTAACATGTGGTATACACTCATGGACTGCATCATGGCCTCTAGGATTTCTGAGATAGTATTTTCCATGGAGCAACTCATCTCCATCTCAGGTTTAGCTAAAAAATCTCATTACCTGTTTTATTATCTTGGTTTTGCAAGACAATATAAAGTGATCAAACATTTCTTAGAAGCTAACAAAAAATGGAGGCAACAATTTAATAAAATTGAGATGCGAAGTATTGCTTTTAATTAGCTATGAATATAATTGATAAACCCTTTAAAGGTTATGCGAAGTCTGCAAATAAAATCTTTGAGAAGTTAAGTATCCGGGCGGGTGATAACTGGAGCCATAAGTTTCATCAAAGCTTCATGTCAATGAACTTGGTAAGAAGTAATCTTTTGAGATACGACCGTGGTCAGAAAAAATCCATGTCTGACCTCATAATACCCCCCCCCCCCGTAAGATGTTATTCACAAGCGATTGACAGGCTTGGACAACATGGCTTTTCTTCCCACTCGGGCTCGGGCTCCCAGTCATAAAGATGTAGAGAAAATCGAAGAAGAAAATGAGCAGGCCGAGGAAGACGCAGACTCGGAGGATGATGCACACAAAGAGCAGATGACTGAAGTCCAAGGAGACCAACAAAACGAAACTCTAGAGGAAAGACCAACAAAGGTCCAACAAGAAAGACAAGTTGATATCCGGGTAAGCCCTCGGGCTAGTGTTCGGGAAGAAAACCAGGTGAATGTTGATAATAAAACTTCAGTTGAAGTGAAACCGGCTGGGAGAGCGAGGGTTGTGAGGCCGAAGAGGCTCACTACAGAGGAAATCAAAAGAATGTAGTCGATAGTGAAGGGAAGAGTGATAATACAACTTGTCTGAGCTTACCCCCCATAAAGAAATTAATTATAGTCGACTCAGATTCTGAAGGAGAATTTTTTCTTTAATATAAGAAAAATGTTGATCAAGAAGACATTCCTGAGGAAGGTGAACATCTCTCCCCTGCCTCAGCTTACTTTGACGTTTATGAAAACGACTTTGTAGCCAACGAGTTGAACAAAATGCTTCGTGCTGCTACTCTCCATGAAAATAAAGCTAATCGCAAAGATTGTTACAAGAATGAAGTCCTCCAAAGAAGGGGTGAGGTAAAGAGACTAACCACCGAGGTGGCCAACTTAAAAAAATGAAGTAAAAAGCTTGAAAGATGAACTTGTCAGGGAGAAGAAGTTATTTTCCTAGTTGAAGAAGTTTGAGGATGAACTTGCTCAAGAGAAGAAGACTTTCGTTGATCGCTTATCTAGTATCACTTCCTTAGAGACTAAACTCTCCGAGGAAACAAGAAAGTTTGACTATGAGAGGGAGCGTTTTATCACAAAATGCATTTAAAGGAGCACTATTGTTGATAGTCTTTATGATTCTTTTCAAATGACCAAGTCGTATTTTACCCAGGTTGTCACATACATCAAAAATTTAACAAAAGCCCACGAGTATCTGAAGGAGAACTTTGAAGCTGAGAAGAAGAAAAGTTTGGATGCGTATGTAGCCAGTATTGCGTCTTGTCTTGAAAAAAGAGATGCTAACATGAAGTTCGCTCTAGTGTTAGAGATGCATGAAAAGTTTCATGACTCGAAGTTAGGTATCCTTTGGCATCACGTTATTGAAAGACACCGTCGGATAGGCGTCTCTTTGGAAGACTTGGAAACTAGCAGTGACTCACAAAATTCTTCCTCTGCATCTGGCTCTTCAGAAGAGAGTAAAGAAAATACCACGTCTGAATAGTGTTATTAAACTTGATTATCCTTGTTTTGTTGATCATCTATAAACGTGAACATGTGGAACTTTGTTTTGTAAAATCATCCTTATATTGTAAGGATTTTATATAATGCATTTATGCTTTTCAATTTCACTTTCATATTACAAAATCTCTTATATGAAAATGTTTAACATGTGTTCTCCCTAGATAAAGAGTTTTTAAATATGAATTTTTTTGGTAACTCAAATTTTGGTAAAATTTCCTTCATATTTAAAAAAGTTTTATATCAACTTATTTCTTAAATAATAGATTTTTTATATGAAAGTGTTTGACCCAGGTTTAAAGCAATGAAAAATTTATGAAACACTTTTCTTGGTTCAAAATAATGAATGTTTTGTTCGGAATGTCTTGTCCAAACTTTTTTGGAGTATCTTTTGAGTTCAAAAAGATTAAAATTATTGTACAAACCTTTTTGGAGTGTCCTTTAAGTTTAACAAGATGAAAAATATTGTCCAAACGTTTTTGGAGTGTCCTTTGAGTTAAAAAAGATGAACATTATTGTCCAAACTTTTTTGGAGTGTCTTTTGAGTTCAAAAAGATGAACATTATACAAATCATTTAAGATGGAAAATGGATTTTATATATAAGTCGGCTATTAGAGCACCTCGTTAAAACCTTCTTGCGTCACCAGGGTAGGAAAGAGTATGCCATCGATAATTACATAAGTTGATAAAGAAAATATTTACATAGTTACTCATGCACTCTAAATAAATTTTGAGGTGATCAATATTCCAAAGGCGGGGAAGATCTATTCCTTCTTTATCTTTGAGTTTGTACGTCACCAGATTGACCTTCTTGGTACCGTGTATGGACCTTCCCAATTAGGATCCAACTTTCAGTGCCTCTTTTTATTCGTATGAAGGAAGATTTTCCTCAAAACTTTGTCCCCGACTTTGAATTCCCGTCTTCTAACTTTTGACGCGTATCGACTTCTCATCAGAGTCTGATAATGTAAAGAATTTATTAGTGCATTTCTTCTTTTGTTATCTATTAGATCCAACTCTGTACGTTTTCCTTTGTCATTGGTCTTCTTGGAATATTCACTAAGCCTGAATGATGAGAACATTTTTTTCGATGGTATTACTGCGTCCATCCCATAAACGAGCGTGAATGGTGATTCTTATGTTGCAGTCTGAGGAATTGTTCTATAAGCCCAAATAATTTATTGTAGATAATCTGGCCATTTTCCAGCCTTACCCTCTAAATTCTTCTTTAGGCCATCTAAAATTTTCCGATTAGTCACCGCGACCTGGTCATTTGCTTGGGGATGAAAATGTGTAAAAAAGCATTGATGTATCCCCTTTAATGCGCAAAAAAGCTTTCATCTTTTTGTTATCAAATTGTGGTCTTTTATCTATTGTGATTTTTCTTGGAACCCCAAAACGGCAACAAATGTTGGAAACAATAAACCTAATCACATCCTTGGCTCTTGTCCCTGCCAAAGGCCCAGCTTCCACCCACTTAGAGAAATAGTCGACTGCAACGATGATTGTTTGTCGACCTCGTGATGCAATCGGTAAAGGTCTGACCATATTAATGTCCTATCGATCAAATGGCAAAGACTCAGGTATCGATTCAAGGGGTACACCCAGTTCATTGCTTGCGTTAGCAAATATTTGGCATGTATCACACTTCTGCACTAACTCCTTTGCGTCCAAGGAGAGGGTTGGCCAATAATATCCACGAAGAAGGACTCTTCGTATCAATGTTTTGTAGCCACAATGTGCTTATCCTTCGCCGTCATGCAACTCTGAAAGTATCATCTGTGATTCATCATTTCATAAATATTGAAGTAAAGGGCGATGAAAATATTTCTTATATAGTACATCTCCGAGTAGAACATACTCATATGCCTTGAACCGAACTCTTTTTACCATCACTTTATCGATTGGTAATATATCATTCACCAAGAATTCTTGTATCTCACTCCTCCAATCCTTTGCTATACTTGTTAAAATTTGAAAGGCTTCAACATATCCTTCAACTGACTCGGAACCCTTAAGGATTTAAGGGTTTTCTTGTATGACTATCCAAGGGTACTCCTCTGAGTAAGATGTTTTGGCCAAAGAATCAGCCATTGAATTTCCAACCCTATGGATATGTTCGTATCTGAAGCCTTCGAAAGTCAAAGTTAAAGCCTTCAAAACCCCCAGATATTTTACTAAGTGATCTTTTCTTGCCTTCGACCGGTCAGATCCGTGGTTTACCAAAAGTTGTAAATCACTTATTAGCTTTACTCTTTTAGCTCCAGAAATTTTAGCAAGTCTTAAGCCTGCTAAAACAGCTTCGTAGTCGGCCTCATTGTTTGATGCTTTAAACCTGAATCAGATAGCTTAATACATTGCGATTCCCTCCGGAGATATCAATTGTACACCTGCTCTATAATCAGACGAGCTTGAACCCCCGTCGGTTCAGACTATCCATTATGCTCCAATTTCTTCTTTACCAACTTTTCATTTCATTCCGATCAGAGTGAAACTCAACTAAGAAAGCAACTAATTCTTTTACTTTAATAGAAGTTCGTGGTTCAAATTCGATATCAAAATCTCCAAGCTCCACTGACCACTTCATTATTCTTCCCGACACATCGGGTATTTGTAATATGTTTTTTAACGAAAAAGATGTTCGTACAACAATTGAATGAACCTGAAAGTAAGGCCTCATTTTTTGAGAAAATGTAACTAGTGCATGAGCTAGCTTTTCTAACTTAAGATATCGCTTCTTAGCATCCAGAATACTTTTACTCACGTAATAAATCGGCCTTAGAACATTTCCCTCATATCGGATTAAAATCATACTTCCGGTGAAATCTGACACAGCAAAATAGATGTATAGCTTTTCCCCCGGATTTGGATTTGTCAAGATTTCCTGGGAAGAAATGTTTTTGATCTAGTGGAAAGCACCCAAAAATTCTTGAGTCCAGTCAAAACAGTTTGCTTTTCTTAACACCTCGAAAAAATGGAGCGCACTTATCCAAACACCGCGAAATGAACCTGTTCAAAACTGCCAATATTCCTATGAGAATTTGTACTTCTTTGTTTGTTCTTGGTGATGCCATAGTACTGAGATCCTTTAACTGTACCGGATCGGCTTCAATACCCTGCTCACTGACTATGCAACCTAAAAAAATTCTGGATCTTACCCAAAATGTGCAATTTTCCATTAACTTTAAATTTATCTTTGTCAAATTGGTGAAAGTTTCTTCTAAGTCAACCAAGTGACTTTCATCTTTGGAACTTTTGACTAACATGTCGTCAATGTAAACCTCAACATTTGTTCCAGTTTGAG
Source organism: Limnanthes douglasii subsp. nivea (assembly GCA_036936605.1). Taxonomy (NCBI): domain Eukaryota; kingdom Viridiplantae; phylum Streptophyta; class Magnoliopsida; order Brassicales; family Limnanthaceae; genus Limnanthes; species Limnanthes douglasii. The sequence goes on from JAUPFV010000004.1 coordinate 60,623,325, forward strand.
ACTCAAAAGCTTTGTTTACTAATATTTGGTAAGTTGCTCCAGCATTTTTCAATCTGAATGGCATTACCTTATAATAGTGTAACCCTCTTCCGGTAATAAAAGTTGTGCTCTCTTGATCTCTCGGATCTATTTGGATCTGATTATACCCGGTATAACCATCTATAAAAGATAACAACCAATTTCCATAAGTTGAATCAACCAACTGATCTATCGTAGGAAAAAGAAAATGATCTTTTGGCCAAGCCTTGTTTAGGTCGGTGAAGTCTACACACATTCGCCACTTGCTATATTTTTTCTTTACTAGGAATAGATTAGCAGTCCACAGAGGGTATTGTGATTCGCATATGTGACCCATTTTTGTCAAACGATCCACTTCTTCCATTATAGCTTCATCTTTCTCCTGAGAAAAGTTCTTCTCTTTTGTATAATTGGACATACATTGTTTCCCACCGCAAACTTATGATAAATGACGTTTGCTGGAACCCCTATAATATCTGATGTACACCATGCAAACATATGTAATTTTGTTAAAAAAATTGATTAAATTTTCTTTTACCTCTAGAGACAATCTCGTGCCTATTTTGAGGCTTTTTCCAGGAAAGAAGACATGATCCTCAAAGCTTTCATCTGGGACCATGAACCCGGGGGCTTCCCTCGAATCGTCTACAGGATCGGACTCCAAGGGAGCCCCCACTAATTGTTATTCGTTTTTTGACTCAACCCTCTTGAGCTGCTTGGGGGCCAATGCTGCTTGGTAGCATTCTCTTGCCATCTTCTGGCTGCTTCTTACTGTTCCCACATTACTTCCTACTACGTACTTCAAATATTGGTGGATAGTAGATGGCACGACATGCATTTTAGATAACCAACACCTTCCAAAGTTAGCGTTGTAAGAAGTGGGTGCATGTACCACTATAAATAATATTGTGACTATCTTCTTGAATGGTCTTCGGCCCAATTCCACCATCCCTTTGACCTCACCGACTATTCAGCAGTAGCTTTGGTGAATCTAACTATCATTCGGTCGGATCGCAAGATTGTTGGTGGGTTTTTGATCTAGCTATAAGTAGATATAAATATTATGTTACCTAAACTACCAGTATCAATAAACAAAATTCTTATCTCATTTCCCGCTATCTCGGCTTCGATTACTACTGCATCCTCATGGGGACCAACTACATCTCTCATATCATCATCTTTGAAGCAAAATATTGGGGAGAGGGATTTCTATACAGATGTGTTGAAGCACCTGCTTCCAGTTGTGTTGCTAGACTGACGATGTGTCTCTTCCGAGAATAATTTGATATTCCTGCAACTGTATCTCTCCCATAAATTGTTAGTGACTCAAAAAAAACACATCACTCACTAAACTTTCATCTTGCCATGGGCTCTTCTACTATGTTTATGCCCGACCTTGTAAGCATTTCCTCTGGGACCTTCGTTCCCAGCCATATAGAGTCTTTTCTCGGTCAGAAAAGTAAATTGATTAATGACTCGGTAGTCCTGATTGTAGTTGTTAGATTGGAGTTGTCTCCGAGAAGTTGCATGTTTGTGATTCTCTATATTATCAGGCTCTTTGGAGTATAACTTTCTTTTCCCATGTTTGTGCCTTTTCTTCCTCGAACGTTTTGTTCTCCGATTAGTCCGATAAGAACTCTTGTGCACCTTTGAAGCTCTTTGTTTATGATCTGCTTTATACTTGGCATCGGTATCCAAGGATGAAAACTCATATGTACTAAGATAAGTTTACTCACTAGATTCTGTTGATTTGTATCGTTGTTCAGATCTAGATCATCTTTTGGAAGATCGATGACTTTTCCTACGATGTTTTTCCTCAGACTGATTGACATCTTGAATTTGATCTATCATGACATGCTCTCGTTGGACTTCTGATTTGACTATTCTTGAGCTTATTATCACTTTTTTACCTTTCAATATCCTCCAACAACTCTTTTATCCTGGCAACCAAGACATATTCTTCAAGGAGCTCTTCAACATATCGACTATGGTCGTTTCCTTCATTTGTCACGTGCTCTTTCATCAGATGGTCTCCAAGTGCAACCCCAATCAAGTTGTTTGTTGGATTTGCCTCCAACACTCCACAAGTTTCAATTTTTATTACTTTTTACTTTAGATTATTTTTATGGTTTCAGAAAGTTAATTTTGGGTACCCGAGCTATTGATGAACTTATATAATTCTTAGGTAATTTTTTGTGCGAAAATGTTTGTAGGATGGTGTCTGTCTACGAAATGTTCGTATCAGATACTTCTCATAAGAGAATCAATATTTGGTAGAGAAAGAAAGAGACAAAATGAATAAATGTAGCAATAATTGACTAATCATTGGTCATTTTCCCTAAAATGAAATGTCATGTATATAATACATGAAATGAATGGTAAAATTACATGATTACCACTGTTAAAGTGGATTTCTCACCCCACTCCTTTACTATTTACAAACAAGTTCGAAGGGTATATCATTTAGCCTCTTTATCTTTTATGTTTACTTTATTTTAGTTATTACTCACTAAATACATCAATTTAGTCTTTATATTTAATATAATGAACCTTTTTATTATTTATATTTTCCTTCCCTTATCAGAACCAAAACATGAATATACAATGGTCATAATCGGACCCTTTAATAATTTTGATGTAAAAACTGAATATTTAGACCCTAATCCTTACCGAATGAGTGTTCTAGTAATTGAAAAACACAAAGCTGAAGGAATGGTTAAACGTTTGTGCAAAACAATTTAGTCGTTGACTATTTTTTATGGAGATACCGTGTCGGGAATCTCTAATTATTTGCAAAAAACAGGTTGTAAGTTTAACAACATAGTTAGAAGAAAACATGTCAACCCACGTTTACCGATATCCATTTTCCTTTATCATTTTCGATAATGATGACTTAAGAGAGGTCGTTGGACCCTATGAGGATGTTATAGTAATCAGAGCAGCTATTGATGGGACCGAAATCTTGAGGATCATAATTGGCACATACAGTTTGGTAAACATGTCCACTTACAAACAAAATGGAGGACTCTCATATTATTCTCCGGTCATGTTGAACAACACTAAGATTCACTGAATTTACTAAATTTAATATCAATGTCATCAAAGAATTCGATGATGAGGTATTACTAGGTTGATGACCTTTTAAAAATATGAAAATGTTGTTCATAGTGGTGAATGGTCTGACATAGTATAATGCAATTTTTTTACAGGTCTTGGTTATTAATAAAGCACGCTATTGATTCAATTGTTCATCTATGTTTAAAGTATGTGGTTGGGAATCAAGTGGGAGTTATCTGAAGTAGCTAGAAAGTGGTACAATAATGCTACACTACTGCATTGGCTCTGAAGATAATTAAAAATGTTGAAATAAAGCGAGAATAACAGTTATTAGGGTCTACTTTGAAGTCATATGTAGTAGATGATTTGAGGGAGACTCATAGTTCGATAACAACTGATGAGGAAGTTGAAATGTATATTTTTTCTAGTAGAAAATGTTTGAAGATCGGTATAAAATTATCGCATGTTGTAAGAGAACAATTGATATCCTTTTTGTCTATAAATTTGTATTTGTTTACCTAATGTACCAAGGATGTAACAGGAGTACTTGTGAGTGGCATTGTCACAAACTTACCGTAAGGCCTAATGTACGCCCCATAATTCAAAAATGAAAAACGTTTTCTGTTAAAAAGATATAAAGCAATTGCGGTGGGGGAAAATCAACTAAAAAAAGTGGGTCATATCAGAGAATCTCAATATCCACTATCGACAGAAATCTAGTGCTCAAGAAAAAAATGGGAAATATCAAATGTGTGATGATGTTACCGATTTGAACAGAGCATGTCTGAAGGATCATTTTCATGTTTCTAAAACTGATCAGCTGAGAGACTCGACTTTGGGTAACAAACTCTTATATTTTATAGATGCATTTGTCAGATATAATATAATATATATGGATATGAGGGACCAATATCAGAACTTTTCGTAACCTGAAGACCATAAACTTGAAACTGGATACATACAAATATGTTTGGGGTGCGATCCCGAAGGTTCTTAAGCTATATAGTGAACATAAAATGAATTAAATCCGACCGAGTATATATTTGAATGCTTTAACTATTATAGATTCCCTGAAATCCTTCAAAGAGGTACAAATATTAACTATAAGACTGGATGCTTTAAATAAGTTCATATCAAGATCTTTAGAAAAATGTGCACCATTTTTAAAAAATTTGAGAAACGTGAATCGTTTCAATTAGACTCCGGAATGCGAAAACACTTTTGTCGAAATAAAATAACATTTATCCTCTCTAAAATTTTTGACCAAGCTAGTTGTGGGAGAAAAATTATTTGTTTACATCGCGGTGTCAGTTTACGTAGTAAGTGCAGTGTTAGCATAGAGGTTGATTTTTTTTCAACCCCTATTTTATTACGTGAATAAAAGCTTTTTAGATGGTGAAAAAGCCTGGCATATTTCTAGTCGAGTTTCATTCCGAATGACGTGAGCCATAGTCAGATATTAACATGCGACTGGACTAGTGGGTAATTCAGACCAATGTGTGTTCACGAATTTCGGGTTGTGGAGCGTGTGTTTAGTTGGTAGCTCTACCTAGAGAAACAATGTATCAAGCAATACGTTTTAGCTTCAGAGCATCTAACAACGAGGAAAAATACAAAACAACCTTGGCAGGATTACAGCTTGCCCAAAGCTGTGGTGCCAAAAAAGTTCGTCTGATAACCAATTAGTAGCTTCTTATCAACCATGAATCAAGCCAGGTTGAAGCGAGAAAAGATCATTTGGTAAAATACCTAAAGTCGTTTAGAGAGTTGAAAATATTATTTGAGTTCTTTTAGTATGAACATGGTCATAGAGAAATCAATTTTATTGTTGATTCTCTACCAACTATAGCATACACCAAACGGTATACGTGGATACTTGAATAATGACATCCATCGATAACGCCAGTTATCGCGTAGAAACTAGACACAGAAAAAGTATTGGAAATAACAAACCTGAAAAAATATTGGAAGGATGAGCTTAAATAATTCGTGGTCAGAGAGACTTTAGCAGTTGATAAAGCGTTGGCTAAAAAGCTGAGATTCAAGGCACATGGTTTTGTAGGCTTCGAAGACATTCTTTAAAAAAATATCTTTAAGCCAAACACTTTTGTGATGCCTCAGAACTTACGAATCACGGATGGTGTTATCCAAATTACATGATGGAGAGGGTTCAACTTATTGTGTGTTTAAAACTTTGACAATAAGGGTTTATTGGCCGGGTAATATTGGTCTTCCATCATAGATGATGCTAAAGAAGTAGTCAGAAGGTGCGATATTTGCCAATGATTTGTGAATGCAATGCATGTACCAACAATATTGCTTGAATCGACTTCTGAAACATTAACTTTTGACATATGAGGTTTAGACTTAGTTCGATTGTTACCTATGCCCTTTAGAGGACGTCAAACCATCATAGTAACTATTGATTATTTCTCTAAGTGAGTTGAACCTGAGCCTTTGTGCATAATTAAAGTGAAGTATGTTAGAAAATTTATTATATCCAACATATTCTCTAGATTAGGAGTCCCAAGAACAATCATAATAGATAATAACCATCAGTTTCATGACAAGAACATAAAATCTTTATGTTCTTCTTGAGGTATCAACATTGCTTTTCAACACGTTTCCATCCTCAAGCTAACGGGCAAGTAGAGGTTACGGACATAACTATCTTTGATGGTTTGAGAAATAATTTGAAGAAGACCTTAGGAAAATGGCCAAATTATCTACAAGAAATTTTGTGGGCTTACCTAACAACCCCCCGGATAGCCACCCAAGAATCACCTTTTGCATTGGTTTATAGGATGGACGTACTAAATCCTGTCGAAAGCACTCTCCCATCTTTCATAATAACAAACTACTCTGAAGCTGGAAATGATGAGGTTCGAAGAGTCGAATCTGACTCAGTTGAAGAGAAGAGAATGAATGTACATCTAAGACCCCTTCATTATCAGACTTTAATGAGAAATAGATATGCATCTCCAGTTTATCAGAGAGAATTCAAAGTGGGGGATAAATTTCTAAGAAATGTTTTCTTATACACTAAAGATAAACGACTAGGCAAGTTAGAGCCAAATTGGAAATTACCTTATTTTGTAATTAAGAGGGTTAAACCCAGAACTTATCGGTTGGAAGATCAAGAAGGCAAACCATTTTGGCACCTTTATAACATCGAACACTTAAGGTTGTATTTGGAGTGACAATAAAATATGTAAATATTTTCAGTCAATTATGTGATGTCTGGTGGCATGTTATTTCCTACCCTCGTGGTGTAAGAATATTTAAATGAGGTACCCACATAGTTGGCTAATAAATACAAATCATTTTCCTTTTATATTCATGTATCAGTGTTAATTGGTCTAGAAAATTTCAACCCAAAATTTTACTTCAAAAAATTTCCAACATTAATGGTCATTCTTAAAAGGTTCCAACATTAGTTGGTCATGCTTAAAATATTCAAACAATAGTTGGTCAATTTTAAAGAGTGCTTCGGTGACTGGTTGGAGATTGATCACACTCAACTAGGAAAATTTTAAAAACATGACTTCATATGAAAATTTTAAATGATGGCATGTAACAAGTTGAATAAAAAAATAGTATTTATAAACTCTGAATACAAGCACAAAACGCTCTGCTGACCAGGGACTTGGTTCGAGAAAAGAACATAAATAAGTTACAATATTGAATATTCGAATCATTTTTTTATTAAAGTCTCCTCAAAGTCTTCTCTATACGAACTATCTTCGGAGGCTTCCTCATTAAATTCTTATCTCTTAGAATTATCACCATTTTTCACCTTCACCTTCCGAGTCGAAGAACTCCTCGAATGTATATTCTGACTCCTTTTCATTTTTAACGAAATATCCGCGGGGTGATCCTCCTCTAGAATCATGTTCTAGTAAGCTCCCAAATCCAAGTCTTTCTCGGCGTGATCTTTAAAATAGCAAGGTTTTTTAAGGTTTTGTTTTCTTCTTCAACCTCTCGGGTATCTTTTACATGTTTTTTTATATATTTTTCGAGCAAAATATCATAGTGCATATCTTTCTCTTTGTAATTCTTTTGATGATCTGCATTCAATTTTAACATGATAGTTATTAATTCGTTCAACTTAGCCTGTAAAATCAAGTTTTTCTATGAGATTTGATCAGCAGAGTGAGCCCATTGCTCACTCTGAGTGGCCATGTTTTGTATACGCGAAGCCTCTATCTATAGCCTATCGAACCTATCACGAAGAAATGAAGCAATTTTTTTAAGTTTCAAACTGGTTTTTTCAAGGTTCACAATTGCAGTTTTAGCATTTTATAACTCTATTTTTTGTTGTACTTCTTCTATTTCAAGACTTGTTATAGGAGCGAGGAGCTAATAAATAGTTAAAGAAAAACAATCTATCTCGAGCAGTTGAAATTACTCAAAACGAGGGGAATCCGACATTTGTTGGATTTCCTCTAGACTAGCTGGCGTTTGATCTTCTGGGGGTCCAGTGTCCAACACATGTTGGTTCTCCTTCAGTATATATACGGTGTCTCCTGGTTTTCATCAAGGAAACATGGTGATGCGTCTCCAAAAGGTTGAATATATGAGCAGTTGGCTAGGACACTAGTCACGGTCTGACTCAAGAAATGGACATTTGTTTTCTAAAGTGACGAATTTCTTTTTGGACGAAGAACCATTTTCACTTTTCTTTTTCTTTTTATGTGTATGTTGGCTTCTTCTTAAGGATAGGGGCTATTTTTCCCACGAATTTTGATCGATCAACAACCTCATTCAGTTGCTCAATAATTTCTGGATCGACCAAGATATTTTATTTTTCTTCTTCCACGCTCTTCTTAAATTTCTTTCTCTTTGGACCTGCAGAAGAATCCTTCTTAACCTTATGGCTATGAGCCCTCTTTCTAGTTGGAAGGAACACTTGATCCTCTAGAGACTCCAATCACATTATGATATCATCAAATTCATGAGGAGTCATCAATTATCCATAGAGCATGTAGTTTCTTAATTCGTACTCCAAAGGTGGCTTCAGACCAAATTGATCTGAATGAAGCACTAGTGAAATTCACTTGACTAATGTTCCTTAGATTACATGTTCAGCTTGGAGAAAATCTCGTCAACAACTTCCAGATACTATTGTTGGGATCTCAAAATTTCTGTAAAAGAAGATCATATGCATAGTTAATAATTAAGAAACTAAAAGGTTTATAAAAATCTTACACCAATTCTGTAGAAAACCCCGCTAACATGCACTTTTCTATTACTTTGGAAGTCGACTGGGATTCTGTTCTTCAAGATGGCCTTTCTATTCTCTCAGCACCCACTAATAAAGAAAAACTATTGTTTCTAGGGTTTCCTAGCCTAAAGAAGATCGTTAACCACCTTGAACTCATTATCTAGGTTGATGAAGTAGAAAGGTATGTGGGGATTCCTCAAAAGGGTTTCCATAGCTACAAATTGTTCCATTAGAGGCTTAATTTCATCAAGCTTTGATATAGTGACACATAATATTAGAGTAAACCACGTGTTTTGGATAACCTGACTAGGGTGCAAGTTCACCAACTCAAAATATTGAATGATCGCATGGTCGAGGGGGAACCGAAGCCTCCAATTTAAGACATCCTTATGAATGATAAGCACATGTTTCATGATGGACAATGGTGTTTTTCCCACCTTAGGAAAGCGGATATTCACGGATTTCAGAATACCCCAACATCATCAAAGTTATGATTCATCTGCTTTGGAAACATAAGTGTACTTCAGTTTATGCAGGGCTATAAGATATCGTATCTTGCTTTGGAAGCCCATCATTTACTTTTCGAAGGCTCAACGAACGCTTACATTGGGAAATATAAAGGTCTTTTAGCTATATTTTCACCCTCTAACTACTGACATATAAAGAACTCGAAAATTTCTTTTACCACTCATTCACACTTCACTAATAAGGATTTAGTGTGTGGGTATAATACCTTCGTGACACCTGTACAAGAGTAAAACCCTGTGTGGTATACACAAGTTTGATGGTTTCTGCAACAATGATAATGGAAAGCAATATTATCCGACCTAAGTGGATTTAGTTAACAATTATGGTTGTAATCCATAGTGAAGTTATGAACAACATCCAAAGTAGCATCAGACTTAATCCTCCCGAATAATATTTGCAATGATTATGGGAGCTACTGATGAGGGCATGCTTTATCTAACCCACATGTCGAACCGGTAAAGTATTGGACTGAAATTTACTTTGTAATATAAAGCCTAAATATGTAGTATTGAGAGTATGTGGTGCAATACGAAATAAACATGTTTAGCATTAGTAAATTAATGGGGTTGAATAGCTAAAAATAGGTTCACCATGTAGGCTCAAGGGCCCACCACCAATATATATTTTTTCAGAGGGAACCCGCAACTGTTACTCAAAGAGTGCGCATAAGATAAACCCTCAGTCTGACGCAATAGCCTGCAAACCAACGCCAGAAGGTAAACCACACAAGGTGACAGGCTCAACCGAGAAAGCGTTTGTAGAGGGACTCAAACTTATAACCTTTGGTCACGAGCATGCCTTACTCCACCAACTCGGCTACACCTTTCGGGGCGCCCACCACCAATACTATATAACGTAATGTACCTTTACTAAGAAATGGTGAATAATTATTAACAACTTGAAATATATTTGACAATGTTTCCCTTTGGATATTTCTGGAATCACCATAGATAACCCTTAAAACTGAACTCATTATTATCCAAATTTTATAGATCCGACCAAGTTTTTTACAATTTTTACTTATTTACCAGTAGTACGGGGCTACTACCTTCGGTACCCAACCTATATAGTGTTGGTATAACACATTATCAGTATGAAATGTACCTTTATTACCCGTACTATATACCACCAATATAAGAGGCAATGTCAGTACGAATTGAATTGACAATGTTGTTGTGTTGTGGATGTACAACTAATCCATATCTTAACCCACCAGAATTACGCACCCATCAATATCTTCAGTATTTATGGAACATACTAGTGGTGTTGATCACTTGTATGCGCACTATGAGGTCCAACATATTATTCCTTGTAATGTTTTTATTTTATTACATGTTTTGGTTAATTTTTTTAATAATTTGGCATTGTATGAGGTGAATAATAAGAGTGCCAGAGGAGTGCGATTTATTCTAGGGATTTGTTCACCACAAAAGTCTATTATATGTAATAATAATTCAGTACATTACTGATATCGGGAAAGACAACGACTTGACAATTGTATTAAAACGTCCCGAAGATGCGAAAAACATGAAAAATTGTGGACTATTATTTGAGTGCAAGAGATCTGGATCGTATACAAATTTGGTAGAGCCAAAAGATCTTAAGAGGAATTTTACTAGAATAAAGAAATACACATGCTATTTCAATCTTAAAATAAATATGGTAACGCCTGATGAATGGTCCTTGATGGTTATATATGAGATTCACAACCAATTCTTTTCGAAAGTCGCAAAAGGTCATTTTTACTTTGGACATTTTTCTAAAGAAATGTTTGAATGTGTATTTAATTCTACGAATATTGGAACTCATCTTCGTGAAATTTTGCCAGAGTAAAAAGTTTAAACCCTAAGAATTCATCGTCCATGCATAATGTATACAATACCCAACAAAAATTACAAAATATCAAGAAATACAGCCACTCATAGTTGTAATAATTGTAAGGCGAACTTGAAAGGTTAAATTATTACAAATGGCACAGATCGAGCTAAGACCAAAGTGATAGCATCAATAAAGTTTATTTACATACCTGGTTAGTGTGGATTTTTATGGATGTTTCCAAATATCCTAATAATGTATAACACATACAAGATAATAAGATAATAAGATACTAGATATTGTTATTTGAGATAATATGACCCATTTGTATCGATGTGGCTTTCTACATCAGATTTGTGTTTATGTCCGAGGAGAAAGTTGACAACTTCAAGTGGGTATTATAATATTTGTAATCATTTATGGTAACTAACTCCATCGTAGAATCGCTCGATGTTTTAATGGTTAGAGAATTTGCGGTGAGTTTAATCGATTAATGGTGTGGATGATTGGTACCCGCCAGTATAAAACATGGAAAAACTTGGAACTTTATCCAAAATAAAATTCAATAACTTGGACAACATACTGATTGGGAAAAATTTTCTTGTACCATCAGTAATAGAATATACCAATGGTATAAAATTTCATACCTTCGGTGAATTTAATGTTAGAACATGCGAAATTAATCGGGGTATCCATACCCATGATTTCAAACAAAAATTATAATTTCCCATATAGTGGAAATAATAAGAACATAAGAAAGAATATTTACGATTTGTTATGGTCTTCCCATGTCGTATTTATAGATCTTGAAGCAAAAACATTAGATTACCACTTAGAGAACAATATAAACTAGTGGTTCCTCTACTGGATTGAGAGCTGATAAGAGACTGTTCTTAGATGAGTAAAACAAATACCTACAATCTACTGAAGAACCCTGTAGAAAATATGTTAGAGATAAATAATATAAAAAACTATAATTTTGAGAAGTAACAGATTTAATATGCTACCGAGATAATGGTTATAGTTGGCTTTATAATAGTAATTGAAGTATATTAGTTACTATAACAAAGCTCTCAATAAACTCACTTAATTTTATTTTTCCTTATTATCACTTATGTCCATTTTTCTCATCTACTTAATTATATGTTTCTCTTGAAATTAATTTATATCTATTCGATCTATAATTTTTCATGATACACTCTCCGCCAATCGGGACCATAACCTTTTTTGGTCTCTTAGAACCTAATACTTAATCGCTAGACTAAATGACTCTCCCTCTATATACATTTTAGCCCAACTAGTGTCCACATATTATTTATAACACCACAATACCAAATAATAATTATACATTATTATTATTATTATTATTTGTTGGTCCAATATTCAAATTGATTACTTTAATTGACTTACAACAATAGGTTTGAATACTCTAAACTACATATGTTTAGACATTCCAATTTATGATTTTCTTACAATTTCTCATTTAGATCATTCATGTGTACTAAATTGTATATGATAAGGGAAGGAAAATATAAATAATAACAAGGTTTATTATATTAAATATAAAGACTAAATTTATGTATTTAGTGACTAAATTAAAGCAAACATAAGAGATAGAGGGACTAAATGATATACCCTTAGAACTTATTTGTAAAGAGTAAATGAATGGGGTGATAAATCCATTTTCACAGTGGTAATCATGTTATTACACTCCTAAACTCATGTACTATATAAAGAACATTCCCTTTTGAGGAAAATGGCCAATGATTAGTCAATTATTGCTACATTTATTCCTTTTGTCTCTTTCTTTCTCTACCAAATACTGATACGAACATTTCTTAGTTAGACACCCTCATACGAGCATTTCCGCATCTAAACTTACCTAAGAATTATCTGAGTTCATTAGTGGTGCCGTCTGTGGGAACCTCAGTGGTACCCGGAATTAGCATTCCAAAACCATAAAAATAATTTAAAGTAATGGTAACTGAAATTCGTGGAGAGTTGGATGCAAATTCGACAAACAACTTGATCGGGTCGCATCAAGAGACCATATGATAGAAGATCAAGTGACAAATGAAGGAAACAACCATAGTCGATATGCTGCGGAGCTTCTTGAAGAATCTGTCTAGGTTGCTAGGCGAAAAGAGTTGTTGGAGGATATTGAAAGGCTAAACGCGGAGAAAGAAGTGATAATAAGCTCAAGAAGAGTCAATTCAGAAGTCCGACGAGAGCATGTCGTGGCAGATCAAATTCAAGATGTCAATCACTATAAGGAAAGGAATCAGAGAAAAAGTCATCGATCTTCCAAAAGACGAGCTAGATTTGAACAACGATACGAACCAGCAGAATCTAGTGAGTATACTTCTCTAAGTACATATGAATTTTCATTCTCGGATACCGATGCCAACTAGTGCTGTTATCGGGTCGAGTCGGTCCGGGTTTGGATGGGACCGAGACCGACTCGGTAAGTTATCGGGCGGGTCGAGCCGGACCGCTAAACGAAGGGAGCCAGATATTATGTACCGGGACCGGCTCGTTAAGAATCGAGTCGGTCCGGTCCGACTCTTAACGGACGGGTTTGTTAGTTTATCATAATTTTTTTAGGGTTTTAGTTAAAGAGTATACATAGATTATGAATTTTTTTTATGTATTTCCCTTATCAAGCTGGTTACCGGGCGGACCGGTCCAGACCGGTAAGAGAGTCGGTCCAAAAATTTGGCTCCCAACCCGCTCCCTAAGCTATTCGGACCGGTCTCGGGCGGGTCTTACCGGTCCGGTCCCGGGCGGGTTAACGGGTTGGGAGGTCCCCTAACAGCTCTAATGCCAAGTATAAAATAGATCATAAACAAAGAGCTTCAAAGGTGCACAAGAGTTCTCATCAGACTAATCGGAGAACAAAACGTTCGAGGAAGAAAAGGAACAGACATGAGAAAAGACAGTTATACTCTGAAGATCCCGATAAAGCGGCGAATCACGAACATGTAACTCATACGAGACAACTTCAATCTAACAACTACAATCAGGACTACCGAGTCAGTAATCAATTTACTTTTCCGACCGAGGAGAGACTCTATATGGCTGCGAACAGGTCCCAAAGGAAGTGCTTACAAGGTCGGGCATAATTGGAGGTCATCTCCACTCTCTCCTGAGATTTTGTCCGGACATCTCCCCAAGTGGTTCAACATATCCAAGTTGGAAAAGTTTGATGGGACGCAAGATCCATACAATCACATTAAGTTGTTCAAGAATTTCATGATCAATTACGATGATGATGACAAGTTGTTATGCATGGCATTTTCTCAAACTTTCAAGAATGTTATATCAAAGTGGTACAATCGTCTCCCTCAAGGGTGTATAAAGAATTTCGACATGTTTTGGAGTATGTTTCGAGAACATTTTTTTGGAAGCAATTTTTTTTGAGCAAACGGGGATTCTATCATTTACTGCAGGCAGAAAGTTGTGGAGAGTGTAAAAGAGTACACGAAACGTTTTATTTAAGTTAAGACATATATGAAGTTTTGTGAAGACAAGGTGGCTCTGGTTGCTTTCTGAATGGGTTTGCTTCGAAGGGTGATGAAAGATAATATCACAGATGATGAGTCCGGAATTTGTTGCCACTCTTTAAGAGAACCGGACATGGGCAATTAGGACAACATCCACCCACTGAACCGTCTGGACTGAACTAATGTACTAAAAACTTAATCACTTCATGACTAAGCTAATTATCTACCTGCTTAAAACTAATGGGTCTTTGAACTCGACCCGAATCCATAAGTCAACCCGAAAGCCCATGCGCCCCACAATCAAAGGTATAAATACCCAACCACTTTCATTAAATGGGGGTAATAAAAATTAAATACAACCAGACAGCTCAATTTTCCCTCTATACTCTATCCAAAAATTAAATACCTTTGAAATACCACAAAACTCTGGACAAAATTACCCTCAAACGAAAATAAACCTCACCAACAGAGACACAGGTTAAGACATTCGGAGCATTGTTAGACGAAATAGAGAAACTGATTCTAGTTAAAGAAACTAGAGCTTCGAAGATAGAGTCAATGTCTCAGTTCTATGAAGATCCGACCGTGATTAGAACTAATGTGTCACAAGTGAATATCTGACCACATGTATCGAATCCCACGACTACAGTCCGTCCCCGAGGACCATTTCAATATATAAATCAAGCACCTCAAAGGGTAGTGAACACTCAACAGTACACGCATGCAATCAATACTCAAAAGTATTTTCGAACCATATCCAACAAGTGGGTCTGACCTGCTCATTATGCTGATTTGACCGAGTGTGTATCAACTATCTTTGAGAATGCAAGTTCAAATGTGCATTTTCGTAAGCCTTTCCCGATGCAGACTCCTAGGGAGCATTGGGAAAAATAAATATTGTCAGTATCATGAGGATATTGGGCATGTGACAAAATATTGGATGGCGCTAAAAACAGAAGTGCAATATTTGATAAAAAATGGGAAGTTAGTCAATTTTGTGAAGAATAATGTTGCAGTTGCTCTCAAGAAGAAACTGCTCCTAAACATGAGGATGCCCTGATGATATCGGAAACAATCGATGAAGAATATATAGGTGCATTCGATATATCTATTGAGTATTTAGACCCAAAACCGGGAAGTAACGTCATAAAAATAGTAGAATAGCCGATAGCAAGAGGAAAGGTTAGTGAGTTATGTGTTTTATTTGAGTCACTAAATTTTTTTGGGGGGATATATAGTTGCAGGAATATCGAATTATTCTCGGAAGAGACACATCGTCAGTCTAGCAACACTACTGGAAGCAGGCGCTTCAACACATATGTATAGAAATCCCTCCCAAATACTTTGCTTCGAAGTTGATGATATGAGAGATGTAACTGGTCTGCATGAGGATGCAGTAGTAATTGGAGCAGAGATAGCGGGAAATGAGATAAGAAAAATTCTGATTTGATACTGGTAGTTCAGCTAACATAATGTTTTTTTCTACTTATAGCCAGATAAGAAACCCACCAAAAATCTTGAGATCGGACCGAACAATAATTGGTTTACCAGAGCTACTGCTGAAGTAGTTAGATTGTTCGAAGGGATGGTAGAATTGGGCCGAGGACCATTCAAGAAGATAGTCACAATATTATTTATAGTGGTGGATGCACCCACTTCTTATAATCCTATCTTTGGAAGGTCTTGGTTATCTAAAATGCATGTCGTGCCATCTACAGTCCACCAATGTATAAAGTACGTAGTATGAAGTAATGGGGGAACGGTAAGAAGCAGCCAGAAGATGGCAAGAGAATGCTACTGAGCAGCGTTGGCCCCCAAGCAGCTTAAGGGATTTGAGTCGGAAAAAGAATAACAATCAGTGGGGGTTCCCTTGGAGTCCGATCCATTGACGATGCGAGGGAAGCCCCCGGGTTCATGGTCCCAGCTGATATCTTTAAGGATCATGTTTTATTTCCTAGAAAAAGCCTTCAAATTGGCACAAGATTGTCTCTGGATGTAAAAGAAAATTTAATCAAGTTTAATTCAACAAAGTTACATCTGTTTGCATGGTGTATAGAGGATTTTATAGGGGTTCCACCAAACGTCATATGTTATAAGTTGGCGGTGCGAAGCAATGTACGTCCGATTATATAGAAGATGAGATATTTTTCTCAGGAGAAAGCTGAAGCTATAATAGCAGAAGTGGATCGTTTGACAAAAGTGGGTCACATATGCGAATTACAATACCCATATGCGGACTGCTAATCCGGTCCTAGTAAAGAAGAAAAATGACAAGTGGCGAATGTGTGTAGACTTCATCGACCTAAACATGGCTTGCCTCAAAGATCCTTTTCTTGTTCCTAGGATTGATCAGTTAGGCGATTCAAATCTGAAAATCGGGTATTGTCTTTTATGGATGCTTATGCCGGGTATAATCAGATCCAAATGGATCCGAGAGATCAAGAGAGCACAACTTTTATTACCGGAAGAGGGTACACTATTACAAGGTAATATCATTCAGATTGAAAAATGCTGGAGCAACTTACCAAAGATTAGTTAACAAAGCTTTTGAGTCTCAAATTGGAAGAGATGTTGAGGTTTATATTGACGACATGTTAGTCAAAATTTCCAAAGATGAAAGTCACTTACTTGACTTAGAATAAACTTCACCAATTTGACAAAGATTGATTTAAAGTTGAATCCAAAAAAATTCACATTTAGGGTAAGATCCGAAAATGTTTTAGGTTACATAGCCAGTGAGCAGGGTATTGAAACCAATCTGATACATTTAAAGGCTCTGAGTACTATGGAACCACCAAGAACAATCAAATAAGTACAAATTTTGATACGAAGATTGCCAGCTTTGAACATGTTCATTTCGCGGTCTTTGGATAAGTGCGCTTCATTTTTCCAGGTTTTAAGAAAAGCGAAATGCTTTGACTGGACTCAAGAATGTTTGGATGCTTTCCACCAGATCAAAGAATACCTTTCTTTCCAAGAAATCTTGACAAAGCTAAATCCGGAGGAAAAGCTATACGTCTATTTAGCAGTGTCAGATTTCACGATAAGTGCAGTTTTAATCCGAGAAGAAGGAAATGTTCTGAGGCCGGTTTATTATGTGAGTAAAAGTCTTCTGGATATTGAGAAACGATATCTTAAGTTAGACAAGCTAGCTCTTGCACTAGTCACATCTGCTCAAAAAACGAGGCCTTACTTTCAGGCTTATTCAATTGTTGCAGGAACATTTTTCCGTTGAAAACAAAATTACAAAGACCCGATGTGTCGGGAAGAATAATGAAGTGGTCAGTGGAGCTTGGATATTTTCATATCGAATTTGAACCACGAACTTTTATTAAAGCACAAGCATTAGCTGATTTCTTAGTTGAGTTTCACTATGATCGGAATGAAATAGAAGTTAATAAAGAAGAACTTGGAGCATAATGGACAGTCTGAACCGACGGGGGTTCAAGTCGTCTGGTATGGAGCAGGTGTGCAATTGGTATCTCCGTAGGGAATCACAATGTATCAAGCTGTTCGATTCAGGTTTAAAGCATGGAACAATGAGGCCCAGTACGAAGCTGCTTTGGCATGCTTAAGACTTGCTAAAATTTGTGGATCTAAAATAGTAAAGTTGATAAGTGATTCACAACTTTTGGTAAACCACGCATCTGGCCGGTTAAAGGCATGTAAAGATCACTTAGTAAAATATTGGGGGTTTTGAAGGCTTTAAGTTTGACTTTCAAAGGATTCAGTTACAAACATATCCATATGGCTGGAAATTCAGCGGCTGATTATTTGGCTAAAGAATCTTACTCAGAGGAGTACCCTTGGATAGTCATACAAGAAAACCCTTCAATCGTTAAAGGGTCCGAATCAGATGAAGGATGTGTTAAAGCCTTGCAAATTTTACAAGTATAGCAAAGGATTGGAAGGCATTAATCTAGTCGGAACTTTACCGATTGCATCAGGAGGTCGACAGACAATCATTGTGCAGTCGACTATTTCTCTAAGTGGGTGGAAATTGAGCCCTTGGCAGGGACAAGAGCCAATGATGTGCTTTTCGACACCTTTTCATCCCCAAGCTAATGGCCAGGGTGCGGTGACTAATCGTACAATTTTAGATCGGCTAAAGAAGAATTTAGAGGGCAAGGTTGAAAAATGGCCAGCTTATCTATAAGAATTTTTGCGGGCTTATAGAACAAATCCTCATACTGCAACACAAGAATCATTATTCGCGCTCGTTTTTGGGATGGACACAGTAGTACCAACAGAAATAATGTTCCCATCATTCAAGCTTAGTGAATATTCCGAGGAGACCAATGACAAGGGAAAGCGTACATTATCAGACTCTGATGAGAAGTCGATACGCGTCAAAATTTAGAAGATGGGAATTCAAAGTCGGGGAATTTTTTTTGAGGAAAGTCTTCCTTCATACGAAAGAAAAGAGGTTGGGAAAGCTGGCTCCTAATTGGGAGGGTCCATACACGGTAAGAAAGAAGGTCAAGTGGTGGACGTACAGACCCTTGGAACATTGAGCATCTCCAATTTATTTAGAGTGATTTAGTAACTATGTAAATATTTTCTTTATCAGCTTATGTAAGTATCAGTGGCATACTCTTTCCTACCCTGGTGGCATAGGAAGGTTTTATTAAGGTGTCTTAATAGCCGTCTTATATATAAAATCCATTTGTCATCTTAAATTATTTTCATAATGTTCATCTTTTTGAACTCAAAGGACACTCCAAAAACATTTGGACAATAACATTCATCTTTTTGAACTCAAAAGACACTCCAAAAAAGTTTGGACAATAATTTTCATCTTTTTGAACTCAAATGACACTCCAAAAAAAATTGGACAATAATGTTCATCTTTTTAAACTCAAAAGATACTCCAAAATTTTTTGGACAAGACATTCCAAAGAAAAAGTTCATTATTTTGAACCAAGAAAAGTGTTTCATAAAATTTTCATTGCTTAAAACCTGGGGCAAACACTTACATAAAAAATATCTTATCTAAGAAATAAGTTGATATAAACTTTTTTTAAATATGAAGGATATTTTACCAAAATTAGAGTTACAAAAAACTTTCATATTTAAAAACTCTTTATCTCGGGAGAACCGACAATGTCTTTCAATAACGCGATGCCAAAGGCTACCTAACTTCAAGTCAGGAAACTTTTCATGCATCTCTAACACCAGAGTAGACTTCATGTTAGTATCTCTTTCTTCAAGGCAAGACGCAATACTGGCTGTATACGCATCCAAACTTTTCTTCTTCTCAGCTTCAAAATTATTCTTCAGAGATTCGTGGGCTTTTGATAACTTTTCGCTATCTGTGACAGCTTGGTTAAAATATGACTTGGTCATTTGAAAAAAATCATAAAGACTATCAACAGTAGTGTCCCTTTCAAGCAAGTTCATCCTCAACATTCTTCAACTGGCAATATACCTTCTTCTCCTTGACAAGTTCATCTTCCAAGATTTTCATTTTATTTTTCAAGTTGGTCACCTCTGTGGTCAGTCTATTTACCTCATGCCTTCCTTTGGAGAACTTCATTCTTGTAACGATCTTTGCGATTAGCTTTCCTTTTAAGGAGAGCAGCAGCACAAAGCAGTTTGTTCAACTCGTTGGCAACAAATTCATTTTCATAAACGTCAAAGTAAGCTGAGGCAGGGGACAGATGTTCACCTTCCTCAAAAATTTCTTCTTGACCAGTGATTTACTTCTTTTGAATAAAAAATTCTCCTCCAGAATCTGAGTCGACTATAACGACTTTCTTTATGGGGGGTAAGCTCGTACAAGTTGTATTATAACTCTCCCCTTCACTATCGACTACCTTCTTTTACTTCTCCTCTGCAGTGAGCCTATTCGGCCTCACAGCCCCCACTCTCCCAGCTGGTCTCACTTCAACTGAAGTTTTATTATCAGCATTTACCTGGTTTTCTTCCCGAACACTAGCCCGAGGGCTTACCCGGATATTAACTTGTCTTTCTTGTTAGACATCTGATGGCCTTTCTTCTAAAGCTTCATTTCGTTGGTCTCTTTATACTTCACTCCTCTGCTCTTCATGTGCATCACCCTACAAGTCTTGTTAGGGTTTCTTAACATCTTGATGGCTGGGAGCCCGAGCCCGAGTGGGAAGAAAAGCCATGTTGTCCAAGCCTGTCAAGCGCTTGAGAATAACATCTTACGGGAGGTATCATCAGGTCGGACATGGATTTTTTATGACCATGATCGTATCTCCAAAGATTACTTCTTACCAAGTTCATTGACATGAAGCTTTAATGAAACTTATGGCTCCAATTATCACCCGCCCAGATACTTAACTTTTCAAAGATTTTATTTGCAGACTTCGCATAACCTTTAAAGGGTTTATCAATTATATTCATAGTTAATTAAAAAAATACTTTAAGTTAACCAATTTTAATAAATAAAGCAGGATAAAGTATGAAAATACATACCTCGTCCCAGACCACTCCAGAGTCAACCGATGGGGAAGGTCTTCAGAATCTTCAAAATCGGTTTCCCATAGCCCATAGATAAAAATAAATTGTTGCTTCCATTTTTTCTCAGCTTCTAAGAAATATTTGATCACTTTATATTGCCTTGCAAAACCAAGAGAATAAAATGAGTAATGAGATTTTTTAGCTACACCTGAGATAGAGATGAGTTGCTCTATGGAAAAGGTTATCTCAAAAATCCTAGAGGCCATGATGCATGCCATGAGTGTATACCACATGCTAGGACCAGCTTGAGAGGGGAAAAGTCCGATAAGGTTGAAGCATTCCACTAGAGCAGGATCGAGAGGCAGGCGCAGGCCCCAATTCATAATTTCGGTGTAAAGAATTGGCTCGTGATCGCAAACGGACAATGGCGTCTCTTGAACAATGGGAAATCGAATATTTTCGGGGATCGCCCATCAGTATCTGAGTTTTACCTCCTCCGTCGGGTGGAAATATTTGTATTTCGCGTTGTAAAGAGCAAGTAGATGCTTTGTTTCAATGTGATGATGATTATCCCCCAAAATGGCTTCTATATTTGAGGGAAGGTTTGAGACACCTCTCTTCTTTTTCTTTTTTTTATCCCTTTTCACCGAGCAAGTCTCTCATTACTTAATGAGGGTCAGTTATAATTTTCGAGGGAGGAGAAGATCCCTTGACTCGGTACAGATGGTCCGGGGAGAAGAACCACCATGGGGACAACTTGAAGGGGTTGCGCTTCAACCACAACCACATCGTCATTTTCCTGATCACTGTCAGAATCATCAATCAAATTTTTCTCTTGGGTTTCAAGGATGGATTTCAGAACTTGTTCTAAACGGACATTTCTCAAAGAAGATTTTCGGAGGCTGACTTCGGGGGTTGTTTAAAAGGACCCTTGAGGAGTTACCTGAAGGGTTGCAGTAGAAGACGAAATTTTATCTTGGATAGACTTTATAGGTGGGTATGGGGTTCTCTTCCTCTTAGTATGTTCTCTTGTATGTACTTCAGGAGAATTTTCACTGCCCATTGTCAATAAATGAGAAGATTTGCGAGTAGGTTTAGATGAAGAAGGATCAACCTTGTCACTTCTTGAACAAGCTTGACCGGGGGGTTGAGCAGCAAGGGAGATGTGTTCCCGGAGAGGGGACCAATTATCGTGAAAGTATGTCTCAAAGATGTCTACAGGTGTTGGATACCCTTTACCACCAAAATTTCTACGCGCAACAGCTTTGTTTGAGATATTGAACCACCTCCAAAGTTTATATCTTTCGAGATTGATAAACTCTTCAAGCATGAAAGATTGGAAAAGAATTCACTCTAATGATTATTCTTCTCTTTCTCTAAAACGAGTGTTCTTCGCACACAGTTAAAAAAAATAAAAGGTGTAAACTTAGAACTAAAGAGAGAAATGAGTATTTATAATGGAGTTATGGGCGTTAAAGAGCAGAAGATGAAAGGTTGGTTTCAAAGATTTCTTTGGCACGTTACCACTGTCACAAACCGTTTCAAATAGTGCGCCGACATGCAATGGTAGATGCACAACACGTGGCCTGAAGTGACTTCATTGCCTAAGTTATTTCTGACATCGTAACGGCAAGGCAAAGACACGCTAAGTTAAAATAAGTGATGGCTTAGGTAAGGTCATCATGACCAGAAGTGAGGTCATAAATTCGAACAAGTCTCATACCATAAATGATGGCTTAGGTAAGGGGTTTGCTAAAAGCAATTTATTTATGGAGCACAAGTAACGAAGTCGTCTGATCAGAGCGTGAGGTAAGAATAATCTGAGGAGGAGTAAATAAGGTCATACAAAGAAGTTTGGATGTCATAAGGTCTGAGAAATTCGGCATTCATTAGTCAGTCCTCATTCAGATATCTTGACAATGACTGGGGGACTACTTGATGAGGTCAGATATTTTAGCTACTATGTCTTGTTTTTATCCAAAGAGAAGTTCGGACCAAACCACTATCAGGTGAAACTCAACAAGACTAACATAATGGAATATGACTAAGCTAGGTGATGGTCACTTCATACCAAATTACTAATGGGTCCTTAAACTCGACCCGACTTCACAATCCGACCCAATAGGCCTATGGGTCACCAATTAAGTATAAATACCCCAACCACTTTCATTAATGAGGGTAAACCGAATTTCCTGCTAGCATAGATCTTAATTATCTCACTTGTCTCTACCTTAAACATTATATTCCCTAAAAACATTACAAAATTACCCTCAAAGAGAAATTAACCACACCATTACTCATAAGGGAAGGAAAATATAACTAATAACAAGGTGTATTATATTAAATATAAAGACTATATTCATGTATTTAGTGAGTAAGGACTAAATTAAAGCAAATATAAGAGATAGAGGGGCTAAATAATATACCCTTAGAACTTGTTTATAAAAAGTAAAAGAGTGGGGTGAGAAATCCAATTTCACAGTGGTAATCATGTAGTTTCACTATTTACCTCGTGTACTATATAAAGGACATTCCCTTTCGGGGAAATGGCCAATGATTAGTCAATTATTGCTACATTTATTCATTTTGTCTCTTTATCTCTATGCCATATACTCATTCTCTTACTAGAAGTATCCGATATAAACATTTCTTAGACATACACCCTCTTACGAACATTTCTGCATCTAAACTTACCTATGAATTATATGAGTTCATCAGTATCCATCTAAATATGCACTTATTTAACGTTGTTTCTTACAAATAATAACTAAACGTCTATCCATGTTAGGCGATAACTAACAACGAACCAAATAGTTGCACCACGATTTATTTTGCATAATGTTTATACGATCACATTGTTAACTGTCGTATTAGTAGACCCTGACTTCTCATGGGATGAAAAATAAAAATAAGACACAAGCATGTAATTAACATATATATATATATATATATATATATATATATATATATATATATATATATATTTCAACTGCTCATACTGAAATAAGATTGCTGGATTTCGGAGGAAAATTGCAAAATGAAATCATTAAATTATTTATATAATTGAATATGAGGTATTGAAACTTGAATTATTGTATTACTGATAACTTGAGTAAATACATACAGTAATAATAATAATACAATCTGAAATATTGAAAGCATATTTGAATCTACTCTCACTTGATTAATGAAATTAAAATACTATACTAAATTCAAAACAACATTCCATTGAATATGAATATTTTCAATTTTTTTAATCCCAAATAAATTAAAAGAGTTTATTTTATTTTCTCTATATTTATTTCCTTTATTAGACGGAAATGAATATATTTTCGTTATTGAATATTATTAAGTGTGCTAGGAATTTTAATTCCATATGATATGTAGATCTAAATAACATTATATTATCCATTTATATTATAAAGTCATGCACTTAAATAATTTCATTAATTGCCTAGCTTTCTTTATGTTGTAATGCGATGATGAATACGTAATATTTGAACATAGTTATAATGATTCATCCTTATAATTAATTAAATTAATATGAATTTTATACTTTATCATACATTAACCATGAATGTAGATCGAGAGTTCAATTTCCAAAACATATGAAATATTTTATACCTCATAAATTTCCAAATTAGTCTTGACATGTTTGACTGAATTTTTTAACTCAAATAAACTTCATTTTCATATGATAACATTTTTGCATGTTGTTAATTTATGTCTTATGTGATAAACCCACAAAAATATCAAGAATATTCCTAATTATTCCCGATTCTTTAATACATACGACACCTCACTTATAAATTTCACACTTAATGTCATTGATACAAGTTTCTTAGTGGCATGCGTAAGATCATTGTAACTTATAGTAATTAATATGAAAATAAACTCTAAATCTAAATCTAAATCTAGATCCACTCATTTTATAAAATTCATAATACTTTACTAACTTAATCTCAAAACTAAAAAATATTTCAATTTTAATAGATTATTATATAACTAATGAGACAGTTAAACTTAATAACATAAATGGATTTCTAATTATTACAGACTGTTAACTCTTTTAGGTTTGAATGTGATTGTTACAAATCAGTTAATCTTCATGTGAAGTGATTAACTTTTCCAACTCATAATTCCTAATTAATATAGTTCCTAAATTGTAATATATATATATATTAACTTAAAATAGTCATTTGAAAAATCTAAAATATAAGTCTTCTTAAAATTCCAATCTTTTCATACTGAATGAAACACCATTTTTATGGAAGACCTTCTGAATATCTTAACTAAATTATCTCAATTTTCATTTTGTCATAATAGTCCATATTTAAGCTGGAGTTCTTTTTATAGTGTTACAGAAGCTTAAACTCGAAGTCTTTTATTTTATGACAAAATATCTTAATATTCTTGTATAACTATTTATGATATTACAAAAGCTATAAGTGGATTCTTCTATTGATAATAAATAATATTAGTTTTCTTATGGAAATTTTTTATAACATTACAAAAGATGAAACTGGAGTCTTATGTAAGCAATTATACTAGCTTAACTTTGCACAATTTATTGGGGATGTTTAGTTTATCCTTCATAAACAACTACAACTTTTTAATCTTAAGTGATAATTTGAACGCTGATTCATATAGGAGAATAATGAGATGATTAGAACATAATGATCAAATCCTTATCGTTTAAATCTAGACAAATTATTTATGATTATTCCTAAATATTAAGGTTGTTCACTAAATATTTTCCCAAAACTAAATATCCTCAAAATAACTGAATTGTTTCATATATAAAATTGCGTGGTAGGTTTCTAAAATGACTGTTCCAAAATTGAATTTATTACAACTAGAGATAATTATTATTGTATCAGACTACATGCATATTGGTGTGGATAATAATCGCCTGAGGGTAGGCTGGTAATTTCAGTTGGTGTTTTATGGTGGTGTGTGGGTGTTTAAGTGTTTAGAGAGTAGAGAGATAATTAAGCAGCTTGGTAGCAGTTAATTTTTTATTATCCATAGTTAATGCAGGTGGTTGGGTATTTATACCCTGATGTTTGGGCCCTTATGGGCTTTTGGGTCATGTTTAATGGACCTGGGTCATGTTCAAAGACCCATGAGCTCTAAGCAGGAGAGCAAGTAGCTTAGTCAAGAAGTGTTTAGGGTTTTTAGTACTTTTGTCATAGTTCGAACAGTCCTATGGTCATAGTGTTCAAAGTGATATGTCCGATCCATGTGATCTGTCTGATCTGTCCGTGTCCGGGGAGCATGCTGAATTCGGACTCATCAGGAGCCCCTTTTTTAGGTGTTTGAGCAAGTATTCTTGTCAGAGACCTGAAAAACAGTCTGACGCCAGAAGTAGTTTTCAATCTGGACAGGTCTATGGGTTTACCCGGACATATAAAGCTTCACGAATTCAAAACGGTTTTTGCCAGAGTTCGTGGGACACGTGTCACACTCTGATTGGTTGCTTTAGTCGTTTTTTCACCTTGAATTTCGAACCCACCTTCTTCGAAAAGCAACCTCTTTAATTACACATGGTGACATCAGCGTCGTCTTTCAATCATTGCCAAACTTTTCGAATTCTCCTAGGAATCAACTGCTTTTTCAGATTTACTATAAATTCAAACTCACTTTCTACTGTTTTACTATATCTTTCATATTTACTCTGCATATTTACTTAGAGCTTTCTCTCTCTAAAGCAAATATTTTCTTGGTAGTTTATGTTTACAGCAAGGACTGCATTGATCAAAGGCGGGTGGCTCAACCTTTCTGAGTTGGAGAAGGCACAAAAAGTCGAGAAGGAAAGACGAATCGCAGCAGGGTTACCTACCTCGCCTGTCGGCAGACCAATCTCATCTGCTACAGAGTCAGATCGAGGCTTATCCTTTTCTAAAGGTACCAAGCCCAAAAAACTATTTCAATCCACTCTCTCCCCCATAGTCTCTGGTTCCTCAGTTCAGGAGTCAGTGCCTACTGTCGAGCCAGGAGTTACAGTCACAAGTTTTAGGAAACCTTCTTCTTTTCTCGCAATGGGATCAGACACAGAGCACTCTCCAGAGAAACTGGTTGTTAAGAGGACAAGCCGGCTGGTTAAGGGGCAAGCCTCCAAGAACACTCCCTCAAAATCGGGGGAAAAAATAACAGTTTTGGGTCTGGAGTGCCTATCAAAGCTCCCCGGGAAAGACTACCCAGTCCGGAGGCTAGCAGCCCAGCACTCCAAAGAGAGACTTCTGCCTCAGAGCCCCAGCCTGAGACTAGAAGTCAAGAAAACACAGAAAACCAGCAGTCCGGAAGCCATGCTGAGCCAAGTTTGAATTCTCCCCGGGCCACTGATATTCCTCCTACGATCATGGAGAAAAGAATGAAGGACTCTGTTGAAGAAGTCCCTTTTGAGTCTGAGCCATCCGGTCAAACTAGTAACACTGCTGCTGCCAAAAAAGATAAGGGCAAAGAAAAACTATGCTTGAGGCATCCGGAGCTGCTGGAGTGTCTCGAAGGGAAGGTAGGGCCTTGTTTTCACAGGGTCGAACTTAAATATCTCTTGGCCTTACAGAAGACCAAGTATGCTTTCATCCACACGGCTGAACTAGGTCGAATGCGCACAAAATGGGGGATCCCAGAAAATGTGAAGATAAGGATTCCCATAGATCCTGAAAATCCTATGGATTGCAAGCTGAACGAAATAGTCATCTTCACGGAGCTATTTAATTGGGGACTCAGATTCCCATTGGACCCAGAGATTGTCAGATATTTTCATCTGGTCAAACTCTGTCCGAGCCAGCTGAGCCCCAACGGATGGTATACTCTGATGTCATGCATCATGGCATCAAGGATGTCCGGGATCCCTCTTCCTATGGAAGAATTTGCAGCAGTGGCCAATTTTTGCAAACATCACCAATTCCCCTTCTACCACATCAATATGGGGAACGATCTCAAAGCTGTGGATGATCTGTTGGAGTCTGAGAGCAAATGGAGGAGCCAGTTTTTGTTTGTCAGTGGCGCTTGGGAAAATGGACATAAGATCAAGTCCGGAGTGAACCCAAGCCTCCTCAGAAGCAGGTGGAGGAGTGACCGTAAGTTTCCCACTTTAAATCTTTGTCTACTTCTTCCTTCTCATAGTTGATTTAAATTAATTGGTCTTTCTTTTGTCTTAACATAACTGCCTAAGGAGTTCGGTGATTACTTGAAGGCCGGACAGGTCACTTGTGGCAAAATCAATGTCTGGGCCGCAGAGAACTGGGGGAACCGATTACACAATGCTTTCACTAGTGGAAATCTGGCAAGGTCTCACCTGTGGAACACCACAGGTCGGAGAGATTTAACTTGGGAGGAGCTCACCACCCAGCCTTCTCCGGACACTGTGCTTAAGAGGAGCCATGAAGCAGATGGGACACTCTTCCTGCCAGGCCGGGCCAAAGCCCCAAGCAAAATGAAGGGCAAGAAGAAAGTCAAGAAGGTGGCGAGCGATGCTACTCTTGCTGATGTTGAGAAGGATGCTCCAACAGACCCGGAGGGACCGGCTCAGAGCCAAATTGATGTTGATCTTTTGCAGGTAGTGGAGCAAGAGTCCGAAAGGCAGGAAGCAGACCTCCCAAGACCTCCAAGGGCTTCCAAGAGGAATCGCAAGCAGGAGAGTGAAGGGGCAGACCGGAGCCTTCTTTCCAGGCTGACCCAACACATGCTGAAGAGATCCCAAGGGACTTTCATACTGATGAAGTTGAGGGAGGAGAGCTCAACATTGATGAAGTAGACATCACCGGTCTTGGTGAACTTGGCGAATACTTCCTCAACCTCCCCAGAGACGACTTCGTAGGGCCTTACATTCCTCCGAGCAGCTCTAACACCGTCAACTTCAATGGTAAGACTTTCATTGTCTCTAGTGAAAAGGACACCATAGCCCACTCCTTGCTAAGCAATGTGCAGCCGGTACTTACACTAGAGAGACAAGTTCGGGGTCAAGCAGACATCATCAACGCCAAGATCAATGCATATGCCAGCCAGATGATTAAAAGTGAAGAGCTATTGCTTGAGAAGGTGAGGTCTGACATGGTTCTACTCTTCCATGAAAAAATTTCGGACAGGAACCTAGGGGACTTATGGCTTTATGTTGAGCCCGACGAACTCCCATACCACACGATGGCTGAAGGTGACAGGTATGGCTACTCTAGTGGCTCCTCGGTTGATGAAGAACACACTGGGGAGAGCCCAGACGAAAAGAAGGACGATCCCAAAGGCAAGAAGGTAGACGAAGGGAAAAGCAACTTTAAGGGCAAGAAGGCATATGAAGGTGAGCCATCTTCAAAGGTTCAACCTTAACCTACAATCTACTTCGTTTATTTTTCATTCAAACTAAAGTCCTTAGAAGGCCAAGGCACTCTTTTTGTAATAGTGTCCGGTGCTCGACCTGACAGGTTTTTTATGTTGTATCTTGACTATTTAAAAGTCCTTGGAAGGCCAAGGCAAGTTTAAGTTATTTCATTCAATGAATATCTCTGTTTTGCGCAACCATCATCTTCTTTCATTGTTCATTTTAATTTTGATAGCCAGAGTTTAAGTAGTCTTTAGTTGTTGCATTGTGAGAGTGTTTAAATTCTCCGGCTAGAGTTTAAATAGCCCTTAGATATTTTATTTCAGTCCGGATAGTTTGACAAGGGACAAAACTTAAAAAAAACACTTAGAAAATTTTTAAGAAGGCATTGAATTTTATTTAACAGCCCGGACACCTCATTAAAACCTCTCTGTGCCATCGGGGAGGAAAGAGTATGCCCCCAAATATTTACATGGATGTTTAAACAGGTAAATATTTACACAAGTGCTATTCCAAGTACATCTGGAGATGCTCAATATTCCAAGGATGGGTTAAAACTCTGCCATCTTTGTCTTCCAACCAATAAGTTCCAGGCTTAATTCTTTCAACAACCATATACGGACCCTCCCAAGTTGGGGCCAGCTTTCCGAAGAGCTTTTCTTTAGTGTGTAAGAAGATCTTCCTTAATACTTTGTCCCCTGGTTGGAAATCTCTTCTTTTGACTATGGAAGCAAACCTGATCCTCATCAAGCCTTGATAGTGTGCAACTCTAAGGTGAGCTTTAACTCGTCTTTCTTCTATCAAATCAAGTTGACCTCTGATTGCCATCTCATTAGCATGTTCGGAGAAGTTATGAACACGAAAAGAGGGGAGAGTTGCTTCTATGGGAGCTACTGCATCCATCCCATAGACCAAGGCAAACGGTGATTCTTGTGTTGCAGCCCCAGGTGTTGTCCAGTAGGCCCACAAGACCTCTTGTAAATAACTAGGCCACTTCCCTGCAGCCCCTTCCAAATTCTTCTTTAAACCGGACAGTATAGTTCTATTAGTCACTTCAACCTGCCCATTTGCTTGTGGGAGGAAAGGTGAAGAAAAACAATGCTGTATACCCCTTGAGGCACATAAGCTCTCCATATCTCTATTGTCGAACTGTGGCCCATTGTCTGTTGTTATTTTCTGTGGGACACCAAATCTGCAACATATGTTGGATAGAATGAATTTTATAACAGCTTTTGATGTTGTCCCTGCTAGAGGGGCTGCTTCTATCCACTTTGAGAAGTAGTCAATTGCCAGAATTATAGTTTTGCGCCCTCCGGACGCCACAGGGAGAGGCCCCACTAGATCCAATCCCCATCGAGCAAAAGGAATAGGCTCAGAAATTGACTCTAAAGGAATGGCTGGTACATGAATTTCATTGTTGTACCTCTGGCATGGGCCACACCTTCTTACTAATTCCTTAGCATCTTTCATGATTGATGGCCAATAGTAACCGGAGAGTAAAACTCTTCTTGTCAAAGCCCTAAACCCACAATGGGCTGACCCCTCACCATCGTGTAATTCGGAGAGGACTTCTTATGATTCTTCACCCCCCAAACAACGCAGGAGAGGTTTAGTATAAGACTTTTTGTACAACACTTCTCTCAATATGATGAAACCACGAGCCTTGTGTTTCAACGTTCTGGCTTGTGACTTATCTGGAGGCACGACACCATCGGAGAGATATTGGAGGAGAGGAAACCTCCAGTCTTGAGGCTGTTTCACTTGCATTTCAAAAATTTCCTCTTCTTTACCCTTACTAAGTTGAATAGAGGGGCTTTCGAGCACATGGATCCATGAATATGACTCCGTATATGCTATGGTTGCCAGTGAGTCTGCTAGCTCATTTTATGCCCGGGGAATGTGTTCATAGACAACACTTTTAAACTTAAGCGCTTCATTTTTGAGGAGGAGTAAATATTTCACAAGTTGCTCCTTCTTAGCCTCAGACTGGCCTTGGGCATGGTGGATAATCAGTTGAGAGTCGCTTAGCAGCTTGACCCTCTTAGCCCCACAAATGTAGGCCAATTTTAGCCCAGCTATAGCTGCTTCGTATTCGGACTCGTTATTAGATGCCCTGAAAGCAAAACAAATAGCCTGGTACATTTTATCTCCATATGGGGAAGTTAAGCATACCCATTGTGCTAGATCCACCATCTGTTCGGACGACCCATACTTTTTTATCTTTTATATCAGTAGCTTGCTCTGAATCCCTATCGGAGTGGAACTCGACCAGAAAATCAGCCACAGCTTGGGCTTTGACTGCTGTTCAGGGAGCAAAGTCTATGTCAAAGTCCCCCAACTCTACTGACCACTTAGTCATTCTGCTCGAAATGTCTGCTTTTTGAAGGACATTCTTTAGGGGAAAGGAGGTCCGGACGCTGATAGGATGAGCCTGGAAATAAGGCCTCATCTTCCTTGCAGCTATTACCAGGGCTAATGCCAATTTTTCCAGTTTTAAGTAACGCTTCTCTGCATCTATCAAGCTTTTGCTGACGTAGTACACTGGATGGGGATGACTATCGACCTCTCTTACCAACACAGCTCTGATGGCACAACTTGAAACTGCCAAGTATACAAAGAGAGTCTCCCCATCGACTGGCTTGAACAAAGTTTTGGGGGAGGACAGGTGTTTCTTGATCTCATTGAAAGCCTCATCGCACTGCGGGGTCCATTCAAAGCCCCGTGCTCCTTTCAAAGTTTGAAAGAAAGGAGCACACCTGTCCGAAGACCTTGAGATAAATCTGTTTAAGGCAGCTAATCTCCCCGTTAACCGCTGTACTTCTTTGATGTTTCGAGGAGGTTCCATCTGAAAAAGAGCATTTAGCTGGTCCGGATCGGGCTGTATTCCATGCTCACTTATGATATAACCTAGAAACTTTCCGGACTGCACTCCGAACACACACTTTTCAGGGTTTAACTTCAAATTCACTTTTACCAAGTTAGCAAAAGTTTCTTGGAGATCGGACAAGTGCACCTGCTCATGTACGCTCTTCACCATCATGTCATCAATGTACACTTCCATATTTCTTCCAATTTGATCAGCAAATGCCTTGTTGACTAACCTCTGATAAGTAGCCCCAACATTTTTCAAACCAAATGGCATAACTTTGTAGCAATGAAGACCTCTGTCTGTGACAAATGTGGTATGCTCTTCATCCTTCAGATCCACTTGAATCTGATTGTATCCGGAGAAGGCATCCATAAAGGAAAGCAACTTGTTCCCAGAGGTAGAGTCTACTAACTGATCAATCCGGGGGACCGGATACAAGTCTTTTGGGCAAGCTCTATTGAGATCTGTGAAATCAATGCACATGCGCCACTTGCCATTCTTCTTTTTTACCAAGACAGGATTGGCAGTCCAGAAAGGGTATTGAGATTCCTTAATGTGCCCCATCTTTGTGAGTCTGTCAACCTCTTGCACAATGACATCAGCCTTTTCTTTGGAAAAAGCTCTTCTTTTTTGAACTACTGGAGCTACGTCTCTCCGGACGGATAGGTGGTGTGATATTACTTCTGATGGAACTCCAGTAACATCAGCATTGCTCCAAGCAAAGACATGCTGATGGTTCTTCAAAAACTTTAACATCTCATTCTTCAACATAAGTGGCATTTTAGATCCTATCTTAACACTTTTCCTATCTTCCAAACAGTGCGTTTCTACCTCTTCAACTGGTATCAACACTCCGGGGGTCTCTCTGGGGTCATCAATTTCACCCTCACCCCCAGAAAGGCCCTAAAACTGCTATTGTTCATCAATGCGGACTGCCCCCAGCGTTCGAGGAGCCAAGGCAGTGGCATAACATTCTCTTGCAATATTTTGGCTGCTCCGGACAACTCCAACCTGCCCCTGAACAACATACTTCAAGCATTGGTGGACTGTTGAAGCCACTACATGCATCCTAGAGAGCCAAGACCTCCCTAGAATAGCATTATAGCAAGTGGGACAATCCACCACAATAAAGAGTATTCTGAACATTTTCTTGAAAGGGCCCTTGCCCAATAACACCTCTTCTTCGAACTCCCCGATCACATCTGCTGAGCTGTCTGTGAAGCCCACGATTGACCTGTCCGAATTCTGAATTACAGCTGGATTTTTCATTTTCTTGTAAGTGGTTAGGAAAATGATATTGGCTTAGCTTCCAGTATCCACCAGGATTCGTCTTATGTCATTGCCCCCTATAGATGCTCCTATGACAACAGCATCCTCATGAGGGCCAGCAATGTTTCTTAAATCATCTTCATCAAACACAATGAAGGGAAATGAGTTTGGTGACTGATAAGATGTCATGCCTCCTTCTAGCTGGGAGGCCAAAGTATGAACATGCCTCTTCCTCAAAGAAGCAGTAGGAGCTGTCATAGTGTCCCCTCCGAAAATTGTAAGCGACTCGAAAAACTTAATGAGCCCGGAGACCGACCTAGAACATTCCTCTATAGCACCCACTCTGTTCTGAGTTCGATCGGGATCCAAGTACTCAGATTCCACGTCAAACCTTTCAACTATAACCATGGCTCCCTCCGGAGCAGCATTACTTGGACCAACCCGGTGAGTGTTATCAGGCCTGTTATCCCCTCTTATTTTCACATAGGCCCCCAGCTTTCCCTTTTCAATCAAGTTCTGAACTTCTTGTTTCAATGCTATGCAATCATCAGTGGTATGACCAATATCATTGTGATATTGGCAAAAAGAGTTTTTGCGATGCTCTCTGGGAGACTGCAGTGTTGTCGGTCTCCGGTAATGCACCTCATCCTTTGTTTTATCAAAGATAGTGGACACGCTTTCTTTTAACTCTGCGAACCACTCCGGTTGGACCCATGGCCCTCTCTTGTTTCTGGATTGTTGACTTTGAGCAGGAGCAGCTGGCTGAGACTGAGCTTTTGCCCTATTATGCCCCTGTCCGGTTTCTCTTGCTTTGTTCCCGGACTGATTCTGATTGGGATTTGGTGTCACCGGGGTAGATCTCACCTGCCTGTGCACCCTGGTTTTCTTTGTTTCGTCGACGTTTATTTGTTTGCCAACCTGATTCAGCAACCCTTCCCAGGTCATGGCCTTCTTCGTGGTTACTGAATCAGCTAGATTGCCTGGATTCAAACCTTGTCTTAGGGATGCTATTGCCACCTGTTCGAAGCAATCAGCCAACCCATTCTTGGTGTTCACAAAACAACTTATATATTCTTTCAAGGATTCATTTGGTTCCTGGGCACAGTGGATTATTGTGTCTCTATTGCCCTTCAGCTCTTTACTCCCTACGAACTGTCTTCGAAAGGCCACCCAAAACGTAGCGAAATCTTTAATACAACCCTGAGGCAGGCTGTTGTACCATTTCAGAGCACTCCCCGTAAAGGATTGGGAGAATGCCCTACAAAGTAGTTTATCATCATCGTCAAAGTTCATCATGAAGTTTTTAAATTGCTCCAGATGGTTGTCCGGATCAGTACTGCCATCGTACTTCTCTATTTTGGTGCTGTCAAACCTCTTGGGGAGGTTTCCGGACAGAATTTTAGAAGACAATGGAGATTGCCTCCAATTCCTTCCACGACTGAACACAGTATCCTCATTGGGAGTTGCAAAGATACCTGGTTCATCGTGGAAGGCAAAGGGATCCATCAACATCTTGTCCACATGCCTCCGGTTATGAGATGACCCCTTGCCAATATGCTTCTTCATTCTTCCATGCCTATCTCTTTTTCTTGAATATTTTTTAATTTGCTTTTGTTTTTTTCTGCTTCGACCCTCATCGCTGCTAGAGGACAAGGATTTTTCAACTCCATCACTGTCCGAAGAGCTATCAGAAGATTCTGAGCTTGAGTCAGAACTCTCCACAGGCTTGGACCGGTGAAACTTTTTAGAACTGGCATGAGTCTTTTTGGTGCTCACATGAGTCTTCGAAGACTCATGCTCTCTGGGGTTATCGGTGTGATGAGCAACCGATAATTTGGATTTTTCCTTCACGCCCATCTTGGCCTTCTCTGCCCTCAGAGCTTCTATTTCACACTTTAGCCTATCACGCTCTTCGACAGTGTATTCATCATTCTCTTCCACCACTTCGAGCAAAGCTGGTGGAAGTTCTGGATTTTCCGGATTCATTCGGATAGATTTTCTTAGCTGGTTTTGAATGCTTGATTCAGGCACCTTCTTCTCCCACTGTGGTCGCCAATTTGGTGTGGATGATAATCGCCTGAGGGTAGGCTGGTAATTTCAGTTGGTGTTTTATGGTGGTGCGTGGGTGTTTAAGTGTGTAGAGAGTAGAGAGATAA
This sequence comes from Limnanthes douglasii subsp. nivea, assembly GCA_036936605.1. Lineage (NCBI taxonomy): Eukaryota > Viridiplantae > Streptophyta > Magnoliopsida > Brassicales > Limnanthaceae > Limnanthes > Limnanthes douglasii. Next base: position 60,658,510 of record JAUPFV010000004.1, read on the forward strand.
TTAAGCAGCTTGGTAGCAGTTAATTTTTTATTACCCATAGTTAATGCAGGTGGTTGGGTATTTATACCCTGATGTTTGGGCCCTTATGGGCTTTCGGGTCATGTTTAATGGACCCGGGTCATGTTCAAAGACCCATGAGCTCTAAGCATAAGAGCAAGTAGCTTAGTCAAGAATTGTTTAGGTTTTTAGTACTTTTGTCATAGTTCGAACAGTCCTATGGTCATAGTGTTCAAAGTGATCTGTCTGGTCCATGTGATCTGTCCGATCTGTCCGGTCCGGAGGCCTTGGACCGATCTGTCCGTGTCCGGGGAGCATGCTAAATTCGGACTCATCACATATAAAGTTTTACTTGGACAAGATGTCCCTAAATGTACAAATCTCTTTAACAATAGTTTTGCTATGTTAAATCTTAATATACTCATATTACTAATTGTTTTCCTATGAATTCACTAATAAGGAACTATTGCACATCTTATTTGTGTAGATATAAATGTTGAGTCATAACATTATTCATTGAACTATCATACCTCCCTTGAATGGTAACGATTGTGCACAGATATGAAAAACTATTTCAACTTGTCAATGGACTATATATTTAAATATATGAATAGAATGGCCAATATATTTATGACCAACTATCTTATGTCTACTTATCTCTGAATATAAATGTTTTTTTTATAAATGTTTAATTTTTCTCAAAAAGTTCCACTACTTTGTATTCATCTAATTTCCTTTATTTGGTATGTTCATCGTGTTTATCATATATGATTAATCATGATACTAAGTAAATTATGAAGCATCTTATCAACTAGATTGTCCACCTCATTTTGAAAGATATAACATTAATGATTTTGATAAAGATGTTTTCATTATCCTAGTAATTTAATTTATTTTAATGAATGATACATAAATTTGGATAGTATCATTGTAAAATTGATTAACTACAATCATTAATGGAGACACTAGACATTAACGCACTATGTAGTTAATTTATTTTGCAATTTATTTAGACTTTAATCACCATTATATGTAATGATATTTTACATTCGCCTAATTTTTATGATTTAATGTATATCTAAATGAAGATCAAATATCTTTGAGCTGTAAGACAACAATAAATCACGAATATATGTAAAGATGTTTTACCATCACTTAATTTTGGCGATTTAGTGTATCTTATGAATAAGGATCAAATTTTCCTAATAGTTGGATATAAATTGAAATATAAACTAGACTTACTTAAGGTTTGAAGCTTCATGTAACATAATTATCCTTATTACTTAATATATATCTTTTATTAGACAAATTTAATTTATAAAGCCATTTATTGGTCAATTTTGAATTTTTGGAACTGAATTACTCGGTTATTCAAATTCTAACTAAATTATCATGTAGATCTCTGAATTTAGGTAAAATTGAAAAAAAAATCACCTAAATTGGTGAACTGGTGGTTCTGGTTGCTCATGTTGTTCAAGATTTATTAAAGATGGAGCATGAATTTTTTTTTTGAAAACACTGTTGGTTTGTAAGAAGATGAACTCATGTCTGGTTCTGATACATCTTTAATGATCAATCCACCAGGAGAGGCATGTAATCCGGTCGCACATCTGGCCTCTATTTTTTCTATGTCTAACTCAAACAAGTTGAGCCAACCTCCTTTGATTAAGGCAGTTCTTGATGTGAATATAAAATATTGGGGGAGTTGATCGCTTATGAGATTTCTAAGTTTCTCTCTATATATTTAAGATTTGGAATTTTTGTTACTCTAGAAATAGGAATATTAAAAAAGCATACTTATATACTAAAAGAGTCTACTTGAGTGTTTCACATAGGGGAAGAGAATCGACTAGGTAATAATTAAATTTTATTAATTATAACCCCCTTAATTTTGGAAGTTTGGCTATAATTTCCTACGAGAAAATGGCTAGTAGGTCTAACTGGAAGCTGGCACGTGTAACAAAATATTAATAATAAAGTATCGACCTTTGAGTTGATCAGTAGACCCTTCAAATTCACTTCGAATACAAATCATATATTGTTCGATACTGTTAGCTCTTCCAAATGTTTTTTGAAAAAAACTAAGGAGGCTATATGATCAGTTCGGATATTGCTGGAAACATATCTCCAGTAATTCTGATAATATCCGAAGGGAATTTCGGACAGACCAAATAAAAGACAATGGATGAACAGTAGCTTGAGTGGAACAATGACTCAGATATGTGCCTAGTAGCTCATTTCTTGGGCCTGGGGGATCATATGAATCACCCGACTATAAGGTTCGACCCACACAACCCATGAGTCAGGAAAATACTATAAATACCTCAACCAATATCATCAAAAGGGTTTGATTTTTTCCAAAGATATTTAATATAAGCACACACCTCCTTTCTCTCACAATCCATTATAAAATAATTAAGATCCACCAGCTATATTTTTTTTCCTTTTTTTACCCTAAACCAAATTTCACCATCACCAGACCATACCAATTTTCAAGCCAAAACTCGATATTTCCATTGCCCATGTTCCACATTATGTTAGGTTCAACTAACTTCTTTATTTTAGTTAATCTTTTCCAAGTATTAGATCTAGCTATAATATAAGAAGTCTGTAATGGATGAAGAGTCTTGCAGTAAATACTATGCCTCAGGTTTGCCCATAAGATTTTGTTTTTCTTGAAATTCAGCCAAAGTTTACAATAAAAAGTATAATGTAAATTAGATATGTTTCTAATATTAAGCCCCTTTCATTGAATGGCTTACACAAGGGTTTCCAGGAAGTCCAGTGCATTCTGTTATCAGTAGAAAAAGAACTTCACAAAAATTTGTTGAAATTTATTTCAATCCTAGAAACAATTGATTTATGGATAGAACAACTTTGGGAATAGCCACCAAGACCGAGTTGATCAAAGTTAACCTCCCACCAAAGGATAATTTCTTGTCTTTCTAATCTTTTATCTTAAAGTTAATTTTGTTGATCATGCTGACAAGATTGTTGGATTTATTGTTGTTATTTAATGTAATGCCTAGATAATCAGTTGGAAGAATGCTTGATTTGAAGGCAGATCGGTTGGTAATGCTACATATTCTAGTGATATTGACTCTTGATGAAATGATGATTCTAGTCTTCTCGTTGTTTATCATTTTCCCATACATATTCCGATAAATCTGCAAAAACTTACCTAGTTTCTCAATAGAAGCATCTAAACTGTTAGTGAATATCAAGATATCATCAGCAAACAATATGTTATGAATTACTAAGGTGTTTATTGAAGAGAATTGTATTGCTTTATTATCGTTAAAGGGCTTGTATATACCTCTTATAAGCACCTCCTCTGCCAGAATGAAAAGACTAGGGGACAAAGGGTCCCCATTGTCTCAAAACTATTTTGGTTTTAAAGAAATCAAACATTTTTCCATTAATCAGCATAGACATACGAACGTAGCTAATTAAGTTATTAAGAAGGTTGACAAAAATAGGAGAGAATTCAAAAGGGTCAAGAACTTTATAGATAAAACTGTGAGAAAGCTTATAAAAAACTTTCGACATATCAACCTGAATCATGATGTAACAAGATTTCTTGTTATTGTTCAGATCATATATAAAATCTGTAGCAATTAACACATTATCATGAATAGAGGTATTAGGAACATAATCCATTTATAATCTTGAGATCACTTTACTGAGGATCAAGATTATTCTATTGTTGACAATCTTGGACATAATTATATTGAGCATATTGCATAGGCTAATAGGCTTAAAGTCATTCCAATTAGTAGGGTTGGAGGACTTAGAGATTAAGTAAATACATGTTGCTAGAATAACTTTACAAATTTTCCACTTGATGAAGTCAGCCATAGCCGGGCATAAATCTTCCTTAATTATATGCCAACAAGTCTGGTAAAGCATCAATTGAAGCCATCCATGTTTGCAACACTGGATGACTAAGGTTAGTAATGATTCCATAAATCTCAAGCTCATTAGAAATATAACGCAAATTGTTATAATCAGTGTCACTGATTATCTTAGGAATGTTATTAAAAATAGTATTGTTAAGGAGGTTCTCCTCCTCATCTTTGCTAGAATAGGAAGGTTCGGTGAGAAGGTTTTTTAAAAATATAGCAACAGATTGACCAATACAATCCTTGTTAATAATCCATTAATCTCCTTTCTTAATGCTATTGATGTTATTCTTTCTATTTTTGTTAACAAAACTGTGGAACAGCTTTATGTTCATGTCTCCATCATTCAGCCAAGTTGTATAGCACTTCTGGAACCAATAAGTGTCTTCCATCTTCAAAGCTAAAAGAAACTCAACATTGGCCTTGTAAAGCATAACTTTGGACTCATTATTGTTTACATTCTCATGTTGAATCTCCATGAATTTAACCTGTAATTAGCATCTTAAACCTTATCAAATATGTCTCCGAAGTGGGATTTATTCCAATCCTTTAAAACATGTTTAAGCCTATTAAGTTTATGCAAAAAAATAAAGAGAGGGAAACCAGCAATGCGCATATTCCAGTTATATTTAACAAAATGATTGAAATCTGAGTCTAGCGTCTATATGTCTACAAATTTAAACTTTTTTGGTAAGTAGTTTTGTCATTGCTAATATTGATACATAAACGACTATGATCAGAACATGTTCTGGCCATATGCATCAATTTAGTATCATTGTAATGGTTAGACCAGGTAGAGTTAACTAACATCATATATAGTATTTTCCATCTAGATTTCTTATTCCAGGTATATTTAGGAACCCAATTAACCTGCATCTTCAAGGTTACACTCATTTATCATGTGATTTAAATCCTCATTGCTTCCCATAGAATAAGTAAGGTAACTAATATGCTCATATGGGGATAAATTGCGTTAAAGTCCCCCATAGTAATCCAGGCCATGTTGTTAGCTGTTATAGAAATGTTTTTCAGAGATGTCCAAAGATCCCTCCTGTTATTACGCTGGCACTTTGCATACACGGTCGTAAGTAGGAAGCTAAGATTAAGATTACTATTAGTGATTTTCATATGAATGCATTGAGTTTGGTTTAAAATAACTTTAACATAAAAACCATATTTTGTTAGAATAATTAGTAGTAAAGTTTTCAAAATCAATCTTAGTTGATATATAAAGCATCTTATCAACACTAGTAAGAGGTTCATGAATTGCAACCATGTTGATACGATCCTTTGAAATAATGGCCTTGAGTCTTCTAAGCGTAGGCTTATTGCTGATACCTCTCAAGTTCCATTTTAAGAACTTCATCATCTAGAATTAGACTTGGTTAACTTAGTTGTCCCCGAAAATCGAAAAGATTTTATTGCGAGCCTTTTAATTTTCTTCATTCCTCTAGTATATTTTAATTTCTTATTCAAAAGTTTCTAGAATTCAGTGTCACAATCATTATTCTTGTATGTAGGAGTAACTTGTAAGCTCCCCATACTTTCTTTGTCAAGAACGAAAGCCTCAGAGCTCTTGTTTTCATAGTCCAGGATATAGCCTCTTTCCAAGGATTAAATAACATCTATAGTTTTATTATCCTTAAAAGTATTCATTCCACTATCTTGTGAGGCAACTAGACGAGTCTTGTTAGGTTGTTTTATGATTTTAGAGTTTAAGACTATATTCTGAGTAGAACCCACAATGATGGACTTCAGTGTCTGATTGTTTTCTTTCTTTTTGTTTCTTATAGCTTCCTCTGCAGGCCCTTCTACTGATATTATCTTATTTGTTTTGTTGTTAGTGGAATCAAAGTTCTTTGACTTCTTTTAATTTTTTTTCCAAGAAGTAGAATCATGTCCAATATGGTAACAATGATCATAGTATTTTGGAAGATCTTTATATCGAGCACTTATCCAGCACCCTTGGTTGTCCTCAAATCCAACCCAAACATTGTAGTGTATCTTTTGAGTCAGATCCAATTCCACCCAAGCCAAGCAAGAGTTGTAATATGCTCTATTCTTTTCAAGGATTTTAATCATAATTTTAAGTGGATTACCTATCGATTTCGCTATCGAGTAGATTATTTTTCATCAAACATTTACTCAGGTAATCTTTCAAACTTGATCCATATAGGGATAATAGGACATTTTAATTTCATATTGAACTCAGGAGTCCATTTCAGCAACCTAGGTACCAGATATTCCTATACCAAACTCTGCACATGTCATCTTTATAATTGAATTCAAACAGCATATGTCGAGAATCTCAAAAACTGATATTGCATTCATTCGTAAGTTTCATCTTTTGTATGAAATCATCGATAACCTGCTTTTTAGGGATTCTTTAATTGAACTTTCCAATAAGCATGTATTCTCTTTGCTTAATTAGAGATTCTTTAACGCTTAAAGGAAATTGAACAGAGACGTGATCTGTTTTGTGTTAATGGTACCTTGGGTAACCTTCTTCTGTTTTATTCATATTACACAAAGTTTATGCATATGATTTCTTGCTAAAATGTATTCTCTTTTGTTCTTCTTCAACCTCTTTTGATCGATTGTTGATTGAGTTTGTAAGATCAGGGAAATCTTCCATTGCAGAAAAATTAAAGAGCAGATTACAAACATATTGCAAAGAAACTTTTGAGGAATAAGCTTTAATTACAGATTAAGACTAAATTCGGTTACTCTGTTACAGAAGAAGAACTTTCAGAGTACCCGATAACTTCACTGGAAGATTGCAGGAAAGAAACATAAACCATGAATCGCTAATACTTATAGAAGGATAGTGGAAACCATAATCGGGCTTGAGATGCAGCTTCAATGGAAGAGGAAGGAAAAAATCAAGAACCAGAATCGCTAATCAAACGTAAATGACAAAGCCTATTTTGTTGGATGGGTCTTAAATAACAAGTCTTCAATTGATAATAAACATATCTTCACAACGTGTCTTAAATAGATAAAATACTATCGAAACTTGTTGTCAATTAGTAGTATTTTTTTTATACGGCTAATTAAAAGTATTAATTCTTTTAATACTACTAATTAACAATACTAAAAGAATTAATACAGCTAATTAAAAGTATTAAAAAAAAATTAACCGTATTAATTTAATGTTTTTAACAGTTTTTTTCCTCAAATATATCATATAGACCACTGATTTGATTAGTCTCGTAAATACAATCACAACATGATTTCAGTTTTATTTTTGAAATTATAAATTGAAAGATACAAACTATTTTAAAAATATATTTTTATTAAAAGTTATTGGATAATATTAAAAAAATATTATAATATTTTGCTAAATGCTTAATATTAGATATGTTATCTTATTTGATATCAAATGCTGATTTTGAACTAATATTAAATTTTGAATGTAAAGATTATCTGAAACCCTTCCTTTCACTGGAAGACAAATGTAATTAAACTCACGTGGTGAAGAAGCTCCAAGATAGTGAAATAAGCTCCAGATCGTGATATCTTTCTGGTGGCTTTCATCGGAACCTTCAGGGAAGCACTCCTCTGATTAATTTCGGAGGCGCTTCCCTGCCCTGTTTAGTCTTCTCCTCGTTTGTCCTCTAACCAACTTTACTCTCTGTTTTGCCTTCTGTTATTATCCTCTGTTTCCGAAGACTCCATTGATTCAAATCAATGACTAATAAAGCTTTCAACATGGAAGATTTCCATGCTCTTCTACCTATCAATGATACTGACAATAAAAACAACTTCAAGAAATCATACTATGATACCTTGAAATCAACTTCAAATCATTGTGAAGCTTCCCCTGAATTTATCAGACAGTTTGAAGACCACAATTCAATACAATACTCGAGATCTACTAAGGACTTCCTCCTGCAACAATCAAGAACCACCCTGATAGGAAAGTTTAGCTAATGGATACCGAAACAAGCGTCACTCTACGCCTTTCTTGAATCTTTTAAATTTAAGGGGTCGTATAGCTTCATTACGATTGACTTGAGACAGGTTCTGATAGAATTTTTCTTAAAAGAAGATGTTATTAGGATTTGGTCTAAAAATGTCTGGAACATCGACGAGAAAATCATGAGACTTGTTAAGTGGTGCCCGGGGACCAATAAAAGTTACGAAAACCCTATACTCTTGCTTTGGGTTAGATTTGAAAGACTGCCAGAGTACTTATATAATAGTTCTATTATCAAGGATCTCGCTTTCTTGTTTGGTTCAGTCTATCGAACGGTTGTGCTTGACACTTATAGAGCCAATAACAATGTGTGCTATGCCCAAGTTGAGATTGATGTATCAAAGAAGATTAAAAGAAAGGTGTGGATTGGCTTCAGAGAAAATGATGGGTGCTGGGTTGGGGTTAGTTACAGAAATATTCCTAACTATTGCCAAAATTGCTATCACTTGGGGCACAATGTTAATGAATGCAGGAAAAATGATTCAAAAGACAAAGTAAGAGGAAAAGAAAATAACACAGAAACTGCAAAAAAAGCTGAAGATTTGATTCAATCTGATTTGTTACAAGAAAGTTCGACAAATCTCCAAATACCTAAAGTAACTCAACTTCAAACTTTTAGCAATGTTTACATAAGAAAAATTAAGTATGTTATTACAGCCAAAGATAAGCCTATTGAATCTACTAATACTGGAAATCCTGTGTTTAGTCGTGAAAATGAGGATAGTGCTTCAAAGAATGATCCCGAATTAATAAGTGCTCTCCAACACTTGGATCATGATTATCATAACTCTGAAAACCAGATTGTTGAATCTTCTTCATCTTCTCAACGCGATAATATTGGAAGTTGTAATATATCCCCGCGTGCCACCTCCATTGACCAAGACTTCAACACAATAATTAGCAACAAGATAAAGTCTACATATAGAAACAAAAATATTAAAAGCTTGTCCATCAACTCTCTCCTTAAAAGAGATAAATCTTATAACAAATCTCTATCTGATAATGATAAAGATTGTTAGTTGGAATGCTCGTGGTGTCAACAACAATCCAACCTTGTCTAGGCTTAAGTATATAATTCAGAATGAAAAGGTCAGGGTGATTGCTATTCAGGAACTTATGGCTAGGCTTGAAAAAATTGACAATATTGCTAAGATAAATGGGTTTATTAATTATGTGGCTAACTTTTCTAACAAGCTTTGGGTTTTCTGGTCTGATGATATGAGCATTACTGTTAATATTGACCATGATCAATTCCTCCATATGGAGGTCAAATTTTCTATCTTTACTTGAAATTTTACCTCTGTTTACGCCAAGAACCAACGAGCCTTGCGGAAAGTCCTTTGGAGCCACATGATGCAATTATCCTGTGATGATATGCCTTGGCTGGTAGCTGGTGACTTCAATGCTATCACTAGCTCCGAAGACCAGTTGTGCTACTCCAACTTTGATGACTCCAGTGCTGATGACTTCAATGAAGCTATTAGACTTTGTAGCCTTGAAGACCCTGGATATGTGGGATCCAGATATACCTGGAGCAACAACAAATGCTGGAAAAGATCATACAGAGCCCTAATCAATCCCAAAATGGTCCCCTCTATGAATTATATCCAGGTTTTTCACATGGTCAGAATTTGTTCTAACCATGCTCCTCTACTCATAACTCTATCTAATAGTCAGAGTAACACTTATTTATATAATAAATGTAATTTCAAATTTATCAATGCTTGGGCTAACGATTCTGATTTCTTAAGTTCTGTCAAGCATAATTGGAATATACATTGTAATGGTGAAACTAATGTTGCTTTCTGGTTCAAACTTAAGAGACTAAAAAAGTTTCTTAAAGATTGGAACTCAAAACACTTTGGTAATATTTTCAGCAAAGTCAAAGAGGCCACTAAGGATGTAAACAATAAAGATCTCATTCATCAAAGGGATAATAATAATGAGACTAAGGCTAAACTTTCTAAATCCAACAACATTCTTATTCAAGCCCTCAGGAATGAAGAGAGCTACTGGAGACAGAGGTGTTATAACACCTGGCTAAATGAAAGTGATGGTAACACTAAACTCTACCATAATTATGTTTCTAAAAAGAGAAAGAAGAATTCTATAAATGGTATCAAAGAGAATGGTATATGGCTTCAAAGTCATGATGATATTGCTAGATCTACTGAATCTTATTTTAAAAGGATTTTATATACTGAACCTTATACTTGCAAGGATGTGGCTATGCAGGATTCTATTCTTAACAATATTCCTACACTCATTACTGATATGGACAATACTACTATTCTTAAGCCTACAACTAAGGATGAGATTTGGAACATTGTCAAAGCCACGAAGAATAACAGTGCACCAGACACTGATGGTTTTAATTCATTCTTTCTTAAAACATGTTGGGAGATTATTTATTTTGACATGTGCAATGCTATGAATTCTTATCTCAAGGGCTGCAGTATCCCAAATGGTGTATTTGCCACTAGGATATACCTCATCTCCAAAGGGCCTAATCCTATTAGTTGGAATAATTTCAGACCAATCAGCCTGTGCACAATATTCAACAGGCTGATTTCTAGTTTAATCAACAATAGAATCTCTATCATTTTGCCTAACATTATTTCTAATAGTCAAGGTGCTTTTGTAAAAAATAGACTCATCCATGATAATATTCTTATTACTAAAGAAATGATTCACAATATTAATAGGATGCCTTCTAAAGGAAATATAATGGTGTATCTTGATATGTCAAAGGCATTTGACAGAATGTCTCATGCTTTTGTTCTTAAAATATTGAATTGGTTTGGTTTCTCTGATAATTTAATTATCCTCATCAATAATATGATCTCTCATGTTATGATTTCTATTCTAATTAATGGTATCAGTGTGGGTTACTTTCCTCAGAAGAATGGATTAAGACAAGTAGACCCGTTGTCTCCAAGTCTATTCATCCTTGCTGATGAAGCACCCATCAAGGGCATTTATAATCTGTTTAAAGCTAATAAAAATATGAATTTTCATTTAAAATCAGGTTACATCTTACCTAGCCTTGCGTTTGTTGATGACATAATTATCTTTACCAACAACACTCCCTTCACCATTGACAAACTGTGTTGCGTGATAGACAACTATCAATTAGCCTATGGTCAAATGATAAACAAGGAAAATACAAAATTTATTACCTCTGCTAAATTTGCTCATGCTTCCACTGCGAGGCTAAAAACTGCTACTGGATTCAATATTAAGCATGCTCCATTTACCTACTTGGGCACCACAATAGCTGAAAACAACAAAGGGAAGAATTACTTGCTTTTAATTGAAAAAATTCACAATAAAATTCATGATTGGGATATGAAACACATATCCTTTAGGGGTAGACTGTCTCTTATCAAGAATGTGTTACACCCTATTGTTTATTACTGGATGCAGAACAATCTTATCCCCACTTCTATTATAAAAAAATCGAGCTGTGTTTTAACAAGTTTTTGTGGAGGTCTAACTTTAATGATAAAACCATCCGTTGGGATTCTTGGAACCAACTCTGTAAGCCTTTTGAGGAAGGTGTATTGAATATCAAAAGACTGATTGATATTCAACACACTTTCTCTCAAAAGCTTTGGTTCGTGTTTAGAAAAAAAGGCTTCTCTTTGGGCTGAGATAATGCATCTAACATATAGCCCTGATTCTCAAATTATTAAATCTACTTGTAAAGCTACTGACTCTATTGTGTGGAAAAGGCCCCATTCAATGAAAGACCAGGCTGATCAAAATGTGAAATGGACTCTTGGTAAAGGGGATATAGACTTCTGGTTTGACGTTTGGCATGATATGCCCTCTATCATCAGTAATAATGGCCCTGACAATTGGCACCTTTCTGCTAATGTCAATACCTTTTAGAGAGAAAATGGTTGGGGCAATTCCACTCTTCTTAACTTCCTATCACATGAAAGAGTCAAACACATTAATTGTTTCAAGCTCATTCATGATCAGGAAGATAAAATTGAGTGAAAGCTTTCTAATGACAAGAATTTCAATACTAAACTAACTCGGGAAAAAATAAGAAAGAAGAACAACAAGTATTCATTCTTTAAAAAATTTTGGAACCATTTTATTCCAAAAAAGTTATCTTTTTTATGCTGGAAACTGATTAAATTTTTTTCCCCAATAGATAACATACTTTCCAAAAGGCACTTTGTTACTGCAACTTTGCCTGGCCTATTTGGAATTATCATGGTAGTCTGTTCAAGATACCCTTGAGACGTTTCATGACTTTAATCCACATCCTTCACTGTTGGTTCTGGTTCTCTAACAACAAATTCCATGTTACCCATCTTGTCCCACAAGTTATTTGTTAGACAATTTGGTATAACAGAAACTGCTAGAAGTTCAATAGCACTCATGATGATTTCAAGAGTGCTATTGACAGAATCAACAGAATCATGCTGGGTATCGACTCTGGTAATACATTAAAAGCTAAACACTGGTCACGTGTGATTGACGCAGGTTCAGCTTTGGGATGTACCACCATAAACAACCGAAAGAGAAAACCGGCTTACCTGAAGTGGCTGGCTCCGAATCCAGGAAGACTCAAAATTAACATTGACGGGGCGAGCAGTTATTCTGGGGAAGCTAGTGGAGGTATCTTGGTCGGAAACGAGCAATGAGACATTGTCGTTGGTTCTGGTTTGCTCTTTGGCAAAATGGACCCCTTCCAAGCTGAATGCAGAGCGTTTTGTTACAGGACTCGTTAGGCACGATAAATCCAAACTAGAAACCCAACGAAAGGTTCGAAGAATGGTAGAATAAGGACTAGGAGATAATGCTGTAAGTAAGAAGATTACCTCTAAGAACACAAATTCTCTTCAATGAGTATATGAGTAGACAATAGAGAGAAAGATAAAATAACTTGAAATTAAGATTATGCCTTTTCGGAGTTCCTATCCCTCTTACATATAGATTTAGAGTCATAAATAAAAAGAACCAAACAGACAATTAGGGCTCAAATGAATGAAAAGTAACGGTAGTAAATGAATGAAAAGTAACGGTAGGAGTAGGAGACCAATAGGATCTCTGTAACATTGCCCCCTTCTTCGGAACATCCTTGTCCTTAAGGATTGAAATTTGGATACTTGGCGGCGAAGTTTTGGTAAAACTCCCAAGTAGCAGCCGATGACGGATAACCCTTCCATTGAACGAGAACTTTGGTGACAGTGACGTTGCGGTGCTTGACTGTTTTGCGTTCCAAGATTGCTTCGGGTTCTTTAGAATTTCCCAAGTCGACGAGGTATAGAGGCAGAGCAGAGATTGTTGACGGTGGGTTAGGGCAAAACTTCAGTTGGCTCACATGAAAAACGTCGTGAATGGCTGCGGTGGCCGGAAGCTCCAGCTTGTAGGCAACGCTGAAAAGGACCATAATATTTAGGAGCAAGCTTATTCGGTACCTTGTTTGTTTTCAACGAATTCTGCCGGTATGGTTGGAGCTTGAGTTACACATAATCGCCTAGGTTGAATGCGCGGTGGGAGCGGTGTAAATCTGCAGTTTGCTTCATTCGATGTTGGGCACGATTCAAATGAAACTTTAACATCCGGAGGATATCTTCCCTCTTTTGTAGAGTCTTATCGATAGTGGGTGACTTGCTTTCTCCGGGTAGGTAAGGCAGGTGGGTTGGAGGCGGGTATCCGTAGACGGCTTCGAACGGCGTCATGTGTGTAGCGGTGTGGTAGGTCGTATTATACCACCACTCGGCTAAGGAAAGCCATTTGGACCATGTGGTTGGAGCTTCACCTGTCATACAGCGTAAATAAGTCTCAAGTGTTCGATTGGTGACCTCTGTTTGGCCATCGGTTTGTGGATGATAGGCGCAAGAATGGCGAAGATCTACTCCATGTACTCGAAAAAGTTCTTGCCAAATTTCGCTTAGAAAAGTAGGGTCGCGATCGCTAATAAGCTCCTTCGGCATACCATGGTGTTTGAAGACATTATCGAGATAAATGTGAGCAATATCAAAAGCGGTATATGGATGCGAGATGGCGATGAAGTGCGCCTGTTTGCTTAACCGATCGATAACGACAAGTATACAATGCTTCCCGGCTGATTTTGGAAGTCCTTCGATAAAGTCAAGGCTAACTGATTCCCAAAGTCCGTCCGGTATAGGCAGTGGTTGTAACAAACCCTGTCGTTTTGTCCTGTCGTATTTGTTTCGTTGACATATCACACAGTTCCGTACATAATTTTGTATTTCCGTACTCATTTTCGGCCAATAAAATAGAGTTTTAGCACGATGAAGAGTAGAGTCATGACCCGAGTGACCTCCAACCGCTGAATCATGTAACCACTAAATAATTGATAATTTGGTGTCTTTGTGGTTTCCGATAACTAGCTTTCCTTTCCTGCGCAGTTCGTTATTGGTGTACGTATAGTGCGGATGAACATTCGTACCAACAACAATATCGTCGATGATTTGTTTGAGGGAAGGATCAGATTGCCAAAGAAGCCGGATGGAATCAAAAAAACCCGAATGAACCGTAGACAACGTAAGACTAAGGAGTTGTGAACCGGAAACCCGTGATAGAGCATCGACAGCATGATTTTCTTTTCCGTGTTTGTACTCAATAACAAAATTGTAACCCATCAACTTAGAAAGCCACATGTGTTGAAAAGGAGTAGTAACTTTTTGCTCCATCATATATTTGATACTCTTTTGATCGGTTTTGATGATGAATAAGCCATGAGCAAGGTAAGCATACCATTGTTGAACTGCATACACAACCGCAAGTAACTCATTTTCATAAACCGAAAGTCGTTGGTGTCGAGGTCCCAAAGCTCGACTAATATAGCATATCAGATGATTCTCTTGCATAAGAACTGCTCCGATCCCGACGTTAGAAGCATCAGTCTCGACGATACAAGTTTTGGCAAAATCCGGTAAGGCTAAAACAGGAGTAGACGATAAAGCTATTTTTAAAGCTGTAAAAGCCGCGTTTGCTTCATCATTCCATTCGAAACCATCTTTTTTTAACAAGTTGGTCATGGGCCTAGCGATCACGCTATATCCTTTGATGAACCTCCGATAGTAATTAGCAAGTCCCAAAAAACTGCGTAACTGTTTTTGCGTGGTCGGTGTAGGCCATTGCGTAATACTGTCAACTTTACCCGGATCGGTTTCAACTCCCTTTGCCGAAATGAAGTGTCCCAAATACTCAATTATGGTTGCTCCAAAAATGCATTTGCTTTCTTTGAGGTAAAGTTGTTGTTGGCGGAGGATCTCGAAAACGGTTTGTAGGTGGGTGAGATGTGCTTCCCAAGTAGAGCTATACACCAAGATATCGTCGAAAAAAACGAGTACAAACTTTCGCGTAACTTCACTAAAAATGTGATTCATGAGGCTCTGAAAAGTACAAGGTGCATTTGTGAGACCAAACGGCATAACAACATATTCATAGTGTCTAGAGTGAGTCTTGAATGCTGTTTTATAGATATCTTCGGGTGACATTCGTAGTTGGTGAAAACCCGCACGGAGGTCCAATTTTGAAAAGTATACAGCCCCACCCAATTCATCTAACAGGTCTTCTAACAGTGGAATATGATATTTGTCTTTGATGGTTTGTTTGTTTAACCCGCGATAATCAACGCACAACCTCCAAGTACCATCTTTCTTCTTTACTAAAACAATTGGGGAAGCATACAGACTAGAACTATGTTCGATTATTCCTTGGTTTAACATATCTTTTATCATCTTGTCTATTTCATCCTTTTGAAGGGATGAGTAGCGATAGGGTCGGAGATTAACGGGATTAGAACCGCTTACCACAGGAATTTTATGATTAAACCCTTCACGAAAATGCGGTAAAGCTGTGGGTTCGATGAAAATTCCAGAGTACGAACTGATCAACTCACGCAGCGTAGAGTCTGTAGAAAATTCTGTTTTGGTCGCCGAAAATATGAGACAAAAGAGCGTTTGGGTTTAAGTTGTCTAAAACGTCATCTGTTATCTCATGGCCAAACAACAATGCGATCTGAGGTTCTTGAAGCATTAACTTGTTCAAACTTGCTCCGTTGATCGCCTTACAACCCTTGTTTACATTCCCACGCAGCACATGCTTCAAACCATTAAGGTTGAATTCCATTCAGAGGTTGAGAAAATCCCGTAAAATTGGACCGAGGGTGTGCAACCATTGAATACCTAGCACAAAATCACAACAGTCAAGGTTTAAAGTTCTTACCTCGGTGGTGAGATTATAGCCTTGTACTTTCCAAGAAAAATTGCTACACTTGTATTTTGTAACAATTGTGCTTCCCAGGGCGGCGGAAACAACCATCGGTTTAGTCGCTTCGAGAGGGCAACCGATTTCATTAGCAACCTTTAGGTCCAAGAAGTTGTGTGTACTCCCGGGATCAATCAAAATGTGGATCTTTCGCTTACCACTTTGTCCTGTCAAACGCATACAATTGAAGGTTGTGTTGCCCGTCAGTGCGTGTAGCGATATCATAGGCGGTTGTGTTTGCTCTGACTCAACAGCCGTCGTGTTGACGACGTCATGAACCTCATCTACATCGAAAAGTTCAGATTCTACATCACCTTCCATGACATATATATGAGCCTTGCGATGGGTTTGTTGATGGCCGGGAGTGAAGATTTCATCGTAATACATGCACAAACCTTTTTGTTTGCGATCTTGCATCTTTTGCCAAGTAAATTTTCGGGGTGTTTGGTTGTTGTTTCTTGAGATAAAATTTGGCGTCTGATGTGTTTGTGTGTTGCTAGGGGCAGTGGGTAAAAGCGGTGGCTTGGTGTTTTGATTCAGATATTTCGGTGTTTGATAGGCGTTTGGAGAAGAATATGTGTTGGGTTTGAATGAGGGTCGTTGTGGTTTGTGAGGGAGTAGGCGTAAATATGATTCATGCATCATAACTATTTTTACTGCTTCGACAACGGATTCCACATTCTGAAACTGTCTCACATGAAGCTGCAAATGTGGATTTAGATTAGTTAAGAAAATACTTAACGCATGGGCGCGTGGTAGGGATAACCGTGTGAGTTTACACTCAAATTTATCATGAAACACCTCGACTGAATCGGTCTCTTGTTGTAAGCTAACCAACTCCGATAATGGATGGACATACAAACCTCCAAAGCGAGTAGAAATTGCAAGAACATATTCTGTCTAGGGTGGGTATCGATTGAAACGTTCTGCAATATAGTTGTGGTGCCATTGCAATGCCTTTCCTGTCATATGGATAGTAGCGAGTCTTACCTTCGATTCATCTAGCGTCCCGTCAAGCGCAAAGAATTGTTCGCATTTAAAAACCCAATCGCGTAGGTCGGATCCATCAAAAATAGGAAACCCAACCTTAGTAAGGCGGGTGAGCAAACCGTTTGTTGGTGTCGTACGAGGCTCCTGATTAGTTCCACGATTCGAACCGGGGATAAGGTTCAGCGAATCAGGTGGTTCCGGAGAGAATGTTCGGGGAAACGTCGTGAAAACGCCGGAATGTGAAGGATCGTCGTCAACCAGCGGACGCTTTTCAGGGTTCTGTGTAATAGGGCGTAGCTCCGCAAACATGTTCTTAATATCGTTGAATCGAGCAGTCATCTCATTCCTCAATAGATCGTTTTGTTTGAGTTGAGCCACACGATTTTCTTCATTTTGCTTGGCTTGATCGGCCTGAACTTGCTTCATCTCCTCAAGTTGCTTGTTAACCTCGATCAAAGTTTGTATCCTAGTTTCCATGACTGCTTATTTTGAAGTAGAAAAAAAAATCCGGGTCCGGAAGATCGATGGCTCTGATACCAATGTTACAGGACTCGTTAGGCACGATAAATCCAAACTAGAAACCCAACGAAAGGTTCGAAGAATGGTAGAATAAGGACTAGGAGATAATGCTGTAAGTAAGAAGATTACCTCTAAGAACACAAATTCTCTTCAATGAGTATATGAGTAGACAATAGAGAGAAAGATAAAATAACTTGAAATTAAGATTATGCCTTTTCGGAGTTCCTATCCCTCTTACATATAGATTTAGAGTCATAAATAAAAAGAACCAAACAGACATTAGGGCTCAAATGAATGAAAAGTAACGGTAGTAAATGAATGAAAAGTAACGGTAGTAAATGAATGAAAAGTAACGGTAGTAAATGAATGAAAAGTAACGGTAGGAGTAGGAGACCAATAGGATCTCTGTAACACGTTTATGGAGGCGCTAATTCTTTGCAGAAGAAACCATTGGCAGAATGTTGATGTAGAGTCAGATTGCCTGTCTCTAATCAACATTTTCGCCTCTGGCATTGTTGCCACTCTCCATGAGCCCATGGTTGCAATTTTTCGAAACCTTATCTCCCCAAGCATGAGCCTTCGCCACATTCCCAGAACGCAAAACTCGGCGGCCGATTGGATTACGAAGTGGGTCTTGTCAGAACGCAAGAATCAAAAGCTACAACGCCCCGATTCCATTACTGGCTATCACAACTCTGGAGAGCCTGAGAATCAGGTACATTGACCCGGATTAGATGAATGAAGCTCCATCTCCTCTCATGGACGGAGCCTCACCTTGCTCTACTGTAATTTGGGATTGCTTGACTGATTTGGTGAAGCTAGCTTTGTCTATAACGCTTTGGGCTCTCTTTTAGAGTTTAATTTCCTGAATTGGAATTGCCTTTCCTTTATGTATTAAGGACTTGGTCTTCGATTTTCTTCTAAGTTCTCAATTGGAGACTTCTCCTTATAAAACTTTCAATTTAGTATATTTTTATTTGCTTAAAAAAAAAAACTAATACTACATTTTTAGAAAAACATGTGTTATAAAAAACTAAATTATGATTAATACATGCGAAATTAAAATTTTGAAAAGTTATTTACCGAGACGCTAACGTACCGTTTCATACGTATCCGAGAATCATGTTCGGGTCATCTATATAAAGGTAGGCCCATCGAACAACCCAAAAGAAATTATCCGTTCTTCAGAATCGAAGAGATCTGTAGCTGCGTGAACTCGAGAGATCCCCAAACGGGAGCTCTCGCCTTTTCTCCGTTAAAAGGTTACTAAGAAAATACAAAAAATTAAACAAAAAAAAGAAAAGCATACAATTACAACTGTAAAGAAGAAAAACAAAATACTCGAAAGAGAGAGCTCTCGTTTGCGACTGGAGTTCGCTTTTGCTCTCCTGAATTAGGGTTTCTTTAGGTTTTTGTTTCTGGGTTTACTTGGCGTGAGAGAACGACAAGGCTATAGGGCCATGTCAGGTCTACATCGATCATCAAACTCTTACTCGAAGAACGGAGGTTCTCTCCCACCAAAGGAACTCCTCGACGATCTATGCAGGTTTGTACGCTGATTTTTTTTTATTGTTCGGATTCCTGTTCAATCAATGTTTTTACTTGTCGATTCTATAGCTATTTGCTGTATTGTTGAGTTAATGGTACTATGTGTATTTAATGATGGTTATAGAGTTCTGCTATGGGCACTGAGAAGTAGCAGAGTAGCAGAGGTCTGTTTATGACTTCTTTGGAGTTTTTACGGATGCAGTGATGTATATTATGAGTTTGTTTCTGCTGTGTGTCGTTGTATAGGTTTCTAGCTACCGCGTGGGTGAGAAAGGTGCTTCGATTTGATGTGAAATGGGGGGTTGCGGTTTAATGCATCTTCTTAGCAACTATAGAGAGAGAGATGAATTTACCACTGAGAAAAATTAACTTAATTTGGAAATCAGTCAGTTATGAAGATATTACTATCAAAGAGATGCTTTTGCATATGTTCTTCTCTTTCTTTCCTTTTCACCAATAATCTGTTGCTGTGTGCAGATTTCCTTATAATCTAAATATTTGATTCTTGTTTTCCTGTTTTTTCTGCCGCAGTCGGTTTGTTTTGAATGTACCGGAAGAAGACCTACAGTCATTCGAGAGAATTTTATTTCTTGTTGAGTATGCGCATTGGTATTATGAAGATAACTCGGTTGAACAAGATCCATCTTTGAAATCCTTAACTCTGAAGGAGTTCACCTCCTTATGTATCCTTTTCTAGCTTTCATACTTGTTTCTTCATTCATATTTTCTGCTGAGATTTTCGTTCCTCGTACCTTTGGAGCCACAATATTTCGTTATACAAAGACGCAGACAAACTATTTTGTAACATAATATTGTAACTGTAGCAAGTCTCACGTCATTTTGTGCTAATTATTTCCTTATGGATTGTCCTCCAGAAGTTTGAACCTATCCAATACTTGTATATCTTGACCCATGTACTTAATTGGTGTGGAAAGAAAATTGCATTTTGGTACTAGATATACTGCATCCACATTTGTGTAGTTCCCTGCTCACTGGGCTTTACATTTAGTACTGTAGCAGTGAAACTATATAGATAACCAGTACTCTCCAGCTAATGCCTAACTGTCTTAAATATAACAAATAAGTAATGTTGTTAAATAACTTCAAGCAAAAGAACAGATAATATGAATCCTTTTTTCTCTTAATAAGTGACATCTAAGGTATTTTGGATATCAACAGTACTTTAGGGAAAAAGTGATTTTATTTGCTTAAATTTCTCTTTTGAGTCGTAGTCAATGCTGTAAGGTTTCACTAGCTTGATGGAGTCAATAGTAGATTAGGTAAAATATTATAAAACTCTTAAAACGACACATAATATCAAAAAGTATGTTCTGTAAAATGATACCAGCAAATGAACTGCGGGACTACTGTTTATGAACTTACGAGAGAGGCATGTTTTACCCACTCATCAGGATTTTGCAGTTCTCTTATTCTTTATATCCTTCACTTTGGATGTTTTACCTTAATCTGATTCAGTATTCAACAGCTGTGACATTTTCAAACCGTATGTTGCTCATGTCGATGATATATTTAAGGACTTCACTTCTTACAAGTTTCGCGTTCCTGTCACTGGGGCAATTATTTTGGATGATACGTATGAACGGGTGAGTCATCTTACTACTGGATACTATGATATTTGGTTACTATTTATCAAAATGTCAGATCATGACCTCAAAGATTCTCATTAGTTTTCTATTAAATGCTGCAATCGACAGTGCCTACTAGTGAAGGGATGGAAAGGTTCCAGCTGGAGTTTTCCGCGTGGAAAGAAGAATAAAGATGAGGAGGATCATAAATGTGCCGTGCGAGAAGTAATTAACATATCTCTTTCAGCCTGTTCCATTTTCGCGTTTGTATTCTCTTCTCGAAAGCTGGCCTTAATATAGGGCATTTGAAATATCAGATGCCTGATATTTTATTTTTAATGTTCAATATTGTAGTCAATTGTAGAGACTAGGGACTGAGTTGTTGAATTAGAATTGGCAAGTGATATTATTTTATTTTGTTATTTGATGGCTGCCGTTTGAATGGTTAGTCATATGAGGGTGGATAATAGCAGCGCTTTACGGAATGCTTGGTTTGTGTATGCTTTACGGAATGCTTTTGTTTATTGAAAGTTAGAACTACTCTACTCAAATGATCATGCTAATCTGTTCTCTTTTTACTAGGTAGACTTAGATTGTGTGGTTTATAATGGACATGCAGGTCCTTGAGGAAACAGGCTTTGATGTGTCAGATTATCTTAAGAAAGAGGATCACATTGAAGTGGTATTTGGTCAACAGAGGGTACGACTCTATATAATCTCTGGTGTAAAGATTGACACAGCCTTTGCCCCACTTACAAAGAAGGAGATAAGTGTAAGCATCTCTTTTCTTGCATAAAATGTTAACATGAATCTATTCCTCTAGAATACAATAAATTACTAGTTCATGTTTGATTGTAGTGTTAATATCTATTCTATTTCGTGTTACTGTTTGACTATTGCTCCATATCTTTCTAAACTCTAGGTTTTTAAAATAATATCCACAGTTCTTCCTCTCAAATCTCAACCTACCCAATCACTCGAGTGAGGCTTAGAAAAACCATAAAGTTTGTTGGCAAATTAGCAACAATATCTCATCAGGTTTAAAAACTTTACTTGGTCCTCTTTGTGAAATATAAATGTGAAAGTGCTATCCTGTATCTTCTAATAAGCTAACTTACTATTTTACTGCTTCATCAGTTCGATTGAAACACTATTTACATAGATCACGTGTTCTTATGGTTTGGACAACATGTTGAATATATAATAATTGGCTTACGGTTTACGAGCCCTTCCCATCGAGTTAGTCCCCCCTGATCTTAGCAGGGGTAGAGAATAGATGAGTAGAGCTCGAGCACTCCTTCTCTAGCTTAGCTTTCAGCATGCTCTTTTACGAGCTTAATAGATCAAATTTAAGTTTGATCTTGAACCTGTATAAATAAAGCGAATTTAATCCTAGTAATCTAAACAACATAGTGTCATAAACTTAATAAGATAACTGTTTATTAGTACAACATAACACTGTTACAAACCTGAGGTTACAAATCTGCGGTTTAGGCTAAAGTAGAATAAGTTGATATTCATAACACATAACAAAACAGCTGATTTACCTTTACGAGCTGAAGCTCCAATTGCTAAAGGTCGGGTCAATTTGTTGAAGGAGACCACTGTGATACTTGAGGCATGAGCTACTCATCTACTATCCTGTTAGCAACGATAGAGTATATATATATATATCATTTTCACATGTAGAAATTATGATTTTGGATCTCAGGGAGTAAAAGTGTTGTTAATAGATCTCTCGAAAGAAAAAACTAGAGCCTGCAGTAATTGGTTTGTGATGCAGGGGGTTCGAGAAAAATGACGACTTTTAGTTTATTTCACTTTATACCATAGAGTACTATTTCTCTGTTTTATTATAAGGTATTTCCTTTCACTAATTTTTGTTATTTACGGTAGTATATCCTGTTAGAGATATAAGGCTTAAGCCCATTAGCCCATATAGTTTATCTATAAATAATAGATTTAGACTCTATGTAATACAGACTTTCTAATAATCAGAAACCCTAGCCGTTTATTGGCGACTTATATCTCTAACATATCCGTAGTCAAATAGAAAGTTATTCGGATTCAAAGTGATTTTGGTATTTTTATTATTTTCTAACTATAAAGTTCGAGTTGTGAACTGAATTTTATAGCTTTTGTTACAGAAAAAATAAAACTTCCGTTCTTCTGTATTTTAGGTGATTTTTTGCCTCTTCCTCTTTGTAACTAGCCTGCAGAATTGTCGCTTTTCTGTCCAGTGTCAGTTGGTATTAGAGCTTCAAAAACTTACTCGAACATTTTCATTAGTTTCTATGACCGGTGATCATGGTCGTGGTCATCGTGAGTGGGTTGAAGTCCAATGCCGTAATTACAGCGTTTAAAATGTGACAAAATTGTATTTCAAAACCCTTATGACAATCATCGTCTATGAGAGCACTGTGGTCGTCCTGGTGGGCAGGTCTAGAATAAGGAAGTTCATTGCCGTGACCACATTGTCCAAGATGAGATGATTGAGGATTTGCATAGGCAAGTAACTAAATCGGGTTTCAAAAACCCATATCACCATTATCTTCTATTGCGGGAATACCGTAGGCAAGCTCCGAACAAGCAAGCTCAACGTTGTGATCGCAGTGTTCACGATGCGACATGATTGAGGATTTGCATAGGCAAGCCACCGGTACCATGGTTGTTGTGGGCAGGTACCGGTTGCGGAAGCCCAACAGCACCATGGTTGTCGAGGGCAGCTTCCGAATGACGAAGCTCAGCGCCCTTATGCAACAAGGCACTACTTTGAACTTTAGGGCAAGCTCTTTTTAACCTGGGGGGACTAAAGCAGGATTGGTGAAAAATAACAGTTTTTAGTTATTTTCACTTAGTCAACTAGAAAGCTATTTAGTTTAACCACGCTTTAATTGTCTTTCACTATTTATGTTAATATTTCTAGTCAATTAGTAAGTTATTCCGGTTCACTTGTTCTGGTTATGGCAGTATATATTTGTTAATTAGGTAGTTGTCTCAATTTGCAGTGATTTTAATGATTTTGTTAATTCCGGTTATAAAGTTAGCCTCTTTTTCATTGAATGATCAACTGGAACTAGCCTGCAGAATAATCCATATTCTGCCCGGCGTCAATTTGTATTGGGTTTCTGGTTTTCAAATCCAATTACAATGTTCTAATTCTGAGAACTTTCAGGAAATTGCGTGGCACCGGCTTGATGAGCTTGAGCCTACAAGTGGTGATGTGATATCTCGAAGTATCGTTGGGCTTAAGCTCTACATGGTGGCTCCTTTTCTAAAGTGAGTTGATTTGTAATTTGTTTGTCACCAAGTCTTCTACTGATTTCATCTCTATAATCTACGTATATCAAACAATCACGCAGGTCTCTAAAATCATGGATTTCAGAACATCCGCCCCCTGTGGCTCGGAAACCTGGCAAGCCTCCTAAAGGTCTCTTCTCTTCATTTCCTGTTAGAGAATCTTATTTGTAGTCTTAAGACCGTTTTATTGACTTGCGGCTGGGGAAGAAATAAATTTGAGCACAATGGAAACAAGAATAAAAATTTGACTACATGCGTATTGATATAAAAGTTGTAACTCATCTATAAAATATATCTAGGTATTTAACCGAACTCTTCCCTGTTCCCAAGAGTAGAGGAAAATGGATATTATCTTTTTTTGTAGACTTTCAGGTAGAGAACCTTGAAAACCCGAATCTGGAACTCAAACTCTGCTCTTAGATATCAGTTCCACTATCTTTGTTCTTAAGTAATTTGTCAGACTAGAAATCTCTGTTTGTATAATATATTATCAAACAGTTGGTATGGCTAATCTATTCTATATTTTATCTCTGATGCTTAAATGTACCAAGATTCAGACAGTAGGATCTGGCCCAGACTTCAAGGGCTTTACATGGTCCTAGTCCTGCGGTTCGGATGTGCTACACCTCTGCATCTTAAGTTTAAGTAGCCTAGCTAACCATGTTAAGCTTCATAATGAAGTTCCAATGACTATCTGTGATACAGTACTTGTTAAAGAAGCTTCAAAGTAAATTTCCAAAGAAGAAGATTATCACGCCTCAGTTACAGTACTTGCTTTGCATATTCGTATTACCTGACTATGTATTGTTAGGATGAATCAAATCCTTTTTTTGCTGCTTCAATAGAAGCCTACTTGTTATAGAATTTTACTTTTTATTTCTATGGTTATTATCGTGATAGTTTGACGTCGCTTTTATTATCCAGGAATATGTGTGTGGAAAGGAAAGAATATTTCTACAGGAGGGAATGGCATCATGATTGTGGAGAGCCAAGCAACAAGACATGTACCTGAGCGGCATCCCAATACAGCCCCTGGTAAGAGCTTCAGAAACTTCAGATTCAATACGTCTGCAATCTTAAAGGCAATGGAAGCCGGGTTCTCGTCTTGAAAAGTATACCTCCGGGTTTATCAAGTTCACATAGATTTTTAACTTTGTCAGCTGTAAAAGGTAAGGGCCGTAAATCAGGGTAGAGTCGAAATCAATAGTTGTCTATATTGTATCTGTGTATGTTCATCAGGGGCTTGGGTTGCTTTCATGTACACATCTGTAGTCTGCACAGTCTATAACAGTTTTTCATCCAAATGCAATAACATTCTGCAGTATATTTTCATAGACATATATAAGTACAAGACTCTTTTATCTGTTCTTTTTATATTTGCTTACAGTATATGTTCAAAAAGTTATATGTTTCAAAAAATTTAAATGAAACATTGTTCTTATCTAAATAATGATCTAAAAATATATTTATTTAAATGGTACAGCTAAAACTAGTTTGTCATAATTTACTTAATATAATAATTTTAAAATTGGAAAATAAGTTATTATCATTTGTTATGGTTATGGGCGTGTCACGGTCTATGGGTGGTTTTCATGGTCATGTACCGAATGATACGTTATTTAAAATGGCCTTATCCGTCACTCTGATTAGCTGGCCTTACCCGTCCCTCCAGATTAGCATGACACTAGGAATTCTACTTTTGAGAAAACATGGCACATGACAAAAGATTGTGAAGAAAAGCGAAATGAAATAAATAAGAAAACGACCGATTCTAAACTTTCACATGCATCATGATGGTTGTGGTTGTGCATGTGGTATGGCTTCGGCTTCGTAATCTATGCATGCGTTGTTTTCTACTTCAACGAAGATGAGATGGGATGGGATGGGGCATATCGTGAAACGATAGAGCTTCTGATAATTAATGTTAAGCTATAATTTCTCGAAAGCTTTGAATTTCGTTTTTGGAATATCTAATGATTGATTTCAGGCATGCTTTTCGCTTCTCGAATAGATTCCACTACGAAATGTCTTTGCTTTTTGTTCCTGTCTTGTCCTTGATCATCTCATGATTTTTTCAACCCATTGTTCCGCAAATCACACGAAAACCTACTTTATAATGATTTTATTATATAAAAATTACTCACAACTTAGAAAGAAAATTTTACACACATAGATATTAAAGGTCTAAGTTACGTCCGAAATATTAAAATAATAATTTTACACACATTGATAATTTCAAATTTGAATAAAAATTCCATTATACATAAAATGGCTTATATTTATCTATTTAATAAATTATATATTTTTGTTGTTTATTTAAATTTAATAAACAACCAATCTAAAATTTCACAATACTCCCTATTTTTTGAAACAAAATAAAATTTTGAAAAACTCAAAAACTTAAAAACTCTAACAAAAACCACAGTTACAAAAGAAGAAGGAAGAATCAATAATAGAATCGTGTCCAAAAATTATAAACAAATAACCAATTTAAGACTTCATAATCCTAACTATAGTCTATATATTTTGAAACATAATAATAATAACTTTTTTTTGATGAACTCATTTTGTTTATAAATTCTAACAAAACCCACAAAAATCAAACTTTAAAAACAGAATAATCAACAATAATAAGGAGTCCAGAAAATATTCAACAATCACATATAGAGGTATATATTTTATCTTTTGTATAAGTTATAATCGAAATTAAACAAAAAAATTTCTTGAACATAAGTTGTTTATGAGTTCTCGTGTTTTTTATGTTATTACTACATTGTTTATGATTAGATGGTTTTTCTTCACAAATACATTATGAACTAATTTTTTTTTTTTATGAGCAAAACATCTAATGTCAAGATTGATCGACATTATATATTTGTTTTGACATAACCTGCAGTTATAGTTTAAGATGTATTTTTCAAAAAACACATAATGTATTGTCGACCAACCTCATCGATATTAGGTGTTTTTTTATAAATACACACTAAACTAAAATTTTATTTTTTATTTTCTGAGTAAAACACAAGATATCGATGGGGTTTGTCGACATTAGGTTAGGTGTCTCTCTTGACAAATATCGACGAGGTTGGCCGACTTAATTTTTTTTCGAATAAAAACTAACCTGACACATTGAATCAACAATTAAAAATATCATATTTCACACCACATTCAATAAACAAAATAATTGATAAACTCAACATACATGTTTAACTAACAATCCTTTACAACATACAAGTAATTTAACGCATTAAATTTAATATATATATTATTAAAAAAAATAGTCAAAACATTAATTTAAGTAAAAAAACAAGAATGATCCATGCAAAACACTAAATGAATCGAATTGAGGGTTTGATAAATGTTTGTTTACGTTTGATTTAATATATATATATTTAAAATTTGCATTCTTGATGTTATTAATATCTTATTTTAATCTAAAGGTAAAATGATAAATTACGAGTGACTATGTATAACATTTTCTAAGGTAGTATATGACAATTGAATAAAATTAAATCTCATTTGATATTTTTACG
Source organism: Limnanthes douglasii subsp. nivea (assembly GCA_036936605.1). Taxonomy (NCBI): domain Eukaryota; kingdom Viridiplantae; phylum Streptophyta; class Magnoliopsida; order Brassicales; family Limnanthaceae; genus Limnanthes; species Limnanthes douglasii. The sequence continues at coordinate 60,686,126 of JAUPFV010000004.1, forward strand.
ATGAAAATAAAGTTTAGTTATATTAAATTTATGAAATATTAATTTTTATGGTTTGGTTAGTCTCTCGTTATTCATATTTATCTTTTCATTGAATTGTTAGTTTTTAATGATTTATCTAATTTTTAAATTTATGTTATCGATTTTTTTAAAATATTTTGTATTCAACAAATTTAAGATTTTCAACATAAACCATATAATCTTTAATTCATATTTTAACCTTAAAGTAGAAAAAGCCAATTGTTTTTCAAGATTTTTTCTATGGAAGGCAAAAATCCAGTCGAACCATAAAACAATCGGACAATCTATGAACGAGATGCAAACTAGTTTATTAACATATTTAAAAAACTTATTTTGAAAAGTATATTGCGAAACTCGAACATGAGTTTACGGGATAGATTTTGACCGTTTAGCTGAAATCCTCTTATTTTTTTTAAAGATTTCGAAACCAATGTGCTAGAATTGATAGTTTTGATTTGAATATGCATGCGTAACTAAATTCGATCAATTATGTCGTAATTAAGTGGTAAAGGTGAAAACCAATTCCAACCAAAAATGCCAAATTAGTTATATTTTTTTGAAAAAAAGCTGGTAATAATTTATTAATTTGATTTATAATCTAGTTAGTTATATAAATTGACATTTTTTTTGTCAAATTCGGTAAGAAACCAAAAGTTCGCATGAAATCACAATAATTGTAGATCTAGTGTTTTAAAAGCTTAACACGTATTTAACACTCATGCACATAACACCAAACTTGATCTTACATAATGGATTGAACAGTTGTGCAAAAAATTGAGATACATGTTAGGTATACATGTTCATGACGATAAAAAAACACGGGAGTACTTTAGATTGGTTTTTCTTAGGAAATAACTATAAAGTATAGGAATAAAAATCTTCAAACTAAAGTAAGAGAAGGTCCATATGTACAAAAAAGTGTTTGTCTTTTCAAACTTAAAGCTTATTGATTAACGTTGGATTACGGTCTCTGCACATTTTATGCAAAAAAAAATCACACAACCGTGATTTTCTTGTGAGCACTGTGTGTTTGGTAAACAAACTAGAGTCAAATTCAGCAAATCGACTGTAAGAAGACTAAATGGACAGTAAACTACATTCACTCAGATCTTTGGGGACCAAACAAAATTCCATCCAAGAGCGGAGCCAGATACTACATGAGTTTGATTGATGATTATTCAAATATGGTGTGGGTTTACTTTCTGAAAATAAAAGACGAGGCATATTCAACCATTGTCAAATGGAAGACGATGATTGAGAAGCAAACAAGAAGAAAAATCAAACGTCTTAGGACATGTAATGGGTTAGAATATTGCAATCGTGAGTTCAACGAATTCTCCAAAGCTGAGGGAATAGTGCGTCATCGCACCCATTCCAGAACACCACAACAAAATAGAGTCGCAGAAAGAATGAACATAACGCTTTGTGACAAGGGATGAAGTATGCTCTCGCATTATGGTGTGGAAAAATAATTTTGGGATAAAGCTATCAATACAACGTATTACTTGGTGAATGGGTCTCCATCAACGACTATTGATTGTAAAACTCCTTTTGAGATTTGGTCTGGATCGTCGGCTGATTATGAATATTTGAGGGTGTTCGGTTCTCCTGTGTATGCTCATGTGAGAGATGGTAAGCTTGAGCTGAGGGAAAAGAGGTGCATATTTCTAGGATATGCTACTGGAGTGAAGGGATATAGATTATGATGTACCTCTCTAAAGTCTCCAGGTTTTCTCATCAGTAGGTACGTTACTTTTAATGAGTTTGCTTCGATAGACATTCAAAAAGAAGTAGGAGAAATGGTCGAATCAAGATCGATTATGAGTAAACAGGTGGAACTTGAAGTAGAATCAGTTCCTAGCAGGTCCAATAATTCAAGTGGTTCTGAGGTGGATCCAAAATTAGGAGGTGAAGCGTCAGCATCGGATGATAGTGACGACGATGCCCCCGAACTAGAACAAAAACCTTATAGCATAGCATTAGGCAGAGAAATAAGAGATATTAGACTTTCAAAAAGGTATGCGAATCTAGTTGCATATGCTCTTTCAGTTGCAGAAGAAGTTGAGATCCAAGAACCTAGTAGCTACAGAGAAGCTATAGCGAGTTCAGAGGCAGATCGATGGATAAGTGCTATGGAGGAAGAGATTGAATCTCTTCATAAGAATCAAATATGGAAGCAAGTTGACTTGCCTAAAGGACAGAAGATAGTAGGCAGTAAATGGGTATTCAAGAAAAAGGAAGGTAATCCAGGGGTTGAGGCATCTCAATTCAAGGCAATACTGGTCGCTAAGGGTTTTACTCAAAGGAAATGAATCAACTTCAATGAAGTATTTTCTCCAGTGGTGAAGCATAGTTTGATTCGAGTTTTGTTAGTCATAGTAGTTTTGTAAGATTTAGAGCTTGAGCAATTGGATGTGAAGACTGCGTTTCTACATGGTGAATTGGAGGGGAAAATCTACATGAGACAACCAGAGGGATTTATCGAACCTACTATGGAGGATAAAGTTTGTCTGCTGAAAAAGTCACTGTATGGTTTGAAAACAGTCACCTAGGCAATGGTACAAACGTTTTGATACATTTATGGTGTCAAAAGGGTTCACGAGGAGTTCATATGTTAGTTGTGTGTATCATCAAAAGATATCAGATGATTGTTATGTTTACTTGTTGTTGTATGTGGATGATATGCTTATTGGTGCTTGTAGTATGTCACACATTGTGGAGATAAAAAAGCAGCTTAGTGCCGAGTTTGAGATGAAGGATCTGGGTATAGCAAAGAAAATTCTTGGTATGGAGATTATCAGGAACAAAAGTGTAGGATCATTACACTTGTCTCAACGAAGCTATATTGAGAAAGTGTTACAATGATTCAACATGTTTGATGCTAAAGTAGTTAGCGTTCTGTTTACTACTCATTTCAAGTTGTCTGCAATAGGAGCGGCCAATGACGATGTTGAGTTGGAACAAATGTTGAAGGTTCTATATGCAAGTGCAGTTGGTAGTATCATGTATGCTATGGTATGCAGATGTCCTGATATTTCACATGCAGTTAGTGTAGTTAGCAGGTACATGGGATGTCCTGGGAAAGAACACTAGCAGGCAATGAAATTGATACTTAGTATCTTAAGAATATTGTGAACGTTGGCTTAACTTTTAACAAGACCGATATTGGTGAATCGGTGAATGATGTTGCAAGATCATTGGTTGGTTTTGTTGATTCTGATTTTGCAGGTGATATGGATAAAATAAGATCTCTGAAAGGATATTTATTTACTCTAGTTGGGAGTGCAATCAGTTGGAAAACACATTTGTAAGCTAACAGAAACAGTTAAAGAAGCAATATGGTTGCAAGGTTTGGTGGTAGATTTGGGCTTGGATAGGACTGCTATAAAAGTGTTTTGTGACAGTCAAAGCGCCATACACCTTATAGATAACCAAATGTACCATGAGCGTACAAAACACATAGATGTCAGGTATCATTTATTCGTGATATAATATCAAAGGGAATTGTTGATGTGAAGAAAGTGTCTACACACGATAATCCAACAAATATAATGACCAAGACAGTATAAGTTTGAAAGGAGTGCCTAAACTGGATTGGTGTTCGCAGTATAGAGTGAATGCCTTAGGGGCATTTGGTGAGTCAGAAGAAGAGAAGTTTCTTTGTTAATAGTGAAGAAAGGATATTCGCCTCAAGGGGAAGATTTTTTGTGAATGAGTGGAATAGTGCATTGACAGTGTACCGTGTTCGGCGGTACAGTTTTGTGTCATTGACAGTAAGCTGTAATACAATGAATGGTTTTCTTATTAGTGTATATAATCCCATTAGGCCCACTGTCTAGTAAGTCTATTTATTCTCTATAAATAGACTACTAGGACTACACAAAACATAATCTGAAATCTGTAACCTTTTCTATCATAATGAAACTATTTTCTCTGGCGGCGCCCGTGGACAATTGTCGAACCACGTTAAATCATGTGTTCATTTTAGTCTGTCCTTCACGTATGTTCTGTGTTTGAGCCATTTTGTGATAATTGCATAGTAATTTAATAACAATTTGGTTAAACTAAAATTTGAAATAAATACAAACTCAATGATAACTAAATTTTAACTTGATACTTTAAAAAGTCATACTTTACAAGATATCTCTTTTATTTATTTATTTATTAATAATATGTGTTTGAATGTCCGACTCCAATTAAGAATTTCGTTTAGAATTATAAATCAATAGTTATCTTGTATACAATTATATAGTTATGTAGAATCTTATACAACTATAATAAATATGAGATGCTTAATAGCTCTTATCCAAATTGTAAATCTTCCAGGTAGAAGAATAAAAAAAAGAATTTGAGAATAAAAATTTGAGGTAAATACTATTATTTACATACACGTTATATTTATTGCGTGCGCATTTTCCGACATACCAAAACAATTTATCTACCAGTATGTTTTCTTAGGATGAGCTAAAAAAGATAAAATAAATTAAAACGCATAAATTTTTTGTAATACATGACCGGTTCCTTATCGATTCTCGGTTCAGTTCGGTTAAAAATTGAGAACTATGAGTAATTACAACCGGAATCGTGTTGGTATTAGGCAGAAACAGAAACCAAATCAAATCTTTTATTTTAGTTTGGTTCAGTTTGGTTCTTTGGTTCCGGACCCGAATGCCCAATACCTAGCTCAAATATCTATGATTAATTAAATAAATCCCATAAAAATATCGATTAACTACTAAAATCGTTGAACATAACTTACTTGATAAATTAGACATCCATGTAATCACTGTTGTAGCAATGATCTTTGCTACGATCCTTACTGTTTGTTCCCTTATTTATTATTATTATTATTAATATTGTAATCTATCTCGTGTCTCTGATTATTGTAGCTTAAAGAAAATAAATGAAAATTAAATTAAAAAAATAAAAAACAATGGTTTTATTCTAACAAGTATTCTAGTGGACTTATTAGGTTTACAACTAGTAAATGAAGTGTCATATGTGTCTCTCTTCATATATTAGTGCAATTAGGTTATAAGATTAATCCTAATTGCACTCGTACCCTTATATTATGCATTATGGTCAATTTACATTACCTAACTAAATGTTTACTTTCAATTTAGTCTTTAAATAATATATTTAGTCTTAATTGTTAACATTGAGGCCCAATCCTTTATAAAGATCAAATTTGACATGGTATCTACACAATTACTTCCATAATAAGTTTTTATATATTATTCAAATTACAAATTATTTTAATTAAACGATTACTTATTAGTTGAAAAATGTATTGACAAGTAGCCAAATACATAATTAATCATGAACTTATCTATAAATTGTCGATAATCTCTCACTGTCATATGCTACAAAAATGTATTTAATTAATGGAATTGCTGAATTTTATTACCCATTGATGAAGTGAACAATCTGCTATATGGCGATGCATGGTAAAAGAATAACTCTTTATTGTAATACAAACAAATGGATGCAACATGAATTATATTATTACATGATCTGTAACATAAGAATACTATGAAATATAATCGTACCCATCAATTCTTAATTGGCCCTACTTAGGTGGAGATATACTTAATAAGTTAGAGAAGTCAATGAAACGTAACTGAACATTATATTTGCAATATACCAAATTGTATAGAACAAAATAGCAAATATATCTTTGTTAATATTAAAAAAATCATAATAAAATCAACAATCCTCGATATCAACCACATCCATCCTAATGGTGTGTTCTTGAAGATACTAAAGTAGTACTACTCTCGTAAGATGATCTACTACCATGAAGTTTGCACCAGTACGCTCTATAATGTTTTGATGACATTGCACTCTCTTTTATATAGATATGAACTTATATATATATATATATATATATATATATAGAGAGAGAGAGAGAGAGATAGAGAGAGAGAGAGAGTCAACCAAGCTCTTATTACTTAATTGTAAACTTATTATCAATATATAGTCTTAATGGACTTTTTATTCCTTATGTAATGACTAAATTCCTTAACCAAAGTGATTGGTTCGACGTTTTAAAACATACAAAAAATTTCATTTCCATGGTGGACTATAAAACTAATGTCGCCTTACATTTTCCCATAATGTTATACCTCAAACTAACAAGAATATTCTGCCTAAAGTGCTACTAAACATGTATGCACAACCTACCAAAATTTAAGCTAAAATACTCAATTATCTCCAGATTATTCGACTTTTTATATGTTAACATGTCTCATTTTGTTTGTTTATTCTTTCAGAGAATCCTTTTGAATGCTTCCTAATGGTCCAACTATGGATTACTTACATACATTTCCAACAATTGGATACTAAAGGTAATTTCCATCTTTGTATACACTTGAGAATTTATTAGACTTCTGACTTCCAAAGCATATGAAACATTTTGTATTTCCTCAATCTCAAATTTTATCTTTAGCCATTAACTTACACTTAATTTTTTATCATTTGTAATAGAGGTATTCAAAGACGTAATAGTAATAAGAACTTAATCTAAAAAAACTTTTGATACCCATAGTTTTCAACCTAGCTCATCTCAAAATCAAAAGAGACTATTTCCTCAATAAACTTATGATACCACTATCTAGAAACCTATAAGAAATCCATAATAAAATTTATTCAATTTGCATATAATTGACTTTGAGTCACCAATTACAAAGTTCTCAAGCCGCATAGTGGTCTTAACATTCAAATGAATATTAATTCATTTTATGAGGAATTATATCGCACTCCTCAAGGTATTTTGAAAATAATCTACGACATTGTTAATTCAAACCGTTATATCTGCCATAATAATCACTAGCACGATTAGATCTAACACATTTAATACACTTACGATTTTTTTTTAACTTTAGTCTTAAAAATTACGAAGTGTTCTTAGGGATTCTGATATATCATGAATAAAGTATAGATACCCATACCGAGAGAAGTCATATATAAATGAGATAAGATGTCACTTCTCGTTTCATAATGCCTTTGGGAATGGTTCATAATTATTGACATGTATCAAGTTCAAGACTTCTTTTACTATGTATGCACCTAACGTTTTCATTAGATTATGTTATCCATTGATACATATGATTCAAACATCAAGTTATAAATAATCATGAACTCGATAAAACTTTAAACACCAAGATTATCTTGTATCTTTTGTTTGAGCTATTACTTAAGATCTTGTGTCAAAGACTTTACTAAATTTTTAGGTTTTTAATTTATTATGTCATATACTTGTGTGTTCATTGCTTCTTTATGATGCTTGATAATATTTAATAAATTAAACTCCTTATCCGTTGTTAAATATCTAGTGCCTACCATATTATCATGTAAAGAAAGAGTCATTTAATTATTCTCAAAAATACCTAAATATCCAAAGGTATATTTTATAAGAAATTATCAAATTCATACTCACATCTTTAATACAATCAATATTCCCTAGATAGCAACAAAAATTACAGATAAAATAAACTAAACATGAATTTACCTTTACTTGATGGATGGACCTTTCATCATCACTGAAGACTCAACTTCTTATCATATTCTTTACACAAATATAAATATGGATGGTCACAACCGTATCAACCCACCACATGTTTCTAAAACTGAAACTAAATTGATTTATAAAAATACAAGAGTTATAAGATTACCGGTAGCTTTTATATAAGCTTGATACTTTCTACTTTCTCTTTTTTATACTTCATATCCTCTTGCAAAATAAGCATCAATCTTTCGTATGTGATTCCTTAGGTCTATTTACTCTTGAACCGGAAGCCTTATCAAATGCTCTATCATACTCTCTATACTTAGCTTTCCCATGTTGAGAACTCACCATATGCACTGTAGGAAATTTTTGTTATATTCTCTCTTCCTTCTAAGTAATATGACAAGTGAGTTCACTAACTATCTATTTCTCACATTGAGGAAAAACTGAAACGGAAACCCTACACAACTTCCTTGAGAATGTCAATATTAAGTGCTTTTAACTTTTGAGGTGATCATTTGACATCCTAAAACATGCTGCCTTATTTTTATATATCTATTAAACTTCACAATGAAGAGTTGCACCATCAACATCTTAATCTCAACCTTTTTAATCTTCGGAAAAAGTTTTCTCAATTATTTTGAAAGTCTCAATTGCATTGATGATCTCAGTCGAGATAACCCCATTGAATACTAAATGTATTCATTGTTTCATAATTTTCAAGCACAACCTATTTGACTCATACCATGCCTCAAATCATTTATTCTCCTTATGAGAACTATTTTAAGTGAGGGGCATGGACTACATAATTTTTAATACCAAGTTAAATTAGAACAGTTCAAATAATATTCCATGTGCTATTTTAAAAAAACCTTAAAATATCTAAAATGGGAAGTCTATTGCATAATAGGTTAAATGTATTTAATTGATATACAATCTTAAGAATTATGTTTAAAGATGAGATATTATATGTAAAACATAACATACATCGCTAATAAGATACAGTTGGATAAACATATCAGCATGCATTTTTATGAGTTTGAGAAAATTATTGTTGATCTATTTTTAATAACTTAATCCTAATAAATCCTTTGTTGGGTTGGTTTTCTTATTTAAATTAAACATTTAATGATCAATTCATAAATGATAATTTTTTAATGACTAAATGTGCTAAGTATTAACTTTACTTTAGGTCGAAAATTCTTGCAATATGATTAAACCATAAACTATTAACATCCTAAGTTTCTCAATTCACCAACAACCTTGTTTTGGACCAATATATTGGTTTTATAATTCACTGAAGTCTAGACAACCTTAGCGATGCAATTCCATAGATAATATAAACACCAACTATCAACCACACACAAAACACATCATGGCCAAACAGGTCTGAAGGAAGACCCCTCAGGGCACAACCTAAGACGCGCAACTACAGTGATGTAATTTTTGTTGCTATAATATTATTTTGCAGTGAAAACATGGGTTTCTGTAGAAACATCAGAGGTTTCCATGAAAATCATATATTATCATAATTCCACTTGATTTTAGAAATATTCACTGCTTAATCACCATTTTATAGCATCGAATAAGACCTAAAGTTGAGTAAAAATCCTAATTTTGGTCAATAATAAACTTTAAATCACGTTTTTCATTGAACACATAGAACACTAATCATGAAACCCTAATAATGATTTCTCTAAATGAATAAATCAAAACATGCATTCAAACCCAATTTCCTTGCTCTAACCAACTCAAACAACAATTATATCTTAACATTGTGGATTATTTTATGAACTTTAAATTAACATAATTTTCAATCCATTATACATACAATACGACAACTTAAATTCCAAAGAATTAGCTATGATAAAACTTGATAGATCATTTGAATCGCTCAAATATATATGATGTAATAAAATCAATTCCCACGAAAGTATCAATTAAATACTAAAATTGCGGAATATAACTTGATAAATTAGACATCACAACAGTTAATTATTTGTCAGCAATGATCTTTCTTGTGATCCTTGTTGCTTGCGTCATCTTTTTTTGTGTGCTTTTGATTCCTCAATATTGTGAATATATCTTATGTCTCTTATTATTGTATCTCAAAGAAATGAAATGAGAAGAATATGAAAAAATAGTAGTGGTTCATTCTAACCAGTAGTGTAATAGACTTATTAGGTTTATAACGAGTAAAATAACGATTATATATATATATATATATATATATCCCTTTATATAGAATTGAAATTAGATTATATATTTATAACTAATTACACTAGTACCTTTATATTATGTACTATGACCATGATCCATTACTTGACTACATGTTTTCTCCCAATTTAGATTCTCTAAACAATATATTTAGTATTAATTATCATCATTTGAACTCAATCTTTAAGTAGTCCAAATTTGACATGAGATATATATAATTAATTACAATTACCTCCATAATAGGTTTTCATTTATTTGTCTAATTTTCAATTATTTTAATCAACCGATTACTAATTAATTGGACTAGATATTGACAAACAACTAAATATATCGTTAAACATGAACCGATCTATAAATTTCCAACATAAACAACATAATTAGAGATATGCTGCCAATCTAACATAAGATTTTTGTTAGGACAGATGAATAAAAAAACTACACTGAGTGACCCATGATGAAAATTGAAGGGTTTGTACTTATTACAAATCTCTTTAGCCCACACCCGACATCCATTGAACTTTTAAGGATATATTTGTAGGTTATAATTATGGATAATATCTACAACATTATAAGGAATAAACACAAATATTTGAATTATAGGGTTATATCAATAAATATAACATTTTTCATTCTATTTATTTTTATGGGTGTGATAAATGAATCAACTACACATGGGCGACATATCATCTTAGGTCGCTCATGATAAAAAAATGTACATTTCCTAATATTATAATGACATATATAAAATTAACATTAATGGGTGCAATCAATAATATATTTTCAGACACGATGCACTTGTTATGAAATTGTCATATAAACAAAAGTATTATAGTTAAGATGAATAAATTATTTCAGAAAAGAAACATATCTAGTGAGTCTGTTATGTCTTGGAATACAATCATACATTCAGAACCCGATGTCGAATTGTAGTCAAGCATAGTGATCATGAAGGAGATGTATATAGTCCATCCAAAAGTCTTGAAGTACGCTGAAACATCTTGACTTAAACCTTACTATTAATTTTATATATATATACACTAGCATTGATAATGATTATAGAAACACGACAAAAAATTATTAAGCCTAATGTTATATATATATATATATTAAAGTTATATTAATTATAGTAACTTAAGTGAATTTATTTTTTGTATTATTGGTGTTGAAGGTGCACATTCGTTATTATAAAGATTTATGGGACCGAGCTAACTAAACTTTGAACTATTTTGAAGGAAGATGAATATTTTGCTCGGTATTCAACACACATACATCCTTAGAGAAACATAAGGTATTCTTTAATTTTGTATGGTACTTGGATATATAGGGAGGAAGAGGACTGTGGTCGTGGAGGTAACCTTTGAAATTATGTTAAAATACAACAAAATAGCTAATAAATAGGTGTAAAAAAATATAATGTTGATGTATTGTTAGATCAATGTATAGTTTCACATGTGATACAAAATATCTACCATGGTAAGAGAAAATTGTATAATAAAATATTATATGATCGATAAGCTGCGACAAATTTTAAACATTATTACGCAAGGCCTATGTAACGAAGATGCTTTTATGGAAAAAGAAATTTTAAAAATTAATTGTTCGGTCTGTGGTTATGACCTGGAAGATAGGCTCTAGTATCATCATCAATGGTTTAAAAGTTTCTGATCCAAATAATAAAAGTTGTTCCACCCAAAGAACGGTTAAGACAAAAGAACGTGATAAAAAAACATGTTAAAGCTAGTTCGACCAAACAAAAGATACTGTACTTCGAATACGATATCAAACAAACTGATACGACAAGCACAACGTAGTTTCTTAGCCTGTTAAACTCAATAAAAATAAAAAACAAAACAAGAAAATAAGGTAGTAAAATTTAAAAAACTTCAGAAAACACCGAACACGAAAGAGTTAAAAATAATTATAGTGGAAATAAAGTTGTTATATTATGACCATCTTCTCTCATACATGTTTTCGTACATATATGAGGTAATGAGTGTGAAGCACGATTATCATTATGATTTTATGACTATTTTTCAATATTATTTAGGAGGTTAATATTATTGATCATATATGATGCAGAAACTAATGAAGGAAATTCAATCAAACTTGTGTTTGTATGAACACATTACAAAAAATAAAAATATATATATGCCAAACTGAATAGGCTCAATTTATTCTCTCTAGTTATTAGTAGAGTGAAATGGATGAGGATGGACAATATTCGTTTCATTATTGCTACCTTGTTTAAATACATCATATGTAATTTGTTTAAACGACTCGTCGACTTATTTACCTCTAAAATGTGTTCTACCCCCTCACACATAAAAGAAGAGATTTGTGTCTCTCACATAAACGAGAATAATTTAGTTAATTTAAGAAAATTTATAAATAAGTTCATTATTACATTAACAATAAATTTTCCCTTTATAATATTATTCATATTGTATAAACACGTTCCGCAAATAGTGATAATATGCAAACCTAATTCCAACACGACCGATCACAATTAGGTGCACAAAATGGAAACAGATTATAACCCATCGGGTCAAAATTAGGTGCAGTAAATGCCAATAAACTCCAACCCATCGGGTTATAATATGTAGTAAATATTTGCCTTTGGATTTTGCCTTTGGATTTTGTTTTAATATTTTGATTTTATTTGACGTTTAGATTATGTCCGACGTTCTCTTAGATCGACGTTTGTCGCTTGGATTTTGTTTGGATATTTGACATTTGGATTTTGTTTGAAGTTTGGAATTTGGCAATTTGAGATTTGAATTATAATTTGGAATTGAAAATTAGGAATTTCAAAGTAAAGATTTGAGATTGGATATTTTAGATTGGGATACGAGATATAGTTGAAAAAGTTTGAATGTCGTTTAGATTTCATTTTGAATTTGATGATTTGAGATTTAGGGTTTGAGGTTTGAGATTTAGAGATGAGGGTTTGAGATTTAGGATTGAGTGTTTGAGATTTAGGATGGGATGTTTGAGATTTAAGATGAAGGATTTGAGATTTAATGTTTCAATTGAATATTTGGTTGAAGAAGATGATGAGGTAGCAGGAAATGTGAAGAAGAATAGTTGAAGAAGATGCGCGAAGAAGACTACTTGAAGATGATGTGAAGAATATCAAATTTCTACTCATTAGGAGAAGAGTTCTCTAATGCCTCATTGTTGTGCTTCCTTGCGTACCTCTGGTTTCTCAAGGACTTTTGGCATGTTGTTCTAGTTGAAGTGTTTAGGCTCCTCTTAAGTTTCTTGATTCCATTATGATGAGCCTTGTGGGACTAGTTGTGAGCGGTGTGAAGAAGACGTATTAAAAAGTTTTAAAGATTCAAGACAACTTGCGAAGTTCTTCGCAAAGAAATACAACTTGCAGATTTCTTTACAAAGGCTTTGTTAGTATCTCAGTTTTGTTTTCTTTTTACAAACTCTCAATGTGTCTGTTGCATTGTGAGTTTGAGAGACATTTTTAGAGATATTAGGCCCAAGCCCATTAGTTCATATGTTTTATCTATAAATAAGAGCATATACTATTTGTAATATGTACGCTTTCTAAATAAACAGAAACCCTAGTCGCTTCTTAGTAGCTTCTTCTCTACTTTCTCTTTCTATGTTTGCCTTTGTTTATAGACGCAAAATGAGTGCGTGAATTCGGCTTTTCCTCGCGTGATACGTGCACAATTTCACACATGAACTATAACGGGCATACAATAGCACAAAACACAATAACATACAATATCTTGATTCTTGAAAAGAAAAAGTGGAACAAAAAAATGTTAAAAAGTTGAAGATTGGTTGATGATGACTGAGTTTTCTCTGATTACTTTCTCAAAACTAATGATTATTATTTGTAAATGAATATTATTCTTTAATAACCATATTGTTGATCGGTACAATTTAAAATTTTAATTATATTGGTGAAAATATATACAGTCTTTTCTAGATCCATTTGTATTTATCTATATGATGCCGCGTAATTCTTTAATACGATAGATCAATTATTTATTTTAATATATATAAATATATAATTTTAAATTTTAAATTTTTTAAAATTTATATGAATATATATAAAACTGACTTTAATTCTCAATATAAATAATAGAGATGGTGAATTTTAAATTTTTGGACTCTTAATTCAAAGTTTCTATATATTTTAATAATTTTAAATTATTAAAAAAAAAAAGTTAATCAGAAATCTTACTGTAACCTAACCCAATTTCATCATAGCCTATTCCATTAATATATTATGCTTTTAGGTGGCTATCAAAACAAAGTACTAAAAAGGTTTGTTAACTCACTATCTTAAATCACAAAAATAACTATAAAGGTGCAGAAGATCGTTATAGATGCTCTATAAAAATATTTGGGAGTATCCTCGAAAATTCGAATGTATTATAGCAACCAAAACAAGAGAGTTGGCGAGTTTTATTTTAATCTAAACATCAGAGTTTCTGTCTGTATGTTACCTGTTCCCGTGTTCTATTATATCCCATGAATGATAATTGTTTTTATAAGAAACTCTCTAGAAACCTAACCCATCTTCACCTCCATTGCAAAAACTCAAGCCTGATCTTCTTAGCTTTTCATCTTCTATCCCCACTACAAGCCTTTTGGCTTGCAGATGGGGAAGGAAACGCCACTCTTTCCTCATTTCGAAATTCGAAATCTCTCCAAGACCCACACTCTCACTCTCAACCTCCATTAATGGAGTCCCATAACTCTTTAAAGAAAACCCAGTCACCTATGATAAGGAATCAAACCCTAAACTCTCTTGGCAAGCGAAATAATAAATACGGAAAAGCTTTTCACCTTCTCTGCCAAACAGTAGATGGCGGAGCTTTCAACCCCCACTCTACTCTTCTTATTTCGTCATTAATGGAGGTCACCACGCCCCTATTAATGACAGAAACAGAGGCTTTAATGCCCCATGAATACACCTCCACGCCCAGCCTCCAAACGTCAGCCAATCACATCGGTTGCGTTTCCAAGACAGTCGCCATGAATACGAAGCTCGCCATGAATACGAAGCACGGCGCCCAACTCTCACTCCTACAAGCAGCGCCGGCCATGGCTTCAGACCCGAGAAAACACTCCTCATCTCCCGCTGCACTGCCTCGAAAAAACCCTCCCAATAGCAAGCAACCCAACCTGGATCTACATTCCTTTTGCTGTGCTTGTCTCTCTCCCCTCCTGACCAATCGAGAGAGCAAAGCATGCACAGCAATTAATGCTCACTACCCTCTCTCTTCATTAAATTTGCTTCTAACGTACAAGCATAATCCTACCTCTTATATCGAGTCTCTTCTACCCCCTCGCCTACCGCCTACCTCCCTCTCTCCTTTAAATCCTCAACCTTTCTCACACTTCATCATCGTAAACTCTCCTCACCACCACTCTTTTCAAAACCCCAAACTCTCTCTGAAAACCACCAAACAGTTACCAAAAAACACAAAAACCGCTCCCACTCTTCTATCCTACCCCACTGAAAACCATCTCACGAAAACTCCCTCTGTGTCCTCTTTCAAATCGGAAACAGCCCCCTCTGTTCCCTCTCGACCTCCATCGCAAACCACTGTCCTCCACTTACTCCTCCCGCCCTACCCGATCCATTTCAACTCTACCGCAAAACCTCCACCCTATCCGATTCTCTCCACCTTCTCATCCCCACCACCACTTTCCAAACCCCTCTCATCGCTCATCCCCTCAAAAAGCCGCCTCTCCCTACGGCACTACTCCTCATCTCACTCTCGAGTCCCAAAAATGGTGGAAACAAGACGGAGTTCCTCCTCCAGGCGCCCCAACCGTAAGATCACTCCCCGATTCAACGAGAAACACGCCCCTCCTTCACCGATCACCTCCTCGAGACCATCCAGTCCAAGCACATCCCTATCGTTGGAAACCCGGTCTTCATCACCCTCTTCCAACTCACCCCCGCAAACAGCCGACATGCATGGACTACCTCTGTCCGTGCATGGCTCACCTCCACCAATCTCTCCCAATCGCAAGCATCTGCCCAAGCCGATCTCTGACTCCGACATGCAGGAAAGAGCCCCTTCCCCTTTGTCCCTATCCCCTCCGGGAACAAAAACTATCGCCTTAGAAAGCTCGGAGGAAGAAGACCCATCGGAAATCGAACCGACGCCGACAAGAGACAAGCAACTACAAGCAAACTTCGACAGCAACAACAGACTCCTCAAAGCCATCACAGACCTCGAAGACAATCCGCGGCCCAATATCTTCACGCCGGAATCTCTCTCAAAATCTGGCCTGCATGGAAGTGAATCGGCCTCCATTCCTGGTCTGGCGCGAACTTCTCAGATCAACCCTCACACCCCCCAACCGCCTCCTCCTGCTCCGCCTCAATCTTCCCAACCGTTACAACCGCCCTCAAATCAATCAAGCAGCTCTGCCTCATCCTCCTTCTCAAACCCTCTAACCCTAGCCCCATGCAAGCAACTCCCCGCGCATGCAAACCCCATCTGCATGCACGACCCAACCCTGGCAAGCTTTCTGTCACTAGCCCCTCCCCCCTCGATCGTGGAAACCACATCCATAACCAGTCGTTATTTATACAACAATACCCACCCTCCAACCCTCCCCACCCAAACCAACTCCCCTCGCACCAGTGTTCTCTCCACGGCGGTATTCACCCTCCAACAAGCCATCCAGGCTAGTAAAGCCCTATCGCCCCTCCCCAGAATTCAGAACCAACCATCCACCATCATCCATGCGACTGCTCCACTACCAACCCAAACACCAAAGCTGAATCCGATCCCTTCCCCTACGACCTTTCCTGAATCCTTCCCTGGACGAAATAGCAAAGGATACGCATTCTCTCGACCTTCGAAGGCCCACCGCCCTCTTGGAATCCGACCAGACCCCTCTGACCCTTGGAGACAAAACAGCGCCTTCCGACAATTCCGAGGAAAAAACAGCAGCATCCCCCCTCATCTTGTAGCCGAATCAGCCTCAATGCTTAACATCCACCACGCTGAAGCTCCAACTAGGTCTTGGGCTCACATCGTAGCGCAACCAGACCCCCGATCCCCCATGAAAATCCAAAAAATCGAAGACATCCTCATAGATCAAGGCACCCTTGTTTTCCCCGATGATGCGATAGCAGGAGACAAAGAAGATTGGGCAAAATGTCTCTCAGGATACTTCCTTTCGAAGAAAAGAGCAGTATCCCATGTCCAAACACTAGCAAACCAAATCTGGAGTACTTATGGACTCCAGGAATGCAAACCCACCCCATCCGGTCATTATTTCTTCAAGTTTTCCACAGCGGACAACGCAACAGAAGTCCTTGAAAAATCCCCCTGGTTTTTTAGTAGCCATCCAGTCTTCCTAAAGAGATGGGAGCCAATGGAAACCCTAACAAGAGAAGCCCTAAAGGCGATCCCCCTCTGGGTCAAGTTCCATGGCATGCCCCATGAACTCTGGACGGAAAAGGGATTGGGAATACTGGGTAGCTACTTAGGAACCCCCATATACGTCGACAGCCAAACGGCGGACCGAACCCGATTAAGCTATGCCAGGATCTGCATCATAATGCAAGCCACCGCAAACTTCCCCTCCACCATCACCATAAGATGCCTGGGAAGAAACCACGTCATCCAAGTAGAATTCCAAGGCCTCCCCACCATTTGCAACCGATGCCTCTCTTTCGGACACGCGGCGGCTGCCTGCCACCTAATTGCGGATCCTGCTCACACAGCAAACCCCTCCACTCACCGCCCTGGAAAAGAGCCAATGAACAACCCACCCCACATCACGCTATCTGACTCGAGCAATAGTGAAACCCCCACTCCGGAGACATTACGACAGATGACACTTCAAAGCAGTTGGACCAAGAGCTACATCATAGCAAGCAACACCCCGGCAGCAGCCCAGATAGGACTCGAAGAAGGAGAACCTTCATCTACGGAGGTCACGTCACCAAGACCTAAAGCAGCAAATAACGCTGCTCGCTCAAGTATGTTCGGGGAAAACCCCAAAATGTATTAATCTCCTTTTAATCTCCTTGTTAATTTTTTAATGAAATTTGCATGTTGGAACGTAAGAGGATTAAATGACCCCATTCGCCAAAAGGACGTACGTCACATAGTATTTAAGAATAGTATTAATATCATATGCCTCCTAGAAACTAAAGTCAAAGCCCATAATACAGAAAACATTATGAGAACCATGCTACCATACTGGCATTACCACACTAACCACGATTCCCACCTCCTGGGAAGAATCTGGATAGCCTGGAATCCCAGTGTATGCAGTCTCCATATGTTAGAATCAACGGCCCAGACAATGCACTGTTCTATATACTGGACCGCCAGACAAACTAGATTCAACCTAACGACTGTCTATGGCTATAATGACCACACTAGCCGCCTCCCCCTTTGGAACAAGCTCCAATCCATTGCCCTTCATAATTCCAACACCCCTTGGATCGTGCTTGGGGATTTTAATGCAATTAGAAGCCCTCACGAAAAAACCAGTCTGGACCCCCAATGGAACAGCTCCATTGATTCTTTCAATAACTGTTGTAGAATCTGTAACCTCGAGGACCTCCGTTCCTCGGGATTTCAATTCTCTTGGTTCAATAAACAAGAGTCCAACCCAATTTCGTCTAGAATTGACCGCGCCTTGATTAACGCCTCTTGGGACGATTTTTACCCTAACTCTTTCGCCCACTACGACATCCCTCTGACCTCTGATCACACCCCTATGATCATCCACCTTTCGACCCCTTACTCAACTACCCCTCAACCCTTCAAGTACTTCAACATGTGGAAGTACCACCCAAGTTTCCAGGAACTGATCCACCACAGCTGGCATCCTCCCACTCATCAAAACCCTATGGAAAACCTTGTCACAAAACTCTCCCGGCTCGCCCCTTCCCTAACCTCTCTAAACAAAACAGCTTTTAGTGACATCAGTGACCGAGTAGAGAAGGCCAGAACCATCCTCGCCCAAGCCCAAGAAAACCTCCTCAACTCCCCCTCAAACCAGCAATTAATCTCCCTGGAGAAAGAAGCCTCTGACTCATACATATTCTATAGCAGAGCAGAGGAATCATTCCTCAAACAGAAATCTAGAGAAACCTGGCTTAAGCTCGGGGACAAAAATTCCAAATTCTTCCATAATAGTATCCGAGCTCGCAGAGCAAGGAACAAGATTCTCTCCATCACAAAGGAAGATGGCTCCATAACTTCTAACCCCCATATCATCAGAAACACCTTCAACGATTTCTTCCTCAATCAGCTTGGATCCCCAAGCTCGAAAGACTACCCGGGCCCGAGGCGTATCCAAAATCTCCTTAAACTTTCTGTCCCCCAGAACCTTATCCCTGATATGATCAAGCCTATATCTAGTGAAGAAATTAAGCAAGCCCTTTTCGCAATAAATAGCGACAAGGCCCCGGGCCCAGACGGATTCAGCGCTGATTTTTTTAAATCTTGCTGGACAACGGTAGGTAAAGATGTTTGTGAGGGTATCAAATTCTTTTTTTCAAAAGGAAGAATGGATCCCAACTGGAACAAGTCCCTTATAGCTCTTATCCCCAAAACGGACTCCCCCACCCATCCCTCTGATTATAGACCAATTGCGTGTTGTAACGTGATTTACAAAACCATCTCCAAAATCATTGTTAATCGCATCAAGCCTGCCCTCACAACCTTAATTGACCCTTCCCAATCCGCTTTCATCCCTGGAAGATCTATAGTGGACAATATCCTCCTTTCTCAAAACCTCCTGCATGGCTATCACACAAACCGTAAAGGCCCAAGGTGTGCCCTTAAAATTGACCTTAGGAAAGCTTTCGATAACGTAAGATGGGAACTTGTGCTTGACATTCTTCTTGCCATGAACTTCCCTATAGTCATGATCAACTGGATCATCCAGTGCATGACCACTCCCTCTTACACTGTTTGCATAAACGGCAAAAACTCCAGTTACTTCCAAGGGGCCAAAGGCCTCCGGCAAGGAGACCCCCTTTCCCCGTATATCTTTGTTATGGTAATGCAGGTACTCTCCAGCATCCTCCAGGAAAAAAGCAGACACCCATCCTTCGGTTTCCATTGGAAATGCCAAAAGCTGCGCATCATCAATCTTTGCTTCGCAGACGATCTGCTCATCCTCTGCAGAGCAAACCCTCCCTCCATCAGCCTCATTCTCGAAGGCCTTCATGAATTTGAAACTCTATCAGGCCTTCACCTAAACCCCGCCAAAAGCCAAGCCTTCTTTTCAGGGACCTCCTTTGACATCAAACGAGAAATCCTCTCCCTTCTCAATTTCACTGAAGGATCCCTACCAGTTCGTTACCTAGGAGTCCCCCTCATTACTTCCCGCCTCACATATAACGATTGCAGACCCCTTTTCCTCAAAATCACTAACCGAATCAACTCCTGGACATCAAAACATCTTTCATACGCTGGCCGCCTCCAGCTGATCACCTCAGTCCTCTTCTCAACCCAGGTGTACTGGTCCTCAATCTTCATCCTTCCGATCAGAGTCCTCAAAGAGCTCTCACAACTCTTACGCAGATTCCTCTGGTCCGGCTCAGAAATGAAGGTAACAGGTTCAAAAATCGCCTGAGAAAGAATAGTCGTGTCCAAAGAAGAGGGTGGCCTTGGGATACCAGACTTAAAAATCTGGAATCAGGCGGCCACCCTCAAGCTCCTTTGGTCCATCCTTACTAAAAATGAGGACTCCCTCTGGACGAAATGGACCCTAACAGAAAAAATAAAAAACAAATGCCTCTGGACGCTTCCCATCCCGCCCAACGAGAGCTGGAGCTGGCGAAAGATACTCAACCTCAGGCCAGTAGCAGCCAACCTCTACAGAGTCGCCATAGGCAACGGAGAAGACACTTCCATATGGCATGACCCGTGGCTGTTCCCCACCTCTTTGATTAACCGGTACGGACCCTCAATCCAATCCCTATCTCGCCTCAGGAACTTAACAAAGGTGAAAGACCTCAACCATAGCGGTCAATGGAGATGGCCCCCCCAAGCCAGATCCCCCAGCAGAACTCTTAACTCCTCCCTCTCAGAAATAGTATCTGCCATCCAAAATCTCCCCCCCTCCTTGGCTAAGGACTCATTCTTATGGCTCCCCAACAAAAATAACCTATCCTTCTCCATAAAAAGCACATACAACTGCCTCAGACCAATCAGAAACAAAATCCCGTGGTTCTCTCTTATCTGGCACAAATTCTCAATCCCTAGGCACTCTTTCATCACCTGGCTCGCCATCAACAACAAACTTTCTACTCGAGATAAACTCATCACGTGGGGGTTAGACTCCCCCCCGACTTGTGTTTTATGCGAAACCTCACATGAAACCCCAGATCACCTCCTAGCCCACTGTCCATTCTCCAGCGCAGTATGGGAATCTCTAGCTCAAAAGCTGCTTTTTCCTACACCCCCTCCCTCCTGGCCATTGTGGCTCGACCAAGCATGCAACTGGAATAGCACAACAGATGACAAAGCCCATTGGAAAACTGCATTCTGTGCCACAGTCTACTACATCTGGAGAGAAAGGAACGACAGAATCTTCAATAACAAGCAATCTCCTTTCACAAGCATAGCGCATCATGTACTATCCGACCTCAGATACCGATTCAAAGGAACGAAAGCCAGGTTCACCGGCTAGCATGCTATTCACCAAAACTCGTTCTTAATACAATTGTAATTTAATTTCTATTCCAAAGTATGCTCAATCCTACCCGGATTAAGCACTGTAATGAGGCGCTTGCCTCCCGAACTCATGTACACTTTTACAATATCAATTTAATGCTTTTTATACCAAAAAAAGACTTCGCGTATATTAAAATAATATGCATAATTTATATTTATTTTTGGGTGGAGTTCTGTTGACACCGACTAAACAGCAAAATATATTGTTAAACATTCTAATTTATTAGTATTAAAAGTGTTTAAATATTTAGATTATCTTATATGGAGAATTGCAGCATTACTACTCTCATTTTTAATTATAAATCACATTGCATGACTTTCGTTACATTATGAAAATAATACAAAAATACTCAAGATTATCTTGTGTGTCGGGAGGTTGATACTTGATTATACTAAATAAAAACTAATCTTTGTTTAGTGTAATTAAAAATTTGTACGACCATTCAAGGGTCCACATCTATCATGGCAAACTTCCTAATAAATAACGTAGCAATCATATAAGGTACTTATATGGCAATTTAATAAATCGGCACTTAATTACATTTTAATCAAATTCCAATTTAAGAAATCATCTGCCGTGTATGATCAGAATGTCCCCTCTCTCTCTCTTATTTATTAGTTTTTTTTTGTTTTTTTATTTGATACACTAATAAATAAATAAAAAAAGTATTTAAACGATGATATTTCCTAACAACCCTTATAGATCTAATTTCTATTAAAGTTACCATTATTATTATAGTGAGATGTGGACGTGGTTAAGCTAATTATGGTTTTGAACAGTAACTCGTCTCTGTACTATCGTATTTGGTGACAGATAGTCCCTGGACTTTTAAAAGTCCGTTCGTAGTCCCTAGACTATCCAGTTTGGATAAAGTTAATCCTCTTGCATGTGTTGACTATCATTTTTTGTAGCAGATAGTCCATCAACTATTCATTTTCGATAAATTTAGTCTTTTGACTTTCTATTTTTGATAAAGTTAGTCCCCTTAATAAACATACGCATGAGACTAACTTTATCCAAACTGGATAGTCCAAGGACTACCAATAGACTTTTGAAAGTCCATGAACTATATGTCACCAAAATGGATAGCATGGGGACTACCAACGGACTTTTGAAAGTCCATGGACTATCTGTCACCAAAGTCGATAGTCTAGGGGACGAATTACTGTTCAAAGCCAGCTAATTATATTAGAAGTTAGAGTAGTTACTTATAACTATATATTATTCAAATTAATAAGGTATGTTTTTGTATTTTTATTATTTCTAACTTATTTTAAATCATCGTTCTAATTTATAAATATTTATTTTTATAATGGTACAAGAGCAAAGTTTTTAATTCTCTTAGTTATAGTTATGATGATTTCCATTTTTACAAAGACAACAAATCATTATGGCCGGCAATTTAGACACTCCCAATTCAAATGATTCCGGATCGGAGATCAAAATTATCGATCCCCTACCTCTTTTCCAATTCGTCATCATTCAGACCAACAATGTCATGTCTTGGTTTCCATGATATTAGAGGTGTCAATTATCAATCATGAAGCAAAACAATTATTCACGCCTTTATTGAAAAGATGAAGATCGGTTTCGTTAACGACACTGTCAAAAAACCATAACAGGTAAACGAACCTCTTATGTTTGAGCAGTGGAACCAATGTAACAATATGATACTTTTTTAGCTGACTCATGTTTTTGAATTAGACATTGTTGAAGAGTTTATCCGTACCAAGATAACGCGTGAAGTATGGGTTGACTTACGCGAACAATTATCTCAAAAGAATTCCTCAACCATGTTTCACATACAAAAATCAATCGCCACCATATCACAAGACACAATGAAAGTATTTACATATTTTACCAAGATCAAGGCACTATGGGATAAGCTCGAGACATATCTTTCTCCACTGACCTGCAATCAACGATAAGAACACCTCAAACAGAGAGAGAAAAAACGCTTTGGGAAAGAACGCCTTATGCAATTTTTGATGGGTTTGCATGAATCTTAGAAGACGGTGAGGTCCAATGTATTGATGATATCACATATGTCTAATTTCCATCAAGAATATTATTTAATTATCCAAGAAGGGAAACAAAAGGTATCATCTGAGCCAACTGAGAACTTCTCCATATCAATCGTAGTCTAGGAAAAAAGAGAAAATATAAAGTACAAAATATGTGACCACTGTAACAAATTTGGTCATATTATGGATGAATGTTGGACTCTCAGATTTCATTGTAGGTTTTGTGATAATAGGGGTTACACAAATGATAGATGCTGATTGAAAAATAGAAACAACAACAAGCCTTGACAATTTCGAAGACAATAATCTCCAGGGCATGGAAATCAACTTTTGGCGAATGCAAGATAATATCATGACTTATCGGGTTCAAACATTGCTAGCATTAGTGTGAATTATTCTGATTAAAGGGTAGTTTGGGAAATATTTTTAGGAATTTAATTTTTAGTGTGAAATGTAGAGAGATAATCAAGGTGTGTGCTACCTAATAAATTTTGACCACCCTCATTAATGAAAGTAGTTGTGGTATTTAAACTCATTTAATGATCCGTGGGCCTTCCGGGTCAGATCATGGGCTTGGGTTAAGTTTAAAAACCAATTAGCCCAAGAGATGAAATGACTAGCAAGCAGCTAAGTCAGGTTCTACTAAGTTATACTGTTTGATGGGGCATAGTACTTGTTATGTCCGAACTTCTCCTCGAATATATAAAATGGTCAGTGTCAAAGAAATCCGACCTCATCGGTAGCCCATTTAGGTCTTGCAAAGAATATTTGGAAGAGCTAATTCGAAAAAATAAAACTCAGTACATATTTAAGGTGATCGTCTGATCTGTCGTTCGTATCCGAACTGAGTCTTGATCAGATTCAAAGAGATTAACGTTACAGTTAAGAATTGCAAGAGTCAGTTTTTTGAAGTGGGGCATGTGTCGAGTTTTGGTTTGACCTCTCAGCTGTATTTTCTCTTAGATTCTTGTACCTACTGGGCTAAAACGTAACTTAGGGTGTAACCCCCATACTTCATCTCTATATAAATTGGTTTCACTGTTTTATTGTATCTGAAAACACAAAAAATTCTAGAGAGAGAAAGCTTGATAATTTTCTTAAATCGTGTCTGGGTATATTTATGTTCACAGCCAGAAAACGCATTCGTGAAAGGAGGTTGGCTAAATTTATTTGATTTGGAAAGAGCAAGAAGAGATGTAAGAGTTGCAGCTGGACTCCCTACCTCTCTTGGTGGAGAAATGAGTCGACCAAAAACAAGGACTGACCAGTGCTCACCATCATCAAAGACATCAAAAGTTAAAAAACCACTTTTTATCCCAACCTTATCTCCCTTACAGTCAGAGTCTTCAGTTCAAGAATCTCAAAACCCTCTGCCTAACGAAAAGGCAGTTTCCAGTGTTAAGAAATCTTCACCTTTCTTGGCCATGGGTTCAGATGCTGAGAAATCCACCCCACACATGATAACTCGTCTGTCTAAGGCCAAAAGTACTCATTCTTCTTCGAAACCTGCTAGTTCGGAGACAATAAAGCCCCCAATAGATATTAAACCGTCCGAACATCAGTCAAGCGTAATGGATGAGAGCATGGATGCAAGTATGGAAGATACTCTCTTCGAGGCGTCCAGACAGACAAAGGACACTACAGTAAATCAGAAGGACAAATTAAAAGTAGGTCTGTCCAACACTGAGACACTTTCGGAGTGTCTAGAAGGAAAAGTTGGGAAAAACTTTGAAAAGGTTAGTGTGAAGTATTTGATAGCCCTTCAAAATATTGCTTACGTATACACTCACACTGCTGAATTGGGTCGGATCCGAATAAAATGGGGCTTCCCTGAATCTGTTAAAGTGAGAATCCCAATCACTCCAGAGACCCCCATGGACTGTAAATCTCGCGAGTAGGTGGTATACACTAAAGTGCTCAACTGGGGTCTTCGGTTCCCTTTGGACCCAGAAATTGTCAGGTATTTCCACCTGGTTAAGTTATATCCAAGTCAACTGAACCCAAATGTATGGTATACATTGATGGCTGGTATAATGGTATTGAGATTGTCAAAAATTCCTCTGCCCATGTAGCAATTTGCTGTCGTGGCTGATCTACGTGGAAACCACCATATTCATTTTTACCACTACAATACGAGCAATAACTTCAAAGTGGTAAACGATCTGTTGGAGTCTGAGAAACCATGAAGGACTCAATTCTTTATTATCAGCGGACGTGGGAGAATAGAAAAAATATAAACTCCACTACGAACCCAAGCCAACTGACCAATCGCTAGAAAAGTTCAAGTAATACATGGTTGTATTTATATTGATTTCTTAAACGCTATGTTAATATTCCAAACTGATTATTGTGTTTTGTTGTAGTATTGGCAAAAAGGTTTCCAGAGCACCTAAAAGCAGGCCATGCTACATGTACCAGTTAAACGAATGGGCATCAGAGAGATGGGGAAACGGTTTCCACAATTGCTTCACTTCTGGAAACTTCATAAGGTCTCACCGCTGGAATACTATTGGAATA
Organism: Limnanthes douglasii subsp. nivea; assembly: GCA_036936605.1. Lineage (NCBI taxonomy): Eukaryota > Viridiplantae > Streptophyta > Magnoliopsida > Brassicales > Limnanthaceae > Limnanthes > Limnanthes douglasii. The sequence continues at coordinate 60,712,112 of JAUPFV010000004.1, forward strand.
CTTCACTGACCACTCCTCCCCCCTGCATATGTCATTTTGAAGAGAACTGAGACTAAGGATGGAAAACTTTACTCGCCTTCCCAGAACAAAGCCCCGAGCCACCTGGACAAGATTAAGTACAAGAAAAAAAACCAAAGCTGACCCATCTCAACAAGTCACCGAAGGTTTCAGTTCAGAAAACCAATGAAGAATCAATGCCGCTTTGCTAGAGGCAATTGAAGTTACTGTCAAAGAAGCTGGCGGATTGGATCATCCATCCCAAATTACAAGAAATGATCATAAGAGACGCAAGAAGAGTAGTGACGAAAGAGCTGCAACGAAAAAGAAAAGTAGCTTAGGGTCAGAGATAATTTTGCGTCCTTCTGAACTTCCTCCTCCTATTCCTACTGATCCTCCTCTACAAGAATAAATCCCACCCATCCTTCCTTTTCAAACAATATTTCCTGCCGAACAGACAACTGCTTAAGGAGATGTCAATCTGGATGCGTTTGAGAACATGTATTTTAGTGATCTAGAGAAGGATGACTTCGCGGAGCCTTATCCTCATGCCAATATGGAAAATGCTGTAACCCATAATGGTGAGGCATATGTGATATCAAGCGAACAAGATACTCTGAGTCATGCCTTATTGGGTTATATTTGTCCGATAGTTGACCTGGAAAGGCAAGTGAGGGAACAAACAACAACCATAACCTCCCTAACCACAAAAAACTAAGCCTTAAATAATTGTCTCTCCACTGCTCAGTATAGTATGGAATCCTTGAAGAAGGAAAAAGAGGACTTAGCTGCCGAACTGCACCATTCAAAAGATGCTCAACAAGATCTCCAGACCAAGTATTCCGGACTGGAAACTTCTTCCTCTATCGAAATCAAGACTTTGAAGGAGAAACTAGATGCAAGGGCTAGTAATGTTAAAACTTTATCCGAAGAAAAAATTAATTTAGAGAAGCTTCTTAAGGAGAAGATAGATGAGAATGATTCATTAGTAAGCAAGCAAGCCCAAGAGATAACTGCAAGAATAGAGAAGTATGCTACTGTAGTGGTAGATTCTGTGGAGAAGAGAGATGATTGGGTTAAATCGAACATGGTTTTGCTATTTCATAAAACTTTTTTGAAAAGGACTCTTGGTCCTTTGTGGAAATATGTACCGTAGAAGGACATCCCCTTTCATACCATGGTGGCTGGGGACAAGCATGGTTATTCTAGCAGTGAAGACTCTGAGAAAGGAACCGGTGAGAGCTCAAGATCCCCAGGAAAGATGATGGTGATGAAAAAACCGAAGGGAACAAGCCCTAAGGTTGTAATGTTATGATGTGTTTTTTTAAAACTAAAGTCCTTGTACGACCAAAGCATTTTGTTTTGTGTTTTTTTAATTCCTGTCTTAAGAACCAAAGTCCTTGAATGGATAAGGCATTTTTTTATATTGTGGATCGGATTTGTTCCGATCAAGTATTAATATTGCATCTTTTTTGTATGAACTCCACTGCCTTCTTTCACCAAATGTTTTAAGTATCTTTTCAGTATTTTCAATTTGTTAAATAAGTGTTTGATAAGTGTTGAACGACTCTAATCACAAGTGTTTAATAAATGTGATCAAGTATTTAAGAAATCCGATCAACTCAAAGATACTTCATTTGAGAGCAGGGGTGTTCAATATTTATTTCATTTATCAAGTCACCTCATACTATAATCATAAATTTTACACCAGACTTTTGAAGAAGGCATAAGATATTATTGAAAAACACGGTCACCTCGTTAAAACCTCCCCGTGCCACCAGGGTAGGAAAGAGTATGCCCCCTAATATTTACATTGAAGTATAAGAAAGGTAAATATTTACAAGAGAGTTTTATTCTAAATATAACTTGAGACGTTCAATGTTCCATGGGTGCTTTAATATTCTGCTCTCTTTGTCTTGAAGTCTATATGTCCCTGGTTTGACTATTTCACATACCACATAAAGACCTTCCCAGTTTGGAGCCACATTTCCAAAGTATTTTTCTTTAGTGTGGAAAAAGACTTTCCTCAAGACTTTGTCTCCCAACTGAAAATCTCTTCTTTTAACTTTGGACGCAAATCTTATCCTCATTAAACCCTGATAGTGTGCTCTTCTCAAATGTTCTTTGACTATTCTTTCTTCAATCAAGTCCAAGTGGTTCCTAACTTTCATGTCATTGGTCTGTTCAGAATAGCTTTGGATTATAAAAGATAGAAAAGTAGCTTCTATGGTTGTGATTGCATCCATCCCATAAACGAGAGAAAAATGGGATTCTTGTGTAGCAATTAAAGGAGTAGTTCGGTAAGCCTACAGTACTTCTTGCAGATAACTTGGCCATTCTTGCAACTCCATCCAAATTCTTTTTTAGCCCGGACAAGATCGTTCGATTAGAAACTTCAACTTGTCCATTAGTTTGAGGTTGGAACGGAGAAGAAAAAACAGTGTTGAACTTCTCTGGAGGTGCAAAACATTTCTATGTATTTATTATCAAATTGTGGCCAATTATCTGTAGTGATCTTTCTGGGAACCCTAAATCTGCAACATATGTTGGATATAATGAATTTTATAACTGCCTTAGACTTGGTTCCATCTAAGGGAGCTGCCTCTATCCACTTAGAGAAATAGTCAATAACAACTATTATCGTTCGATATCCACCGGATGCCATGGGAAAAGTCCCAACCAAATCCAACCCCCATCTATCAAAATGTATTGGTTCAAATATGGACTGCATAAGAACTACTGTTACATGGGTTTCATTCCCATATTTTTGGCAAGGATCACACTTCTTGACCATATCTTTAGCGTCTGCCATTATTGTAGGCCAATAGTACTCTGCTAATAAGACTTTTATGGTTAAGGCTTTATAGCCACAATGTGCAGAATCTTCCCCATCGTGTAGTTCAGATAAAACATTTTGGGTTTCGTATAGGTTCTACCGGTTTAAAATTTTTATTGGTTTAATTCCGAGTCGATTCTACTAGTTAATCAATTCAGTTCCTTGTCGATGTGGGTTTTTAAATTGGAACCGTGAACCAAACCGTTAAGGTTCGATCCGATTTCCGATTTGGTTTTTACCCATTCAGAACCTGTCAAATTTTTTATTTTTAAAAGCCACTAACAGTCCTAGTTCAGAGTAAATGTATCAAAGTAAAACATACAACTGTCTTAAAATTTAAATAAAACATATTTTTTATGAAACTCTAAAAAGGATAAAATACTAATGATTTGAAAAATATAATTTAGATGAAAAAACTTACTATATATTTCTTAAAAAATTGTTGATGAAATTTTAAAATAGATAAAAGGTAAACTCATAGACTAAATTACCGATGATTTATAAAGTCTAATTTGGATGAAAAACTTATTTTACATATATTTCTTAAGACATATTTGATAATATAAAATTTACCATTATTAGAAGAATACCAAGAGATTAATTAGGAAAACTTGGAGATTCAACATATCATCAATGTCATTATTGGAAGGGAAGACTATTAGATTTAACATATCATCCATGTCATTATTGAAGAGGAGGAATAAAATAATCAATATATCATCAATAGTATTATTAGAGAGGAAGACTAAGAGATTCAACATATCATCAATATCAATAATTATTATTTCCTAACTAATGTACTATAAAATATTAGCCTTGCATACAGAAACAAACAAAAAAATGAAATCTTTTCCACAAACTTCTTTATATCATCTTTCTAACAGGGTATCAGTGCAGTACTCTTTTGTCATTTCAGATTGACAAGATACCTATCTTCCAGTAGAAATATAAATTATCCAACATTCGAATTCAAATTAGCCAATTTTTAAATTGGCCAACATTAATCTTCCAAAAACACAAACCAAAATTAACCAACATTCAAATTAAAAAACAAAAACTAAAATTAGCCAACATTCATTTTCAACTTGTCAAATTCAAAAATACAAACCAAACTTTTAAAATAAAATTCAAGCATCACTAGAAGTAACAACAAAAATACTCTCAATTACAACAAAATTTTGGTTGAACAAATACCATACCAGTTTTTTACAAGCATTGATGATAGATGTGAAGTTGTCCAGAGAAATATATTGAAACAAGATCCTATTTTCTTAGTTGAATCATCTTATACAATAGTGAAAAGAGAGATAGTCAGACTACAAATTTTGAAGCCAACAACCAGCAATGAGGTTATTCCATTTTGAAGAGAAATCATAATGAGACTAACATAAAAAATTAGTAGGCTTAAAAAACTAGAATCATGAGAAAATAGATGAAGTGGTCATTCAGAATCTACTAGAAGACAATGGAAGTCCTTATCACGAAAGAATAAATTCAAGTTGAAATATACATATTGTGGAATGTACAAACATACCAAGGAAAATTGTTCTGAGTTAGTAGGGTACCCAGAACGTTAAGAAACCTACAGCAAGAAATACAAGACAAATGTCGTTAATACCATTCCAGAGGTCACCTTAGGTAGTAGCAATAATCAAGAGATAAAAAATGAAGGAGACACTAATGGACAACAAGGTTTTGTAGGACTAAGTCATAGAGATAAAATAACATAATAAAATTTGGATTGTGCCACCAAATATTATTGAATGAGTTCCATCTTCAGAGGATGATATTAAAACTGAAAAAATGGGGATTTAGCCAAATTCAAAGGAGAATGATTTATTATTATCCATTGAAAGTTGATATTAAAAAATGCCTTTACGTTCCATCATTGTCTTGCAAACATTTTTTCTTAAGTCCTGTAGCAAATAAATTGAATTGTATTGCACTAATATATCCTTGATATTTCCTTTATATGACATTCATACGAAAGATATCATTGGGCGTGATACTTGGCGAGCACAGTGGGAGCTAAAGGTACCTGAATAGCTTTATTCAAAACCTTACTTGTAATTTGGAGTTCAGAAATCTTTGGGATATGGATCTCAATATGAAAGAAGTTTTACCTCATGAAAATGAGGAAATAAGAGATGAGAATAAGAATTATACTGTGTCTCATGACAATCACAACACAGAGGAAAGAACTTTCATGCAAGATGAGCGTGATCAGTTGAGAGCTGAGATTGAAGCTCTAAGAAAGGGTATTGAAAGAAAAATCTGATGTGGGAGGTATATTTATAGATGAGCCTGGTGATAATAACAAACAAGAATGATCAGTCCCCAAAGGCTTATATTAACTCTAAAAAGGAGCATCTGAATAAACAAGTGATGAGCACATCGGATTCTACAGAAAATTCAACTACAACATCTGACTCTGATGGGTCTTCTTCACCAAATATCGATGAAGTCCGTCAGAAAAAGAAAGTAAGGCTAACCAAGAAACATAATAGGAAAAGGGACAGGAAGTGCAAAATGAAGAAGAATAGATATCCAGAGAAAATAAAGGGGTCGACATATCACGGTATTGATCATCTACTAAGTGATCAATTTGTTGTCTAGTCCAAACTAGGTATATTTGTCACTCCTGATGAAGACAATATGTTTAGTTGTAACCACAATTGGAGGCAATCACCTTTGTACTCAAAGGTAATCTCTTGACATCTACCGAGGCGGTTTGATAGTTCCAAAATCGACAAATACGATGGAAGCAAAGATCCTGATAACCACCTCGAGAAGTTCAAGAATTGTATGATGAACTTTGGTGATGATGATACAATTTTATGCTGAGATTTCTCGCAAACTTTCAAGGAAAATGATTTAAAATGGTATAATAGTTTACCACATTGATCTATTCAAAAATTTGATGTTTTCTGGATGGAATTTTAGAGACAATTTATAGGAAATAAGGAGCTTAAAATAAATGGTGATACTATTATCTATTGCGCTCAAGAACTCAACGAGTTTTTGAAATAATTTATTAGCCGTTTTGTGAATACGAAAGAACGGATTGGCTGATTGTTTTGAACAAGTAGATATTGCTTCCTTGAGACAAGGGTTGAATTCGGGTGAGTTAGCTGATTGAGTGACTCGAGAAAAATCAATGACATGGGGTGGATTATTAAATCAGGTCGGAAAACATATTATAGTGAAGGAACTAAGAAATCTAGAGTACCGCGCCAGAATAGGTCTGCTCCTACAACATCAATTCCACAAGCCAGTACTCAATCCCAGGCCACAGTTAATTATAGGCCTAAAGATTCCAGACATGGGTTACATCGGCCAAAACATAATCAATCAAGTCAAGCCCAACAATTTAAACCCAATAGGGGTATATGGCTTCAACCTGAATGGTTTGCCAAACTTGGTGAAAGTGTGGCTACTATCTATAATAAAACTAAGAATTATGTGAATTTTAGAAGACGAATGTCAATTCAGTCTCCTAGAGAGAATCAGAATACTCGATTTTGCAAGTATCACAATGATGTGGGTCATGATACCCAGGATTGCATCACTCTAAAACAAGAAGTGCAAAATTTAATTAAAAGAGGAAAGTTTTCAGCTTTTGTTAAAAAATTAGAGAAAAATAGGCAAGTCAACATTCACTCTCAGTCTAATACGAATACAACAAGAGTAGCATCACCAATTGCTCCAGTGAAAAATATGGGTGCATCGAAACAAGAATATATTATGGCCATTATAGAAAGGTTTGATGTGGATTTAGAATATCTAGATCCTGATCCAGATTTGAATCAAGTTGGGATGACATATGGAAAACACTTCAACAGTATCTGATCTGTGTAATTTCTTTGAATCTTTAACCATTTTAGGAGGAGATACTATGATTGCACCCTTACGTTCTTCGAGAAAAAAACATGTAAATAGCCTAACAACCTAGTTAGAGAGAAAAATGTCTACATATCTTTATCAAATTCATGCTCAATTCATTGTTTTTTATGAAGATGATTTAAGAGATATTTTGGGTCCACATGAAGATTTTATGGTAATAGGGGCATCCATCATAGGTAATGATATACGTCGGATTTTGATTGATACAGACAGTTCAACGAATATATTATTTCTATCGACTTATAAAAAAATGAAAACCCCTTCAATCATTCAACGAAATAGGTCCATAGTAGGATTTACCGAGAACTCAGCCGATGTAATTGGAGAATTTGAAGAAGAGGTCTTGTTGGGGAGAGGGCCTTTGAAAAAGATGGTAAAGGTTTTGTTTATAATAGTTGATTGTCCAATATCCTATAATGCCATATTTAGTAGATCTTGGTAATCTAGGATGCATGCGGTAGCTTCCACTCTCCACCAATGTTTAAAATATATTGTGGGAGGACAAGTGGGTATCCTCTGAAGTAGCCAAAAGACAGCTCGTGAATGTTATGTCACTTCTCTTGGTTTGAATCGTTAGAGGTAGTAAAAGCTGACAAAGAATAACAGTTAGTGGAGCCTTCTGCCAAGGAAAAATGAGATAGATGATCCAAGGGAGGCTCCAAGAAGTTAAAATTCATTGCTTGGCAGAAGGTAAAAGTGTCAGGATCGAATCAAAACTACCATTAAAGCTAACAGAAAAAATATTGTATTTTTTATCTAATAATCTACATATGTTTACATGGTGCAATGAGGATGTGACTGAAGTGCCAACCAATGTGATTAATCACAAAATATCTATTCGATCTGATGCTAGGCTAGTGGTGCAGAAAAAAAGAGTTTTTCCCAGAGAAAAATTCGAAGGGATTATTTAAGAAGTAGATCGTTTAACCAAAATGGGGCATATCAAATAATCTCTATACTCTCTTTGGACTGCTAACCCGGTTTTAGTCAAGAAAAAGAATGGAAAATGGCGTATGTGCATTGACTTCACAGATCTCAATAGAGTATTCCCTAAAGACCCCTTTCCAATGCTCCAGATAGATCATCTAGTTGACTAAACGTCAGGCAACAAGTTATGGTTAATCCAAATGATCAAGATCACACCACCTTTATTACTAATAGAGGGCTCTGTTGTTATAAGGTAATGTTATTTAGGTTAAAGAATACTGGAGCTACTTATCAACTAAGAAGGGGGGATTCCTCCAAACAAGTACTAGCACGAGCAGGAGGACCGATAATTTGGATTAGGGCAATCAATGAAGAAAATGACGAGCTCTACTACGTTGATGAGCTCTAAGGCAGATCGAGCTCGAAGGCAGATCGAGCTCGAAGACATTAGGGGGAAGAGTTGATCGAACAGATTAAGGACACGATGAACACGTGATCAAGACCGAGTGCAAACTCAAAGAAGATAAATTGACCACGTGATCAGTGAGCTCGAGCTCTGCACAACAGAACAGGTCGGATCGCGCTTAAGGAATGGCCTAGCTCGATTTAAAGTGCAGATCAGACAAGGCGTTTCCTTATTTATTATATAACGCACGTTTTGACTCTTAAGTCAAACCGTTTTAAATACTTGTTCCGAAATTATAGGAATAGTGACGTTAGTGAGTTAGTGGAGCATTAAGTGTAAACATGTGTAACTTCCCACTAACTCACAACATTATAAATAGGGAGAACTTATCGATGAATAAGAGAATCCTTTTTGCCTTATCTCTTTCTTAACCTGAAATCCTAAAGACTTAACCGTGGAAAAACTTGTTATTCGCGTAATAAATTTGGCGCCGTCTGTGGGAATTTCCTAACCAATCACCATGGTAGTCACAAGGTCAGGAATCGAGAGAGACAACCAGGAAACTAGTGAAGCACCGAGGGCCTCCAACCCCAAAGATGATGATGGCCTTAAACCCTAAAGATGCAATGTTGTATCGAGCACTGTCAATGAACCTCAAAGGTAACGCTATAGATTGGTCCAGCAACTTGCCGAAAGGACCCATCTATGACTTTACAGGACTGTGGAAAGCTTTCAAGGAAAGGTTTGTTGGCAACAAAGAGCTCAAGCGCGAGTGGGATTCAATTATGGACATTTACCAGCGAAGAGGTGAGTCTCTTAAGAGTAATGTTATGAGATTTGTTCATGCTATGAATACTTTACCAGATTTGACCAAAACATGGCGGTGGCCTCCTTGAAACAAGGGCTCGACCGAAAGGGCGATCTGTATGCAGATCTCATCAAGTTCCCAACTGAGCACATGGGGGCCTGCTCGCCAGGGTATCTACTTTTATTAGGGTCGATGATGCCAGAAGAGGAGGGTCTCCCGAGCGGCGCATATCGGATTTCAAAGAAGGCGGAACAGAACAGAAAAGGATTTAGGAGCAGCCTATGAGGGATTATAGTAGGCGACCCCAGCAGCTCGACCAACCAAATAGGCGCTTCACCTTGTTGATCGAAGCTATCTCAGTGATTTATGATCGAATAAAGGGGCGCACAAAGTACTAAGCTCTGCACATGATGAGTGCTGGAAATTAAGAGAAGAGATTCGACGCTTGATAGACAATGGTGAGTTGATATAGTATATCAAACGATCTCATCCAGATCACCGTGAGGAGGTCCATTCTCCAAATAATGAGAACCCGGCTAATGAAGAAGAAACGGAAGCTAACAAACAACAGTGGCTTCTCACCATATCAGGGGGATGCTAGGCCACAGGTCAAGGGTTAGCTCAAAACAAGCGGGTTAAAAACGAGCTTGACGTGTACGAAATAGATGCAAATTCATATCAAAACTACAGGGATCCAGTAGCCGACCTCACATTTAACGACGAAGATCTTAGAGGTGTCAGTCTACCACATGAAGATGTTTTAACTATTCACCTAGATATCAGAGGAGTAATGGGAACTCGAGTGCTGGTCGATGGAGGAAGCTCGACAAACATTATTTTCAAAAGTAGTTTCGACCATATGCAGAACGTGCCCCCATACCGGCCTATTCAGTAGACGTTGGTCAGCTATGAAGGAAGAACCTCACTATGTGTTGGGGAGGTGGAGCTGTTGGTAAAGGTTGGACATGGAGCCACGAAGAAAGAACTAAGGATACTATTCATAATTATTGATGCACCGAGCCCTTACCATGCCATAATTGGAAAACCATGGTTGCACAGGATGGAGACGACGCCGTGTACATTTCGACAATGCATCAAATATCTGGTGGACAGCTTAGTAGGAACAATACGAGGCAGCTAGAGAACTGCGCGAACGTGTTACGCGATCGCGTCGGACCCGTCAAAACCTCTCCGATAGCAATTAAACGGCAAGGGGGATGCTACACCAGGAACACTGGATCTCACCTTGCCGAACCGAGTGGACGACCCACGAGAAAATGATGATTCAACTGCCACATATACTACAACCGTGGACACGTTCATAGCTAACAGTAGAGTGTTTCGATTAGGAAAGGAGTTGTCTCGGGACTCAAAGGTACGTTTAATAGCTTTATTAGCCAAAAATTTAGATGGCTTTGCTTGGGAGGAAGCTGACGTCTCAGGAGTAAACCCTTCAATCATAAGTCATGAATTAGCTATCAACCCATGTGCCAAACCGGTACGACAAAAGTGCATGTCTTTTTCAGCAGAAAAGCATGCAACTATACTAGCTGAGGTGACCAAATTAAGCCGTTTGGGGCACATCCGTAAAGTAAGATATCCAGTTTGGATAATCAGATCCTCCTACACCCATCAGACTAGGAGCACACAACCTTTCAAACCAAGATGGGTCTTTACTGCTATACAGTCACGCCTTTTGGGTTGAAGAATGCAGGCTCGACATATCAACGATTGATAAATCACATCTTCCAAGATCACTTGGGGAAACATCTAGAGACGTACATTGACGATATGATCGTTAAAACTCATGAAGAGGCACAACACTTGGACACATTACAGGTTGTTTTTAACTTATTACAAAGGTTTAAACTCAAACTTAACCCCGATAAGTGCTCTTTTGGTGTTGCTTATGGTAAGATTTTGGGCTATGTGGTAAGTCAACAAGGTATTAAGGCAGACCTTGTCCAACTAAATGCAATTTTGCAAATGGAACCACCAAAGAATATTAGGGAAGTGCAATGTCTTACAGGAAGGTTAGCAACCCTCTCAAGGTTTATCTCCCACGCATCGGACAAGAATCATCAATTTTTATTAAGTATTACGAGGTGCTAAGAAGTTTACATGGATAGAAGAGTGTGACAGAGCTTTTGTTGAGCTTAAGAAATATCTCACCTCCCCCGAGATTCTGTTTGCTCCCGCCCCCGAGGAGCCCCTATTTATTTACCTAGCGGTATTATCATTTGATGTAAGCCCGACCCTCGTATGGGATCAGAATGGGGTACAACGCCCGATATATTACATGATCAAAACGCTAACAGATGTGGAGACAAGGTATCTGAACCTCAAAAACTTGCTTTGAGTTTGGTTATTGCAGCTCGGCGGATGAGGCCATATTTCCAAAGACATGTAATTACGGTGCGGACAACATTCCCTCTGCGAACGCTATTGCAAAAGCCAGATGTTTATGGTAGGCTCACTAATTGGAGCATCGAGCTCGGCGAGTACGACATTTGGTTCGAGCCGCGCTTAGCTATCAAGGGGCAAGAAGTCGCTGATTTTTTGGCCGAATTCACCTCATCCAGAGACTAACAGATTGACATAGACAATCAGCAAGCGATCGAATCAGACCAGTGGATCGTGAGGTTGCTGGTGCATCTTTTACGTCGGGCGGAGGAGCAGGAGTTATACTACGGTCCTGAAGTGGTGAGGAGATCAAACAAGCTGTGCGCTTTAATTTCCCGATAACAAATAACGTCGCGGAGTATGAGGCTGCCCTCTGTGGCATGAAGCTGGCTTTGATATGTGGAGCTCAAAACATCAAGATTAAATCTGAATCTCAATTGATGGTTAATCAGTCACATGGTACTTATGATGTGAGGCGGGAAGGAATCAAGGAGTACCTTGTTATGCTTAAAAAATATGAATTTTAATTTACCCGTGTGTTATATGAGCAGATCCCACGAAAGGATAACTCGGCAGCTGATATTATAGCCAAGACTGCGGCTTCAGGAGAGCATCCCACAGTTTTACTCCAACAGCTCCCCATGACAGATCTCATACCAACAATAGTGACCATCAATTCAATTTCTAATGACGCCGACTGGATAACTCCATACTTACAGTACTTGAGTCATGGTACATTGCCAAAAAGTAAGAATGAAGCTAAGTGATGCAAATCAAGGTAGTTAAGTTTTGTGTCCTCGATAACATTTTTTATAGGAAGAGTTCAACCCGAGCTTTGCTCCAGTGCTTTGATCACGCGGAAGCCAGTTCAATACTGGTTGATTTACATTTAGGAGAAGCAGGGGCTCATTGTGGTCACTGAACACTGATTCTTCGTTTTATCCTTGTTGGGTATTATTGGCCTGAGCTATCGAGTGACACAAAGAATCTTCTATTACATTGTCACAAGTTTCAAGAGTATTCGAATACACAACATAGACCCAGCGAACCTATGTTGAACGTCCCCGTTCCATGTCCATTTGATAAATAAGGAGTAGATCTGGTGGGTCATTTGCCAATGGCCACAAGCAAAAGACAATTCCTTATTGTCGCGGTAAATTATATTTCCAAATAGGTCGAGGCTAAAGCCCTATTCTGAACACGCGCCCAAGAGGTATATGATTTCATCCATAATCAAATTCTAACCCGATATGGAATTCCACAGATTTTGATGATATACAACAACCCATAATTCTAAAATTCAATACTTACCAACTTCTACAAACGATATGGGATTCTCCAGCACTTCTCTACCCCCTACTATCCCCAGGAAAATGGTCAGGTCAAAGTAACTAACAGGATGCTACTAAAGGGACTTAAGAAAAAATTGGAAAGGGCTAAAGGCAAATCACCAGACAAATTGGTGGAAGTGTTATGGGCGTATTGAACCACTTCGCGCTCCACAACAGGAGATACATCATTTGCATTGGTAACGGTGCAGAAGCAGTCATTCCAGCAGAGATCATAGTACCAAGCCATAGAATCGAGCACTACGAAGAAGAGGAAAACTTGATAGCCAGGTCAATCTGCTTGGACCTCTTAGATGAGTGACAAGACCAAGCAAGGGTACGAGCAGAACATTATAGAAGCCTGATGAGGGAACGCTTTAATGCTCGTTTGAAGCCACACTCTTTTATGGAGGGAGATTTAGTCTTAAAAAGGTATTTTAAGGCTCCAGTAGTGGAACAGGTGGCAAACTAGGACCAAATTGGGAAGGCCCGTACACAATTATTTCAGCAGGCCACCATGGTACATACAGATTGGCAGATCAAGATGGCCACGCACTCAAGCATCCCTGGAATGTCAATCACCTAAAGTTGTATGGCCATAATTTTTAAGTTGTATTGATGCGCTCTTTTTCCTCCCTGATGGCGCGGGGAGGTTTTTTAATGAGGCATATAATAACAACGTTTTGATTTTTCAATATAATTTATACTTTCGCCATTGTGTGTTTGTTGCAAGTTTCATCCTTACAATCAGCGAATGGGTCAATGACCACGCCATTTTTGGCTACGCAACGGACCATACTGAGTCCAGACTAAGTGTCTATAAATACGAACGGGCTAATTGGCCACACCTACGAGCTACATAATGGCCATACTGTGCCTATACTTTGTATTGGGTATATTCGCGAACTGGTCAAAGACCAAGTCTAGAACAGACTACGTGATAGGGTCTATGACACCTCGCCCAAATACGCTGCTAGGGAAATAATTGTCTAAGCTATGCAATGAGCCCTACTAAGCTTGGGATTGTAAGGATCTCCATGAAGTACAACAAACACATACTCCATATTTACTCCACAAACATTTATAGCGTTAATCAATTGACAAGAGGTAAATCATATATAGATTCAATGCATTGTTAAAATGAAAAGAATAATGCAGATGGTACAAAGTCTTAGTATGTATAACATACAACAAGGAAATCCATACATCAAAACAACGAACATGTGTCTTCGTTACTTAGAGCTTGGGGAAAGCGGTAGCTTTGCAGGTTCAAAAGGAGTACCATCAGTTGTTACGGTAGTATTAGCTTCTGTGGTCGGTTGAGGTGTTAAGCTCGAGTTTGGTGGTAGTGCAAGGGCTTCAACTAGAGAGGCCAAAGGTCCCAGGTTTATCACAGGATTCAACGCTATCAGCTCTGTTATAGTTTTCTTATTTTCCTTGGCTATCATCTCCATAGCCACGGTAAACACCTGAGTTTTCATTTCAACCAAAGTTTTTTCTACTTCCATCTTCCACTGATGTCGCTCTTGCTCGAGCTGTGCACGTTCCTCATTTAGCTGACCAATCAACTTGCTAACATCAACAGTTAGAGCTGTAATCCGCTCCGCTTGTTCCTCCACCCTCTTCGCTTGGTTAATATTTCTGTCCAGCAAGTTTGAGCTCTGAGCATGCAACTCGTCATTCCTCTTTAGCAGGTTCTCGTTTTAGCTCAACACCAATTTATGATTGTCGGATGTATTTTTCCACCTCTCGTCAGTACATTTTAGAGCTTCCTGCAAGGTTTCAACTGTCTTCTCAAGTTTAGCTTTGGTGTCGATGGCTTCATGTTTGGTGGTTTTGGCTGAGGTGTAAGCATGCTTGAAACGAATGATCTCTGCAACGCTAGTTTTAGCTGAGCCAAAAATCATGGCTTCTGCTCTCCACTTCTCCATAATCACTACTTCAGTAGGGGACATGTTTCGATATCCCAGCACGAAGGAGTTGTGATGAAGCTGCATGCCAATAGAAATTTAGAATTATGTTCTTAATCTTTAGTTGAACATTATCAGATCGCAAGATTCTTACCTTGATTTCCAGCTCTACTTGTCGTTGTAAGATCTTAGGAGTTGACATCTTATCATAATTTGACAAGTCAGGAATCCCGCGGGGCTACTCGAACATGTATGAAGAAGGGCGTGGAATGATGATCTATTTGGGCAACCGTTCTTCTGCAGGTGCCCTCACTGTTTCCTTTCTCACTGGTTTCCAATGATGGTGGAAGATCCTCCATGTTGGAGCTATGCACCCGTTGTTTTATATTTTCGCAATAGTTGGGGAACAAATTTCTTTTTTTGAGGCTCATTCCTATCTTCTGCACCATCCATCACCAGATCAATTAGCTCCTCTACAACCTGTGGATTCTGTTCCTCGCCATCTTTCGGTGACAGTTGGGTTGGGGGACAAGTTCTTTCCCTAGAAATAGCTCCCGTGCTATCACCGTCTTCATCTCTAAGTTGTAATCTCCTCATGTTCAAGGGAACAACGTCTTCAATCACCTTTTGTTTTTTTTCCATGGCTTAATTAGCAAGCCAGAGTTTGTATCTTCCTTCATCTTCTTCTCTTTCTCCCCACTGAGCTGAGCAGTTTCGGGCACATTGGGTGTTTTTTTTTTCCAGCCTACTCGACAAATTTCCCTTTGTTTTTTCGGCATCGTTTCCCTACTCGTAAGTTTGAGCAGGAGCGGATGACGAATCCCCCGCTTCACCATCCTTTTGAGCCACGTGTGGCACCGCCAACCAGACGCCATCGTTGTTCTTCTCCCGGTATTTATGTTCCAAAAGTGCCCTAATGCGATCCATGGTAGCTTCTGAACCGTCTGCCATGCTAACCTCACAGTTTTCTGTGATCTTTAGCTCCGCAATCGACCACAAACCTGACTTCAGATAGTTGTATCGTTTAAACAGCTGCTTGGGATCCTGTTGCCACGCTTCACAAGCCAAATTCCCAACTCTGATCAGGGGGTTTACGTAACATTTGGTCTCCCTTCCTTCTAATAGCTCTGATTCGACAATTCACCTGTGCAAAGAATGATATATTAATTGTTGATTGACAAGGATTCGGGCACTTTTTTGTCCCCCACAATCCTGTTAGCACTTACAATTTTTCTTCCACTTCCTTTCTAATTGAAGGTTGAAGGTAGGGGTTTTATGTTCTCAATTGCCAGATACAAAGACGAAGGAGTTTTTCCAATTCCTATCAGAAAGGAGCTCCATAATTTTCTTTATCCCTTTAAAGTGGGTATAAAAGAAAAGAGCTTTGGACATTTTAGTAACATCGGTGACAGATAGCAAGTCAACCAGGCATAGTTTTGTTTTAAGCAAGCGCGAGCTGAGAACCACGCTAAGTAATAACATCCAACCATTTGCTGACATTTTAGTAGGGCAGATGCAGAGCACATTAAAATAGTCACGAATTAGTTCGGGCAGTGTCAATCTTAGCCCCCAATCGAATAGGGTAGTAAAAAGACATGTCTACGTTTCTTGGGTATGGTAAGGGTGCTCGCCTATACAGGGAACCCTAATAATCACATCCTCAGGGATACCACATCTGTCCCTGAGGGTGGAAACTCCATCATCATCGTCTAAATTAGTGTATTTAGGGGCTATTTGGGAGAAATAGCTTTCTAAATCGCTGGTTTCTTCATATATGGGCTCCGTAATTTTGTCAACTTTAGCCTTCGTCTCCCTTTTAGGTGCCATAGTTATTACAGAAAATGAAATGAGGTAAGGATACAAACCATAATGTTTATAGTAGGCAAGGGCGATCGATTCGACTTAGGAAGATATGTTCATTTAGGGAATAATCTATTGACAGAAGTCGCAAACCTAAAATCTAGGGTTTTACCAAGTGTTCAGTTAGAAGTACTTATCTATTAAGAAATCATTTACCTGATTAGTGTTGAAAAATGTGATCGAAGATGTCTTGGTTACAGATGATGAGTGTTCTTCCAGCAAGAATGAAGCGAGACAATTACAAAGTTGTTAATTTATTTCAAGTAAGTAAACGTAGTAAAAGTTTGAATGAGTATACACCCTTGAAAATAAGGATGTGACATCATTAATTGATTAAAAGTTGTGCCAAAACTAAAGCGACAGGCGTTGTCTCCAAGAAACGGCGGTGTCAGAACCGTCGCAGTTACATCATTGACACGTGTTGACAAAGGAAGCACCAAGACGTTTCGAATCACCACGCGACTATTTGTGGGTTTCAGTTTAATAATACATTTTATTTTTATTTTACAGGTTTACTAATATTTTTATAAAAAATTCATAAACCGATAAACTAGGGGGAGCCGTGATAAGGGGGGATTCCCCCAAACAAGTACGAGCACGAGCAGGAGGACCGAGAATTTAGATTAGGGCAAGCAATGAAGAAAAGAACGAGCTTTACAACATTGATGAGCTCAAAGGAAGATCGAGCTCGAAGACATTAGGGGAGAAAAGTTGATCGACCAGATTAGGGACGCGATGAACACGTGATCAAGATTGAGTGCAAACTCAAAGAAGATAAGTTGACCACGTGATCAGTGAGCTCGAGCTCTGCACACCAGAACAGGTCTACTCGCGCTTAAGGAATGGCCTAGCTCGATTTAAAGTGCAGATCATACAAGGTGTTTCCTTATTTATTGTATAACACACGTTTTGACTCTAAGTCAAACCGTTTTAAGTACTTGTTCCGAAATCATAGGAATAGTAACGTTAGTGAGTTAGTGGAGCATTAAGTGTAAACATGTGTAACGGCCCACTAACTCACAACATTATAATTAGGGAGAACCTATCGATGAATAATGGAATCTTTTTTGCCTTATCTCTTTCTTGACTGAAATCCGAAAGACTTAACCGTGGAAAAGCTTGTTATTCCCGTAACATCAACGACTGGTGAATAAGGCATTTCCTAATCGGATCGGCATGAATATAGAAGTTTACATTTATGACATGATGGTGAAAATCTCTAAGGAGGAAGATCACATCTCCGATCTCCAAGAAAATATTTCTAACTCAGATGCCATTAACTTGAAGTTAAATCCATAGAAATGTAAATTCAGAGTCCGATCAGGTAAATTTATAGGGTACATTATAAGTGAGGAAGGGATTCAGGCTGATCCAGATCATTTAAATGTTTAGTTAGCCATTGATCAATCTCGAAATACCAAATCTAGATATTAACTAGAAGATTGGCTGCATTGAATCGGTTTATTTCAAGATCATCGGACAAATGTGCTCAATTTTCCAAGTTTTAAGGAATGCATAGACTTTAATTGGTCGCCTCACTCTAATCAATCTTTCTTTGAAATCGGGAAACACTTATCTTCACCAAAGATGTTGTTCAAACTTGTCCAAAGAGAAAGACTTTATATGTATCTAGCAGTATCGAAATATGCGCTGAGTGCTATTTTGGTATAATAAGTGGATAATTATCCTCGTCTGGTTTACTACATAAGCAAGAGTTTGTTGGAAGCTTAGAAAATATACTTAAAATTGGAAAAATTAGCCTTAGCATTGGTGATAGAAACTAGAAAAATGAGACCTTACTTTCGAGCAAACTCTGTCATAGTTCGAACTTCTTTTCCCCCTGAAAAATATGCTACAAAAGGCTAATATATCAGAAAGGATGACTAAATGGTCAGTTGAGCTTGGAAACTACGATATTGACTTTTCACCTCAGACTGCAATCAAAGCTCAAGCACTGACTGATTTTTTTAATGGAATTTCATTCTAAGATACCTCATGAAGAAGCGTAGGTGATTAAGTTTAAAAAGGAATGGGTTATCCGAACTGACAGTGGATCTAGTATAATAAGGCGTGGAGCTGGAATTTGCTTAACCTCTCTTTATGGTGATACCATGTACCATGCTATATATTTTGGTTTCAGAGCATTCAACAATGAGTCAGAATATAAAGTGACCATAGTTGGTTTAAGGTTAGTTCAAATTTGTGGGGCTAAAAGAGTCTGGTTGATAAGTGATTCCCAATTGCTCATTTATCAGGCTCAAGGGTGATCTGTAAACCAGGAAAGATCACTTGGTGAAATATTTACAAGTGCTAAAGAAAGTCACTATCAGTTTTAAATGCATCATATCTGAGCATATCCCATATCGGAGAACATCATGGCAGATTTTTTATCCACTATTGCATATTCCGAAGCATACCCTTGGATTTTTATGCAAGAATGTCCTTTCATAGATGCAACTACAGGAAACAAGGGTGAAGTAGGAGAAAATCTGCACGTATCCGATGTACTTTGCTGAAGATTGGAGAAATGAAACCCAAGAATTTATCACTAATGAAGTTCTACCTTCAGACAAGGTTGTGGCCAATAAAACAAAGTACAAAGCTCGTGGTTTTCTAGTTCAAAGGGGCGTTCTTTATACGAAATATTTCAGCAGTCTTTTACTATGCTGTCTCAAAATGTTCTATCATAATTACATTATGGAGATGGGTCAGCATATTATGGCTATAAATTTTTGACTAGAAGAGTCTTATTAGCAAGATATTATTGGCCTACAAGTATAGCAGATCGTAAAGATTTTGTGAAAATATATGATCTTTGTCAAAAAAGTATGGATATTTAATTTATGTGATAGCATTCCCCATGGAATCAATATCCAAACCTATACCTTTTGATAGATGGGGACTTAATCTAGTTGGGCCCCTTCCAATAGCTTATGAGGGTTATCATATAAATTGCTTCTCTAAATGGGTAGAAGCTGCACATTTATCTGGAACGATATCTTAGGCAGTTATTAAATTTATTCTCTCAAGCATATGCTGCCGATTTGGTATTCTCAAACGCATCACCACAGACAACGGTCCTCAGTTTGATAATAAATACATGGATGTATTTTATTTCTCGGGGAGGAATTGAACATTTTTTTCTTCTCATTTTAATCCCCAAGCCAATTGAAAAGTTTAAGTGGAAAATCGGAAAAGTCTATCGAGTTGAAAAAATTAGAATACATTGCTAGAAAATTATCGAGTTACTTACAAGAAGTACTATGGACATACTGAACCACTCATCATACAGCCACACAAGAGTCTCTATGTTCTCTAGTTTATGGGATGGATGTGATCAAACCTATGGAAGCTACTCTTCCTTCATTCAGAGTATAAAATTATTCTGAAAGAGAGAATGAGATAACTATAAGGGATCAGTTGGACTTAGTGAAGATAAAAAAAATGAAAGCACATTTAATAACTGCACATTATCAAGGCTTGATGAGAAGAAGGTTTGCATCTAAATTAAAAAAGAATAGATTTTCAAGTTGGAAATACGGTGTTGAGAAAAGTGTTCGTGTAGACTAAGGAGAAGCAGTTCGGAAACCTTGCTCCCAATTGGGAAGGAGCATACATTGTATGTGAAAGATTTAAGCAAGGTACATACAAACTCCAAGACAAAGAAGGCAAGTTGTTGAAACATCCTTGGAATGTTGAGCATCTCAGGTTATACTTAGAATAAACTCGTCTTGTTTATGTTTACTTTGTCTTACTTCAATATAAATATTTGTGCATATACTCTTTCCTACCTTGGTGGCGCGGGAAGGTTTTAATGAGGTGTTCAGATCTCAATCAATATACTATCCTTTGCCTTTTTTAAAGAAATTGTTTTGGTTGTGATCATATGGATTAAAGACTTATTAAACACCTATTTCCTTCAAATGGATTATCTTTAAATGGCTCGGATAGATTAGACACTTATTAAACGCCTATTGCTTTCAATTAGATTATCTTTGAATAACTTAGATGGATTAAAAACTTATAAAATACTTATTGGCTTCAAATGGATTATCTTTGAATGGTTCGGTTGATTAAAGACTTATTAAATACTTATTGCCTTCAAATAGATTACCTTTGAATTGCTCGGAAAAATGTAAGTCTAATTAAGTGTTTAATTCCTTTAAAGAAAATATTTTTTAATGCCTTGATCGGATTTAATATACGTATGTGATTTTATCATCTTTAAATACGATCGGATATTAATGGAAGTATAAAAGAAGACACGGAAAAATAAAAAATAAATGAAAGTAAAGATGGGGTAAAATACTGATAGGGTTATTAAACAAATCTGATCCACATCACAAAAAATTCCTTGTATACAACAAAGACTTGTGCATATAGAGTTTCTAAAAAATCTGATCCAAAAAACAACAAGATGCCTTGGCTATCCAATGACTTTTCCAAAAAATGAAATCCTAATAAAACAACTTGCATAATTCAAGGAATTTAGTTCTAAACGTAAACTTAACTTACCTTAGGGATCATTCCCTTCGGTCTTCATTGCAACTTTCTCTTATTCCTTGTCATTTGTTGGTTTGCCATTATCTGAATCTTTTTCGATGTCATTACTAGACTCAGAGTCATCTGAAGAAACACCATATTTATCACAATAAGACAGAGTGTGAAAAAGGATTTCTTTACGGGGGCATATAATTCTAAACAAATCCCTAAGGGACCGGTTGGGAAAGGTTTCATGGAATAATAAGACCATATCCAACTTAGCAGACTCTTCCCTCCGATCCATAGATTTTGACACCCCCACAGCATCCTTGTTCCTCGCAGCAGCTATGTCTTGGGGTTTTATCTCTTTCAAAGAAGTAATCTCATCATCCATTTTCTTGAGAAGATCTTGTAATTATTTTTTCTCCTTGGATAATTGGTCGGTGACAATCTTCTCATCAATCAGTTTTTCCCTTAAGGAATCAATTTCTTTGGAAGTAGTAGATTGCAACTTGGTGTAGCTAGCCTGTGATTTTTCACAATCAAACTTAGCTTGTTCCAAATCATCACTAAATTTTTTATTTTCCTTGTCCAAAGTATCAACCTAGATCTTCCAAAGATTTCTGAAAAAGATAAGGGGGCTATATGATCATATTCGATATCGTTGGAGGAATATCATAGTGATTCCGATTTTATCCGAAGGGCATTTTAGACAGGTTGAGCAGTAACTTGAGTGGACCAATGACTCAGCTATGTACCTAGCACATCGATTCTTGGGCTTGGGGGCTCATAGGATTGACCCGAATATAAGATCTGGCCCGAACAACCCATGGATCCGGAAAAAAATATAAATTCCTCAACTAACAACATTAAATGGGTTGGATTTTTTCTAGGATCATTAAATACAAGCATACACCTCATTTCTCTCACTACTCTCTACAAAAATACTTAATATCTACCAGCTAAAAGATCTTCCCTTTTTTACCCCTAAACCAGATTTTTCCATCACAAGTACTAAGCGCAGAGGTCTCTACTACTTGATGAAGTGGTTCACTAGGGAACAATTTTACTTTCTCACGAGACATCTAATAGAACATTTGGTTATGATACTAATGGATAGGCCAGCCTTCATTTAGTCATCTTCGTATTTTATTTCCTCTTTTTTTTTGGAATAATAATACTTATTTGTCATGTGAATCGTTTTTTTAAGAAAAAATTCATCAAACCTTTTTTAGCCCTAGTAATACTCGGGTTAAAATATATGTTTTATTTGATACACTCAGATATGTGGAAGCATGCATCGTTTGATCTAATTAGAATATTTTTTAATATTTTGTGTTATTTGTTGATGATTTCTTTCGCATGACTTGGGTATACTATTTATAACATAATCTGAAGTGTGTGAGAAATTTGTTGGTTTTTTTTCCAAATGATCCAAACTCAATTCAACAAAAAAATTAAAATTATCTGGCATGATAATGGATGTCAATATGTTAACCATGATATGAAAACTTTTTTTTTATAAAAAGTCTTATTCATCAAACCTCTTGCCCAAATAAACCGCAACAAAATGAAGTTATGAAACAGAAAAACCAGATTCTTTTGAAATGACTAGAACTATGATGATTGGGTCTAATGTTCTCAAACACTTTTGCCATGAAATCATTTCCACATAAACCTATATACTTAACCGTTTACCCACAAAAACTCTTGGCCATAAAACCCCACTTCAAATTCTGGAAACCCAAACAAATATACAACATATCCTAACATTCCCACCTCATATCTTCGGTTGTTCTATATTTTTTCATGTTCCAAAATATGGTTGATCTAAATTGGATCTTTGTTTCATAAAATTCCTTTATATGGGCTTTGCACTTTATAAAAAAGGGTATCCGTGTTATAATTCAGTAGATCATCGTATCTATGTCACAATGAATCATGACTTCTTTGAGTCAGATTTCTACAACCTTACCCAACCTCGTGTTCAGAAGGAGAGTACAAGTGACTTATTAGGTTGGTTAAGTTGCCTGATTCTTCCAGATATTGTATTCACATAGCCACCCATTAACTTAGAACGGACCAATGACTTCATATATACCAATGATCAACATTCAAATGGTATCCAACAAGAGGTAAATGAAACACTCAGTCCAGTTGTTTTCCCTATAATTGATGATTATGTAAATGTTGACACTAGTGTAGAAGTGACAGAAAAATTTAATATATGTTTTGCCTTGCAGGAATACTCGTACAGTTCCACCTACACGTTACTCCCCTAAACATGTTTCCCGGGGCCAACAGATATCTTATGGAAAACTTGGTTAAAGGGATTATGTCAGAAGAGGTCAAAACATTCATTACACTTCTCTACACCTATGAAATTCCAAAGAATTTCCAAGAAGCAACACAAAAAATTGAGTGAAGAGTGGCCATGAATGTAGAAATTGATGCCCTTGCAAAAAATGATACATGGGAGAAATGAAAACTTCCAGTAGGAAAAATATTCGTCGAATACAAATGAGTTTTCACTATCAAACACAAAACTGATGGAACTATAGAATGATACAATGCTAAACTTTTGGTAAAAGATTACACACCAACTTATGAAATTTATTAGTTTAGAATTTTTTCTCCAGTGAAAAATATAGACATAATTCGATTTTTATTATCAGTTGTAACAAACAAAAGCTGGACATTTCACCAGTTCGATGTAAAAAATGCATTCCTTAATGGAGAATTGAAAGAATAAGTATACATGGAAGCTCCGCCATGATAATCTATGTCGGATTTCTGGAATAATGATGTATGTCGACTACAGAGGGCACTATATGAGCTGAAACAATACCCATAAGCATGGTTTAGAATATTTGTTATGGTAATGAAGCAGTACAAGTATAAACATAGTAAATTTGATCATAATTTGTTTTTGAAAAAGAGAGAGAAAAAATGATCACTTAATTAATAATATATGTAGATGACATTATCATAATAAGAAGTGACAATAAAGAGATCGCAAGTCAAAGTAAGAACTTGTTCCCACAACTTGAGATGAAAGATCTAGAAAGGTTAAAATACTACTTAAGAATAGTGGTTCTACATTCCCGTAAATGATTTATATATCTCATAAGAAGTATATTCTTGATTTACTTTCAAAAAAATGAATGGTTGATTGTAAACCAATGGAAACTTCAATGCAAGTTGATCATAAGCTCAAAATGGTCGAATGTGTGTGGAACAAGAAAAATAATTGGCACATAATTGATCATACATAACATATATAGTTGAGGTTGTAAGTCAGTTTATGCTAATTAGAAGTCATGAGGATAGTATGGTATTTAAAAGACACGTTAGAAATGAAATTAAGTTCAAAAGAAATGAGCACCTCGATGTTGAAGCTTACACTAATTCAGATTAGGTTGGTAATCCAAATGATAACAGGTCTACATTAGGATACTTTACGCTAATTAAGTGAAACTGAGTGACATGGAGAAGAAAGAAACAAAAAATGGTGGCACTTTATAGTGCTGAGGCAGAATTTTAGGGAAATAATAAAAGAGTAACAAAATTCTTGTGGATCAAGAAATTCATGGCTAAATTTGGATTTCCACCATGTCTTTCGATTCAACTTATATGTGAAAATAAAGGATACAACTCATCGTTAGTCCCCCATGTATAGCCTGTGTATCAAATTAGTCTTTGATCTTTACTTTTGTTTCCCACCCATCCTTCATGTTTTAGAATTTTGCACGATTAGTCCCCCCGGACATGTGGACCATTTAAAAACTGATACATGGCATGCAAATTCCAAGTTTTGTATCACTTTTGGTCCTCAAATCCCAAGTTTTGTATCACAATTGGTCCCTCAAAACGTGCGGGGGGGGGGACTGATCGTGCAAATTTCTAAAACATAAAGGATGAGTGGGAGATAAAAGTGAAGATCAAGGACTAATATGATACACATGCTATACATGAGGGACCAACGATAAAGCTTATCATGTTTAAAGATTGACTATTATCCGTCTTAGACTTGAAATAAAAGTTTAAATCTTAGAGGTACGGCTAGCAAATTGTATAGGGTGATGATTATTAAATGGGAAAATAACTCATTCCAGTATGATCCATGACGGATATTTACCTCTTCGGTAAACTACTATGGGAAAAGTATAATTCGTGATTCTAGAATGATCAGTAATCTTAAGGTTTCTGACATCATCCGAGATGATCTTTGAACTAGCCAACGTCATTTAGGTCTGTCAATGCTATAAATCATAAAAAATTCTATGAGACCAACCATCTCATTCTCTTTTTCCCACCTCCAAGCATCAACTATGTTAATGAGCATTATCGGTCCGCCAAGATTGGAAATGTAAAATTCACAATTAAAAATACTTACAATGTGATTTGTATGCCCATCCCTGATGTTGGGTGGTCAAGGTTAGTATGACATAAATATAATATCCCCCACCAATCTTTTATCATTTACCTTGCCATCCGAGATAAGCTGTCTATCCGAGATAAACTCATTAGCTGGAGAATAAATTCTCCTCCGGATTGTGTATTGTGCAAATTCATGTGATAAATTCATCAACCATATCATTTATTATGTGTTTACACTATGGGTATCTAGGTTATCGCCAACTCCAAGCTCAGGTTTATCATTAACGGCGGGGATTGACCATTCTGGTATATAGAGGCTTGGAATTGACGTATGTACTTTGTGTGGTCATTTATCATATTTTACGGAAGAGAAACTTAAGAGTTATTACCTTATCTACCGTCTTCGCATCTGCGGTGTCGCATCGTGTGTTTTCTGACCTTTGGTTAGATTCATTGGACATAAAGTGGTTTTGCTTATATAATTTATGTGCTCAGTTATTCACTATCTTTGTTGGTTGTAGATTTATCTTCGCTTTTGTGGATGTTTATGTTGAGTTTTGCTTATTTTGCCTCTCCTCACATAAAATTCAGTTAGATCACTCATTTTTGGTTCTCCTCTCGCCCTCACCTTGCGATATACTCTTTTCCTTTTATTTGAGGAACTAGTTGTTGTCGTTTAGTCTGGGGTTTTGGGATTACTATACATAAATTTTTGCGTCAAGTTTTTTTTAATGTATTTTAGTCCAAGTTACTTGGTTTAATAGTAATTTTCGTATAGATTTTTTTATTAAAGTTCAATATTTCGAAATATATCTCGTTCAATACATATGTATGAATAATTTTGTAAATTTAACATTTTATTTATGTTGAAAAATTAATCTATTAGTAAATATTTATTTTTAAAATAAATCAAAAAAATATAAGACTCTTGAAGTAAAATAATAGTTAATTAATATTGTTAATATTTATTCTATTTTTGTTCAAAATGATTATCGGATATGGAAAAATCTAATTTAGGGGTAAAATCGGAAGATCTTTCAGTTGGTTGATATTAAGTATTTAGTAGAAAGTAGTGAGAAAAATGAGGTGTATGCTTGTATTTAATATTTTAAAAAATTCCAACCTATTTATTGTCGTTTGTTGATGTATTTATACTCTTTTTAAAGTCCATGGTTCATTCAGGTTGGATTTTCTATATGTTCCCATTTATGAACCCCCGAGCCCATGAGTCAAGGTACTAGGCACATAGCTGAGTCATAGGTTCGCTTAGGCTTAGTCATCAACTTTTTTTTATCCTCTCCAAATTATTCGTTTGGATGAAAACCGAATTACTACAACACATGTCCAAAAATATTGATCCTATCATCTAGCCCCCTTAGCTCTTTCAAAAATTCTTTGGAAGAGCTAATCATGATAAAAAATGTCCAACCATGTTCCGAAGTGAATCCTAAGGGTTGACGAACAGTTCAAAGGTCCCAACTTTATAAATAACTTTATTTTACACGTGTCAAGCGATAATTGGACCTACTAGCCGTTTTTTCCTATGTACATGTATCTAAACTTTATAAAGTTAAAAAGCTACATTTAATGGCTCTTAATCATTACTTAGCCGATTTATCTCCCCTAGGTAAAATACTTTAGTATATTTTCTAATATATAAGTGTGATTTTTCAATGTTTGCATTCTAAAGCGAGAAAAAAATTCAAACTTTGATTCTAGTTAGAGAAAGAAACCCTAAACTCTTAGGTTATCATCAGTTCTTTTATTTTATTTTCTAAAATTTATATGTTCACGACGAGGACTGCATTAGTTAAAGGAGATTGGTTGAATCTATCTAAGTTAGAGAAGAAAAAATGGAGGCCAGAATCACTGCCAGACTACCTGCTTCGCTCGGTGGACTGATTGTACAAGTTATTCCAGACTCAGACATAATTTCAGCATCTTATAGACCATTAGTTGTTTCCAGAATAATACCTCTTGTTCAACCTTTAAAAACTTTTGAACCACCTATTCAGTTAACCGAGAAACCTTCTATCAAAACTAAAACCGTTAGCAGTCGTAAAGCTCCTTTTTTTTTCATAGGTCTGGGGCCGGATGTAGGAGAGAATACACCTCAAAGAATTACCAGGATTTCTAAAGATAAATCCACAATTTTATTCGCCGAAGATACAGAGAAACCTATTGAATTTCTCATCGAAATTAGCAACCTATTTACAGAAGATCCTATAATGGTAGAGCTTCTTTCATTATATACTTCAGATCCACATCCATCAGTTCGATCCATTGAGCCTCCTCATGTTGAAAAAGAGGATTCTGGATCTACACTTATTAATCATCGGGCACAGGTAATGGAGGACAAGATGGATGAAAGTGGGGAAGATACTACATTGAAGACATCTGCTCAAATAGGTGATACTAGTGCAGTTTGAAAAAAGAAAGACAAAGTTAGACTGCCAGACTCAGAACCACTTTCGGATTGCCTTGTTGGGTGAGTGTGGCCTAACTTATCCAAGGTCAGTGTTAAATATATGCTGGCTCTTCAAAAACTTTCCTATGTATATACCCATACAGCTGAATTGGACATAATTAGGGGAAAATGAGGTTTTTCAGAGTCCATCAAAGTGAGGATTCATATCCCTGAGGAGACTCTTATGGATAGCAAAATTGGGGAGCTAGTGGTATATACCGAAGTGCTTAATTAGGGCCTTCAGTTCTCTTTGGACCCAGAGATAGTCAGATAATTCCACTTGGTGAGGTTATGCCCAAGCCAATTAAGTCCTAATACCTGGTATACACTATTAGCCAACATCATAGCTTCAAGGTTGTCTAAGATTTCGATGCCTATGAAACAGTTTGTTGTTGTGGCCAGTTTATGCCGAAATCACCATATTCTTTTTTACTATTTCAACATGGGGAATAATTATAAATTCGTTGATGATTAGTTGGAGGCTGACAAGCCTTGGAGGACCCAATTCCTCTATATTAGTAGTGCTTGGGAAAATGGCAAGAAAATCGGATCTAAGGGAAATCCAAGTTTACTGACTAGATATTGGAGAAGTTTAGGTAAACATTTTTATGAATTTCTTTTATTATATTTTGATACTAGTTTTCACATCGGACTTTGACGCTCAATTCACATCGGATTTATCTTTTAGTATTTTCAAAGATGTTCTTAGAACATCTGGAAGAGGAAGGACCACTTTTACGAAGTTGCACCAGTGGGCCGCAGAGAAATGGGGAAATGCTTTCCACAATTGTTTCACCCTGGGAAACATGGTGAGTTCCCATTTGTGGAGAATAAACTCAACCATAGAGCTCTCATGGGAACAATTTACCAGTCCTCCCGGAGCGGCTGATATTTTCAAAAGGACTGAGGAAACTGATGGTAAGATTTATTACCAACCAGGAACAAGGCTCATAGCCATCTTGATAAGATTAAAAAGAAGAAGAAAGAACGATGATCCATCTCAAGAGTTTTTCAATGTGGGTGGTTCGGGGCCTCCAGATTAAATTGATGATGCTTTGTTAGAGGTCGTTGTTGTTACTGTGGGTGAGACTAAAGAGCCATTGAACTCTCTAACGGTTAAGAGAAAGAAAGAATAGAAAAGAAGTAATGAGGGCAGTGATAAAAGAACAGGAAAAAAGAAGAAAACTACCATTTGTTCGGAGATCATTCTCCGATCCAAAGTCCTTCCCTCTAGTAATCCTACCAAATTTTCTTGCCAAGAAGAGGTGCATATCGATCCTTCTTCCCTAATGTTTCTAGCTGACCAACCTTCTTCTGAAGGTGACGTTAATTTGGATGACATAGGAAACCTGTATTTTAGTGAATTTGATAAGGAAGACTTTGACAAGGATTTCCCTTAATCTACCATCATTGACAATGCTGTGATACATGATGGTGAATCCTTTGAAGTGTCCAGTGAGCATGATATATTGGGTTATGTATTTTTAAGTTATGTAAGGCCAAAAGTCGACTTGGAGAGGCATGCTAGATCTCAATTCAAAGACATCGTTTCTCTTCGAACCGAAAATCAAAGCCTGAAAGATTCCACCAAGGCTGAACAAGACAAGGTTAAGACTTTGGACTAAACAAATAAAAACAATCAGTGACAATTTGGTGATAACTAAATACGATCATGAAAATTTGCAAGCTAGTTATACCGAATTACAGTTTACCACTTCCAAAGAAAACAATTCCTTAAAAGAACAACTGACCAATGATAAATGTGTCATCAACCAATTATCTGAGGAGAAAAAAGGTTACAAGATCTTTATAGGGAAAGGGAAGATAAGATTATTTCTCTAAAAGAGAAAAAAGCTCAAGACATAGCTATTGCAGTGTAAAATCTATGGACTGGAGGGAAGAATCCGTTAAATCGTATGTGCCATATGAAGAAATCATTTTTCATACTATGACAAAGATTAATAAACTTAATATTTCCTTGGATGAATCCAAATCTAATGATGAGGCTGAGGAAGATTCAGACGATGATCAAGAAGAAAAACGAGAAGGCAAAATTAAGAAGAAAATCGAAGGGAACGAGCCCTAAGGTTAACTAGTTTTACTATGTTTGTGTTTTGAATCAAAATCCTTGGAGTATGCAAGTTATTTTATTGTTTTTGGATCGAATTTTTTAGTAACTCTATTTGCACAAGTCCTTGTTGTATACAAGGAATTTTTGTAATGCGGATCGGATATCATTTATGACCCTATCAGTATTCTATGTTATCTTTACTTTTATTCACTTTGTATTTTTCCATAATTTTTTAATACTTGAATTAATATTTGATGTTACTTAAAAATGCTAAAACTTCAGCAATATATTAAATCTGGTCAAGCCACTAAAAGGTATTTTCTTTAAAGGTAGTAAACCCTTAATCAGTCTTACATTTATCCGATTCATTCAAAGGTAATCCATTTGAAGACAATAAATCTTTAATAAGTTTTTAACTCATTCGAGCCATTGAAAGGTAATCCATTTATAGGCAATAAATGTTTAATAAGTATCTAATTCATCCGATCCATTCAAAGGTAATCTATTTGAAGGTAGTAAATGTTTAACAAGTATATAATCCATCTGAGTCATTCAAAGGAGATTCATTTGAATGCAATAAATGTTTAATAAGTCTTTAATTCATCCGAGTCATTCAAAGGTAATCCATTTGAAGGCAATAAATGTTTGATAAGTTTTGAATCTATCCGAGCCATTCAAATGTAATCCATTTGAAGGTAATAAATGTTTAATAAGTTTTTAATCCATCCGAGACATTCAAAGGTAATCCATTTGGAGACAAAGGAAACAAGTCTTTAATAAGCCTTTAATCGACCCGATTTTAGTTAAAATATTTTTTGTTAAAAAGGAAAAATATTATATATATATATATATATATATATATATATTGAAATTCAGACACCTCATTAAAACCTTCTCGTGCCACCGAGTTAGGAATGAGTATGCCCCCAAATATTTACATCGAAGTAAAGCAAAGTAAATATTTACAAAATAAGTTTATTTTATATATAACCTGAGATGCTTAACATTCCAATGGTGCTTTAACGGATTATTTTCTTTGTTTAGAAGCTTGTATGTTCCCTGCTTAACTCTTTCATATACGATGTATGGTCATTCCCAGTTTGGAGCTAATTTTCCAAAAGAAAATCTCCTTAGTGTGCAAGAACATTTTTCTCAACACTTTATCTCCAATTTGAAAATCTCTTATTTTTACTTTAGACGCAAACCTACTCCTCATCATGGCACAAACCTTCATAACTTCTAATTAAAACTCTGTAGCAACAATGTGTTGACCCTTCACCATCATACAGTTATGGTAAAAACACTTTGAGATTCATTGGGTCTGAGGCAATGCAGCAGAGGTCTGTTGAAAGATTTTTTTTATAAAGAATTTCCCTCGAAACTATGAAGCCACGAGCTTTATACTTGATCTTTTTTTCCAAAACCTTATGTGAATGTAAAACTCAATTAGTGACAAATTCTTGAATCTCATTTCTCTAGTCTTTAGCGAGTGTGCTTAATACATACAGACTTTCTTCTGTTTCATCCTTTATTTCTATTTTTGTAGCTATAAAAGGACACTCTTGTACTAGGATCCAATATTATGCTTCGAAGTAAGCTATAGTGGCTAAAGAATCAACCATATAATTTTCCAATCTTGAAACATGTTCATATTCGACACGTTTAAACCCAATTGAAACCTCTCTTAATACTTATAGATACTTTATCAAATGATCTTTCCTAGTTTTAGATTTCCCCAAAGCTTGATGGACGAGTAACTCAGAATCACTTATCAATTGGACTCTCTTGGCACCGCATATTTGAGCTAGCCTTAGTCCAGCTATTGTTGCCTCATACTATGACTCATTGTTGGACGTTCTGAAGCCAAAACATATAGTTTGATAGATAAAATAACCATAAATAGATATTAGACAAACTCTAGCTCCAATTCCCTTTGTACACCATCAGTCCGGATCACCTATTATTTTTTTGTTCTTACTGATTTGAGCTTCTTCACGAGGCCTCTTGGAGTGAAATTCTACTAAAAAATCAGTTACATCTTGAGCTTTGATTACAGTTTGGGGAGTAAAGTCAATATCATAATCTCCAAGCTCAACTGACCACTTAGTCATTCTCCCGACATGTCAGCCTTATATAACACATTATGTAATGGAAAAGAGGTTCAAACAGTAATAGAATATGCTTGGAAGTAAAATCTCATCTTTTGAGCTGTTATCACCAATGATAAGGCAAATTTCTCTAATTTTAGGTATTTTTTTCTCAACTTCTAACAAACTCTTAATTATATGATAGACAGTGCAGGGGTAATTATTAACTTATCGCACCAATACATCATTTACATCATATTCTGAGACTGATAAATACATGTAAATCATTTCCCCATCAACATATTTAAATAAAGTTTTGGGTGAGGATAAGTGTCTCTTGATATCAAGGAAAGCTTGGTCACATTTGGGAGACCAATAAAAGTCTTTAGCATTTCTTAAGACTTGGAAAAACTGAGCACATTTATCTGATGATCTTGAAATAAATCGGTTCAACGTTATCTATCTTCCAGTCTGTATATGAACTTCTTTAGTATTATTAGGTGTATCCATGGCCAACAAACCATTTTACTGGTCTGGGTTAGCTTGAATTCCTCTCTAACTGATACTATAACCCAAAAACTTACCAGATCAAACCCCACATATACATTTTTTAGAATTTAACTTCAAATTGATGGCTTCCAAGTTAGAAAAAGTTTATTGGAGATCGGATATGTGGTATTCCTCTTTATGGCTTTTACCCATCATATCATCGATATACACTTCTATATTTCTTTCGATCTGATTGACAAACGCTTTATTCACCAGTCGTTGGTAAGTGGCACCAACATTTTTCATCCTATATCGGTAACGAATGTAGTGTGATCTTGATCATTCAGATCAATATGTATTTGATTATATCCAGAAAAAAAACATCTATAAATGACAACAGTTTGTTCTCTTAGGTAGAATCTACTAGTTAATCTATTTGGGGCACTGGAAACAGATCCTTGGGACTAGCTCTATTGAGATCTGTGAAACCAATACATATACGTCATTTTCTATTTTTCTTCTTGACTAGAACTGGGTTAGTTGTCCAAAGAAGGTATTGAGATTATTTAATATGTCCCACATTGGTTAGTCGATCTACCTCTTTGACTATCACCTCAGATTTTTCTCTAGAAAAAACTCTTTTTTTTGTACCACTGGCCCGACATCGGATCGAACAGATAGTTTGTGACTAATCATGTTGGCTGGCACTCCAGTTACATCCTCATTACAGCACGTAAACATGTAGGTTATTAGATAAAAAGGATAACAATTTTTATTTTAATATTACCGATAATTTAGATCCAACCTTGACACTTTTACCTTCTGTCAAGCGATTAATTTCAACTTCTTCAACAGGGATCAACGTGCTGAGAGACTCCCTTAGATTATCTATTTTATTTGGTTCGGAAGAAGGCTCCACTAATTGCTATTCTTTATCAACTCAGACTGCTTCCAAATACTTTGGATCAAAAGCAGTGACATAACATATACGGGCTACTTTTTGACTACTTTGAATAATGCCAACCTGACCTCCCACATCGTATTTTAAACATTGGTGGACTGTGGAAGCCAATCCCTGCATCCTAGACAGCCGAAACGTACCAAATATAGCATTGTAAGACATTCGACAATCAACTATTACAAACAAAACCCTCACCATCTTCATAAATGACCATTTCCCTAACATAACCTCTCCTTCAAGTTCTCCTATCACATCGCTGAGCTACCAGTGAATCCTACTATGGTTTGATTCGAGCGCTATATGATTGCATGATTCTTTATTTTCTTATAAGTTGAATAGAACAAAATATTGGTCGAACTGTCTGTATCAATCATGGTTCAACGTACGATATTACCCTCAATAGATGCCCCTATTACCACAACATCTTCATGTGAACCCGTAATATTTCTCAGATCATCCTTATCGAAGATAATGAATGGAGCATGAATCTAATAGAGATGTGTAGATATTTCCCCCTCTAACTGAGTAGTGAGACTATTGACATATATTTTTTTTGAACAACTTGAAGGCGTTGTCACAATTTCTCCCCCCTCCCCCCCCCCCCCCCCCTCAAAAAAAAGGTTAAAGATCCAAAACATTTACATAGTTCGGATACTCAAGATCCAAGTACTCTAAATCCACATCAAACTTTTCTACAATTACCATGGTATCTTTCTGTCTAGATATGCTAATATCTTGTCTAGAGCACTTTGTGAAGTTACGTGTGTTGTACTTGTACTAGGCTGAGAGTGAGTATTAACTGGCCCATTGCCCCCCACGCTTTTTAATAAACGATGATAGTTTCTCTTTTACAATTAAGATCGGTACCTCCTAATTTAAGGCAATACAATTTTGTATATCATGACCCATATCATTGTTGTATCTACAAAAATGAGTATTTTGATATTCTCTCGGAGATTAAATGGGCGTTGGTCTTTAAAAATACATAAATTTCTTGGTTTTTTCATAGATGGTAGCTACACGTTCACCCAGTTCCGTAAACCATTCAAGTTGAACCAACTGACCCCTCATGGGTCTACCTTGTTGGTTTTGATTTGATCGATTTTGCCTGGTCCGATGCGAACCTTGTCCAGAATCCTTAGGCCTATAGTTGATTGTGGCTTGGGATTTAGTACTGGCTTGTGGAATTAAAGCAGTTGAAGCAAATCTATTCTAGCGTGGTACTCTAGATTTTTTAGTTTCTTCCACTATGATTTGTTTTCCGACCTGGTTGAGTAACCCTCCCCAAGTCATTGTTTTCTTCTGAGTTACTAAATGAGCTAATTCACTCGGGATTCAAACCTTGTACTAAAGAAGCAATAGTCACTTGCTCAAAATAATTAGCTAACCCACTTTTTGTATTTACAAACGGTTGATGTAATCTTTTAAAGATTCATTCGGTTCTTGCACAGAATGGATGATGGTATCACAATTTCCCTTGAGTTCTTTACTTCCCATATATTGCCTTTGGAAGTCCATCCAAAATACATCGAAGTTTTTAATGGATCTTTTTGGTAAACTGTTATACCATTTTATTGCACTTCCCTTGAAGGTCTGCGAGAAAGCCTGGTATAAAAGTTTGTCTTCATCGTGAAATTCTTGAATTGTTCAAGGTGATTATCAGGATTTTTGTTTCCATCGTATTTTTCCATTTAGAACTATCAAAACACCTCGGAAGATGCCCAGCTAAAATCTTTGAGGACAAGGGAGATTGTCTCCAATTGTGACTTCGGCTAAACATGTGATCCTCGTCCGGAGTGGCAAAGATACCTGGTTCGGATTGGGTAGCAAACAGATCACTTGTCAAATGATCAATATCATGATCAACCAATTCTTTAACTTTCCCTTGATACTTCTTCTTTTCCCCTTTCCTCTTTCTATCTCTTTTCTTGGAATGTTTTTAGATAACTTTTCTTTTTTCTTCTGATAACCATGGTCACTACTTAATGAAGATGACCCGTTCAAAGTCAGATCTTGTGGTTGAATTTTCAAGAGTTCCTGACGTGCTCATCATTTGTTTAACCCGATGCTCCTTTTTAGAATTAATACGAGCCTTTGGGGATTGATCATTTCATTTGTTTTTACCACTAAGCTCATCTGTATATATACCTCCCGCATCGTATTTTTCTTTCAATGTTATTTCAGCTTGCCTTTGGGCTCTCGGAGCTTCAATATCAGCCCTCAACTAATCACGTTCATCTTGCATGAATGCTCTTTCCTATATGTTGTGATTGACATGAGACACATTAGCATGCTCGTTATCATCTCATATTCCTTCATTTTCATGAGGTAAAACTTCTTACATATTGACATCCGTGTCCCAATAATTTCCAAAGTTCAAATTTCAACTAAGATTTTGAATAGAGCTATTCAGGCACCTCGCACTCCCACTATGGTCACCAATCTGGTGATGAAAAAAATCTGATTTAGGGGTAAAAACGGAAGATATTAGAGCTGGTTGATATTAAGTATTTAGTAAAGAGTAGTGAGAGAAATGACGTGTATGCTTGTATTTAATGTTTTAGAAAAAAATCCAACCTATTTAATGTCGTTCGTTGAAGTATTTATACTTTTTTTTAAAGTCGACGAGTCATTCGGGTCGAATCTTCTATTTGGACCCATTTTATGAGCCACAAACCCATGATTCAAAATACTAGGCACATAGTTATTCATAGGTTTGTTTAGGATTCTGCTTAATCATCAACTTTTTTTATCCCGTCCAAATTACCTTTTCGGATGAAAACTGAATTACTACAACGGATGTCCAAAATATCCGATCCTATCAGTTATCATTTAAAATATATATCACCTAAATAATTATAAATTTTGATTTTAAAAAAATAATTTATTTTTGTGTAATTAAAACTTAAAAAAACGACAAAATAAATAAATAGATTATAATATATATATATATTTATATATATATATATATATATTAAATTTTTCAACCAAAAATAATATATATTGAGTTTCTAACTACGTTAATTCTAAAACTATTGTTTTCTTGGAACAAACATTATTTTAAACGAGAGAGAATATTGTGTAATGAGTTTCTCGAATGTATCTTAAAGTAACGTGAAAAGATTATGTTGATAGCTCCATATCTTCTCCCTTTCTCCTAGAAATAGATAATATTATTTTTGATTTTAGGGAGAGAACAGTATAATCTTGTGATTTTTCGTATCGAGTATAGTGTACTAAACTTATAAAAGATTACATTAGACCCCGTTTTTGAAGTTAATTATTTATCTTTTGTTTTACATTATTAGATTCGGATATAGTTTACAACCTGTATTTGAAGGTAATTATTTGTCTTTTGTTTTACATTATTAGATTCGGATATAATTTACAACGAATCTCGTCTAAAACCTTGATGTAAGGTTCGTTATAACTTATTCACACTCCTATTTTTCGTTGAAAAAAAATAGTATTAAAAAAATAGTATTTTTTTATAAATATAATATATAAAATCAGTGTTAAAAATGGTAGTTTTTTTTACCTTGTACACAACGAAACATAATATTTTGAACGATAATATATTTTTAATAAATGTAATCAAGTGATTCGATTCATATTTCGATCCTAATCTATTAAAAAATTATATTAATCAATTTAATTCATAAAATTATTGTTTTTATTTTAGTAGTGTTTCTTTAGTTATTTGTTAGCATCATATTACTATATTGTGTTGTAATTTAACATAATTTATAACATTTTATTAAAATTTAATTTATAAATATTAAATTATTAACATTTTAGAAAACAGAACATGGTGGCGGATTAACTAGCTAGATCGACAAATAAACGCAAGTTCAAACAAAATATAAACCTATATCATAATCCAAATCAATTCAGAGCGATTGTCTTTTTAGACAGCTTAGAAATCGGCTCGATAAGAGAACTCTAACCACAAACAAGAGCTTTTAAATATCTGAACCACAAACACTTTTGTTAACTTGCTTATGTATTATTCAATTGAGCTAACATTTTTCTGCAGATTACAAAATCTGACAAAATACATCTTTAAACTCAAATTAATCGAAGAAAAGAATCTGGAGGTCATCATATGTTCCTCAGAAAGCTCAATAACAACCCGATGTCAATACTCAGTAATTACAGAAGAAGAAGAAGAAGAAGAAGAAATCTCAAAAAATCCAAATGATCTGCACAGAAGAAGAAGAAGAAGAAAGAATACATAATTAGCTCCCGAGAAATATCATAAACACAAATCTATTAAAATTTGTCAATCGATATATAATCAGAAAGGAAAGGTTAATACCTCTGAAGCTCGATGCAGCCATTAGTATTCCATTTCACTAAGAAACTCTTCAATTTCTTAGTAATATTAAAAGAGACAAGAAAAACTAGTCGAATAGAATATGATAGATTTGTTTTAGGTGGGTGTAGAAAACTTGGTGCTATTTTGTACTCAATTTCAATTTTGCCTTGTAATTACAGCCCAAAAGGATTGTGTCTATGTACAGTTCTAAATGAAATAAAGTTTGACAAGGAAAAATTTGCTTTATTATTTAAAAAGTTAGAAATATTAATACAATAATTAATTATATTAATTGAGACGAACAAAAGAGTTCTGTAAAAACTTATATAGTTTTGTAGATATGACAAAAAATGATATTGTTGAATTTAAACAATAATTTTTAATGGTTACGAACAATCACATGATCTAGTTTTTTAATACTGCAAAAAAGTCGGACGAATCATTTTAATGTCAAATGAAAGAATTGAATTGTCTATAATGATCATATTTTGTACAAACGTTACGAAGAGCATACAACTTACCAAAAGTATAACATGACAATAAATTTTACTGTTTAAAATAATTTAAGATATTTTTATTTGTTTGATTGTGTTTGGTGATGTACCGTTTATTTTGAAACTCAATGTTAAACATGTATCAAAAGATGACACTAAGAGGTAATTTTGTTTGCTCTTTCAACCAGATTTTATTAACATGGGCTGATGTGTAATATAATTGATCTACTAATGGTCAATGAGCATGTAGAATAACTATTTTTTTAAAATATAACAAAATGTTATGTTATTAGTTTAGTATGTCGTATTGCGTGCTCAACGTATTAAAAATAAATAATGTTACCAACAAGAACTATCAGTGTGTTTCAACTTCTTACGAGAAACATCAACAACTGCTACCTACAAGGATAAATGTAATAAGATAGCTTCCGACTTCACTTATGCAATGCAGTCATATCTAACGAATATATGCAGTTACTGTTTGTTCGACAATAAAAATAATAATTGTGTATCATACGATTATTTATCTATCTTCAAGTACTCCAAAAAGTTGGTGAAATAAAACCAAGTTGCACCATATCAGCCAAGACATACCATTATCTCGAAAAAAACATCATTTCAAAGATGAAAATATTTTGCAGATTTATTAGTATGCTCGAATAACGGATTTATGACTAGTTTCTCTCATAAAATAACATGCAAAAAAGTATTTTCTTTCAGCCTATTGTGTAGATGTAGATATTTACTAACGAAAATTGATGGTTGAAAATGATTTTTTCTATATATATGTATAAGATTCAAACGTTTCGGAAGAAATATGTAAGGTATATATAAAACATACTTTATTTAAGTAAATAGATGGTTATTACATGTTAATATTTATGGATTAATTTCAAAATTTGAGAATGTATATACGATTTAAGAGTATTTTTTTTATCAATTTGGCCAAATACTCATATATTGTGTAAATTTTGATCAATTATAATTCTATTTTTAAAATAAGGTTGTTTGTTTGCACAACATGTCCGAGTTTCAACATCTATTTTGCATATATTGTGCAAGAAAATGGTTCACTTACAAAATTGGGTCATTATTTATCCATTATATTCGCACATATACAAAATAAGTTAATAATGTTTTACACGGTATATGAGTTGTGTAATATACGAACAAAAATTTAACTTTAAGCTTTGATTAAATTAAAGAACCAATACAACTTTATGAATTAATTTAAAAACTAGCACACGATATAAAATAACAAAAACAAAAGAATATAAAATAACTTCAACCATAAACCACATAAATCAAATCTAGCAACTGACTTAATAATTAGATTCTTATTCATATTCATTCAGTTTATTATATATAGATTTTTCGACGAGATGGGTCCTTCAGATTCTTGTATCGGTGTTCGTATATTTGATCAATTACACATAGTCTGAATGTAGTTATTTTGTAACATACCTTACATCATATATATATATAAGGTCAAAATATACTATATCATGTATTTCATTCAAATATATCCATCTAACAAAATACTATACGCGAGACCAAAAACTAGTCAACATGATTTGAACAAGATATGTGAAGCATGCTACAAAAGACAAAGTAAAATAAATTGGAATCAGTGGATGTGGCATCAATTTTTTCACTTTGGTGACGACTCTCCTCAAACATAAATCTTGAAATTATTACGCATCAAATTTTAGATTTAAGGTTTAATTTAGGGTCACCTTGATAATAAACTTTTTACATCACAAGTACTAAAAGTATGTTGATATATAACTTTTTTAAGGATGTTATGATACTAAAATATTATAGATCAACAAGTGTATGGATACAAAGTTTCAAAGTTGAGTTGATTCACACTGATATAACTCTTTTGATTCAAATGAGCTCTTAGCATAATAGAATACACGTAAACAAGTTAAAATATATTATTTTCATGTTTTTTTACTTGTAGGATAAAAATGTAAAATAATTTAATGATTAGTTGTTGTATTGTACAAATGATATTCACGACATGATAGGTAGGATTTTATCCGCGAGATTAACATATAATAAATGACGATTGGATAAACATTAAACACTTCATTCATTATTGTTAAGTTAGAGTCTATCTCAATTTTGGATACATGTTAAATAATTAAGTTCCAAAAGTCTATAAATCTTTATAGTTATCAATTTTTGTTATCATTTTCTTCATATTTGTAAAAATATTATTGTTTATATGTCATTTTTATATCATACGGACTTTGTCAGAAAATGTATCTTCGATCATTCACGCCCAAGGATAAATCCCAATATTTCAAACATATTTGGTAAAACACACTATTCTTCTCCATCTTGTCTTTTGACAAGTTAAACCTCACCTGTAGTACTGGAAATCTTATCAATACAAAGGAAAGAAAAAACATCATATTTTTTTACATGACACGAAAAATTTCACATAATTACATACCATGCCTTATTGTTTAATAAGTATTATATGTAATAACAACTCGTGATAATATGTATAATATCTTAATTCTTGTATGATGCATAAAAATTAGTTTTACTATAATTTGATCCTTCAGTTTTCATATATGAATGATCAAATTATAGTACAACTAATTTTTCTATACGGATTTCGTATTCCTGAAAAAATACAATAAAACTTATCTAAAACACAAAATCGTGTTCTTTCTTTAAAAAAATCCTTAACCATAAATCTAGAAACGCATTTTAAATCTAATTCTTTTGTTTTATCCCTTCGATTATAAAATATCAGTTTAAAATCCTATTATACTACTCGATTCTATTATTCGGAAACTTTCAATTCGTCAATTTCACAAGAATCTAGATAAAACGTGAATTTTAAATAATAAAATCGAGATACAATTTGTGGTTCCATAGATAGAACAAAAATGAAAAATAATCGCATTAAGGAGAATAAAAAAAAGTTAACATATATATATATAATTTGTATTTAATGAAAATATCTTATTTAATAAAAAATATATTCTATAATTAGTATGACTAAAATAAATAATAAGTAATAATTATCAAAATTGAATGTATTCTGTATAATAACTAGTGATAGTTTGGATAATAAATAAGAAAATGGAGATTTACCATTTAAGACACGTCCAACAAACCTATTACGCATAAAGGCCTAATTTGTTTAAGAGACTTTATACCTTAAATACCCTTATATGTAAAATCCAGTAACAAACTTCTCTTTCATTTCTTTTTAAATTGTAATTTTTAAAGGTCCGTATCTTTTAAACTATAACTCGGAAAAAAAATCCGAAAATACCATTGATTTTTTTAAGACGAACAAAATTAGTACCACTCATGATATGTTTTGATTTTTTTTAAAATATATATTTTACACACGTTTCTCAGTATATGGTTTCGTATCTAGCAAAATAAAGAAGGTTTTGCATCTAGCAAAACAAAGAAGGTTTCACATCTAGGAAAACAGAGAGGTTTCTCAGCTAGCAAAACAAATAAGGTTTCGCATGTATGGAAACAAATAAAGTTTTCCATTTTTTTCGTTTACCCTATAAATTTTAAAAAATTAAAAGTCTGTATATTTTTAACCGTAACTCGGAAAAAAAATCCAAAAATACTGTTGGTTTTGTTTTTTTAAGACGAACAAAACTAGTAACACTAGTGATATGTTTAGAATTTTTTAAATTTTTTATAAACTTAGCCCTCCCATCCCAGAACCTAACTCCATCGTCATCGTCGAACTAGAACTCACTCTCTTCTTTCATAGAACTCGATCACTCGTTTTTTAATTCCATTTGGGAAAAAAACCAACAGAACAGAGGATCAATTTTGACTTAGATCTCAACTCTCTAGTCTCATCTCTGATTTCTAATCATTCCGACAAACGAATCATGCTCGGAAGATTACGAGAGGAAAATAACTAAAAACACAACAAAAAACCTACGGAAACAAAAAAAAGAAGAGAAAATTGAGTAAAAAAAATGAAGAATCACCTAACAGTGAGGTAATGTTCTATTCACGTAGAGAGAGAAAAAAAATTAGGGGAAAAGTGAAGTATGAGTCTAAAAACCTTTCATATAAATGAGCAAGGGTATTTAGAGAATTACTAGGTCTTAAATGATAAATATTTGACTAAAACGGGTCTTTCTCAGAAAAATACGAAAATATGAATTTTAGATGGATAATAGTTAGAATTTTGGGTAACCCATAAGAAAATATGTTTGTTTTTTTTATATTTATTGATATTTAATTTAATTATTTATAATGATAAAAATAAATTCATTAAAATTTAATTCATAAAACAACATATTATATTTGTTTTGTTAAAATTATAACTATATTAAAAATCTTTATGAAAACTAATGTAAAAATAATATAATATTTATTATTTAGTAATGCTGATTTTTTTTGTATTTGTTTTGTTTGAGATTGTTTTGGAATTATTTTTTTTATAATTAAAATTTAATACCACTTCAAAAAAAACTAAAATATATTTGGTAAAATTTTCAAACAACAAAAATGTCAAAACTATGATCAATTATATAAATTATTCATAGTGTTTAATTTATTTTTATTGTTAATATTTACAATATGATTTTTTTAAAATATATTTTTATATCGAATACATTTAAAAAAACAAATATTATTTGATGTAGATATTAGATTAATATTATTTAATTTGTCTTATTTTTTTTAATAAAAAGCAAATAGTTACATTTTCAATATTTTATTTCTTAAAAAAAGAGTACGTAGATCTAATACCAGATACATAAAATATTTCAAAGAGGTTCCAAAAT
The DNA here is from genome assembly GCA_036936605.1 of Limnanthes douglasii subsp. nivea. Taxonomy (NCBI): domain Eukaryota; kingdom Viridiplantae; phylum Streptophyta; class Magnoliopsida; order Brassicales; family Limnanthaceae; genus Limnanthes; species Limnanthes douglasii. The sequence continues at coordinate 60,755,035 of JAUPFV010000004.1, forward strand.
TTGCACTACTAAAAATTTAAATTTACAGGTCTTCAATTCAACTATTCACATTTTGAGGTTGATTTGGATTCTCTTTTTCCTGAAAAGATTGAAGATGAATGGCTGATTAAGATTCTTGGAGGCTAGACATTTCCATTATATTAGTCAAGTTTGTTGAATATCAAAAGAAGCTGAAGCTTCAGAGCAGAGCATCTTGCTGGGTTAGGATGAAGAAATATTTTCCTTCTCGGACTTTAGATGGCCATTGAATTGATATATTGACATTAAGACATCCTTTCTTTCTGTTGTTTTGTGCAAGGTGAGCAAGAAGAGACACATGAGCTTTATCGAGCAGCAAAGCTACAAAAAAGACTTTGTCAAATAAGATTACCTACAATAAATTGTTAGCTTCGATTTGCTACTGGTTGATATATTTGATGAAAGAAATAATTGTAGTTGGGATATGGATTTCTGAAGTTGCTATCTTATTTGAGCTGTTATAGTTTTCTGATAATATCCGATTTCGAGATTATCCAATAGATCAATTTCTCTCATTTGATTGGGAATTTAATTTGTGTTAATGTATTGCTTGAAGTTGCATTTATTTTTCCACTTAGCTAACCAATCCGTCGTTATATTTTGTTCCTTGTAAATACGATATATAGACATATTCAAAGACAATAAATTCCTGCAACAATCTAGTAACGGGGTTCGAAACCAGGGGTATTAATGAGTTATAAGTATAGTAGTAATACTTTAGAATCTGTCTTGATATCAAGCTGAGTGTTTTGTATTTTATGGCATATAGTAAGGCCATCCGAAAGAGCATTACTTTATGCAATTATGGGAATTTATTTGTCATAGATACTTCAAATTGCAGCTTTGATTTCACCTCTAGAGTATCTGAAAATAGCACAATATGTGGCTTCCCCAGATTGAGAATAAGATGCGTCGATGTTTAATTTAAGTCTTATAGCAGTATGAGGGCACTAGTTAATAACGATTAGCTTTCTGAATTGCTTTAAGTGATTAACGCTCCTAAATTCATAGGCCAGATCAATGTATTTAAACCAGTAGTTTCTTTTGAGGAAATTAGCTAAGTCCAACTTTAGGATAACATTATTTGACTTGATTAATAAAAGAACTAGCATATGTTTTATGTTGATGATACTTTATGTTATTTATGAGCTGTCATATAACCCAACATATGGTAGAGGGAAGGGTAGTTCGAATATGAACATTTTTAAGAGCAAAACAATGCAAGTCCCTTATTATATGGTTTAGAGTCATATGTCTGCGAATTTTAAGCTTGAAAATATTACCTTAAATACTGCCATACAAACCATGAATTGTTGCATTGAACATAAACATGTTGAGTTGACTCAATACTGTCGCGATGTTGACATTTAAAAGTTAGATAAATATTCTTTTGTTGAAATATTGCGTCCAAATAACCCCAATTACGAAGGAGCCTCTATAATAGAAAATAAAACTTTTTAGGGTAACATTGTTTAATGTTTTCTTGTAAATCATTGAGGGGGTTCCTTTAGTCCTCAATTTTTTCCATGTGTATTTGGTGCTGAATTATCCATAGTCAGTAGTAGTCCATTGAATTTTATCTTTAAACGCTTCATTGATAAATAGTTTGGTGATTTTGTTTATATATGATGATATGAATAATGATGACAACTTTAGAATATCCCAACCTCCCTCAATCCAAAATTTTTTAACTTTCTCGTGGGTGTACCATGATGTGTTGTTGTCCTAAGTTAGATTTATTAATGGTATTTTGATGAACCATTTGTCCAACCAGAATTCACAGTCACCTTTTCCTAGTGTCTAGTGGATAATATCTTCTGCTTTATTTTTTGCTTCAAAGAGTCCATTCCAAACTTGAGATCTTTTTAACTAGTTGAACTGCATATGGTGATATGTAGAGCAGAAACTGTTGTGCATAAATGTAGATCATAAGCTTTTATTTTCTCTGAATTTGTAATCATAACTTGGAATAATAAGTAAGCTGAAGATCTTCTATATTCCTGATGTTTAATTCTCCTCCTGTGTAGGGGTTACTCATGTTGCTCCAGCTAGTCCAAACCATGGCTTCATTGGTTTCAGTTGTCCCACAAATATATTTGTTACATATTTCTTTTATCTTGCTTATGGTAGATTTAAAAAGTAAAGAGTTTTGAATTTGGTAGTATGGGATTGCTAGTAATACATATTGATGATGGTAAGTCTTCCTCCAAAATAAAACAGGTTATGATCTCACTCATAGGTCTTGCTTCTGATTTTAGTTATTAAGTCTTTATAATTAATAGTTGTACATTTATAATGTACAATAGCTCACATGTATTTCATAAGGAAATTAACACGTTTGAAACCTGTAAGATGTTGAATTTATATAAGGAAAAAGAATAAATAAATAAATAATAGAATAAGAAAAAAAATAAGAATTGAATAAATAAATAAATATATGTGAGCTCACAATAGCTTCACATATATTTCATAAGGAAAAAGAATAAATAAATAAATAATAGAATTGAATTTATAAATTTCTTGATCAGTTAGATAAGTCATTTTAGGTTGCGATGTGATTAAGAATAATAGATAAAATATCTGTTATTTCCGTAGTGTGAGTGTTTTTAGTGAACACAGTTTTGAAATAGTTTACAACATAATCTTCTAGTTTTTTAGGATCCCTGATTCATGTGTTATCATCCAGAATTTTAACTATTTTCTTCTTTCTCCTTTTTTTTCTTAACATAGTTGTGTTAGACCGTAGTAATCTTATTCACATATTCATTAGTTTTATTTAAATATACAAATAATACACACTAATATAAATTTGGTACGAATACATAAATGAATTTAAAATCAAAATAAATACATTAAAAAATAGAAACAGATTTATGTTGATAGTTAAAATCCAAATTCATTACAGAAAAACATGAATTAAAATTTTCTAATTTTAACATTTTTTATGATAAAATAATTTTTTATGAATTGAAACCAACCGTATAGCTAATAGATAATATAAACTAAGAATATGTTTATATTTTTTAACTGGAACAAATAGGATCGTGTTTCTTTGACTTTCGTAAAAATTAAGTTCAAATTTAACAAAGAAATATCCTCAAAATTCAACCCGCTCCCGATCGCTTTTTAGCGACACCCGGCCACAACCACAAGACGCGAACGAAATCTAGAGGCTACAATTTTTGTTCGGCGAAAAGAGAGAGCTATAAGCCTTCAAACTCAAAATAAGTTGACCTATTTTACATTTGGTTATCGACAGTGTCATAATGGAATGTTTAAGCTACAAAATTTGAAAATGATAAATAATGATCGATGGCCCTTTATATTATATTTCAATTTGAGTTTCTTATTACACATAAAAAAAGATTGTTTGAGGGATTTCCTTTCCATTTTTCTTTTAAATGTCAGCTTTGAACAATTATTAGACATGTAACCTGACATTTTTTTTATTCGTTATAATTTCCTCGATATTATAGTATATTCATTCGACAAAAACAAAGCTTACAATGTTCTAGAGTTGAATTTCGTAGTTTGATTTGAGTGAGAGAAAGAGAGCGAGGGGGCATAGAATCAGCTGTAACGGCTCTTATATTTATTAACCAATCAACGTACAGGGGCAGCTCATACCGGAACCGCCAACTCATCTAAGACCACAAATCTCTGACACGTGTCATGTTGTGGTCTCCAAGAATAGCGACAAGTCAATGAAGGAATGGACGAGAAAGCGCCACGTAATGTGTTAAATTTTGGAATATTTCTATTTCTGGTTGCTTCTTTTATTTTTTGATTAAATGTATGATGTAACACGTGGCCTTCATTTTCGTTGCGATGGGACGTTGCCTGCCTCTGTCTGCTCAATTCACCGAGTTCTTCACAATCACTCACGTGCGTCTTTTGCATTTATTACCTGGAACCAATAATGCCAAATTTTAAATAAATAAATAAATATATATTTTAAATATAAAAGATTGTGTTTGGATTTGTGAAAAGTTTTACTCCTACAGTATATTTTTATTTTCTCTTTTAAAATATATAGCTGGTTGATTCATTAAATACTCTCTCGCTCCATATATAGAGAGAGAGTGGCAATCCATATCCGTACCGGATTACTTATATACAGTTAGCAAAGAGCAATTTCGACCAATATACGATAAATAGTTAATGTAGTTTCATTTGGTGATAATAATATCCGATCGACAATAACTAAGTCTTAAAAACAATCGAATTGATCCACGTTGTCTCAAATATTATTTCTTTATATTTTTCAGTTTTAACTTTTTAAAGGATATTTCGGATTTAATGGAATATCATTATTACTTTTTAAAAATTAATACCATAACATGGTTTTTTTATTCATACAAAGATCAAAATAGTCATCTTAACAGCTAATTGGGCACAAAAAATTGATGAATTTGGTCTCAATATTTGAAATAGTACGTGTAATTATGGAATTCTTCCTCTCTACATTCCACAAAATTGGCATATTCGAATTTTACCAAGAGGTCCATAGTATTCATGCTTGGAAAAGTTCGACAAGAATATAGGGATACTGATAACGAAAATATATGTTGGTCTAAAGACTTAGTCTTCAACTAGTTTTAAGTTTTATAAGTTGTAGAATAAGTCTAAGTTTGATAAAATGTATTAATAGGCTAATGGAGCTCAAATGTTCAATTTTGGCCCTATAAAAATAAAAAGTTACCATCTTATTGAAAGTGTGAACATTCATTATTTTTACTTGGAATTTACTATTATTCTCTCTCTAGCAATTATCTCTCCATATTTACCTACTAATTACAGGTGAGCCAGTTTTGGACTCATCAAGTAATATTAACGGAGAGCCCCACATAAATTTCGATTGAATAAAAGGTCGTAGACAAAATGATATTATGTCCTCTTTCTTATTCATCTGGATCATACAAGTTCTTTTTATATATTTCAGGAAAAAATCAATGATGCGAACTTAAAAATCTAACTAAAAGTTTCATAAGCTTAAAATTGTCAATCTCTGCTTCGCAAATGATCTGATGATTTTCTGTTGTGATGATATTAACTCCCTCAACCTCATAAATAATGGTCTTAATGAGTTCTTTCATCTCTCAAGCGTTAAAGTTAACCCCGAGAAGAACCCTATATTCTTCTTCGGGGTGAAACCATGTCTAAGAACCGAGTTAATCAATATCATTAGGTTTAATGTAGGCTCACTTTCGGTTAAAAACCTTTGAGTTTATCTTCTCACAAGTCGTCTATCTCATAACGGTTAATAATATATTACCTTTTAGAATTTCGAGCACCTTTCCTATGCGGGTATGTCTGAGCTTTTTAAGTCTGTATTTTTCAGATGGCATGTTTATTGATCTTCTATATCCATTCTCTCAGCTAAAGTTCTTTAATAACTCTCATAGTCTCTCTATTGTTTCCTCTTGTTTGGTCATGAGATGAAGATTTCAAGTGCGTAAGTGGCTCGACCAACATTTTTTTTGGTTCTAAAAACATTAAATATAAAATAAAAAAATTTTACAGATCTATAGGGCATACCTCATATGTACCTAAATACAACCAAAAAAATTCCATGCATCTAAATACAACAGGAAAAACAATATAGACATTAGCATTCATATTAGAATGATAAATCAGAATACAAGTACCATCCAAATCAGAAAACAAAAACATACAAAGTTAGAGATCTAAAAACTAGAGCTCAGAAAGATGCAGAAGATACATGAGGAGTAGATCGAGATCTAGGCACCAAAGCTCAGAAAGATGCAGGAGATAAATGAAGAGTATAAGCGTAGGTCATTACCATAAAACAGGAAAAGATACACAACAAGACGAAGGAAGAGCTTGACTAGATCCGACGAACAAAACAAAGAAGAGCATAGCGGCACAGAAGATGAAGGTCGTCAAGCAGTGAAAAAAGCCTCAAAGGTTGAAACAGAGTGCTAAACCACTCACAATGCACCCCGACACAAAAAGTTAAAGTGACACAAAAATAGAAAAGGACCAAAAAAGGGGATTTGGACTCCTTATTCAAAAGAAAGAAAGACAAACCCAAAAATTAAAGATTGAAATCAAAAGAAAATTGAGGGGTAAAGAAACAGAAGGCAGAAAGGCAAGGAGAAAAAAACTGAAAGACAAAAAAGGGGCGGCGGTTAAGGATTAGGGTTAGAGAGCTCTCTCAACCCACCATTTCTCTCTATACACTGTTACATTGCTTCTCTCATTATAACTTGTGTTGGACCCATTTTCATGTGTGTCTAGCTTGCCAACATTGTCTTTGTCTGATGATGGCCTTGGGATTGTAGACCCCAAACCCTAGAATTTGGAAAAGTTCCTCAAATATTTGTGCTCCATAGTTTGTAAAAACGACAAGTTAATTTGATGTGATTGGATAAAATTTGAGAAGATTAAAGATAAAAACTTATGGTCTTTAAATCTTGACTCTTCACCCTCCTGGATTTGAAGGAAAAATTTAAAACTTATGACACTACCTAGAAATTTGTATATGATGACTATAGGTAATAGGGAGAATGCTTTCTTTTGATGCAGCCCATGACTTCTCTCTACCTTTTTGGTAAACCACTATAGACAAAGTATTATTCATGACTCAAGACTATGAAACAATCTCAAGGAATCTAACAACATTCGTGATGGTGTTTGGAATTGGTCGACACAATTAAGATCCGCTAGTGCTAGAAACCATTGAAACTTTAAGGAGATCGACCATCTACTTTTTTTCTCCTACATTCTAGTAACAACTATGATGATGTGCATTATTGGTCCACCTATATAGAAAATGTTAATTAAAAACACTTAATATACAATATGTATGCCCACCCCCAGATTTGGATGGGTGTGACTAATATAAAATAAATATAATATCCCCATCATTCATTTATCTTTTGGCTTATCATCTTGGATAATTTAGATACTCCGGAAAGTATCATTAGATAGTCATTAAATTTCCTTCAATACTACATATTTTGCAATTCCTGTGACGAATCTATCAACCATATCTTATATGATTGTTTACATTCATGGTATCTGGGTTGCTATTATCACCATATTATGGTTCATTATTAACCGTTTGAATTAGCCATTCAATGTGGTATTTAATGAATCTCAAACCACTTGGTCTAAGTCATAAAGTGATAAGGCACACTAGTTGACATATAAAATTAGAAAATAAATTTATTTTTTATTTACATACATTTGACTTGCACATATGTCTATTTTGATTAAGCTTTCTAACTAATCCATAGCGAGATTTAGATCAATGAATTCCCTCTAAGTTAGTTAGGAACATTAGGTGATAAAGCACCCATGATGATTTACTGACATATACTAACTAGGCTACAAAACTATACAAACAACATCAAAGAATTTACATAAACCTCTTCTTTTTTACGTGAATCTCAACCAAATAAGGTATGAGACCCAGATTCTCAGTAAATATATATGCAATGTCTTTATTTATTTAATATTTTTTATACATATGACAAATATAGTTTTATAAAATTTCAATTATATATGATGATTTTAAGTTTGATTACTTATCCAGAGCAGTAAAAAGTGCTCCCGCAAGTTACAGGACCAACCCAACCGAGTTTCTAGTTGACAGTGGGTAGGAGAGAAGAATAGTGAGTGAATAATGACACCAGGTGAATAGTGTTGAAAAGTGAGTTTGTCTCTCAATATGGGATGACATGTGCTATATATAGTGATCCTTCAGGGCCTTGATGGATTTAGTGACCCAAGATACATAAATATCATTTTAAGGCCTTTTACTCATAACAATAAACATCGATTGGACCGGGTCACCAACCGGACCATAAATTTACCAAATTTCCCATTATTCTTAAAAAGATTTTCAAAGTATGAATATCATGTATCATACGTCGATTATGGTGACTCTGAGGTTTTTTGCCGGGATCGGTCTGACTTTGTGATGTGAAAAGACTTCGTGATGGTCTTGAAAATTTCGAGTTATACAAAGAAAGTATCCTTCATTAAGCAATGGCTACCCAAAAATAACGTGTTAAACCCTAAGCCGACACTAGGCTCCAGGGAAACGTCACATTTATCAGGTTGAAGATGTTACGCTTACTACTGGGACGTTTATAAATAGTAGCCCACAATATGTTCTCTCTTTCTGAATTTAAGGAGATAAAAAGTCTAGTGAGAGAAGCTTTCCCTCAAAAATTAGTACGACCGCTATAAATAAAATTCCGACAAACTAAACCACCGTAAATCTTTTTTGGCAATCTAAGACCCTAGCCTTAAAAAGTTCCGCATGTTTACACGTCCCTCGCCTTACCAAGTACACTATCGCAATCTCTTTTGCTTACTAATTTAATGAGTGGAATTGTTTTTGACGATATGCAAAAGAAATGAGGATTATGGATATCTCTACTTGAGATTGAGAGTGAGAGTGAGTATGTAAAGACTCATTCCTCCTCCGGAGAACTAGAGAAGAGGAATGTTAGGACCCTTCAGTGGTACATGTAGTTGAAAAACTTTCTCAAGATGTGAGGGTCAAACTTGGTTTGTCTGGTATTTTTGTTACATCAAAGGGTATCCCCTACGGGATACATTTGATAAGTTCCCAAACCGCTCTGCCAGACCATAAACAGGAAACTACATCCCCTCATGAAATTGCCGATACTTTGGAATGAAGATCCCTTCCAATAAGTATCGATGACCTGGAAGAACAAACCCCTACTTCAACGGATGAACCCCAATAAAAAACCAGTTCTACAAGAAAATGAAAAAATACCCAAAACATGGATAGGTATCTGGCCTCTTATAAGAAAAAATAGGATATAAGCCAAAGGTGTTTAACCGAGCAGTGGAACAGTTACGGTTTCTTATATTATGTTTAACATGTAGAAACCTGAACTTAAGGCCTTTCACATAATCCCTTACATATATGACGATCCATAGGAAGCCTTTAATATATGTTGTAAATTGGTCACTCCTTTAAACGTCGATATCTGGTTTCCTAAGCCGGGAGAAACCCCCGCTGTCGTGGATGATGAAGAGTTGATAGTCTTCCACAAGTGGTTTGACGGCCTTTAGTTACCACTTCATCCAGACATTAAGGTTTTTGAACTATTCGATATGTGTCATAGCCAAGCTAATCCCAATACATATCGCACTCTGATGTCTTGGATTTTTTTTATTAATCTATCAGAGATTAAGTTTGAGATGGAGGATTTGCAATTTCTATGAACTATAACCCCCAAATCGGTTTAACATATCTACTATATATTTATACCAAACCAGTAAAAAATTATGACTGATCTATTGGAATCCAAGAGGAAGTGAAAACACCACTTTTTCTTCACTCGTAGTGCACGAGAGAATGATGAACCAATTTATGAGCAAAACTCGAGAAACTTGAGAAGTACCTATAAATGATATAGTAAGGACACAAACTAACACACCTAATATTAACCTCTAATTGAAATTTTAATATAAACATTTTTTATTGCCTTTATCATTTGTTAATCCAAAGTGTTTTTAGCGCACGGTATAGTAAGAGTTTTTCCTCATCTTCTCAAAGTATTGAACTTATCTTCTCTTAATTCTCCATATAGGTTCATACTAGTTAAGACACCAAAGTTTAGTGTTACTTTACTATTCATATATTTTACCAAGCCAAGCTATGGATCATGGTTGACCAAAAACACGATGCTACTCCCACCAAACTTGCAACCGGCCAAGAGCTAGTGTCAGCGCTGGCACTCCAATCAGCTAATCTCTTCTTACCATCCCAAAGACGTGGATTAAGTTAGCAGGTAATGACCAAAACAAAAGAGCCTTTGAATTAAAAGGTGAAGACAGTGATTGCCCATGTCCGCAGCATTTCAAAGGGCAAAAATCTGACATATTTTCTCAATAAAATGAGGCCAAAGGGAAATGTAACCTTTCTAGAAAGAAATCAACCCATAAACTTACATATCTACCTCATTCTTCTCATCATCTGAGGCCTAAAGTATCCAAAAAAAGGAACGTATGGAGGTTCGAGATTTAGGAAAATTCGTTGCCCGAATGTTATATCTTCTATCTAAGAAAAAAGAAGGTATATTCTTTCTCTCTACTATAATGACAATATTGAAGTCCTCTGATGGGTTCTCCATTTCTTTTGGCCTCAAAACCATGTACGTCTATCATTCTTTATCTCTATCGAACAATCTAACTAGACTCACACTCTTTTAACCTAGTATATTACTATTTTTGCTACAGTTTTCTCACCAAATTGAGTATTGTAGGTTATTCATCCATCTCATTTTCAAATAATTCTAATATATCTCATATTTCCTTGGCTATTTTTTTTATCCAGTATTGTTTTTCTCGCCGGAGTCAAACTTTATAGAATCCTCATCTATCTCTCGATCGAACTCATCCAAGTTTTCTATCAATATCATGGTTATGTTTTTTCATTTTCTGGATTTGGTTTTTGGGAAATCTCGACACCTTCACTCGCGTGGGTGTCTTGGGTTATTTTTTCTTTCTTTCTTCCTATTGGTGTTCTAAGGGTTTTGTAGGTTATATCCTCTTTTATTTTGGGTCTTCATTGGGAGATATAATCGAAGTTTCTAATTATGTTGGTTATGTAGATATCTGTTATCTAATTGGTAATATGGACTGTTGGGAAGGCTCGACGTAAACCACCTATATCGTTATCCGTGTTAGGTCTTCGACGAGAGATATCGCTGATTTTTTACTTTTTGATGGTTATTTAAGTGCCGAGTCAATAATAGGAAAATCATAGAGCAACACATGATTCGAAAATCTAAGGATTGTGCTGGTGGTGCAGATTGGCTTTTGTTTGGTTCATAGTTGATGATGCAATATCCTGTATAGAATATCCCAATAAAAATACAATTTATTCGTAATTTAATTAGGCTTTATTAATGTATAGTTATTATTTATATTATGCAACGAATACATATAAATAAATAGAAATGTCTATGTAATAAATAGAAATAAATAAAAGAGACTAAATCATTTTGATATTTAAAAAAAATAAAGGTTTTCATCTTTTACAGAAAAAATTCAGATGAATCAAATCCGTAGAAGAAAAATTAGACAATTTTGAATAATTTTGAATAATTTGAATATTCAAATAAACTGTGAATAATACTACTAATATTTATTAAATATTAAAAAACACATTTAAAAAATGTTGAATGTACCATATTAATTATTATCATTTATTATAATATATTATACATTTAAAAACGTTTATTAATTAATAAAATAAAATTTAATAGTCAAATATTTTTTAAAATATTACATTAAATATAAGAGTGATGATCAATTTAATATTATATTTTGTTACAAATAATACAATATTATATTCATTCTAATTAATATCAATTAAAATAAGTGACATCTACCATTTTAAAATAACAATAATTTTTCAAAATATTTTTTATGCCGTGATAATATGATATATTTTTATTCTAATTAAAAAAAAATTTATTAACAGAAATATATAGGCTAACTACACCTCGGCTTCTCTTATTTGAATACTTCAAGTCACAATCCCCACATCATCAACACCTCCCTCAAATGTTGTAACGACCCCCACTGCGCCATCATCACGACTATCATAAGCTCGCTTGCAAAATCTTTGCCGACCGAGCCGAGCCTAGGTGCCATCTTCCTAGCCGAGCCGAGGTGCCAACTTCCTACTAGCTGAGCTGAGTTGCTTTCTTCCTCCTAACCGAGCCGAGATGCCATCTGCTTCCTAGCCGAGCCGAGGCGCCATCTTCCTAGCTGAGCCGAGGTGTCATCTTCCTTCTAGCTGAGACGAGGTGTCATCTGCTTCCTAGCCGAGCCGATGTGACATCTTCCTAACCGAGCCGATGTGTCATCTTCCTCCTAGCCGAGCCGAGGTGCCATCTTCCTCCTAGTCGAGCCAAGGTGTCATCTTTCTCCTAGCCGAGCCGAGGTGCTATTTTCTTCCGAGCTGAGCCGAAGTATCAGCTGCTTCCTCGTCGAGCCGAGTTGCCATCAGCTTCCTAGCCAAGCCGAGGTGTCGTATGCTTCCTAGCTGAGCCGAGGTGCCGTCTGCTTCATCGCCGAGCCGAGGGATCGTCTGTTTCCTAGACAAGTCGAGGGGTGCCGAGCCGGTGGGTCGTTTGCTACCTAGCCAAGCCGTGGAGTGCTGAGCCGAGGGGTGCAGAGCTGGGGGGTCGTTTGCTTCCTCAGCAATGACGTCTATATGTGCAGACAACCTCACTTTCATCGCTATGTTTTTCTCCATTTCTCTATCACCGTCTTCTCCGCTCTCCACTCCTTCCACTCTCCAACACTCGAGAAAATATATTTATTTTTAATTAGCATGATATACGTAAGGAACGTCTACAACCGAAGCAAAGATCTTCTACCGTTGAAAGTTTATCTCGAGTTTAAAAATTCTTCTACCATCGAGCCAAATGATCTTCATCTCCATGATAGAAAAAAATCTATAAGTTAAATGATCTCCATATGTACGACAAGAATGGCTATAGGCCAAGTAAATCTCCATCTCCATGTTGGAAAAGGCTATAAGCCAAAATAATCTCCATCTCCTTGATAAAAAAGGCTATAAGCCAAAATGATCTCCCTCTCCACAATAAAAAATGTTGAACGCCAAATGATCTCCATCTTCGTGTGTTTGTTTATACTTATTTTCTGTAACTCCGCGGTAGGGTCACTGACCACGCCTAAAAGGTTACACAATGGGGCCATACTGTGTCATATTTAGACATGATCTAATGACAAACGGACTAATTGGCCACGCCCACTAGGCTATCTTAACGGGCCATACTGTGCTCAATACCACACTATGGTATTATAAATGTGAACTACTCCAAGCCCACTGGGTTACGCAATTGGCCGAACCGGTCGTTTTGTGGACTTAACTATGGCTAATTTACTAGTCATAGTTACGCAATGAACCCCATTATGCTCGATCTTGCAGAAAAAGTTTAAAGGTAAACAAGTAAAAAGTATAAATACACATCCTCCCATACATATCTCCAACAAAATATTCTCCAGCGATCAATACAAAATATTCTTCAGCAATAAGTAATGTATAGAAATACAAACCAGGAAAACAACATCATCGGCCACAAAAAATACAAAGTCTTTTCTCCATCACTAGGTCCACGACATCTACAAGATACATTCATATATGGTCTTCACTTCATCATTCACCAAAGACTATAGGGGCTACACATCTATATCAACCTTATCCAACAAAAAGCAAAGCATGTTGAAGAAGCAGGTAACATCCTAGTAGCCCATTAATTGTTAGCTGTATTCTTTCCCTTTGGAAAAATAGAGCTTTTTATCCTCAAGGGAGGTTTCGGCCGACGAAGGTTTTTAACGAGGCAGGAACAATTTAGTACGAACCAAGTTGGAGTCGTCTCCAACAACAGTTCGACTAGGAAAATTAATATATATAACCAAGACTTATGACTTTTCAGAGTCTAGCCGACATGGCTGACATAGTTTCTTCGACATGATCAGCAACACCTTAGCGAAAAAGATAAACGAAGACAGAGCTACGACAACTGACAAAATAAAAGCGAACAAGGTCCCTCAAAAGCAAAGAAGATTACACTATCCGGATATTATAAGCGACTATTATATAGTCCTTAAGTTTTGCTACACTCTAACTCAAGGACTAGTGGGGACTCCTGATGAGGAAATATTCTGTATAGAATATTTGGATAAAAATACAATTTATTTGTAATTTAATTAGGCTTTATTATTGTGTATTTATTATTTATATTCTATAATGAATATAAATAAATAAATAGAAATGTCTATGTAATAAATAGAAATAAACAAAGGAGACTAAATGTCACGTACAAAGCCTATAAATAGGAGTCGAGCTCCATATGTAAAGTATCTCAAAATATATCCCACTAATACAATGATTGATTTTTCTTCTTCTTTTCTCTATTTTTCTTTTCTGTCTTTCTTTTTATTTAAGAATAATTTAAGTAATTTGTTAATGATTTTATTACTAACAATAGTATCAAAATTCGGTGGTACAATTTGGCATAGATTAGTTTTGAATGAGGTTCTAGTAAATGGACAAAGTTTTAGGTTGGCATATTATTAGGGTGGTTCAGGATATCGAGCCGATCGAGTTGTTGCTATTGGGTATTGTTTTCCAATTGTAGAATAATGTGTAGGTGAGCTATATGCTTTCTCTCTCCGTTCTTTTATCATCGTTATGTGCTTTTAGGTTGGGTGTCATGACAACCATCGTAATATTTTTGGATTAATTGTTCTAGTAGTCCTCCAATATATTTATTTGGGAATGGATCATTTGATCAACCATTCCTCTTTTATGTGTATGGTTTTATTATTAGATATTTCTTATCATTTTATTCTTATTCAGTTATATTTAATTATAGAGGATTCGTTTAGAAGATTCACTTGGAATGCTAGCAGCAAGGATGAAGTTTTTTCATCATCTAGTGGTTGGCTGATAAATGAGTATTTGTTTAGTAGATTTGTTGATGCAGTCAAGTAGTGGACCATGATCATTTTTTTATTGAGGTCAATCCTCATCCACGCATTTCAAGATCCTTATCGATGTATTTGATGAACCAAGTAGTCGGGTTGATAATATGCTCATTAACAGTAACTTCCGGGGTGCTTGCAACAAGGTTGAATTTTATTACTCTGGAAATCTTAAGGGTAAGTCTTCACATACTATAAATGCATTCGTTGTATACTAGTTGATCCCTCTCTCGCTCTCTTACTTTTCCAGCCATCCATCTCTCGCTAGTTTACTACTTTACTCACGTGTTTTTCGAGTACATAGTTTTGTCACGTAGACTCTGTTGGATTTTTCGCACTTTCACTTATTCTCTCTTATATTGGGTTTGGTAATTGTAAGACCTCCTTATCTTGGTTATGCTTTCTTTTACACCTTTTAATGTCATTCTTCAATATATACTTTGTTTACTTGTTGATGAGTCCGAACTCTGCACTCTCCCCGGACAAGGACAGATCGGTCCAAGGCCTCCGGACCGGACAAATCATACGGACCGGACATATCATTTTGAACACTATGACCATAGGACTGTTCGAACTATGACAAAAGTACTAAAAAACCTAAACACTACTTGACTAAGCTACTTCCTCTCCTACTTAGAGCTCATGGGTCTTTGAACATGACCCGGGTCCATTAAACATGACCCGAAAGCCCATAAGGGCCCAAACATCAGGGTATAAATACCCAACCACCTGCATTAACTAGGGGTAATGAGAATTAACTGCTACCAAGCTACTTAATTATCTCTCTACTCTCTACTCTAAACACTTAACACCCACACACCACCATAAAACACCAACTGAAATTACCAGCCTACCCTCAGGCGATTATTATCCACACCAAATTGGCGACCACAGTGGGAGCACGAAGGTGCCTGAATCAAGCATTCAAAACCAGCTAAGAAACTCTGTCCGTATGAATCCGGACAATCCAGAAGTACCACCAGCTCTGCTCGAAGTGGTGGGAGAGAACGATGAGTACACTATCGAAGAGTGTGATAGGCTAAAGGGTGAAATAGAAGCTCTGAGGGCTGAAAAGGCCAAGATGGGCGTGAAAGAAAAGTCCAAAGCATCAGCTGCTCATCACACCGATAACCCCAGAGAGCATGAGTCTTCGAAGACTCATGTGAGCACTAAAAAGACTCATGCTAGTTCTAAAAAGTCTCACCGGTCTAAGCCAGTGGAGAGTTCTGACTCAAGCTCAGAGTCTTCTGATAGCTCTTCGGACAGTGAGGGAGTTGAAAAATCCTTATCCTCTAGCAGCAATGAGGGTCGAACTAGAAAGAAGCAAAGGCAGATTAAAAAATATTCAAGAAAAAGGATAGACAAAGAAAGATGAAAAGGCATATTGGGAAGGGATCATCTCATAGTCGAAAGCATGTGGACAAGATACTGATGGATCCCTTCGCTTTTCACGATGAGCCAGGTATCTTTGCAACTCCCAATGAGGGTACCGTGTTCAGTCGTGGAAGGAATTGGAGGCAATCTCCATTGTCTTCTAAAATTCTGTCCGGAAACCTCCCTAAGAGGTTTGATAGCACCAAAATAGAGAAGTACGATGGCAGTACTGATCCGGACAACCATCTGGAACAATTTAAAAATTTCATGATGAACTTTGATGATGATGACAAACTGCTCTGTAGGTCATTCTCCCAGTCATTCACGGGGAGTGCTCTAAAGTGGTACAACAGCCTGCCTCAGGGTTGTATTAAAGACTTCGACACTTTTTGGGTGGCATTTCGAAGGCAGTTCGTAGGGAGTAAAGAGCTAAAGGGCAATGGAGACACAATAATCCATTGTGCCCAGGAGCCAAATGAGTCCTTGAAGGAATATATAAGTCGTTTTGTGAACACCAAGAATGGGTTGGCTGATTGCTTCGAACAGGTAGCAATAGCATCCCTGAGACAGGGTTTGAACCCAGGTAATCTAGCTGATTCAGTGACCAGAAAGAAGGCCATGACATGGGGAGGGTTGCTGAATCAGGTTGGCAAACAAATAAACGTCGATGAAACAAAGAAAACCAGAGTGCACCGGCAGGTGAGGTCTACCCCAGTGGCACCAAATCCCAATCAGAATCAGTCCGGGAACAAAGCAAGAGAAACCGGACAGGGGCATGGTAGGGCGAAAGCTTAGTCTCAGCCAGCTGCTCCTGCTCAAAGTCAACAATCCAGAAACAAGAGAGGGCCATGGGTCCAACCGGAGTGGTTCGCAGAGTTAAAAGAAAGTGTGGCCACTATCTTTGATAAAACAAAGGATGAGGTGCATTACCGGAGACCGGCGACACTGCAGTCTCCCAGAGAGCATCACAATAATTCTTTTTGCCAATATCACAATGATATTGGTCATACCACTGATGACTGCATAGCATTGAAACAAGAAGTTCAGAACTTGATTTAAATGGGAAAGCTGGGAGCCTACGTGAAAAGAAGAGGGGGTAACAAGTCTGATAACACTCACCGGGTTGGTCCAAGTAATGCTGCTTCGGAGGGAGCCATGGTAATAGTCGAAAGGTTTGACATAGAATCTCAGTACTTGGATCCTGATCCAACTCGAAACAGAGTGGGTACAATTGAGGAATGTTCTAGGTCGGTCTCCGGGCTCATTAAATTTTTTGAGTCACTCACAATTTTCGGAGGGGACACTATGACAGCTCCTACTGCTTCTTCAAGGAAGAGGCATGTTCATACTTTAGCCTCCCAGCTAGAAGGAGGCATAACTTCCTATCAGTCAAAAAACTCGTTCCCCTTCATTGTTTTTGATGAAGATGATTTAAAAAACATTGCTGGCCCTCATGAGGATGCTGTTGTCATAGGAGCATCTATAGGGGGCAATGACATAAGACGAATCCTAGTGGATACTGGAAGCTCAGCCAATATCCTTTTCCTAAACACATACAAGAAAATGAGAAATCCGGCTGTAATTCAGAATTCGGACAGGTCAATTGTGGGCTTCACAGACAGCTCAGTAGATGTGATCGGAGAGTTCGAAGAAGAAGTTTTATTGGGTAAGGGCCCTTTCAAGAAAATGGTCAGAATACTTTATTGTGGTGGATTGTCCCACTTGCTATAATGCTATTCTAGGGAGGTCTTGGCTCTCTAGGATGCATGCAGTGGCTTCAACAGTCCATCAGTGCTTGAAGTATGCTGTTCAGGGACAGGTTGGAGTCGTCCGGAGCAGCCAAAAGATTGCAAGAGAATGTTATGCCACTGCCCTGGCTCCTCGAACGCTGGGGGCAGTCCGTATTAATGAACAATAGCAGTTTGAGGGCCTTTCTAGGGGTGAGGGTGAAATTGATGACCCCAGAGAGACCCCCGGAGTGTTGATACCAGTTGAAGAGGTAGAAACACACTGTTTGGAAGATGGGAAAAGTGTCAAGATAGGGTCTAAAATGCCACCTGTTTTGAAAGATGAAATGTTAAAGTTTTTGAAGAACCATCAGCACGTTTTTGCTTGGTGCAATGCTGATGTTACTGGAGTTCCATCAGAAGTGATATCACATCACCTATCCGTCCGGAGAGATGTAGCTCCAGTGGTTCAAAAAAGAAGAGCTTTTTCCAAAGAAAAGGCTGATGTCATTGTGCAAGAGGTTGACAGACTCACAAATATGGGGCACATCAAGGAGTCTCAATACCCTTTGTGGACTGCCAATCCTGTCTTGGTGAAAAAGAAGAATGGCAAATGGCGCATGTGCATTGACTTCAGAGATCTCAATAGAGCTTGCCTAAAATATTTTTATCCAGTTCCCCGGATTGATCAGTTAGTAGACTCCACCTCTAGGAACAAGCTGCTTTCCTTTATGGATGCTTTCTTCGGATACAATCAGATTCAAGTAGATCCAAAGGATCAAGAGCATACCACATTTGTCACTAACAGAGGGCTTCATTGCTACAAGGTGATGCCATTTGGTTTGAAAAATGCTGGGGCTACTTATCAGAGGTTAGTCAACAAGGCATTTGCTGATCAAATTGGAAGAAATATGGAAGTATACATTGACGATATGATGGTGAAGAGTGTGGATGAGCAGTTGCACTTGTCCGATCTCCGAGAAACTTTTGCCAACTAGGTAAAAGTGAATTTGAAATTAGACTCAGAAAAGTGTGTGTTCGGAGTGCAGTCCGGGAAGTTTCTAGGCTATATCATAAGTGAGCATGGAATACAGCCCGATCCGGACCAACTAAATGCTCTTTTCCAAATGAAACCCCCTCGAAACGTTAAAGAAGTACGGCGGTTAACGTGGAGGTTAGCTGCCTTAAACAGATTTATCTCAAGGTCTTCGGATAGGTGTGCACCTTTCTTTCAAACTTTGAAGGGTGCAAAAGGATTCGATTGGACCCCACAGTGTGATGAGGCTTTCAATGAGATCAAGAAGCACCTGTCCTCTCCCAAGACTTTGTTTAAACCAGATGATGAGGAGACCCTCTTCGTATATTTGGCAGTTTCAAGTTGTGCCATCAGTGTTGTGTTAGTAAGAGAAGTAGATAATTACCCCCATCTAGTGTACTACATCAGCAAAAGCTTGATAGATGCTGAGAAGCGTTACTTGAAACTTGAAAAATTGGCATTAGCCCTGGTGATAGCTGCAAGGAAGATGAGGCCTTATTTCTAGGCTCATCCTATCATCGTCCGGACCTCTTTTCCCCTAAAGAATGTCCTTCAAAAAGCAGACATTTCAAGCAGAATGACTAAGTGGTCAGTAGAGTTGGGGGACTTCGACATAGATTTTGCTCCCCGAACAGCAGTCAATGCCCAAGCTGTGGGAGACTTTTTGGTTGAATTCCACTCCGACAGGGATTCAGAGCAAGCTACTGATATAAAAGATAAAAAAGTATGGGTCGTTTGAACATATGGTGGATCTAGCACTATGTGATGTGGTGCAGGAGTGTGTTTAACTTCCCCATATGGAGACAAGATGTACCAGGCTATTTGTTTTGCTTTCAGGGCATCTAATAACGAGTCCGAATACGAAGCAGCTATAGCTGGGTTAAAGATAGCCTACATTTGTGGGGCTAAGAGGGTCAAGCTGTTAAGCGACTCCCAACTACTTATCCACCATGCCCAAGGCCAATCTGAGGCTAAGAAGGAGCAACTGGTGAAATATTTACTCCTCCTAAAAAATGAAGCGCTTAAGTTTAAAAGTGTTGTCTATGAACACATTCCCCGGGCAGAAAATGAGCTAGCAGACTCACTAGCAATCATAGCATATACGGAGTCATATCCATGGATCCATGTGCTTGAAAGCCCCTCCATCTAACTTTGTAAGGGTAAAGGAGAGGGAATTTTTGAAATACAAGTAAAACAACCTCAAGACTGGAGGTTTCCTCTCATGCAATATCTCTCCGATGGTGTTGTGCCTCTGGATAAGTCACTGGCCAGAACATTGAAACACAAGGCTCGTGGTTTCATCATATTGAGAGAAGTGTTATACAAAAAGTCTTACAGTAAACCTCTCATGCGCTGTTTGGGGGATGAAGAATCACAAATGGTCCTCTCTGAATTACACGATGGTGAGGAGTCAGCCCATTGTGGGTTTAGAGCTTTGACAAGAAGAGTTTTACTCTCCGGTTATTATTGGCCATCAATCATGAAAGATGCTAAGGAGTTGGTAAGAAGGTGTGACCCATGCCAGAGGTACAGCAATGAAATTCATGTACCAGCCATTCCTTTAGAATCAATTTCTGAGCCCATTCCTTTTGCTCGATGGGGATTGGATTTAGTAGGGCCTCTCCCTGTGGCGTCCGGAGGGCGCAAAACTATAATTGTGGCCATAGAATACTTCTCGAAGTGGATAGAAGCAGCCCCTCTAGCAGGGACAACATCAAAAGCTGTTATAAAATTCATTTTATCCAACATCTGTTGCAGATTTGGTGTCCCACAAAAGATCACAACAGACAATGGGCCACAGTTTGACAATAGAGAAATGGAGAGCTTTTGTGCCTCAAGGGGTATAAAGCATTGTTTTTCTTCACCTTTCCACCCACAAGCAAATGGGCAAGTTGAAGTGGCTAATAGAACTATACTGTCCGGTTTAAAGAAGAATTTGGAAGGGGCTGCTGGGAAGTGGCCTAGTTATTTACAAGAGGTCTTGTGGGCCTACCGGACAACACCTGGGGCTGCAACACAAGAATCACCCTTTGCTTTGGTCTATGGGATGGATGCAGTAGCTCCCATAGAGGCAACTCTCCCCTCTTTTCGTGTTCACAACTTCTCCAAACACTCTAACGAGGTGGCAATCAGAGGTCAACTTGATTTGATAGAAGAAAGACGGGTTAAAGCTCACCTTCGAGTTACACACTATCAAGGCTTGATGAGAAGCAGGTTTGCTTCCAAAGTTAAAAGAAGAGATTTCCAACCAGGGGACAAAGTATTAAGGAAGGTCTTCTTACACACTAAAGAAAAGCTCTTCGGAAAGCTGGCCCCAACTTGGGAAGGTCCGTATATGGTTGTTGAAAGAATTAAGCCTGGAACTTATTGGTTAGAAGACAAAGATGGCAGAGTTCTAACACATCCTTGGAATATCGAGCATCTCCGGATGTACTTGGAATAGCACTTGTGTAAATATTTACTTGTTTGAACATCCATGTAAATATTTAGGGGCATACTCTTTCATCCCCGGTGGCACGGAGAGGTTTTAATGAGGTGTCCGAGCTGTTAAATAAAATTTGATTCCTTCTTAAAAATTTTCTAAGAGTTTTTAAAGTTTTGTCCCTTGTCATACTATCTGGATTGAGATAACTAAGGGCTATTTAAACTCTAGCCGGAGAACTTAAACACTCTCACTATGAAACAACTAAAGCCTACTTAAACTCTGGCTTTCAAAATCAGAACAAACAATGAAATAAGATGATAGTTGTGCAGAACAGAAATATTCATTGAAATTAATAACTTGAAATTGCCTTGGCCTTCCAAGGACTTTTAAATGATCAAAGTCGAACAGCAAAAAACCTGTCCGGTCAAATACCGGACACCATTACAAAAAGAATGCCTTGGCCTTCCAAGGACTTTAGTCTGGATAGAAAATAAACAAAGTGAAACATAAGTTAAGGTTGAGCCTTTAAAGATGGCTCACCTTCATCTACCTTCTTGCCTTTAGGGTCATCTCTCCCTTCATCCACCCTCTTTCCTTTGGGATCGTCTTTCTCCTCATCTGGGCTCTCCCCAGTATGTTCTTCATCACCCGAGGAGTCACTTGAGAAGCCATATGCATCGCCTTCGGCCATCGTGTGATATGGGAGGTCTTCAGGCTCAACATAAAGCCATAAATCCCCTAGGTTCCTCTTCGGAAACTTTTCATGGAAGAGTAGAACCATGTCAGACCTCACCTTCTCAAGCAGTTGCTCTTCGCTCTTGATCATCTGGTTGGCATAAGCATTGATCTTAGCTTGAATCTTGGCCTCCTGCTCCTGTAGCAAAGTATTTTTCTCCTCGGTGGTGTGAATTAAAGTTGTAGTGAAAGAATTAAGAACATAAAGTCTTCAAGGAGAATTTAAAGTAGTGAAAAGTACTTCTGAATATTTCATAGGTCAAAATAACTTCTTCAGCCTCCTTAAATAGGCAGGGTGAGTTAGTTAAAGAAATGGTTACATATTGATATATTTACGATTTAACCCTCATGGTTCTCCTAAAGCCTAATTTAATCCTATATTTACAAAAATTAGCAATTTAGTCCCTATCAATTACACTTATGTCCCTGAGGAATATCTTTCCTTATCAGTAGCCCCCCTAGTTCTTATATAGATATTTATAAGAACTATTAGCTCCTCGAATTCTTCCTCAGATCAACACCATTTTCATCACTTTATGTCTTTATTATGATTGAACTCAATGGTCTATGACTTTGCTTCTAATTTATGAATAAGTGCAAACGAATTGCTTCGAATTTAACTCTTCTTCGAATTTGACTTCTTGTGGTATAGCTTTGCCTCTTCTTCGAACATTATTACTTCAAACATAATTTAATAACACTTCGAAATCTCTGATCCCTACCTGATAGATTGATTAGACCTCTAGTAGTAGACCTGTGACACTACACGTTTCCTTTTCGTTTCATATTCCACCCAATGAAAGCAACTTACTTGTTCCACACTTTCACATTCTCGACGTCATTCTTTTATCCTATAAATACCCAGCTATTCATTCATTAAGAACTTTTTAGAGAATCCGTCTTTTGAACCATCTTCAATCTGTTCTTCATCTTCAACCTCTTCATCTTCAACCTGTTCTTCATCTTCAACCTGATCTTCATAAACCTTCAACTCACTTCATCTTTTCTTGTCTACCCAAGCAATCTCTCATACCAATACCCATTGTATGAGAAGATACCCTAGATATAATAGATTTAAACCCAGAAGACCAGTAAGATCAAAGAAAAATCTTTTTCCTGGTTCCAGTAATCAAGTATTCGGGGCCTACGATTATCTTTGCATTTCTCGAAGAGCCAAAGAATACAAAGCTGTTGGGTTGATCTACAACGGTCCTCAGTCTTCCTGTACCACTTTTAAATACGGTAACTTCAATCCTAACCTTGCCACTTCGTCTTCACCTTTAGTTTCTAACCCAGAAAATAACTCAACAACCTCTCCTCTTCAAAATCCAGCCAAATCTTCATTGCTAAGACCTCATCGGAAATCTAAAGTAGTTACTTTAGACAAGCCACCAACTGATAACAAGTCACAACCCAAATCACTTGTCCTTCAAGTCGAAGAGACAAAAAACCTTCAATCCAACACACTCCCTCCTCAATTCGAGGCTATCAGAGCTAAACGTGCCAAAAAATCACCTTTCTTAGTAATGGGTGAAGAAACAGAAAACTCTTCTCCTCCCCCACACTCTTCTCCTTCCCCACAAGAAGTGGATGACATTACACCAGAGTGTAGTCAGCCAATTCCTGTGACTCAACAGGAGACTCAAATCCGAAGTCGCTCCGATGAGGATCACAAAAAAGACGATTCTGAAGCTACTGAGTCTGATGCCGAAGAGGAATCCGAGGCTGATGGTGTAGCTCCTCCAAAAAAGACTCGAGGGAAAAAAGCTCTTATTACACTTCCCAAGAACGTTACCTCCTTAGTTCAAGAAAACCTCAAGCCTCTTTCTGCTTGGTACATTCTTGCCTTAAAGAATGTATCCTATAGCTACTACCTCGAATCAGAGAAAGAGCAACTCAGAAAGCTATGGGGGTTAACTGATAATATGGTTCTTCGATTACCAATAGAAGGAGAGACGCCCTTAAACTGTCAAAAGGATGAGTTGGTAGTATACCCTGAGCTCTTCAACTGGGGACTTCGGTTTCCCCTTGATTCGATGATAGTAAGGTTCTTCGAAATCCACAGATTGTGCCCAACACAAGTCACCCCCAACTTGCTCTTCACTTTGTTCTCAGCAATCATGGTATCGAGGCTTGGAGGTATTCCCCTCGAAATCGAGGACTTTATCTCAGTAACCAAAGTTTCAAATGGTCCAGTTCTGCCGTTTTATTACTTAACCCTTGAAGATGATTTAAAAATTATCGACGACCTCCTCGAAGCCGATAAGTTCTGGAAGCAAAGGTTCGTCTTTCTGTCAGGTGCCTGGGAAAATGGCAAAGATATTTCCGATGCCAATCCTTCCAAACTTACCCTTACCTGGAGAGACAGCAGTAAGTGATACCTTCCTTTATTTATCTAGTTGTTTTTGAATCAATTTATTTAGCTAACTATTTGTCTCTCTTTAGAAATTCCGAGGCGATTTAAGAGTCGTCGAAAAGAAGCCAAACTTATCTTCCAAAAAATGGCTGAGTGGGCTGAAAAGTCTTGGGGAAATGGATTTCACTCAGCATTCGAGCCTATTAATTTTGTCAACAGCCATCTCTGGCGTATATCTTTAGGGGCTGACTTCCCTCAAGATCCGATGACGCCACCAGATCCCCTCCTAGCAGTTGAGAGGATACTTGCACCAGATGGGAAATGCTATCTTCCGCTCCGGAATCGAAGTGACAGCCATCTTCCTTTAAAGAAGAAAAGAAAATTGACCCAGAAGAAAGCCAACACAAGCAGGGCTAAGCCTTCCAAGACTTCGAAGAGTGTAGGGAAAAGAAAAACATCTGCACCTTCACTTCCCACCATATCCGAAGAAGATCAGCCTGTCCTGAAAAAGAAAAAGGATACCACTCCAAAAAAGAAAAAGAGTAAGTCTAGCAAGCCAAATGAAAAGAATGAAGCTGATATATTAGAGGCTGTGCTAGCTTCCGAGGCGCAGGGTAAAACTTTTATTGAGAAAAACTCTGAAGGAGAAATAACACTTGGAGATAAACAAATAGACGATTATCTGAACTTCGAAGACTTTAACTCAAGTGGGGATTTTGTGTTTTCTGGCTCTCAACCTGCCAATGTTGTTCCGCCAATTTCTACTGGGGCTGCTACAGCTTCGACATCTAACACCATCGCTCCTGTTCATCAGCCATTAGTCTTTCCTCACTCAGAGAAATCCGATGAGGTAACTTCAATTCTTCAACCTTTTCCAAATTTAATTGCTGCAGTCACAAAGTTATATGAAGAGGTGAGCAATTATCAAACTCAATTGGAGCGCCTTGCCCAAGAGTTAGTTAGGAGCAAAAAAGAAACAGAGTCTGAAAAGACTTCGAAAAATGAAGCACTCCAGAAATTCAAAGCTGAGAAAGAACAACTTCTCAAAGAACACAAAGATGAAGTTGAAGCTCTTAAAACTACTCATCTGCAAGCTCTTGAAAGTCTAAAGGCTGAACATTCTACTGCTATTTCCGATGCTACGAAGCTTATTAAGGAAACTAAAGAGAAACTAGAAAATAGCCAAACTGAGATTACTACACTTCGAACAGGATTCGAAGAAGAAAAGAAAGCTGCAGTCGAAAAGGCTGAAACCAAAGTTGGTTCTTTAATGCTCGAAGACATGAAGAAAGCTCAAATTGATACATCTATTCAGCTTCTTCGAGAAGTTCATGCAGCTTGTCCAAGACTGGACTTATCAAATCTCTGGAAACGAGTTCCAGAAGAACAACGCCCAAAGGAAGCGTTCGAAGCGCCACCAAGCTCTTCCTCAGAAGAAGAAAATAATTCCGAAGAGGAGTCATCAGAAGAAGAAGAAAATGATGCCTAATAGGCTAAGCAGTTTTTTGTTGTTGTTTTTTTTTTGTGTATGTGGTTAAGTACTTCCCCCCCCTTTTTTTTTTAAACTTCGTATTTTGTCCCACGAGCAAACCACTTTTTTTTTTATATCTTAAATTTCTGATATACTTGTTTGAACTGGTTATTTCTAAATATAGATGCACTCATAAAACGTGGCACCTCGAAAAATAGATGCACTCATAAAACGTGGCACCTCGAAAAATAGATGCACTCATAAAACGTGGCACCTCGAAAAATAGATGCACTCATAAGACGTGGCACCTCGAAAAATAGATGCACTCATAAAACGTGACACCTCGAAAAATAGATGCACTCATAAGACGTGGCACCTCGAAAATTTGGTTGTTTCTTCAAAGCTATCGCTTCGGAAAATTATTCTTGGTCAACTTTCAAAGATGATCAGTCTTTGCCAAATTACCAAAATAATAAATCACACATCATAGTAAACAACCAATGGCCAAAAGAAACTTTATTAAAAAATTCAATATTAACCAGACACCTCGTTAAAACCTTTCTGGGCCAACAGATAAGGAAAGAGTATGTCTGTTTTACAAAAATTCGAAGTTCAGTTTTACTCACAGTACAATTTCAAGTGCTCTATATTCCAAGGGTGTTTGAGCATCCTCCCTTCTCGATCTGACAACCTGTAGGAACCTGGCTTAACCCTCATTTTAACTTCATAAGGACCTTCCCAATTCGGGGCCAACTTTCCGAGGTGTTTATCCTTAGTGTGAAGAAATACTTTTCGTAATACTCGATCGCCAATTTTGAATTCTCTTCTTTTAACTTTAGCGTCGTATCTGCTTCTCATTAATGTTTGATAATGGATCACATTCAAATGTGCCTTGACCCCTTTTTTCTTCC
The DNA here is from genome assembly GCA_036936605.1 of Limnanthes douglasii subsp. nivea. Taxonomy (NCBI): domain Eukaryota; kingdom Viridiplantae; phylum Streptophyta; class Magnoliopsida; order Brassicales; family Limnanthaceae; genus Limnanthes; species Limnanthes douglasii. The sequence goes on from JAUPFV010000004.1 coordinate 60,781,623, forward strand.
AACAAATCTAACTCCACCCTTCTAGCCTCATCATTATCCGCATCGGAATATTGTAGTAGTCTATAAGAGGGCAATGTAGATTCAGCAGGGCACACAGCGTCCATCCCATATACTAAAGAAAAAGGAGTCTCTTTTGTAGCCTCTCTAGGGGTTGTTCTATATGCCCATAATACTTCTTGAAGAAAATTTGGCCATTTCCCTGCTGCTCCTGCCAAATTTTTCTTCAAGCCATCCAAAATAGATCTATTTGTAACTTCCACCTGTCCATTTTCCTGAGGGTGGAAAGGAGTGGAGAAGCATTGCTGTATCCCTTTCGAAGAACAAAAAGAGTCCATTTCCTTATTATTAAATTGAGGACCATTGTCCGTCGTTATTTTTCGAGGCACTCCAAAACGGTAACAAATGTTACTTTGAATAAACTTGATTACATCCTTAGCTTTTGTCCCAGCCAAGGGCTCTGCTTCTGCCCACTTCGAAAAATAATCAACCGCAACAATAATCATCTGTCTTCCTACAGAAGCCATAGGTAATGGTCCCACTAAGTCAATCCCCCACCTATCGAAAGGAACCGCCTCTGAAATTGTCATTAGGGGTACTGCCGGCTTGTGTATTAAATTTGCATATCTTTGGCAAGTATCACAGCTTCGAACTAACGACTTGGCATCTTGCATAATAGTAGGCCAATAATATCCTGCCAACAATACCCGACGCGCTAAGGCTTTGAATCCACAATGAGCTGATCCATCCCCATCATGCAGTTCGGATAAAATGTCCTGGGACTCTTGTTTGCTTAAACATCGTAGCAAAGGTTTCGACGCAGACCTTTTGTACAATACTCCATCCAATACCACATAGCCAAGAGCTTTGTACTTTATTTTCTTAAGCAAGTGTTTATCAAGAGGTAAAATTCCCTTCGAAATAAAGTTTAACAAGTCATACCTCCAATCTCCTCGAGCGCACATCGGATCATTCACTACCTCACTAACAACTTCACACTGCTCAGAATTCGGTATGATCGAAGGCGATGGTTGTGTTATGATCCACGGATATTCTTCAGAGTAAGCCATTGTTGCCAAAGAATCAGCCATTGTGTTGCTACCTCTTCGAATATGTTCCACTTCGACATTTTCAAACTGTGCCATCACTCCTCGAAGCTCTTGTAAGTACAAAATCAAACGCTCATTTTTAGCTTCTGACACCCGTTTAACGTGGTTAACTACCAACTGTGAATCTGTTTCCAAGCGTACAAACATTGCTCCACAAATCTTTGCTAACCGCAATCCTGCTAGCACAGCTTCATATTCAGCTTCGTTATTTGAAACATGAAAGCCAAATTTTATAGCTTGAAACATAAATTCCCCTGTTGGTGCCACCAACTCGACTCCTGCACTTGACCCTTTACTACTGGATCCCCCATCAGTTCGTATTGTCCACGTCGGATTCTCATTCACCTTTTCAGCATCTTTCTCTTCGGATCTGCTTGAGTGAAACTCCACCAAAAAATCTGCTAAAGCTTGAGCTTTGATAGCTGTTCGAGGAGAAAATAGCACATCGAAATCTCCCAATTCCACAGACCACTTGGTCATTCTTCCTGAAATGTCTGGTTTTTGCAAAACATTTTTTAATGGATATGAAGTTCGAACTACAATCGTATGTGCCTGGAAGTAGGGGCGCATTTTTCTTGCTGCCACTACTATACACAGTGCCAATTTTTTGAGCTTCAAATAGCGTTTCTCAGCATCAACCAAACTTTTGCTGACATAGTAAACAGGCCTCGAAATTTTTGTGTTCTCACTGACCAAAACTGCACTTACTGCATAATCTGACACTGCTATATACAAAAATAACTGCTCACCTTTCCGAGGCTTTGATAATATTTCAGGAGAGGACAAAAGATTTTTGATCTTCAAAAAGGCTTCTTCACAATCCGAAGTCCACTCGAAATTATTGGGTTTACGCAGCACCTGGAAAAAAGGCAAGCACTTATCCGAAAAACGAGAAATGAATCTGTTCAAAGCTGCTAACCTGCCCGTTAGCATTTGCACTTCTTTGATATTTCGAGGTGAAGACATCGATATCAGAGCCTTCAACTGTTCTGGATCCACCTCGATTCCTCTTTCACTAATCATATACCCCAAAAATTTGCCAGATCGGACTCCAAATGTGCATTTTTCTGGGTTCAACTTCAATTGAATGGCTCTAAGATTCAAAAACGTTTCTTCTAAATCATCAATATGTTCATCATCACTCTTGCTTTTAACAAGCATGTCATCGATGTACACTTCAATATTTCTCCCAATCTGTGAAGCAAACGCCTTATTCATCAGCCTCTGATATGTTGACCCAGCATTTTTCAATCCAAACGGCATTACTTTATAACAGTGCAAACCTCTGTCAGTAATAAAAGTCGTGCTTTCTTCATCATCTGGATTCATTCGAATTTGATTATACCCCGAAAATGCATCCATGAAAGTCAAAATTTTATTTCCCGAAGTGGAATCCACTAACTGATCTATTCGAGGCACCGGAAAAGGATCTTTTGGACAGGCTCTATTCAAATCTGTGAAGTCCACACAGATTCGCCATTTTCCGTTCTTCTTTTTCACTACCACCGGATTAGCCGTCCACCTCGGATAATTGGCCTCCCTAATGTGCCCCATCTTGTATAGCCGATCCACTTCGGCAACTATGGCCTCGGATTTCTCCGATGAAAAAGCCCTTCTTTTTTGGATAATCGGTTTGACCTTCGGATCAACCGCTAAGCTATGACATATGATGTTACTTGGGACCCCTACTACGTCTTCGGATCTCCACGCAAACACATCCAAATTTTCAGACAAAAAAGTCAACAACTTTTCTCGCATCGACAAAGATAACAGGGTGCCAATTCGAAGTACCCTGCCATTATTAAAAATATATTCCTCTATTTCTTCATTGACCACCACAGAACTCGGGGTTGACCTCGGATCATCAATTCCCTCATCTGTTCCATCAGAAGACAACCCCCCAAACTGCTAATTCTCCATCAGATCATCAGAACTTTTGCCCCGTAGTCTAAATGCAGCAGTATAACATTCTCTTGCTACCTTTTGATCACTTCGAACTACGCCGACCCGGTCCTCAATCACATACTTTAAACACTGATGAACTGTGGAAACTACAGCATACATCTTCGCCAACCACGACCTCCCAAAAATAGCATTATAACTTGATGGACAATCTACCACCACAAAAAGTACTTGTACTTTCTTCTTGAAAAGCCCCTTTCCCAAAGAAACTTCACCCTCGAACTCTCCTATCACATTTGTTGTTGCGCCAGTAAACCCTATGATAGTCCTTTCTGATCTTTCTATTCGAGGCGGAGCAGTCAATCTCTCATATGTTGACTTGAAAAGTACATTAGCAGAGCTCCCTGTATCAATCAGCACTCGTCGAATCTCCACCCCGCATACTTCTGCTCCTATGACCACCGCATCTTCATGTGGCCTAGTAATCCCCCTCAAATCATCCCCGTCGAAAATTATAAAGGGCACATCCTTTCTGTTGCTTAGGTGTGCCGATGCGCCTCCCTCAATTTGTCGTGTTAAATTTACTATATGCCTCTTCCTCGAATTATTAGTGTTGTTGGTCATCGAATCCCCTCCAAATATTGTTAGTGATTCGAAAAAGGCACACAAATCTCGAACACGTCCCTGACGCGTCGGCTCATCTATTGACATTAACAAAAGTCGACTGGGGTCTGGTTCGACATATTCCGAGGCTACATCGAAACCATCCCCCTCACCTGCAACATCTAAAATCATTAACGCAGTTTCCTGCTTAGAATTAGGATTACCACCTTTAGGAGCTGTAGCCTTGGCATTCTTCCTGACATATTCCAACAACTTTCCATTTTCGATCAGAATTTGCATCTCCTTCTTCAGAGCAATGCAATCATTTGTATCATGGCCGATGTCTTCATGATACCTACAAAATTTATTATTGCGCTCCTCTCTTGGCCTGTTAATAGCTGGTGGCTTTCTAAAATTGATTGTTCCCCTTGTTTTTTCATATATCGAAGCCACGCTCTCAGTTAAATCTGCATAGTAATCTGGCCTTACCCACACATTCTACCTGGACCTAAACTGCTGCTGATTATTAGAATTATGCTGATTATATCCCCCTTGATACAAGTTCGAGGTTCCTCGGTTAGAAACATTTTGATTGTTCTTCGGACGCGAGGGATTGTTGTTCGATATGTTAGATTGTCCACTCCCCTTCTGAACAGTACTAGCACCTCCTCGAACCCTCGTCGATTCTTCGACCTTAATCTGGTCCTCAACCTGAGCCATAAGAGCTCCAAATGTTAACGCCCTGCGCCTCGTAGTCTCATCGGCTAAATCCCCAGGCAACAGCCCTTGCCTGAACGCCGCCATAGCCACACTTTCTTCACAGTCATCCAATTCAGCCTTTGTTGACACAAACCTCTTGGTATAATCCTTTAACTTCTCTCCCACAACCTGCTTGCATTGTATTATTGTGTCTCCATTGGCTCTCATTTCCTTGCTTCCCACAAACTGTCTTCGGAAAGCAGTGTAAAAACCTCTAAAATTTGCAATTGACTCCTTAGGAATCTTATTGAACCATTTCAGCGCAGTTCCCTTAAACGTTTGAGAAAAAGCTCTACACACCAATTTATCGTCATCTTCGAAATTAGTCATGTAGTTTTTAAATTGTTCTATGTGGTCATCGGGATCTTGAGTCCCATCAAATTTATCAACTTTGGAAATATCAAACCGCCTCGGTAGCGGCACAGATCTGATCTCCCTGACCAATGGTGAATCCCTCCAGTCGACCCCCTGAACATACTGGTCCTCATTTCTCATCCCCAAAGTTGCGTATAAACTGGACTCACCTTCATATTTCCGAGGCGAACACCTCCGAGGCGAATATTTCCGAGGTGAGTATACTCGCCTCTCTTTCTTTTTCCTTCCTTCCTTATACACCTTAGCTGGCCGGAGCTCACGCTCTGTTCCTCTTGAACGGCCTCGAGAACGTTCGTACCTCGGTGTTTCATCAGACTCGGAATCTTCGAAATCCTCTTCATCACTAGAGTTTACATACAGTCGCCTTTTTAACTTTTCTTTCCTCTTTATCCCACTATATTCTTTTTTTTGCTCAGAACGTGCTTTACGCTGCTCATAGTGATCATCGCCATCGTCCATCGACTGATCCGACTGATCATTCTGATCACCCCCTGCTATCTTAGACCTAAGCCTAGCACCATCATTATTTCCCTTCTTTTTTACCAATTCGTCAAGCTCTGCCACCTTCCTAATCATCTCATTCATTTTTCCTTCAAAATCAAATTGGATTGATTGAGTTGGAATAGATTTACCTGCCTCCTGCAGATCGGATTTCAGCGTTTCCATAGCCTTGCGAACGGATGGATTGTCACCTTCCTCTGAATTCATCTTCAATCAGCGAAAAATCAAACAAAATATGAAAATTCGAACGAAAAACTTTGAAAAACGAAAACTCGAACGTCGATTTCTGATCTGTTGATCAAGGTATCCTCGCACCCCCTCTTTCTAGCGCCAATTTGGTGTGAATTAAAGTTGTAGTGAAAGAATTAAGAACAGAAAGTCTTCAAGGAGAATTTAAAGTAGTGAAAAGTACTTCTGAATATTTCATAGGTCAAAATAACTTCTTCAGCCTCCTTAAATAGGCAGGGTGAGTTAGTTAAAGAAATGGTTACATATTGATATATTTACGATTTAACCCTCATGGTTCTCCTAAAGCCTAATTTAATCCTATATTTACAGAAATTAGCAATTTAGTCCCTATCAATTACACTTATGTCCCTGAGGAATATCTTTCCTTATCACTCGGCAGCCTTGGACACTGCATTCTCAAGGGCAATCTTATCAGTGGTTAAGTTGGTAATGACCTTGTCCTTTGCCTTGGTTTCTTCCTTTGAGGTAGCAAGGTCTTTCTCCAGACCGGACAGTTTCTCCTGAAGGTCTTTGATGGTTTCCTCTAAAGTGGTGACTTTGGTGGTGCTTGTCTCTTGGCTTCTCTTCAACTCCTCGTTTTCTTCTTTCAACATGGCAGCATTGGAGGTGGCAGTGCGAAGGTCTTCGGACAGCTTTTCCTTCTCAGACTTAAGGTCTTTAATGATGTCTGCCTGACCCCGGACTTGTCTCTCCAACGTAAGTACCGGCTGCACATTGCTTAACAAGGAGTACGCTATGGTATCCTTTTCACTAGAGACAATAAAAGTCTTACCGTTAAAGTTGACCGTGTTGGAGCTGCTCGGAGGAATAAAAGGCCCTACAAAGTCATCTCTGGGGAGGTTGAGGAAATATTCACCAAGCTCACCAAGACCGGTGATGTCTACTTCATCAATGTTGAGCTCTCCTCCCATAACCTCATCAGTGTGAAAGTCTCCAGGAATCTCTTCGGCCTGTGTTGGGTCTGAAGGCTCAGCATGGAAGGAAGGCTCCGGAGCCCGGAGAGAAAGCTCGTTTCCCTTGGAAGTCTTTTTCTTCTTTGCTTCCCGGTCTGCGCCTTCGCTTCCCTGTTTACGATTTCTCTTGGAAGCCCTTGGAGGTTTTGGGAGATTTGTCTCCTACCTTTCAGTCTCTTGCTCCACAACTTGCAAGAGAGCAGCATCAATCTGGCTCTGGGCTGGCCCCTCCGGGACTGTTGGAGCGTCTTTCTCAGCATCAGTAGGGTTGGCATCACCCACCACCTTTTTTCCCTTCTTCTTCTTGCCTTTCATTTTGCTCGGGGCTTTGGCCCGACCTGACAGGAAGAGTGTCCCATCTGGTTCATGGGTCCTCTTGAGCACAATGTCAGGAGAAGGCTGGGTGGTGAGCTCCTCCCAGGTCAAGTCTCTCCGACCTGTGGTGTTCCACAGGTGAGACCTTGCCAAATTTACACTGGTGAAGGCATCATGGAATCTGTTCCCCCAGTTCTCAGCAGCCCATGCATTAATCTTGCCACAAGTTATCTGCCCGGCTTTCTGGTGGTCACTAAACTCCTTGGGCAGTTCTGCTAAGACAAAAGTAAGACAAATAAGTATAAACTAAGTTTGAAAAGAAAAGAGAAGAGAGACAAATGCAAGATGCTTACGGTCACTCCTTTATCTGCTTCTGAGGAGGCTTGGGTTCTCTCCGGATTTTATCTTCCTGCCATTTTCCCAGGCACCACTCACAAAGAGGAACTGAGTCCTCCAATTCCTCTCTGCCTCCAGCAAATCATCCACTGCTTTGAAGCCATCCCCCATGTTAAAGTGGTAGAAGGGGATGTGATGGTTTTTACACAGGCTGGCCACTGCAGCAAACTCCTCCATGGGCAGAGGGATCCCGGACAGCCTTGATGCCATGATGCATGACATTAGGGTATACCAAACATTGGGGCTCAGTTGGCTCGGACAGAGTTTGATCAGATGGAAATATCTAACAATCTCTGGGTCTAGTGGGAACCTGAGCCCCCAGTTGAACAGCTCCGTAAACATAACCACCTCACTTAACTTGCAATCCATGGGGGTCTCCAGATGAATAGGGATCCTGATCTTTACATTTTCTGGAATACCCCATTTTGAACGCATCCTGCCCAACTCGGCAGTGTGGATGAATGCATAGTTGATTTTCTGTAGGGAGAGAAGATAGTTGACGATGACCTTGTGAAAACAAGGCCCTACTTTTCCTTCTAGGCTCTTCGGCAGATCCGGATGCCTCAAGTACAACTTTTCTTTGCCCTTGTCCTTCTTGGCAACTATCTCTTTGCTAGTCTGACCGGAGGGCTCAGACTCGAACGGGGCCTCTTCAACAGAGTCCTCCAACACTTCCTCCATGATTGTTGAAGGGATTTCAGCAGCTGTAGTGGGGGAGGGTTTAAGCTTGATTCAGCCTTATCTCCGGACTGATGGGCCTCAAAGCCCCTTTGACTTCTGCTCTCCGGTAAGGTGTTTGGAGCAGATATTTCTGGTAGAAGGTTTGGATTAGACCCCTCCGGTCCGGACAGTCTGTCCTTAGGAGCTCTAATTGGCACCTCTGATCCGGTGCTGCTATCTTTTGCCCCCGATCTTGAGGGAGTGTTTCTGGTTCCTTGGCCTTTAACCAGCCGACCTTTCCTCTTATCAACCAGCTTCTCAGGAGAGTGCTCCGTGTCTGATCCCATTGCAAGAAAGGGAGAAGGTTTTCTAAAGCTAGTGGCTGTGACTCCTGGCTCGACAGTGGGCACCGAATCCTGGACTGAGGAACCAAAGATTATAGGGGAGATAGTGGTTTGAAATAGTTTTCTAGACTTAGTGCCTATGGAAGAGGACGAGCCTCGATCTGACTCAGATGCAGAAGTAATAGGTCTGTCAACAGGTGAGGCAGGCAACCCTGTTGCGATTCGTCTCTCTCTTTCGACTTTTTGAGCCTTCTCCAACTCAGAAAGGTTGAGCCACCCGCCTTTGACAAGAGCGTTCCTCGCTGTAAACATAAACTATTGAACTAAACTCTTGCTTTAGAGAGAGAAATCTTTGAGAGTTTTTACAGAAGTAAGTTTGAAGGAGATGGTAAAACAGTGGAAATGAATTTGTATTTATAGTAAATCTGAAAAAGCAGTTGATTCCTAGGAGAATTCGAAAAGTTTGGCAATGATTAAAAGACGGCGCTGATATCACCACCTGTAATAAATGAGGTTGCTTTTGGAAGAAGGTGGGTTCGAAATTCAAGGTGAAAAAACGGCTGAAACAACCAATCAGAGAGTGACATGTGTCCCACGAACTCTGGCAAAAACCGTTTTGAATTCGTGAAGCTTTATCTGTCCGGATAAACCCATAGACCTGTCCGGATTAAAACTGCCCTTGGCGTCGGACTGTTTTTCAGGTCTTTGGCAAGAGTATTTGTGCAAACACCTAAAAAATGGGCTCCTTATGAGTCCGAACTCTGCACTCTCCCCGGATAAGGACAGATCGGTCCAAGGCCTCCGGACCGGACAGATCATACGGACCGAACATATCATTTTGAACACTATGACCATAGGACTGTTCGAACTATGACAAAAGTACTAAAAGACCTAAACACTACTTGACTAAGCTACTTGCTCTCCTACTTAGAGCTCACGGGTCTTTGAACATGACCCGGGTCCATTAAACATGACCCGAAAGCCCATAAGGGCCCAAACATCAGGGTATAAATACCCAACCACGTGCATTAACTAGGGGTAATGATAATTAACTACTACCAAGCTGCTTAATTATCTCTCTACTCTCTACTCTAAACACTTAACACCCACACACCACCATCAAACACCAACTGAAATTACCAGCCTACCCTCGGGCGATTATTATCCACACCACTTGTAAACCTATTTTTATTTTTATTTAATGCATTTAAAAGAAGTTTGCTTATTTTTACAGACAATGATAATTTCATATTTTATAATGTTATTTAATTATTAAAGATATTATCAAAATGTATCAAAATATCATTCGAGAAAATTAATAAATATGATAGGCTAAAATGGGACCCTCTATTATTAGAATGAGAACTCCAAATCAAAGTTTTGTTAGTATGATCTATTATTTCCTCCATATTTCCTCCGTATGATCTATTACTTCCTCCATATTTCAAAAAATGCTTATATTTTTTATTTCCTTTGTAAAAGAAATACCTAATTTACCCTTTTTTTTAATTTTACACCAAACATCATATTTATCTTCTTTAGCTTCTTTCCCCAGCTACCACTCAAACACCATATCTACCTTAATGTTTTCCAACAATTTACCCAATTAATTTATGCGCACCATCAATCCACTCGTAAACCATATCCACCATAAATCCGATATAAGTACAAAACTTTCAAGTTAAAGTTCTACCCAGCTCTTCTCTTCTAACCAAAGCCACCACTTGAAGCAGTCTCTCGGAATTCCAAATGTAAAAGTCTTAAGTTAATCTTGTTTTTTAAAAACTTTATGGGTTTGGATAATCGAGTTTATGTAACTCGATTTTTCCTGCATATCGAGTTATTAGAACTCGACGCAAGAAAAATTGAGTTACAGGAAAAATGCATCTAATTCCGAGACAACATCTCGGAATTAGATGCTTTTTTTGTTTTCTAAGCACCTAATTCTGAGGTGCTGGCTAGGAATTAGATGCGTTTTTTTTATTAAAAAAAACACCTAATTCTGAGGTGTTGGCTAGGTATTAGATGCGTTTTTTATTATAAAAAGTACTTAATTCCGAGATGTTGGTTCAGAATTAAGTATTTTTGAATTTAACCTGCAAAATCGGGATTTTTGAAATGCGTTTTTTTAAAATGGAATTTTCATGTTAGATGAATGTAAAAATAAAATACTTGATTAAATTACTTTGTTGGTTGATTGAGTGATGTTCTCCGACGTTGAATCTTTGGTTTGGGTGTCTTCCTCTTCCATGAGTAACTTTTTAAGAAATTTGAGTTTTTTAGTTTTTTGGGTTTAATTTTTGAAGTTAAATCATATATGTTGTCTCAGTGATATGTTTGTTGGAATAGGGGTTTAATAGTGGATAATGGCATCAAATTATAAATTGGAAACTAAATAAAAAACAAATGTTGAGTATTTTTAAAATTTTGAGATGGAGGAAATAATAGATTTTATGAAGGAAATAGATTCACCATTTTTGTTCTCAAAAACTTTAAATACCTCAAATATCCCCGACATATAAAAACCAAGCTCTTTTACGAGTGGTGGTATTGTAAATAATTGAGGCCTCGTTTAAAAAAATGTATCGCATTATAGCAAAGTCTCATTTAAAAAAACGGATCTCATTTTATAGCCTAACCTTTAATAAAATATTGAATGTTTTTACTATTTTTAAATTTAAAATTTAAATTTAAAATTATTGGGATGTTTAAAATACATTCATATCAAATTTCGATTTCAACTTTCTTTTTCTCAAATCCAATGTATGAAATGTTGGTTACATATTTTTTTTATATTTATTTATTCTTAATTTTGTTTTGTTTAGAGCTTTAAATTCTAATTTTAAAATTATATTTAAATTTTAAAAGAAAATTAATCTTTCTTAGATTTTATAACTTTGATTCGTTTTAGTTTTTACATTTCTTATAAATATGAACTATCGTAATAGGATGAAAAACAAAAGTATACGATTTTTGTATACTCAAAAATTATTGAACCCAAGTATTATTTATGTAATATATTATATAAATCCACTAATTGAAATTTTTTATATAAAAAATAAAAATTAAAACAAAATAGAAATACATTTTGGTATATATATATATATATATATATATATATATATATATATATATATATATATATATTAAAACAATTCTAATATTATATAAAATATGTATATACTTTTTATTAAAAATAAATAATTAATTAATTAAATTAAATTTAAACATATTTTTTTAATTCATGAAGTTTTCAGAGTGTTATCACTAGAAAACTAATCTTATCAAATGATTTGTTTAATTTATAGTTCTCTATCTCATGAATTTAGGTATATAAAAATTTAGTTCAAACTTGACTAGGTCATAACCGTAACGCACTACACATTCAATCAGTAGTATTAGTATAGATCCAAAATAGACAACACCTCTCAGGATCGTCTGAATCTATTATTAATCATTTAGTCCGGTAAGAAATTCGAAACATTAAATTTAGTACTGATATTAAAAAAATTAAAAAATTAAATTAAATAATAACAAATGTATTAACATATATATATATATATATTTTTCACCCAAGAACAAAACATATTCAACCATACTAATCTTGTTCGTAGTTATAATAATAAAAAAATGTTGTAGATTTGATTTCTTCTAAAATTTTCTTCAATTTCTTGGATGATTTTTCAAAAATTGATAACCAAAAAAATGTATCCATTAATTATGTAAAAAATAATTTATAATAAATGATTTTAATGATAATAAAATCTGATTCGATTTGATATAACTTTCTTTTAATGCAGCTTTAGTTTTAAAATTCAAAATTGTTATGGTGGCGACCAAAGTCCCACATCCCACATCGGTTAAACATGGGAAGGATCACTGGTATATAAGTAAGAACATATCTCCATTAGTATGAGGCCTTTTGGTAGTGGACCAAATGCAAAGCCGTGAGGGCCTTCAGGTGCCAAAACGGACAATATCATACTAGTGTGGAGATCAGATTATATATATTTATATATGAAGGCGTAATATGAGGACCAGACCCCTATATTCGCAACACGTGGTATCAAAGCCAGACCCAAATGGAACGCGATGGTAGTAATATTCTCGGAGGTCGAACATGATGAACCAGTAGCCATGCTCAAGGTGATCTGCTCTAGAGATCGTAGTTTGGAGTGCATGTGGCTCATCAAGTAGTGAGGCTAAGGTGGTACTTTGTTCGAGAGGAGGATTTTTTATATAAGTAATAACATATCTCAATTAGTATGAGGCCTTTTGGTAGTGGACCAAATGCAAAGCCGTGAGGGCCTTCGGGTGCCAAAGGGGACAATATCATACTAGTGTGGAGATCAGATTGTTCGTACTTATATACGAAGGCGGAATATGAGGACCAGACCCAAACGGAACGCGATGGTGGTAATATTCTCGGAGGTCGAACATGATGAACCAGTAGCCATGCTCAAGGTGATCTGCTCTAGAGATCCTATTTTGGAGTGCATGTGGCTCATCAAGCAGTGAGGCTAAGGTGGTACTTTGTTCGAGAGGAGGATTTTTTAGGGTGGCGACCAAAGTCCCACATCCCACATCGGTTAAACATGGGAAGGATCAGTGGTATATAAGTAAGAACATATCTCAATTAGTATGAGGCCTTTTGGTAGTGGACCAAATGCAAATCCGTGAGGCCCTTCGGGTGCCAAAGTGGACAATATCATACTAGTTTGGAAATCAGATTGTTCTTACTTATATACGAAGGTGGAATATGAGGATCAACAAAAAAATTCATGAAACAATCAATAATAAAATATAATTATGTATTAATTATAAAAACGATTATCTATAATTAATAAGTTTAATGATAAGAATGTCATGATTTGGTCCAGTAGCCATGATCAAGGTGATCTGCTCTAGAGATCCTAGTTTGGAGTGCATGTGGCTCATCAAGCAGTGAGGCTAAGGTGGTACTTTGTTCGAGAGAAGGATTTTTTAGGGTTAAACATGGGAAGGATCAGTGGTATATAAGTAAGAACATATCTCAATTACTATGAGGCCTTTTGGTAGTGGACCAAATGCAAAGCCACGAGGGCCTTCGGGTGCCAAAACGGACAATATCATACTAGTGTGGAGATCGGATTGTTCTTACTTATATACGAAGACGGAATATGAGGACCAAACCCCTATATTCATAAGACCCATATTCCCAACAAAAAATTTCACGAAACAATCAATAATCAAATATAATTATTTATTAATTATAAAAAACGATTATTTATAATTAATAAGTTTAATGATAAGAATGTCAATGATAAGAATGTGATGATTTGGTCCAGGATCAAACTTTGTAGCTCTTATAAAGAGATTGTATTAAACTTCAGAAACCTTGTTGATGTTCAAAACACTTATTCTTGTAAACTTTGGTTTACTTTTAGAAATCACCAAACTCTTTAGGTTAAGCTAATGCATTCTATATATTGTCATAAAAGTAATCATTTACAGATTAATAAAAAATCCAAGGACTCTAAAACCTAGAAAAAATTATCACAATTAGACAAATTGTTGAGCTCTTCATTTTTTGGCACATTGGTAATGGGAACTCTGATATTTGGCTTGAGAGATGGTGTCACACCAGCCATCTTATTATTTTTAATCCGTCTGAAGATAATATTTTGTATACATGTACCAAAATTAATCACTTCTAGGAGAATACTTAAAATATAAATAAACTTAAGCACCATGTTACTCTAACTAATATTTATAGAATCATAAAGTTCACCCGTCATGTTGACAAACCAAAAACTATCAAATATAAAGCCTTTATAATTAATTTTCACATACTTTTGAAAAATTAAGAACAAAAAAACCTCTTTCATCAATTTAAAAAAAATGGAATTCTAAAAATCATAAAAAGTGTTCATTTACACTATGGAGAATCCTTAAAGGTCTAATCTCTGTTGATTCAGTCCCCCAACATAAAAACTTTACATTAGTTTCCAAATGTCAAACTGCCTTTGAAGTATGAAAATACTTCTCATGTTTGTTTGGTATATCTATAGGTAATCACATGATAATTAAACGGTTTTCATCAACCAACAAACAACTTCACATTAGAACTATAATTCCTTCAATTATATGTTGGAATATAAGAAATGCCAGGAATAAATCAAAGTACAATAGCAATTGCATGTCTCGGTCACATCTGTGCGAGCCAGCAGCTGATAAAATTCTTCGGTATATTCATCAACAGATCTGGGTCCCTGACGAAGATTCTGCAGTCGCTGGTAGAGTTCCCGCTCGAAGTTGTAGGGAAGGAAAGCCTTGCGGATTTTTCGTTTGAATTTATCCCAACTCTGGACTTTATCCTTGCCTGCACGCGCGCGGTTCTGCTTCACCTGCTGCCACCAAGCCTGTGCCCTACCGCGTAGGTGGATGGCGACCAATGCAACTCTTCTCTCCTCCGGGACCTCCTTGAAGTCCAGGACTTCCTCAATCTGTGATAGCCAGTCGATAAGTGCCTCCGCCTTAAGGCTGCCATCGAAATCCGGGACGTCTATCTTGAACCCAAGCTCCCAGCGGCGTGGGTTAGAAGTAGTCTGGTCGCTCCCCTCCCCAAAAGGGTTAACCATACCTTCAACCTCCGTGCTTTGTTGCTTGGCGGTAAGAACAGCCATCTGCCGGGTCAGATCGGCTACCTGACGGCGTAGATCAGCATCGTCACGATCATCTACATCACTAGTATATCGAGTCACTCTAGGGCCACCGCGACCGCTGATTCTTGCCCGGACCATCGCGCAGGACTGCCTGTGTCTGATACCACTATGATGGAGAGTGAAACGTAGCAGAAGCTTAAAAAGGGATAACCCTAATTTTTATTAAACAAAAACAATTCCCCTAACAATGAATAGAAGATAGGTTTATATAGAGTTCAAACAAAACCCTAAAACTAAAAATAGGAAAATTACAAAAATATCCTAAATTACTAAAAGTGCGAAAAAAAAGAATAGATGAGCCCGGATGCCTAAAAAAGCCCATAGCTCACGAGCGAAGCTGGTGACTTGCGTTCGTGACGTCGTTTCCTTCGAAACAAGGTGCTGTGGGTAAAAAACTGACACCGGAGCTCCAAACTACTAATTCACCGAATTGTCTGCATCAGTAATCACATGATAATTAAACGGTTTTCATCAACCAACAAACAACTTCACATTAGAACTATAATTCCTTCAATTATATGTTGGAATATAAGAAACGCCAGGAATAAATCAAAGTACAATAGCAATTGCATGTCTTATCATGATATTATAAACAAGATTATTCATAATTTATTAAAATTAGATTGTGCCAACCTATTATCTAAGAAAATTTAGAGTAGTGATTATAAAATTATATATCATAAAAATTGCTTCATTCACCAATCTATTAAAATGACTGTCATTTATGTTAAATGGAATCCTCAAAATTTAACACTGATGGTGTGTGTTCTCATAATGGTGAGTCAAGTGATGGCTTTCTAATTATAAATTTTATGGTACTATGTTGGTTTCTTGTATTAGACTCCATAGGAAACAATCTCCCAATATATCTGAAACTAGAGCTTTGCTTGATGGATTATATTTGTGTAATAATATTGGTCTTAAACATGTTAACATTGATATGGATTCAAAAATCCTCTTTGATTCATTAGATAATGGGATTGCACCCTGGTATCTAACGCTTTTAATTAACTGTTGTATGAATCTAATAATGTATATTATGTCTTATATATATAGAGCAAAATTTTGTACCCGATTGGCTTGTAAAATATTCTCTTAAAGACAGGTCAAACTTTAAATTAACTCAATCTCATGTCCCTGCTCAACTTCGAGCTATATTATTTTTGGAAAGTATTAACCTTGGTTACTTAAGATTGAACAACAATAGTTAATGCTAATGTTTTTGCATCATATATTTTTCTGCAATATTCTTACTCTAACATCGGTATGCAGGTTAATTCTTGACATATATTTTAGTCTAAATTACAGGATCAATTAATCTATACATCACTAGTATATCGAGTCACTCTAGGGCCACCGCGACCGCTGATTCTTGCCCGGACCATCGCGCAGGACTGCCTGTGTCTGATACCACTATGATGGAGAGTGAAACGTAGCAGAAGCTTAAAAAGGGATAACCCTAATTTTTATTAAACAAAAACAATTCCCCTAACAATGAATAGAAGATAGGTTTATATAGAGTTCAAACAAAACCCTAAAACTAAAAATAGGAAAATTACAAAAATATCCTAAATTACTAAAAGTGCGAAAAAAAAGAATAGATGAGCCCGGATGCCTAAAAAAGCCCATAGCTCACGAGCGAAGCTGGTGACTTGCGTTCGTGACGTCGTTTCCTTCGAAACAAGGTGCTGTGGGTAAAAAACTGACACCGGAGCTCCAAACTACTAATTCACCGAATTGTCTGCATCAGTAATCACATGATAATTAAACGGTTTTCATCAACCAACAAACAACTTCACATTAGAACTATAATTCCTTCAATTATATGTTGGAATATAAGAAACGCCAGGAATAAATCAAAGTACAATAGCAATTGCATGTCTTATCATGATATTATAAACAAGATTATTCATAATTTATTAAAATTAGATTGTGCCAACCTATTATCTAAGAAAATTTAGAGTAGTGATTATAAAATTATATATCATAAAAATTGCTTCATTCACCAATCTATTAAAATGACTGTCATTTATGTTAAATGGAATCCTCAAAATTTAACACTGATGGTGTGTGTTCTCATAATGGTGAGTCAAGTGATGGCTTTCTAATTATAAATTTTATGGTACTATGTTGGTTTCTTGTATTAGACTCCATAGGAAACAATCTCCCAATATATCTGAAACTAGAGCTTTGCTTGATGGATTATATTTGTGTAATAATCTTGGTCTTAAACATGTTAACATTGATATGGATTCAAAAATCCTCTTTGATTCATTAGATAATGGGATTGCACCCTGGTATCTAACGCTTTTAATTAACTGTTATATGAATCTAATAATGTATATTATGTCTTATATATATAGAGCAAAATTTTGTACCCGATTGGCTTGTAAAATATTCTCTTAAAGACAGGTCAAACTTTAAATTAACTCAATCTCATGTCCCTGCTCAACTTCGAGCTATATTATTTTTGGAAAGTATTAACCTTGGTTACTTAAGATTGAACAACAATAGTTAATGCAAATGTTTTTGCATCATATATTTTTCTGCAATATTCTTACTCTAACATCGGTATGCAGGTTAATTCTTGACATATATTTTAGTCTAAATTACAGGATCAATTAATCTATTGGAAATGACTAGGATCCAGGGGCGGATTTAAGGGGTGGCCATATATGCATTGGACCACCCCAAATTTCAAAAATAAATTTAGTGTAGTGGTAAGAGTGCTGAGTTTTTAACTCCAAGGTCCCAAGTTCAAGTCTTGGACCACCCCAAACTATTCTTCTTTTCTTAATGATTTTTCCTTCCTTATTTTGCCCATAACTAAACCCTAAATCTACACAAATACAAAAATTCTTTTTTTCTTTCCTTATTTTCCCCCAATTAAACTCTATCTCCCCTTTTTTCTTTATGTTTTTTCCTTTCTTATTTTGGCCCTAACTCCTTATTCTTCCCAATTAAACCCTCTATCTCCCCTTTTTTCTTAGAATTGTTAGAATTCCCTTAATTGATTTATCTAATCGACTTAAGAGGAATGATGAAAAATCTTTTGAATTATAAAGAGAATTTCACATGATTTGAAAATAATTTTGAAACAAATTAGTGAATGGTAATTAACAAAAAAAATTAGAGCTGAAATTTGAGAAATTAAGTGTATTAAATGTAATTAATTTGTTAAATTGATTTGAAATTGTTAGAATTGTTTTATTGATTTATCTAATTGACTTAACATAATGTTGTCCAAGTTATTTACGCCCGCCCTTCGATTTTGGGAGTCTAGTAGCTCTTCTATTGGAAATGAATTAACAATTGAAACATCTATGATCCTTTCTCCAACCGAGGTACCATCCGAAGAACCTTCTTTAATTCCTTCATCAATTATTCACAAATATAGTTTAGTTTTGCATTTAACTTTTTTTAATTTTCTCTTAATTTTTTTATAAACATATAATTAAAAAAAATTAATTTTTTATTCATTATTAAAGCAAAAGTAATCTACCAATAACAATCAAATATCAAAGTTTTACCAATAATCACTCAAGGATTGATAAAATACGGATAACCACTTGATTATAAACGAGTATTTACAGATAACCACATGGTAGTCCGAAATACCCCTTAACCATTTTTCTCTCTCCTGTTTTTATATTTTTGTAAATGTTATTTTTCAAACCATGTCTCCAAAAATAAACAAAACTACACCCATTAAGATTTTTTTAGTTGTATAATTATGTGCAATTGGGTTGCAAAATAAGTTGGGAAAAATAATTTCATTATAGTTGTGAATTTGCGTGTAATTTGCTTACTAAAAATAATTGTGTTCCACTTGCATAATTACGTGTAATTTGGTTGCTGAAAAGAAATTGTATTCTAGTTGTGGAATTACCTGCAAATATGTTTCAAAAATAGGAAGATAATATTTGCAAAAATAGGACTATGATTATTAAATAATCTTAATCGTGTGAAAAAACACAATACAACTTGTTTTGTGAAAATAAGTATTAATTGGCCGCGAAACAACTAAATTTTTTTAGTTGCAAAAATATATGTATTTTTATGTTGAAACAAAAAAATATTTATAAAAAAATTAGAATGTGTTCGAGTTGTAAAGATACATGTAATTTAGTTTTAAAATTAATCTAGAAAAATTAATTGTGTTCTAGTTGCTGAATTATGTGTAATTTGGTTGTTAAAAACAATTATTTTTGTGTTGTAAAATTATGTGTAATTTGGTTGCAAAAAAATATCACTTATGAATTTGAGTTTGGGTTTGAAAGATATGAAGTTTTGAAGGTTAAAAATAACTAATTATTGAATATTGTACGTGTATGTATATTCATGGGTTGTTGTTGGAAGAATTTATTGTGCAAATCGAGATGGTTATCGATAATTTAATTTCTAGTTGCGGTAACTCTCTCTTATTATTTTTTGGAAAGTAAATTTATTTGTTAATGATACCAAATGTAAAATATTACACACAACACAATCCTTTTAGCCAAGTTACAATAATTACAAAGATTGTGACAAACCACAATGCCAAGGGGAAAAAATTAGCCCTTAATGGATTCAATATTGTTGGATTTTCTTCCCTATAGTCTAATTCCTATACTGATCTTGATGTAATGGAATATATTCTTGAAATCTAAAATCTACATATGCCTCCATAGTCTTGACGATTTTCCTTCCATTACGTACCTGCAATATGTAATATTTTGGTCAAGTCTTACCCTACCACAAAAGAGTTAGTGCTGCAATCAATCAGGTATCCTTAGATAGCCCAAATTGATGCTTTCAAGAAATATAGTTTATTTTAATGATGATATAGAGTTAACTAGAACTCAAACACAATTGGAATTAGTGTTAAGTGCCCATTTGACCACCCAATCAGCCGTAAGATTCTACTATCTGAAAACATGTTTTATTATCAATTGGGAGGTGATTAGAGTGTATAAAAAAATGTCAACTACCAAAGATACCAAGGAGATTTTCCAATACTAATTATTTCAAATAGTACTAATGAATCACTCTCAGTATCCAAACAAGTGGTATGATTTAAAGTGCAATATAATAAACCTTTTAATAAAGCTCTTGATTCAGCAATCAAATGAGTATTTTTACCAAAGAGAATGTCATTTGCTTGTAAACGATCACCTTTGTGATTCTTAATTATGAATCCATCACTAGATTCGCCATTAGTTAAACATGATCCATCTTAGTTTAACTTAATTCTATTATGGTCAGGAGGTTTCCATTTTACATATGAGATGTTTCTAGGAATTGGTGTGTGATGATAGAGGCCAAGTATATTGGCTGTTTTTAAGTATCAAGTCCAATGTTTAGATTTTAGCAGGCCAACACAATCAATGTTTGAGATACTATAAATGATGTTTTTTTATTATACTATTAGAAGTGGAATTAATATGGTTGTGTTTATGGTTGTTTGGCAGCCCAAATGGCCCAACAAATAATATGAGGTAATATAACCGTAATGTGGATTTGGTTTGAAGCTGACATGAACCAATTATTGGTTATATGAGTGATGTTCATATAACTATGAATTATGATGCTAAAGAGGCTAGCAAAGTGTTTCCAGACCTCCCAATCCATTTTACAATCAACAAACACATGGGTAATTATTTCTAAGTTGTCACAATGCTGGAATTTAGAAGTTAAACTAAACTTTATCCTCTACATAATTGAATCAACAGGTGTGTATCCATTAAGAATCCCCCAAAGATTAAATGAACACTTCTTTGGAGTGATTCCATTCCAAACATTTTTGTATAAATTAGAGAATTAAGATTTTTATGTCTCATTATCTTCCAAGTATTTTTGACAATTTTTTTTATATCAGATGATAAGTTTCATAGGATTGTGTCATATGAACTAGAATTTATTTTAAGTTTGAGGATTCTGTCAATAACAGATTTCAGGATATTGTCATTTAGGTTATTGATATTTCATGAGTTATTACTCCAAAGTTTATATAATTTTGTTGTATTATACAAATAATTGTCTTTATTAGATGAAAGGGTGATAAATATGTGTGAGTTGTTCCATTTGTCAAACCACAAATCTACATTATTTCTGATGAGTCCGGATTTTCTCACCACTCACTGTGAAAACCGGACAGGGGCATTTCGGACAAAAACCACCCACTGAACCATCCGAACAGGACTAAAGTATTAAAAACTAATCACTTTATGACTAAGCTAATGGTCAACGTGCTTAATAAACTTACGGGCCTTTGAAGTGGACCCGGTTTCATGAGTTTGACCCGAAACCTATGAGGCCCATAATTAAGGGTGTAAATACCCAACCACTTTCATTAATGAGGGTAATGAACATTTAATACAACCAGGCAGCTCAAATGTCTCACTACAAACTACCCAAACATTAAATACCCTTGAAACATCACAAAACATCTGACTAAATTACCCTCAGACCGAAATTATCCACACAAATTTCCATTTCCATTCTTCCAATATATATGTTTTCAGTAAGGTCTCTTATGTTTAATAATCTTCTCCAAACTTTGGAATCAGATTATTTGGCTTTGATTTGAAGAGGGTGATGTTTTGGATAATATATTAAATGCATAAGAATGGACCAAAGAGATTTGTAATCTCTAAAGTTCATAAAAAAGCTTTAAAAATGACATTTGTATGTCTTTAAGACTTCTCAATTTAAGACCATTTTCTTCAATTGTATATCAAATTTTAGATCATTTAGTCCAAATAATTGATTTATTAGATTCTTTAATACCCCAAATGAACTTGTTAATGAGATTGTAAATTCTTGTGAATGACTGTTTTGGGTAAAAAGATATTTTACATGTGGTATATAGGAATAGAGAGGAGAATAAATTGAGAGAGTATTAATATACCACCAAACGACGAATTTTTACTGTCTTAATCAAGAATTTTATTCCTAATTTTGAAAGTAAGTCATCATAATGGTAAGAGTGATTATTATTATGAATTGAGATGCCAAGATACTTAAATGGAAGTTTACTCTGCTTAAAACCAATTAAAGTTTCAATAACTTCAGATATGATTCTGTTCATTTTGTTTGAGTGAATCAATGTGGTTTTTTGTTTATTAATCTGTTGACCAGAGACTATTTGATAATGATAAAAAACGTTAGATACTTTCTTAACATTATTAATAGTTTCATTCATAAAGATCATAACATCATTTTTAAAAGCAAGGCATTAAATATTGATATAACCTTTCTTCTTGTATTGCAAAAGAGTATTGTTGAAAAACAAGTTTTTAATATCTTTTAAACGGTATTCTTGAGCAATGATGACTATGTTGGGTGATAATGGATTATCCTGCATAACACAATTGCTGGAAGGAAAATAATCATACGAATAACCATTAATGATGATAGAATAATTATTGTGTTATATCCCTCTTAAGTTAAGCTAACAATCAAATTATCATAAAAGTAATATAAAATCAAAGATAAATATCATTTGATCAAATTACCCAACACTTAATTATTTGCTAGTTACAAGCAAATACTAAATATCAAAATTAACATATATGTTTAAATGATATTATCCTAACCAAATTTCCTAATTATAAAGTGTCAAGTGAAGAAAAAGTGAAAAATCCATAACCATATTTTATATGATTTTTTTTAAAATTTTAAATAATTTTTAATTTATTTTTGGAAAATTAAATTAAATTATCTTTATATTAAATTTACTTATATATTTTTTAACATTTCATTAATAACCTAAATAATATTAATTTTTCTTTTAGTAGTTGTTAATTTATTTATTTAATACATATAATTAGTTTATTTGTTTTTTTTCCAATGTAACATTCAATAAATCTCAAGTCATTTGAGCTAAGTCATCAGGTGATAGGACACCTAAAACTGACATATAAAGTTAGAAAATGATTGATTTTTAAATTTATTCACATACATATGTATTGCACAAATGTCTAATTTTATTAAGTTGTCTAACTAATCTATTAAGCTAGCTTTAGATTAATGAATTTCTTCCGAGTTTGTTAGTATCATTAGATGATGAAGCATTTTTAAATGTATTGACTCAAACTAACGAGACTACATAACTAGACAAGCCATGTTAGAGAATCTACATAAACTTTTTCCCTTTTTACGTGAATTTTGATCAGATTAGAATTGAGACCCGATTACTCGATAAATATTTATGCAATCAGTTTATTTATTTAATATTTATTTTTTTATACATATGATAACTTTTTTTAAGAGATTAGTTATTTCTGATTATTCTAAGTTTGATCTGTTATGTTATGGGTGTCAAGTACTTCGGAAAAAAGTGTTCTCGTGAGTTACGTGACCAAACTAGCAGAGTTTCTAGTTGGCGGTGTGTAAGAGAGAAAACATTGTGAGTGAATAATGACACCACATGAATAGTGTTAAAAAGTGAATCTATCCCCTAATATAGGATGACATGTGCTATCTACGATGACCTTTTTAGACTTTGGTGGCTTTAGTAGCCCAAAATACATAAATATAGTTTTTGGGGCCTTTTACTAATAACAATAAACATTAATTGGACCGGTCCATCAGTCAGTCTATAAATTTACCAAATTACCCCTTACGAGTAGTCTCATATTCCTAGAGAGCTAATCAAAGTAGGAATTGAGTGCATTGTACGTCGGTTGTGTTAACTAAGGTTCTTTCTCAGGATCGGCCATACTTTTTGATGTGATAAGGCTTCGTGCTGGTCTTGAAAATTTCAAGTTATACAAAAAAATCATCCTCCATGATGCAACGGCTACCCAAAAGCCACATGTCAAACCCTAAGCCGACACTAGACTCGAGGAAAACTTCATATCCGTCAGGCTGACGATGTCACGCTTACTATTAAGACATATATAAATGGTATCTTAATACCTCTTCTCTACTTATGAATTTAGAGGCAGAAAGTGTCTAGTGAGAGAAGATCTCCCCTAAAGATTGATCCGGCTGTCGTAAACATATTTCTAATGATATAAACCAACGCAAATCATTTTCTGACGATCGGACATCCCACGTTAAAGGACACTTAGAGCTTGCAACTTATTGAATGTTCCCTACTTCACTCAATTACTACGCTTCTGCATGTTTACACGACCCTCACCCCAGTTCTAGATACACTCTTACAATCTCTTTTCCTTACTAATTTAATAAGTGACAAAAAATTTGATGACATCCAAAGAAAGTGGGAATTACAAAACGCCCAACTTGATATTGAGAATGAAAGTGAGGATGGTACAACTCATTCTTCCTCTGGTGAACTAGAGAAGGATGAATGTTATGTCCATCATGTGGTACATGTAGTTGAAAGACATTATCAGTTTATGAGGGTTAAAGACTGCCCTACCTATATTTTTGTTACACCGAGAGATACCCCTACAGGATACATTTGATAAATCTCTGAACCGATCCACCTGGCCATGACCAAACTGCTACATCCCCTCATAATACTGCTAATACTTTGGAGGGAATATCCTCTCTTTCAAGTATCGATGAACCGAGGAACAAACCCCTGCCTCAGCTAATCAATTCCAACCAAAATCATTTCTATAGAAAAAGAAAAAATACCTAAAAATGGATGGTTCCGCGACCTCCCCTAAAAAGTAGGAAATTGTCAAAGGGGTTATGGTTTCTTATCTTATATTCGACATTGAAAACCCAAACTTAAGGCTTTGCACATGGTACCTTACATATATGAAGGCTCAATGAACGCTTATAATATGTGCGGTAGATGGGTCATTCATTCGAACGTCGAAATCTGAAAAACTTCATTTTTCTTCGGAGGAGAAAAAATCGGAAGATTCCACAAATATGTTTAAATTCTTATGGTCATGTCCTATTCACATTTCATAATTTTTTAGCTAGTGTCCAATTATTTTTTGTGAGGTTTTCCGTTGCTTTTTTCTGATACTAATTTTTAGATATTTTTATCGAATTGTCAATTATATATTCTTTATTTTAATCACGTTATATCATTGTTAAATTTTTGTTTACTTTATATTTTTTGGTTTTTATACTATTATGGATACTATTACCTAATATTGTTGTATTTAGTTACGAAATTCGTAATCTGACTAAAAATATCCTATAATTTTATATAAATATAATTATTTTCTATTATTTACATTTTCCATTAAAAAAATAAATAAATAGGACATCCAACCCATTGAAACGTTCAATTGTGGGCTTAAACCCCGTCACCAACGCCAAGCAAATCATTAGTTATGCCCATATCATCGCTTAACGTAAACATCATATAATATGATGATTATTATATAATACAGTTCATGTATACTTAAAAGTAAGTTATAAAAATTATTATTATAAGTATTTGGGATAACGTTTATTATATAATACAGTTCATGTATACTTAAAAATAAGTTATAAAAATTATTATTATAAGTATTTGGGATAACGTTGCATTCCGTATCCTTTAATTTTACGCAATATCACCTCGCTTATATCACATATATGATTGACTATCATTAACGGTGACATAAAAAAACAAGCTGTATTTGCGGTAAAATATCATCTTTGTTTTTTTGGGACTAAGTCATCTAATAAAAAACAGGATAGTCACTGTTCTTAGCTACAACAACAACTATTTGGAGAGTCTATGTCAGCATTGATAAATAAACTGAAGATATATAATATAATCCATTCCGCAATAATATAGCACCTCATTTAACTTTATCTGGCGACTTTATGTTATATACTACAGAATCTATCAATTATTGAGACTTCTGAACACATTGATGGTAAGTATATTATGTGATTTTTTTTGTTTTTATATTTACGTCGGTCTCTTTGTCATCTAAAATATATTACCATTAAATTCTGAAAGTTTACCTAAAACACAAAAAACAAAAAAAATTAATAATAATGACCTCGCCTATAATTTTCATTCTATAATATTGTTAGTTTTGCGTACCGAGTTGGGTTAGTATCTGGTCGGTTTGATCGAAAAAAGACTGTTCTTATGAACTAAAAAAGAATTGAGAAGAATATGTAATAATTTATTAAGTCTATGTATTATCGATGCAAAGACTGACAATCTTAGTCTAACTTGTTTTATTTATAATATTGCAATCAAATTTAAATAAAATATAATAACTTCAAATCTATTTTTTATAAACAAAATACAATTAACATTTTTAACTATTTAGCAAATTTAAGACTGGTAAATTTATTACAGTGATAAATAAAGTTCACTAATTTTTTTTCGAGAAACAAATTTAAAAATATAAATTTTAATAGAAAAAAAACATTAGATTAACAATTCATGTTTAAATGTAGTTATATTTTTTTATCAGTTTCATCGTAACTTTAACAAAATTTACAATAGGTTTTTTCAATATGTAAATTCGAATCTATGTTAAACCTTACAATGTTTAAGCTGATTTTTAATAATTTTTTCGACTTTCCAACCAAATTTTCAATATATTTTTCATCGAACAACTAACAATTTTTTCCAATCTTCTGAGTGCAGCTGAATCTCTAGCAAATTTTTCATAGTAGTCAGTTAAACAATTTGTATAACTTTCAATTCGCTACAATGTAACTGAACCTCCAACAAATTCATTGATAATCCAGTTTGGATATCAACACGCTTCAGCACCAACGCTAAAAGTTCAGTAGAATCAGTATCACGTTACTCTACCCTTGCATTAACCTTAACAGAATTATGCACTAGGGTATCTTAATATGAACCAAGAATACAAGTAAGCCACTGTTATCATGGAGGAAATTCAACAGAATATTTTGGCTAAAGTCAACAGGGTTGAACCCCTACTATTTTGAGTACCCCCATGGGTACCAAACAACGTTCCAAAATATGAATAGCGTTGTACATTTGGGAGAGTAGTGACAAAGACCAAAACACCAACATGCATACCCATTTCAACGAGAACGGTATAACATTGGTCTGATGATGTCGTGAATGACAATGAGGATGTGTAGGAAGAATAATATTTTTATAATATCATGTATGGAGACTGTCCACCAAGATTCATACAACATATGATGGATAAACACAATGACAAATGAGATCCAGAGCATTATATCGAGCAATTTAAGATGATGTGGTGCAGGGCGGATGACAAGATGAAGTGCACATATTTTTTTAATGATGCTCCGAGGTAGCGCCTTAGTGTGGTTCAAAAACCTCCTTTATGATGCATCAAAAGCTTCAAGATGATGAGAACACCACTTATAAACCATATTTTTTGTTCTAAGTTTATCAAGGGATTTGACGACTACACCATCCACTGCAAGTAGTGGCCAAAGAAGAATTTACGATAATATACTAATAGATTTGTGGATACAAAAAACAAGATACAAAACTGACATAACTTGATTTATTTTGTAATATATAGACAAAGAGTACTACTAGGACCTCTATTAGATACCATCATGAAAAAGAAGACAATCTACTTCAGAAACATTCTTTAAGAAGGTAAAATATCACATTAAATTTGAGAAGATCTCTAGAGCAAAGATCAATAGAGACACAATAACTCCAACAACATACCTCTCGTATCATCCGATTTTGCAAAACAATGAACAATTTACGGTGACTCAAGTGCTTGTAGACTACTTCAAGAGCCCCTCCAGGAAATATGATGATCGTTCAGCTAGACTAATGAATAATCAAAACATCAGAGGGAGGTCCATGAACAACTGCGACAGTAACAAAAATTCCTAATGACAAGAACTTTTGACCAGGGGACAATTCACGGAGCTAACTGAGAATCTTAGGGTTATTTATGAACACATCAAAGATTAATCACATACCAAATACCATAGAATTTACAGAGCCCAATAAGAACATAGATAAACACAAATTATATAAGTTTCATAATGATGTTGAAGAGTGTACTAAGGATTGTTGGGCATTGCATGATCAATTCCATAACATAATTGATGAAGTTAAACTTTGGAAGTTTGTTAAAAAATAGAATGAACAAAGACACACATCGGTCGATTGAGACCCTTCGCCAAATCATGAGAGGTAAGCTCTAGCAACACTTGATGAACCGTGAATATTGGAGAACAATGCTGTCATCAAGCTAGAAGAAGAATAATATATGGACCTAGTTCCTAACAGGAAAACCATCCAATTTATTGTTGGAGGGGATCTCTTCTCTGGAATCACTAAAAATCTAGGAATTGACATGTGGATGATTTAGAAGTCCAATGTAAAGGCTACACTTCCTCACACACTTACTGTAATTCATACTCATAATTGACGTTCAATGATGATAATATGAAAGGAATGACAACACCTCATACTGATTCCATATTAAGCATGGTAAATTGGCAAGAGTAGCAGTCAAACGTGTTATGATAAACACCGAAATTTTGACCAATATTATTTTTAATAATACATATGATAAGATAAGGTGTTTACAAGTCCTTATTATTTCTCAAATGATCTTGACTGGTTCCAATGGTGTAGAGGTTATGTTCAGATGAATTATATTAGATGTCTCTATTGGGAGAGCAGAGTTCTAAATGACAGTATATTGCTTCTTTATGATAGTAGAAGCTCCCTCATTATACAACATAATTTTGGGCAGAACCTAGATAAAACAAATACATGTTTTGGTATCTACAACTCATCAATGCCTTCAATATCGAGTCATGATCAAGAATCATAATATTTTCAGGAAGTATTAGGAGATCTCATGTTATGGTGGAAGATAGAAGAAGAATAATATATGGACATGGATCCTAACAAGATAACCATTTAAGTTATTGTTGGACGAGATCCCTTCTCTAGAATCGTTATTTTTTTAGAAAATAACATGTTTCTTAGGGTGGCGACCAAAAAGTTCCACATCCCACACCGGTAAACATGAGAAGGATAAATGGAATATAGGTAAGAACATACCTCAACTAGTATGGAGCCTTTTGGAAGTGGACCAAAAGCAAAGCCGTGCGGGCCTTTGTGTGCCAAAGCGTACAATATCATACTAGTATTGAGATCGGGTTGTTCTTAATTATATACAGAGACGGAATATCCGATACCTATATTCCTAACACGTGGTATTAGAGCACCAGGCCCAGATGGAACGCGATGGTGGTGAAATTCTCGGAGGTCAAACACAAAGAAGTTAGACGTCATGCTCAATGTGATCATCTCTAGAGATCCTAGTTCGGAGTGCACGTGGCTCATCAAGCGGTAGTAATTGAGTTAGAGTGGGGAGTGACGCTAAGGAACAAGAAAGAGTGGTCTAATAGGAGGTGAGTAGTAACATCTGTAGTGCCTCTAAGACGTCAGGTAGACTACCAACCTGATTAAAGTGGGCGGATGGAAGTCAATTGAGAGGAGGCTAAGGTGGTACTTTGTTCGAGAGGAAGATTTGTTAGGATGACGACGAAAAAGTCCCACATCCCACATCGGTTAAACATGGGAAGGATCAATAAAGTATAAGTAAGAACATACCTCAACTAGTATGAGGCGTTTTAGAAGTGGACCAAAAGCAAAGCCGTGCAGGCTTTCGGGTGCCAAAGCGGACAATATCATACTTTTGTTGAGATCGGGTTGTCCCGTACTTATATACGGAGACAGAATATGTGATACTCATATCCCTAACAATATATATATATATATATATATATATATATTATTTTTCTAAGAGTAACACAATTTATTATATGACATGTCGCTAAAATAGTCTCACCCAACAAGTTAACATACAATCTATAAGTAGCATGTCGTTGCACGTCTTAATTAAAGTTTCATGTTTTCACTCAATCAATCCATTTTGTTGTATCGTAAAGAAGCTGAATAGTGATGAATCATTTTATTATCCGTGCAAAAACTAAAAAATTCATTTAAGAAATACTTTGTTTCTCTATCATAAGATAATACTTTTATCTTAGTGTTTAATGAGTTTTGACTTTAAATTTAAAAATATTAAATATACTAAATGGTTCATATTATTGTTTAAGGAAAAACATACATAAATATATATTGAATGATCATCAAAGAAATTACTAAAGTATATTTTATTCCAATACGTTAAATATCATTTAACTCACAAAAAATAGTGTCTACTGAGTGTAATAATTTTATGCATGTTTAATATTGTTATATATTTGTAATACACTTTTATTATACATGTAAAATTGTTTTTGTACAAAGTTATATAAATTTTATAACTTTTATTTTAATTATTCTATTAATCGTGAGATTCTCTATATGTTCAAGTTTATCGTCCCATAACAGACACCTTCACTTCAGATGTGTCGGTGCTTTTCAGTTTTACTTAGTTTGGGTTATTAATTTCTTCAATTAATTTAAATATAATATTCTTGAGCAAAGTACATTGATGCACATGTGTTGTACCATAATCTTGATGTCTTGTATTTTATATCATTCGATTTTGTCACCATTTTCATAAACTTCTCATTGACAATATTAATGTTTTAACTCTTATTGTGAATGTTACAATCTCTTAAAATAGTCAGCTTTGCTACAACAAGAATAATTTCATTCAATATTTTTGGAAGTAGTCTCGTTCTTTATACCAGATACATTTTGAAAGAATTTATGTTTTCTTTTGTTTTTTTCTCTAAAATATTTTTACCCTTAGAATTTTCCACTTTGGATTTTTCTTCTAGTTTATCACGAACACGTGATTTTTCTTCGGCTTTGTAAAAAATATTCTCATGTTAATTTTTTCCAACAACAAGATAATTTTATCTCTCATTTAAAATATTTCCAAAAATATTATTGTAATAAATGTGGGTTTAATCACGCTTACTTGATGTTCATGAACTTGAAGAATAATAAATTTTATATCTAAGAACTTATAATAAAAATAGTACAATAAAAAAATTCATTGTACCTTCTTTTTTTTATATAATATCTGTTCTATGGAGTGTGTAAGGTTTTGAGTGCCGATATTTTGCTTGGGTAGATGTCATGCATATGGTTTCTAAGTGTATTCATAATATATCCATGAGATATCAATTTTTACTTCTCGCACCTATGCCAATTTTCTTTTGGTAATAAGGTATGTGCAACCGTAAGTTCAATGAGTTTTTCCAGATTCAGAGTAATAA
This sequence comes from Limnanthes douglasii subsp. nivea, assembly GCA_036936605.1. Taxonomy (NCBI): domain Eukaryota; kingdom Viridiplantae; phylum Streptophyta; class Magnoliopsida; order Brassicales; family Limnanthaceae; genus Limnanthes; species Limnanthes douglasii. The sequence continues at coordinate 60,812,585 of JAUPFV010000004.1, forward strand.
TATAATTTATTGTAAATATTATCAACAACAATGCCAACTTATCTTATTACCTTGTAAAGTTTGTTACATCAAACTCATATAGATAACCCAATTTGTAGTTCATCAACTTGATTGTTTTCATTATCGTTTTTTTTAGAAATGATGATGTCTAATTATTTTGAATATTGGAACATATAATAGTTTGTTAAACTTTAATGATGAATACAAAATGAAGAGAACATTTTTTATGGATCAAAAGACATATCACCACTTATTTCTTAGACTTTTAGAGGAAAGTTATTTGACAGTCTAACAAAGTTAATAACTTACTGTTCAATGAACTACAAATTGAAAGTTTAATAAATTTAGTAAAAATGAGAAAATTTTAAAATAATATAAAATTTTACAAAAAAAAATAATTTGTAATAAATTATCATCATAATGTTTTTAGTTAGATATATATTTTAAAACATCTTCTAAAATAAACCGATGTTTTTCTAATAAAAATTATAAATTTAAAATATCGAGATATAACTATTTGTATAATTCGCAATAATAAATCAACCATTGGAATAAATTATCATGTCATCCCAACAAATTCAGTTAGTCACTACGACTAGCATGTCTTAAAAAAATATTCACATCGTTGCAACTAATCTAGCTCGTTCTTACTTTTACGATGTAAATAAATGCAAACAAATTTATTCATATACTGCTTTTCTGATACTTATGTTTTCTGCAACAATAAAACATGTTAAATCTAATATATTTTTTCCAAAATATATGTTCACCCAAACAAAATACGATGTATATGTTTTATGCCGTCCAAACGACTATAATCCTGGACATATCGTTTATAATAAAATGTAATATATGTTATACAAACATGTATAATGTTTCATCATGTAAATGTGATATGTGATGTACACTTCATAATTTATAATGTTCGACCTAGATATGGCATGTAATAATTTTGCACCTCCAATTTTTTATTTGTACTCTCTACTCATTTCGTATTTTTTTTTGCTAAACTTTTTAGTTCGAATTATAACAAATTATTTAAGGCTTTTTAAAACTAACAAGCACTAGTATGCAGTGGATTAGGAGTAGAAAATGAACGGATGCACGACAAACCGTCACAATATCATAGTAACATAACACGGTTGAACACAACGAGATTCTGTCACAAAGGATTTTTACTCGTTGGTAAGAACACCGTCCTGTCACGGTAACGGAAGAACACAATGGGATTCATGTTCCGTCCCGTCATGGTTACATGATAACGTCTCGGTAACATGAAATTTTTCATTTTTTTTCCTCGTCCAAAACATCTAATAATTTTAATTTTATATTATTTATAATATGATGGATTTTAAAAAGTCAAGTTTTTAATATTTAAACAAAAATTCAATTTTTTTTTTAAATTTTCTATTATTTTTGCAACACATTTAGTACAATTGTTGTTATTGTTTGATAATAATATGGTTATAAACTTTATAGTTTGATTATACATTTTATATATTATAATTTAAAAAGATAGTACAAAGTTATTATATTTTTATTATTATTCTTTGATTATTATTATGGTTTGATTAAACTTTATCGTTCTTGGAATAAAGATGTTTTGTTAAGAAAAAAAATACATGAGAATATTTTGTTAATACAAGAACTTGCAAAAGATCTTAACAAAAAGGTCATAGTTGGTAATCTAATGTTAAAAATTGATATGACTAAAGCTTTTGATAGATTATCATTCAAAAGTCATGAAAGATTTTGAAATCGATCATAGATTAGTAGAATATATCAGACAATGCATCATTTCTCCAAGTTATTCTGTTATCGTAAATAGACACCTTAGACAGTATTTCAAAACCACTAAAGAAGTTAGCCATTGAGACCCTTTATCTCCAAATTAATTCATCATTGCCGAAGAATAACTCATTAGAGGTCTAAAAAATCTTTATTATGACAACCATGGAATGAAATTCAAAACCAGAATCCAAATTGTCATACCTTGTTTTGCTTTCGCCGATGAGTTCATCATAGTTGGAAATGGTTCTTTCTCAAATATTAAGAAAACTCTAGAATTGTTGAAATAAAATGAATGGAGATCTAGCCATGGTGAGGATATTTATCGCCTGAGGGTAGGCTTGTAATTAGTTTGGTGTTTAATAGTAGTATGTGAGTGTTTTATTTTTAGTGTAGAGAGTAGAGAGATAATTAAGCTGGCTGGTAGCAGTTAATTTTCATTACCCACACTTAATGCAGGTGGTTGGGTATTTATACCCTCATGTTTGGGCCCTTATGGGCTTTTGGGTCATGTTAAATGGACCCAGGTCAAGTTCAAATACCCATGAGCTCTAAGTAGGAGAGCAAGTAGCTTAGTCAAGTAGTGTTTAGGTTTTTTAGTACTTTTGTCATAGTTCGAACAGTCCTTTGGGCTAAGTGTTCGAAGTGATTTGTCCGGTCCGGAGAGCTTGGACCGATCTGTCCTTGTCCGGGAAGCATGCAGAATTCGGACTCATCAAGCCAGATGTTAAACAAAGAAAAAAATGATTACTGTATCCTCCAATATCACTCATGAAAGGTTAAAAATAGCAAAACATTATTTGGTTTCAAACAAGGTAATCTTCTTTCTAAGTATCTTGGAATACAGATCCACTCAAAGAAAACAATTGGTTAATTTGATGAACTGGTTACCAAAATAAAGTTTGAAATTCAAGAATAGGATGACACATTCTACCATTTGGAGGAAGGCTAATCCTTACTTAATCTATTCTCCGTGTTAACCTTATCTACCACATATAAAGTGGTACACTTTCTAAAGTTGTCATCTCAAGAATTTAAAAGATGCATAATAAATATTTATGGGATCTACTGATATTAAGAAGACAATTAATTGGTCCAATTGGAAAAAGATTTGTTTGTTGTCTAGTGAAAGAGGTCTCAACATTTGAAAACTAGAAAAGATGCAAGATTCTTTCTCTTTTAAACTATGGTTTAATTTTAGAGAAAACAACTCTGTTTAGGAAAAATACATGCCCTTTCTATATTGAAAAAACACACACTCTTTTCAAGCTACATTAATCTCTAATTACTTGAGTTCATGGAAATAAATCTTAAAAATCAGATAAAAAGTCAAAAGATTCACTAACTAGAAATTAAAGAAGGTTACTATAGGTTTATAGTTAGAAAAATATAGTGATAATAATGCTCTTATTCACTACTCAAAGAGTGATAGCCTAGAAGAAACAGTAAACAACTTTTGGATATATAGGGTATTGACAAGCTCTAGAATGTTGTTCTGCCTTCGGATATTGAGAATATAAAGAAACTAAAAATAAATCCAAATACTGATTAAATAAAATGGTCTCTATCAAACTCGGGTGAATTCAATAGCATAAGAACATGGAACGAGATAAGGGGGAAATGAACTAGATTTTATATTTTTAAGAGAATCTAGAGTTATTTTGTTCCTAAAAAATACTCATTTCTGATTTTAAGAACCTTGAAAGGTTTGATAGCAACTGAATTTATTCTATAAAGTAAAAACTTCCAATTAACATCTAAATGTCAATACTGTAATGCATCATAAAGTATTAATCATAATTTTATTTAATATAATATGTCTTGGGAACTTTGATACACTTCGGTGGTAGTTTTAGGCGATATATCTGTACACAGATGACTCGCTTACACATGATTCGAACATGGTTTTGGTCTACTGAAAATAAATTCCACATCAGAATAATACTTTCACATATCATATAATGGGTACTATGGAATGCATGAAATCAATCTAAACACCAAAATCATCACTACAAAGTCTGTTTTAGATTATATATATAACTAATTGTTAAGAATAGACAAAGTTGCTCCTTAATAAAACTCATTGGAATGATGATATTAACATATCTCATGAACTTGGTTGTTATCAATTAAAAAGCATGTAACGGAACTGCATTTCTATAAAACTGAATAACCTATTGCTAATAGGATGAAACTCAACACATATGTGGCGTGTTCATAAACAAGAGAATCAACAGATTGAGTTATTATAAGAGATAAATAAGGGAATATATTTTTTACCTATGGTAGGATTTATGGGAAACAATCCCCCAATTTTAGTAGAATGCAGAGCATTACTTGATGGTCTTCTAATTTGCATAGACATTAACATATAACACTTCGATATTGAAATATATCATACTGAGTGTTGTAGGAAATTTATTTTAAAAGTATGCCAATACATCATATTTATAAAGAACAAAATTTAGTTGCGGTCTAAATGACTAAACAAAGGCTTATAGAAAGAAACATATTGTCTTTTAATCAAAATCAAGCTTCATCAAAACTCAGGGCATTTATATTCTTGGAAAGTCTAGATTTAGACTACTTAAGAAGTCTTCATAGACTCTACCCATATTAAAGAAAGAAATGAATATTGGTACGCTGAAGAAAATAAAATGAAAGGCTTAAGGAAAACTCTATTACTCTGTTCATATCCATATAGCGTTAGATCACAACATTGAAAAAATATCAGCTCAATCCATAAATTAGACTTTCAGCTCTATAAAGCAAACAACAATTTAGAGAATTATGCTTCAAGAACACTCTAAATAAAACTTAATGAAACACCTTATTCATTAACTGTTGATCATCGACTTAATTTTTCCATCGGCAGGAAAATAGTAACTTTCTACATCTCGAACAAGAGCAAGACCTTTTTTTAATTTACTTAAAATCAATACGAAAAAATTCAAAAAAGAAGTAAACGAGATGTCAATTGGAAATGAAAGGACAAAAAAATAATTTGATTTTCATATTCTTGCTATTATGATTTGGGTTTGCACCTAAAATTTTGTTTGACTTATTTCAAAGATTCTGAAACTATACTTAAAATCTATTGGCTTATTTCAAAGCATGTAAATTTTCATTATTTAATAAGGTTTTTAATCAATAAAAAATAACGGTTTGATTATAAGTACTTCATTTTGTTATATTTTGATCATTAATGATAAAATTATTTTTATAGTTTGATTTTATTCGAAAGAGCTATTAAAGTGTTTTTTTAATCATTGCCAGTGTTGTTATATTTTGATCCTTATTTAGGTTATAGGTTATTGAATTAATAATTTAATATTCAAACACAATAATATAAGTAACACAATGTTACTTTGAATACTATTAATTCATTAAGTAATTTATACGTTTAATATTGAATTTATGATTCAATATTTAAATATTATATTATAAATTATTAAGTAAAACATTATGAATAGTTAAGTAACAAAATGTTAGTTTTAGTAATATCAATTCATTAAATATGAATGTTTCATAATATCTTACAATAATATTACTATATCTTATATAAACATTATACAAGGAATTTGGAACAAATCTACTAGTAGGTGAATGACTTTCTCTCCACGAATCTCTTGTTTGATTGAAAGAATGAAGTTACATCTTCTTCAATTTGATCTCTCTATCAATTGCCTTTTCATCGGCGCCAATCTGTCCGCCTCAGGCAGTCTTCTCGTCAACCTGCCCTTCTCAGGCAACCTTCTTCCCCAATGTGCAGACAACTACCTTTCCTTCTCATGCAACATTTATACAGTTTTCGAATATGCGTATCAATCCCACATTTGTAGACAAATTTAATACTCAACTTGCTATTCCATCATATGTGTAAATTATCAAACCAATAAATACCTCTCTCAAAGAACTTATTATCACTACCAAAGAAGATTATCCAGCTATAACTTTCTCTTTACAAGACAAACAGAATCTTACTCATAAGGACAAATACACTATTATTGGGAAATGTACCTTGGGCAGACCTAAGATGACACTAATCCAAAAATTCTTCGACTCGCTAAAATGCAAAGGAAATGCCAGTCTTGCTTTTTGGGAAATAAACATTTGATGATTAAAATTGATCTTGAGGATGTCAAGAAGATTTGGAGAAGGAATATATTGACAATGGCCCAATCATATATGAGAATACTAAAATGGTCACTTACATTTAATCATAAAAGGAATCTCCAATTACTCCTATATGGATAACCTTCCCTAAACTTCCTACTTATTTGTACTCAGAATAAATTGTTCTATCGATGGATAAAGTAATTAGAAATCCTATTCAAACTTGGATACCAAAAAAGAATAAAGCAATCTACAACTCGTGTATGGCTTGGGTTGAAATTGATTCTACTAAGGAACCAATATTCAAGATCTGGATCAGTTTTGGTCTAGAAAATGGATACTGGCAACCTGTTATTTATCGGCCAAGACTAGCTTACTGTAATCACTGTTGGCATATTGGTCACAATAAATCGGAATGCAGGAAACTCAAGACACTTGATTTTTCCTTGCCCTCTATGTACAACCCTCTATTGATAACATACCTGGCTCTCAAGACCTCCCTTATCCTGCAGCTCCCATTCTTAATAACCCTTCCATCTTACCCCAACATGAAATCCAAAATCAACAAAAATTTAATCCCACTCTAACCAAGTAACCTCTAGCTTAAACCACATGCCACATATTACATTACCTGAGAGCCACTCATACCCACCATCTTTACCCCATATCCAGAGCCTCAAAATCAATGAAGCCATCATCATTCTAAACACGAGAATCAGCATTTATGAAAACCTTGTTGCACTAGACACCAATGATCCACCTTTTTCCAGAATCATGTCCTCTTATAGCCTCCCTTCCACTCCATCATCTCCTGTAAAAAAACTCAAACCATGTTATTAAATACTCTTTCGGACCTACTACTAAAACATTGCAATTCAATGAGGATGCCAGACCTACTTCTGGATCTCCTAAATGACATCCCATTTACTTTGTTAGAATGTACGTGAAATTGGTAATAAGCCAACTTGAAGGAGAATTAAATCTATTTGTAAATCGAATTCTATCAACTTTATCGTTATTCAAGAGCATATGCTAGGGGATCATCATTTATTAGCTAATGCTAAGCTTTTTGGTTTTCAACACTCTTTATCTAACCTCAACAACAAAATTTTAGTCATGTGGAGGTAGGAATTTGATGTTTAGATCCTTTTAAATCAGGATCGGTTAATCCATCTCAAGGTTACATATCTTCCTCTTAATAAACCTATTCATATGACTATAGTCTATGCAAAATGTAACATGATCTACAAGAATGATCTTTAGAACTCTATTAGAGGTATTTCTAATAACTCTATTGATTGGATAGTGATGGAAGACTTAAATCCATCACCAATCCTTCTGAGCAGATTTCTTGTTCCACTATTTGTCATAAGAGCACATATGACTTTAATGAGGCTATTTCTGACTGCAATCTATATGATGCTGGTATATTCGGTCAACCTATACCTGCTCTAACTCTCATAGATGAAAGAGGTTGGATAGAGTCTTATTCAATAACTCTTTGTCCAAAACCTTCTCTAGTACTACTGTAAATCATTTAGCCAGATTAGTATCTGACCACTCTCCTCTCCTAATTTCCTATTCTAATAATACTAACAACACTCGATCTTCTTTCAATTTTTTGAACATGTGGCTACTCGATCCTACTTTTATGAAAGACATTGAAATAAACTGGAATGTATACATGAAGGTCATCCTCTTTTTTCCTTTTAGCATAAATTAAAAAGATTAAAACTATTTTCTAAGATATTGGAATTAAAAACTCTTTTATAAATTTCTTTAATGTTATTGGCACTTACGATGAATAGATTTGTTCCCTTGAAAATAACTATGTTGTTTCTAACTTTACTGAGGATAATAGTAAACTAGCTACTGCCAAAGCTCTTCACCTGTAATTATTTTCTATAGAAGAAAACGATTGGCATAAAAAACTAATATAAATTGGACCACTATGGAAATAGAAACACCAAATCATTTCATCAATATGTGAAACAGAAGTTAAAAGAAGCTACATTCATAAAATTAAGGATACTAATACCTGGATTGAGGATCCAAATGCTATTGGTGACTCTGCTGTCAGATATTTCCAGTCCTTGCTGACTGAAAATCATGATAATAGTCTCATTTCTAACCTGCATCATATCATCCCTGAGAATATTAGTAGAGATGATAAAATTAATCTAATGTCTATTCCTACCCTATAAGAAATTCACTGTTCTAATTAACTCTCTTAACCCCACTAATATAGCTGGAGTCGATGGTTTCAATATTAAAATTTTCCAATCTTGTTGGGCTATTATTTCTAATGACCTATGTGCTGTTATTAGATGTTTTCTTTTGCAGTTGATCCTATTTTTTCTACTACCATCACCTTTTTTTTGTTAAAAACCAAGCTTGGACTGATTATAGACCTATCAGTCTATGTACTATTTAAACGGAATTTTATCTAGGATTCTCAGTGACAGACTATCTAACTTACCCCCTAAACTTATTTCTAAAGAGCAGTATGCCTTTGTTAAAAGCAGACATATTGAAGATAATATTCTAATTATACAAGAAATAATACATGATTTGAATAAAACACAGAGGTGGAAACCTAAATATAAAGTTGGATATTGTCAAAGCCTTTATCATGATTTCCCCATCCTTTCTATATCAAACTCTTAAAGCTTTTGGATTTGAAAAACTTTTGATAGACTTAATTAAAAGTCTCACCTATAATAACAGGTTCTCTATAATTATAAATCGTACCCCTAAGGGCTATTTAAAAGCAACAAATGGTCTTAGACAAGGGCACCCCTTATCCCCATGTATTATTAATATTTATGAAGAATATCTAATTGGAAGCTTAAATAATATTTACTTCTCTAACATCTCTATTAGATTTGAAACTGCATGGCATACCTTAGTTCCTTGTCTGGCTTTTGCGAATGAAATCACCATCTTCACCAATGGCTCCCTCACCAGTCTCTCTACTCTTCAATCAACCCTACAACATTATCAAAGGATCTTTAGTCAGGTTATCAACCATGCTAAAACTAGCATCATCCCTTCAACAGAACCAACACCAAACTCTCAAGTATTAAAAGCAAGACAGGTTTCATTATTAAAAAGCTTCATATGCGTTATCTTGTAACCATCATAAACAACAGAACCAAGTCTTCCAATTTTGAAGATCTAATTACTAAGCTTAAAAATAAAACTCAGGACTGGAGCCATCATCTTTTCTCTTTTGGAGGAAGATTAACTCTTATTCAATCTGTCATTCTAATTATTCCTTATTATCATTTGTAGAGCTTTAAGCTTACTAATTCTATTACTAGCTGGATTGAAACTATCTGTAACAAATACCTTTAGGGCCATTTTGAGGACAACAAGGAAATTATTTGGGCTAAATGGGACTTTATTGCTCTTGCCTATGATGAATGGGGTGCTAATCTCAGAAAAATCAAAGACATGCAAACAACCTTTGACTGGAATATTTGGTTTAAATTCATATCCAACTCTAATCTCTGGGTTAACTTAATGCATGATAAATATTGTAAAAAATATCATACCGTACAGGCTAAAAGAACTCCTAATAGTTCTAGGACTTGGAATGGACTCATGGATATCAGATCTACTGCAAAAAAGTACATTTTCTAGACTCTAGACAAAGGTGATATTGAATTCAATCTGGATAGATGGTTCAAACCTAACCCTCTGATCTATTTTAATCATTATGTTAATAAGGATTGGTATATTCATCGCTAGGTTAAGGATTACTACTATAATAACAAATGAGACTGCAATAAATTGGCTTTATTTGCTACTGACTCTGATATTTCTATTATAAGATATCTCTCTCTTAAAGTGATGATGATTTTCCCGATTGGACTATTTCCTCTAATGGTACCTTTAACTCTAAAGATACTTGAGACACTATCAAGATCAGAAACCCTAAATATACTTTATTGGAAAAAAATTGGAACCAAATTACTCCAAAGAAGTGCTCATTTCTTCTTTGGATAGTTTTACACAATTGGATTCCTACTGATTCCGTTCTTCAATTTAAAAATGTTTAGTTGGCATTTAAATGCCAACACTGCAACAATTATGAGTATACTAATCATATCTTTGTGAATTATAAAATTAGTTGGCAGGTCTGGTGCTATTTTGGTGGTCTTTTTAACTTAAAGTTGGGCATCCATATGACTATTAATCATATATACAGATGTTGGTTTGATTCTTCTTCTACTGATATTCATTTCAGATTTATTCTTCCTACTATCATTACCTAGTCTCTTTGGCATTTTAGAAACAAATTAAAACATGGTAGTCCTATTATTATCTCTGCTAAATCTATAATCTACAAGATTAACATTATTATCATTAATCTGGATCAAACTAATCTTTTTAGCATAAAACATTGGTTCAAGGATAATGATGTGGGCTATAGTCTCAACTGTTTCAACCATCTTAATATCTATAGAAAGATCATTACTATTAGTTGACACCCTCCTAAAATATCTTATTTTAAGCTGAATACTGATACCTCATGTCTTCCTAGTGGATAAGTTGTTGGAGGTGCCATTATTAGAAACTATAAGGGTGAGTTTATTGCTGCTAAATGCAAGCTTTATGGGAAAATACATATCTACTGAGTGTCTAACCCTTTTAGACGGTTTCCACTTATGCAATAAGTTTAAATTTATATAATGTAGAAGTAGAAAATGATTCTAGTATGTTAAAAGCTATGATGGCTACCCATAACTCTCCTTGGTTTCTTATTACTACCGTAGATTGTTGCACGAACGTATTTACACAGAATACCATTATATCACATATTCAGAGAGAAAAACTTGGTAGATGACTGGTTGGCCAAATGTACTATGAAATGCATGAAAAATATCGATCTCTATCCTAATCAAGTTCATATGCAGCTTCAAGAAATTATTCAGCTAGACAACATTGAACTGAGTTTTGTCAGAGAGTCTCGATAGAGCTTACCGTTTTAATGCATGGTGGCACTGTTCTTCAATTCTGCTTTTATCTTCATATTTGCTTCCTCTGTAGCTGTTATAATATTTGCACTTCATCATCTCACTCTGAGGCTCGTCGATTGCTCGTGCAGAATGTCTTTATCTCATATGTTTTCTCCAGGATTCTCACTCTCAAGGCTTTCTTCATCCAATTGGCATCCATTCCCTATTTAGCCCCTTAAAGACAGTGATTCCATCATCTCTCTCTGAGGCTCCTCAAATCCTTGTGCAGATTGTCTCTATCTGATTGGCAAGTTCTCTCGAATTAGCCCCTTGAAGATTGTAATGTTGATTATATATTTTAGTTGTGCTCTTCTTCGAGTAACTCTCTAATTTGGGTAGGGTTTTTTCTCAAGGCTATATGTGTAGTCCTTTTTGGGGGTTGACTATTTTGACTGTCTGACTTGTCTTCTAGTACCAGTATCTTGATACTAGTTTTTATTTTCAATAATAAGACTTCTTTTGGAAAATAAAAATAAAAAAGAAAGATTATACATAAATATCATGTTTCTCATACATTATATCTTACAATAATAAAACCTAGATTATTAATAATTATAGCACAAATAAATGAAAAGAAATACTATACCAAACACTTAGACCACCAATGATCATCCACAACCAATCAAACGTGAGTAAATCGAATATGAAATTATTCAAAACTTACAAAAACAAATTATTGAAGAAAAAACTCCATTTAAATTTGTTAGAGAACGAATATTCATTTCTCCATAACGGATGTCAATTTTCTCTTAGGGCTATTTTTGTTTAAAAAGTGATCAAAACAATTTTTTTTATCATTAAAAAAATAAATGGTTGTACAAAAGATATTATATATATATATATATATTAAACGAATATTCATTTCATTTCGATGGATGAATTTCCGACCAATATAATTATATAATATATTTTCTTTAAGAAAACCGATATCTCCAACCCATATGAGTTTAGATAACTCCGACCAATATAATAGATATTTGTTTAAAAAAATAGATATCTCCATCTGATATGAGTTTATATTTATATAATAATTATTAAAGGTATTTATCAAAAAAATTAATGATAAAATGACTTATTTAAGTTGATTTATTAAATTTTTCAATAACAATTACATACTTATCTTATATATTTTTTTAAGTTGTCATCTTATTATCTTATATATGATGGTGGACATTGTTTATTAGATTTAAACAAGCGAATTGACCACTGAAATATTTAATTGTTATCTTGTTACATTTTTTTTGGATTTAAAAATAATAATAATATTTTAATATTTATTTAATGTGATGCGTAAGTATTTAGTAAATATTAATAAAAAATAAGTTTTTATTTTTGTTTTTGCTTGTTAGATAAAAGGGGGTTAAAGTATTATAATAAGTCTATTAAATTTGAAGTATTATATTATTTTTATAATTAATATTTAGTAAAAAAATATTAAGTAGTAAATATTTACTCCTAAAATTATTTTTAAAATACATATTTAAATTAATAAAAAAATTGGTTAGTAATTTTTTAATATATATATATATATATATATATATATATATATTAATATCTTTTAGCACAATAACTTTTTACCATCAACATCCTCTCACATCCTAATTATGATTCAACATCTTAATTATGATCCAACATCTAAGACTCATCCAACATCCATCCAACAAATCTATTACGGATGAAGACCTAAAATTTTAAGAGAATTTATATCTTAAATACCCTTCTATATAAAATTCAATAACCAATTTTTTATTTAATTTTAATTTTTAAAGGTCGGCATCTTTTAAACCGTAACTCGGAAAAAGAATCCGAAAATATCATTGGTTTTGTTTTTTGAGACGAACAAATCTAGTATCACTCATGATATGTTTTAATTTTTTCTAATTTTTTTACACACGTTTCTCAGTTATATGGTTTCACATCTAGTGGGTTGATTTCGCATCTAGCATCTATCATAATGGTCCTAAGTTCGCATCTAGCTGTACACAATTGAATCAGGTTTCGCATCTAGCAAAAACAAATAAGGTTTCGCATCTACCAAAACAAATAAGGTTTCGCATCTATCAAAACAAAGAGGTTTCTCATCTAGCAAAACAAATAAGATTTCACATCTAGCAAAACAAATAAGATTTCACATCTAGCAAATTCACATCTAGCAAACAAAAAAGGTCTCACATCTAACAAAATAAAAAAGTTTCGCATCTAGCAAAACAATGAAGGTTTCGCATCTATCAAAATAAAGAAGGTTTTGCATCTTCTTTGTTCGCCTTTTCAATTTAAATTTTTTAAAAGTCCGTATCTTTAAACCATAACTCGGAAAAAAAATCCAAAAATACCGTTGGTTTTGTTTTTTAAGACGAACAAACTAGTACCACTCATGATATGTTTTGAATTTTTTAAAATAATAGCTTTTTAAAAAGACAAATAACGATACCGAGAATCACCTAACCGTTAGTATTCATGTAGAGAGAGAAAAATGACGTGTTTAACGATATGCTTGCTTGTATGATATTTTTTAAAGACGAAACAAAACCAAATAGATTAAAAGAGTTTAGAATTTAAACGACGTGGAATTAAGATACTTTCTCCTCTCTAACATTAAGCTCCAGTTTATAATTCTTAAACTCTCGCTTGTCGTATGTTGTAACATAAAAGACTAGCCAAGACACTTGTAAAAACATTCTGGATTTACGTCTAAAATTTTAAAGCTCAAGAATGGACAATAATTAACGGCTCTACTTACACCATAATGTTATATTAAGCTCAAGACAACATAAGAAGCATGAATGTAATTACTCATGATCACTAAAGGAAATATAAATTCAAAAGTACAACAAATTTCATAGTATAGCCAAATAGGCGGCAAATAATATCAATTAGAAAATCCCATTGAAATAGGTGAATTAGGAATAACAGTCGAATAGTGTCCGGTTCACGAAGACAGACTGTTGTCGGAAAAGAAAGAGCTACCATATATAATCGAGTAAGAGTATTTAGGGAATTAGTGGATTTTAAATGGTAAATATTTGACTAAAATAGTTCTTTTTTAGACATGAAAATATAGACTTTAAGGATAATAGTTAGGGTTTTGGATGTTAAATGATACTTAACCTTTTTTTTTCTATTTTATCATATTTAACATTTATTTTATATTTTTTAAGTTTTATTTTATTTTGTTATACTAGACCGGTTATTATTGTATTTAATTAATATATTATATAGTTTTATTTATATGACTATTAAATATATTTTTATTGTTAATTAAATATATATTTTTTATTTTGTTATTTATAGTTGTTCAATTTAAATAGTGTATCAATATATAGACAATTTTGACTTTTTTAAAAATTATTATATAACTATAAACATTCTACCAAATTTTGCAAATATCATTTTTTTATAGTTAAACTAAATTTAATCATAAAAGATAAATGTTAGAAAATATATTAAAATTTATAATAAAAAATTAAAAAGGGAAATTGCTACCTAAAGTATCCACTCAGTTATTATATGACCATCTAATGCTCAAGTTTCGTTTTATTATCTCTTAAAACCTTTTTTTAATACCCTAACTACCCTCACCCTTCATCAAGGACCATGGGGTTCCGCATATTCCGCCTCCGTATATAAGTAAGAACACAACCGATCTCAACACTAGTATGATATTGTCCGCTTTCGCACCCGAAGGCCCTCACGGATTTGCATTTGGTCCACTACCAAAAGGCCTCATACTAGTTGAGGTATGTTCTTACTTATGTACCACTGATCTTTCCCATGTTTAACCGATGTGGGATGTGACACACTTTGGTCGCCACCATAACAAATCCTCCTCTCGAACAAAGTACCACTTAGCCTCCTCTCAATTGACTTTCATCCGTCCACTCTAATCAGGTTGGAGACTACCTGACCATAGAGGCACTACGGATGTTACTGCTCACCTCCTCTTAGACCACACTGTCTTGTTCCTTAGCGCCACTCCAATCAAGCCACACTGCTTGATGAGCCACGGGCACTCCGAACTAGGATCTCTAGAGCAGATCACCTTGAGCATGTCGTCTAACTTAGTCATGTTCGATCTCCGAGAATTTCACCACCATCGCGTTCCGTCTGGGCCTGACGCTCTGATACCACGTGTTGGGAATATGAGTGTTGTGAATATGGGGTTCCGCATATTCCGCCTCCGTATATAAGTAAGAACACAGCCGATCTCAACACTAGTATGATATTGTCCGCTTTGGCACCCGAAGGCCCTCACGGCTTTGCATTTGGTCCACTACCAAAAGGCCTCATACTACTTGAGGTATGTTCTTACTTATATACCACTGATCTTTCCCATGTTTAACCGATGTGGGATGTGACACACTTTGGTCGCCACCCTAACAATTTTATTTTTTAAAAAGATTCATACCTTTCAAATCGGAGCTCAGAAAAAAAAATATGAAAGTACCATCACTTTTATTTTTTTAAGATGAACAAAATCCATTGATGATAATTTTTAATTTTTTTTTAAATAAATAAAATTTCACCAATAACATGCGAGTTCTTTGAAAACAACTCTCAGGAAATAGAGAGAGTGGTAGACAACTCTCAGGAAATCGAGACAGTTGCAAACAACTCTTAGATAACAGAGTTGCACACAACTCTTAGATAACAGAGAGTTGTAAACAACTGTCAGATTATATAGTCACAAACAGCTCTCAGTTATGTTTTTCAAACAACTCTCAGGTTACTACTCGTGAAGGTACCAGTGGATATATATAGTCGGGGTAGTTTTGTCCAAATTTTAAGAGGGATACCAAATACCACTATCCTAATTTCGGGTAGTAGTGGGTAATTAGGTAGTTGAATGAGTATTTAGTGGTATTTTTCTTTCAATTAAAAAAATATAAAAAAATCAAAATATTATATTTATAATATAAATATTATATTTATTTTATTAGACTAAGTTAACATGTACAAATTAATTTTTAATAACAGCGTTAAATTTTTTGACAAACTATTAATGAAAAGGAATGCAATAAAACTAACGCTTCCGCAAGAGGATTTATCTTACCGTACCATTGTCACGGCATAATTTTTATCCAGCAGAACTGCTTTAAACGGAACGGTACAAAATCAATTTTACACAGGACGGAACCGAACATAACGTCGCGTTTGCCACCCCAATAGTGAGTCGCACACAAAGCATATCTTCAAATTCAAGGGTATTGCTAAATTCTTTTTAACGTGAAAAGGAACCAAGATAGTACAATTTTAAAGTAAAAAGTTTTAAAAATCAAATATTATTCTCAAGAAACAAGAAACATAAAAGCAAAAATGAACAAATAAGATACGAGTTTGGTATTATTAGTACTCTTTCATGTTTTTGCGATACAATCCAATTCAAATCCATAGGATTAGTGTATAGGGTATAATCCCATTCAACAAAAGAACGTATAATCCACGTAATTAGGGATGAATGAGTGGTATTTACTATACCCAGAAGAAAAGTGGGTGCCAAACCCCAAGTGGGGCAGTGGAGCAGTAAAGTCTAGTTGGGTCGGTGAAAACCACACTAACCCTAATCAGCTAAAAAACAAAATAGCCACTATTCAAATATTATATTATCGATATTTTTGTATTAAAAATGTCTTTTAAGTGTAACTTTAGTAGATGCTAATCAATCACTCCATACCTATTTAGTAATTGGTTTAAGAGCATGATTCGTTTTTAGATCACAAACGATGAGATAAAGCCATATAAATCCAAACTTTATAAGATAACATACGTCTAAACTTTTGGAAAATGGTTTCTAAAACCTAACGTTTTATACATTTAAGTAAAAATGCGTGGATAATATACACGTTAATGTCGTTGATCTTTTTTATAAGATAGTATAATTAAATATCGATCTTATATTTTAATATAATATAATTAACATTGATCCAAACTTTATAACATAACATATGTCACTGCATGATTTGTGTTAGTTTTTTTTTCATAATAAAGTTACTATGGAAGGGGTTATAAGTATTTTAGGGTAAGATTATATACCCCATTAATTTTAGAGATGTATAATAATAATAATGTTAGATAGTTTTAGCTTCCTGTTCTTTTATGATCGAAATGTACAAAAACTATAATTTGGAAAACTTGTTAATATTGTTATTTATCATGTAGTTAATTATATCGTATTTTATCGTTAAATTTTTTATATTTTGTAGGCAATAGTCTCTCGACGATGCTTCATTATGTACGCTATCAATCGTCAATGAATTCCCACTTGTTAGATTCAGATTAGAGAATAAGTTATGAAAATGTGTTTCGGTCCTCTCTCGATTGTTTTTTGCGTTGGTCTACAAATGTTCACTTACTTGAGACATTCTAGGAGCGGTGTCATCCAGAGATAAATTTTTTATTTTGTCGTTTGGTGAGATGACGGTGATGTTCGACGACGTACACACCATCATTGGTTTTCTCGTGATAGGGCATAACTTTGATCTTGTTATATTTCATAGTAAAGCTCAGTGGGTTATCGTATTTTCTTGATTACTTAGTGTTCATTATCAAGAGCTTACTGTCGGCCTTGAGGAAAAACTGTGGTGATAATGGCAAACATGTTCGTCGAGTTTTATTGGTTTCCTCTAACTGTTAGAGACATTGATCTATGATCATATTCAAGTGCTTTCGACTATGCGATTTAGTTTATATTCTGTCACTTAACCAACCATGTGTAGATATGCACCTCTTTCTTTTTATTCAAACAAAGAGATTTGAGACAACATTTAGCAGTATTTATCTATATTCAGAGAGAGAAATGTATGTTTTATTCGTCGATTTTATTTTTTTACTATATTTCTTTTTATTTTAATATGAATTTAATTTATATAAAAATTAATTTTATTTGTAGGTCTCGTTCATGATATATGGACATTTACGTGATGTTAGAGCTTTCTGTATGTTAACTTGCACATATGCTACTCTAAAGTCTTGGGACATCTTTGAAGCTTACTATATCATTTGTGTCGCTCAACAATTGGGGCATGTTAAAAAGATAACTGGTCCACTATAAACTATTTTAGAATATGGTTTTAGAGATAAATGTACAAACATGCGTTATTTGTACGATGCATTGCATGATAGTCTCACACTACTAACCACTTACTATGAGGTATTCAATATTAGGTCGACCAACCTGGTACGATATTGTTATACCTTGTATGGGTATCGACCAACTTATGGTACATATTAATCGATCATGATTCTCTCCCTAAAAATACATATGACAGAGTGAACCCCTATGACAGATCGGGTACGCGAAATGAATGAAATATCTAATGAGTTAAGTATGAAACATTCATGAGCCTTTACTTGAGTACTTCAAACTCGCGCACCGCTATCAGAACTGATTTTACTAAATGTTTTTTTGGTTGTATTATGACTCTTTTTATGTAGCGGTTTGATGTTTATGTTTTGTTATATCACGACTAATTTGTATCATATTTTGTTGTATCATGATTATTTTTACGACTATGAATATTTAAAGTATATTATGGCTTATACAATTTACGAATATCATATATTGATAGATTTATCCATTATGTGTCCCAAATAGATTGGTTATGTGGATTTTGATTTCCACAATTTATGAAGTATATTAAATTTACATAAATTTATGGCAATGTTATATCTGAACACCTATTTGTTCAATATCAACCCCCAAATTTAACTATTACTTATCATTTGTGTTTATCTTGACATACATCAGGGGTTATATTAGTCTTATCCAATATGTATCCCGAACAGATTGGTTAAAATTATTACGTCATCCATAACTTACATGCATAAAACACATATTGGTTTATTTGGATTACATTATCCTTGATTAATTCTCAATAAATGGATACCACATTCTTGTAAAAACTAAACCTAAAAACACACACCTAGAAAAAATATGTTTGTATGGACAGATGGAAGATGAATATTTGAAGAAATTCGTCATTGAAGTGAAAAAATAATATAACAATAAATTATGTAAATTATATTAGGAGACAATGTTATGCCAGTTGTACTATCTCTATGCTAAGGATTGTGTCAAGTCGTCAAACATTTCCTCACATTTATATGAGTTGACACTAGGTGGATGTATTTAATAACACAACATGTACACTTAGTTTCCAACTTCTATGGCGAGGAACGTCATATTGCGGTTCAATTTTTTTAATTGCTTGGTGACCAACAATATAATTGAGAAATAATTGGATGAGGTGCATGACCAAATAACAACCAAGCGAGTGGAAACTATGTATGATGCTTAAGCAAATTATAGAGTTGATAAGGAATAAAATAAGCTGATAAAATATAATTGGCATGACAAATAAACAATGGCTTGTAATAATGGTTGTTTCAGCTTATGGATTACTATGTTATCCATGTTTTAGTATCTTAAGTTATAAGTTATCGTTGTTGTAATTTTAGAATTTATTAGTTATTGTTGCATATGATCTCAATCAAATTTATATATTGTTTTATCGTTTATTTTCATATGATGTCTTTGTGACGACTTAATTTGACAATATCTTATTTCAAATTTGAATTTTACATATTACAAGTAAGTGAAAATTTAATTTTGTTTTCAAATGAGAGTATAATATCCGCACTCGGGGTACATAAAACCCTACATTTTGTCTTACACAATATGAGAAAAATGGTAGAAGATCACGCACCTAGCCTATACATGCATGTGTACAATTTTGTGCACATTAGTTATAACCGCATATACAATTTCATGAATTTTGAGTACATAAATTCTACAGGCCGTTTAGAAAAAATGGTTAATATAATATTTTTAGCATGTGTAGATATTCTAAAAGAAAACATACGTAAATGTTAGAAGGATTAAAAAACAATCAATACATAAATTAGTCTTAGATGAATTATTAATATCTGAACGGTAAGTATTAATTCGTAATTATGTGATCATAATGAAACTTAAGCAAGTAACACACTTGTAGCAAAATTAAGGGTCTATGGTCAAATCAGTAAAATAGGATGTTACAGCATGCGCAATTGATGTTTAGACCGATTTGATTTGATCAAATTTGTTGAATATTTGGTTGATTAGAATTGTTTATGCAGATTTGTCTTAGGTGTGAAACGGGTACCATATCAGATATATTAGCAACAACGATCCATCCAAAAATATATGTAGAAATAAACTTAGATAAAATAGTGTAGCGTAAGATATCATTACATATTGTAGCATATATTTGTATAAAATAATTATATTAATTTACTTACATATATAAAATGGTTTCCATATAAAAATCCAATACCAAATTCTTTTGTAGTACACGATCGAGGCGGGGATTTGCGTAAAAATAGATATGTGTAGGATATATGAAGAGATATATGGTATACCATGTATTGAAATCGAGTGGCTATCACTAGGTGGATATTGGGTAATATCATCTAATACTTGCTATCATTTTTGCAAACTTAAAGCGAATCTAATCTATCAAGTAGGTTGCCTACAATTTCTACACCACCGAAGTATCATACAAAAATTGCGATGAGCTTTCAATTCATAAAACAAATCCCACATTATGAATTTCCATGAATCAGAACATCCGAATATTGATATAATTAGTGTATGATAACCACACTAACTGTCTCGAGAAACGTCTACCACACTAATAATATAATCAAGTATATAATTTAGAAAGCATCCCTCATAACCAATAAGATCGTTGGTCTTACCAGATTTCTTTTCTCGATATACTTTTTATTTTATCTTCGGGGGAGCTTTAGCTTTTGGTACTGGGAATGGATTTATTTTCAAGACAACCGTGTTAGCTATCATACTAGGCGTGCTAGTGTTATAGCATAAGCTAGAGCCATGTCTGAATATAGATGAGTCTTGTTTAGGCGATTTGTTAGGACCTACTTTTCTTTTACCTTTAATAATAACTTGTTCCTTATGCTCTAATCTCTTGTTTCGAATTTGAAGATTTGCATGATCCTATTTATAATGCGTTCTTGTATATTTGGGCCATGACCACATATAAAACTATCTATTATGTATTTTTTGTGTTAGGTCATCTTATATACCCATTTTATCTCTAAAAATGATATTTAAAATACTCCAATGTACATCATATTCTTGTAGAAGAAATGATCTATATTTTTGCTTGACCATAGTTAGCTCATATGCACACTATAACCTGTATGTTTTCCTAATAATACAACCACGAGTTACCCAATCTACACCTATTAGTCTAACACGTATATAATTCTCGTCAATAATGTCTAAGGACGTAGAAGATAAATTAAATCTTAATTCTTTATAAATAACAATTATATACAACACATTTGAATGGTAGTTACTTCTCCCGAATGATTCAAAAATGGTCGAGTGTTGAGCATCAAATAATCTATGAACGGACGTCCAAAATTATTCAAAAGTGTATAGACTTGTATCCAGGTAGTGGTTTATGTTCGAGTGAGCACTCTCCACCTTATAATATATAAACAAATAAATTACAATTTTAACATGAAATATATAAATTTTGAGTTTATACATGAAAACATCACTTACTGATTGGTAGATTGGTTGCCTAAAGTTTTATGATCGTCCATGAATATAAAATTCCATATATCGTTATCTGTTTATTCATGATATAATCTATAGCCTTCGGGATAAATGAGATCATTTTATTTAGTGTTGCAAGATTTTTGTTATATTCTTCAACCATGTTCGACCGGACAACGTTGTTATAAAAAAACTGTAAACTCTTTTGTAATATCTACTTTAGGCATCACCCTTTTAGCCTATGTAAAAATGTTTTTATTAATATGCCATTTGCATAGCACATGAGTAACATCCAAAAAGCGTATTCAATAGCTCGCATCAACACTAAATCTGAATCAGTGACAATAATATTAAAAAATGCATAAATATTATCCATTATCATGGTCTTAGAACCCTAAAAACCCCACTTGTAGGTTGCTTGTTTCTCGAAGCTCATAAAAACGAAAGCAATACCGAATATCTTGTTGGTTGATGCTACACCAATAATATCAAGCAAATGCATCTTGCACCTTGTAACCTTGTAAGTACTATCCATGACAGGAACTCAAGAAATGAGCGTAAAAGCTCGATATGTAAAAGATGCAAAAAAATAAAAATAAATTCGAGGATCTTGTTGATTGTGTCTTTTGTTTGATGTCAGACAAAATACTTGTGTTCTTTCAGTTTACCTAACAAGAATTGCATTTGGGTTTGTCGACCTTTTTTTACCAAGCTTTATTTTTCACGAATATTTTGAATAATGCGCATGCTAGATACATTTTATGGGTATGAATCTTCAAACCCCAGTATATCCCTCTAGGATGAGAACCGACTTTTGTTAACCTACAAACTAATTCATCTTCATCCGCTTTGAGTCTAGCGCATTTGGAATGAACATTCAAGTGTAAAAATGTTGCGTGGTTGTGTTTCTCGTTTAACACATGCAATTTCCAATAACGAGGTTGTCTTTTAAGTAGACTTCCCCTTAACATAAAGGGGCAACCATATTTTTTATGAACATTATCGTCATTTACTCACAATCCATAGTTTGAGCTTAGGTTTATAAATGTTGTATCTCCCGCATTTAATATATACTTTTTCTATATCAAAAACCGTCATTGTCCTATGTATTAATAAAGAAAAAACATATATTGATGGCTACAATTTTACTCATACTTCCAAATCATTTTTGGTGTTATACGTTTAAGTGATCAAAATATACATATAATTGGGCATCATACATGCTAGTTGTTTCAAATCCTACAAGATACATATTGAATGTAAATTACGCATGTAATTGCACAAACTCGTTTAAAATCACACGTATGATGTGAGACATTGTATACAATTACGAGTTAAATTGTGCGATATTTTGCAAAATTGCATGTCAAATTACACGACATTGTGCTAAATCATAAAAGACCAATACATGCAATCTAACGTGATTTTACATTTACAGAAAGAGATTTAACACAACATCATGCCCTTACAATACACATTTGATGCATACAATTCGCACATACCTCATACAAAAATTTAACTAATTTGAAAAACAACAAAATATACTTCCACCACCATCATTAAATAGTCGGTTAATAATTTATCGACTTCCAATATAAAATTATCCCGTTTAAAATTAAATTCATGGTTATCGTGGTTTAAAAAATCCACCACCACTTTTGAAATAATATGAAACTGAATTAGTTATGAATTAATTTTATGGGTAGTTTATGAATTATAATGGATTAGTTTGATTTTGATTATTAGATTTAATACACATATATTAAAATATTTTAAATTTTTTCGAGGTTGAAATCCAACCAAAAATAGATAGAAATATAGCTTAGTACTAATATTATAATACAGATATAGCTTTTATCAATAAGTTATTGGACCATTCATTCGTAGTTTGAATTTCTCTTTTTGTTTTTAACATGGTTTGATTAAATTTATTCTCGTATTTATGGAAGTTTTTCTTGAGTAATTTTCACATAAATACATAAATAAAATAATAAAACAAGAAAGATGCCCGGTTTCTCTCTCTACAAGCGGCTTCATTCAATATATACCCCCACCGTCTAACACCAATTCACTCAACTCTTCTCTCTCAAAAACAGAGTCTTCTGTCTTTCTCCATCTCTTATACTCACAAAAAATGACAAAAGATGTGGTAGAGCAAGGTTCTTTTTCTGCTAAAGACTACCACGACCCTCCACCGGAGCCGTTATTCAGTGCGGCGGAGCTTAAAAAATGGTCCTTTTACAGAGCACTCATCGCAGAATTCATAGCAACTATGTTGTTTCTTTACATAACGGTGTTGACTGCTATAGGCCACGGCAGCCAAGCCGCTGCTGATCCGTGCGGTAGCGTCGGTATTCTCGGCATCGCTTGGGCTTTTGGTGGTATGATTTTCGTTCTTGTCTACTGCACCGCCGGTATCTCTGGTCAGTCTCTCTACAGAACTTTTTACTAAGTTTACCCTTTTCAAATTTTTTTTAATCTCTAAATGGTTTACTTTTTTTGGATTTGTTGTAGGTGGTCATATAAACCCAGCAGTGACATTCGGTTTGTTTTTGGCACGAAAAGTGTCGTTGGTTCGAGCGGTGATGTACATGGTGGCTCAGTGTCTTGGAGCTATATGCGGAGTGGGTTTTGTTAAAGCTTTTCAGTCTGCGTACTACACCAGGTACGGTGGTGGAGTCAACCAACTTGGAGACGGTTACAGCGTCGGCGTTGGGTTGGGTGCTGAAATCATTGGAACTTTCGTTCTTGTCTACACCGTCTTCTCTGCCACAGATCCTAAAAGAAGTGCTAGAGACTCCCATGTCCCTGTAAGCTCACTCTCTTTCTCTCTCTTCACTTCACCGTTGAAGTTTCTCTTGTCTGACTGTAGTAGAATTGAAAATTTATTAGTTATATTATTTAATAATAATAATAATAATAATAATAATGATTCAAAATAAATATTAATTGCTCTGGAGTAGAGAGTAGTATATTTGTTAGAATTATAGGCAAGTGTGTAGCCTATTTACAAACCCTGAGATCCGTCGGGTACATCAGCTCCGGCTGACCGGAATGACCCGACCTTAACTGTGTCCGATCTGCCATACCTACCTGTTAACAATACCAACTTTAAAAGGACTAATATATATATATAGATTTGGACTGTTTTCAAAAAATTAATTTTTGATTATTTCACATAAAGAAAAAGTACGATTTTTTTTTAAAAATTGTTATTTAAGGGTAATTTAGCTGTACAGTATTGAATTGTTATTGTCACTGTTTCGTAATCGGAAATTTTCTGACACATGATGTGGGCATCTCACATTTTCTTCCTTCCACTTTCTAAAGTATATTCTACACCTTTTCTTTTACTGTGAAGTTCTTTTACTTTTTCTAGGAACATGTTATTTTATGAGCTTTATAATATATAGTACAATTTATATTATAATATTATTAGTGTGTGTTTGTTTATAATCCAACTTTGAACAACAGTGACTATTCAGAATTTTGTGTTGTCTTTTTGCAGCAGAAAAATTAGAATCTTTTTTTGCCTTTTACAATAAAAATAAAAAAAATCAGAAAGAAAAGGAAACAGATTTATGGTCCTGTTTTCATTTATTTTGTTTCTAGTGTATTTTTATTACTATTTTATTCTCAGCAAAAAAGACATAGATATGTTTATCTGTGATGCAATGTTTTGTGGTTTTTGTGGTTCACGTGGTTGTCTTTTTAGCTCGGTGTTTATTGTCCTTTCCGGCTTATTTCAGCGCCGAAAGTATTTTAGAACCAACCCTAGTGTTGTTGTCTTAATTTGGTTGTTCTTATCTGTAAGATTCATGGTTTAATTCACCAACTCATTTAGTGAGTCACGGTTTGTCTGTGAATTGAATTCTTGTGGTTCTAGTCACAGGTTGTCCATGGTCCTAATGCTTATACGTGTCGAATTGGACAAAAGGAATCTAAAGTGTTAGTAATGTTGGGTTTGATTGTAGGTATTGGCTCCTCTACCAATTGGGTTTGCAGTGTTCATGGTTCACCTAGCCACCATTCCAATTACCGGCACTGGAATCAACCCTGCTAGGAGTCTTGGAGCTGCTGTTATCTTCAACCAAAAGAAACCTTGGGCTGACCATGTTAGTATTTTTCTCACTTCTTATAATTACTTGTACTATAAGTTTTGAGAAATTGTTATTAATATGAATTATTATTTTCTTTGTTGGTTAGTGGATCTTCTGGGTTGGTCCATTCATTGGTGCAGCCATTGCAGCTTTCTACCACCAGTTCATACTGAGAGCAGGAGCAGCCAAGGCACTTGGATCATTCAGGAGTCAACCTAGTGTTTGAGATCATTTGAAGCTTTGAGAAATAAGTTTAAAAAATTATGAAGGATTTGCTTTATGCTTATGCTTTTGTTGTATTAAAGTTAAGTGATTCCTTTTCAATTTGAACCCCTTATTTTAATTATTTATTTTCAGCTTGGAATTTGTAGATACAAAGTGTGTTATGGACAAAGTTAGGGTTTGTTGCTTTTCTTTGTTCAGTGCCCTTTGAATTTCACTTGTTGTTTCTTAGATTCTACTCCTTAATTATTACTATTATCCATTAAAGCTTATGTACTTTCTTCTCCACTCAATTAGCTACTCTACTTTACTGATCATGCCTATGCCTTTGTACTTTATCATGCAATTTACTCTTTGATTAAAGCAATGTTTAATTAGTCATTCACTTTTTTGTAAAAAAATAAAAATAAATTGTCTTTGTTAATTTTAGAACTTGTAATAATAGTAATGTTATAGCACCTTAGAATGAGTCAGCTAGAGCATCCACTTTTAAAGGAACCAAAATGAGAAAATGAAGATCTCTTATATCAGAATTCAACTTTGTTGTTAATATAAAAAAAACATACTAGTAAAATGGATGATTTTATCAAAGACATGGAAGACAGATTCAAAGTTTCAATAGCAGACTCAACAATGATGTGGATGGTTCATGAAGCAATGGACAAAGCTCATGAGAAAGTGAAATCAGGAGAAGGAGTTATGACTCGATTAAACGAAATATCCAAGTTTTACGAATTGGCAGTAATGCAGTTAGACGGGTGCTTGAAATTTGTTCAACAAGAAACAGAAAGTTACATTCTTGAAACCAGCCATGAAGAAGTTTTATCAGACTTGAGAGAAATCCGAGACCGGCTTCAATGCAAGCTTCAGGAAACGGAATTGGCTATATCGGAAAAAGATCGAGAGTTATTAGAGAGATCAGATGATGAAATGAAGCTTAAACAAGAACTGGAGATCAAAGAAAAAGAAATGGATTCATTACGTGCGAGCCTTGAGATTGGAAGAACGAAAAGTGGACGTGTTGAAGACAGGGAAGGAGAGATTTCCAAGCTGAAGAATTCTGTTGATCTTCAGGTAATGAATATTAAACAGAAACTAGAGCCTGATTATAATCTTATCGACGAGGAAATGAATAGTTATTCGGTAACTCCACAGATTGAAAAAATGGGTTCGGATATTGATGTGTTAAAAGGAACTCTAGATCTTGCTTTTACTAAAATGCATAGTGCTATTTTCTTGTCTGAATTAGGTCCAATAGAGAAGAAATGGAGGTGGACAATTGAAAAAGATATAATTGCAATTTTATTAAGAGGGTTTATGAAAAACTTCAGACACAATTCAGAAGACAAGTCAAGAAATCAAGAGAAACATGTTCTTGCTGGTTTTAGAGAGCATTTATCGGATTTTATGAGCGAATTATCGTATACGCGAGATGAGCTTGAGAATTTACTAAACAATGAAGAGTATCGAGTAAAGAGTACTAGAGAAAGTAGAAATAGTTCACCGCCAGCAGAGCTCGAATCTTTTTCCGATGACGATAGTGGAAACCTTGTTGCTAAGATGATAAAGAGTCATGAGTGGTTTATCAAGAAAACGAGCGAAGAGCTAAAAAAAGCGAAAGTGCGAGACAAAGGTTCCGCCTTATTTAAGAGACAAAAGGACATTATTTGTCCTGAAAAAAGAGTGCAAGAAGTGATTTCAAGATTGAATAGTTTAGTTGACTTGAACGCCAAGTTATGCGATGAATTAGACAAAGCGAGAGAAGAAGTGGCGCAAATAGAATCATGTGACGAATTAGACAAAGATATAGAAGAAGAGGCGAAAACAGAAGGTGGAATGAGCAAAAGAGACGAAGACAATGTGGTGACATATAGTTTAGACGATGTTTGGGAAAGTAGGAGTACGAATCTTGCTTTGTCCATAGATATCGATGATGAACTGAAAATCCTGCAACAAGAAAAAGACGACTTAGATTTGGAGAAAATGATTGTAGAAGATACTTACTTGATTCTACTCATAGGTTCGTTTACGGAACTACATCATTGCGAGCTGTGGAGCCAAGTAAAAGAAGGCATGTATGAAAACCTCATTGAGGAAATCGTAAAAGAGGGAAATGAGAAGATTCAAAACGAAAAGATAAAATCGAAGATTACAGAAGAAATATGTTGTATAGTATTTAAAGCCAATTTCGAGGAGTGGAAGTCTTGTATCGAGAGATCTGATGACGCGCGAATCATGACACGAGAAACAGACCGGGTTGTCTTTAGCGAGACTGTAAAAGAAGCTAATCATTTAATTACTGCGTGTATAGATAATCATAAAGAAGAAGGGGTTTTCAGACAAGAAGTTGATTGGATTGTCTTTCAGGAGACCATAAAATATGTGGATTACACAATAAGTGAGCATCAGAAGAACGAAGTGGCGCATGGAGGCGACTCCTTTCTAAATGTAGTGAAAGATGATGCCTTTAAGGATTTCGTCAGTAAAAAAATGAACGAGTTGGAAATAAAGAACAAAAATATTGAGAGAGAAATGCAACAATCTGCCCTTTTAACCAGCCAGAAGTTCTTACAAGTACTTGAATATTTTGAGTCCCTAACATTCGAGAAAATAAAGACTATGATCTTGAGGTATTGTACTACATAGCTTTTTAAAGGTTTCATGTTTGAGTGAAATCTTAATTCTATAAACTGAAACTGAAACAAGAACTTAAACTTACTTGACAGAACTAATGAAAACAGCCTCTTAATGGTTTGGTTTTAAGGAAGTTCTTAAAGACCACATAGTTTATATGAACTAAATTGATAATGTTATTGTAGGTTAGAGAAGATAAAACCTCAACTCCATCCATTAGTTGAATTTGCTGTCTCTTCAAGAGAAAAAGAATCAATTTACAGGAGGGCATTTACAAGGAGATGCGAGAATCTACGAAAAGCTGAAGCAGAGGTACTCAAATTAAGTTTACGTTACGTTTGATATTTGCTGTTTTACTACATGGCTTCAAATGCATCAACTGATAAGTACGATGTTTAATTATATACGATGTATACAGGTGGATATGTTAGGTGATCAAGTTGAATCACTAGTAGGATTACTCGAAAAGATATGTAGATATTTGGATCAACCCTCGCTAGTTTTGAAGCATAATGTTGAGGTGAATCATGTATTTATGTTTTATTATAGTTCTGGGTTTCTTCCTAATACATTTAAAGTAGTATAGTTTTGATAAGTAATATAATTTTGATACTGATTTTCAGGTTTTGGAGTTTTCCAGGTTGATAAAGAAAGAATTGTCTACCTTTTTAGCTTCGAGTCAATAACACAAATTTAATGTAGGAGACTAAAACAACAAAAATGCATGACAAAGAATTAATGTAAAATTGTACGGGTGTCGAATTCATTTCAACCGTTTATGAAATTATTAGTAAATGAAATCGCACTTTTTATTAACAAAGATAAATATCCGAGACCGATTTACAAGAATATGGCAAAAGAATTGCACATTACTAAAGATAATGATTGCAATAGCCGACTAATAATTTTTTTGTGATTATTCATCCACCATAATTAAATTATTAGCATCATAACCTTTAGTTGTTGGTCTATTAAACCATTAAGTCTATTAAACCATTAAGTTAATAGTCTTTATATTATGAGCTAAGCTCTAGGTAAGGTAGATAATTTGATTAACAAAGCTTTATTCGCATTTGGTTGATGTGATTAGAGAATATAGCTTTTATTCGTTTTTGATTGATTTGTTCTTCATGGTATCGGAGTGTTGTTTGATTTTTGATTGACTTGATGAGACAAGGATAGCTTTCCACGTTGTTTTGTAGATTGATTTTTGGTATTCTTTTTTATTCTATCGATTTAATATTTTACTTTGATTATGTTCAATTTGGTATTCTCCTTTGATCATGTCTGATTTGATATTATGCGTTGATCCTGTTCGATTTGGTATTTGTATTGATCCTGTTTGATTTGATATTTTGTTTTGATTTGTTTGATTCTGTTGGCAACTATTGATGGTTTGATTGTTAGGTTCTGTTAGAATATTCGACTAAATTTGGAAAACTGGATTTATGGAGTAATAATTGGGGTCTATTGACCACTATAATTTGGGATTTCACATACTGTCCTTAATCTTCTCCCGATAAATCAGTGTATTAAGTTTCCTTGTATAGGCCTCTAAGTTCTCTATATATTGAGAGCCTTATTACCATTGCTAGTGAAACAAGCGCAACTTGTAATGATTTGATTCAATAAAAAACAGTTCAATACAAAAATGAACATTTTCTAATAAAACACAAAACCCTAGCCGCCTCCTGCAGTACTTCTCTCTCTTTGTTTTTAACATGGTATCAGAGCAGGAATTCTGAACATCCTCAAAAAAGATGGTTGGCAATGAAGTCGTGGTCAGTCAAATTCCTGATGAATTAACAATACAGATTGCTGCCATTCTGAGAAATGGTCTCGGATCACAACAACAAACAACTAACCTCGAGAATTTATCCCTAGGGATTAAAATCGGTGGTGACAACTATGCCATATGGTCAAACCTGATGAAGAAAACAATTGGGGGAAGGGGGGGGAGGTTCTCACATTACAGGGGAGCTGACACCTCCATCCAAAACTGACAACACATATACAAGGTGGGAACAAGATGATCAATGTGTTTTCACATGGATTATCCAGAATCTTGAATCCAGCTTGGTGAATAATGTCTCGCACTATCCCACTGCAAAAGCCCTCTGGGATGGGTTACCCACCACATACGGTTCTGGTACAGATTCGTTACAGGTGTTTGACCTTCATAAGAGGGCTAATTCATTAAGGCAAGGGTCCGATACACTAGAAGACTTGTGGAACAAACTGCAGAACATCTGGATGTCTATAGATAGGCGAGATCTGAACCCTATGAAAGACCCAGAAGACATTCAGATCTACAATAAGAAGACTCAAGAACAAAGACTCTATCAATTGCTAATGGCGATTAATGACAAGCTGGAACCAGTCAAGAGAGATATCCCGAAAAAGGATCCTCTTCCTTGCGTGGAAACAACATATGCTACAATACGAAGGGAAGTGGCCAGGCTTAATATACTAAAATCAAGTTCTTCTGATAGTGACTCGATTGAAATTGGAATGGGTTTGGCTGCTAAAGATTCTGCACAGAGGTTTAAATTCTGATCCAAAGAGAAAGAAGATAAATCCAAGTTGTATTGCACTCATTGTCGGATGAAGAAACACACTAAAGATACATATTTCCAGCTGGTTGGCTATCCAGAATGGTGGGAGGACGGTCATAAGGAGAAAAATAACCAGCATTTCAGATCTAATGTCAAACGGGCTTCGTCTACAAGTGGCGGTGAAGATCCTACTAAAAATGAGCAAGGAAGTGGCACTGGTTTTGGAGGAATGGCGGCGAACTCCTATGAAAA
Organism: Limnanthes douglasii subsp. nivea; assembly: GCA_036936605.1. Classification (NCBI taxonomy): domain Eukaryota; kingdom Viridiplantae; phylum Streptophyta; class Magnoliopsida; order Brassicales; family Limnanthaceae; genus Limnanthes; species Limnanthes douglasii. The sequence continues at coordinate 60,843,843 of JAUPFV010000004.1, forward strand.
ACTTGGAGGTAAAGGGTTTGAGAAATCAATGAATTGGATCTTTGATTGTGGGGCTACGAACACCATGTCTTATGATCCTAAAGAATTTGGTGGCATGTCATCTCCAAAGAAGTCCCATATTGAGACTGCTAGTGGAGAAATTTGTGAAGTTAAAAGGGGAGGTTCAATTATTTTTTCGAAACAAATGGAAATTAAACACTGCCTCTACATTCCTTCACTATCCTTAAAGTTATTATATGTTAGTCAAGTGACAAAACAACTCAACTATGTGGTTCCTATGTATCCATTTTTTTGCATTTTACAGGATATTCGTACGAAAGAGATCATTGGGCGTGGTACTGAACAAGGAGGTCTCTATTATGTTGATGAGGTAGTTCATAAGGGACATGCCATACTTGCTCACGGAACAACCGAAAGGCAACTTTGGTTATGGCACCGACGACTTGGTCATCTTTCTTTTAGCTATGTTAAAATTTTGCTTCCTAGTCTTTTTTTTGAATAATTCCATTCATGAGAAATGTGAAACCTGCATTCTTGCAAAAAATCGTAGGGTCTCATTTAATCAAAGTAATACTAGAGTTGATTATGCTTTTTCGCTAATCCATTATGATGTTTGGGGTGCAGCACCAAATTCCACTAACAATCAAATCAGATACTTTGTTTTATTTGTGGATGATTTCTCAAGAATGACTTGAATATACTTCATGAAACATAAATCGGACGTACGAGACATATTTGTTTGTTTTTATAAAATGATTTTGACTCAATTTGAAAAAAATATACAGATTCTCCGTTCTGATAATGGAACAGAGTTTGTCAACCAAACAATGCATAATTTTTTCAAAACAAATTGTCTTATCCATCAAACCAATTGTCCAAACACACATCAACAAAACGGTACTTCAGAACAAAAAAATCGTACTTTACTTGAAAAACTCATGCTATTATGATTGAATCTAGAGTTCCTCATTCTCTTTGGCCAGAAGCTCTTGCTACAGCTGCGTATCTTGCAAATCGTCTACCAACCCGATGTCTAGGAAATAAAACTCCATTACAAGTGCTTGCCACCCAAGTTACAATTCCATCTGTATGACCTTACCACATCGTGTCTTTGGTTGTTCGGTGTTTGTTCATATCCCTAAAACTAGTCGAAACAAACTTAATCCGTGTGCTGAAAAATGTGTATTTGTTGGGTACGATGTTCATCAAATGGGATATCGGTGTTACAATCCGGTTACTCGTTGAATCCATGTCACCATGGACTGTGACTTCTTAGACTCCGATTATGTTTTTGACCACCAATCTCGTGCTCAGGGGGAGAAAGTAAGTGAATCACTCGACTGGTTGTTATATCAAAGTTACTTTGAGGATGTGCCGACAGAGTCGGTAGATGGCGCCACCGAACACGCCTCTTCCAACATAAAGGAGGCTGACGAGGCAGTTCTTACCACCAATGATTCTCCCGAAGACAATGTCCAATAAGAAATAAATTCCATAGATAATACCAGCGAATCAGCCGAAGAAAATGTCCATCAAGAGGTAAACAATTTACAATATCATAATTCACAAAATGCTACTGACTATGACATTTCAGGAAGTTCATTTGTTGAAACTCAAACCCCGGTTCTTCCCCCAAGAAAAAATAGAGGGGTTCCTCCTGACCGGTATTCATCAGAACACGTTCCTCGTGCTTCTACATATCCGGTAAAAACGGACAGGAAAGGAATGACGAAGATTGCAAAGTCGTTTTCAGCTAGTATTCTCTCTGAACAAATTCCTAAAACAGCTCAAGAAGCTAAGAAGATGACTGAATGGCATGAGGAAATGGATACCGAAATGAAAGCTCTAAAAAGGAATGGTACATGAGAGAATTGTGTGTTACCACAAGGGAAGAAAGCAGTCGGGTGTAGATGGGTGTTTAACATAAAATATAAATCCGATGGCACCATTGAGCGACACAAGGCAATATTGGTTGCCAAAGGATATACACAAACATATGGTATACACTACTCTGAAACGTTCTCTCCGGTTACAGAGATTGACACTATCAGAGTTTTACTTTCAATAGCCGCGAATAAAGATTGGCCTCTTCATCAATTTAATGTAAAAAATGATTTCTTACATGGAGACTTGGAAGAAGAGGTATATATGGAACCCCTACCAGGGTTCTCTGATGGTTTTCAAGAAAATGAGGTATGTAAACTGAAAATGGCATTATATGGGCTCAAACAGTCTCCTCGTGCTTGGTTTGGAAGATTTACAATGGCAATGAAGCAGTATAGCTACAAACAGAGTAATGGGGATCATACCTTGTTTTAAAAAAGAGAGGAGAATTAGTCACTTGTCTTATAATATATATCGACGATATGATTATAACGAGGAATGATGAAGAAAAAATTAGCTCTTTTAGGAAAAACCTCTTCAAGGAGTTCGAAATGAAAGACCTTAAGGGATTGAAGTATTTCCTAGGAATCGAGGTTCTTAGGTCAAGAGGAGGGATTTATATCTCCCAACGGAAATATATATATTGGATTTATTAGCTGAATTTGGCATGGTGGATTGCAAACCAAATGACACTCCTATGGTTGTGAATCACAAACTAAAGATAATTGAAGGGGCCAGACCAGCGAGTAAAGAAAGGTACCAAAGGTGGGTGGGGAAATTGATTTACCTGGCTCACACTCGACCCGACATTGCATACGCGGTGGGAGTAGTTAGCTAGTTCATGCATCATCCTCAGGAACACCATATGGAGGAAGTACTGAGGATTATTCGATATCTCAAAGGCACACCAGGAAGAGGCATAATTTTTAAGAAAAATAGACACCTTGATGTTGAAGTATTCACAGATGCTAATTGGGGAGGGAATCCTAACGACAAGCGATCAACTGCTGGCTACTTTACTCTTCTTAGAGGTAACTTGGTGACTTAGAGGAGTAAGAAACAGAAAGTGGTATCACTGTCAAATGCTGAACAGAATTTAGAGGAAACGTTAAGGGGATTACCGAGATACTTTGGTTAAAGAAGATAATGAAATAAATCGGATCCCCTCTAAAGTGTCCAACTCAGTTAATGTGCGATAATAAAGCTGCGAGAAAATTTCAGAGAACCCGGTACAACACGATAGAACAAAGCACGTTGAAATAGATAGACACTTCATAAAAGAAAAGATTGAAGATGGGACAGTCGAACTTCCGTTTGTTGAATCTGAGGACCAACTGGCAGACATCCTGACAAAAGCGGTTGTTGCAAGAACATTCGAATCAGTTTTATCCAAGTTGGGTATTGGTGAGCCCACTACACAACTTGAGGGGGAGTGTTAGAATATTCGACTAAATTTGGAAAGCTGGATTCATGGAGTAATAATTGGGGTCAACTATTGACCACTATAATTTGGGATTTCACATACCGTCCTTAATCTTCTCCCTATAAATCAGTGTATTAAGTTTCCTTGTATAGGCCTCTAAGTTCTCTATATATTGAGAGCCTTATTACTATTGCTAGTGAAACAAGCGCAACTTGTAATGATTTGATTCAATAAAAAACAGTTCAATACAAAAAGGAACATTTTCTAATAAAACACAAAACCCTAGCCGCCTCTTGCGGCTACTTATCTCTTTGTTTTTAACAGGTTCAAATTACATCTATTATTTGATTAAAGATTGTGGATTCATATAGCTAACATGACACGCAAATATGACTATTTACAATCTATTGATACCCAACCTAATGTGAATAACGTTTCCTATTAGTTATGTCATGAAGAACTTTATTTGTGGCGGACGTATGTGTGGATATACCTAAGGTATAAAACTTCCATGATAAAACCGGTATTGAGAGATATGATATGTTACTTGACATGGGGAAACCGATAACGCTAAGTTATCTCTTGGATTAATAACTCTAAGTTGTCTCTTAGATTAATAACTCTGTGACTCACTTGATTGGTAAATTTCTAAGTATGAATCATAAAAAACGTTTGAGATCATTTAGAGTAATTGTATACTATGTCCAAATTTGTTAAGTAATACCAATAGGGTATGATATTCGTGCTGTACATCAGAATGATATGTGTATTTTTATTTTTTATGTTGTTGTGTTTGATTTGTGGGATCAATTAGCTCTAATAGAATCTGCATATTTGAAAGTTTTTAAACCTTATATTGCTATGAGGGAAATAGAAAATGCCGGGGCAGTTTTTTATGGCTATACATTATGACTTTGAAGAATTATGTAAATATTTTTTTCATATATCTTATTTTCCCATTGTTGATTCAGTAGTTCATGAGCTTATCATAGAGAAAAATCAAATCAAATCCCACGTTGAAAATAGGTAAAAAACGTGACCAATATTCTTCTTGTGTTTGCTTTCCCACGACGACCATTCGTTCCAAATCAGGATAGACAAACACCGAGTTTCTTTTGAAGAGTGTGCTTTTTGTAAATATAAGAATCATTGAAAGTCTTAATGTCTATTACTGAAAACAAAACAAAAACCTTCAATAATAAACTTTTTAACAAGAACCTTTTCAGTAACAATGACATCCATCATCCTCAATAATTTTATCCTCAATTTTGTCTGCCACAGTTCACAGTTGTTGTTGCATCATTAGAGATATTGATAATCTTATTCTACCATATGCATTGGACCACTAGATTTTTTAGTCCTTAATTTTTTTTTGTTTTCAATCATATTGTCACGTCCACATCTATGTCTCATTCAGGTCTTCCCTCGTCTTCTACTTCACGTATTCCTTCATTTTTGTAGATTTGGGATTTTGGTGTATCTTGTCATATGATACCTCGCATATCTTAATTTGTTTTGTTGTATCCTATTTCATGTATACATGTTTTTTCTTCTATTCTTATATCAATTTCGGTATGGAGTATTGGCTATATTACCCTCACATATCGCTCGATGATGTATACTATATTCACGAATATAAGCTTTAAATATTTGCTCGACTAGTCAATTGCATAAATCTGGTCAATATCTATTCTATCTAGATTATATTTGTGTTGTAAATGATCAACATACTCATATAGTGATTTTATTAGACCGTAAAACGCGGTAACTTTATGTTTTGAAGGAACTCAAAGTGACTAATGTGCTTCCTCAAGTGTTTATTTGTCTTTGTTTAGTTTGAGTCGTTCGTCGTCTGAATTTTTTCTTTGGTATTCCTATTTGGGACATGTATCCGCGTCACGTTTAAAGATTTTAGTCTCTACATGTGTTTTGCGTCATTTGAACGCTTGTATATTTGATTGTAGTTGTTGAAAACTAACAAAATTTTATGATTTACCATTTAACAAACATGTCTCTTGTTTTGATGCTCATTTTAATATCAACCATTCTGATATATGGGGTTTATCTCTTGTTTACATAAACGGTGGTTTGACCTATTATGTATGTTTTTATTGATGAATATACTTGTTATACACGAGTTTATATTATGAAACAAGGGTATGGTTTTCTTAGAAGTTAAAAAATATTTAGAGCACTTGTTTTAGACTCAACATTCTGATGTGATCAAATGTGACTTAGGCGGGTGAGTATATCTATAATGATTCCACTCAGTTACTTGTATCTGATGTTACCATACACCAGACATCTTGTACTTCATCCTTTAACATAATGGTGTTGCGGAAAAGAAACATCATCACCTTACTGAGATTAATCGTTCCTTTCTTTTATTTGTTGAAGTTCCTAGTGTCTTTTGGGGAGAAATACTTCTGACTATTTTACTTGTAATTGATCGAATTACCACTATATTAATTTTAGAAATGTATATATTTCAAAAGTTACATGGATAAACTTTGGATTATTCCTCTTTACAAGTGTTTGAATATACGTGTTTTATCATTCATTCTTCGTCCTCAAGTTGAACATAACAAGTTATCTTTTAAAACAGATTTATGTATTTTTATGGGTTATGGTATTGGACATAAAATAAATCACTTCTTTGATCCCACAAGTCAGAAGCTATATGTGTCTCGACATGTCATATTTCTTGATCATATTTTGTCTTATTCGATTATTGAAAAATCACATGACATAATAAAGTCATAACTTCATAATATGGATTCTTTTGGCATTGACAACGGTACATCCATTATTTACAATGTTCTAGTTCATGAGACATCTATATTGGTTGATACTTCTTATACTCCATCAATACATGGAGATTTACTCATACAAGTAAGTCTACTAAATTGCTAGATTTTTCTTATTCTTCTTACTCAACCCCGTTTGCTTCTTTAAAGAAAATATACATGATTTATATGAACCTTACTCGTATAAATAAGCTATTTCTCATCCTTGTTGGAAAAATTCTATGACCGAAAATCTTACAGTTGTTTATCAGACTCATACATGTGATGGGGTCGAACCTCCACCAGGTAAGCATATAATTTATCATCGTTGGGTTCGTAAAATTAAAAAAAAGCCGTATAAGTTCGTTGAGAGGTATACGGCCCATATCATAGCATACTTTTACTTATATAATTATAATATATATTATGATGAAACATTTACCTTAATGGAGAAACTGATGACAAATTGTATTATTTCGATTTTATATACTTGTCAGTGGAAGACCTTTCAACTAGATTTTAAAAATAATTTGTAAAACAGTGATCTTCATGATAAGTTTTATATGAATCATCCTCAGGTGTTGCTCGTCAGCTATGTAATTTTTCCGGTTTGGGAAAGATCTATATGGTCTCAAACAAGCTTTTCATGCTTTGTTTGAGAAATTATCTACAATCATTATCTCCCTTGGGTTTTTTGCAAGTAATCACGATTCAGCTTTATTTATCAAATGTACAATTTTAGGACATATTTATTCTATATATGAAATGATATAATTATTACATGTGATGATTTTGATGACAATGAGTCATTAAAGTGTGACTTTGATAATAGGTTTGTGATTAAATAATTGGGTTTAGTATGTTATTTTTTTTAGTATTAAAGTGGCTTGGTCTCAAAAATGATATATTATTTCTCATATAATATATATATATATATATATGTTCTATTTCAGTGAGTGAGGCTTTCCGCTGGTATGACAACATATAACCCTCTTCAAGTATTGATAGACGAAAGAAAGTTGAATGAGTTAGTTAAAAAGAAACCAAGGGATGACCATGGACAAGGCTCAAGAAAGTTGGCAACAAAAACCTCGACATAAACTCAAAAAAACTCGATATAAATGTCATAACCAAAGCAGAACAAATAGAGGTAGAGGATTACTTGGAGCTTGATCCAAATAGACAAACAATAGTAGTAGTTGTTGGAGGAGACCCATACATTGGAATAACAAAAAGATCAATGGAGAGGTACACCGAAGCAATTGAGATAGTATGTAAAAGGTAAAGGTACCCACACTTGTATAGAGACATGTATACAGACCTATCCTTCGCTGATGATGAACTAAGGAGAGTGCCCTCTACCTATAATAATGTAGTACTGATCACAATATAGTTGATCGATATAGAGATCAAAAGGGTAATGATCACCATAGGAAGGTCAAAAAATATCTTATACCAAAGAATATATGAAAAAATGAGAGAAGCACTAGTGTTTACCCAAAGTTAGAAAGTCCTGGAAGGATTCACAAGCGGAAATGCAGCAGTCCTAGGGGAATTAACTTTTGGTATGGCCCTTAGAAAACAAAAATTCTTAGAAGAGGTAGCATGCCTATTTATGATAGTAGATGTACACGTCACCATAAAATATAATATTGGATCAATCATGGCTAGAAAAAATGCATAGTATAATATCTGTAGTAGACCAACATATAAGATATTTTATAAACGATATAGTGGTCGTAATAAGAGGAAACCAGAAAATAAGCATGAAGTGAATGCAACATCACTAGCTCTCAAAGAATAGAAATCAAATATTGAGAGGATCATATTAGAAAAAGTAGATGATCATAAAGAAGTCTCACGGGTAGTTTAGCCGAGGGAAGAAGTGAAGGACGATAAACGAGACAAAGCCTAGACGTCGCTATGATTTTTCACCATAAAATATAATATTGGATCAATCATGGCTAGAAAAAATGCATGGTATAATATCAGTAGTAGACCAACATATAAAATATTTTATAAACGATATAGTGGTCAGCATGAAGTGAATGCAACATCAGTACCTCTCAAAGAATAGAAATCAAAGATTGAGAGGATCATATTAGAAAAAGTAGATGATCATTAAGAAGTCTCACGGGTAGTTTAGCCGAGGGAAGAAGTGAAGGACGATAAACGAGACAAAGCCTAGACGTTGCTATGATTCTTTAGAGTCTAGTGACTATTCTATTTACGACTTAAATGAATCTTCTTCCTCGAAAAAGAATCATCGTCGTAAGGAACTATAAGAAATATAGCTCAAAAAGACGTTCAAATTATCATCGAACATTCCAGCAGGGCAGGGATCCGAGGAAAAAGAAGGATAATACAAATAAGAAAATACCAATATATGAAGCCAATGATATGACGGTAACCATAGGAAAATGAGAATAACAACTAGAAATACCCCGCGTCCAATTCCCCTCTAGCCGTTAGAGCTTTGGCTACCGAGTGAGTAATCATTTTGAAAACCCTTCCAATGAGGGTCTATATACGGTGGCAAATGGATGCCCTGAGGGAAGTATATATAAACTAAACCATAATTAGAGATCATCCCATTTGTTTGCCGATATTTTATCAAGGCGAATATCAAAGCGTTTAGATATCTCTAGGTTGGAAACTTTAATGGGATCCAGGAGCCGGATAACCATATTGAATAGTTTAAAATTTTCATGATAAATTTTGAGGATGATGACAAGTTACTATATCAGACATTCTTCCAAAACTTAAAAGATGGCACTTCGAAATGGTATATCCAGTTGACTTATGGGTGTATTAAAATTTGAAACATTTCAAACCTTATTTAGACAACATTTTATACGAAGTAAAAAGTTCTGGGCCAATGGGGATACGATCATTAACTGCCAACAAAGGATTATGGAGAGCTTAAGGGAGTATACCAGAAATTTTGTCCAAACAAAAAACAATCTGGAAGGTTGTGAGGAGTTGGTTACTTGCACAGTGTATAGGATGAGGCTCATCTCTGGAATTTTAAGGGATAACATTGATAAGAAGCAAGCTATGATATTCGAAACTTTACTAGTACAGGTAGAAAAAAAATACTCGTAGACGAAACCCAAGCATCAAATTTTTCCTCTATTCCCAAACAAGGGTAAAGTTCACAATCACCAATGCTGATCTATCAATAGTCTCCCACCCCAATTGATCAGCCACAACCAATCCAAACTTTCCACCATTCGACCATATTCAGACTTAGAATTCTGAATCAATTGCAGTCGAGACCAAGAAGAAATCAACAGGTTGTAAGTGTTGACCAGGAAATAAGAACGATGCCAAATAAGTGGGTTGGAGCCACCCATTTTGTTGAGTTGATCAAATGTGTGCTTATGATTTTTGACAAGGCCTGGAATCATATATAGTTCTGAAATCCTTTTTCAATCCAAACCTCGAGGAAGGGTATAAGTAACATATACTGCAAGTACAGTTATGATGCCGGACATCGAATGAAGGACTGTATAGCCCTAAAAAAAGAAATCCAAGTGTTGATTGAGAATGGTAAATTGACAAATTTTGTTGAAAAAAACACTGGAAATCAGCAGCAGAGTCCGACAAGAAGAGAGGTGGTCGTGGCGGCTGTGAAATAAGAAAATACTTTAATGATCACAAAATTAGTGGACTTGTTTGACGTGTCTTTGAAATATTTAGATATAAAGCCAGACCAAAGTGTTTTCTTGGTGGTTTAGGAACTAAAGGCAAGGGGAAAGGTTAGTGATTTATGTAAATTATCCGAGTCTCTAACCATTTTTGGTGAGAATACTGTTTCAGGGATTATCAAATTTTCTTGAAAGAGATACATTTTAAGTTTGAAAACCTAGCTAGAAGCAGGTGCTTTGATCCATCTATACATAAATCCATTACATTTGGTATGTTTTGATGATGAGATATGAGGTAAGTGGTTAGGTCACACGAAGAAGTTGTAGTAATAGTAGCTTCGATTATGAGGAGTCAATTCCAAAAAATTCTGATTGACATTAGAATTTCTGCTAACATCATATTCATGATCACATACAAACAGATGGGGAACCCTTCGAGTATCCTCGGATCTAACTAAACTATTTTTGGCTTTACATGAATAGCTACTGAGGTTGTTAGGGAATTTAAGGGACTTGTAGAGCTGGGTCGCATGCCATTTATGAAGTAGGTCATTGTACTATTTAATGTGGTCGATGCGCCTACATCGTACAATGAAACTTTTGGTAGATCATGGTTATCAATAATTCATGATATGGCTTCTAAAGTTCACCAATGTTTGGAGTATGTTATCGAAAACAATGTGGGACAATCTGAAGCAACCATAAAATGGCTAGAGAATGTTATATAACGACTTTGGATACTAGGAAGATCATAGGCATAAAACCAAAGAAATATTAGCAATTATAGATACTTAACTTGGAGTCTGATCCTGTTGACGATTTGAGGGAGACCTTCAGTGTTTTGGTCGCTGATGATAATTTTGAAAACTATGTCTTTGCAGACAGTCAAAGTTTGAAGATCAACACTATATTATCCTAGGAGATAAGGGAAAAATTGATCCACTTCTTGTCAAAAAATTGCATATGTCCTCATGGTGTACCGAGGATGTTACGAGGGTACCCGCAGAGATTATTTGTCATAAGTTGGGCATCCGGCACAATGTGTGCCCAATTGAGACTATTATGACTCAGGTGGATCAATTATCAAAAGTTTTCAATATACGATAATCTCAATATTCTTTCTGGACAGCTAACCTAGTCTTGCTAAAAAAAGAACAAAAAATGGAGAATATGCGTGGACTTTACCGATCTCAACAGAGCTTGTCTGAAGGACCTTTTTTCGATTCCACGAATAGATAGTTGGTAGATTCAAATTTGAGATATAATTTGTTATCATTTATGGATGTCTAAGCAAGTTACAACTAATAGGGTCGGATTATTTCGGATATCCTTTATAGTAAAGTGGGTCAGAATTTATTTAGAGGGGTAGTTCGGACCATACAACTAAAACTTGACGAATAAGCAGTAAGCTAAGTAAGTTTAGTGACTCAGCTAAGTGCCTACTATATTGGTTTATGGGCTTGTGGGCTCTTGAGATTGACCTGAATAAGCGAGCCGACCCAAATGGCATGTGGATCTAAAAAAGAGTATAAATAGCTCAACTAACAACATTAAATGGGGACTTTTTCGAAAAATATTAAATACAAGAACCTTCATTCTCTCCCAAAACCCTATCAAATATGTAATACCACGCATAAATAAAACGTCTTCCAGAACTACCTTAAAGTTAGATTTCATCATCACCAGATTGGCGACCACAGTGGGAGTCATAAGGTGCCTGAATAGCTCTACTCGAAACTATAGTTGTGGATGGTACCTCAGTGGTGGATTCCACTTCGAAACTCTTTGAGGCATGGATCTTGGTATGCAAAAAATCCTCCCTTTTTCAATGAGGGGATACGAGGTAAAAATGAGCATGCTACTATTTCACATGTTCATAATAATACAGAGGAAAGGCAGTTCATGCAAGACAAACGTGATCAGTTGAGGGCTGAAATTGATGCTTTAAAGGCCCAAAGAAAATTTGAAATAGAATTAAAAGGGAACTTCACTGCAGGATATGTTATTACAGACGAATCGAGTAACAACCATGCTCGTCAGAAGAAGAAAGAAAGGTTAACCAAGAAACATTGTAAGATGAGGGATAAGAAGGGCAAAAGAAAAAAGAAGAAATATTAAGGAAAAATAAAAGGATCGACAGACCACGAAATTGATCATCTGTTAAATGATCAGTCTCCTATCCAATCCGAACCAGGTATCTTTGCCACTCATAAAGATCATATGTTTAGCCGTAGCCATAATTGGAGACAGTCACCTTTGCCTTCAAAGATACTCTCTGGATATTTTCCCTACCGGTTTGATAGCTCTCAAAGGGAGAAATATGATGGTAGCAAAATCCTGATAACCACCTTGAACAATTAAAACATTTCATGATAGACTTTGATGATGATGACAAGCTATTATGTCGGGCCTTCTCGAAGACTTTTAAAGGGAGTGCTTTAAAATGGTATAATAGTTTACCACAATGATCTATTAAAAGCTTCGATATGTTCTGGATGGCTTTAGAAGGCAGTTTATGGGAAGTAAAAAGCTTAAAAGGAATAGAAATACTATAATTTATTATGCCCAAGAACCAAATGAATCCGTGAAAGACTACATTAGCCATTTTGTAAATACGAAGAACGGATTGGATGATTGTTTTGAGCAAGTAATCATCGTCTCTTTCCGGCAAGGTTTAATGTCGGGTGAGTTGGCTGATTCAGTGACTCGAAAGAAAGCTATGACCTGGGGAGGATTATAATATGAGGTCGGAAAGCAAATTACAGTGAAAGAAACCAAAAAGTCTAGAGTACCGCGCTAGAATAGGTCTGTTCGAATAACTTCAGTCCCTCAAGCTAGCACTCAATCCTAAGGCACAGTTAACTACTGACCGAAAGACTCCGAATAGGGTTCACATCGGCCTATGAAAAATCAATCAAATCAGGGTCAATCATCTAGAACAAGAAGTGGTCAATGGGTCCAACCTGAATTGTTTGCAGAATTAAATGAAAATATGGCCACCATTTATGACAGAAGTAAGAGTGTTGTGAATTTCCGAAGGCCGTCACAAATTCAATCCCCAAGGGAATATCAAAATAGTCGTTTATGTAAATACCATAACGATGTGGGTCATGATACTCAAGATTACATTGCCCTAAAGCAAGAATTACAAACCTTGATTGAAAAAAAGAAAGTTGTACATTTTTTTAGAAAGAAAGGAGGCAACATGCAAGTCAACATTCACTCACAGCCTAATACAAGCACAACACAAGCAACATCACTAAATGTTCCAAGACAGAGTATGGGGGCATCTAGACAAAATAATACTATGATTATTGTGGAAACATTTGATGTAGACCTGAAATATTTAGACCATGATCTATATCAGAATCAGGTTGGGGTGATAGTGGAAAAAATAGCCACAATATCTGATCTGTGCACCATCTTTGAATCTTTGACCATTTTTTAGGGAAATACCATGAATGCACCTTCAAATTGTTTAATAAAAAGGTATGTAAAAAGTCTAACCACTCAATTAGATGGGAAAATATCTACACATATTTATCTAAGCCTGGCTCCATTGATAGTCTTTGATGAAGATGACCGAAGAAACATTGCAGGACCACGTGAGGATGTTGTGGTAATAGGAGCGTCTATTGAGGGCAATGATATACGTCGAATCCTGATTGATAAATGCAGTTTGCCAAACATTCTATTTTTATCAACCTACAATCAAATAAAAAATCCCTTAGTCATCCAACGATCGAATGGGGCCATAGTGGGATTTACTGGTAATTCTCCTGATGTGATTGGAGAATTTGAAGGAGAGGTCTTGTTCGGAAAAAGGCCATTCAAGAAGTTGGTAAGAGTTCTGTTTGTGGTAGTTGATTGTGGGACGTCTTATAATTTTATATTTGGTAGGTCTTGGCTATCTAGGATGCATGTTGTAGCATTCACGGTCCACTAATGTTTGAAATATGCAGTTGGAGGCCAAGTAGGCATCGTTTGAAGTAGTCAAAAGATAGTCTGTGAATGTTATGTCACTTCTCTTGCTCCAAAGTCGTTCGAAGAAGTGAAAGTTGACAAATAATAGTAGTTAATGGATTCTTCTGCCAAAGTAAACGAGATAGATGTTCCAATGGAGGCTTCTAGTCCTGTAATCCTAGTTAAAGAAGTTGAAATTCATCGTTTGGCATAAGGTAAAAGTGTTACGGTTGGATCTAAATTATCATTAGAATTGAAGGAAAAACTATTGTCCTTTTTATATAACACTAAAATGTGTTTTCTTGGTGTAATGAGGATGTAACTGGATTACCGGTAAGCATAATTAGTCACAAACTGTCTGTTAGATCTGATGCAGGGCCGATGGTACAAAGAGGAAAAGCTTTTTCCAGAGAAAACTCTGAAGCCATAGTCCAAGAAGTAGATCGGTTAACAAATGCGGGACACGTTAAAGAATCTCAGTACCTTCTTTAGACAACTAACCCGGTCCTAGTAAAAAACATGAAATATGGCATATGTGCATTGATTTTACTGACCTAAATAGAGCTTGCCCCAATGATCCATTTCATGTACCCTGGATAGATCTGATAGTAGATTCCACATCAGGTTACAAGTTGTTATCATTTATGGATGACTTTTAGGGTATAATCAAATACAGATGGATCTGAATGATCAAGACCCCACTACTTTTATCATTGACAGGGGATTCATTGTTATAAAGTTATGCCTTTTGGGTTGAAGATGCTGGAGCCACTTATTAACGATCGGTTAATGAGGAATTTGCAAGCCAGATTGGAAGAAATGTTGAAGTTTATATCGATGATATGATGGTCAAGATCACTAAGAGGAAGATCATATATCCGATCTCCAAGAAACTTTTTCTAACTTGGAAACCATCAATTTGAAATTAAATACTAAAAAATGTACCTTTGGTGTCCGATCTGGGAAATTTCTAAGCTAAATTATAAGTGAAAATGGGATCCAACCTGACCCGTATCAACTAAATGCTTTGTTAGCCATTGACCTACCTCGGAATACTAAAGAAGTTCAGGTATTAATTGGAAGGTTAACACAATTGAACAAGTTTATTTCAAGGTCATTGGACAAATGTGCACAATATTTCCAAGTTTTAAGAAATGCTATTGACTTCAATTTATCCCCAAATTATGACCAAAATTTCTTTGAGATTAAGAGACACTTATCCTCGCCCAAAACATTATTTAAACCTTTAGATAGGGAAATACTTTATATGTATTTGGCAGTATCAGAGTATGTTGTAAGTGCAGTATTGGTACGATAAGTTGAAAATTATCCCCACACTGTGTATTATATAAGTAAAAGCTTATTGGAAGCTGAAAAAGGTACTTAAAGTTAGATAAATTAGCCTTGGAATTGGTGATAGTTTCCAGACAAATGATGCCTTACTTTCAAGAAAACTCTTTCACGGTTCAAACTTCTTTCCCATTGAAGAATTTGTTACAGAAAGCCGATATATCAGGGGGAATGATCAAGTGGTCAGTTGAACTGTGGGATTATGATATTGACTTTGCGCCCCGAGCTACAATCAAAGCTCAAGTTGTAGCTGATTATTCAGTTGAATTTCACTCCAAAATGCCTTATGAAGAAATTCAAACCAATAAGCCCAAAAAAGAATGGATAATACAAACTGATGGTGGGTCTAGTACAACGGGATGCGAAGCTGGTATCTACCTAATCTCCCCTTTGGGGGCTCTATGTACCAAGATATACATTTTGGTTTCAAAGCATCCAATAATGAGACATAATATAAAACCTCCATAGCCGGATTAAGGTTAACTCAGATATGTGGTGCGAAAAGACTCTGATTGATCAGTGATTCAGAACTGCTCATTCATCAGGCAGAGAGAAAATCTGAAACCAGGAAGGAGCACTTGATAAATTATTTAGAAGTGTTGAAAAAAAATCACATCAAGTTTTAAACACGTTAGATACGAGCATGTCCCCAGATCGTAAAATTCAATGACTGATTCTTTAGCCACTATAGCTTATTCTTCCATAATCACAACTACAAAAATAAAGGGTGAACTGGGAGAAAATCTACAAGTATCCACCATAGTCTCTTAAGATTAAAGGAATGAGATCCAAGAATTTATCACTGGAGGAATTTTACCTTAAGAGAAAGCGTCTGGCAAAAATATAAAGTACAAAACTGGTGGATTTTTTGTTTTAATGAGGGATCTTTATAAAACAAATATTTTTAACAGACCTCTGTTACGTTTCCTCGGATCCAATGAATCTTAAAGTGTTCTAGTATAGCTAAATGATGGGGAAGGATCATCACATTGTGGCTCTAAAACTTTATCTAGAAAGGTCTTGTTAGCAGGGTATTATTGGCCTTCTATTATGGCGGATGCTAAAACCTTGGTGATAAGATGTTACCCTTGTCAAAGGTATGGAAATGGAATTCATGTATCAACAATACCATTTCACAAATGGGGACTTGATCTAGTTGGACCTCTTCCGATGGCTTCTGGGGGATGTCGTACTATAATTGTGGCAATAAATTATTTCTCCAAGTGGGTAAAAGTTTCACCCTTGTCCGGAACGACATCTAAAGCGGTGATAAGGTTTATCATATCCAACATTTTGTACATCAAGAGGAATTCAACATTTTTTCTCTTCTCCATTTCATCCTCAAGGCAATGGAAAAGTTGGAGTGGAAAACCGAACAATTTTAACGGTTTTGAAAAATAATATGGAGGGAGCAGCTGGGAAATAGCCAAGTTATCTACAGGAAGTGTTATGGGCATACCGAACTACTCCCCACACAACCACTCAGGAGTCTCCATTCACTTAGTTTATGGAATGGGTGCAATTACGCTTATAGAAGCTACTCTTCCTTCTTTAGAGTTCAAAATTTTTCCATACAGAATGGTAAGAGGGCAGTGAGGGCTCAATTAGATTTAATTTAGGAAATAAGAGTAAAAGCTCATCTAATAACTATGCATTACCAAATCCTGATGAGGAACAGGTTTGCATCTAAAGTGAGAAGAAGAAATTTTCAAGTCGGAGACAAAGTATTAAGAAAAATATTCTTACACACTAAAGAGAAGAAGTTCAGAAAGTTGGCTTTGAATTGGGAAGGACGATACATCATACTTTAAAGGGCCAGGAAAGGAACATACAAGCTTGTAAACAAATAAGGCAACCTTTTGAAGCACTATCGGAATATTGGAGACCCAAGGTTATATTTAGAATAAACTTATCTTGTAAATATTTACTTTGTTTTACTTCAATATAAATATTAGGGGGCATACTCTTTCCTATCCTGGTGGCCCGGGGAGGTTTTAATGAGGTGTCCGAATTTCACTCAATATATCACTATTTGCCTTTAAAAGTGTCATTGTTTTATTTTAATTGGATTAACGTTATGATGCCTTCAAATGGGTTATCTTTGAATTACTCGGATGAATTAAAGACAAAGCTTCTTCAAATAAATTACGTTTGAATGACTCGAATGAATCGATCCACTAAATGTCTTCAAATGGATTGCCTTTGAATGACTCGGATGAATTAAAGACAAAGTGACTTCAAATGGATTAACTTTGAATAGTTCGAATTAATTGAAGACAAAATTCCTTCAAATGGATTACCTTTGAATGGCTCGGATGAATTAAAGACAAAATATCTTCAAATGGATTACCTTTGAATGACTTGAGCATGATTAAAACTATGTTGCCTTCGAATGCAATCCCCTCAAATGACTAAGATCAGATTTAATTTGTTTCAATTTGGATGAAGTTTCTCAAATTTTAAACACCTATGAGTACTTGGTTGAGATCATATATTAATGAAACTAAAATACGTAGTGAGACATAAAGTTGATAAAAAAGGAGATGGCATAAAATACCTTTGAATTAAAATCCGACCTGCATAATAAAATTCCTGGTATACAACAAGGACTTATACAGCTAAAAAACACAAAATAATTCAATCCACAAAAAACAAATGCCTTGCACACATCAAAGACTTTAGGTTAAAATACAAACACATAAAAATTATTAACCTTAGGGCTCGTTCCCTTTAGTTTTACACCTCTTATCCTTTGTTTTCTTCCTCTTATCTTCTTGAATTATTATCATTTGAACCCTCCTCAGTCTCATGATCAAAGCCAGATTGATTCGAAGAAACACCTAGTTTATCACCCGCAGACATAGTATGAAAATGGATTTGCTCATATGGAACAAACGTCTACAAATCCCCACGAGATTTCTTGAGAAAGGTTTCATGAAACAACAATACCATGTCCGATTTTGATAGAGTCTTCCCTATTATCCTTATATTTCAATATGTTATCATCATATGCATCTACAACATTGACTATGTCCTTGGTAGTGTTTTCTTTAAGGTTGGTAATCTCAGCTTCTTTATTCTTTAGAAGACATCTTCCACCTTTTTCTTCTCTTCGGATAAGTTTTGAAAGATAATTGTTTCCTCAGTTTGTTGCTCTTTCAAAGAGTTAATCTCTTTTTGCAAATCAGCCAGCTTGAGCTGCAGTTGATCATGGTCGGATTTGGATTGAGCCAGCCCATCCTAAAGGGTCTTCACTTTCTTATTCATCTATTCTACTTTGTCTTTCTCCGCTCCGATGGTATTCTGAAAATTTTAGTTTTCATTATGAATGGAAGTAATATCCTTGACTTGAGATCTAACCTGCCTCTCTAAGTCAATTATTGGCCTTATGTAGCCTAAAACTATATACCCCATTTCGCCTTGTTCCTTTGACACTTCGAAGGACTTCCCCTCATTTGTCACATCGTTGGAAATGGTAGTGGTTTGAAGGAAAACTTTATTAAAATATTAAAAATTAAAGTTTCCTATGTATCCTAGTTGGTCAACACCTTCGAAAGAAGGTCTATCAACAACAGGAAGTATAGGGGAAGAATGATCAACCAACACTTCTGTCTGAGGAGGAATTATAGTAGAAGTAATAACAGGAGGGGAGTCGGAGTGGAGTATGATCTCCGAACCGATAACAGTCTTCTTTTTCTTTGCCTCTTTTCTGCCACTGCCTTCTTTATTCCATTTTCCCCCTTTCTCTTCTTAACTAGCGAATCTTTTTCTTAATCTTGTCAAAATGACTGGGAGCTTTATTTCTGGCTGGTAGGAAATTTTTTCCATAAGCTTCCTCAGTCCTATTAAGAATATCAGAAGATCGGGGAGGGATAATGAACTGTTCCCATGAGAGCTCGCGGATCGGATTTTCCCCATAGGTGAGCTCTCACTATATTTTGTGTGGTAAAATAGTTTTAAAATCCGTTTGACCATTTTTTATTGGCCCATTGATGCCTTTTGGTGAAAATTACTTTCCCATTTTCAAGGTGCTGTGGAAATAACTTTGAGAAGACTGTAAAATAAATCCGATGTGAGAATCAACATCCAAATATAACAAAGAAATATTTTAAAATAAAATACTTATTGAAGACTTCCAATATCTTGTAAGCATACTCAGATTTTCTTTACAGGTAATCTTTCTGCCATTTTCCCAAGCACCATTTATAAAGAGAAACTGAGTTCTCTAAGGTTTATCAACTTCCAATAAATCATTGACTACTTTATATCATTTCCCATGTTGAAGTAACAAAAATGAATGTTCCCATTCCGACACAAACCAACCACAACGATGAATTGCTCCATAGGCATCAGAATCTTCAATAGCCTTGAAGTTATAATGCTAGCTCAGAGTGTAAACCAAACATTGAGGCTTAATTGACTTGGGCATAACTTCACTAAGTGAATAAAACTCACAATTTTCGGGTCCAAAGGAAACCTAAGACCCTAATTGAGTACTTCGGTGTAAACCACCAGCTCTCATGCCTTGTAGTCCATCAGAGTCTCTTCAGGGATCAGAATCCTTACTTTAATATATTCAGGAAACCCCTACTTGTTCCAAATCTTATCCAAATTATCTGTATGGGTGTATACATAAGATATTATTTGTAAAGCCAACAAGTATTTGACGCTAACCTTAGTGAAATTAGGCCCGACTCACCCAATAAGACATTTAGGAAGTGGTTCAGATTCTATCATATGACTTTTTTTTTTCTGGAGTTTCTTTTTTAGTATCCCCAGTATAATCCGATGTTTCAAAATGTGTATCTTCACCACTATTATCCATCTTATCTTCCATCACTTGTGGTCACTGGTGTGGATAATTTTGGTCTGAGGGTAATTTAGTCAGATGTTTTGTGATGTTTCAAGGGTATTTAATGTTTGGGTAGTTTGTAGTGAAAGATTTTAGCTGCCTGGTTGTATTAAATGTTCATTACCCTCATTAATGAAAGTGGTTGGGTATTTATACCCTTAATTATGGGCCTCATAGGTTTCCGGGTCAAACTCATGAAACTGGGTCGACTTCAAAGGCCCATAAGTTTATTAAGCAGGTTGATAATTAGCTTAGTCATAAAGTGATTAGTTTTTAATACTTTAGTCCTGTTCGGATGGTTCAGTGGGTGGTTTTTGTCCGAAATGCCCCTGTCCGGTTTCTACAGTGAGTGGTGAGAAAATCCGGACTCATCAGTAGCCCCTTTTTTAGGTTATGTTCGAAGGCCTTTGGCAAGACCTAAAAAATCGCTCATGAGCACCTGAAACCACGTCCAGACAGATTTCGATTTGTATAAAGAATTTATCCGGACTGGAAAATCTCTTAGAAGCTCAAAGGTTTTGTTCACAGATCGTGGGACACGTGCCCCTTCCTGATTCGCCTCACCAGCCGTTTTTTCTCTTAGAATGGCGCTCCCACTAACCTCAAAAGTAACCTCTTCAATTAATGCTGGTGATGTCAGCGTCGTCTTTAATCATTACTCTATCTTTTCGAATTCTCATAGGTTTCAAGGTATCTTTTGTCTCTTTAGTATAAATTAAATCGTTTTTCACTGTTTTACCATCTTCAACATCTTTTCACTAATCTTCAGAGCTTTTACCACTCTTCTCAAAAATGAATTTTAGTATAAATTTATGTTTACAGCAAGAAACACTTTAATAAAAGGTGGGTGGCTGAATTTGTCGGAGTTGGAGAAAGCACAAAGGATTGAACGATAAAGGCGCATCGCAGCAGGCCTCCCAGTCTCTCCCATTGACAAACCTGAAACACCAACCTCAGAGCCTGATCGAGGTTCGTCTTCTACAAGAAGCTCTAAACCGAGAAGGTTATTCCAACCTAGTCTTTCACCGATCATCTCAGGCTCATCAGTTCAGGAGTCAGAGCCTATTGTCGAACAAGAACCAACAGTTACAAGTGTTAGGAAACCCTCTACGTTTATAGCCATGGGATCGGACGCTGACCTCTCCCCAGAAAAGCTAGTAAATCGACGAAGAGGTCGTTTAGTGAAAGGCCAAGCTGTTTTACAAGCGAAATCTCCAAAATCCGTGCCCTCTAAGTCTGGGGCCAAAGATAAAATTACAGGGTCAGAAGCACCCATCAAGGTTCTTAAAGATAAAAGGTCTGGTCTGGAGGCCACCGGTTCAAGTCTCCAAAACGAACCCTCCGGATCTGAGCCCCAGCCGGACTTCAGACCATAAGAAGCAAGCAGCACTCAGTCATCTGGACAACTTACTGAGCCAACCACTAGCACTTCCCTCCCAAAAACAGCTGATAACCCTTCCATGATAATAGAAGATGTGATGGAGGACAGTACTGAAGAAGCCCCTTTCGAGACCGATGTCCCCGGCCAGAAAAGTGAAACTGCCATTGTCAAGAAGAGCAAAGGCAAAAAAAAGTTATGTTTAAAGCACCCGGACCTGCCGGAGTGCCTCGTAGGAAAAGTGGGGCCTTGTTTCCACAAAGTAAGTGTAAAGTACATGCTAGCCATGCAGAAGATCAATTACGCTTTTATTCATACAGCTGAACTTGGACGGATGAGGACGAAGTGGGATATTCCAGAAAATGTTAAAGTGAGGATACCAGTCGATCCAGAGACGCCAATGGATTGCAAACTCAGTGAGATAGTCTTCTACACAGAGTTATTTAGCTGTGGGCTTAGGTTTCCCTTGGACCCAGAGATAATCAGATATTTCCATCTGATAAAGCTCTGCCCAAGCCAACTGAGCCCTAACGCCTGGTTCACCCTCATGGCCTGTATCATGGCCTCCAGGCTGTCCAGAATTCCTCTTCCGATTGAGCAATTTGCTGCTGTGGCCAGCCTTTGCGGAAACCATGTCATCGCCTTCTACCACTATAACATGGGTGACAATTACAAAGTGGTAGACGACTTGCTTGAGTCAGAGAAGAACTGGAAGACTCAATTTTTGTTCATCAGTGGTGCTTGGGAGAACGGGAGAAAGATTAAAGCTAATGATAATCCAAGCATGCTTACCAGCAGATGGAGGAGTACAGGTAAACATTTAATCTCATTTATTTATATTTTCTTATGGTAAGTTTGTTTGTTTAACTTCTCTTCTTTTGTTTTTTGGTAGTGGTGCCTAAGGAGTTCAACGACTACTTAGAGGCGGGGAAGACTACTTGTGCCAAACTAAATGCTTGGGCTGCTGAGAAATGGGGAAATCGCTTCCACAACTGTTTCACCGGGGGCAATTTGATAAGATCCCATCTTTGGAATACAACCGGCCGGAGGGACTTGTCTTGGGAGGAATTAACCACTCCACCTCCTCCGGGGGTGATTCTTCAGAAGACTGATGGAAAATATGGAAAGTTGGCCTTGCCGGGCAGAGCTAAAGCCCCAAGCAAAATGAAGGGCAAGAAAGGCAAGGCTAAGCAAGATGGGGCTGAAGTCATCCTAGGTGATGTTGAGGAAACTGCCCTGCAAGCCTGGAGGGGCAGGAACAAGGAAGGATCGATGCGGTTTTGCTACAAGTGGTAGAGAATGAGAGTACCAATGAGGTTGCTGAATTTCCAAACCCCCCAAAGGCTCCCAAGAAAGAAATAAAACGGGGAGCAGAAGGTGGAGATAGCATGGCCAAGAAGAAGAAAACCTCCAACGGAGATGAAGTTGCTCTCCGGGCTCCGGAGTCTTTCCCCCCGGTTGACCCAACAGACCCAACTCAAGCAGAGGAAATCCCAAGTGACGTCCACACCGGAGAAGGCGCCGGAGGGGATATCAACATCGATGGAGTAGACATCAGTGGGCTTCAAGGGATTGGTCTTTACTTTAATGACCTTGAGAAAGATGATTTCGTTGGCCCTTACCTCCCCCCAAGCTCTTTGAACATGGTCACATTAAATGGTAACTCTTTTTCTGTTTCAGGGGAGAAGGACATGGTGACCCATTCCTTGTTGAGCAATATCCAACCGATACTCAACTTAGAGAAGCAGGTGCAAAATGAGTCAGCTATCATCAACACACTCACCTCTGATAAGGAGAATTTTTCTAACAACCTCTTTGCTGCCAACCAAAGCATTGAGGCATTAAAGAGAGAAAACGAAGAGTTGAAGAGGTGGAAGGAAGATTTGGACACCAAGCTGGCCACTTCGGAGAGGGTTGTCACAGAACTTCAATCCAATTATTCTGACTTGGAGAAAAATCTTTCTACTTCGAAAGAGGAGGTGAAGGCCAAAGACAACATTATTCAGACCCTGAAAAATGACAAAATATCGCTTGAAGATGCTGTGTCCCGGGCTAAGCAAGAGAAAGATGACTTGCTAAAGGAGCAAGAAAAGACAATCCAAGCTAAGATTGATGCATATACCAACGATGGGATAGACTCCCAAGAACAAATATATGTTGAAGTCAAGTCAGACATGCTGCTACTCTTTCATCAGAAATTTCCGAAGAGGACACTTGGGGACTTATGGCGATTTGTGGAATACGAAGACCTTCCTCACCATACTATGGCTGATGGTGATAAGCATGGTTATTTCAGTGGTTGGGATGACACCACTGATGAAGATGAGAAGACCGGAGAGAGTCCAGATGAGGAACCCACCGATCCTAAGAAGAAACTAAGTGAAGCTGGGACATCTAAGAACTAAAGTCCTTAAAATGCCAACTATCTTTTAATTTTGTGTTTGAACTAAAGTCCTTGGATGGCCAAGGAATTTTTTGTAATCGTGTCCGACACTTGTCCGGGAAAATCTTTTCTTTTAAAACTTCAAAGTCCTTGGATGGCCAATGAATTTTATATATTTAATATCATTCTCCGGTATCTACCAGGCAATTTTATCTTACATAATTCTTACATCGTTCTGTAGTTATTTAATTTTGATGGCTTGTGTTTAAATTACCTTTAGTTATTTCATAAGTATTTTAAAGTGAGAGTGTTCAAATTCTTTGATGACACATGTTTAAATAGTCATCACCTCATCGAATTAAATCAAACTGTTAGTCAAACCACTTCGAATTTTTCAAGAAGGCATCAAATTTTATTTAAAAACCTGGACACCTCATTAAAACCTCCCCGCGCCACCAGGATAGGAAAGAGTATGCCCCCAAATATTTACATGGTCTTTAAACAAGTAAATATTTACATAGTCTATTGTAAATAAAACCGAAGGTGTTCGATATTCCAGAGGTGATTCAAAACCCTTCCATCTTTATCTTTGAGCCTGTACATCCCAGGCTTAAGCTTTTCACTGACCACATAGGGTCCTTCCCATACGGGAGCTAGTTTGCCGAACTGCTTCTCTTTGGTATGTAGGAATACTTTTCTTAGCACCTTATCACCTAGTTGAAAATCCCTCCTTTTGATTTTAGAAGCAAACCTGCTTCTCATCAAACCCTGATAGTGTGTGGCTCTGAGGTGAGCCTTAACTCTTCTTTCCTCCATCAAATCAAGTTGGTTTCTTATCGCCACTTCATTAGCTTGTTCGAAAAAATTATGGACTCGAAATGAAGGGAGAGTAGCCTCTATGGGACCTATAGCATCCATTCCATATACCAAAGCAAAGGGAGACTCTTGTGTTGCAGCCCCAGGAGTGGTCCGGTAGGCCCATAATACCTCTTGTAGAGAACTTGGCCATTTTCCAGCAGCTCCCTCTAGATTCTTTTTAAGACCGGACAGGATGGTCCTGTTAGCCACTTCAACTTGACCATTTTCCTGTGGGTGGAAAGGAGAAGAAAAACAATGTTGAATGCCTTTAGTAGCACATAAATTCTCCATCTCCTTGTTATCGAATTATGGTCCATTTTCGGTAGTTATCTTTTGTGGAACCCCAAATCTACAACAAATGTTGGATATGATGAATTTTAACAGCTTTCGAAGTAGTTCCTGCCGATGGGGCTGCTTCAATCCACTTGGAGAAGTAATCAATAGCAACAATTATAGTTCTTCACCCTCCGGATGCCATGGGTAGAGGTCCCACTAAATCCAGCCCCCAACGAGCAAAATGTATTGGCTCAGAAATTGACTCTAAAGGGACTGCTGGAACATGAATTTCATTCCTGTATCTTTGGCATGGATCATACTTCTTCACAAACTCCTTGGCATCTTGCATTATGGAGGGCCAATAGTACCCATCCAACAAAATTCTTCTGGTTAGAGCCCTTAATCCACAATGTACTGATCCCTCGCCATCATGTAATTCAGAGAGCACTATTTGGTACTCTTCAATCCCCACATATCGTAAGAGAGGTTTACTAAAGGATTTTTTTTATAAAGAACGTTTCTTAAGATGACAAAACCACGAGCCTTGTATTTTACCTTCCTTGCTACTGCTTTTTCCGGAGGCAAGATGCCATCTGAGAGATATTGGAGGAGAGGAAATCTCCAATCTTGGGGCTGTTTTACTTGTATATTCAAGCTATCTTCTTCTTTATCCGGATTGATTTGAATGGATGGGCACTCTAGCGCATGAATCCAAGGGTAGGACTCAGTATAAGCTATGGTTGCCAAAGATTCTGCTAGTGTATTTTCTGTTCGGGGTATGTGCTCATAGGTGATGCTTTTGAAATTAAGTGCTACTTCTCTGAGAAGAAATAAGTAATAACTAACTGCTCTTTTTTTGCTTCAGATTGACCTTGTGCATGGTGGATAAGAAGCTGAGAAGCGCTCATTAACCTGACTCTTTTGGCTGCACAAATAAGAGCTAATTTTAAGCCAGCTATAGCTGCTTCATATTCGGACTCATTATTAGAAGCCTTGAAAGCAAAACATATAGCCTGGTACATCTTGTCGCCGTACGGAGAGGTTTAAACATATCCCAGTACCACAACCCATGGTACTTGATCCACCATCAGTCCGAACAGCCCATACTTTTTTATCTTTTTCACCGGTTGCTTGCTTAGTACCTATGTCTGAATGGAATTCAACCAAGAAGTCAGCCACAGTTTGAGATTTGACTGCCGTTCGAGGGGCGAAGTCAATATCATAGTCTCCCAGCTCCACTGACCACTTAGTCATTCTGCTTGAAATGTCTGCCTTTTGAAGAACATTTTTCAAGGGAAAAAACGTCCGGACGATGATCGAATGAGACTGAAAATAGGGCCTCATTTTCCTAGCAGCAATTACTAAGGCCAGTGCTAGTTTTTCAAGTTTCAAATATCTTTTTTATGCATCAATCAAGCTTTTGCTGATACAGTATACAGGTTGAGGATAATTATCCACCTCCCTTACTAACACTACACTTAGAGCACACTCAGAAACTGCCAAGTATACGTAAAGTGTCTCTCCATCAACAGGTTTAAACAAAGTTTTAGGGGAGGATAAGTGCTTCTTAATTTCATCAAATGCCTGGTCGCACTGGGGAGACGAATTAAACTCTTTTGCACCTTTCAAAGTTTGAAAAAATGGGGCACACCTATCCGAAGACCTTGAGATAAAATGGTTTAGAGCAGCCAACCAACCTGTCAATCTTTGTACTTCTTTAATATTCCGAGGAGGCTCCATTTGCAACAAAGCATTAAGCTGATCTGGATCAGGCTGTATCCCTTTCTCACTTATCACATACCCCGAGAATTTTCCGGACTGCACTCCGAAAACACACTTCTCTAGGTTCAATTTTAAATTTACTTTCATTAAATTGGAAAACGTTTCTTGAAGATCTGCAAAGTGTAGCTCTTCGTCCACAATCTTTACCATCATGTCGTCGATATAAACTTCCATATTTCTTTCAATTTGGTCAGCAAAAGCTTTGTTTACTAACCTATGATAAGTTGCCCCTGCATTCTTTAACCCAAACGGCATCACCTTGTAACAATGGAGGCCCCTATCAGTAACAAACGTAGTATGTTCTTGATCATTCGGATCTACTTGAATTTGATTATACCCGGAGAAAGCATCCATAAAGGATAGTAACTTGTTTCCAAACGTGGAGTCTACTAACTGATCAATTCGGGGAACTGGATATAGATCCTTCGGGCAAGCTCTATTGAAATCTGTAAATTTGATGCACATACGTCACTTTCCATTTTTCTTCTTTACCAGCACCGGATTGGCTGTCCATAAAGGGTACTGAGATTCCTTAAATAGGTATTAAAACGCCAGGGGTCTCTTTGGGGTCATCAATTTCACCCTCTCCCCCAGAGGGCCCCTCAAACTGCTAATCTTCACTGATCCAAACTGCCCCCAACGTTCGAGGGGCCAGTATTGTTGTATAACACTCCCTTGCCACCATCTGACTGCTCCGGACAACTCCCACTTGTCCTTGTACACCGTATTTCAAACATTAGTGGACTGTTGACACCAGAGCATGCATCCTATAGAGCCAAGATCTCTCTAAAATGGCATTGTAACAAGTGGGACAATCCACCACGACAAAACGTATCATGGCCATCTTCTTAAAAGGGCCTTTGCCTAACAAAACCTCCTCCTCAAACTCCCGATCACATCTGCTGAGCTTCCAGTGAAACCCACAATTGACCTGTTCGAACGTTGAATTACTGCTGGGTTCTTCATTTGTTTGTAGGCAGTTAAAAAGAGGATATTGGCTGAAATACCGGTGTCCACCAAAATTCGCCTTATATCATTGCCCCCAATGGATGCTCCTATTATAACAGCATCTTCATGGGGACCAGCTATGTCCCTCAAGTCATCCTCATCGAAAACAATGAAGGGAAATGGGATGTGTGATTGATAGGAAGTCATGCCTCCTTTGAGTTGGGTAGCTAGAGTATGAACATGCCTCTTTCTCGAGGAAGCAGTTGGTGCAGTCATGGTGTCTTCCCCAAATATTGTAAGTGACTCGAAAAAGCTGATGAGGCCGGACACTGTCTTGCGATGCTCTGTGATAACACCAACCTTGTTTCGAGTTGGATCAGGATCCAAATATTTTGATTCTACATCAAACCTTTCAACTATCACCATAGCCCCATCCGGAGCCGATGTCCCTGCATTGTTTGGGTCAGTCCGATGAGCATTATCAGGTCTATTTCCACTTCTTCTTTTAACATAAGCCCCCAACTTCCCTCTCTCAATCAAATTCTGAACTTCCTATTTCAATGCAATGCCATCTTCAGTGGTATGACCAGTATCATGGTGATACTGACAAAAACTATTATTTCGACTTTCCTTGGGAGATTGTAATGCAGCTGGCTTTCTGAAATGGACTTTGTCTTTTGTCTTATCATAAATGGTGGCTACATTTTATTTTAATTCAGCGAACCACTCCGGTTGAACCCAAGGTCCTCGCTTATTTCTAGATTGCTGGCTTTGAGCTGGTACATTCGGGTGGGACTGAGCCTTAGCCCTGTTTTAACCCTGTCCGGCTTCCTTGGCCTTATACCCGGACTGATTCTGGTTTTGATTTGGTGCAGCTGGGGCATATCTCACTTGCCGGTGCACTCTGGTTTTCTTTGTTTCATCCACATTAATCTGTTTGCCGACCTGATTCAGTAAACCTCCCAATGTCATGGCTTTTTTCCTGGTTACTGGATCATCCAAATCGCCAGGATTCAAACCCTGCCTCAGAGAAGCTATTGCTACTTGTTCAAAGCAATCAGCTAATCCATTTTTGGTGTTCACGAAACGACTTAGATACTCCTTCAAGGATTCATTTGGTTCTTGGGCACAATGGATAATAGTGTCTCCATTGCCTTTTACTTCTTTACTTCCAACGAATGGCCTTCGGAAAGCCACCCAAAAAGTATCCAAATTCCTGATGCAACCTTGTGGCAAATTATTGTACCACTTCAGAGCACTCCCCGTAAAAGACTGGGAGAATGCTCGACAGAGTAGCTTATCATCATCATCAAAATTCGTCATAATTTTTTTGAATTGCTCCAGATGGTTATCCGGATCTTTACAACCATCATATTTTTCCATCTTTGTGCTGTCAAACCTCTTAGGAAGGTTTCCGGACAGTATCTTGGAGGACAATGGAGATTGCCTCCAATTTCGGCCACGTCTGAAACAGTATCTTCGTTGGGAGTAGCAAAGATACCTAGCTCATCATAAAAGGCAAAAGGATCCATTAGTAATCGATCTACGTGCCTCCGGCCATGGCCATGACTATGAGA
The DNA here is from genome assembly GCA_036936605.1 of Limnanthes douglasii subsp. nivea. Taxonomy (NCBI): domain Eukaryota; kingdom Viridiplantae; phylum Streptophyta; class Magnoliopsida; order Brassicales; family Limnanthaceae; genus Limnanthes; species Limnanthes douglasii. Next base: position 60,872,953 of record JAUPFV010000004.1, read on the forward strand.
CGACCCTTTACCCACATGCCTCTTTAACCTTCCATGCCTGTCCCTTTTTCTTGAGTATTTCTTAACAAACTTTTGTTTCTTCTTAGAACGACCTTCATCACTGCTGGATGACAGGGATTCTTCGACACCATCTCCGTTTGAGGAGCTACTGGAAGATTCTGAGTCTGAGCTCTCCACCGGTTTAGACCGGTGAGACTTCTTCGAGCTAGCATGCGTTTTTTTAGTGCTCACGTGGGTTTTTGATGGCTCGTGCTCTCTTGGATTGTCAGTATGGTGAACTGCTGACACTTTAGACTTTTCTTTCACACCCAATTCTGCCCTTTTTGCAGCCCTCAAGGCTTCTATCTCAACTTTTAGTCTATCTCACTCCTCGATGGTATATTCATAATTTTCTCCCACCGCTTCTGCCAAAGCTGGTGGTACTTCCTCCTCATTCGGATTCATCCGAACTGATCTTTCTTGATGGTTTCGAATGCTTGATTCATGCACCTTCTCCTCCCACTGTGGTCGCCAATTTGGTGTGGATAATTTCGGTCTTAGGTTAATTTAGTCAGATGTTTTGTGATGTTTCAAGGGTATTTAATGTTTGGGTAGTTTGTAGTGAGAGATTTGAGCTGCCTGGTTGTATTAAATGTTCATTACCCTCATTAATGAAAGTGGTTGGGTATTTATACCCTTAATTGTGGGCCTCATGGGTTTTTGGGTCAAACTCATGAAATCGGGTCGACTTTAAAGGCCCATAAGTTTATTAAGCAGGTTGATAATTAGCTTAGTCATAAAGTGATTAGTTTTTAATACTTTAGTCCTGTTCGGATGGTTCAGTGGGTGGTTTTTATCCGAAATACCCCTGTCCGGTTTCTACAGTGAGTGGTGAGAAAATCCGGACTCATCAGTCACGATTTTGTTGGATCACCTGCTTGAGTACCAGGGTTATCGTCCCCAATATGAGGATGCTCAGCAGATGAGTCTGTTGGAGAAGCAGTAATGCTGGTTTCCCCTTCGATCGGTTTTTGTTGAGAGAGATTGCTGATATTAGCATAAATATTTGATTGTTTCTTCACTTCTTTCTTCGATGTGGAAGGCTTGTTTTTTGCCTTAGAAAGTCTGGTAAGCTTGCGAGGAGTATTTTCTTTGATATCCGATCCTATACGAATAAAAGTAGATGAAGGTCTACAAGTGCTAATGAATTATACTGAGGGAGTCTAGGGTGATTGAGTATATTGGTCGGAGATTTTAGGAGATTGTGAAATAGGGATAATTTTAGAAACATATGGTTGTCTACTAGATGAAGAACTTCTGTCTAGTTCTAGAATTTGAGTCGCCAGAGAAGCAGGTAATTCGGAAGAAATTCTGGCCTTCCTTTTTTCTTCCTCTAACTCGGAATATTTTTCCAACCTCCTTTAATTAATGCACTCCTCGCTGTAAACATACAAACTTTGAAAGAAACTAGAAGAACAAACGAGAAATTTTGATGAAAGTTTGAGTGTTTTCTCTATATGAGAACTTTAAGATCAATCTATTTCTCACTCTAGAAATAGAAACAGTAAAAAATATCCTTATATATGAGTAGGGAAGATGCACTTGAGTGTTTCATTAGGGAAAGGAACTAAGAATAATAATTAGGAAAGGCTATTAAATGTAGTTGTTTTTCCTTTTTGAGCAATAGGTGCTATTACGAAGAGAGAAACCATTCAGTATCCCCACTGACTACATGACACGTTTCATGAAAAAACTAACCGTTTAAAGTCATGTTCTTTAAGTATAAAGAGACTTGATAGCCTCATTCAGATGCAGTTTAGAAATCATTTACAATAATATCTCTCATGAAATACTTCGGAAAGAGCTAAGGGGGATAGTTGATAGGGTCAGATTATTTTGGATGTCCTCTATAGTAAAGTGGGTCAGAATTTATTTAGAGGGGTAGTGCGGACCAGACAGCTAAAACTTGATGAATAAGCAGTGAGCTAAGTAAGTTTAGTGACTCAGCTAAGCGCATACTATATTGGTTTATGGCCTTGGGGGCTCCTGAGATTGACTAGAATAAGTGACCCGACCCAAATGGCCCGTGGATCTCAAAAGAAGTATAAATAACTCAACCAATATCATTAAATCGGTTGGACTTTGTCTAAAAATATTAAATACAAGAACCTCCTTTCTCTCTTAAAACTCTATCAAATATTTAATACCACACATAAATAAATCATCTTCCAAAACTACTGCAAAGTTAGATTTCATCATCACTAACAACGATATTAACATATATTTGATGGACTAAGAGAGCGCACATCAATCATAACCGAAACGGGTCTACATTTGTTACAAAGTAATATCATTTCTCGTGAGGATAATTTTTTATTAAAGGGTATTTTGGCAAGTTTGTGAGTTGAATCTTATTTTTTGGGTAGTGAGTAGTGAGATAAATTATGTGTGTGCTTCTATTTAATGTTTTCTAGCAAAATTCCAACCTAATAAATGAAGTTGGCTGGAGTATATATATTTTTTTTTTACCCATGGGCCTTATGGATCGGATCCATGATCCGGTTCAATGTTAGCACACAAATGAGTCACATATAGTCTGGTCTGATTATTTTTAGTTTGCATGGTCTAAGATATACCCGAAATTCCCCTCCGGTTTTCACAAGAATATCCTTCCAAAAAGTTCCAATCCTATCAGAAGCCCTTTTAAGTCTTTCAAAAAATGTTTTGGAAGAGTTAACTTATTTATGGACAAAACACGGATCGGATCTGAAGGGGTTTGTTTTTGTACATGAAAAAGTAACGGCTAGAAAACTAAAAGTTGACACGTGTCACGTTTCGAATGAACCTCTCAGTCGTTTTTCTTTTTTGGGAGTTGTACCTATTTTCAAAAAGTGATTAGAGTAGGCTCAATATCCCCTAATCATTGTTCGAACCGTTTCATCTTCCCCACAAGAAACACTCAAGTGGTTTTACCTCCATTTAAACTTGTTTTACTGGTTAGTTTTTCATAACCAGAAATCTTTTCTAGAGCGAGAAAGGTTGAGATTTTGATTTCTCTTTGTCTTTGAGAGGTTATATGTTCATTGTTAGAAAAAATTTGAATAAAGGAGGTTGGTTGAACCTGTCAGACCTAGATAGAGCAAGAAAAGAAGCAAGAAAGGAGGCAAGAATCGCAGTCAGACTCCCCGTTTCTCGTGGTGGAGTAGTTAGCCTAGTGGTTCCAGAACCTGATAAGAGCATATTATCATCTTGAACATCGGTATCGCAAAAACACTCTTTCATTCCTACCTTGTCTACTCTAGAATACGAACCCTTAGTTCAAGTTCCTTTATATTCTTCTTCTAAGAGAAAAACCGTTTCTAGTGTTAGGAAGTGATCATCCTTCATATCCATGGGATCAGACACAGAAGAGATCATGCCCGAAGAGTTACTCAACTCTCCAAATCTAAAAACAACCCCTCCTCGTCCAAACATGTCAGTTTGGATTCCTTAAAACCTACTGCCCAATCCCCAATTAATCCAGACAACACGCCCATCCTTGATGAGGCCACTCAAGTTGAAAAAGAGGTCACTCGTCCTAAGCCAACCAATCAACAATCAACTATAATAGAGGAAGCCATGGATGACAGTGGGGAAGATACCCCACTGGAAATATCCGGATAGACCAAGAATCCCACACAAGTTTGGTCCAAACGAAAAAACGCAGGGATGCCTAACACTGAAACACCTTCCAGAGTGTTTAGAAGAGAGATTTAGGCCAAATCTTCGTGACGCTTCCCTGAGTCAATCAAAGTTAGGATTCTAGTCACTCTGGAGACTCCTCCAAACTGCAAGGTCAATGAACTGGGGACTTCGTTTTCCCTTGGATCCATAAGTAGTTCGGTACTTCCAGTTGATTAAGCTTTGCCCTAGCCAGTCTAGTCTGAATGCTCGGTACACCCTTTTAGTTAGCATCATTGATTCCCGGCTATCTAAAATTCCATTGCCCATGGAGAAATTTGCTGCTATTGCTGGTTTATGCAGGAACCATAAGATCCCCTTCTATCACTATAACATGAGGAATGATTACAAGGTGATTAAGGACTTGCTAGAGGCTGAGAAACCATGGAGGACCTAATTTTTGTTCATCAGTGGAGCCTGGGAGAACGGCAAAAAGATCAAATATCAAACAAACCCGAGTCTACTGACTAGGTATTGGAGGAGCTCATGTAATACTTTTTTTTATTCTTTTAGTTACATTTAACTTTATAATGTTTAGACCGAACTGACTATTGTTTCATCCTGCAATGCTTTCAAAGATGTTTCCTCAGCACTTTAAGGCTGGAAACGTTACCCTTGCCAAATTGAACCAATGAGCATTAGAAATATGGGGGCTTGGTTTCCATAACTGTTTCACTTCACGAAACATGTTGAGATCCCATCTTTGGAACTTCACCGGAAGCAGAGACCTTACTTGGGAATAGTTGACTATTCCCCATCCAGCAGATGTGATATTGAGGAGGACATAGGCAAAAGATGGCAAGTTGTACTTACCAGCTCGGAGTAAAGTTCCTATTTATTTGGACAAAATGAAGAATAAGAAGAAAACTGGAACCGACCCACCTCCCCAGAACCCCGAAGCAGCCAGTTCAAGGAATTCTGAAGGGATAAATTCTGTTTTATTGGAGGTTGTGGCTGCAACAGTCAAGGAAAGTAGGGAATCAGATAAATCCCTTCAGGTTAATAAGAGAGGTAATAAAAGGCTCAAAGAGGGTGATGACCGAACAGAAAAGAAGAAAAACAAGAGCAATCTAGGGTCAGAAATAATTATCCGGCCTACGGTTGACAATCCTAAAATTCCACACAGTGCTCCTCCATAACTAAAGGCTCCTGCTAACCCTTCTTCACCAAAGCTTCCTACGATTAACCAGTCATTTACCGAGGGAGAGGTTAATCTTGACAAATTTTGCAACATATACTTTAGAGACCTAGATAAGGATGACTTTGGATCCTTCCCTCAGTCCATTATTTCCAACGCCATTATTTATAATGGCGAGTCTTTCGATATGTCAAGCGAACAAGACACATTAGGCCATGTAGTTTTTTGCTTTATTAGGCCAATGGTGAACTTGGAGAGGCAGGTCAATGAGCAAGCTGCAAACATTGATACTCTTACCACATCAAACCAAAATTTGACTATCGATCTCAAAACTCTTTTGAACAAGATTGAAGCTTTAAACAAAGATAAATAAGAGCGACAACCGAACTTCATCAGTCCAAGAGTGCTCAAGAGGAGATACAAACAAAATACTCCACCTTGGAAACCAATTCTTCCAACAAAATCAAAGCCTTGAAGGAGCAACATACCACCAACACCAATACAATTGCCACATTAACTGAAGTGGAATGAAAGCTTGAAAAAGCTCTCTCTGGAAAAGAGGAAGAAAACAAATCTCTAAAGGATAGCAAGGCTCAAGAGATAGCTGTTGCCGTAGAGAAGTATGCTCCCGGGGTGGTGGATTCTCTTGGAAAAAATAGATTATGGGGTTAAATTGGACATGGTTTTGCTATTTCATGAAAATTTTCCAAAGAGGACCCTTGGTCCTCTGTGGAAATATGTACCATACGAGGATATTCCTTTCCATACCATGATGGATAGTGATAAGCATGGTTATTTGAGTGGAGAAGATTTCGATGAAGGAACTGGTGAAAGTTCAAGCACTGAACTCAAGTGTCCCAAGAAAAGTGAAGGTGATGAAGAAACCGAAGGGAACAAGCCCTAAGGTTATAATGTTATTGTGTGTTTAGAACTAAAGTACTTGGGCGGCCAATACATTTTGTTATGTTTTTAAATTCTTGTATTATGAACCAAAGTCCTTGGACGACCAAGGCATTTTCTAGATAGTGGGTCTGACTCGTTCCGATCAAGTTAAATATCAACTCTTTCTTTTGTACGAACTCCATTGTCTTCTATAGCTACTGTTTTAAGTGGTTTTTAATATTTCTGACTTGTGTAATAAATTTTTAATAAATGTTGAATGAATCCAATCACGAGTGTTTAATGAATCTGATTAAGTGTTTAGTAAATCCGGTCAACTCAAAGATATTTTATTTGAGAGTCGGGGTGTTTAATAAGTATTCAATTTATCTTATCTCCTCATACTACTCACAAGAATTTTGAAGAAGGAATAAGATATTATTGAAAACCCAGACACCTCATTAAAACCTCCCCGCGCCACCCGGGCAGGAAATAGTATCCCCCATAATATTTACACTGAGATATGAGAAGGTAAATAGTTACAAAAGAGTTCTATTCTAAATGTAACCTGAGATGTTCAATGTTCCATGGATGCTTCAAAACTCTGCTCTCTTTGTCTTGAAGTCTATATGTCAATGGCTTGAACTTTTCACATACCACATATGGACCCTCCCAATTCGGAGCCAGCTTTCCAAACTACTTTTTTTAGTGTCTAAAAAAACCTTTCTTAAAACCATAGTTTTAAAACGCGCCACCGTGGCGTGAAACGATGCTAGGCGGGGCTGCAATGCCTCATTCCGTGGTGAGGCATCCCAAACGGAAAGGCGACCGCCAAGACGGCACCATGGACAAATGGCGATACAGAGTGTGGCGAGAAAAGCCTGCAATTCTCCCTCTTTTTGTTTTAAGTAGGGGTGTCTAATGGTTCTGGAACCGCGGGTAAAAACTGGAGAACTGTTAGTAAACCGGCGGGTAACCTGCGAAACTGGCCCGTTAGAACTCCAAACCGGCAGAACTGCAAACCGTTAGAACCACATAAGCAGTAATCCGCCAGAACTGCAACCCGCCAGACCTGCAAACCGCGGGTTATTTTTAAATATTATAAGTGTTTTAATTATTTTATAACCAAAATCATATCTTAAGTTATATTTAAAAAATATTGAGATATTGTATATGATTATAAAATTATTATTATTACATTTTGGTTAGTATTAATTTTTTATTATTATTAATATTTTAAGTGTTGTAATTATTATATAAACCAAAATTTTAAATATTACTTATGTTATTATTATATTTTGAATATTATTATTATTATGTTTTGGGATCCAATATTAGTAGTGTTGATATTATGTTATAAACCAAAACTATATTTTATCATGTTAAAATATTACAAATTTTATGGTTATAATTTTAATATTACATTTTGAATATTATTATTGTGATTTGGTTATAAATATTACAAGTGTTATTTATTATTTTTTAAACCAAAATCATATTTTATCATGGTAAAAGATTACAAGTTGTATTGTTATAATTTTAATATTACATTTAGAATATTAATATTGTGATTTGGTTATAAATATTACAAGTGTTATTTATTATTTTTTAAACCAAGATCATAGTTTATCATGGTAAAAAATTACAAGTTATATGTTATAGTTTTAATATTACATTTTGAATATTATTATTGTGATGTGGTTTAAATATTACAAGTGTTATTTATTATTTTTTAAACCAAAAGCATATTTTATCATGGTAAAAGATTACAAGTTATATTGTTATAATTTTAATATTACATTTTGAATATTATTATTGTGATTTGGTAATAAATATTACAAGTGTTATGTATTATTTTTTAAACCAAAATCATATGTAAAATATTACAAGTTATATTGTTATAAGTTTAATATTACATTTTGAATATTATTATTGTGATTTGGTTTTAAATATTGGAAGTGTTGTTATTATTATTATTTTAATAAAAATGTTATCTTGTAATTATTTGACAGTACAACTCTTGTTATTATAATAAAAGATAAATATTTTTTTGTTTATTTAGCCGTTCACAGTTTATACTCTTACGGGAAGGAGTTGTACAAATGATTTCAAATTAAAATACAAAATCTTAAATACTTTTTTTAGTCTCTTGTCGCTAACCACTTTTTTAAGGTGCAACACTTTCTCAACAGTAACTGCAATTTGTAAAGGATCTCCGAGAACTTGTCCTCGAGTCTCACGATTAACCTTACTTAACGCAGCAACAATCAAATCGACTATCTTCGTACTAAGACTTTGTTTAGGAACAACGGTCTTACTCTTAGTTATAGTCGGGTGTTTGACACTTCGTGTCACCTTGTGGACCATTTTGGAACTAAAAGTTTGTTTGCCACTCTTACTCAAAGCCGTAGGTGTAGTGGCAGATTTGACGCTTCGTGTCTCCTTATCGACCATCTTGGAACTAAAAGTTTGTTTGACGGTCTTACTCATATTCGTAGGTGCAGTGGCAGATTTGACGCATCGTGTGATCGGATCCCTCTCGGGTGGAGGAGACATCATAAAGGAAGAAAATTCCGAAAAATCAGTTTTCTTGGTTGCTTGACCTAACTTGTTGAAGCCATAAAACGCCATTGGGAAATTGGGATAATCACAAATAACAACTAATAAAAACAAATAACAATTATTGTTTTTAAAAAAAGTCTAACTATTTCGAAAGTAGAACTACAATATGTAAAATAAGAAAGTAGAGTTTTATAGAAATTCTAGAGCTAGTAGAGAGATTTAGAGAGATGTAGAGTAGATTTAGAGAGTGTGTGAGTTTGGAGTTGGGGTCTCCTCTATTTATAGGGGAGACCCATAAAAAAATTCAAAAATTTCGGAGAAAAAAGTACGGACCCTCCGGACTTCAAATTCAGACCATTCGGACTCGGCTACGGCTATTTTTTTTAATTTTTTTTATAGATATGAAATTTGAAATATTTAAAATTAAATAAAATTAAAACTCTATATATAGGGAATTCGAACTATTATTTAACAAAAAAACTCTATAAATAGGGAATTCGAACTATTATTTTTTAAAAAAAAAATTATAACTCTATAAATAGGGAATTCGAACTATTATTTAAAAAAAAAACTCTAACTAGGGAATTCGAACTATTATTTAAAAAAACACTTTAAATAGGGAATTCGAACTATTATTTAAGAAAAAAAACTATATAAATAGAGAATTCGAATTATTTTTTTAAAAAAAATTAAAAATCTATAAATAGGAAATTCGAACTATTATTTAAAAAAAATTAAAAATTTATAAATAGGGAATTTAAACTATTATTAAAAAAAATTAAAAGTCTATAAATAGGGAATTCGAACTATTATTTTTATTAAAAGTTATTTAAATCTCTTTCAATTTCAATTTTTATTTTGTTATTCAAATGAAATTTATGTCTATGCATATACTTATACAATTTTAAAAACTTTAAATTTATACTTCAAATATTGAATAGTTCGAAAAATAGCCGTAAACTATTTAAATCATCTAAACATATACACTTCAAGCTTAAAAGATATAAAGAACTACCTAATTAATGTCTAATAGGTATATATTATTTAATATATACCTAATATTAAATTAAATATCTTAAATATCTAAATATAATCACAATATATACAAATCATATTACAATTATATTGTTTACGATATCTTGTTTAAGACAATCAAATTATTAATTTTATAATAGTAAAAAAAAAATCAATAATATTAAAATTTATAATCAAAATACAATTAGATGTATATATTTTATTTAATATCTACCAAATATGAAATAAAATATCTTAAATATATAAATATAATAAAAAATATCAAAATCATATTACAATTATATTTTTTAGAATATAATTTTCTTAATTATAAAATTTCGATTAAAATGATATAGTATTAAAATTAAAATACAATAAAGAACATAATTAAATCATTTATATGGTAAATATCTCAATTATTAAAATTAGATTTAATTAACACTTACAAATTAATTTTAAATAATATTATAATATATTTTAAAAACGGTGTTTAAATAGTTTTTTCTAGTGGATAAACTGCTAGGTAACCTGCAGAACTGATTCGTTATACCTGCAAACCGGCAGAACAACATAAGGAATAAACAAACGAGCCGAACTCCAACCCGTCGTACCTACAAACCCGGTTACTTTTAAACGGTTCCGATTCGCGATTTAACCGTTTGATACCTCTAGTTTTAAGTGAAAGCACATAAAGGTGATAGAACCGTTTCGTATTAAAGAAACTTATGATCTTGGTAGGGGTGTCAAACGGTTTGAACCGCAAACCATCGGAACCGTTTAACAGAGAACCACGGTTTGAGGTCCTGACGGGTTGCGGTCTTTGGTGATTTGCGGTCCTACCGGTTTACTCCTTATGCGGTCTTGCCGGTTTGCAGTCCTAATGGGTCAGTTTCGCAGTTAAACCACCAGTTCAAACCACGAGACAAACCATTAGAAACCGTTTATCAAAATATTTTATAATGTTATTTAAAATTAATTTGTAAGTGTTAATTGAATCTAATTTCAATAATTGAGATATGTAATATATAAACGAGTTAATTATGTTATTTATGTATTTATATGTTATCATTTTAATCGAAATTTTATAATCAAGTAATTATATTCTAAAAAAGTAATTGTAATTTGATTTTGATATGTTTGATTATATTTATGTATTTAAGATATTTTATTTAATATTAGATAGATATTAAATAAAATATATACATCTAATTGTATTTCGATTACAACATTTGAAGTATAAATTTAATATTTGAAGTATTCAATATTTGAAGGATAAATTTAAAGTTTTTAAAATTGTATAAATTTGGATTATGTTCCAATTGCGTAAACACATGTAATTTTGTTGTGAAATATATTAAAAATATCAACTGTGTTTCAATTAACTACGTGTAATTTGGTTCCTAAAAAGGAATTATATTCTGATGGCATAATTAAATATAATTAATTAAATATTTTTATTTAGGAGATTAACATTATCAACAATATAAACTATCTATTCTGATCGAAAATAAATAGTGAAAATAACGGCGCTCCGGGCATCCCGAAAAATGTCCAAATTAACTTGTTAATAATATAAAATTTCTCTCAATAAACTAGAAAAAAGGAAGGGTTAATAATATAAAATTTCATTCAATAATCTAGAGAATTTAATATTTTCTTTTTCATAAAAGTACTAAAATTATTAAAAAACTAATAGTTCAAAAAATTTATTTATAGAGTTATAATTTTTTTTAAATAATAGTTCGAATTTCCTATTTATATTTTTTTTTTATTTTTTTTTAAATATTAGTGCGAAATCCTATATATAGAGTTTTGATTTTTTTTAAATAGTTTAAAGTTCATAAAACTTATAAAAATTAATTTTTTTTATAAAAAATATTTTTTTAAAAAAAAATCAGTCACGGATGACGTCAGCAGGTGACATCATCCGTGACGTCACCCGTGCAGACCATCCGGTCAGACGTGCGGATGGTCAGCACGTTCAAACGCTACGACTAGTTAGATTTAACTAGCCGTAGGAGGTCCGGGGCATCCGGACGAATGTCCGGATGGTCCGAATTCCAAATCCGGACGTCTGGACATTTCGTCCGGATGGCCCGGACATTTTCATATTTTCAGAATTTTCAAAAAAAAAATTTGGGTCTCCCTTATAAATAGAGGAGACCCCAACTCCAACCTCACACACTCTCTAAATCTACTATAAACTCTCTAAAACTCTCTACTTGTTCTAGATTTTTTTATTAAACTTAACTTTCTTATTTTACATATCGTAGTTCTGTTTTCGAAATAGTTAGATTTTTTTTCGAAAAAAAATTGTTATTAGTTTTTATTAGTTATTATTTGTGATTATCTCAAATTTCCAATGACGTTTTGTGGCTTCAACAACAGGTTAGGACAAGCAACTCCGAAAACTGATTTTTCAGAATTTTCTTCTTTTATGATATCTCCTTCACCCGAGAGGGGTCCGATCACACGACGCATCAAATGTGCCACTGAACCTACGAATATGAGTAAGACCGTCAAACAAACTTTTAGTTTGAAAATTTCTGATAAGGAGAGGCGAAGCGTCAAACCTGCTAGTAGTACACATACGACTTTCAGTAAAACCGTCAAACCAACTTTTAGTTCTAAAATGGTCGACAAGGTGACACGAAGTGTCAAACACCCAACTATAACTAAGAGTAAGACTGTTGTTCCTAAACAAAGTCTTAGTACGAAGATGAAGATGGTCGATTTGATTGCTGTTGCGTTAAGTAAGGTTAATCGTGAGACTCGAGGACAAGTTTTGGGGGATCCATTACAAATTGCAGTTACTGTTGAGAAAGTTTTGCGACTTAAAAAAGTGGTTAGCGACAAGAGACTAAAAAATGTATTTTAGCAATTGTAATATTAAATATTTTAATATAACTTGTAATATTAAATATTTTAATATAACTTGTAATATTTTAGCATTTGTAATATTAAATATTTTAATATGAGTGGTAATATTTTAGCATTTGTAATATTAAATATTTTAATATAACTTGTAATATTTTAGCATGATAAAATATGATTTTGGTTTAAAAAATAATAAATAACATTTGTAATATTTAAAACCAAATCACAATAATAAAATTCAAAATATAATATTAAAATTATAACAATATAACTTAAAAATAATAAATAACACTTCTTATATTTAAAACCAAATCACAATAATAAAATTCAAAATGTAATATTAAAATTATAACAATATAACTTAAAAATAATATTTAAAACCAAATCACAATAATAAAATTCAAAATGTAATATTAAAATTATAACAATATAACTTAAAAATAATAAATAACACTTGTAATATTTAAAACCTAATCAAAATAATAAAATTGAAAATGTCATATTAAAATTATAACAATATAAATATAACTTGTAATATTTTTGTATGATAAAATATGATTTTTGTTTAAAAAGTAATAACAAACACTTGTAATATTTAAAACCAAATCACGATAGTAATCAAAATGTAATATTAAAATTATAACTATAAAATTTGTAATATTTTAACATGATAAGATATAGTTTTGGTTTGTAATATTAAAATCTAAACAAATTAATATTAACCAAAATATAATAATAATTTTATAATAATATGCAATATCTCAATATTTTTTAAATATAACATTTTGGTTATAAAATGATTAAAATATTTATAATATTTACAAATAAACCGTGATTTTTTATAAATAAATCGTGGTTTTGCAGTTCCGGCGGTTTGCGGTCCTGTCGGTTTACTCTTTATGCGGTCCTGCCGGTTTGCGATCATGTCGATTTGCATTCTAATGGACCAGTTTCGCAGTTAAACCGCCGGTTCATAAGCAGATTATCAGCTTTGAACCACGGTTACTGAACCATTTGCCACCTCTACATCTTGGTAACTAGTAACTACACCCACCATCCAGTCTTTTTCAATATATTCCTATAACTGTACACGAATTTCAATCAACGTTTTCTCAATCCGTCAGAGTTTTATACTTAATATTTAATAATTAAGTAAATATACTATTATTAATATCAAATATTAATCGATAAGTTTAGAAAAGGCATTTCAGCGTAATCTTTTATATCTAGTTAATTACATAATACGCTGGATAATTCCTATTAACCTAACCGAATTATATTTATTCAATCTCTAGCTTCTATAATATATTTAACTTTTTTTAATATATAAATTATTATTTAGTATCTAATTTATTTAATATAAAGTATATATTTTGTATTCTAATCCGCCGCATCTATTTATTCTATTATATCTCTCAATTTCTCTTTACTACTATATTTCTATTTTATAAACTGTATCATCTTGAGAAATCAAATTTGTTCTCTGATATTTACCATTTCCTCTTTCGGTATCAAATTTTATGGGAAATCAGCATGCGTTTTCTCTTCATGGAGTTGAGTTCATGGGGAGTTGAGGGTAGGTGTAATTTGGATCCTCGTCTTCAATCAAATTGTGAGGACTTTTATATGAAGCGTTCGTAACTCTACTGTTTGTATCGGAGCGGTTCGGTGAATGGGTCTAGTTTTTGACCGATTCGCATTTCTTCTTTTTGGGTGAATGGGTCTAGTTTTTGACCGATTCGCATTTCTTCTTTTTGGTTGTTGCACTGCAGTGGAGCAGCAACTCATCAACTTCCTCGAAAGGGTTAAAGAAATCGTTATCGATCTAGTAAAAAACTATTTCCATCTCGGTTGATGTGTTGTCTTTGTTTGGATTATTCTCGATCTTGCGAATGTTTCTATTTCCTGCAGATTTTTCCATAACCATCCATGCTACCACCATGTCATGGACTCCTTACCCGCATATTCTCGATCACACAGATGTTGGAATTTCTCCATTAAGTTGGACCGTCACATGTTTTATCGATGTATCGGACTATCGTTAATATTAGTCCAATAAAAGTAATCATAAAGAAAAGAACGGACTAGTAGATAAAATATGTATCATGGAGGTAATTGTATAGATACCAGGTTTAATTCCGAATACTGTGAAGGATTGGATTCGGAAATAAACAACTTAAGCAAAACGTAAAGTTTTGGGGTTATTTTGTAAAACAAAATAATACCGGGTTATGGTCCCTAAGGGTGGCAATTTAATAAGGACTGGTCTTCATTAAGTAACCGTCTGGAAGTTACAAACGGTTAAAAGAGAAGAACCGTTTTCTCACTTCAGTTCTGTATAAGAATGAGTTCCTCATTCTTAAAAGACACGAAATCACGAGATAAAATACAGAGAGAAAAAATCCTTTAAGAAAAACTAATTGATTCTTCCTTCGAATCAATTACAAAAGGTGTTTTGGTTGCCATCTCTTAGAAGAATCGATAACCTAGCAAAGGATCACGGATCATCCGCTTCAAGTCAGGAATCTGAAGATCAAAGAATGTCTACATCATGTAAGTACTTATTCCGCATTATTACATGATGATTTAATTTCATGGTTCAATAAGTTAAGTAAGAAATCCATAAAGTATTTCTTTCAAGTGGTATCAGAGCCACCATGAAATTAAATTCTTAGTTTTTCAGATTATCGAACTATCAATATTCAAGATAGTTTAAAAGGATAGCAAATCGTAGTGAATTATTATATAATTCCATTAAGAAAATTTGTTTGTTTAATACAAACATGAGATAAGTAATTGTTCAACAAACTACACATAATTTGATATTAAATGTAAATGCTTAGTTTGCAATTTACATTTACTGACTTCAGCAAAATTATAGACTTAGTTTATTGCCGTTTTAAACTGTAGTATTATATAAAAGCCAAACAATAGTTAATGTTTTGTTTCTGTGATATATATTATTATTGTTAAAGTGATAATATATATATATATATATATATATATATATATAGGTAGTGGGTCCACTACTTACATAAAATATAAAGAAGTGGTGGGTTGATTTTAGTATATATAAATTTATTTTATTATTAATTTCATTATCGGAGAAGTGGAGGCAGTTAATAAATTTAATAAATAACTGTTATTAATACGTGTAATTGAAGAAATAAAATAAAATAAAAATTACAACCTAATCCACTAACTCACCGTTGGAAAAGTGGAAGTGGTTTTATGTTAGCATGAAAAGTCTGATTCTATATATCTTTGATTTGACGTTAGTTGCGCGGCATGTGTTGCATTAGCGCGTTAGTTGCGAATAATTGTGCGCAACTAACAGATGTAGATATTAGTGCACACGCAATTTTGCTTAAAGGTAGGCAACTACCTGTTTAAAAATAGGTAACTACCTCCTTATATATATATATATATAGTTACAGATATATATAAGAATTATAATATATATATATATATATTATAATATAGTTACAGATATTATAATATAGTTACAGATATATTATATATATAAATAAGTATTATATTATAATATATATTAAGAATTATATCCTAATATAATTACATGTATATTATAATATAATAAATTTAAGATATAAATTTAATTTTATTAAATTTATATATAGACTACGAAATAGTTTGGACATTAAGTGAATAGGTAGTCGTATAGTATTTTTCGAAATAATTAGCATGTTTTAAGTTGTCCGAACTTCGGTAAATAATTAATAATTCAATATATCGCCAAAGTGATCCCTATTGCTGAATTAATTATTTTAGAGTTTTGACAAGTCTATGATTGACAAGTATGTAAATTTTTAATCGGCCCAAAGGAAGGTTAATGTTTGACATAGTTAATCTTAGACACGAGATAATTATTTGTGAATTGGTCATTAAGAAAATTGAACTAGGAAAATCGGCCCAAAGGAAGATTTTCTTACTTAAGTCAATTAGTAGGATCAACATTAATTATGCTCAAACTCATACATATACAAATTAATATGCTTGCCCAAAGGTATCTTATTGATGTTGTAAGAGTATGTTTTATTATGCTATGTTTATTTGTTAAATACTATGGAGATTATATGTTAAGTGATGTTTTTGGCTATTTGTTGTTTGTTGTTTGTTATGTTAGCAAATTCGTATCTCTATAACCCGGAAGGCAAAAAGGCACCCATACTTAATGGGAGCAACTTTGAGCTGTGGAAAGAAGATATGTTGCTGCACTTGATGTGCCATGATTACGACTTAGCATTAAGGGTCGATGAACCTAAACCTCTGACTGATGACAGTTCTCCTACGGAGAAGAAAGAGTCAGAGACGTGGGAAAAGTCGAACAGGATAAGTCTAGGGATCATGAAACAAGCAATTCCATTAGCATTCCGTGGTGCAGTTCCACCTGAGATCACTAATGCGAAAATATTTCTCGAAGAGGTAGAGAAATGTTTTGCCAAGAACGATAAAGTAGAGATTAAGACGCTGCTTATTAAGCTAGCCTCTATGAAATATCGTGGCAAAGGGACTGTTCGTGAGCACATCTTGGAAATGTCAAACATCGCTTCCAAACTGAAAGCACTTAAGATTGACCTTCCCGAAGATGTTGTGGTAAGCTTTGCTTTTCACTCTTTCCCTCCTCAGTATAAGAACTTCGAAACTTCTTATAACTGTCAGCGCGAGAAATGGACTCTCAACGAGCTCATCTCTCAGGCAGCGCAAGAGGAGGAAAAGATGAAGCAAGAACATCCAGAAGTGCAAATGGTGAAAGCTCAGGTGGATAAGGGAATTAAGAGAAAGTATGAAGGTTCAGATGCACATGCATCCGGTTCGGGACAAAAGAAGCATAAGGGTACGTCTGGTAAAGGGCGTTGCTTCCATTGTAAGAAACCGGGGCACTTTAAGAAAGAATGTGAAAAATGGAGGGCTATGATGAAAGCCAAAGGTATTTTCACTTCTATGGTCTGTTCTCAGATCAATTTAGTTTCAGTGCCGAGAAATACTTGGTGGGTTGATACAGCAGCAACAACTCATGTTTGTATTTCTTTGCAGGGTATGATAAGAAACCGAAGCCTGAGTGATGGTGAAACATCCATCTATACAGCTGATGGCAGTTCGTGTTTAGTTCATTCTATTTGTGATTTTCGTTTGTTGCTTACCAGTGGACATTTTTTGTATTTAAAAGACGTATTGTATGTACCTTCTTTTCGAAGGAACTTAATTTCCTTTCCGTTGTTGGACAAATTAAGTTATTCTTGTCTATTTGGAAATGAAAGTTTATGTCTTTATTTACATGGTAATGTTGTTGGTTCTGGAAAGTTAATAGCAAATGATAACTTGTATTTATTGGATACTATAAAGGATCACAAAGAGATAATGAATGTAGATGTACCTGGAAAACTAAATTGTAAAATGGAAAAATCAGCAAAACTATGGCACAAGCGATTAGGTCACATTTCTAGAAATAGAATTGAAAAGCTTGTTTCAGAAGGTTTATTAAGTGAACTGGATTTTTCGGACTTCAACGTTTGCGTTGAATGTATAAAAGGAAAACAGACCAAAGTGAAACGATTAGATGCATACAGAGCGAAAGGGGTCTTGGATTTGATACATACAGACATTTGCGGTCCGTTCCCTACAGCATCATGGAACGGCCAACGATATTTTGTATCTTTCATTGACGACTTTTCACGATATGGGTATCTATATCTCATTCACGAAAAATCAGAGGCCATTGACAAGTTCAAAGTCTTTAAGACCGAAGTTGAAAAACAACTTGGTAAAGACATTAAGTGCGTCAGATCGGACCGTGGTGGTGAATACTACGGGAGATATGATGGTTCAGGTGAACAA
This sequence comes from Limnanthes douglasii subsp. nivea, assembly GCA_036936605.1. Classification (NCBI taxonomy): domain Eukaryota; kingdom Viridiplantae; phylum Streptophyta; class Magnoliopsida; order Brassicales; family Limnanthaceae; genus Limnanthes; species Limnanthes douglasii. The sequence continues at coordinate 60,890,978 of JAUPFV010000004.1, forward strand.
CGTCATGGACCGTTTGCAAAGTTCCTAGAAGAGTGTGGCATAGTCCCTTAGTATACGATGCCGGGTTCGCCCAACATGAATGGAGTATCTGAGAGACGAAACCGTACATTAAAGGATATGGTAAGAAGTATGATTAGTCATTCAACATTACCTATATCACTCTGGGGAGAAGCAATAAAATGTGCGACCTACCTACTTAATAGAGTTCCGACGAAAGCAACTACTAAGACACCGTATGAACTTTGGACTGGGCGTAAACCTAGTTTAAAACATTTACATGTTTGGGGATGTCCAGCTGAAGCGAAGCCTTATAGGCCGAATGAAAAGAAATTGGACTCCAAAACGGTTAGTAGTTATTTTATCGGATATCCCGAGCACAGTAGGGGTTTTAAGTTTTATGATCCTTCCACAAAGAATATATTTGAGACGGGTACAGCGAAATTCTTTGAGGATATAGAGTTTGGGGGGAAGAATTTAGTAACGAACATTCATTTTGAGGAAGAATCAATAGAGATTCATGAAGGTTCTAACAATGATACTATAGTGTCAGATGATGATATGGTAATTAGAAGGCCAATCATCACTTCAGATTCGTTAGAACATATAGATACTCAAGATGATGTTAATCTTCCTCCTATGGATGTTGTTCCAATGGAGCAAAATGAAGTTGTTCAAGAAGAACAAACTCTACCTCCTCAAGAAGTTCAAGTGCAAAATGAAGAAATTATGCCTTTGCGTAGATCTACTAGAGAAAGAAAGAGCGCTATATCTTCAGACTATATAGTGTATCTTCAAGAACATGAAGAATTTTATGGTTCAACAGAAAACGATCCTTTAAGTGTTCGTGAAGCCATGAAAAGTTCTGATTCTCACTTATGGATTAAAGCAATGAACGAAGAGTTTAAATCAATGCAAGATAACGCGGTATGGGAGCTTGTTCCATTACCTGATGGAAAGAAGCCGATTGGTTGTAAATGGATTTTTAAAACCAAACGGGATTCTAAGGGTAATGTGGAGAGGCATAAAGCGCGACTTGTAGCTAAGGGTTTTACTCAACGTGAAGGGATTGACTTTAAAGAAACTTTCTCTCCAGTTTCTTCGAAGGATTCTTTTCGGACAATCATGACATTAGTTGCACACTTCGACCTTGAGCTCCATCAAATGGATGTAAAGACCGCTTTTCTTAATGGAGACATTGAGGAAACGATCTATATGTTACAACCTGAAAACTTTGTCTCTGGTGATCCAAAGTCGACGGTATGTAAACTGAAGAAATCTATTTATGGTCTCAAGCAAGCGTCTCGACAGTGGTATCACAAATTCCTTGAAGTTATTGTCTCATTTGGTTTCGAGATAAATTCAGTGGAGGATTGTGTGTATCAAAAGTTCAGTGGGAGTAAATTCATATTTCTAGTGCTGTATGTTGATGATATATTATTGGCCACGAACGATAAGGAATTGTTACATACGACCAAGAAATTTCTTTCGGACAAATTCGATATGAAAGATCTTGGTGATGCATCATTTGTGTTAGGAATTCAAATTCATAGGAATCGATCCCATGGAATTTTGAGTTTATCACAAAAGGCGTATATTGAGAGTATGTTACAACGTTACGGGATGGCTAACAGCAAAGGAAAGGAAACCCCTATATCAAAAGGTGAAAAGTTTAGCCTTAAGAAATGCCCAAAGACAAAACTTGAGATTGAGGAAATGCAAAAGGTTCCATATGCTTCGGCTGTTGGAAGTCTGATGTATGCTCAAGTTTGTACACGGCCAGATATTGCTTTTGTGGTGGGTGTGTTAGGGAGATACGTAAGTAATCCGGGGATGGAACACTGGAAAGCAGTCAAAAGAGTTCTCTGGTATTTGCAACAAACAAAACATCACAGGTTAACATATAAGAAGTCGGATAAACTGGAGGTCATAGGGTATTCCGACTCGGATTTCGCTGGATGTGAGGATTCTCGTCGTTCAACCTCAGGCATTATATTCCTTTTAGCGGGAGGTGCAATATCATGGAAAAGTGTTAAACAAACACTCATTGCATCTTCCACTATGGCTGCGGAATTTGTTGCTTGTTTCGAGGCATCCAATCAGGCGCTTTGGCTGCGAAATTTTGTCACGGGACTGCGAATCGTAGAGGGGATAGAAAGACCCCTTAGATTATATTGTGACAATAACTCGGCAGTTCAGTATTCAAACAGTAACATGAGCTCGGTTAAGTCCAAACATGTAGATATCAAGTTCCTGTCTGTTAAAGAGAGAGTACAGAGTGGTCAAATCAGTGTGGAGCACATAGGGACAAACTCGATGTTAGCAGATCCTCTTACGAAGGCATTAGTACCTAAAGTTTTTATTGAACACACCATTAACATGGGTGTTGTGTACTTAGAGGATTGTTAGTTTCAGTGGGAGTTTGTATTAAGCTATTAAATTTGTTTGTATTATGATATTCGCGAACTTAAGGTCATTAATGCAAACATATTTATATATAAGTTTTCAGTGTGCTCTTATCTTTGATTACTCGTACTCTGCTGTAAGTAGACCTCCAATTAAGTGGGACTAGTTAAGAATAGATATGTAAGATTACATTTCATATTATTCTTATGCTATACACCATGATAGATCCATGTAGTTGATTGTTGCGATATCGTGATTACTGATGCATCTATTTGCGGCTTGAAATGCATTGATGATGACTTTAGTCCTATGTCGTTAATAGTCATTTACGGGATTGTTAAGGTTATCTATGTGACGATAGAAATTAAGAACGTTCATTAAGTGGATACATCCTATAGTAGCATATGATGATCCAAGTGGGAGATTGTTGGAATTTCTCCATTAAGTTGGACCGTCACATGTTTTATCGATGTATCGGACTATCGTTAATATTAGTCCAATAAAAGTAATCATAAAGAAAAGAACGGACTAGTAGATAAAATATGTATCATGGAGGTAATTGTATAGATACCAGGTTTAATTCCGAATACTGTGAAGGATTGGATTCGGAAATAAACAACTTAAGCAAAACGTAAAGTTTTGGGGTTATTTTGTAAAACAAAATAATACCGGGTTATGGTCCCTAAGGGTGGCAATTTAATAAGGACTGGTCTTCATTAAGTAACCGTCTGGAAGTTACAAACGGTTAAAAGAGAAGAACCGTTTTCTCACTTCAGTTCTGTATAAGAATGAGTTCCTCATTCTTAAAAGACACGAAATCACGAGATAAAATACAGAGAGAAAAAATCCTTTAAGAAAAACTAATTGATTCTTCCTTCGAATCAATTACAAAAGGTGTTTTGGTTGCCATCTCTTAGAAGAATCGATAACCTAGCAAAGGATCACGGATCATCCGCTTCAAGTCAGGAATCTGAAGATCAAAGAATGTCTACATCATGTAAGTACTTATTCCGCATTATTACATGATGATTTAATTTCATGATTCAATAAGTTAAGTAAGAAATCCATAAAGTATTTCTTTCAACAGATGTTTCTTTTTCCGCACTTTCTCTTTGCGGCCCAAAGCTAGTGTGTAATTTTTGTGGATTTCGGTGTCAGATCGGTTACATCTTACCGCGTTTACTTTTCACATGCATATCGAAGTCTCCATGCAACCCTGTTCTTGTTGTGGTTTCCTCAGTGTTCCAAAAAGTATGATAGAATTGGTCACCCCACTTATATGGGTTTTAATTTGCAATGTTTTCTTCTTTGTATGGGTGATTGGACGGAACTCCGATTGTGGCGTGCGTTAATTCAGTAATTCTTTTTCGGTGGTTATTGTGTATCTTCGTCTAACTCAAACTTCTGACTTATTTAGCTATATTTCGGTTGAAATCTCACTAGTGTGTAACACTTTTGTTTATTTAATGTTTTATTTCCAATAAAAAAGAACTGTTGAGATATGTTATTTAAATATTATGAATGAATATTTCAATTAGTATAGTAATTTTTAAAAAGGTTTGTATTATTTTTTCAACATATAATTTATTTCAAAAAGTTTAATAATATCTCTTCTTTATTATTGAATTTAAAAGATTAGTTCATCCATAATCTACATATTTTTTTTGCCTACTTTGAAATATTATTTATCGTTTTCGCACAAATGGCCTCTGTTTCTAATAATAAAACATCGGGAAGTTCAAAAATAAGAGAGTATTGGCTGGACAATGGTACACGTCCAAATGGAAATAATAGAGATTGTGTTAGATGTAATTTTTGTGATAAAGTGTAACTTGTCTTAAACAACATTTAATTTGTGGTTTTAAAAATGTTGTAGCTTGCTCTAAATGTTCTGATCATGTCAAAGAAAGATTGACAGAGTTGAAAAAAAAAATTAGATGAAATCAAGGCAAAAGAGTTAGTAGATAATTTTGATGTTTTAGTGGATATGGAAGAAGATGAACCAAGATTTAGTTCACGTAATGGGTCCGGTGTTAAGGGTCCGTTAGATTTATTTTACAGAAGGGAAGCTTTGGGGAAAAAAGAAACACTGGACAAGATCAAGTAGATGGTGATAAATACAGGAAGGAATTAAGGGATCACGCCGTTCAAATGTTTGCTAGATGGATGTATGATACTAGAATTGCTTTCAATGTTGTGAACTATGAGTCTTTACAAAAAATGGTTGAACAACTGGACAGCATGGTCCTGGTATGATGAATCCTACTATGCATGAAGTGCGAGTAACTTGTCTGAAAAAGGAAAAGGATCAAAAACAAAAGAGGCTATTGCAGCCGCTTTTTCAAACGATGAAACAAAGTACAAAAAACATTTCACAATTATTGACAAGAGATAGGACAATGAGTTACATAGACCTTTGCATGCTGCAGGATATTATTTTAATCCTAGCTTATATTTTAGAAACCCAAGTGTTGAAGATGATGTTGAAATTACAAGTGGTTTTGCTCAATGTTTATCAAAGATGATCTCAGACGTGGATATGCAAGATAAGATTGCAGATGATATTATTTTGTATAGAAATAGTGAAGTCACATTTAAAACCACCGCAACAATTAGATGTCGGACTGTGATGGCACCAGGTTTTACTTATAAATGTCCAATTATTCTTTTCTCCCATATTACTTATATTAGTTTATTCTTACGTTAGTTGATTGGTGGATAAGTTATGGTGCATCGGCTCCAAACTTGAGAAAGTTTACCATACGAGTACTTGACCTTGTTTGTAGTTCATCTATATGTGAAAGAAATTTGAGTTTCTTTGAGCACGTAAGATTCTTGTTATATTATTTATTTTGCAACTTTTAATTTTTATTAATGTTTACTAGTTAATTAGTTTAATTATTTTTCTTTTGTAGATTCATAGCAAGAAAATGAACAAACTTACTCAACATCGCTTAAATGATTTGGTGTATATCAAATACAATAAAGCTTTAAAGCGATGATATCAGTCACGTGGTCATGTTGATCCAATTCTTTTGAGTTTCTTTGATGATGCCAATGAGTGGTTGACTGGGTTTACCCGATAACAATGATGGTTATCCTGATACGAGTGCTGTAAATGATGATATGGATGCTCACTTGGTAAGAGTCTATGTTGGAGAAGATGAACCAAATGAATCAGACCATAATCTTAGATCTCGTTTTTCCAACCCTATAGTGACTCGTCCTCGAAATAGAATGTTTGTTGATGAGGAAGAGGACGAGGATACCACTCCTATGTGGGACTTATATGAATAAGATATTGGAGGACTTGGAGATAATATTCAAGTAGAAAGAGATAACTTAGTTGATGAAGATTAATGATTTTTTGAAGTTTAGTTGTATTTTAATTATTTAAAAGTATTTGAAATTTGAGTTTTTATTGAATTATTTTTTATCAAAATTGTTATTGTTGTTATATTAATTATTATTTAAATAATATTTTAATGAATGGAAAGGTGGGTGCCGCGACCCTCGCCGAGTCACCGCATCCTTGGGTCCACTCATCGCCACGGGGCGTCGCGCGCCATTAAAAACCATGCTTAAGACTTTGTCTCCCAATTGAAAACCTCTTTTTTTAACATTGGATGCGGATCTGCTTATCATTAAACCCTGATAGTGTGTTGTTCTTAAATATGCTTTGGCATTTTTCTCTTTAATCAAATCCAACTGATTCCTAACTACCATATCATTTGCATGTTCGGAATAGTTTTAGATCCTGAAAGATGGTAAAGTAGCTTCTATGGGCGTGATTGCATCCATCCCATAAACGAGAGTAAAAGTGGATTCTTGTGTAGCATTCCAGAGAGTTGTTCGGTAAGCCTACAATACGTCTTGCAAATAACTTGGCTATTTTCCTACAACACCCTCCAGATTCTTCTTTGATCCTGATAAGATCGTTTGATTAGCAACTTCAACTTGCCCATTAGCCTAAGGGTGGAAAGGACAAGAAAAAAAAATGTTGAATTCCTCTGGAAGTGCAAAACATCTCCATATCTTTATTATCAAATTGTGGCCCATTATTTGTAGTGATCTTCCCGGGAACTCCATATCTGGAACATATGTTGGATAGAATAAATTTTATAACCGCCTTAGAAGTGGTTCCAACTAAAGGTGCTGCCATTATCCACTTAGAGAAATAGTCAATTGCCACTATTATTGTTCGATATCATCCTGATACCATGGGAAGAGGTCCAACCAAATTCAAATCCCATCTATCAAAAGGTATGAGTTCAGATATGGACTCCATAGGAACTGGTGGCACGTGGATTTTATTTCCACATCTCTGGAAAAGATCACACCTCTTGACCATATCTTTCGCATCTGATATTATTGTTGGCCCGTAGTACCCTGCTAACAAGACTCTTTTGGTTAAGGCCTTATAACCACGATGTGAAGAGCCTTCTCCATCGTGTACTTCAGATAGAACGTTTTAGGATTCTTCAAATCCTAAGCAACAACGCAAGAGGGTTATATTGAAAGATTTCTTATAAAGAACTTCTCTTAATACCAGGAAACCACGAGCCTTATATTTAATTTTCTTAGCCAAGGCTTTATCTGGAGGTAAATTCCACCAGAGATAAATTGAAAAATATCATACCTCTAGTCTTTTGGGTTGAACGAAAAATATACTCATATTTTCTTCATACCTTTTACCCTTTTATTGGATTGAATTTATTGATGGACACTCTAGCATCAGAATACATGGATAGGATTCAAAATAGGATATGGTCGCTAGAGAGTCAGCCACAGTATTCTCCGATTTAGGGACATGTTCGTATTGGATATCTTTAAATCTTGCAACAACTTCTCTCAATATGAGCAAATATTTTATTAATTGTTCATTCTTTGCTTCTAACTGCCCCGGATCATGATGAATAAGTAGTTGGGAGTCACTCATCAATCAGACTCTTTTTGCCCCACATATAAGGGCTAGTCTAAGACCGGCTATGCCTGCTTCATATTCAGATTCATTTTTGGAGGCCCTGAAACCAAAACATATAGCTTGATACATAGTATCACCATAAGGAGAAGTTAAACAAATCCATGGCCCACATCCCATGGTACTAGACCCGCCATCAGTTTGAACTACCCTTTCTTTCTTAGACTGGTTTTTTTGCATTTTCCCAAGGGGCCTATCAGTATAAAACTCCAATAGAATCAGCCACTGATTGAGCCTTGACTGCAGTTTGGGGTGCAAAATCAATATCATAATCACCTAGCTCAACTGACCACTTGGTCATCCTGCTTGATATGTCAGCCTTTTGAAGAACATTCTTTAAAGGAAAAGATGTTCGGAAAATAATCGAATGTGCTTGGAAGTATGGTCTCATTTTTTTGGCTGCTATACCAATGCCAAGGTAAACTTTATAACTTTAAATATATATTTTCAACATCCAACAGACTTTTGCTAACATAATAGGCAGGGGTAATTATCCACCTCTTTTACTAGCACAGCACTAACTGCATACTCCAATACAACTAAGTATATATAAAGTTTCTCTTCTGAATAGGTTTGAACAACGTCTTAGGCGAAGATAAATGCTTATTGATTTCAAAATCCTTCCATCTTTGTCTTGGAGCCAGTATGTCCCAGGCTTAAGCTTTTCACTGACCACATAGGGTCATTCCCAAGTTGGAGCTAACTTACCGAATTGCTTTTCTTTAGTATGTAGGAAAACGTTTCTCAATACCTTATCCCCTGGTTGAAAATCCCTTCTCTTAACTTTAGAAGCAAACCTGCTTCTCATCAAAACTTGATAGTGTGCATCTTTGTCTTGGAGCCAGTATGTCCCAGGCTTAAGCTTTTCACTGACCACATAGGGTCATTCCCAAGTTGGAGCTAACTTACCGAATTGCTTTTCTTTAGTATGTAGGAAAACGTTTCTCAATACCTTATCCCTTGGTTGAAAATCCATTCTCTTAACTTTAGAAGCAAACCTGCTTCTCATCAAAACTTGATAGTGTACAGCTCTAAGGTGAGCCTTAACTTTTCTTTCTTCTACTAAGTCAAGCTGGCTTCTGACTGCCACTTCGTTAGTGTGTTCGGAAAAATTATGAACTCGAAATGAAGGAAGAGTAGCTTCTATGGGAGCTATGGCATCTATCCCATATACTAAAGAAAATGGAGACTCTTGTGTTGCAGCCCCGAGAGTAGTCCAGTAAGCCCACAAGACTTCTTGCAAGTAACTTGGCCATTTTCCAGCAGCCCCTTCTAATTTTTTCTTCAGACCAGACAGTATTGTCCTGTTAGCCACTTCAACTTGACCGTTTGCCTGTGGGTGGAAAAGAGAAGAAAAGCAGTGTTGAATGCCTCTAGAGGCACAGAAAGCCTACAATTCCTTGTTGTCGAATTGTGGTCCATTGTCTGTTGTTATCTTCTGTGGAATTCCAAATCTGCAACAAATGTTAGACATAATAAATTTGATAACAGATTTCAAGGTAGTTCCTGCCAATGGGGCTGCTTCAATCCACTTCGAAAAAGTAATCAATGGCAACAATTATAGTTCTGCACCCCCCGGATGCCATGGGTAGAGGTCCCACTAAATCCAACCCCCATCGAGCAAAAGGTATTGGCTCAGAAATTGACTCCAAAAGGACAGCTGGGGTATGGATTTCATTACCATATTACTGGCATCGATCACACTTTTTTACCAACTCCTTGGCATCTTGCATTATAGAGGGCCAATAGTACCCAGCTAATAAAACTCTTCTAGTTAGAGCCCTGAATCCACAATGTGCTGATCCCTCACCATCATGTAATTCGGAGAGTACTATTTGAGACTCATCGACCCCCAAACATCGTAAGAGGGGTTTACTATAAGATTTCTTATAAAGAATATTTCTCAGGATGACAAAACCACGAGCCTTGTACTTTACTTTCCTTGCTATTTCTTTTTCCGGAGGCAAGATGCCATCTAAGAGATATTGAAGGAGAGGGAATCCTCAATCTTGAGGGTGTTTTATCTGTATATTCAAACTTTCTTCTTCTTTATCCGGATTGATTTGAATGGATGGGCACTCTAGCACATGAATCCAAGGGTAGGACTCAGTATAGGCTATGGTTGCCAAAGAGTCTGCTAGCGTATTTTCTGTTCGGGGTATGTGCTCATATGTGATGCTTTTGAAATTAAGTGCCACTTTTTTAAGAAGACGTAACTATTTAACCAGCTGCTCCTTTTTGGCTTCAAATTGACCTTGTGCATGATGAATAAGAAGCTGAGAATCGCTCATTAACTTGACCCTTTTGGCTCCACAAATAAGAGCTAATTTCAAGCCAGCTATAGCAGCCTCATATTCGGACTCATTATTAGAAGCCCTGAAAGCAAAACATATAGCTTGGTACATTCTGTCACCGTACGGAGAGGTTAAACATACCCCAACACCACATCCCATGGTACTCGATCCACCATCAGTCCGGACGATCCAGACTTTTTTGTCTTTCACACCGCTTGCTTGCTTAGTATCCCTATCTGAATGAAATTTAACTAAGAAATCAGCCACAGCTTGGGCTTTGACTGCTGTTCGAGGAGCAAAATCAAAATCGTAGTCTCCCAGCTCTACTGACCACTTGGTCATTCTACTTGAAACGTCAGCTTTTTGGAGAACATTTTTCAAAGGGAAAGAAGTCCGGACGATGATGGAATGAGCCTGAAAATAGGGCCTCATTTTCCTTGCAGCAATTACCAGGGCCAGCGCCAATGTCTCAAGCTTCAAATATCGTTTTTCTGCATCTATCAAGCTTTTGCTGATATAGTAAACCGGATGAGGATAATTGTCCACCTCTCTTACCAATACTGCACTTATTGCACAATCAAAAACGGCTAAATACACATAAAGCATTTTTCCATCAACAGGTTTAAACAAAGTCTTGGGGAAGACAAATGCTTCTTAATTTCATCGAAGGCCTCATCACACTTTGGGGACCAGTTGAAGTCCTTTGCACCTTTCAAAGTTTGAAAAAATGGGGCACACCTGTCCGAAGACCTTGAAATGAAACGGTTTAATGCAGCCAGCCTCCCAGTTAATTGTTGTACCTCTTTAATATTCCGATGAGGCTCCATTTGCAGTAAAGCATTAAGCTGGTCCGGATCAGGCTGTATCCCTTGTTCACTTATCACATACCCCAAGAATTTCTCGGACTGCACTCCAAAGACACATATTTCTGGGTTTAATTTCAAATTTACTTTCACTAAGTTAACAAAAGTTTCTTGGAGATCTGCCAAGTGTATCTCTTCGTCCATACTTTTCACCATCATGTCGTCGATGTAAACTTCCATGTTTCTTCCAATTTGATTAACAAAAGCCTTGTTTACCAACCTCTGATAAGTAGCCCCAACATTTTTAATCCAAATGGCATCACCTTGTAACACTGAAGGCCCATATCGGTAACAAACGTAGTATGTTCTTGATCCTTAGGATCCATTTGAATCTGATTATACCCGGAGAAGGTATCCATAAAAGATAGCAGCTTGTTTCCAGATGTGGAGTCCACCAAGTGATCAATCCGGGGTACCAGGTATAAATCCTTTGGGCAAGCTCTGTTGAGATCTGTAAAATCGATGCACATACGCCATTTGCCATTTTTATTTTTTACCAATACCGGATTGGCTGTCCATAAAGGGTATTGAGATTCCTTTATGTGCCCCATTTTAGTAAGCCGGTCGACCTCTTGAACTATGACATCAGCCTTTTCCTTAGAAAAAGCTCTTCTTTTTTGTATCACAGGTGGTATGTCCCTTCAGATGGACAATTGGTGTGATATAACATCTGCTGGTACTCCGGTAACATCAGCATTGCACCAAGCAAAAACATGATGATGGTCTTTCAAGAATTTTAAAATTTTACCCTTTAATTCCGATGTCATCTTGGATCCTATCTTGACACTTTTTCCTTCAGCTAGAGAGTGTGTTTCAACTTCTTCAATTGGTATTAAAACTACAGGGGTATCTCTGGGGTCATCAATTTCACCCTCTCCCCCAGAGGGTCCCTCAAACTGCTATTCCTCATTGATCCGAACTGCCCCCAACGTCCAAGGAGCCAGTGTTGTTGCATAACACTCTCTTGCTACCTTTTGGCTGCTCCGAACAACTCCCACTTGTCCTTGCACAACATATTTCAAGCACTGGTGGACTGTTGAGGCCATGGTATGCATCCTAGAGAGCCAAGATCTCCCCAGAATAGCATTATAACAAGTGGGACAATCCACTACAACGAACGGTATTCTAACCATCTTTTTAAAATGGCCTTTTCCGAATAAAACCTCCTCCTCGAATTCCCCGATCACATCTACTGAGCTTCTTGTGAAACCCACAATCGACCTGTTTGAACGTTGAATTACTGTCGAATGTTTCATCTTTTTATAGGAAGTTAAAAAGAGAATATTGGCAGAACTTTCGGTGTCCACCAAAATTCGTCTTATGTCATTGCCCCCGATGGATGCTCCTATGACAACAACATCTTCATGAGGACCAGCAATATCGCTCAAGTCATCCTCGTCGAAAACAATAAAGGGAAATGGAATCCGCGATTGATAGGAAGTCATGCCTCCTTCCAGTTGGGTAGCTAAAGTATGAACGTGCCTCTTTCTTGAAGAAGCAGTTGGTGCTATCATGGTGTCTCCTCCGAATATTGTAAGTGACTCATAAAAGTTGATAAGTCTGGACACCGACTTGCAATGTTCTGTGATAACACCCGCTTTATTCCGGGTTGGATCAGGGTCCAAGTATTCTGACTCTACATCGAATCTTTCGATTATCACCATAGCCCCATCCGGAGCCGATGTGCCTGCATTGTTTGGACCAGCCCAATAAGCGTTATCAGGCCTATTTCCACCTCTTCTTTTAACATACGCTCCCAACTTTCCTCTTTCAATCAAACTCTGGACTTCTTGCTTCAAAGCAATACAATCCTCAGTGGTATGGCCAGTATCATTGTGATACTGGCAGAAACAATTATTGCGGCTCTCCCTAGGAGACTGTAACGCAGTCGGCCTTCTGTAGTGTACTTCATCTTTTGTTTTGTCATAAATAGTGGCTACACTTTCTTTCAACTCAGTAAACCACTCCGGTTGAACCCAAGGCCCTCGTTTATTCCTAGATTGCTGGCTCTAAGCCGGCGCAGCAGGATAAGACTGAGCTTTGGCCCTGTTTTGATCCTGTCCGGTTTCCTTGGCTTTGTTCCCGGACTGGTTTTGGTTTGGCGCAGCTGGGGCAGATCTCACCTGCCTGTGCACCCTAGTTTTCTTTGTTTCATCAACATTAATCTGTTTACCGACCTGATTCAGCAAACCTCCCCATGTCATGGCCTTCTTCCTGGTTACTGAATCAGCCAACTTTCTGGGGTTTAAGCCCTGCCTCAGAGAAGCTATTGCTACTTGTTCAAAGCAATCAGCCAACCCATTTTTGGTATTTACAAAGCGACTTATGTATTCCATTAGAGATTCGTTTGGTTCTTGGGCACAATGGATAATTGTGTCTCCATTGCCCTTTACCTCCTTACTTCCAACAAACTGTCTTCGAAAAGCCACCCAAAAAGTATCAAAATTTCTGATGCAGCCTTGTGGTAAACTGTTGTACCACTTCAAAGCACTCCCCGTAAATGATTGGAAGAATGCTCTACAAAGTAGTTTGTCGTCATCATCAAAATTTATCATGAAATTTTTGAATTGTTCTAACTGGTTATTCGGATCCATACTGCCATCGTATTTTTCCATTTTTGTACTGTCAAACCTCTTAGGAAGGTTTCCGGACAGTATCTTAGAGGACAATGGGGATTGTCTCCAATTCCGGCCACGACTGAAAATGGTATCTTCATTAGGAGTTGCGAAGATACCTGGCTCATCATGGAAGGCAAAAGGATCCATTAACAATCGATCTACGTGTCTCCGGCTATGACTGTGAGACGACCCTTTGCCTAGATGCCTTTTCAACCTTCCATGCCGATCCCTTTTCCTTGAGTACTTTTTGACCAACTTTTGTTTCTTTTTAGAACGACCTTCATCACTGCTGGATGAAAGGGATTCTTCAACTCCATTTTCATTTGAGGAGCTACTGGAAGACTCTGAGTCTGAATCAGATCTCTCCATCGGTTTAGACCGGTGAGACTTTTTAGAGCTAGCATGAGTCTTTTTTGCACTCACATGAGTTTTTGATGGCTCATGCTCCCTTGAATTGTCAGTATGATGAGCCACTGACGCCTTAGACTTCTCTTTTGTGCCCATCTCTGCCCTATTGGCAGCCCTCAGAGCTTCTATTTCAACTTTTAACCTATCTCGTTCCTCAATTGTATATTCATCATTCTCGCCCACCACTTCGGCCAAAGCTGGTGGTACTTCCTGCACGTCCGAATTCATCCGAACTGATTTTTCTTGATGGTTTTGAATGCTAGATTCAGGCACCGTCGTGCTCCCACTGTGGTCGCCAATTTGGTGTGGTTTATTTTCGGTTGAGGGTAATTTTGTCCAGAGTTTTGTGGTGTTTCAAAGGTATTTAATGTTTGGATAGTTTTTAGTGAGAGACTTGAGCTGCCTGGTTGTATTTAATTTTCATTACCCTCATTAATGAAAGTGGTTGGGTATTTATACCCTTAATTGTGGGCCACATGGGCTTTCGGGTCAACTTATGGATTCATGTCGAGTTCCAAGACCCATTAACCTTTAAGCAAGTAGGTAATTAGCTTAGTCATGAAGTGATTAGGTTTTTAATACATTAGTTCAGTTCAGATGATTCAGTGGGTGGGCTTTGTCCGAATGGCCCATGTCCACTATCACCCCTACTTGATTCTAACTTGGATCCGGATCAAGGTACTCAGAATCCACATCAAATATTTCAATAATCATCATAGTATCCTCCTGTCTAGACGTTCCAGGAGCTACCGAAGGAGTCGTTCGGGGAGTATTGGTACCGGATGGTGAATTATCTGGCATGGTGTCCCCTTGTTTTTTAACATAAGCCCCTAATTTACCCCTTTCAATGAGATTTTGCACCTCTTGTTTTAATGTTATGCAATCATGGGTATCATGCCCAACGTCATTATGATATTTACACAAACGGGTACTTTGGGTTTCTCTAAGAGATTGTAATGCGGCCGGCCTTCCAAAGTGTACATTATTTTTAGTTTTGTCATATATAGTAGCCACAATTTCTCCTAACTCAGGAAACCATTCAGGTTGAACCCAAAGTCCCTTTTTACTTCTAACTTGCTGGTTTTGGTTTTGGTTCTGGTTGGATTGATTCTGCCTGGGCTGATGACATCCATGCCGAGTTTCCTTTGATCTGTAACCGGATTGGATAGTTATTTGAGGTGTTGATGCTGTAGTTTTGGATCTGACGTGGCGAGGTACTCTGGATTTCTTAGTCTCTTCAATATTAATTTGTTTCCCGACTTGATTTAACAACCCTCCAAAGGTCATAACTTTCTTCCAGATCACTTAATCGGCTAATTTACTCGGACTCAAGCCTTGTCTCAGAGAGGAAATTACAACTTGTTCAAAGCAGTCAGCCAGCTCATTTTTTGTATGTACAAACCTGCTGATATATTCTTTTAAATACTCATTTGATTCTTGGGCACAATGGATAATTGTATCGCCACTACCCTTAAGCTCATTGCTTCCAACAAATTGCCTCCGGAAAGCAACCCAAAAAATATCAATTTTTTTATAGATCCTTGGGGAGACTATTGTACCTTTTGAGGGCACTTCCCTTTAAGGTTTGAGAGAAATCGCTACATAGCAGTTTTGTCATCATCATCAAAGTTCATCATGAAGTTTTTAAATTACTCAATATGATTGTCCGGATCTTTACTTCCATCATACTTTTCCATCTTGGAACTATCAGATCTTTTAGGAAGATGTCCGGAAAGTAGTTTTGAAGACAAATGTGATTGCCTCCAATTTTTGCTACGACTAAACACAATATCCTCATACGGAGTAGCAAATATACCGGGTTCAGATTGGAAAGTAAGTGGATCAATCAACAAGCGGTCAATATGCTCATCAATTAAACCCTTTATTTTTCCTTGATATTTTTTGAGTCTGCCATGCTTATCCCTTTTTCTTGAATTCTTCTTGGTCAGCCTTATTTTCTTCTTTAATCGTCCTTCATCACTGCTAGATGAGATTGACTCATCAAGATTCGAATCATTACATGAACTGCTAGAACATTCCGACGTAGAACTCTCCATTTGTTTGGATCGATGCATTTTCTTTGAGCTGAGATGAGTCATTAGGGACTACTCATTTTCACCAGGATTATCAGTATGGTGGAGCACTGACGCACCAGATTTTTCTTTAATTCATTTTTCTACTTGTTTCTGAGCCCTTAAAGCCTCAATTTCACCCCTCAATTGATCACGCTCCTCTTACATAGACTGTTTTCCATTGCCATTATAATTAGCATGAGATACAGTTGTGTGCTCATTATTTTCTTTCACTTTTTCCACCTTCGGAAGTGGAGTATTTTATGCATGCGGATCCATCCGAACTAGTTTTTTTACTGATTTTGAATTTATAATTCATGCGCCGTTGCCTCCCATTATGCTTGCCAATTTGGTGAGGATAATTTATGATTAAATGGTATTTTTGGAAGTTTGTGATTTGAATCTTATTTTTTTGTAGTGAGTAGTGAGACAATAATGGTGTGTGCTTGGATTTAATGTTCTCTAGAAAAATTCCAACCTATTAAATGAAGTTGGTTTGGGTATTTATATTATTTCTTTGACCCATGAGCCTTATGGATCAGATCCAGGATCCCGTTCAGCGTTAGCACACAGCTGAGTCGCGTATCATCTTGTCGGATTATTTTTAGTTTGCGTGGTCTAAGATATACCTGAATTTCCCCTCCAATTTTCACAGGAATTTCCTTCCAAAAAGTTCCAATCCTATCAGTTTCGGTTGAAGATATTAAGGCTACTTTGATTGATTAGTGAACAAAGCTTTTGAGAATTAGATCAAGTGCAATATCGAGGTGTATATTGATGATATGCTGGTAAAGAGTTCCAGAGACGAAAAATATTTTTATGATTTAGAGAAACTTGTAGCAACTTAAAGGCTATAAACTTAAAGTTAGACCTAGAGAAGTGTATGTTTGGGATATAATCGAGGAAGTTCTTAGGTTACAATCATCATTGAAAAGGGAATAAAATCTAAACCAATACAGTTAAATTTTTCCCGAATCTATTAAAAAGGTATAAATATGGACGGGAAAGTCGATTGGCCTTGATATATTTATATCTAGGTCTTCAGATAAATGTGCTCATTTTTTTTAAGACAAGCTAATTGTTTCGATAGAACTTTAGTGTATAACGAAGATTTTATCTGAATCAAAGAGTATTTTTCTTCGTCAGACATATTAACGAAGCTAAACATAAGAGAAACATAATTCGTTTACCAGAGCGGTTTCGGACTATGTCATGAACGTGATATTAATACGAGAAGTTGATAATTCTCCTCGGCTCGTATACTACGTAAGATCTAAATGCTGAAAAAAATACGAAATTGGAAAAACTCGTTTTTGCTTTGGTAACCATGACTCTGAAAATTAGACCTTATTTTCAAAGATCTTTTATTGTTGTCTGAACATTTTTTCATCTATAAAATGTATTTCAAAAGCTCGATGTATCATAGAGAATAACAAAATAATCTGTGGGGTTGAGGATTATAATATTAATTTTAAGTCTCGAACAATGATCAAGGCCCATGCATTGGCTAATTTTTTGGTTGAGTTTCACTCTAAACGACTAGATATGGAAACAGATCAGGATGAGTCACATGTTGAGTATATTATTTGAACTGATACAGGGTCTAGCGCTTCGGGTTGCATGGCAAGAGTTCAATTGATAGCTCAAATATGAGAAATAATGTATCAATCAATTCGTTTTAGTTTAAAGTATCGAACAGTGATGAAGAGTACAAAATGGTTGTGGCATGAGTATTACTTGCGCAGATTTGTAGTGGAAAAAAAGTTTGTCTGGTTAATGACTCACAACTCTTGGTAAATCATGCTTAATGGCAGTCTGAGGCCAAGAAATATCATCTTTTAAAGTACTTAAAGGCTCTGAGGAGGTTAGCGTAATTATATGAAAATGCCAAATACAAACATTTTCATAGCACTGAGAATTTCATGGCCGATTCCTTAGCAACCACCAGATACTTTGAAATTTATTCATGAATACTTATGCAAGAGAGCCAATCGATAACAAAATATTTCGAATATAACTTAATTCAGACGAAGTCCTCCAAACTTTAACAAGTAAAGACAAAGACTGGATGTATGAATTATAATTTTTTTTTGTTAATAATATTATAATGATCGATTAGTCCCTCGCAAATAATTTATGATTTAAAATGCATGGTTTCATAGTCCTTAACGGTATCATGTATAAGATATCATTCAGTAGGCCTTTGTTGCGTTGCCTTGGAGAAAATGAATCACAAATGATATTATCCGAACTGTATGGCGGGGAAGGGTCGATACATTGTGGGTACAAAGCACTAACGAGGGTAGTGTTATTGGCATGCTATTCCTGGTCCTCAATTATGGTCGATGCTAAGGAGCTAGTCAAATATGTAACATATGCCAACGATTCGTCAAAATAATATATATGGTTGCGGCGCCACTTGAATTCATCTCTAAAGCAATACATTTTGACTTGTGGGGTATTGATATAGTCAGACAATTACCGATGGCACTCGAAAAAGACAAACTATAATAATTACAGTAAATTATTTTTCCAAGTGGGTAGAAGCCGAATCGTTATTTGGGACAAAGGTAAATGATGTTATTAAATTTATCATGTCGAACACATGTTGGCACTTTAGTGTCATGAGGAGATTGACAATGTATAATGCTCCATAATGTGATAATAAAGACATGAGAGCTTTTTGTTCTTCCTGAGGTATACAATAATGTTTCTCAACACCGTTTCACGCGCAAGTCAATGGGCAAGTCAAAGTAACAAATAGACTTATCTTAGAAGACCTTAACAAAAACTTAGAAGGTAAAGTTAAAAGGTGGCAAAAGTATTTACAAGAAATTTTATAGGCCTATCGAACGACCCTTCAAACTGTAATACAAAAGTCACCATATACATTGGTTTATGGGATATATTTTATTACACTAGCCGATGTAATGCTAACTTATATCATGTTGAAAACGATACAAAAAAGACAATGTTGAGGGAAAGCGAGAATATCTTGATTTAATTGAGGAAAAAATAATGTGAGAGCAACTAAACTCTCTACATTACCAATCGATGATGAGAAGAAAATACACGTCCAAACAATGAGAGTATAAAGTAAAAAAACCGATCTTAAGGAAATTTTTCTTACACCAAGAAAAAACGGCTCATAAAGTTAGGAGAAAATTGGGAAGGTCTATGCACCAGTAACTGAAAAGTTAAAACGGAACATATCGATTGAGAGATAAAAAAGGAAAATCACATCGGCACCCACATAATATTGAGCACCTAATATTGTATCCAGATTAAATATAAACAAATTTATTAAGTTTATCTAATGACGATGGAATACTTTTTCCTACCCTGGTGGCGCCAAAAGGTTTTAATGAGGTGCTTACATGACCGACTTGTGACTTTTTGGGAGGATTTAGGGATAATATTTTTCTTTATTTTTTGGATCTGAATGATCTTCCAACAAAAATTTGTCAACATTCAACTATTTCTATTTTTGGATCTGAGGGGTCTTCCAACGAAAGGTTGTCAACATTCAACTATTTTTATTTTTGGATCTGAGGGCTCTTCTAACGGAAGTTGGTCAACACTCAACTATTCTTATTTTTGGATATGAGGGATCGCTTCAAGGACTAGTTGGGGACTGATCAACTCCAACTAGGAGGAACCAGAAGACGCTATTTTTTACTTCGCAACATGTAATAAAAATAGGTCAAGTGCAAAGAAAGTTACGATTAAAAAACATCAGAGTTACAAAATACACTGACACACTGGGACTTGTTCAAAAAAGGTAAAATTATGAGGAAATTACACAAGAAAAAGGAAAATGAATAACCATTTAAACCAAAAGTTGTCAAGTATTTCATTTCTTAAGGCTTCCTCGGAGCCCGCATCGGACGGGTCATCTGAGGAGCTTCCCGTGACCTCGGACTCCCCAGATGAGCATATGCTTAATGTCTCTTCATTGTCCTCAAGAGAAACGCCCGCATGATGATACTTTTCGGAGACAAGTTCCCAGTAACTGCCTAGCTTCAAATTTGGAAACCATTCATGGATATCCACAATTAGAGTTGATTTTACCTTGACACCCCGAGCTTCCAACTTGCTTGTACACTCAACAACATAGACCAAGGTAACAACCTTGTTATCAGCCTAGAATTGTTCATTTACTTTTCCAAAGTCTTTGACAGCATGCATGTAAGCAACTTTGGCTTTATCATACCCTTATTTGAGTTCACAAATGAGGATGTCTTTTTCCGAAAAAAATATCCTAAAATTTACCCATTTATTTTTGAAGCATCCCCGTTTGGTACCGATCCGTCGTTCTGCGGTCTCAACATGCTCGAGCCAATCCGCAACATTCTTCTCAAGACCGGAAACATCATCCTTCAACCTTATGAAGCCACCATTTAGCTTGTGAGTCTTATCTTTATAGAATTTTTTCCGAGCAGCTAGTAGGTGCACGTCCCTCTTGAGTATGACAAAAGTGGCTAAAGTTTGTATATTCACAGAGCGAGCATGTAGTCTGTGTAAAAACCGAAGGGCTCCTTGGTAGCCTTTGAGAGATACCACAAGAGGGTCCAAGTGGTCTTCTTCGAATGATTGACTATCTTTTCTTCGGTCATCCTAAGACACTTCTCTTTCTTCTTATAGGGTGGGGCATGGTCTTTATTTTGCATCCGATGAGGATTTGGCATAATGTATGACTTAGTATTCAAGATCCATTCAGGGGAAAGCAGGTTATCATTCTCGTCTTCAAGGTCCACTTGAGGGAGATCTTCAGTTTCCATCTCATCACACTAATTATTGTGTGCTCGTTTGTGTTTCTTTATCGAAGAATGTCTTTTTACGGTCTTTTAGATCCATCACCTTAGGTAGACACATTTGTCTCAATAAAGATAATTTCAACCATTTCCTTACTCTTCTTCTTCATCTCTATATTTTAATTATTACATTTGAAGATTCGGTAGCTCGGAGCCCTAAACCTAGCTGGAAGAAAGACTACCTCGTCGGGAGCCTCCAACCTTCTCAATAGATTGGTCTCGCCAAGTAGGGCCATGAGTTGATCTAAAGAGAGGGTTTTTGTTAGATCAGCCCTACAAAGGTGGCTCTTCGCCAAATTCGATGGGGTGAACACCGATGGAATTCGTGGAACCATGCAGTTTTGTCCCAAGCGCTTAACCAAGTGAAAATATCATCAAAAACCTCTTTGTGTCCCTCGAAAGACCCAATTATCCATGCTTTATTCCAAAGCAAAAGAGGGATATGTAAAAAAAAATTGAGAAAATGGTAAATTATCTTTGTTTTCTCATTTCAGAGAAATACGGCATGGATTGCTGGCAGTCGCTTCCGACCTAGTCTCGCATAGTTCTAAAACGTAAAAGAACCTATGCTTTAATTTTTTGTTAGCCTCCAGAAGTTCATCAACAAACTTGAATTTATTCTTTAGGGTAGCAGAGTAGAAACAGACGTAAGGGTTCTTCGACACAATGATTAGGCTCACGAATTGTTCCATCAGGAATCTTGAGAGCCTCAAGGCCATGATGCAAGCCATCAGTGTGAACCACAGGTTCAGACTAGCCTGACTGGGGCATATGTCCACCGATTTGAAAAGCCTTACCATTTACTATCTCTATGAAGACCACCAGCTCATGGTCCTCAACCAACAATGGAGTATCTCCCACCTTCAGAAACCGAATCATAACTGAACTAGGGGTTCCTCATCAGTCTCACAAATTCTTTTCCTCATTCTTCTGAAATTGTAGACAGTTCACCTTATAGAGCGTGATGAGATATTTATTCTTCATCTCTAAAAAATGGAGCTCCATATCAGACTTATTTTTTTTGCTTCCAGAAGCCTTCTTCTTTGTTGTTTGGACTTCGATTTCGTCCATTTGTGGGTTTATGTCAATGTTATGCTGACTATTTACTTTACCCTGATCGGCATGAGCAGCTTCTTGGTCTTCTGCCTCTTCAAATGATTTATCAACTAAATACCTTCGGTCTCCTTTTCTGACTGGTTCGATGGTTGTGGTTCTATGGGCATTATTAAATATTCAGTGTGGTCCAAATTAACATTCTGAGAGATGTATGATTCTTGCTATACAGTTGTTGCAAGCTTTTCAATTAGAACACTTGATCCGACGAAACCTTAGTATTTATGTACCACTTTTCCTTTCGGCGAGGATACCTTTTTCCTTATGTGTTTGTTCTTTGTTTTTTTTTCCGATATCATGTGATCATCACCAATGTGACCCATCAAAATATACGTAGTTCGCATAATGGGTTTGTTTGATGGTTCAAGGTCACCCTGGTCTTATGAAAACAAGTCTGACCTAGAGGGTGAGAGTGGGGATTCGTGGAACTAGTTTTGGAGTTTGAAGCGTTAGCCGCTTCAACTTGTTTTTTAGTTGGTGGCAAGGGCCCAAGTAGATATTTTGGCGAAGAGATAGTGACACGAGCTCCTCATCTAAAATCCCAGTCGCTATCTTCTATTCATCCCTCTTAGCTATTGTTAACCAATCAAGAACAAGGAATTATTTTTATTTAATTTGATTAAACGAGGAGTAAAAGCACCGGAGTAAGGTAATGCAGTGGCTGCCTGAGCAGAATAGATTTCTCATTACGACATAAAAATAGTTATACTTCCTCTTTCTATAATTTGTTTGTATTTCTCTCTCTAGAGTTTTGACAAGTTAAGGTTATGAAGATGGGAGGTCATATTTATATGGACCATTTTCGAAAACCCAACGGTTTTCTGGTTAAATAAGGAAGGGGAAAACGTATAAGCCCATCTCCTATTTTTTTAAAAGCACTCGCATAAGGAAATGAAAAGGTTTTTCGCTTGGTAAATCATCCAGAGGTTATTTTTAGAACATATGGCATAGGTCAAGTTATTTAGAGACACGTGTACAAAACAACTATACATGATACACAATTATCGACTTAATCATTCATGTGATAGAATCTTATGATGGTGATGTGGTCTGAATCGATCCGATTAAGTTCACGAAAACATGAAAGGTCCAAATTAGATATATCTGAGGTATTGAATGAGTTCGTTTTCCCTCAAATATTTTTGCAAGGACTAAAAGGGCTACTAATAAGGTGCGATTTATCCAACCGTCGATCAAATCAGTAGAATATTGGGTTACTTTGATTTTATGTAAATCTTGTAAAATAAGCACAACAAATGTGTAACATTGAGGGTATTTCATGTAATAAATATTAAACATGGTTAAAATTAGTAAAGTAATAGGATAAAATGCAATAAGTGGACCAACCATATAGCCCTTAGTCCCACCACCATTACTATATAAAGAAACATTACCTTTTTGGAGAATGGTGAATAATAATAATTATTATTATTTCACTTTTGGCAGCTTCTCTCTCTTGTATTCTCGTGTTTCTCTCTCTATAATTTTACTTCCTCAAATATCTTTGACATGTTACCCCTAGATATTTTTGGAACTATAAGAATCAATCTATCAAATATTGGTAAACAAAATATTCACGATTGGTAGAAATATACAATCTTATATTAATGACATGTTAGTAAGAAACTTATTGAAGAATACCATCTAACATATATTGTCGAGACATTTGACAACCTTATACGTGTGAACCTTAAACTAAATCTTAAAAATGAAGCTTCTATGTCATGTCAAGGAAATTTATAGGATACTTTAAATGAAGAAAGAATAAAATCAGATCCAACCCAAGTCGATAACCTAACATCAATGGAGGCACCAATTAATGTAAAAGAATTCCAAATCTTAATGGGAAGATTAGCTTCACTGAACAGCTTTCCATCACGATCATCAGGTAACCCTTTATTCCAAACATAAAAAAGCAGGGAAGTTCCAATAAAATCAAGAGTGCAAAAAGGCATTAAAAACATTAGAAAAAATTGGCATCGCCGGACATGATAACGAAACCAAAGCAAGAAAAAATAATTTGATTGGTAAAAAATCAGAGGAACAAAAAGGGTAATACTTCTAACTGACTAATAATTAGTAGTTAGCCAAATCACGTGAAAGTTTAAAGCAAAAAATGATATTATTATCCAATACTTAAATGAGCTGCAATGCTTCACATCTAAATTCGAGCATGTCAAATTCGAACTAGAGCCAAGGGCACAACATGAAATCGTCGACGAGTTAGCTTCTTTGGCATGTGCTTCCTCATCGCCATGAATTATATTAAAAGAAAAACTATAAATCATAATGCCAAACTATTTATTTTCAACCATCACACCCTTAAAAGTAATGATAATCAAAGGTAAAGAAGAGTAAGAAGACTGGTGAATACCAATAAATAATTACCTAATACAAGGAAAATTACTCGAAGATATAAAGGAGGCAAGAAAGATATGAAGAATATTTACAAGATTTGTGTAGACAAAAGACACGTTGTACAAAAAAGGGTTATCACAACCATTGTTAAAATTTTGAATCATGTATAAACCAATCTTTATAATGGAAGAGTTGTATGAGGGAGAAGAAGACGCTCAATGCGAATATCAACCCTTGATTAAAAGAATCATGTACTTGCCAAAAATCATAAAGGACACAAATAAGAAGGTGAGGATATGTGATACATGTCAAAGGTTTGCAAATTCAATCCAAGTTCCAGCAGTATTAGTAGAAATAATAATAGAGGTCACCGATTCGAAAAATATGGTATGGACATCGTGGGACAATTCTTGATGGTTTGAGAGGAGGAAAATAACTAATTGTCACCGCATACTACTTTTTCAAATGGGTAGGGGTAAAAACAATGCAACAGATAAGAAGAACATATATAATTTTGTTTTTTTAAAAAGATTATCTGTTGCAGGTATGGTACTCCGAGAATATCACCACCAATAATGGAACGCGGTTCCAAAATGATAGTGTCACATTATACTGGCAAAGAAGGGATTTAAACAAATATTATCTCCTCATTTTCATCCTTAAGCAAACATCCAAGTCGAAGTGACTAACATGACGCTAATTAAGGGCATCAAGAAGATGCTAGATCAAGCATCCGAAAGTTGGTCGGAGACCTTATAAGATGTTTTTATTATCATACCGAATATGACCCACCAAGAAAGTTCATAGACGAAACACCATTTGACATGGTATATGTTATATATGAATTAATACCACCGTAAATATATACACCATTCTGCATCATTGCAACATACAATGAAGAAAAAAATGATAAAAAAAAATGGTGGTCAACCTAGTCAGAGAAATAAGGATCAACGCAGACCTTCAATCAGACATTATAAGGAACTAATAAGGAGTAGATATAATTCGAATGTTCGGTTTAGAATTTTTGAACCATGAGATAAAGTGATGAGAAAAGTATTTCAACATATGCCATAAAAATACTTGGAAAGCTAAACCTAATGTGGGAAGGGCTGTTTACGTTCAAAACAAAAAATTAAGCCCCAAACTACATGTTGTTGGATGGAGATGGAAACCAAGTTTGTCATCCCTAGAACATAGAGAATTTGAAACTGTACCGTAGTAATACAGACTAAAAAAGCTTGTAACATACTACTAGTGTAAATCGTGTTTATTAAGTTATAAAAATGTGTTATTTCCTTCCTCGGTGGTGCGAAAAGGTTTTAATGAGGTATTCGATATTAATAAAATGCTTATATTTCCAAAAATATGGTTCATTTCTTATTTGATATAATACAAATAACATACAATGGTTACAAAATAAAAATTATGAAGGGAAATTAACTTTCAGAGAATGTGAAATGGCATAATATTAAAAAACAATGGTAAAAAGAAAATATAGCACCAAGTTATGACTGCCAAAGAATATGCAGAAGGAAAAATATACCTCGGAATAACTTAGATAAATATAAATCTATAAAATAAACAAATTCTTTAAATAAAATACCAAAATGAATAAAATGCTTAAGAAGGATTGGAAACTCCATGAAAAATAAATGCTTCGGATGATAAAAGAATCAATAATTCTAACATAGATAATAGAAAAAATGACTAGGTGTCGTCAATCCTAACAAAAGATAAGAATAAAAATATGGATAACCAAGAGTTAATCCATTGTAAATAAAACTACATTTGCTTGAAAAGAAGGGAAAACCCCTAGTATGGAGTCATGCACCCTTAATATACTTGCCAAATTCTAGAAAAAAACAAGTAGATGAGCCATGTTGTTCTAAAAGCATGATTCTTGGCCTACCTACTTTACATGATCAGTTAGTAGAAAAACAGAGAATGCAAGATGCGTCATAAACATAATGACTCGCCCAAAAAAAAATTAAAAATCGTACTCGCAAAATAAAAATAAGAGTCTTACAAAATATATACCGTTACAATATAGTAGTAACAAAAACAAATGGTGCAACCTACATTACAAACAAGAACTCAAAAAAGAAAGCTAAGTTGTGAAGCAAGAATCATGGAAATATTACCATATTTGATACTAGTGCCCACAAAGGGGGAGCTAACTTCCCCATGTGCGTCCTTATTAACACTATTTTTTTCACCATCTTCACAATGATCAGATGAAATCTCATCTTCAAGACTGTCATCCACGTCACAAATATGTTTTCCACTATCAGTCCGTTTGAGGAATATAATCAGGAGGTTCATTAGTCGAAATCATATGTTATGGCCACTATGCTTTGAAAATATTATACCAAAAATAATAAAGATTAACCTTAGGATAATCCACATGGATATCCAATAATAATAATCTGGAATGAGCTTCCATAACAACTTCGTGGGCACAAGAAATCAGAAGATATTTATAATTATCAAAATCAACACACCAAGTTTTGTACTCAGTAGCAAGTTGCTTTAGCATGGTAGTGTACCTGGCTGACGTAGAATCTAACTATTGCTGCAACTCTTCTAATTGAGAAGTGGCAACGTTGGCTTCAGATCTAGCTTGTACAATCATCTTATGAAGATCTGCCCAAACACTCTCTGAAGCATAAACTTTGGTTCATATGGCCACAATATATTCTTTACATCGCGATATCTGAAGGGATTTATCATTCAAACTAGCAACTTAGAATTCCAATACATCACATAAATATATCTCTCTACATTCAAAATATGTTAGTAATTTTTATAATTATTTCTCTCTCTATGTGTCGGTACTACCACTAAGGACAACCATCACGTCATGATGCTCATCTATGGGATAAGAAGTACCTATGAGTAAGGATTAAACATCTGAAAAATAAAGAGAATGGTTCAATTAAACATGATGACACATCAATAACCCATTAAATATGAGATGTAAACAGAGAATATAAAGTAAGACTAAAAGACAACAAAGAAAATCAAAATACAAGAGCGAAAGAAAATTACCTCAAAGTCAAGATTCAAATGATGATTGGTTACTTCCAATAGAGATAGATGAGTAGGTAAATCCTTTCGGGTAGAAAAAACACTAAATTGAGAAACTGATTCAGAAATTTGATCAATTGAAATCGCAAAAGACGAAGCAACAGCTTTCAAACCCATTGAACACAAAGCATTCGAAAGTAAACATTCGATGGAATTAGCAACTAAATCTTCAACAGAGGAAATGTGGATAAAAATAATGAACAATCAAGTCACGATCTTGATCAAAACAAAAAGTAGCATTGCTGAAAACATCCTTGTTAAAAAATCCTATGTTAGGCTCTGAAAGAATATCATCTATTGATTTTAAACCATTAAGCTCGATGGCAACATCAACGATCATTTCATCAGTAGCAAGCAAAGAATTGGCCATAATTAGAGTAAGAATCTTAGTGTTTGAAGCATTAGAGGAAACATATTATCTTCTAAGGGGTACAAATTCACTTCATATTGGAGAATAATACGCGAACACATTAACAACACTTGTTAAAGGAGCAATATAAATAGATTCAACGTCTTGTGTGCTCGCTATATAATTTAAAAGGTACACAATCTTAAAACAAATATATTTTCATTTTGAGTAAGAAGAAAAAATATCAAACAACTAAAAATTGCTTAAGTGTTTACGTCTCTTAAAGAAGTCGAATTTTCATCATCATCATCACCTTCTTTAACCGTTGGGATAGCAATTAACATATCTAGCCCCATATAAATAACAAGTAATACACCAGATGGTGCATTCAAATTGTAACGAATGCGCTTCTGAAAAAAAAATACTTTCTAAAAAAGGCGTACTACATCTTTTTTTAATATAAGTATTGGAAGCAATATTCTACAATATATATATATATATATATATATATATATATATATATATATATATATATATATATATAACAAGAAAAAATCTCCATTATATTATTGATTGTACATAAGCTAGAATTCTAGAAAAGTTGTGACACCAATATGCAGACACGTCAATATTCCGATTTTTTTGCCTTTTCCATTAATAAAGAATATATATCATGTACGAATTGCTCCACATGAGGACTAAAGGGAATATTAGTTGAAAGGATTTGAAAACATAAACAGATTAAAGTAAATCACAACAAGAAGATCCCACGGTGACAAATTCAATATAATGATTAATTATGAGTGGCAGTCTAAAAACGATTGACAGCTTTTCGCGTAACATCACTTTTACAAGCCCAAGTTTCCAGTGACAAAGAATAAACTATCCTTTTATCTTTTAAATTGGTTGTAAAGATCTTGAACAACGAAGGCGAATGACTTCATTTTAACGGTGAAATGACTTTTTACTCCACTATTAAATCAACAGAAGCTAGGAAACAATCCAAAACAAATTAAAATGAAGCATCGACAAAACAATGATGGAAAACAATAAGAGCTATAAAATGAAACCTCGACAAAACAATGATGAAAAACAATAAGAGCTAGTATGCGGGAGATAGTTGGCTAGGGCACAACTAGCTAAATTCAAAAAACGCAACAATGTCCTTATTTAATTGAAACCAAAGTCCCCAATCAAACAAGTAAGTACATAAAATAATTTTAATATCGTGAGCATCGCGGGAATTCTCCTAAAGATGGATTATCAGAGTAGGACAACATAAGGAATTTATCATTCTTAATATTTTTACGATTTCCTAAAATGATGAGCGCATACACATTATTAAATAAGACTTTTGGTCTCGATTCAGCCTACCAACAACGAATTCGGGTCCATAGCCATGGTGAACAAAGTCTCCACCATCAGGCTTTTGAGAAGTGGAAGAAACCATACTCACAAAACGAAAAGAAAATCAAGAGCCATAAAAAGAATAAATTGAATATTAAACCGTTGATGTCCTCACAAATACGTTTGATATAACAAAAATTATGACAAAAGCCTAAGCGATAATACGCGTGTCATGGTGATCATATCACCATCACGTGTAAATTTAAACAACCCACTTTTACACAAACAAATGGCAAAATTAAATATAACACCATATTTTCAAAAGTTCAATTATTTTGAAATAAAATAAAAAGATATATTTTGCACATTACATTAAATATATAAAATAAATATTTGCAATTATTCTTGCCAAAAAAAAAAAGTTTTAGTAAAAGGGATAAAATTAGTTTATTAAAATTTAGCGTTAGCATTCGAAATGAGGGTTAGCAAAAATATATTAATTTCAAACATATAATTATTTAGAAGCTAAAAAGACTACTAAAAACTAATTTTTTCAAACAAATATTTAATCCAAATATATATTTTAAACATTAATCCCATTTATTCTTAGATCAATTTTCGTTTCCATTAAATATAACGATCCAAATTGATCGATATAAAGCAGCAACCAAAAGATTCATCCAAAAAATTTATATAAATAAATATATTTCATTTACTTAAAACAGATTCATTGAACAAATCCAAATTTATATAAATGAGTATATATCATTTACTTAAACATCGTATACTTAAAAAACATTATAGTAGAGACTCAATTGAAAATATATATAAATGTTACACACTCCTTAAATCAATGGAGAGAATTGAAAACATAAAGAATACACTAAACCGATTGAAAAAAAATCCCAAAGTCCCAAGAGTTGTCTAGCCTTTACATTATATCTTCCGAAAACACTGGTTTACCTTCAAATACCACCATAAAACACCAAAATAGCCTTAAGCATGGTCGATTTGATAGAGCATTGCAAACTTCACAATAACAAAAAAAACCATAATGATTTTGTCTACCGCAGAAATCAAAAGTGAGAAGACCAAAGATCATTCACAAACTGCAAGATAAAAACATTTTTATAAGGTTAGAAATGGAGTCGAACCGAGTTTGAATAAAGAACAAGATTGAATTATTAGATATACCATGTCACACTGTTGGAAACCACATAAATCAGCATCAAGATGGCTAGAGCTAGCAATATCTTCCACTCCATTTATAGTGCTGTTGTCTTCTGCATAGTCATACTTCATTAAATCTTCTCCCTGAACTTGTCCTTTCATGTTGTCATCTTTCACACACTCAATAGAATCTGTTCCTTCAAGTTGCCCTATTCACATAACAATATTAAAACATATTAAGACCAAAGCAACATTTCACAAAATAGCAAAACCTCATGAGACAAAGGGAACATGATTTTACCTGGTGAAGCGAAAGTCAGATAACTATGTTCCATCCTCGGATCATGATACGAAGTCATAGGTGGTTGAAATAACATGGTATTATTTTGAATCATATTGCACCCGTATCCATGTGTCATATATTCATAAGGAAAATTTCCACAATTACTATGGAACATTCCTTGTGCACTTGTCTCACTGCTCGGCTTAAGCTGATTTTGTCCAATCGATCGGATAGATGGTTTCGTTTTTCCATACCCTGTGCTTTGGCATCTCTGAAGATGGCTAGCCACCTTATCTCTTGTAAGAAACGGAACATCCATCACTTCTAAAATCCTTTTTGGATGAAGTCGGGAACCCAATTCTAAAAGTAATGTACAGATTTAGATATTGTTTAGGTATAAATAACTAAGTTCTCAAAACACACAAAAAAACTTTCAAAAAATATAATCGAAAAATTTACCTTTTTCGACTTTGGTACAAGCATCGAGATATTTAGCATGAAGCTCCCGTGTCCATCTAACCCGAGGTCTCTTTTGATCCGATTCAGATTTTAGAATGGTTTCGGGTTTCTTTCTCTTACACACCGAATGGACAATATGTTCTTTACTATAAGAGCTAGTTTGTTTTCTAGAAGATTCTACTTTCATTCTGTAAACATGTTGCCAAATCAGTTGGATGTCTTGTGATCGAACTGGTTTCGGTAAAAAGTCTTTAACTCCATATCTTAGGCCTTTTAAGATGCTTTCAGTTCGATTATCGGCCGAAACAACTGCAAAACATATACAATCTTTTAAGACTATATAGATCATGTAAAACTAGAAATCAGAAGAGAACTTATTATTTTTTATACTTACTTATCACGGGTATATCCTGCATTTCGAGATTAAAGATTTCTAACAGTTTGAAACCATCAACATCATCTCCGAGTCCAACCACATCGGTCATAACTATATCGAATTTATTATTTTTGTCTCGCAACAAACGGAGGGCTTCAGCTGCACTAGTCGTTGTTGTGACTGCATCAATCACATACATATAAATAAATAAAAACAAGACTCTCAATATATATAAATTAATTTCAAAAGTTTAATATACTAAAAAGAACTTGCTTAAGATCAGGGTTTAAGAACTGGTGGTTGGCGATTAGGTTTCAAATTTTACAATCTTTCAAGAGGTCTCCTTTATTATATAGTTCGAATCTTCCCGCTCCAAATAGTTAGCACCACAACCATTATAGCATTAAGGCTATTATTGTTGAGATTAAAATTTAAAACTTAACATAAAAATTTAATTTTTAATTTTGTTAAAATTAATGTACGGCGAAAAGCCTAAAACACAAAACAAAATAACGTTTATTTCGATATCCGTCCTAATAGTCTATTTATAAAAAATAAATAAAATTTATCTAGTTCATATATGTTGCAACGGATATATATTATTCGACAAAAAAATTATGATCATAATAAAACTAAATTCATCCTTGCAAAAACGACTCTAGATAATACAATATTTTATTTTATGAACAGACAAAAAAAATACTGATTCAGACAAAAAAAACCTTTAAAGAATTAAATTATTGATTAAAAAATATAGATATTTACCTTGATATTTGTTGTGAAGGAGTAAGGTTTGAAGATGATTTAGTGAATCTTGATCAGCATCAATGGCAAGAATATGAAGACCTTCCGGATTAAAATCTTCCATGGTTTTTTTTTCTTTTAGGTTTTTACTGTGTTCAATATCTGCTGATAAATTAGAGAAGGTCGGATATATAAAGGGATAATTAGTTAAATTAGGAAATACATAATTAGTAAAGAATTGTGACTTTGTTTACTCTTTTGATTCTTTATTATAGTAATATTTTATTTCAATATCTTGAATTTGATATGATATAAAAATTGGAATGGTTCCATCTAGTTTTTGGTTTTTATAAAAAAAACTTAGTTAAATTTTTATTTTTATTTTAAGTAACATTTATTTTTTATCTTTTTATTTATTTATTGGGTTATTTCTTATTAAATACATAGAAACTTTTGAAATTCTGATTTAGTGGGTCGTATTATGCCTGATTCTTAATAAATACATCAAAGCCTGTCGTTATTCTAGTTAGATACGTTTTAGTTTTTTATTGACAACAATACCCTTCTTCTTTAACAATAGAACTTTAACTTCTCGGCCGTTTACCTTCTCTAACTTTATTCTTCCATATCATATTTATGGAAAACTTCGATATCAAAAAGACGACGAATTCCTCGAAACGAATTCACCTTTGCATGACTTCGCACCCTCTGGATGTTGCATCAATTTTTGAAATTTGAGAGAAAAAAAGAAACAGGTAGATTCGAATAAAAGGGAAGCGAATGAAAATCCACGATTACCATCGGAAGCCGCGATCCGGTTGTGGCAGTTGCGGTGCCTCCTCTTCGTTCGAATTGGCTATTATTTTTGGGTAACTTACCTACAAAAGTAGTTGGATTTCAATTCAATTCGGTGGTTTTCTCGATTATGTTTCCTTTGAAGATCATATATTGGATTTTATCTTCCGTGTCAATTTATTATGAGCTATTAAACAAACGATAGGTTATCTCTTTGGGAAAATGATTGATCCATGTATTTTTGGTTTTAGGACTATAATTCCCTTTGTATATTGCTGGTTAAAAGAGAAAACAACTTTGTTGAACTATGCTCTCTGATTCGGTGGGGATAATGGCTCTCTAGGCTTGCTTTATCTTATGTGCTTTTTTGGTTTCATCCTTTTTGTGTAGTGGGTTTACCATGAGACGTTTGGTGGAGTAGCCAATTGTGATTAAACAAAACCTCAATTTTGATGTTACCAACCACAACCATCCTGCTTGTCTACCCTTACCTTCCTGATGCTAATTGGAATCTTGCTTTTCGAGAGAGTTTCGATTCACCCATTATACCGTGCAATCACAAGTTTCAAATCACATCACTATTTCCTTAATCCTGAATCAAACTACAATACAGATCTTGGAATTTTCCAGATATCTGATTCAATAAACATCTCATATTCTATCTTACATATGTTTATATGAGTTCACTTGTTCTTTATAGTATGATTTTCGATGCAATTTTTATTATGAATGAGTTCACTTAGTGTTTCTATTTAAATCTTTATTGGTTTTAGAACTATTGATATAAAGAATGTTCTTAGTCTTGTTCTTGTTACTATGTGGAGTAGTTTTCATTTTTAAAGATCACATTATCGTGAGATGTTCTTCAATATTTTTTGTAAATTAGATTGATTCTTTGAAGCTGTTGCTCGATTTCCTATCAATCGATGGGCGAATAATTTCCGGTGCAAGGCATCCATCTATATTAAAATTCAAACTAAATCGAAACATTATCATGATTAAATTGCAAAAAGAAGATGATATTAAATTGAACATTTCCAGAAGAGGATTAAGTATGTTTAATTAGTGAGAAAAATCATTTTCAGTAAGGTGAAAACAAATAAAGAATGATGAACACTATTTTATATATAAATATCTCACCTTAAGCTGTTGTAGCTTTCGGTTATTTGAGTTTATTTTTACTGAATGTTTTGAATGATTGGCAGGTAGGAGTTTCGTAAGGAGTAACAAATTTAAGGCGGGTCCTTAAGCTGGAGAAATCAAACAACATCGACGAATACATAATAGAATAACCAGTTACTACGATCTTTAATCGTTTGAATATTTATGTAATTTTACCTAAGAGGTGAGAGATTTGACGGACTGGGGTTGCGTGTTTTGTTTAGTTACATCCATGTCGTCGGGTTGTTGACTCGGTGAGTCATCACCGTGTCGCTTGGAACGAGCTATGCAGGTTAGCATTGTACTCTGCACTTGAGACAAAGAAACAATAGAAATCGACATCGGAGTTATTTACATATTCACAAATACGAACTGTTTAGTTAGTTGGAAAAGGAAGATATGTAAGAAGATGTTATTAACTGTGATTATAAATTGATTCAGGTTGAAGCCATTTGTGGTTATTTAGATTTATTTTAAGGTGGTTTCTGATGAGACTATGAGGAGGAAGAGGAAGATATGAAGTAGATGCTGGTTTTGGTTGTTGTTTTCGATAACTAAAATAATAATGGGAGAAGTATTCAATGTAGTTATGTTGTGATTTCTCTTTAATCTGTTCACTTGTAAAACAATTTGATTATGTTTAAGTCTCATTGACGAATGTCTCATCTTTCCCCTTGAAATTAAAAAAGAGGGTTTTACTATTAAGTGTATTAAAACTTTTAAAATTCTGATTGAGAATGCCTTATTATCCAAAATTAAAAAATGGGTTTTTACTATTATGTGTATTCAAATAAGAATAACATTCTTATTTGAATAACAGTCTTATTACTGTTATTCCTGACATAGTAACAGTCTTATTACTATTATTCTTATTTGACTAACAGTCTTATTACTGTTATTCCTAACAGAGTAATAGTCTTAATACTGTTATTCCTAATAAAGTAACAGTTTAACTACAAATAATCCTAATAAGAGTAACATGATGGTGGTGGTGGCGGTATTGGTCGTGGTTGTGGTGATGGTGGTGGTGGCATTCGTCGTGGTTGTGGTGATGGTGGCTGGGTCGTACTGGTGTTTGTGGTAATGGTGGTGCAGTTTGTGGTTGTGATGGTGGTAGTGGTGGTCGTGGTGGTGCCAACGGCGGTGGTGATGGTCATGGTGGTGGTTGTGATGGTGGTGGTGGTGGTGATAATGGTGGTTGTGGTGGTGATGATGGTGGTTGTGGTGGTGGTGGTGATAATGATGGTTGTGGTGGTGGTGGTGATAATGGTGCCGGTGGCCGTGATCCCGGTGGTGGTGGTCCCGGTGGTGGTGGTGGTTGTGGTAGTGGCGGTGGCGGCGGTAGCGGCGGTTGTGGTGTCGGCGGTGGTGGTGATGGTGGCGGTAGTGGTGGCGGTTGTGGTGGTGGTGGTGATGATGGTGGCGGCGGTGGCGGTGGCGGCGCCGGTGGTGGTCCCGGAGGTGCCGGTGGTGGTGATGGTGGTGGCGGCGGAGGCGGCGCCGATGGCGGTGGTGGTGTTGGCGGTGGTGGTGGTGGCGCCGATGGCGGTGGTGGTGCCGGCGGTGGTGGTGGCGGTGGCGGCAGTGGTGGCGACGGCGGTGGCAGTGGTGGTGGTGGTGGTGGCGGTGGTGGTAGCGGTGGCGGTGGCGGCGGCGGTGCCGGTGGTGGCGGTGGCGGCGGTGGTGGTGGTGGTGGTGGTGGCGGTGGCGGCGGTGCCGGTGGTGGCGGTGGCGGCGGTGACGGTGGTGGCGGTGACGGCAGTGACGGTGGTAACGGTGGCGGCGGTGGGGATGCCGGTGGCAGTGGTGGTGGTGGTGCCGGTGGCGGCAGCAACGGCAGTGGCGACGACGGTGGTGGTGGTGGCGGTGACGATGGTGGTGGTGGTGACGGCGGTGGTGGTGACGGCGGTGGTGGTGACGGCGGCGGTGGTGACGGCGGCGGAGGTAGTGGCGGTGGTGACGGCGGTGGTGGCAGCAGCGACGGCGGTTCTGGTGGTAGTGGCGGCGGCGCCGCGGCGGCACTGCCAATGACGGTGACGGTACTTGTTAAACTTGATTGTTTTTTTTAATAATAAAATGATTAAATATTCTTTTTAATTAGAGGGGTATTTTCGTACATCAAAAAATCTTGTACACCTATTAGAATTATTAAAATTTGATGTATGTATAAGAATTTTAAAATATTTGATGTACCCCTTAGAAACTTACCCTCATTTATTTTATTTTAATATATATAGATATTAGTGATAAAAAAAAGTTAATTTAACAAATAAAAAATTATCAACTGTTTCGCATATTCAATTTTAGAAGATACTTACATGCTAAGTTTCTTTTGTAATAAACGATATTCCTATTTGGACAGGAAATTTGATTCTACGTGTGTTTAGAAGGGAAAATTAACAAAATCTATAAGGAAACAAATCTAGTTAGTTATAACGCGACAAAAGTAATGTAATCTTTTGTAATATTCTTTAAAGTTATCGGTACTAATGTTTTCGGACCCATTACCCCAATTGCTTCCATATTAAATCCGATTATATGGTTCCAGAATTGAAATTATAAAACTTCGAGACCATCAAAATTTAATTAAAGGTTAACATTTATAAATAATTTACTATAAATATTTGGATTAATAGTTTATATCAAAATATCGCTCCTAACAAAAGTTATCTTTAGAACTCCATATTACACGTTTGTATTAAGCTAATTATTTTTTTCACTTTTATTTTTATTGATCTTTTATGTCTCACAAATTTATATTATTAGTCTTCACATATATGTGAACAACGAGAAGTTGACATGTAGCATGCCGAATATCTAAATTTTGTTTTAGTAGCGGTCTTCTAAAAATTTGTCAAATTTACTCATTTATCTGCCTAGTGAGCTGCCGAAGCAGCTGCCAAAGCAGCTGCCAACTAGTTTTTACCATTAACAATATTTTTTTACTATTTACAATTTATCTTATTTTTTATCTTTGTTAATTTAGTATAATATTGAGGTGGATCTTTGTAAAAATATAAATCCAACAACCCAACTTAATTCAGTCCAATTAACTTATCCGACATCCATAGCCCAAAACCCAAAAAATCCAATTAAAGATAGAATTCCTAATTTTGAAACTCTACTTCTAACATTTCCTCTACCTTCTAGAGTCTCTTTCATCAACCTAAATCCCTAATTTACATAACCCAAAAATTCTAAATTTTGAGTCTTTCAATTTTATTGTTGTAGTGGTTTATTTCTCATATTTTAGTTCAAGCTTGGTTTTGGTAATTTGATTAGATGGTTTATTTCATCTTTATCAAGGGTTAGTTCTGTAAGTAACTCTTCATCTGAATCATTCAAAAAGACATTAAATATTAAATCACGAAATCAGTATGTTGATAGTTTAATTATAAAATTTCAAACATTAATCGGTATGCATATGTTGTAATTTACGAGCAAAGTGTTTTGAACTAGAATTCTTGTACACACTCTAGATAATATTTCGTATTAATATCATTAATAATCAAACTAAAATTTCTAGTTAATCAAGAAAATAGTTTCAGAATAATTTTTAGCCGATGAAAAAATCCAAACAAAGGTTCATAACTTGTTTGCTTGATTCAAAGTGATGTCTAAAGTAACTTTTAATGCAAATTAATTTTGGTTAATCATGTATATAAATCAATAAGAATTATGAATTCTGCCATGAATTGGATTTTTGAGTTTTTGGTTATGGATGTTGGGTATGTTAATTGGGCTAAATTAAGCTGGGTTGCTGGGTTTATATTTTAACTTGGTCTAGTCCAATACTTTACTAAAATAATAAAGGTAAAAAAAAGGTAAATTGTAAATGGTAATTGGTAAAAAGTTATGGTAAATGGTAAAACTAGGTGGCAAGTGACTGGATAACTAACTATGTAGAGGAAATTGTATAATTGGGTAAATTTTGGAATGACCAATTATGAGACAAAATTTGTATGGTTTGGCTGCCACAAGTCAGCTTCTTATTACTCACATGTGCGGTGGGACTAGTTGGAAAAATTCTGAAACATAAAGGATTTGCGGGAGACAAAAATGAAGATATGGGACTAGTTTGATACAAACGTGAAACATGATGAACTAATGGTGATTTTTAGCCGAACATTGCTAATAGTTCCTTGTAACGAGAATAAACTCAAGATCATATGATTATTCATTTATTAAACTAATGAAAATTATCTTTAATGTGTTTTCAAAAATAAAATATCATTTGTAATTTTGGATTATGTCACGCAGTTGATATGCTTAAATAAATATTATTCGTCGATTTAATTTCTCTCTTCTTTTCATCTTATTTTCTCTAAAATACTTATTTTACGAATCCACGTCTCAAACAAATATTCATTTTTCAGTTATAAAAACTATACAATCGACGTCTCGAATCAAGTTTCCATTATTGAAGAACAAATCCTAAAATTTCTTTCATATTATTACAAGCAGTGAATTTATCAATTTAGAAACACATAATCATCGTTTTAGTACGAACTACCAAGTCATAAGAAACGTATCACGCAGATCATAACATATAAACATCTTCAAGAAAGGTAAAAACCTGAAATCTATACTAATGTATGTTTAATCGAACAAAAAATAAATAGAAACTTGAATATGATTATGATTTTAAATACTAATTCGAAAACGATTACATATTGTTTGTATAGCAGGATCAGTTTTATAGAAATCCATATGGAAACAATAATGATCTAGTTAAACCATGACAAATTACACATAAATTTGTTTTGAAGCATGTCAAATTAAAGGTAAAAATATTACCTACTGTATTATGTATATTAGGCGGAGCCAGGTGGGTCCCACCCAGGAACCCACCTATCTCCATAAATAGCATGTTTAGTACTTTAGTTAAACTTTATTCAGCGGTCTAGTTGGCAAAGATGCAGGTTAGAACCCATTATACCATTAAGTTTTTTATTATTTACTTTATAATATATATAATACACATCTATAATATTTTATTATAAATAAATATTTTAATTAAAAAATAATATAAATTATATATATATATATATATATATATATATATATAATTTTTCACTTAAATTAAATTTTTATTATTTATTTTATTATACCATTAAGTTTTTATTATTTATTTATTATATATAAAATACACATCTATATTATTTTATTATAAATAAATATCTTAATTAAAAAATAATATAAAATTTTATATATATAGATTTTATATATATTTTTATTATATATTATTTATTTATAACTATGTTGTTCTTTTATTATCGATTAGAAAACTCTAACTACAAGCTTCAAACACTAAGGTATTTATTATGGTTATATGTTATTAATTCTCAAAATTGAAGCTTTGTTACATGTCTTATATTACTATTCACTGGTTACAAAGATTAAGATTGTTGATCTATATTTTTATTTAAGATAGAGATATGTTATTAATTCTCAAAATTGAAGCTTTGTTACATGTCTTATATTACTATTCACTGGTTACAAAGATTAAGATTGTTGATCTATATTTTTATTTAAGATAGAGATATGTTATTAATTCTCAAAATTGAAGTTTTGTTACATGTCTTATATTACTATTCACTGGTTACAAAGATTAAGATTGTTGATTTATATTTTTCTTTAAGATAGAGATATGTTATTAATTCTAAAAATTGAAGCTTTGTTACATGTCTTATATTACTATTCAATAGTTACAAAGATTAAGATTGGTTGTTCTATATTTTTCTTCAAGATAGAGAGCTATAGAGTTGAATTTCAAAACAAATAGACCTGCATAAATCATAATTTTTTATTTTGCTTTACGGATTGAACCGTAACAACATAGGCTCTCGAGTTCACTAACAATACATGTTCTAATCAATACATCTATTAGTCTCTGTATACTGCAGCAAGGTCAAACTAAAACCTGATCAAACCGTAACAACATAGCCTCTCGAGTTCACTTAAAAGATGTCATAATCAATACATCTAGTAGTCAACTTCTATCTTTTTATGTCGTAATAGTACTTCAAAGTGTTAACAAAAATAATATGGAAGACTCACTTAAACAAATAAACAACTTTTATATTGATGGAAAATGAAGATATATTACAACAGTCTTTTACAACTTCCACTACAAAAAAATTGGACAATAACCAGGACACCATAGGGTTTAAATCCTGGCTACGCCACTAATGTATAACATGATATATAATCTATAAATATATATAAAGATGTGTGATAGATTGTTATGTAGTATATTTGCGTAATGTTTTCTGTAAACCTGGAAGGAATATATAAAAGTATATTTGGGTAATGATTTAGGTGAGACAAGTCATATTATGTAAAAAATTGTAGAAATGCATG
Source organism: Limnanthes douglasii subsp. nivea (assembly GCA_036936605.1). NCBI lineage: Eukaryota > Viridiplantae > Streptophyta > Magnoliopsida > Brassicales > Limnanthaceae > Limnanthes > Limnanthes douglasii. Next base: position 60,931,039 of record JAUPFV010000004.1, read on the forward strand.
TCAAGTTTAATTCAATTGTATATCAGATATAACATGACGTGTTTTGGAGAAATATATGGAGGAAGTTTAGTTTTTTATGTAATATAGATAGGTAATGATTAAGAGAGCATGCCAATTTATAAAGAAGTATATAAAACGACATGTGCGATTTTTTTAAATGTTTTAGATACCGTATTAGTTAAAGCATAACATGATTCATAAGAATCTATATATAGGTATGATAGATTTTTAGTTAATATATCGGATAATTATTTAGGTAAGTAAGGACAGATTAGTTAGGTAAACATGGTCGATTTAATAGAGCATTGCAAACTTCATAACAACAAAAAACCACAATGATTTTTCCTACCACGGAAATTAAAAGTGAGAAGACCAAAGATCATTCACAAACTGCAAGGTAAAAATATTTTTATAAGGTTAGAAATGGAGTCGAACCGAGTTTGGATAAAGAACAAGACTGAATTATTAGATATACCATGTCACATTGTTGGAAACCACATAAATCAACATCAAGATGGCTAGAGCTACCAACATCTTTAACTCCATTTATGGTGCTTTTGTCTTCTGCATTGCCATACTTCATTAAATCTTCTCTCTCAACTTGTCCTTTAATGTTGTCATCTTTCATACACTCAATAGAATATGTTCCTTCAAGTTTCCATATTCACATAATAATATTAAAACATATTAAGACCAAAACAACATTTTACAAAATCGCAAAACCTCGTGAGACAAAGGGAACATGATTTTACCTGGTGAAACGATAGCCAGATAACTATGTTCCATCCTCGTATAATGATACGAAGTCATGGGTGGTTGAAATAACATGGTATTATTTTGAATTATATTGCACCCGTACACATGTGTCATATATTCATAAGGAAAATTTCCACAATTACTATGAAACATTCCTTATGCTCTTGTCTCACTACTCGGCTTACGATGATTTTGTCCAATCGATCAGATAAACTGTTTCACTTTCCATACCTTTTTAGTGTGATTTGGCATCTCTGAAGATGGTTAGCTATAGGGCATATTCCGCCTTTGTATATAAGTAAGAATACTCCAATCTCAATACTAGTGTGATATTATCTGCTTTGGGCCACCCACCACCCACTGGCCCGCACGGCTTTGCTTTTGGTCAACTCCCAAAAGACCTCACACTAATGGAGATGTATTCTTAACTTATATACTGATTTTTATTTTCATGTTTAACCGATGTGGGATGTGGGACTTTGGTCACACCTAACAATCCTCCTCTCGAACAAAATACCAATCTAGCTTCCTTTCAATTGACTTCCATCCGCATACTCTAGTCAGGTGGAGAGAAACCTGAACTTTAATGCTTTAGGGCAGATCTATATGCTCACTATCAGATGACACTGTACCGCTCCTTGATCAAGCCACCTGCTTGATGAGCTATCATGCACTCCAACTATAGATGACATTGCGCCGCTCCTTGATCACGCCACCTGCTTGATGAGCCATCAGGCGCTACATCTATATCAGCATATCATTCATCTTGAGATGGCTCATGGCTTCTAGTAAGATGTTCGACATCTGAGAATTTCACCCACGTCACACACACCACATCGCGTTCCGTCTGGGTCTGGTGCTTTGGTACCATTTGTAGAGAATACGAGTATCTCATATTCCGTCTTCGTATATAAGTAAAAATAATTCGATCTCCACACTAGTGTGATATTGTCCGATTTGGGCCCACTGGCCCGCACGGCTTTGCTTTTGGTCCACTACTAAAAGGCCTCACACTAATGGAGATGTATTCTTAACTTATATACTGATTATTCTTTCCATGTTTAACTGATGTGGGATGTGGGACTTTGGTCGCACCTAACACCCTAATCAGTAAGTATAAAAAATAATAAGTTCTCTTCTAATTTCTAATTATACATGATTTATATAGTTTTCATAAATTATGAATGTTTTGTAATTGTTTCGGCTAATGGAGATGTATTCTTAACTTATATACTGATTATTCTTTCCATGTTTAACTGATGTGGGATGTGGGACTTTGGTCGCACCTAACACCCTAATCAGTAAGTATAAAAAATAATAAGTTCTCTTCTAATTTCTAATTATACATGATTTATATAGTTTTCAGAGATTATGAATGTTTTGCAATTGTTTCAGCCGATAGTCGAAGTGAAAACATCTTAAAAGGCCTAAGATATGAAGTTAAAGACTTTTTATCGAAACCAGTTCGATCACAAGACATCCAACTGATTTGGCAACATGTTTATAGGATGAAAGTAGAATCTCATATAAAAGAGCGTAGCTCTTTAAAAGATAATAACAAAGAACATATTGTCCATTCGGTGTGTAAGATAGAGAAAACAAAAACTACTTTGAAATCTGAATCCGATCAAAGGAGACCTAGTTTTAGATGGACGGATGAGCTTCGTGCTAAATATCTCGATGCTTGTAACAAAGTCGAACGAGGTAAATTTTCCGATTATATATATATATATGTGTGTGTGTTTTGTTCCTTTTCTTACACGAGATAACGTGGCTAGTTTAGAGAATACCACCTTTGTATATAAGTAAGAATACTCCAATCTCCACATTAGTGTGATATTGTCCGTTTTGGGGCCACTGGCCTGCCGGCTTTGCTTTTGGTCCACTTCAAAAAGGCCTCACACTAATGGAGATGTATTCTTAACTTATATACTGATATTTCTTCTCATGTTTAACCGATGTGGGATGTGGGAATTTGGTCGCACCTAACAATCCTCCTCTTGAACAAAGTACCACTGTAGTCTCCTCTCAAGTGACTTCCATCCGCCTACTCTAATCAGGTGGAGAGAAGCCTGAACTCTAGAGATTTAGGGCGGATCTATCTCCTCAATATCTGATGACATTGTGTCGCTCCTTGATCAAGTCACCTACTTGATGAGCTATTAGGCACTCCATCTACAGATGACATTGCACCGCTCATTGATCAAGCCACCAGCTTGATGAGCCATCAAACGCTCCATCTATCCAGTAGATCATTCACCTTGAGTATGGCTCATGGCTTCTTAACATCACACCCACCACATCGCGTTCCGTCTGGTCGTGGTGCTTTGATACCATTAGTAAAGAATACCACCTTTGTATATAAGAAATAATACTCCGATCTCCACTCAAGTGACTTATATCCGCCTATTCTAGTCAGGTGGAGAGAAACCTGAACTTTAGAGCTTTAGGGCAGATCTATCTCCTCACTATCAGATGATATTGTGATGCTCCTTGATCAAGTCACCTGCTTGATGAGCCATCAGGCACTCTATCTATAGATGACATTGTGTCGTTCATTGATCAAGCCACCAGCTTGATGAGCCATCAAGCGCTCCATCTATCCAGCATTATAATAGATCCATTATCCAAATTGCTTTTATAATAAATCTGGTCTAATTTGATGTATTATATATGGCCCATCAGAAAATAAGGGTTTGTTAGTATCTAAATAATATTATCAAAAAAAATTGAACCATATTTACTAGCAAACATTTCCGTTTTATCTAAAACGAGAAATAAATTATATATAATTTTTTGAAAACGTATTTGTTTTACTATTTAAATTTTAAATTTCAAAATAATCCTTGTTGTTCTAGACTATCAGTTTGATTTTATTTATAATCTTTTTATTTAATAAATAGAATAACTATTCTAAACTATAAAATGTTTGTTGACAAAATTAATAATCTGAATTTTGATTATATATTACAAAAAATAAATATTTTTTTGGAATGTTCTAAGCTTAAAAAATAGAATTAACTTATATTTTTTTATCTCATTAATATTTTTTAAGTTTATATTTTTCAAATTGTAGTTCGGAAAAAATATTAAAAATATAATTTGTTTTGTTTTTTTAAAGATGGACAAAACTAGATCTATGAACGAAATTTTTTGAATCTTTTTCGCTATATGAGATAACCTGTATTTTGTATTTCGCATTTTGTTTAATTCTTATCGTCTTTCGCATTTTGCAATTGACATTTCACAAAATAAAACTAAAATTTAGCCCTTATTTCACATTTTGTACTTTCTTTAACCCATTCTTTGCATTTTATATTTACTCATATTTAACAGTTCGCGGTTAGGAAAAAAACATATTCAAATTTAACCTTTATTTTGCATTTCTCACTTCCTTTGACATTTGTTTCTCATTTCACATTTATCTGTGTTTTGCACTTCGCAATTCACATTAAGGAAATAATAATAATAATAATAATAATAATCAAAATTAACATTTAATGCATTTCAGGCTTTGTTTAACTCTTATTTTACATTTCTCATTTATCCCATGTTTGCATTTCACATTTAACTCTTATTTCACATTTTCTATTTATCCCATGTTTGCATTTCACATGTCGGCAAACAAAAAAAATTAAAACACATATGGTTATTCTTCTTGGCTACTTCATACCCAAACCTCACCTTTATTTATCAAACTGCACCACTCGTCACTCAGTCGATACATAATCTGAACTCTAATCTTACAAAAATCACAACCCTTTTTACCAAGTTAATTTGTTACTAAATTAGTTAAAAGTCATCTTTAACGATAAAAATCTAGACACCAATATATATATATATAGTTGATGATAACGAAACACATTCAAAATAATATAGGAATGTTCGTGAATCAATTGTGTGATTATTAGTAAGTGAAGTCTATCTTTTTAATTTATCATTTATCATACTTACACATCCAAGATTGACGACAGAGGGTCGAGTTAGGAAGTGATTCATATCACTAGTACGAATGTACGTAATGATATCCTGAATTAGAATGTCTTATCTACAAAGAATTAAAGTATTCAACTTGTTGTAATTATAAGCTCATTTAATTCAACTTTATCAATAATAAGTGTCGGCCGACGAGTAATTATGGGAGCCTCTTGAAACATATATTTTAAATGCTAGTTGGTTTGGTGTATGATCTAGTGGGAGGTCCATCCATCTGACATTATAGATATTGGACCTTAAGAGTCAAATATGGTTATGGTCCCAACTGAAAAGATATATAAGATTAAAACGATATTGGGCCTTATGGGTCAAGTGATGTAGCCCAGAAAATTTCACTCTTTGTTACCCTTAGATTAGGGTTGCATCATGTTACCCTTCAATTAGGGTTTCATCTATCGTTGCTTCTTCTTCTATTTCTGTTGCGTCATCAGTTTGGTATCAGAGCCTCAGTTCCTGCTACGGGTCAAGCATGTTTCTGAATCTTGATTTCATCTGATTCAAGGTCTAAAGGAGAGAACAACATACGGCTTCAGACTATGAAAAGGTTTTCGAAACTATTTTTTTCCTTCAACTGGATGGCTTCAATGTTACTTTGAATAAGGAACACTCGAGAAGAATTTATTTGATTCTGATAAGGTCAACAATTATAATTCCCAATGTAACGATTGAATAAAATAAAATAAATAATTTAGGTTCTTGATGGTGTTGTGAATTCGAGGACGAATTCTTGTCAACCAGGAGAGGATGATGTAGCCCAGAAAGTCCAACCAAAAGCCTTATTAATTTTATTTTATTTTATTCAAATATCTTATGTATTTAAATCAAATCTAATTATATTAAGATTTGATTTGATTTGTTTTATTTATTTATTTTAAAATATTTATTGTATTTCCTTGTATTATAATTTAGGCTTTTGAGAAGCTCTTATATAAAGCCTCATATGCCTTAAGTTATTTGAAGTTTTTAGAATAATATATTTTTTATCTCTGAAAATTTCACTCTTTGTTACCCTTAGATTGGGGTTGCATCATGTTACCCTTGAATTAGGGTTTCATCTATCGTTGCTTCTTCTTCTATTTCCGTTGCGTCATCATCAAGTAAGTTGTAGAGTGATAATATCAAGAATATTTAGATAAGATATATTCACTATTAAGTCTATGTATATTCAAAAGTATTAAACTATAAATAAGGATGGTAAAGAATAAATACATGATCGATTTTTTCCATCTTATGATTTATCTTACATACTCTATATCTCTCCCTTTCTCCCCATTTTGATCTATATCTCTTTCTAAAAAACCTAGAGCTAAACTATTATCGTACATATAATGTTATGAGTTTTTATTTTTCGAGATCTAAGTACACAATTACCCTCTTTAATCAATATTTTATAGATGACTATTGATAAGTCTATCTAACTTACTACGTGCTCAATTATTTATATCCGCATGAAGAATCTTGGTGGTATGTTTATATAAACTATAGGTCTTACAACTAGTATCAGAGCATATATGTGGAGATTAGGAATCATATTGTATATGATTATATGTTTATTTCTCCTAGATCAATCTAGTTAATTGATTTAGGTTTTGAAAAGAAACAGAAAACGTCACTATGATTTGATTATATATATTTTGATGTTGGAACTACACATTTAGATTATGATTAACGCGCGTTCTAGGTTTCCAGATTTGAATATTGATATATCATTAAAGTTTACACACTTTTTTAAGTTGAATAAAACCTTAGTTAAGTATATGTAGTAATTGGGTTTTTTATTATAACAAAGCCAAATGAGTATTATAGTTCAATAAACATTATCATGAACCATTTTGTTTAGTTAAAATATGTGGTTATTTATTATTAAACTAATTTATTAGGAGCTAGTTATTAAAAATTATACATTAACTTTAAATTTAAATGATTTGTTTGATAAAATTATACATGTGAAGATGTCCAACACAATAACGCCAACAATAGAGACCTAGAGTTCCAATACATTATTAGTTCTTTTGTTAAGGAAATTATTTTTCAAACAGGATGCCAAAGTAACAACTATAAGTTCGAAAAAGAATACAAAACTTCTAAAGAAAAGATGTAAATTTTTGTATATTGTTTTGACCTTGAAAAAGAATTGTTAGGGTTTTCTCTTACTTTATATTTTTTACAGGCAGTTTCTCTCTTTATATTAATACTTACTTATTACATAATGGGGTCAAAAGTATTTTAAATTTGGGTTGTATTTCATAATGAGTATTCAAGCACAATACTTTTTGTTATATCGACATGTATGACTTTAAGATAGTTGTTCAAATAAATTAGTATGTTTCCCTCTGGCACTTGTTTGGGTCCTCGTTCGTGTATGTGTGTTGAACTTAGCTTACGTTGCTCGTTATCCTCGCCTTGATGGTGGACTTGTAGAATATTACTTTGGGGGCTTATCTCAATTCTTGTTACGCTTTGGCTTATTGCTCCCGGGTCGTGATAATAGTGCTCTCGTCTTATTCATGGTTCTTGTTGATGAGTAGTTTTTTCCCACGTTTGGTACACTGGGGTACTGTGGTGCTTACTTATCCTTTTTCCAGTATTTTCTACGAGCGTGCCTTAATTTTATAAGGAAAATATACTACGTGTAGGATATATAGCCTTACTAGGAGTCCCCCTAGTCCTTGAAGTAATTTGTGAAAACAATTGGTTGAAGTAAAATATATTAACAATGTGACGAGATAGAAAGCACCATTCAACAGGTAATATTCTAGAAGAATACACACATATGCAAAGTCATGTCGAGTATGAAAGGCGTTTGGCATATGTTGTTGATATCGTTGTGGGTCACGTGTTGACCGGGTGACAGAGTGTGCACATGTGTTGAGTAGCCAACAGTTGAGTTACTTTGTGATTTTTTTTATTGTTAGACAACGTAAATAATTAAAATATGACGATTAAGAGTCGTCGATTATCAAGGTATATAACAATTCAGATTGAAAGTAAAAAAGACCCTTATATAAAATGGGTTTGTTGCCCATTCATGAATATCCTTATGTTATTTTTACTCTTTTTGTGTAGAGATTGTGCGCTGGCGATTGTCGTGTTTATGAGCATCCAAGTACGCTAAGGTAGTTAAAATTTGCAATGGAGTGTTAAGTGAGTAATTCATCGATTCTATTCTGAAGTAGTTATAGGTTGTTTGTGACAATAAATATAGTAGAGAACTAGAATCGTGACGGTCATCGTGTAACATAGGGTGGGTTTTGGGGTTTTTCATTGTAGGTTCTCTGTTGTTGCACGCTTGCATGAATAAAGGTGGCCAATTTGTACTAGGGAGCTTGTCTTGAGTTTGATTGGCCATAGTTACCACGAGAGGGAAAGAAACTAAAATATAGGATGCCTAGCTTCACGTGGTAGAAGTGGAAGAGAAAAAAGAAGTATTAGACCATTACTTTGGTCGATTACTGGGTGCGTGGGACCAGATAACCAAGGATGAACACCAACAGTTTAAGTTTGACTATAGAATTCCTGATGAGGTGGTGACTCGAGTTCCTTACCCGGCTGAAATACCGCATCAGATTATGTAGTATAAAATTTGCTTCTTCATTATCGTGTTCCATTGGGGATTGCACTTACCGTTTCCTAAAATAATACATGAAGTTTTTAGATATGTGTGTATCTTCCCAACCCATTTTACTGTTAATATATGGAGGAGAATACTTAGCATAATGTTGAGCTCGTGACTTCTAGATATCTCGGTAGACTCGAAAGCCTTGTATTTGAAAGTAGATGTAACAAAATTGTCTAACTCATTCTTTTATTATGTATCAATCCGCAGTGGGAATAAAATTTTAAATTTTCCCACGTCGGATTATAATTAAAAAAATTCATTTATATTTGTATCTAGTAAATAGAGTATCTGAGTGCACATGAGTATGGTCAGGTTGAGCGGTGGTGGATGAATTCACGTAAATAGAGTTATATCATTTTGCAGATACTAGGAAATATCAAGTGTTATTTACAAAGATGTACGGAGGTGACTCGCCAAATACTATGGAACTATGGTTAGTTGTAGCACTCTATGTGTGGTTTTTGGATTTTTATTCCTTATTCATCGAGCTCAACTATCTTGTAGCTGGGTTGTGGCCGATTCCAGAACTTGTGATCAGAGAAGATGGGAATATGACTTTAGCTACAACTGGAGAGACTAAAAATATGGAGAATGTAAAAAGTATGTTGTGGTAGCGCTTCAACGACAAATATTATGGTGGATTAAGTCTCAATGTCTCGAAGAAGAACGCTTCTAAAAAAGATGAAGAGGCCTTTCCCAAGAAAGTCGGGCAAAAGAAACAATCAGCAAAGGATGTGGGAGCGTCTCAACAAGATCTGAGGTAGGATTAAGTGCTACTAAGAAAGAAAATTCGGGTGTTAAAAATTGGTAGTGTCCTAGTGGGGAAGGAGAAGATTCTACAGGCGGTTGACGAGGTCTCACCATGTGGTGACGAGCTAGTAAAAGTGGATCTTAATACCATGGTGAAGGCAAGTGGAGTCATAGTAGTTGAAAAGTAAAGTATAAAAGTTTGTGACAATGACTCATTCCAAAAATATAATGAGAAATGCATGGATAAGTTGGTTATGACCACGCAGAGTGTTGATGTCAAATGTGTGATCATGATGCCAAAAAGAGACATCTTGTTTTCCATGGACGAGACCCCACGATTTAAGGATAAAGAGGTGAAGATTAGTACACTGCCCGCTTCTGCTAAAGAGACTCATGTTGGAACAGACAAAGTCGTGGTGTCGGGTGGTGATAATAGTTTTGTTGCAAGAGCGTCCTCACAAGAAAAAAGGAAAGGTGTGGTCGTTGACAACTGGTGACCATCAGGAATAAATAAATAATGCTCCTATTGGTTAGGCAGCAAGTAATCGGGAAACGTTTGGACGATCTGGTTGTTGTTGTTATACCGAGCCAATCTAAGCAGCTTTAAGTAGATGAGCTTGTCTAGCATACTGCGAACTAGCACGCCCAGGAAAAAATGCCTAGTGGCATTCCTGTGAATGTATAACCACCAAATGCGTCTATCAACAACAACCCACCTAGATATTTTCCAACCCCTTGACTACTTTTATAACACCAACTCAAGTTGCAACCTGATACGCCGTACTATGCGTTTGTTACCATGGCAAACGTCTTATGGAGGCAGATCAAGTTAAAAAATAAAACCAAGTGTTTATCATGTTGACATGTGTGCTTGAACTTCTTATTTAGAGATGCACCACAACTCTCTAATATTGGCCTATCGACAAATGACTCTAGAGAAAATTAACGATATGGATAACTTTAGGCCTGATTCGTCGCATTTGGGTCAATAACCGAGCTGAAGAAAGTGTTAAATAAGTATAAAAACGGTTATGTCGTACTGAAGCAAAAAACTGATAAGTTAGTGAAAAAAAAAGTTAAAGGTGATGTTGTTAAGCTGAAACTTGGGACCGCATCATGTCCTTAGTGCATAAAATGCCAAGCTATTTGGCTCAAAAAAGATGGTAGTTGAGCAAAATGTTGAGAAGCTATCTTAAAGTTGGAAGCTATTATCCCAAAATGACAATTAGTCAGTCATCTTGATGTTTTATCTTCTAAGTTGAATATAAAGGGTACTAAACGCCGACCTAATGCAGGAAATTGCGGCAATAAAAGCTAAATTTGAGAGGGTGAAAGTGGCAGATAAAGAGGAAAAGGGAGTTCCAAGGAGAATGCAAGGGAAATTAAGGAAAAATAAACAAAGGTGATGGAAACTGCCCTAAGCTTGCTCACATGGGTGCGTAAAGAGATGGTCCTATATTGTAAAGGAGGAATAATGATATGACTCTTAAAATTTTGAAAAACTTGATACAAGAGGGAAAATATCTGGGCTCATCAAGTGAATAAGATGAAGAATAGGGAATCGCCATGTGCTTAATGATTTGACGAGGCCGATGGAAATGTAAATACAATCGTACTGTTTTTTTTTGTTAATTTGAAAAATCATTGTTATGTAATTTTGAAACCTTGGCGACAACCATGCTGAATGTTGGTTATGCTTGTATGAATGGTGATATTATTTTTATTTTATGTTTGTTTAAATGAAATCATAGACGTGTGGCGCTTGATATAGTTCACTATTATGTTACTCAAAGTGAAAGAGGGAAATCTTATTGTAGTCGGTATTGCGTCGGTATCTTACTGTTGAAGTAAAGATGGAAGTGACAAAATATATTTGACTGTGAATATCGTGGAAGGTCAGCGTAACATAATTAATTAGTTTTGTTAACCTCGTATACTGGTGGTGTCTCCACCTCAGGGTTGGTATGGTTAACCAACGTTGTAATTTGACCCGTAAGCTAGAGGATAGTATGGCTACTTGCATATTCTGATGATATTTCCCCCTCGGGGTTGGTTTGGGTGCCTAACATTGCGATTTGACATGTAGGCCAGAGTGTAGTATGACTACTTGCATATATTGATGGTGTTTCTACCTCAGGTTTGGTTTTGGTGTCCAATATTGCGATTTGACCCGTAGGTCAAGACATAATATGGCTACTTGCGTCTCCAAATGTGTTTCTACATTAGGCTCGGTTTTGTTACCAATTCACTAATTTGACCCATAGATCAGGGAGTTGTGCGTCTACTTGCATATCATGTCAGTTTGGAAACTATAGGCGTGGTTAGGGCACCATAATTGCAATATAATCATTGTAAAAATTTAATTTTTAGAGTAGAGATGTAAATTTATATATATTATTTTGACTTCGAATAAACATTGTTAGAGTTTTCCTTTCTTTTATATTCTTTATAAACAGTTTCTCTATATATATTAAATACTTACTTATTACATATTTTAGTTAATCAAAAATTTCTTTCAAGACAATCATTGTACAACTTTCACACTTTATCATTAAGTTTCATTAAATACATATTAAGATCGCATTTTTCGAAATTGTAACAATAAAAAAACTTGATATATATTGCAACTTAATGAATCTACTAATTGAGTATGATAAGTTGAAAAATTTAATCAGCCCAAAAGAAGACTAACAATTTTTTTACAATCATATGTGAATTTTATAGAGTCAGTATTTTGTATCAATTAAAAATTAATTTATGATAATTCATTTTAAGTGTATTTTTAATAATATCATAACCTATCTAAGTTTTAATATTTATTTATTTTAAAATTAATTTAGTAGATTCTTATGAAATTCATTAGTTTAGTCGGAGTGTTTTTAATTTAGAGTTAATATTATATATGGATTTTCTCGGTTGGACTTGTTTATGTGTTAGAAACCAATGTAGATTCTCTTGATGGTTTTGCGGGTTTATTAAAATATATATAGATTGATAGCATACTTAAATATTATGGTATATAACGACAAACCTCTAATTTTCTTGAGGTAAATTGGGATGAATTTTATCAATCGACGTTTTGAGATTAATTTTAAAATTTCGGGGATACAAAATATTTCATATGTTTCGTCAATTGAACTTTGATGTATGTTTTGGTTGGTTCATGATATGGGTATAACATTCATTAAATGAATCTTAAGTAAATGCTTGAGTATTATTGGGATGGAATATTGTAAAGTAGGACATTGGTCATCCAATATTTAGTAAAAACATATCACATGTTCGACATAAAGAAAATTATACAATTGAGAACTTAATATAAGTGTTATAACTTTATGGGTTAATTGTATGTTATATTGATTTTTTTTATATCTTCGTATTTTATGAAAATAAAATTCATTAAATACGTAACACACTTAATAAAATTCAATGAAGAACATATGTTTAGTTTATTATAGTCAATGAAATTTGAATATACCAAATAAAAACTGTTATAAAATACTATGCAATTATCACAAAATGGCTCAAGCACAGAATATATGCGAATGAAAGATTTAAATGAAACACAGGATTTAACGTGGTTCGACAATTGTCTACGTCCACGGGCGCCGCCAGAGAAAAGAGTTTCACTATGATAGAAAAGGTTACAGATTTCAGATTGTGTTTTGTGTCGCCCTAGTAATCTATTTATAGGGAATTAATAGACTTACTAGACTATGGGCCTAATGGGCTCATACCACAAGACTAACTCAAGTAATTGGACAATATCACTATCACAACACAAAACTGTACTGCCGGACACAGTACACTGTCAAGGCACTATTCGACTCATTCACAACAAATCTTCCCCTTGAGGCGAATATCCTTTCTTCACTATCAACAAAGAATCTTCTCTTCTTCTGACTCACCAAATGACCTTAAGGCATTCATTCTATACTGCGAACACCGATCCAGTTTAGGCATTCCCTAAACTTTCGAACTGATACTGCCTTGGTCATTATATCTGCTGGATTATCGTGTGTAGATACTTTCTTCACATCAACAATTCCCTTTGATATTATATCACGAATAAAATGATACCTGACATCTATGTGCTTTGTACGCTCATGGTACATCTGGTTTCATGTAGGGTGTATGGCGCTTTGACTGTCACAAAACACTTTTGTAGTAGTCCTATCCAAGCCCAAATCTGCCACCAAACCTTGCAACCATATTGCCTCTTTAACTGCTTCTGTTACCGCCATGTACTCTGCCTCTGTTGTAGACAAAGCTACAGTAGCTTGCAACTGTGCTTTCCAACTGATCGCACTCCCAGCTAGAGTAAATACATATCCTGTCAGAGATCTTCTTTTATCCATATCACCTGCAAAATCAGAATCAACAAAACCAACCAATGATCCTGCAACATCATTCAGCGATTCACCAATATCGGTTTTGTTAAAAGTTAAGCCAACGTTCACAGTATTCTTCAGATACCGAAGTATCCATTTCACTGCCTGCCAGTGTTCTTTCCCAGGACATCCCATGTACCCGCTAACTACACTAACCGCATGTGAAATATCAAGACGTGTGCATACCATAGCATACATGATACTACCAACTGCACTTGCATATGGAACCTTCGACATTTGTTCCAACTCAGCATCGTCCTTGGCCGCTTCCACTGCAGACAACTTGAAATGAGTAGCAAAAGGAATGTTAACTACTTTAGCATCAAACATGTTGAATCGTTTTAACACTTTCTCAATATAGCTTCGTTGAGACAAGTGTAATGTTCCTAAATTTATGTTCCTGATAATCTCCATACCAAGAATTTTCTTTGCTCTACCCAGATCCTTCATCTCAAACTCGGCACTAAGCTGCTTCTTTAACTGCACAATGTGTGACATACTACAAGCAGCAATAAGCATATCATCCACATACAACAACAAGTAAACATAAGAATCATCTGACATCTTTTGATGATACACACAACTATCATATGGACTCCTCGTGAACCCTTTTGACACCATGAATGTATCAAAACGTTTGTACCATTGCCTAGGTGACTGTTTCAAACCATGCAGTGACTTTTTCAGCAGACAAACTTTGTCCTCCATATTAGGTTCGATAAATCCCTCTGGTTGTCTCATGTAGAATTTCTCCTCCAATTCACCATGTAGAAACGCAGTCTTCACATCCAACTGCTCAAGCTCTAAATCTTGCAAAACTACTATGGCTAACAAAACTCGAATCGAACTATGATTCACCACTGGAGAAAACACTTCATTGAAGTTGATTCATTCCCTTTGAGTAAAACCCTTAGCGACCAGTCTTGCTTTGAATCGAGATGCCTCAACCCCTGGATTACCTTCCTTTTTCTTGAACACCCATTTACTGCCTACTATCTTCTGTCCTTTAGGAAAGTCAACAAGCTTCCATGTTTGATTCTTATGAAGAGATTCAATCTCTTCTCCCATAGCACCAATCCATCGATCTGCCTCTGAACTTGCTATAGCTTCTTTGTAGCTACTAGGTTCCTGCATCTCAACTTCTTCTGCAACTGACAGAGCATATGCAACTAGATTCACATACCTTTTTGGAAGTCTAATATCTCTTCTTTCTCTGCCCAATGCTATGCTATAAGGTTGTTGCTCTGGTTCAGGCACATCATCGTCACTATCATCTGATGCTGACGCTTCACCTCCTGATTCTGGATCCACCTCAGAACCACTTGAATTATTGGACTTGCTAGGAACTGATTCTACTTCAAGCTCCACCTGTTTACTCACAAACGATCCTGATTCGACCATTTCTCCTACTTCCTTCTGATTGTCTATCGAAGCAAACTCATTAAAAGTAACGTCCCTACCGATGAGAAAACCTGGAGATTTTGGAGAGGTGCACCATAACCTATATCCCTTCACTCCAGTAGCATATCCTAGAAATATGCATCTTTTTGCCCTCGACTCAAGCTTACCATCTCTCACATGAGCATACGCAGGACAACCGAACACCCTCAAATGTTCATAATCAGCCGACGATCCAGACCAAATCTCAAAAGGAGTTTTACAATCAATAGCCGTTGATGGAGACCGATTCACCAAGTAACACGCTGTATTGATAGCTTCAGCCCAAAAATCCTTTCCCACACCGGAATGTGAGAGCATACTTCATGCCTTGTCACAAAGCGTTCTATTCATTCTTTATGCGACTCCATTCTGTTGTGGTGTTCTAGAACAAGTGCGATGGCGCACTATTCCCTCAGCTTCGCAGAACTCGTTGAACTCACGACTGCAATATTCTAACCCATTATCTGTCCTAAGATGTTTGATTTTTCTTCCTGTTTGCTTCTCAATCATTGTCTTCCATTTGACAAAGGTTGAATATACCTCATCTTTCGTTTCCAGAAAGTAAACCCACACCATCCTTGAATAATCATCAATCAAACTCATGTAGTATCTGGCTCCGCTCTTGGATGGAATTCTGTTTGGACCCCAAAGATCTGAGTGAATGTAGTCCACTGTGCCTTTAGTCTTTCTTACAGCCGATTTGGTGAATTTGACTCTAGTTTGTTTACCAAACACACAGTACTCACAAAATCCCAATGATTCTGCTTTATACCCTTTCAACAAATTTCTCTTTCCCAAAACAGCTAATCCTCTGTCACTCACGTGACCAAGACGCCAATGCCACAACTTATTTTGATCCTGCCTACTTTGGCTATTACTCCCTGATGATGCTACTGCAGCATCGCCCATAACAACACTCCCCTGGAGAATGTAAAGACCCTTCTGTAAACTACCTTTCATGCATACCATTGAGCCTTTTGTCACTTTGATTACTCCATTTTCTGCATGGTACTTGTAACCCCGAGAGTCTAGAGTCCCAAGAGAAATCAGGTTTCTTTTTAACCCAGGAACATGCCAGCATGTCAAGATTCTAACAACCCCGTCAAACATTCTGATTCTAACGTTACCAATACCACCAACAGTCAACGAATGATTGTTCCCTAAATAGACACATGTGATATGTAGCGCCAGTATCAAGTACCCAAGAGTTTTGCCCAAAGTCTGAACTCACGGACAATACATCTCCTTTACTACTGTTTTCACTATCGTCGGAATTGTTCACACCTTCAACAATGTTTGCTGCATTTTCCTTTTGATTTCCCTTCTTACCATTCAGTTTCGGACAATCTCTCCTATAATGACCCTGCTCACCGCATTCATAACAGTTTGAGTGCTTCACCCTTGACTTGGACCTCAAGTTCTTCCTTCTTAAAGAACTCGCTTTGCTTTTAGATCTTCCCCTAGTCATAAGACCTTCCCCTTCAGCTTGATTGTCTGGCTGCAACTGTCTCATCTCTTTTGATTTTAGTGCCCTTTTGACATCTGCTAGCGATAACTTATACTTACCATACATAATGGTATCTACGAAGTTTTCATAGGGAGCTGGTAACGATCTAAATACAAACAAAGCTTGATCCTCATCCTCAATATTGATATCTATGTTCTCCAAGTCCATTATAATTGATTTAAAATTATCTAGGTGATCTGTTATGGACATACCTTCTTTCAATCTGAAATCATACAAACGTTTCTTCAAATATAATTGGTTTACTACTGATTTCTCTGAGTAAAGATCTCCTAGCTTTCTCCATGCGCAGGCAGCAGTCTTCTCACCACTAATCTCGCGAAGCACATTGTCTTTCACACTCATTAAAATCCAGCACAAAGCCCTTTCTTGAAGATCTTGTTTCTCCTCTTCTTTCATCTCTTCTGGTAACTTATTCTCCACAGCCTTCCACAGCCCTTGCAATACCAATGAAGATTTCAGTTTAATCTTCCACAACGCAAAGCTGGATCCCCCATCAAATTTTTCAATCATGTATTTTGTTGCTGTAGACGCCATTGTGAAACCCTAATTACAAAAGCCCTAATTTCACCACAAGGCTCTGATACCAATTTTGTTATAAAATACTATGCAATTATCACAAAATGGCTCAAGCACAGAATATATGTGAATGAAAGATTTAAATGAAACACAGGATTTAACGTGGTTCGACAATTGTCTACGTCCACGGGCGCCGCCAGAGAAAAGAGTTTCACTATGATATAAAAGGTTACAGATTTCAGATTGTGTTTTGTGTCGCCCTAGTAATCTATTTATAGGGAATTAATAGACTTACTAGACTATGGGCCTAATGGGCTCATACCACAAGACTAACTCAAGTAATTGGACAATATCACTATCACAACACAAAACTGTACTGCCGGACACAGTACACTGTCAAGGCACTATTCGACTCATTCACAACAAATTTGTTAGGGCGGCGACCAAAGTCCCACATCGGTTAAACATGGGAAGGATCAGTGGTATATAAGTAAGAACATACCTCAACTAGTGTGAGGCCTTTTGGTAGTGGACAAAATGCAAAGCCGTGAGGGCCTTCGGGTGCCAAAGCGGACAATATCATACTAGTGTTGAGATCGGGTTGTTCTTACTTATATAC
Organism: Limnanthes douglasii subsp. nivea; assembly: GCA_036936605.1. NCBI lineage: Eukaryota > Viridiplantae > Streptophyta > Magnoliopsida > Brassicales > Limnanthaceae > Limnanthes > Limnanthes douglasii. Next base: position 60,948,654 of record JAUPFV010000004.1, read on the forward strand.
GGAGGTAGAATATGTGGACCGGACCCTCATATTCCCAACACGTGGTATCAGAGCGTCAGGCCCAGACGGAACGCGATGGTGGTAATATTCTCGGAGGTCGAACATGATGAACCAGTAATCATGCTCAAGGTGAATGATCTACTCTATACATCCTAGTTTGGAGTGTCCACGACTCATCAAGCGGTAGTACTTGATTGGAGTGGATAGTGGAGCTAGAGCGTCCATGACTCATCAAGCGGTGGTACTTGAATGAAGTGGATAGTGGAGCTAGAGCGTCCATGACTCATCAAGCGGTGGTACTTGATTAGAGTGGATAGTGGAGCTAAGGAACAAGCACAGGATGGTCGAGTGAGTAGATAGATCCACTGTAAAAGCTCTATTGCTCAGGTGGAGGAGCAATCTTTGATTAGAGTGAGCGGATGAAAGTCAATTGAGAGGAGGCTAAGTGGTACTTTGTTCGAGAGGAGGATTTGTTAGGGTGGCGACCAAAGTCCCACATCGGTTAAACATGGGAAGGATCAGTGGTATATAAGTAAGAACATACCTCAACTAGTGTGAGGCCTTTTGGTAGTGGACAAAATGCAAAGCCGTGAAGGCCTTTGGGTGCCAAAGCGGACAATATCATACTAGTGTTGAGATCGGGTTGTTCTTACTTATATACGGAGGTGGAATATGTGGACCGGACCCCCATATTCCCAACAAAAACAAACTTCATCATTCAGTTAATATTACATGAAAGTAGGAAAATTTATCTTTCTTCTTTCCATTTCCTTTACCAAGGTTCAAAGTCAAAAAGTCGTTTACAAATACACTATTCATATGAGCGTTCTTAGTCTAGAAGATATTCATATTTGATGAGTCCGAATTCGAAGTGCTCCCCGGAAGGGCAGCCCAATGTAAATCTCTCCGTAAACCGGACAGGTGACTTCGAACACTGTGAGCCTAAAGCTGTTCGAACTATGACAAAAGTACTAAAAAACCTAAACACTTCTTGACTAAGCTACCTGTCCTCTTGCTTAGAACTCATGGGTCTTTAAACATGACCCGAGTCCATTAAACTTGACCCGAAAGCCCATAAGGGCCCAAATTTCATACTATAAATACCCAACCACCAGCATTAACTATGGGTAAGAAAAATTAACTGCTGCCAAGCTGCTTAATTCTCTCTCCACATTAAAAGCACTTTGAAACACCCTTAAAACACCCTCACATCACCGTGAAACACCCTCACACCGCCTTAAAACTCCGCTTGAAATTACCAGCCTACCCTCAGGCTACTTTTATCCTCACCAATATTCAATTAAAGATTGTTTGCACTCTATCATTTAGTTTAAGTCTGTCTACGATTAAGTCAAGATAATACAATATTTAATTATTATTTTTATTTGCTCTGTGTTTTAGCTTAACTTGCTTATGGTATCCAAATAAACAATTGTATTCCAATATTTTCAAATCCTTTATATAAAATTATATCTACAAAAAAAGTCTTTGCTAGGATATTTTTGCCTATCTGCCATTTACACAATATGTATGTCGATTTTACAGATATATTGTCAATTAATTTTATTAATGTCAATTCTCAATCCATCACTAAAGTATACAGTAAAAGACAACGATGTTCCTTTATGAGAAACCGCAAATGAAAAATGACATCATGTATCTTGTCGTCTTGTATGTAATATTTATTATAAGATTTTATGAATGTCCTAAAAAGATACATAGAATTTTGGGGTGCAAAAAATAAATTGATATGCCATTCAATGTAATGTTTCTTCTTAATCTTACTCAATAAGTATTAAAGTTATGACTAGTAGTTTTTTGTATAATATTATAAATGTTACACACATTTAAAATATTATGAAGATTAAACTTCTTTAATGCGGACATCCTTCCAAATATTCAGCTGGTGCGTGATTATGCCTCCGCATGCAACTGTAAAAAGCGATAGCTCATCGCCGACATGATAAGCTCTAAGTTTAAAAGGACAATATTTGTTTTTCGTGTTCGTCTTTCTTCTCTCTATCATAGATGCCTTTAGTTTCTCTATAAAATTTCCATATCTCTTACAAACATAAAAAAATCGAGGAGTATTCACATGTTTTTCCTATTATCATACTTACTTTCTATTGCTACATAACCCATATCTCTACTGACACCTGTTACCCATGTTGTAAGTTCAGATTTCATGTAGTGCACATACGAGGTAAATAAGTGAGTGAGATCTGGTAACATAGTATTCTCTGAAGTAATTTCAGATTCTGAAGCAATTTTGTGTTCGTAAATTATAAAAGCACAAAGTGTTGATAAGTCAGTAAAAATCATTTTTTATGTTACAAAATTATTAAGTGTTGATAAATCGGTAAAAGCCCCTTCTTCAAATGTCGAACTCTTAGGGTATAGCTCGTAGTCACATATGCATTTTGGAAAATTTGAAAGGTGGTTTTTTTTAAATCGAACATTAATTTTAAAAACAAGATTAATTTTTCTTTTTTTATAGTTTCTGTGTTATTTTTCTGTGTTGATTTATTGTTTTATTCTTTTATTTACTTAATATAGTTTATCTTAACATAGAGGATTACGTTAACATTGTTTGGCTTAAATTTTAATTATTTTAAGATTTTAACTTTAAAGGTTCAAAAATTGGAAAATTGCACCTAAAAAGTACCCACTCAACTATTGTATGGTCATCTAGTACCCAAGTTTTGTTTTATTACCTCTTAATACCCATATAAACTATTAAACTTCTACTTAATACCTAACATTATTTTAATACCCTAACTACCCTCACCCTCATCAACAACCGTAACCAAAATTTCTCTTTCTTACTTTCTCTTTTTATTTTATTTTTTAAAAGATCCATATCTTTCAAACCGGAGCTTCAAAAAAATATATGAAAGTATCATCGCTTTTGTTTTTTTAAGATGAACAAAACTAGATCCATTGATGATATTTTTTGGATTTAAAAAAAAAATCATCAGTAATATGCGAGTTCTTTGAAAACAACTCTCAGGAAATAGAGAAAGTTATAGACAACTTTCATATTATAGAGTTGCACACGACTCTCAGGAAATAGAGAGAGTTGCAAACAACTCTCAGATAATAGAGTTGCAGACAACTCTCAGAAATAGAGTCACAAACAACTCTCAGGAAATAGAGTCACAAACAACTCTCAGGTATGTTTTTCAAACAACTCTCAGGTTAGTACTGGTGAAGGTACCCGCGGGTATATATAGTCGTAGGTATTTTTGTCCAAATTTTAAGTGGAGGTACCAAGTGACACTATCCTAATTTCGAATACTAGTGGGTAAGTAGGTAGCTGAGTGAATATTTGAATTGAATATAAACAATTTATTTAACCTAATATAAAAAAAAATTTAAGTGTTTGTACATAATAAAAGTCATACTAAATTAATAAAAAAAAATATGAAGAAAATATGAACAATTGAAAAATAAAAAGTGTGTTTAATTTATTTATTTATTTGAGGAATTTTAGATAGAAAACTAATATTTCATATAAAAAATATATCTTTTCCAAATATAAATTTATAATTAAATAGATGATCGTGTTATTTCCTTCTTAATTTAGAAAAAATAAAGTAACATAAAAACATTAGCTTATCACACAAACCAAGAAAAGAAATAATGAATTTAGTTTTAAAAGTAATTGGCCTATCAATCCAAATCTCCGCATACAATAAAGGGCAAGGCTATAATGGGACCCCATTTGGCTATAATGAGACCCCAATTTCAGAATTTTTTTTTCTTCAATGTGAATTGTCGATTTTGCTCTTCACTTATAAGTCACAATTTTGAACCAAAAACCAAATTTTCTCCAACCACTCTCTAGAGCTTTCTCTCTCTAAAACTACCTAAAATCTCTAAAAATCATGGATTTGACTGATTGGAGTGAAGGATTCAGCTGCAACCTTGATGATTTCGCATCGAAGGAAGAAGAACCGTTGACGGACCATTTAGAAACCCAAAACGAGGTATTTTCCGAAATTTTTCGAGTCAGTGCGAATATAGCGGTGGTACTGCTATAAAAGTGATGAACTGCGAACTGGGGATTCGCAGTTCGTGCCAAATTGCGAAATGCCCGTTCGCGAAATCCTCAGATGGACGAACGGGCCGTTCGCAAAAAAGCCTGATGGACGAACGGCCCGTTCGCGAAAAAGCCAAACCCACGAACGGGCTGTTCGCAATTAGGCTGAATTTTCGAGTTCGAAATTCGCAATGTTGCTGAATTTTCGAATTTGTAATTCGCAATTTTGTTGAATATTCGAATTTGGAATTCGCAAAAATGACCTGTTTTGGAATTTATATGATCATGTAGGTATAAATATGTTCTCATATAATTGCATGAATGAACTATGTAGGAACCCGGTCCACCGCCATGTTCGATGGCCGATTACACGAAAGTGTTTAGTACGGACACTTATTACACCAAAGGCGATTTGGTTGATTGGGTCGAGTCCGAAAGCATAAAGCTAGGATTCATTTTGGTCCGGAGTAAAAACGACGACGGTACAAAAAGCATGAAAACTCCTAGGATGTATTTTAGGTGCGAGAGGCACGGGGTTTACAAACCTAACCCCAAACCGGGTATGTTAAGAAGCGCCGAGAATGTTCATCGAAAAAATGCGGGTGTCCGTTCTACTTAAGAGGGAGTCCGGTCTCAGAGCTACCGGGTTATTGGAAAGTGGTTGTGCTAAACGGGAAACACAACCACGATCCATTTTTGCACTTGGACGGTCACTCTCGGGCCGCTAGACTAAAAGTCGAAGAACAATTGTTCGTTCGTAGTCAAACGGAAGTCGGTTCTCGACCGAGAGAGATATACCGCGGTTTGAAGATTAAAGACCCACAAAATGTATCAGGCATGCGCACGATATACAACATGCGGCAAAAACATGATTTGTTTGATAAAGCGGGCAAGACCCAAATGCATACTTGTTTACTAAGTTAAAAGAACACGAGTACTATGTTTGGGAGCGAAGTTGTGAAGCAACGGACGAGATCCTCGAGTTGTTTTTTGCACACCCTAAAAGCATCGATTTTATGCGCACGTTTCCTCAAGTTCTTATAATGGACAGCACGTACAAGACTACAAGATATAAGATGCCTTTACTTGAAATAGTGGGCCAAACTTCGACGAAGAAGACCTTTTGTGTTGCTTTTGTTTTTTTGAGTTCCGAGAAACAAGAGAACTACACTTGGGGGTTGAGTATTCTAAAGATGGTGTTGACGAACAACAAGTGCCCATTTCCTAACATCATTGTCACCGATAGGGAGTTGGCTTTAATGAATGCTATAGACGATATATTTCCAGACGCAACTCATATGTTATGCACTTGGCATATTGGTAAGAACGTCACCTCTTACGCTAGAAAAGTTTTACCGAATGTGGAAATGGCCGATGAGTTCGGGGAATATTACCAAAGGGTAGCATATTCGGCCACGCTCGAAGACTATAACAAAAACCTTGCCGATATGCACCACACTTTCGCATTTTGTCCATTGGCTCTCGACTACGTTATGAAGCAATGGATTGACGAATATGGACACAAATTCCTCAACATTCACACGAACAAATTTAAACATTTTGGCAACCAAACTAGCAACCGGTGAGTTATATTTCCTTCTCCACCCATTTTTTTAAAATATAAAGTGTTAGAAATCTAATGTATTTTATCTCATGTTGTAGGGCGGAGAGTGCTCACTCTAGCCTCAAGCGGGCAATTGGTAGTAGTCTATGCACGTTCGAACAATTTTGGAAACATGTTCATGCGCACCTATCCGCTCAACACTCTAACATTTTCGAGTCATTCGAGCGTAGTAGGTATCGTCCAAGAAACTCAACTAGGGGGCCTAACAAAACCATCTACAATGATGTCAAAGGTGAGCTTTCATCTCAAGCCATAGAACTAATAGAAGAAAATCTCGCAAAGTCCATGAAAATATGGTTCACACCCGGAGTGTGTGGGTGTGTTATTAGGACAACTCATAATTTACCATGTGCATGCGAATTAGCTTTGATTTATAAAGAAGGAAGGGCGGTTAGAAAATATGAGTGTGATGTCTATTGGAGTACGTTAAGGATCAAACCTAATGAGGAGTTTGATACCGAAGACGAGCTCACTAGAAAAATCTCCTTAATAGGTAGCACCATCCGCGGTTACGGGCAACACATCCAAGACCACATTATAAATAGGATGATGCAAATCCTAGATCCCGCTAGAAGTCATGTTTTGGAACCTAAGGAGCCGGTTGTTACTAAGGGTAGGAAAAAAGCCGGTCGGGACAAATCAACTCAACGGGACCCTAGCGAGTGGGAATACGATGGAAGTCTAGGCGCTAGCACTCCCGGCACGATAGGTAGCACGGCTACATTTCTAGCGCCAAAAGCCAAGACGAAAGAAAAAGCGAAACCCAAGGCTAAACCGAAGAAAGATAAAGTGCCTCGACCGAAAAAATCATCAAAGGGCAAAGATTTTAGCGGGTACGAGAGTTGGTTTCCTAGCTATTTGCATGACTACATTTCTAGCGTCGAAGACGTCTCTCCCGACGGTAATTGCGGATTCCGAGCCGTTGCTTTGACGGTATACGGTAAATCCGATTCATGGGACCAAGTTAGACGAGATTTGATCGGCGAATTGCAAAACGAACGTGAGCTATGGGAGAGAGTGTTTGATGGATCACAAGGTGTAGATAACCTTGTGAGAAGGTTGAACGTGTTCGAATTGTATGGTGCAGGTACTAGGCATTGGATGACGTTACCCGATTTAGGGTTAGTGATAGCCACTAGATACCAATGTGTCGTATACCACATTTCACTCCACCAATCGTACACTTATCTACCTCTACGTGGTGTGCCTCCTCGATCATGTCCTAACCTCGAAATTGGTATAGGTTTCGTTCATGGTAACCATTTCGTCAAAGTAAGTTTACTAAAGTGTGTTTCAATGTTATATATTATTTTCGTGACCAAATATTTATCTACCTTTTATTTGTGTAGGTTTTGTTGGATGGACCACTTCCGGAAATATATCCTACTTGGTTTCCCTTTCGTACGGATCATGAAGTGACCGGTTGGGCAATACCGCTCGACAAGAGATTGAACAAACATAACCAAATCAAGCCCGCGCAACCATCGACCGCACACGAAGAGCCACCACGTATCTTCCATTTGAATGAAGACTAATAATTTTATTTTGCATTACGTGTTTAACCGAACTCCGTTGTGTCTACGAATATTTTTAGAACTTTCACTTCGTTTTGTAATCGATACTCCCACGTTTTATTTATTTTTAAAATTCCATTACTTATAATTGTTGTAAAAACAAGTTGCACACCACAAATAAATTGCTAGTTCCCTAAAAAATTACAATTTTATCCAAAAAAGTGTGAAAAAATTTAAAAAATCGGCCCAGTGGCGGATTTGCGAACGTTGAACGCGTGATTTTGGCCAAATTGCGAACTCCCACCACTACGATTTGTCAAAATCGCGAAGTGGGTGTTCGCAATTTTGCCCAATTTCATAGGCCTGCATTCGCAAATCCGGCGTTTTACAAGCACCCGTGTTCGCAATACCCTCTGTAAAAATTGTTTTTTCAACTTTTTGTGACCTTCCCGACTCCAAAACTTAATTTTTTTTCAACCAACATCAAACATTAGTCAAGTGGCTCTAATGATTTGAATTTTGCGGGAAAAAAAAAACTCAAAAAAGTTAAAAAAAACTACATCAAAGTAGCCTAAAATGGTCTAATTCTGTGACCTTCCCGACTCCAAAACTTAATTTTTTTTAACCAACATCAAACATTAGTCAACTTGGATAACGTTATCTTAACCATAAAAGTGGTACATAAAGACGTAATTTAAACAGACATAATTTATTGGTTGCAGGATAACAACAGTACATACAAAAATCTAAACAGACATTAGTTTCATCAGAATATTATAATATTGTATGGAAACATATGGAGGGAATGGAGTGAAGGTTTCCCGCTAAAAACAGATTTGAGCGGGAACAAAGACAACCTTTCCCGCTAACAAATTTTGAGTTGAACCACCCAGTTCGAGTTTATAAATACTACCATCAGACTAAGAAACTAAACATTTAAGGTATAACAATGTGTGATTCGGGCTGGAACGTAGACGAAGATGCAAGCCTCCTAAACGCATTTGACATCGTGAGGGGTGCAATAGAAGAGGGGGTTCCTGGCTTCATCGATGCGGTCTTGTGCAGAATGTTCTTCAACCACGGTAGGGAGGCTTCCTGCCCGAGATGTATGATGCCTCGACCACGCACACGCGAAGAAGTGTCCGAAAGGTTAGCTTACCTTAAAACAGTGACTTTACAAATCGAGTCACTTCCTTGGGAAGTCCAAACCAACCTCCGAAAGGTATTCGACATGGGATCGCAAAGTACAATCACGCCGGAGATGGTGTCTTTAGCGACACAGTCGGAAGAGCAACAAATAGCAGACGCAATAGCGACCGGCGTTCGTACGTATTCAACTCCCGAAGGAAGTAGTGATTCAGATGGGTATGGAATGAACTATCCGACTCCGTAGAACTAAGTGTCCAATGCTGACTGAGGGTTAGTTTATCTACAGTTTGCTTTAATTTAGTTGCTTATGTATGTTTAATCACGAAATGCTTTTAGGCTATGTGTGTAATTTCCTTGTGTATTTTATATTATGGGAGAAATCTAGGTGTTACATTTTAAGTGTTGTTGTTTTTAAGATGCACATCATATAAGTGAAAGGAACAACTTAAGTAGAACTAAAATAGAAAAAATAAGGTGCTATCAACTAATCCGAACAAAAGCGACAAATAAAGAACCAAAATCAATTCCATACAACCATGTCAACTAAAGCAACAACTAAAGCAAAGCAAAAAAATAATGTAGTATCAAACTCAATCGAACTGGCGGTACTGGACCCCTAAAAGGTGACACTCATGTATCTCCCGACGCAAGTCCTCCACACTCATCGACTCCGCTCTAGAATCAACATCAGTAACACGATCGGAAAGCTGATACAGTCGTGCCTGATATGTCATCGCACTAGGGGGCTCTGGAACATGCAAAGCAGATGGAGCAATAATACTAGGATCAATAAGAACGTACCATAGGTGGTCACTGATCCATACATCGTACGTCGTGGTCGTGCCAGGACCGCCTATAATGTACCTGTCACCGCGAATCCTCGGGTCAACAACGTGTGACCTCCATGATATCCACGTGGCCTCATCCCACAAGAAGCGCGTGTTCACACGCTTTCGCCTATGTACGGGTACAACAGTCCGCAGCGCCGGTGGTATGTCCTGAACGTGCCCTAGCTGTCGAGCCACCCGAAGCGGATAGTACGCCTCAACTACATCGAACGCCTTCAGCGTGTGGTCAATCCAAGCCACATCCTGAGAAGGGAAATGAGCACGATGATCCTCGTAAGGCCTGAACCAAACCTGTGTCATATGAAAATGTTAGTTAATAATCTTCCAAAAATGAAAGTAATAATAAATTAAAGCTATAGAAACAAATATAACAAATCATTGTAACTCACATGGTTCGCCGTCAACGAAATCAGTCCCTGTCGGATGTTAATCCGAGTCTCATCATCCGCACGAAACGGCGTCGGTACATATCGGCACATCGTCGGCGTAGAACAGTCGTAGTTCGTGTTAATCGTAGGCAAACAGGTGGAGAAGTGATCGTATATCCACGCCTCCAACAAGGCAATACAACCCGCAATCCCTGAAGTCGTGTGCAGCGAGGACTTCCCTAGGTGGTGGTACAGCTGAGCTAGTATATGCTGTCCCCAGTTATATCTAACGGAGGAGGTATAATGCTCTACAAATTGGAGGTAATCTAAAGATATACTATTCCCCGTCTTGTTCACTAGAACACAACAGCCCAACATATGCAGCAGATAACCCCTAGTGGCGCACTTTACATCACTATCAGACATGTTCTCATCTTTATATCTACGTACCATGTACTGTTCGCGTAAAAACTGTAAACGAACAGATCTACCATTACCCCCCCTGTTATGCCCTAACTCATACCTAAGGTCATCCAAATCTATGCCTAATGCACTAGAATACCAAGCCTCACGCTGTCCATTACTAGGAAAAGACTGAACTACGAAATCATCACCTGTGACCGGGAGACCAGTGATGACGTGGACGTCGTCTAGCGTAACCGTCATCTCACCGAAGCTAAAGTGAAAGGTGTTCGTCTCCGAATGCCACCTCTCCAGGAAAGCATCTACAAGATGAACGTTGGTATTCCAACGCTCCAACGCATCTACCAGTGGGCCGAAACAAGTCATCATAACCTGCTCCCTTACCCTGTGCTGCCCAGCAAGACCCCACGCACGGTGGGTACCGTACATAGCGTAGGGCCGTGAGTGCCGACGAGCCTACATTTGACATAAACAACTTAGAAATAATACAAAAGAACATATAAACGTACTTTAAAACACGTCATTACTTACCTCTCCAGCAAAGACACGGTAAGCCTCGTGCTGTACATACTCTGGATATAGACCAGGTACGTGAGGGTTCACCCTCCGAAATAACAGGTCGAATGTCTCAAACCCCTGGGATAGAACGGGGGCCGGAGTGGAAGCGCTAGGCCTACGCCTAACCGACCGTGACCGTGACACAACGTCAGAGTGCTCTCCATCATCGCTCGAGCCTCCTGAATGTCGAACAGGTGTGTGCTGCTGTTTGCGAGGCATGCTGAAATACAACATATAAATTATTAATAAATTTGGGATAGAAACTATTTGGCAAAAAAAAAATATTTACAAAAAATATATAAACTGTGAAATTGCGAATTGGGGCCTTGCAATTTCACCAAAATTGCGAACTCGGAATTCGCAATTTGGTGAAATTGCGAATCCCCAATTCGCAATTTCATAAAGTCTCAGATTCTGAATTAGGTAAAATTGCGAACTGTGCCCTCGCAGCCCATGCAAAATTGCGAACGGGTCGTTCGCAATTTTGCACGGGTTGCGAGGGCACAGTTCGCAGATCTCCATTTCCAGAAACAGCAGCCACAAATTTCGAAATCGAACCCAAATCCCCAAAACCCAACCCAAATTCATCGTGCATGGTACCAAAACGATCCTACTGAATCGACTAACACGAATCTGAAGTTTTTTTTCGAAAAAAACAACTAAATATACATGAAAATCCGACTTTTTATCAAGAACACTAAACTCTAAAAATCACTAAAAATACTAAACTAAAATGCATAAAAATTACATGGATATGTAAAGGATTCGTACCTTAAGATGTTTCTGATGTTGGATTTGAGAAAACTTACTGTTTTGATTTCGAGATTTTTGGTGAGTTTGAGAGAGAGTAGAGAGAGAAGAGAGAAAAGAGAGAAAAGAGAGAAAATGGGCTGAAAATATGGCTTTTATATCAGGGGTAAATGTGTCTTTTTTCGGGTCTCATTATAGCCAAATGGGGTCTCATTATAGAAGGGTCTCATTATAACCAAATGGGATCTCATTTTAGCCTTGCCATACAATAAATCATACACAAATCTAGGCCGGTTTTTATGAGTCAAATCTAACTATCGAAATCGAACAATCCATCCCTGCTGGATTCGTAATAGTTACATGAAACGGTCCAAACAAAACATACCAGGTTTTTTAATTAGTCATATAAATGTCGGAGGACTAAAATTACTAACTTTGCCTTTTTAAAGTGCTCTCAACTCAACAGCTCAAACTTAAAAGTGTTAAAGTTCCTCACACTTATGATAGTACCTAATTGCCCTTTACACATTACAAAGCACAAAAGCAAAATAAAATGCAGAAGAGTAATTTCACTCGGCGGACATAAGATGTCCACTAAAGTTAACAGAGTCAAAGTAAACAGAGTCAACGTGACAGTCGCCTCGCCGCTCCAGTCTCAGTATTTCTTGCTTGGTTGGTGTTCGATATGGCTTTTGAATCCACTCGAACCAAAAATGGCAGAATCAATCCTCCCCCTCCTCTTTTTGGTTTTCGTCTATTTCTTCGCCAGCATTCAATTCTTCATCTTCTTTCAACCTTTAACTCCCGACTGGCTCGGATCTCGCATTCGCCCCACCCGCGCAATAAAATTTGTAGACTACATGGCCTCCATACCTCCGATCTCCGATCAAGACACCGATTATCTTCTAGATCTCAATTTCTCCTCCACTTTGCAGGCGTACTACGACGAAGACGTGGTGGTTTTAACGGCAGACAATTTTAATGCTTTCGTCCATAAGCATCGATATGTGATGGTCGTATTTTATGCGCCTTGGTGCCCCTACTGTATTAATCTAGCTCCGGAGTATGCGGCTGCGGCCACGGCGCTGAAGGAAGAGGCGATGCTCGCGAAGGTTGATGCGACGGCGGAGACCAATTTGGCGGCCACGTATAAAGTATCGGGTTATCCCTCCTTGTATTTCTTCGTTGATGGTGTTCATATGCGGGTTGACAATTTGGAAAGAAACAGGTGATGATTGGAATTTATTACCAAAGATAAGGGTTTCCGACCACTAAAATTTAAGTTCTTTTTATAATTTTTCTTGTTGGATTCCAAATTTACAAACTTTTAGAACTGTAAATTGATATTTTGATCGGTTTGATTAACATTAGATTTCTAGCTGGAATTCTTTAGGACAAAAGAAACTTTTACAGAAAAAGTGTATATACTTTGGTTGTCTGTAAACGGTTTGATCCGACTAGGGTTCTTAAAGGTTCATGAGAACCGGAATGGTACAGGAACCGAACCTATTGCACCTAATTTTAACGGTCAAGTTTGCCATTTTATATTAAAAAACCGTGATCGATAAAGAACCGAATGTATAAAGCCGGATTTACTATATAATCGATAAAAACAATAAACGGGTACTTTTTATATATTATATTATTGCCAAAATTATTAGGTAATGACCGAGAAAAAAATGTCAAAATTTAAAGTAAAAAGGGTTTAAATTTATATGAACCTGGACGACCGGACCGGTTATGGTTCAGTTCCAAAAATAGAACCGAAATCTTATCCGTTTGGTCAGATCGAAACCGATAAGCTTAGCTGTGTGATCCGGTTCTATCGAAACCCGGAAAAATAACAGCCTTAGGTATTTCAACTGATACTTCTCTTCTGTAGTTTTATTTGGAAACTCCTGTTTTAAGTTTGGCTCTCTATAATCTTTGGTTAAACTTTAGTTAGCTTGACCGAAAAAACTAGATAAAATCTTTCTGACTAGAAATACAGTGAGATTTATATGCTGTTGTTTGTTAATTTTAGAGATGCTATTGCGAAATGGATAAGGACTAAGATAGCCGGTGCAAATCCTATAATGGATATAGACGAGGCGAAGCGCGTATCCTCGATCGAATCTATGATGGTTTTAGGAATCTACGACTCTAATCTAGAGGTTCGTCTTTGTTTCATGATCTTAATATCGAGTAGCTAAAATCAGTTAATAATGTGTGAAACTACAATCTGATAGGGTCCAGAGAACGACGAACTTGTTGCTGCCTCAAAACTAGAGACTGATGTCAAATTCTTTAAAACTTCAAGCTCTCAAGTTTTAGAAGTGCTTCGCGTTGACCCAAAAATCAGACGTCCGGCTGTGGTTATTGTAGACAAGGAGACCAAAAGCTATATCAGATTTGGTTAGTTTTTAATACCACAGTTTTGAATCAATTCTCTACGTCGGATTCTTATATGTTCCAGTTTTTGATTAGTACAGATGGCCCGTTTACCAGACTTGCAATAGCGAAGTTCGTGTCGAAAAATAAACATCCTTTGGTAACAAATTTTACGTATAGGAATGCTGAGCTGGTTCTGGATGATCCAAATAAACAGGTAGTTATAATCTTTGTTTTTTTTTACATTTGCTTTATACTCTAAAAACTCGATTCTATTTTATTTTCTTCTCAGTTATGGCTTTTTACTCCCATGAATGATTCTGAGACAGTAATTTCTTCATTCCGGGAAGTAGCCGAGTACTTCAGAGGAAAGGTGAGAGTTCAATGAATTTTTTTTAAGGCTGTTCGTATAGTATTAATAGTAAATTCAAAATTTAGCACAAAATAATTTATCTGACTCAATAAGTTTGCTTCACAGCTGCGGTTTGTCCATCTTCGATCAAACTACTTGCCAATTGTGAAAAATTTAAATCTTACGATAATTGAGGATGCTCCAACTGTGAGTTTCTTCTAGTTCTTTTACATCTCGAACTCAAAGCCCGTTGAGTTTTAAATCTGACGAAAATATGACGTGATGCTTGCTCAACAATGTAGGTAGCCACTTATTCAATAGAAAATAATCCTAAATTCACATTAAATGCCGATTTGAACGCTAGCAGTATCAAGGTTAGTGCATTTTCAGTTTTACGCACTAAATTATCATTATTTTGAACAAGCTTGCTCTCTTTCATGTTCTATTGGATCAACCCTTGTAAAAGATTTGCGTTAAATATACTGATAGAGGTATCTAAATATCTGTTAGGTGTTCGCGCAGAGATTCATTGAGTTAGAAGCTACTCAGAGAGTTGAACATGATCTCATAAGCAGTTCTTAGGCTTTCTTTCCAAAGTTGAAAAATTCAAATGCGATTTCTTCCCTTATGTACTAAAATCGAGCATGTCTTATATAATATAGTCTCTTTGATTTTGGTGATCTTAATTTATAGTGTCTTAAGAGGTGTGTGCTACTGTAAAATTGCAAGGGATGTAACGTAAAAGGCAAAGTTTGGCCTTCTGGGTCAGGTTGTCGAAACAATACTATATATAAATAAAATCATATCAGATATACAAACTTTTAATAAATCGATTTATTATTATTTTCGATAAGTTAAAATAAGTTTAGATCAGTATCGATTCAACTACAGATGTTGTTGAGTCAATATTGTATTTTAATAAATTAATTGGCATAAACATATTAAATGTTAATTTGGAGTACAAATGAATCTTCATCGTTGTTGCTGAGAAGAATTTAAAAATACATTTTTGAGTCTCTAAACAGAAGGGATACACCAATCAGACATAACACAACCCTTTTTTACATCTGTTAAAGTCAACACATAACAGTATGTATCTCTGTCTCTTCCATGTCTGATTAAATCCTAAAATGGATGAATCGAGATGGCTTCTCATAATCTTGTTCGGAATATACCTCTTTGCAACCACTCAGTTCCTCTACTTCTATTATCCAGTTACAGTCTTTCAACCTATAGATTCTCCGACCGTAGATCCAATCTCCCATGAAGATGTTACATACTCGGCTCGGCCACTTGGGGTATCACATGTGAGTTGGCCGGTGGTTGATCAGAGCAATGTAGAAGTTCTAACCGGAGACAATTTTAGCTATTCTGTTAATGATAATCATTATGTAATGGTTAATTTTTATGCCCCTTGGTGCAATTGGAGTCTTGCGATGGCTCCTGAGTTTGCGGCAGCAGCTACCGCACTGAAAGGTGAGGTGATGTTTGGTGAGGTAGATGCCACCGTTGAAAGTTATTTGGCTAGAGAATATGGAATTCGAGATTATCCTACCTTGTATTTTTTCATTGATGGAGTTCAAAAGGCCTACCCTTGTGACTTGCAAAGAAAGAGGTAATTCTTGCCTTTTATAACATTTTTGTGTTTGAAGTTTCGTCGAAGCTGCGTCTAGTTTGTGCAAAGTTTCTCTATCTCATGTTTAAAGTTTTGACAGGGATGCTATAGTGAAATGGATAAACAAGATGAAAATCGACGGTGTGTATCCCCTAACGAGCGTAGAAGATGCAAAGCGTGTATTAACAGCTGAATCTACGATAGTTCTAGGAGTACTCGAGACTCTAGAGGTAAGCATCTAAAAAGTCGAATAGGAGCAATGTGTTGTAAATTGTAATGCAAGAAACTGTTGTGTTTATTGGACAGGGACCAGACATTGAAGAACTAGCTTCTGCCTCAATACGACATACAACAATCAAATTCTACAAAACATCTAGTGTTCAAGTCACAAATTTTTTCCACATTGACCCGCAAAACAAACGCCCTGCCTTATTTCTCGTTAACAACAAGAGCAAAAGCAATATCAGATACGGTTAGTTTATAAAAAGAATACAACCTTTATCCAGTTTACCTCTTGATCATTGTGATTAACTTACGTGCAGGCGGTCCGTTTAATAGATTTCAAATGTCTGATTTTGTGCTGGAAAATAAAATTCCTTCGGTTACTAGATTGACAAGAGAAAACGCCTCGCTGTTCAAAGTGGTAAGGCAATTTTGTTGAACTGTACGTGTATGAAAAATATAAAGCCGAATACATATAACTTGTATCCTAAGTTTCCTCCTAGATAATGCTTTATAGCCGCACAAATGATTCAGAAGCGGTCGAGTCTTGGTTTTGGGACGCTTCTAGATTCTTCAAAGGAAAGGTGAATGTACTTCCTTAAAGAATATTATCATTTGCTTAAAGATTTTCACATCAACATACATATAACTTCTTTGCAGCTACAATTCGCCTCTGTGTTAAAAGACTATGTCCAATTCGGGAATCGTTCAAATGTAACTGCGGATTCCCCGAAAGTGAGTTTCTTTTTGTTTCCATCTTAAATTGTTTCATGGTCGTGATTTGGTCGATGTATTTTCGATACAGGTAGTAGCTTATTCAAAGGAATACAGAGCTAAATATGTGTTAAATGCCGAACTGACTCTAGGCAGCATCCAGGTTTGTGCTTTGTTGGCTTTGTGTAATTGTAGCACGAATAGATCTTCGAGCTACATTATGTTGTATACTGATAGACACTTTATGTCTGTTTATAGGATTTTGCACATAGTATCATCGACAAACAAGCTCCTGAGTCCATTGAATCCAGTGTCATAAGCACTTCTTAGGCTTTGGCTGCATTTGTGCCTCTAGTTTTGTAATCTTTTTATTTGATTGTAGTTGTTAACTAATAAAGGACGTAAATAATGAAACCAAAGAGGTATATAACCGTATATAACCGTTATCATATTTGGAGAAAAACAGCGCAACAAGAATCAACTGCTGTATATAGTTTTTGTTGACACATGGGCCTAGGGCTGTCAACGGTTCTCCGGAACCGAGAACCGGACCGGGACCGAACCGATAAGGACCAAACCGAACCTTAACGGTCCGGTTCGCGGTTCCATTCTAAAAACCGAAAACCGATAAGGAATCGAAACAAAAAATCGGTTAGGAACCGAACCGATAGAACCGATAGGACCGAAGGAACCGATACGGAATCGAACCGATGAAACCGATAAACGGTAGAACCGATAAGAAATCGGACCAATAAAACCGTTAAAACCGATTATTTATTATTATTATATATTCTTTTATAAATTATAGTACCAAAATTCATAGTTAATTACCAATTTTTTAAGAAAATGAAAGATCAACTTATAAACTTTGATTTTTATATCATTTACTTTAATAAAAAAATAATTAAAAATCAATTTTTATTTTATTTTATTTTTTTAAGTGGACCGAACCGAAACCGGAACCGGACCGAACCGAAAGCTTAGCGGTTCGGTCCGGTTCCAAAAATTAGAACCAAAAGCTTAGCGGTCCGAACCGATAAGCTTAGCGATCCGGTCCAGTTCTTTCAAAATCCGGACCGAACCGGACCGATAACAGCCCTACATGGGCCTGTAGGGCTTCTCCTGGTAGGGTCTATAGGATAAATTAATAAAGAACCAATTATGATTGGATGGTGCAATGAATTAAAAGATTGACATGGTTGAATGAATTAAAAGATTGACATGGTTGTTGTAAGATCCGATTTTTTTTCTTATAATCTATTTTTTTTTATAATGATTCATCTTTTATTCTTGTAGAATAAAATGATTATTTTGCCTTCATATTAAAGTCCAATTTTTCAGCAAAAAAATACAATTTCGATCCTTCTTCTCCATTCTAACCTCTTTCTTAGACCCTAACCTAAAACTAAAAAAATACTGAATCCATCCTACATTATGGATTTGAATGACGATTTTTCATGCAATGTGGATGTTTTTGTCGGAGGAGGAGAAGCCTTTGAAGGACCATTTGGAAACTCAAAGTGATGTATATTTCGTTGTTTTTTTAGTTCAGTAGGTATTGTGCACGTATCGACCGCTAGGAGGGACGAGCTGCGAACCTAAAGTGAGCATAGTGCATGAGGTTAGGGTAGTTGTTTATATAAAAATTGCGAACAAAGGGTTCACGATTTTGAACAAATCGCGAAGGGTAGATGTGCGATTTGATTAAATTAGCGAACCCCGTATTCGCGATTTGGTTACCTAATTTAGTAGTTTTAGTTCGTGATTTTGCACAAATTGGTTGTCATGTATGCGTGAATTAAGCATTCGCTATATGTAGTTAAAATTGAATAGATTTTGATATAATTATATGTGTTTTGTTGGGACCGGAGCACCCGTCATGTTCGATGGCTATAATTATATGCGTTTTGTTGGGACCGGAGCACCCGCCATGTTCGATGGTTGATTACGTGAAAATGTTTACTACAGAAACCTTATATACGAAATTTGATTTAGTGTTATGTGTTGGTTCTGAAAATACCAAGTTAAGATTCATTTTGGTTTTGAATAAAGATGACGATGGTAATAAAATTGGGAAAATCCAAGGATGTATTTCATGTGCGAGAGACATGGTGTTTACAAACCTAACTCCAAACCGGGGTATGTTAAGAAGCGCTGATAATGTTCATCGAAAAAATGCGGTTGTCCGTTCTTGTTAAGGGGAAAACCGGTCTTAGAACTAGCCGGTTATTGGAAATTGATAGTAGTAAACGGGAAACACAACCACCAACCGTGTTTACATTTGGATGGTCATTCACGAGCCGCTAGACTAAAAGTGGAAGAATACGCGTTTGTTCGTAGTCAAATGGAAGTCGATTCTCGACCAAGAGAGATATACTACAGTTTGAAGCTTAGAGACTCGAAAAATGTATCTAATATGCGTATGATCTACAACATGCATCAAAAACACAATTTGGTCAATAAAGCAGGCAAGATCCAAATTCAATACTTGTTCGATAAGTTAAAACAACACTAGTACTATGTTTGGGAGCGAACTAACGAAGCAACGGACGAGATCCTCGAGTTTTTTTTTGCGCATCATACAAGCATCGATTTAATGCGCACTTTTCTTCAAATTTTTATAATGGATAGCACGTATAAGACTACAAGGTATAAGATGCATTTGCTAGAAATAGTTGGCCAAACTTCGACGAAGAAGACCTTTTTTATTACTTTTGTTTTTTTGAGCTCCGAGAAGCAAGAGAACTACACGTGGGGATTGAGCGTTCTAAGGAACGTGATGTTGAATAACATTTGCGGATTTCCTAATATTATCTTCATCGATAGGAAATTGGCTTTAATGAATGTTATCGAGGATATATTTCCAGATGCCACTTATATGCTATGCACTTGGCATATTAATAGGAACCTTTTCTCCTACGTTAGGAAAGTTTTGCTCAAAGCGGACATGGCCGATGAGTTCCTCGAATTATATCAAGCGGTTTCCTATTCGGCGACGATCAAAGATTATAACAAAAACATTGCCGAGTTATACCATGCCTACACTTTTTATCCGATGGTTGTCGATTATGCCATGAAACAATGGATAGACAATTATGGACCCAAATTTCTTGATATCCACACAGACAAATTTAAACATTTGGGCAATCAGACTAGCAATTGGTGAGTTATATTATCATCTTTATACATTAGTTTTTAATATTAAGTGTTAGACTTCTAATTTATTTAATCTTATGCTATAGAGCAGAGAGTGTTCACTCAAGCCTAAAATGGACAATCAACACAAGTCTATACACATCTGAGCAGTTTTAGGAAAATGTTCATTTGTTGCTTCATACTCAACACTCTAACATTTTCTAATCATTCGAACAAAGTAGGTTTCGTCCTAGAAACTCAACTATGAGGATATCTATAACGATATAAAAGGTAAAATTTCATGTACGACCATAGAACTAATAGAGAAAAATATTAAAATGGTCGGGGAAATATGGTTCACTCCCGTAATGTGTGGTTACGTCATTAGGAAAATGCGTAATTTACCGTGTGCATGCGAGTTTGCTATGGTCGAGAAAGAAGGTAGGGCGATTCAAAAGGATGAATGCGATGTTTATCAGAGTACTATAAGTCCCAAAACTAGGGATATCTCAGTACCAAATATGAGCTTACAAGAAAACTCTCCTTAATAGATAGTACCATCCGCGCTTACGGTCCACATGTCCAAGATCACATCATAAATCGGATGATGCAAATCCTAGATTCTCGCGAGAAATCATGTTTTGAAACCTAAGGAGCAGGTTATCACTAAAGGTAGGAAAAAAGCCGGTCCGGACGAATCAACTAAACCAAACACATCCGAGTTTGAGTACGATGGTAGTTTAGGCGCTAGCATTCCCTGTACGGTAGCTAGCACGGCTGCCTCGGTAGCTAAAGCATTTTTAGTACCGAAATCTATAGTAAAATCCAAATCCAAGGCTCAACCTCAACCAAAGAAAGATAAAGTTACTCGGTCGAAGAAATCGATGAAAGGAAAAGATTTTAACATTTACGAGAGTTGGTTTCCCAACTATTTACATGAGTAAATTTCTAACGTCGGAGACATATCTCCGAACGGTAATTGCGGATTTCAGGTCGTAGCTTTAACTGTATACGATAATGTCGATTGATGATAACGAGTTAGATGGGATGTGATCGCGAATTGTAATATCAACGCGATCTATGTGAGAGAGTGTTTGATGGTGCACAACGTGTAGATAACCAAGTAAAAATGTTGGGCATCTTTAAAGTGTATGTGAATGATAATCAACATCAGATGGTGTTACCCGACTACGGCTTAGTAATGACCACTAGATATCAGTGTATCACTTCAAAAATCCTATATGTATCTACCTCTACGTGGTGTGCCTCCTCAATCGTGTCCTACCAGGGAAGTTGGTCTAGGGTTCGTATTGGTGAGTTGATTACTTGGATTATTTGAGTAAATTGAGAGAAGTCATAATGTAGAGAGAGAAATTAGTTTTAGAGAGAGAAAATTAGATTGCTAAAGTGATCTATCTCAAAAATCCAACCTCTTTATTAGATCATCCTTGGCCTTTATATAGAGGTGCAATGACTTAGTTTTTAACTGAAACAATTATATAAAAAGGATAATTACATGTTAGTCCCTGACTTAAATATAAAGTTCTAATTTTCTCATCTCACTTTACAATCTGTTTATTCTTTACATTTTCAGTCCTCGAAGTTCCATTTTCTTATTAGTAGCCCCCTTAGTTCTCACGTAAGTAAATGAATGAGAACTAACTAGCCTCGAACATATTCAGAGGTGAATAAAATCCCCTTATCCATAATTCGACCTGCTTCAAATAAGTCATTCCACCTTAATTTCTGTCACACACATCGAATTATTTCAACAAGAAATATTTTCATTATATCCTGATTCGAAGCCGAAGCCAAGTATAGGGTGGCACTCTAGATGCTAGTTTTATCTCGTAGCAAATAATGACACCCTAGGCAGTAGGTCTGCCACTAGACCTATAACGTGACAAGCGTTAGATCCTTATCTACGTAACCGCTTCAACTTATACCCAATCAGTATCCACATCTTCCACTTCTTGATACTTATTCTCTCTTCTTATAAATATCACTGCGAGCGATTTTTTGTTTCACGGACAAAATTCCTTGATAGAGAAACTGCAAACATTCAAAATTCATTCGCTACCTTCAACAACTTCTTCATTCTGCTGGCTACCTTCACTAGAAAATTTAAACTTTATGTTCAATCTTTGACTAGTTTATGAGAAAGCATCCAAAGACTAGAAGATCTAAAGCCATAATTCCAAAAAAACCTAAATCTTCGAAATCAGATAACAACGTCTTCGGAGCTTACGTCTATCTGATCTACTAAAGGGCTAATTAATCAAAGAAGACAATTTTAAAATACAACACAATCACTCCTAATACAATTTTAGATGTTGTATATTCCATGGATGTTGAAGCATCCTATCCTGATTATCAAAAAGGCGATAAGAACATGGCTTTATCTTTTCAACAACCATATAAGGTCCTTCCTAATTCGGGGCCATCTTATCGAGGCTCTTTTCCTTGGTATGGAGAGATACCCTTTTTAACACTTTATTGCCTACCTTGAACTCCCTCATTTTCACCCTTGAATTATATATATTCCCCATAAGAGTTTGATAATGAATTACATTTAAATGAACTCGAACTCTTTTCTCTTCAATCAAATATAAACTTGCTCTTTTAGCTTCATCATTCAAGTCTTCAGAATATTAGGTTATCCTAAAATAAGACAAGGTAGATTTCACAGGACTAACAACATCCATTCCATATGCCAAAGCAAAATGAGTCTATTTAGTATCCTCCCTAGGGGTGGTTTGATAAGCCCATAGTACCTCCTGCAAATAATTAAGCCATTTCCTTGGTGCTCCTGTAAAATTCTTCTTTAATCCTTCTAAAATAGATCTGTTTGTCACCTCTACTTCTCCATTTTCTTAGGGACGAAAGGGTGCGGAAAAAAATTGCTTGATCCATTTTTGAAACGCAAAACGAAGCCATTTCTTAATTATTAAATTGAGGACTGTTGTCTGTAGTAATTCTTTGAGGTATTCCAAAACGACAACAAATATTGTTTACAATGAATTGAATCACATCCTTCACTTACGTTCAAGACAATGGTTCTGCTTCTGCGCACTTCGTGAAATAATCCACCGCAACAATTATCATTTGTCGTCCTCCAAAGGCCATCGACAACCCGTCTATAAAATGGAATGGCTTCAGTAATTGACATAAGTGAAACTGATGGATGAATAGAGTTAGCAAACCTTTGACAAGTATCACGGCTTCCTTACCAAATTCTTGGCATCGTCCATAATTGAAGGCCAATGAAAGTTCTGCTAACAAAACTCAATGAAATAATTCCTTAAACCCACAATGCGCTGAACCTTCTCCATTATGAAATTCTGATAAAAATTCCCGTGATTCTTGTCTACTCAAACATCACAATAATGGCCTACTCAATGCTTTCTTATACAAAATTCGATTCAACATTATATTGCCTAATATTTTGCCTCGCAATTTCTTGGCTAATTTCAAATCTTCAGGCAGCTCTCCTTTAATAAAAAAAATTCAAAATGTCAGCTCTCCAGTCTCCTCGGACTGTATCTGGGGTGACAAACACTTCCTCGATATGCTCACAGTGCTCTGAATGGGTTAAAATCGATGGACTTTCTTGTAATAAAATCCAAGGATACTCTTCTTTATATGCAATTATTGCTAAAGAATCAACAACCGTGTTATTTCTTCAGTTTATATATTCCACAACAACATGATCAATCAGACGAATTATATTTTCAAATTCTCAAAGATACAAAATTAAATAATCTTTTTTTGCTTCGAAAAATCCAGACACTTGATTTGCTACTAGCTGAGAATCTGTCTCTAACCGTACTGAAGTCGCACCACATATTTTCGCAAGCCTTAATCCCACTAATGCAGCTTCATACTCAACTTCATTATTCGACGCATGAAAACCAAATTTAATAGATTGGACCATCGTTTATCCAGATGGAGAAACCAATTGAACTCCAACGCTACATCCCAAAATGCTAGAACCTTCATTCGTTCGAACAATCCACATCGAATCTACTGGCAAGAAATCCTTGCTAACCTCTCCATCTGATCTGTTTGAGTGAAACTCAATAAGGAAATCTGCCAAAGCTTGTGCTTTAATTTCCGTCCGAGAAGAGAAAGTGATTTCAAAATCTCCCAGTTCTACTAACCACTTGGTCATCCTCCCTGAAATATTAGGACGTTGTAAAACATTCTGCAATGAAAATGAAGTTCGAACCTCAATAGTATGAGCTTGAAAATAAGGACGCCTTTTTGTAGCAGCCACCACCAATGCCAAAACCAATTTTTCGAGCTTCAAATACTTTTTTCTGCTGCCACTAAACTCTTGTTGACATAGTACACCGGCTTAAGAATTCTTGAATCTTCACTTATCAACACTGCACTTACTGCAAAATCAGATACCGCAATATACAAAAAGATTTCCTCTCCACTTCGAGGTTTGGATAATATTTTTGGTGATGATAACAAATCTTTGATACTTGAAAATGCTACTTCACAATTCGAAGTCTATTCAAACTTTTATGGTATTCTTAACACTTGAAAGAAAGGGAAACATTTGTCATAAAATCTATAAATAAATCTATTAAGAGCTACTAACCTTCCTATCAAAATTCGCAATTCTTTGATAGTTCGAGGCGATTTCATGGATACTGCAGATTTTAACTGCTCTGGGTCAGATTTTATCCTTTTTTAACTGATAACATAACCCATAAATTTCCTTGATCGAACTCCAAAAGTAAATTTTTTTGGATTCAACTTCAGTCTTATTGCTCTTAAATTCAGAAATGTCTCATTTAAATCTTTCGAGTGTGCATTGTCTGCTAAGCTTTTCACCACCATATTATCGATGTATACTTTTATGTTTTTTACGATCTGAGTAGAAAATACCTTGCTCATTAATCTCTCGTATGTGGCCCCATCATTTTTTGATCCAAAAGGCATAACTCTATAACAGTGCAAGCCTCTGTCTATGATGAAGGTGGTAAATTCTTGATCCTTTAGATCCATCTGAATTTGATTATATCCTGCAAAAGCATCCATAAAGGTCAATATTTTATTTCCCGAAGTGGAATGGCTTCAGTAATTGACATAAGTGAAACTGATGGATGAATAGAGTTAGCAAACCTTTGACAAGTATCACGGCTTCCTTACCAAATTCTTGGCATCGTCCATAATTGAAGGCCAATGAAAGTTCTGCTAACAAAACTCAATGAAATAATTCCTTAAACCCACAATGCGCTGAACCTTCTCCATTATGAAATTCTGATAAAAATTCCCGTGATTCTTGTCTACTCAAACATCACAATAATGGCCTACTCAATGCTTTCTTATACAAAATTCGATTCAACATTATATTGCCTAATATTTTGCCTCGCAATTTCTTGGCTAATTTCAAATCTTCAGGCAGCTCTCCTTTAATAAAAAAAATTCAAAATGTCAGCTCTCCAGTCTCCTCGGACTGTATCTGGGGTGACAAACACTTCCTCGATATGCTCACAGTGCTCTGAATGGGTTAAAATCGATGGACTTTCTTGTAATAAAATCCAAGGATACTCTTCTTTATATGCAATTATTGCTAAAGAATCAACAACCGTGTTATTTCTTCAGTTTATATATTCCACAACAACATGATCAATCAGACGAATTATATTTTCAAATTCTCAAAGATACAAAATTAAATAATCTTTTTTTGCTTCGAAAAATCCAGACACTTGATTTGCTACTAGCTGAGAATCTGTCTCTAACCGTACTGAAGTCGCACCACATATTTTCGCAAGCCTTAATCCCACTAATGCAGCTTCATACTCAACTTCATTATTCGACGCATGAAAACCAAATTTAATAGATTGGACCATCGTTTATCCAGATGGAGAAACCAATTGAACTCCAACGCTACATCCCAAAATGCTAGAACCTTCATTCGTTCGAACAATCCACATCGAATCTACTGGCAAGAAATCCTTGCTAACCTCTCCATCTGATCTGTTTGAGTGAAACTCAATAAGGAAATCTGCCAAAGCTTGTGCTTTAATTTCCGTCCGAGAAGAGAAAGTGATTTCAAAATCTCCCAGTTCTACTAACCACTTGGTCATCCTCCCTGAAATATTAGGACGTTGTAAAACATTCTGCAATGAAAATGAAGTTCGAACCTCAATAGTATGAGCTTGAAAATAAGGACGCCTTTTTGTAGCAGCCACCACCAATGCCAAAACCAATTTTTCGAGCTTCAAATACTTTTTTCTGCTGCCACTAAACTCTTGTTGACATAGTACACCGGCTTAAGAATTCTTGAATCTTCACTTATCAACACTGCACTTACTGCAAAATCAGATACCGCAATATACAAAAAGATTTCCTCTCCACTTCGAGGTTTGGATAATATTTTTGGTGATGATAACAAATCTTTGATACTTGAAAATGCTACTTCACAATTCGAAGTCTATTCAAACTTTTATGGTATTCTTAACACTTGAAAGAAAGGGAAACATTTGTCATAAAATCTATAAATAAATCTATTAAGAGCTGCTAACCTTCCTATCAAAATTCGCAATTCTTTGATAGTTCGAGGCGATTTCATGGATACTGCAGATTTTAACTGCTCTGGGTCAGATTTTATCCTTTTTTAACTGATAACATAACCCATAAATTTCCTTGATCGAACTCCAAAAGTAAATTTTTTTGGATTCAACTTCAGTCTTATTGCTCTTAAATTCATAAATGTCTCATTTAAATCTTTCGAGTGTGCATTGTCTGCTAAGCTTTTCACCACCATATTATCGATGTATACTTTTATGTTTTTTACGATCTGAGTAGAAAATACCTTGCTCATTAATCTCTCGTATGTGGCCCCATCATTTTTTGATCCAAAAGGCATAACTCTATAACAGTGCAAGCCTCTGTCTATGATGAAGGTGGTAAATTCTTGATCCTTTAGATCCATCTGAATTTGATTATATCCTGCAAAAGCATCCATAAAGGTCAATATTTTATTTCCCGAAGTGGAATCAATCAGTTGGTCTATTTGAGGAATGGGAAACGGGTCTTTAGGACAAGCTTGATTTAGGTATGTAAAATCAACACACATTCTCCACTTCTCATTCTTCTTCTTGATCACTACCGGGTCAGCCGTCCATAAAGGATATTGTGACTCCCTTATATGTCCAACCTTGGATAGTCGGTCCACTTAAGAAAAGATAGCTTATTTCTTCTCAAAAGAAAATTCCCGCCTTTTTTTAATAACTGGTTTCACCATCAGATTAATAACTAGGCTATGGCAAATTACTTCGATTGGAACTCCTGTTACATCCTCTATTTTCCAAGTGAAAATATCCAGATTGTGGGATAAAAATTATAAAAGTTGTTGACGTAGAATTGGGGTGAGTAAGGTTCCTATCCGAAGTACTCTTCCCTCAGAAAAATTATATTCCTCTATTTCTTCACTTACTGTTAATGACCCTAGGGTTTCCCTCGGATCGTCAACCCTTTCTTCAGAATCCGAGGTCAACCCCCCTGACTGATATTCATTCACCGTATCACCACTGCTAGATCCTCATATCCAAAGAGCAGTGGCATAACATTCTATGGATACCTTTTGGTCACTTTGGACGACCCCAACACGGTCTCCGATGACATACTTGAAACATTGATGGACTGTTGAAACAACACCATACATCCTTGATAACCAAGATCTTCCAAAAATGGCATTATAGCTTATCGGACAGCCCACCACCATAAAGAGAACTTGAACCTTCTTCTTAAAAGGTCTCGTTCCCAAACTTATCTCCGTCTTGAATTTCCAGATTACTTGTGCAGTCACTCTAGTAAATCGATGATAGTGCACTCTGATTGGGAAATCTGAGGAGGATTGCGCATTCTGTCATAAGTTTCTTTAAAAAGAACGTTCACAGAACTCCCAGTATCTATCAACACGCATCGAATCTCAACGCCAACAATCTCTACCCCAATGACCACCGCATCATCATGTGGCCCTGCAGTACCCTGTAAATCGTCTTCATCGAAAATGATAAAATGAATGTCTTCCTACCGTACTGATGGGTGGATATTTTTGCCTTTATCTGAGCGTAGCCAAACTTATTATGTACCTTTTCCTTGAACTATAAGTGTTGTCAGTCATAGAGTCGTCCCTGAAAATTGCAAGAGACTTAAAATACTCGCGAAGGCTTCGAACATGACCTTCCTTTACTGGCTCTTCCACCGCCATCAAAATTAACCGATCTGGATCCATGTCTAAATATTCCGATGCAGCATCAAAATCACCAACCTTATAATTTAAAATCATCAAATTGTTAGCATGTTCATTTGGATTGGTTGGTTGTGAAGTTGATGCAATTGGATTCTTCGATGCGCTGCTATGCGTTTTCACACAAGTCAATAGTTTCATATTTTCAATTAGAGTCTGAACTTCCTTTTTCAAGGTGATGCAATCTGCGGTATCATGTCCGATGTCATTGTGATACCTGCAAAAATTGTTGTTTCACTCCTCTCTAGACCTATTGATTGGAGCAGGCTTCCTAAAATTTACATACCCTTTAATTTTGTCAAAGATTGCAGCCACACTCTCAATCAGACTTGCATAGTACTCAAGCCTTATCCATTGATTGGGCCTCGGCCTATTAATTTGGTATGTTGGACCTTGGTTCAAATATCCTCCAGTTCAAGGTGGTAGGTTGTTATTCCTTGGACGTGCTTGTTGAGCAGAATTCGGAGATTGCCCTTGATTATTTGGAACTTGCCCAGCATTCTTTTGACTGATAGTTGATACCCCTCGAACCCTGGTTGATTCTTCCACATTGATTTGGTCCTTAACTTGAGCGATCAAAGATCCACAAGTTAAGGCTCTTCTTTTTGTTGTTTCATTGGCCAGACCTCCTGGTAGAAATCCCTGGCGAAAGGCTGCCATTGCCACCAGTTCTTCACAATTATGCAGACTTGCTTTAGTTAAGACAAACTGCTTCTTATAATCTTTCAGCTTTTCTACAACTACTTGCTTACATTGGATGATTGTATCTTCATTTTCCCTCATTTCCTTATGACCCACAAAATGTCTCTGAAAGGCAGTCTCAAAGTCTCTGAAATTTGAAATAGATCCCTTCGAAATTCGACTGTACCATTTCAAAGTTGTTCCATTGAAAGTTTGAGAAAATTTCGACACACCAGTCTATCTTCATCCTCAAAATTCATCATATAATTCTTAAACTGTTCGATGTGATCGTTCAGATCTTGCATCCCATCAAATTTTCTCAACTTTTGAAATATCAAAACGCTTCAAAAGCATGATACGATCTTATCTCAGTTGTCAATGAAGAATTTCTCTAATCAACACCTTGAACATATTGGTCTTCAATTCCGATCACTGCATACAGATTTCGATCATCCCCAACATTATATTGGTTTGATGTATTTCCTTCACACTATTTTGTCTCCCTCACAAATCGAGGTACACTTTCCCTTCTAGCTTTATATTTTTTTTTCAATTTGCGAAATTGATCATTCACTTCTTTCGAAGAGCCTTAATATCTTTTAAAATCAGACCCAAAACTTTCAACTTTTTCATCACTAGAAGTGACATACCTCTGTTTATCTTTCTTGTCCTTTCGAGAAGAATGACGGTCTTTAGGCACTTTGAACCGTACATTTTTTGGTATGCTTCTGATCTCTCATTCAGTGCAAGATCGATAAGATTGATCGTCAGCGTCATTTTGGTCATTCACTTGTCTCACCTCAGATTTTAGCCTAAATGCCTGAGTATCCTGCTCTCTCTGGTCGTATTTATCGTTCAAAGCATTTATTTTGTCCAGAAGCGGATTCATTCGCAACTCTATCTCAGATTGAGTTTGATGAATCAGAGTAGATCCTTCTTGTCAATCATCTGTCCTTTGTAAATCCTTTTTCCGTTTTTCAACAGTCGATCGAACTAACGGTTCGTTTTCTAGATTCATTGTCAAGCTTAAAATCGTTATCAAGATTTGAAAATGAGAAAAAAATCAAACTAATAAAATAGGAACTAGTTGATGATCAGGTCCCCAACGGAGTCGCCAATTTGGTGAGTTGATTACTTGGATTACTTGAGTAAATTGAGAGAAGTCAGAATGTAGAGAGAGAAATTGGTTTTAGAGAGATAAAATCATATTGTTAAAGTGATATATCACAAGAAATCAACCCCTTCATTAGATCAACCTTGGATTTTATATAGAGGTGCAATGACTTAGTTCTTAACTGAAACAGTTACATAAAAGGGATAATTATATGTTAGTCCCTAAGTTAAATACAAATTTCTAATTTCCTCCTCTTACTTTACAATCTGTCATAAGAAGTTTTATTCTTTACATTTCATTCCTCCAATTTCCATTTCCTTATCACGTACATGGTGATCATTTTGTGAAAGTAAGTATACCAATGATTACTATAGTATTAGATTTTATTTTGTGACATAATATTTATCCAAATTTTGTTTATATAGGTTGTCTTGAATGGAGCGCGACCGAAAATCTATCATATTTGGTTTCCTTTCGCACTAACGAAGCTGTAACCGGTTGGGCAATATCACTCGACAAACGATTCAACAAATATCATCAAATCAAGCCCGTCCAACCATCCATCGCACGCGAGAATCCATCGCACGCGAGAATCCACCACACTTATTCGATTTGAGTGGAGAATAATGATCAAGTACAAGTGTTGCTTGTTTTTTTTTATCGCATGTATGAATACTTTAATTTTATTTCATCATCATTTGGACTTTAACGTTTATTGTAAGACGTATTATTTTGTTTGACACTTCCAAGTTTGACATTATTATCTATATTACTCTTTGTATTCATTTCTTATAGTTTTTTTTGCAAAATTATTGCAAATTTTATCAAAAATAGCCAAAACATAACTGCCTAGTCAACAATGGGAACGTAGAGTTCACGATTTTATTTAAATTGCGAAGTCAACATTCAAAATTCTATTCATATCGTGAAGGTGGTGTCCGCGATTGTGTTATAATTGTGAGCTCAATATTCGCGATTTCGGGTTTAACGCAAAATCTGTGTTCACGAAGACTAATGGAAATATTGATATTTTCTAGGTTTCCAAACTTAGTTTTTTTTGTATGAATCTTCTAATTTTAGAAATTTAACAACATTAATGATAAAATGAACACACAAAAAAGAAAAAGTAAAAATTGACTAAAAACAGGTCAAACAACAACTTAGGACTAACATAAAACTCATACAACAACTGAGGAAATCATAAAAACTCAAACAACAACATTTGCAATAACTCATAGTCAACGAAGATTAATTACCAAGCTAGTTCCATTTCATCAACTTCCTTTCATATTTCACAATTTGGTAGTCTGTCGCAACATCACACATTTCCTCTTCCCTGTTGGTAGATATGCAGGCATGGACATGATCCAGATGCTTCTCCATTAAAGTAGCGGTGCTTTGGCAGTTGAACAACTTAAACGCATCATGACGTTCCTCGTAGTTGAGGTTGGAAACTAGGTGTACACGAAATTTTACTAGATAGGTCCATTTAGTTTTTACCTCATCCAAATGTCTTGACTGCCGTATAGGAAAATACATCTAGCATAATATTACCTCCTAGTAGTGTTTACCCCATTAATTCTTACACGTTCTACCCACTTTGATGGAGGATTTCATCAAATATTCATCTTTCAACTCACTTCAAAGAGACATTTTTAGAGTTTTTATTTTGAGTTTTTTAAGTTGTGTTATTACAAGATGAAAGCATCTATTTATTGACCATTTCATCTTTAGATTACGTAATCCAAGTAGACCAATCACTTCTTGGCACATGTAATATGTGGATAACGTAATCCCATAACCCATTCAATTTGTGACAACTAATAGATACAAAAAACGATATACCTATGTGTGTTAGGATAAACCATGTGCGTTAGATCTGGGTGTCCACTTATAACATATAAGGGCCTCATTATAGCGCGACACAAAATAGAGTCCAATAAACAATACTACTGAAAAAATGAGCGCAAAAAATATAAAGTAAAATTTGACTACTTAAAATCACAAACTCAAACAACTACTGAAAACATAAAAACTCAAAAAACAACTTAGAAAATAAAAAAACATACGGAAAAAACTGAGGAAAACATAAAAACTCAAAAAAAAAACCAAAAAAAGCATAAAAACTCAAACAACAACCAAGGAAATCCTAAAACTTAGAAGTCAAAGTCGTATCTCATGTTGTCTTTCACAATGATGTCGTTCGCGATACCATCATCTCTTTCCAAAATCATATCCTCTAGATATGCTACCATATGCCTAATAATGTAATCTGCAACTGTCATATTCCACACTGCCGCCACTTATTGCTTAATTTTATAAGGCATGAACAACAAAACTGGAGCAGTTTCACACAATTATACCTGATTTTGACTTCATCATGACTGCACGTTGGACGATCTGTTACTCCTAATCGGTCATAATCGAGATACATGATACATAGAATCCGATAGAAAAAACATCGCTCGTATCATGAAACATTGTTCGGGATACAAACTTCACAACCTGAAGCAAATAATAGTCTTTATCTATATTAAACTCCATCCCTAAAAGCCTTTATGTTTTTTTACATTTGTGAATGTTCGGTGGATAAACTATTAGACTAGGTTTCAGGTCCCTTTCAAATGACGTTCCAATTTGGAGGGAACAAATGTATATAGGGTGTCATTGGTTGGCGGGAGTCATTGTTTGGAGGGAATAAATGTTTGGAAGGAACCAATGAATGGCGGGAATCATTTTTTAGCAATATATAGTCATAACATATGGTACATAAAAAACATATAAAATATGTAAATAAACATAGCTAAATAACATAGAAAGAAATAAAAAGTAAAACCAAAATGTGACAACATAACATGATACAATAACATAGTCGCGACACATGTCCAAAATACAATCAAATAGTCATGGAAGACATGATGGTCACTCAATCAAGCTCTCGGTACTGACACGCCATTATCGAGCACTCTTCCAGCGACTACCGAAGCTCGTCCATACTCATCACATGCGACCTAGAATTTGCATTTATAACACGATCGGACAAGTCATATAACCTAGTTTGGCAACTCATCATTATTGGGTTCTCCCCAATATATGCATTAAATGTCTCACACTCGGGATCGATCAGAATGTACCATATGTGATCCTTGACCCATAAAGTGTATAAAAAGTCATAATCTGATAACCTATAATATAAGTACCACTACGAATTCTAGGATCAACGACGTGCAACTGCCATGATGCCATATAGTCCAATCCCACAAATAGCGCGTGTTAACACCTGTACTTCTGCCTGGCGGCAAAACAGGTCGTAGTGAAGGAGGTCTATCCTGAATATTCCTCAGCTGTCGAGCAACGTGTAGTGAATAATATGTCTCAACTTTGTCCCATACCTTCAGTGTATGGTCTATCCAAGCCACATCACAGAAAGGGAAATGGTCGTGTATATGCTCGTACAACATGAACCACACCTACAATATAAATAATATAATAAGTAATACTAAAACAAGTGTTGATCAACAAATGAAAATATAAACATTGAAACATACATTATGCTTCATCAATGAAGATAAAAATATGTCAGGTATTGATACGAGT
Source organism: Limnanthes douglasii subsp. nivea (assembly GCA_036936605.1). Lineage (NCBI taxonomy): Eukaryota > Viridiplantae > Streptophyta > Magnoliopsida > Brassicales > Limnanthaceae > Limnanthes > Limnanthes douglasii. The sequence continues at coordinate 60,982,002 of JAUPFV010000004.1, forward strand.
CTCTTGATCTGAGCATAAAAGATGAGGTGCGTATCTAGATATAGTCGACAAAGAAATCTGGTATTCATTGTTGATCGTAGTCATAAACTAGAGGAAGTGATCATAAATCCACGTCTCGAACAAAAAAAACGAAACCAGTAAACCCCGAGGTCACATGTAAGGATGATCGACCAAGCTGGTAATAAAACTGAGCCAATACATGTTGGCCCAAGTTATACCTAACCGATGACTTATAGTGCTCAAAAAACTGTAAGTAATCGAGAGATATATACTGTTCCCCGTCTTGTTTGTCAAAATAGAACAACCAAGCATGTGGAACAAATAACTTATCGTCACTTTTAGAACCGTAACATCCACAATAGAATTATCCATTAAGTGATCAACAATGTACACATTGCGCAAAAACTATAGGCCTACCGATCTACTACTACCAACTTTGTTACCCTTAAGTTCCTCTCTAAGAATATCTGTGGGTATACCTAGTGAACTAGAATGCCAAGCAAGACACTGACCATCACTAGAAAAACTCTGTAGGTCAAAACTCTCACATGTAACCGGAAAACCCGTAATAGCGTGGACGTTGTCTAAGGTCACAGTAATCTCACGAATGAGAAGTGGAAGTTGTTGGTCTCTATGTGCGACCTCTCGAGAAACGCGTCTATAAGGTGCACGTTGGTAGCCCAACGCGTAAAGAATTCGATGAGAGGAACGAAATAAGACCTCATTACCTGATCTTTGACCCTACTTTGACCAGTAAGATCCCACGTACGAAAGGTACAGTATATCGCGTATCAGCGTATATATGGACGAACCTACACAATATTAAAATAAATTAAACAATAGATAAGATAAAATTTGCTACGCATTAAACCAATTTTAAGATACCTCATCATTGAAGATGTTATACACCTCGTGCAGCTTGTAGTCATTCATTCCGAGTAAAACCTCGACACATGGAGATTGAATCTTTAGAATAGCTGATGTGTAGACTCACGTCTATGGGAAAGTACATGCGTAGGAAGGAGAGCGCATCGTCTAAGTTGACCGTGAACTATGGTCACGCTGATCGATGTCTGTAGCATCGTGGTCTGATCCAATAGGAGTACGTTGTCTTTGAGGCATGTTGAAGATGTAAAAAACATATTACTATATATCAAATCATACCCAAAACAATTTCACAACACCCCAATATATATTTAAATGGAAGACATAAATAATGTTAAAGAGTGATCAAGTCAATGAGATCTTAAACATGGTTACTTTAATAAAATAATATAAATCGTGATCTTATAGTGCCCAAAGTAGGCTAAATCGCGTACACATCATTTTTGATTTTAACCAAAATTATGTGCAAAATCGTGAATGTTGTGTGTCCAGACTTGACAGATTCACGAACCCATCATGTATGAATTCAACAGTTCTAGACGCCCAACATTCGCAAAAATGCACGATCTATAGGGTATACCAATGGATCATAAAACCTGGAAATCTCAACAAAATCTACCAAATAGCATACCAAAATGTAAAGAAACACATAACTAAACATATACATATAACCATCATTCCAAACAACAAAAACAATCATAAGAAAATTTGAGTTTTTAAACCGAAACTAAAACTCTAAATATCACTAACAATATCAAAATAATTTTGGATATAATCAAACCATTATGTAGAGAAATCATACCTTGTTGTATTTCCAAACTTCAATTTGAGAAATCTAATGTTTTTCGAATGGTGAATTTGAGAGCTTTCAGAAGAGAGAAAAGAGAGAAATTTGGTAAAAAATAGGTATTTATATAAATGAAATTTCTGTAAATATTGAGGTCTCATTATAACCAAAATATGTCTCATTATGGCGAGGTCTCATTGTAAGAAAGATGAGTCTCCTTTTAGCCTTTCCCTTATAGTGAGTGCATTGAATTTTAGAGGAGACTCTTAGACTTCCATTTAATTAATGTATCCAGATCCTTCATTTTAGTCTATAAAAAAAGATGATTAATGGAGTTTGTTATTAAAAACAATTGAGAAACACTTATAGTGAGTGAGCTAAATAGAGAGATAGAGAAATATCCTTACACTTATGAGTGTAAGAAGTTATACTTTTGGAATCCCATTATTTATATAGTGAATTTTTTTTATCAAGGTTTCCTGTGGTTTTTCCCTTCACATTGAAGGGATTTCCACGTAAATCTTGGTGTTATTTTCTCTTGATCTTATTTAGCTATTTTCTTTCCGTTATGCAATAATATTTTAGTTCTTTTAAGCACAATCAGAGCTAAACTCTATTTTGAGTATGCATCTTAATAGAGGATATATCTGTCGGAGGTATACTAAAGCTTACTTCTTCAAATTATTTAATTTGGACACTAAACAAGGAGGAGATTATTTATTGCAAAGATCTCCATGAACCCATTCAAGGTGATGAAGCAAAACCCGATGATAAAACTGATAAATAGTGGGAGGCGATGCATAAAAAACAATGGCCATTATCCGCCAATGGGTAGATCAAAGTGTTTTTCATCATTTTGCCAATGAGACAAAAGCATATGTGCTTTGGAAAAGTTGGAGTCTATATGCGAGCTGCAAACAACATAAAATAAAGCTTCTTTGGTTAGAAGACTTTTGAATCTCAAGTTCAATGATGGAAGGAGCATCACAGAACATCTAAGTGATTTTCAAGGTTTGATAAATCAACTCACTACTATGAAAATGAATCTTGATAATGAATTACAAACATTATTATTGCTTAGTTTTTTACCGGATAGTTGGGAAACTCTGGTTATTACCGTAAGAAATTCAGCTCTAAATGGTTGTTTAACCATGATTATGGTAAATGATAGTATCCTAAATGAAAAGGTAAGAATAAAAAAGATAGGTTCTTATAATAAGTCTCATGGAGCGGAAGCTCTTATTTCTGAATAATTTTGAAATGAGAAGAAGGAGTTTAACAAAAGGCTTTAACAACATGAGGAATGACAAATCGAGAGAGAGAGAGATCATAAATATGGCCAAGAAGTATTGTATATTTCTACTGTCAAAAGGCTTGTCATAAAAGGAACGAGTGTAGATTTCTTAAAAAAGATCAAGATAAGGAGTCCAAGGAGAAAAAATATAGAAATGATGAAAATAAATCAGCTGTTATAGCATCCGATGACAATGAGGTAAGTCTTGTTTATGATAATGTTTATATTAATCTAGTAAGTGCTTATAGTGATTGGTGATTAATTTTGGAGTATCTTTTCATGTTACCTCTCATGGTGAATTCTTCACTACCTACTCAATTGGTAACTTTGGTATTGTTTGAATGAGAGATCAAGGAACTGCAAAAATTATTAGGAAGGGTGACATTTGCTTAAGAGTAAAAGAAAGGAACAAATTATTGTTAAAAGATGTCAGACATGTTCCTGGTATTCGACTCAATTTGGTACCCACCGGAAAGCTTCATGGTAAAGGGTATTCAAATTATTCTGATGATGGAAAATTGAAGCTTACTAAAGGTTCTCTCGTGGTGGCTAGAGGTATGAAGAAGAATTCCCTTTACTTAATGCAAGAAACTTTTGAAAAAGGTGAGATTAACTATATATCTGAAGAGAATGTTACTGCACTTTGGCATAAAATACTTGGGCACATGGGAGAGAAAGGGATGCAAACGTTGGTGTGGAAAGAGCTCCTACCAAAAGTAAAAGGTATATCATTTGAAGTATGTTATCATTATTTAGCTGGTAAACAATACGAAGTTTCTTTCCAAAGAAGTTATACACTGAGGAGGTTACATGTTTTGGATTTAGTACATACAAATGTTTGTTATATGGATACAAAATCACTTGGTGGGACACAATATTTTGTAATCTTCATCGACGATCATTCAAGAAATGTGTTTGCATATACTTTAAAGAGTAAAGATCAGGTGTTGGAAGTTTTCAAAGACTTTCATAAGAATGTGGAATGAGAGACCAATAGAATGTTGAAAGTTGTTCTGTTAGATAATAGAGGAGAGTACCAAAGTTTTTTTTAGCACTATTGCGGGTCCTATAAGATCTAGCTGGAGATGACAATTCCTAAAATCCCCAACAAAATGGCATGGCTGAAAGAATGAATAAGGACAACTGTAGAACGTATTCGGAGCATACTCTCTCATGAGAAATTACCAAAATCCTTATTGGGTGAAGTTATGCGAAATGTAATCGATATCATTAATATTTTTCCATCGACTCCTTTGGGTTATGATATTCCTCAAAGAGTATGAAGTGGTAAAGAAGTCTTTTATGGGCACTTGAGAGTCTTTGGATGTAAGGCATTTGTCCATATTCCCAAAGGTTAAAGAAAGAAACTAGATGCTAAGAAGAATGAATGCATTCTTATGGGATACTCACATGGAGAATTTGGGTACAAATTTTGGGATCTAGTTTCAATATTTTTCTACAATTTTTTTTGGAGCGACTAAGCAGATTCTTGGATTGAAGATCACCAAAGATAGAAATAGTGGGAAGCTATGGTTGTCTCAAGAAGAATATATTGAGAGAGTTTTTAATTTTTTTAAGACGAGCAAAGCTAAACCTGTATCTTCTCCCCTTGCAAGCCCTTTTAAGCTAAGCACTACTCAATGTCAAAATAGTGAGAAGAAGAAAAAATAAAATAAAGGAAGTTCCATATGCATATGTGGTCAAAAGCTTGATGTACTCCATGGTTTGTACCATACGAGACATTGCCCATGCAGTTGGTGTCGTCAGTCGATTTCTTTCCAAAAGAGCATTGGAATGCTGTAAAGTGGATTATAAGATATTTAAGGGGTACTTCAAAGATGTGCTTGTGTTTTGGAGGAAACCCGAAATTAAATGCTTATACAGACGCTGATATGGCTGGAGATGTTGATTCCATAAAGTCTACTTCGGGTTATATGATGACATTTGGTGGTGGAGCTGGATTTTGGCAATCTATGTTGCAAAAATGTGTCGCATATCAACCACCGAGGTAGAGTTTATTGCAGCAACGAAAGCGTGGAAGGAAAAATTATGGTTGAGGAGGTTCTTGCTAGAGCTTAACATAAAGCAGGAAAAGTATGTGGTGTATTGCGATAACGAGAGTGATATCCACCTAAGCAATAACTCAACATTTCATTCGAAGTCTAAGCATATCGATGTTTGATATCATTGGAGAATTTGTTGGCATATGGGCCTTCCTATGTAGGGCCTATAAGATAAAAATATTAAGAGCCCAATTATGATTGGAAAGTGCAATGAATTAAAAGATTATCCTAGAAAAGTCTTTGATATTCCACGAAGAAACTAAAATAGAAGTTACATTGAATTTTGTAGGAGATTTTTAGACTTCAAAAAAATTGATATATCTAGATCATTTCTTTTAGTCTATAAAAAGAGAGATGATTTGTGGAGTTTATCATTAAAACAAATTTAAAAAACACTTATAGTGAGTGAGCTAAATAGAGATAAAAAAAATCCTTACACTTATGAATGTAACAAGATATAATCTTGTAATTCAATTATTTATATAGTGAAAGTTTTTCTTCTAAGTTGTCTATCATTTTTTTTCCGCACATTTACAAAGGTTTACATTATAAATCTTGATCTATGATGTTCTTTTCTCTTACTTGTATCTGGCTATTTTTTCAGTGTATTTTTTTTTCCTCTTTCCAATTGTATTTTAGTGTTTTTAAACCCGATAATTTTAACCTCTTTAAGTGGTATTTCAACTTGGTTATATGTTATTTTTTATGTTTTATTTAGCGTTGTGTACGATAAAATATAAATGGACGATAGAATATTACAAACAGTTCTGGTTTATTCATGGAGATGGATAAACCAAACCAACCCAAAATTATAAGATCTCAAATCAACGGCTATGTTTCAAAAACTTTTATTACCAACAAATTTTAATTTCGTGCATTAAACCCCTTACGGACGGACCACTAACACGAAGAACACGACCGACCATGAATTTCAAAATAGTCAACGCATTTGAAGTGACTATATTCTGACAGGTGTCCAGTTGTCATTGGAAACACGTCATTGCCGCTAAACTTTTAGCCCAATTTACAGTTTTCCTACGTGTCATTTTGAGTCTTACTACCATTTTTAGCATCGCATTCTCAGTCAACAGCTCAAGAGCTCAAGAAAGAATAAACCTTGTACTAAAACCCAACACAGTTCGAGTCTATCTCTTTCGATATTTGTAGAGTTCGTATCTGAATTCAGAGCAAGAAAAATGGCAGAATTGACGAGATTTGTCCTCTATCTCGTTCTATCTCTTCTTTTGTTATTCAGCTTCTCATCACTTAAATTCTCAAGCGCGAATGATGCTCACGATCTAGACGACGACGAAGACGTCGCTTTTCTCTCATCTCTAGAACCCGACACCCACTCCGCCGCCTCCGCAGACTACGAAAACTACGATGATCTCGAAGATGGATCCCCTTCTGATGGAGGCGGCGAGGACTCCGACGCCTGGCCGAAGATCGACGAGACCGACGTCGTGGTCTTGACGAAGGACAATTTCACCGAATTCATCGGTAAAAACAGCTACGTGATGGTGGAGTTCTATGCGCCTTGGTGCGGGCATTGCCAAGCGCTTGCGCCGGAGTACGCAGAGGCCGCCACCGAGCTCAAGGGAGTAGCGGCGCTAGCGAAGGTAGATGGGACCGAGGAAGGAGAGCTGGCGCAGAACTACGAGGTACAAGGGTTCCCTACGGTGATCCTGTTCGTCGATGGGGTTATGCATAAGGCTTATGATGGGCAGAGAAACAAGTAAGTTCAGTCTAGGTCGATGTGTAGTAGCTTGATTCATTGTTTTGCTGAAATTATATAGATCAACTTAGATTTAGGCCAATTATGAGTGATGAAATAGATTTGGATCGTTGCTTGTTTGTCAAGAGTTTTTGTTGGTGCTTACATTGCAGAGATGCAATTGTGGCTTGGTTGAAGAAGAGAACTGGGCCTTCTATTGCCAACATAACCACAATAGAGGAGGCGGAACATATTCTGGAAACTGAATCTAAAGTTGTTCTTGGCTTCCTAAATTCTTTAGTGGTAATCTATCTATTCTTCGTTATGTTTTTTTATTCAAGGTCAAATTCTGGAAACTGAAATTTATCCGGAAAGACGAGCCTTTTAATGATTTGCGACCAAATTCTGCAGTTCCTTGCCTTCTGTTTATTGATTTAATTGTCTGGTTTCTACAGGGTCCCGAGAGTGAAGAGTTTGCAGCTGCTTCACGATTAGATGATGATGTTAGTTTCTACCAAACTACTAATCTTGAGGTTGCAAAGCTCTTCCACATTGAACCCCAAACGAAACGTCCTGCTTTGGTTTTGTTGAAAAAGGAGGACGAGAAATTACGCCATTTTGGTTAGTTTCCTTCACATTTTGAACCCAAAGATTATATCATATGTTATGATTTTAGATTCCGCGTAGACCTTATGCATATAGTTTCGTTACCTCTGCAGATGGTGCACTCTCCAAATCAGCAATAGCTGATTTTGTGGCAGCCAACAAAGCTCCTTTGGTGATTAATTTTACTAGGGAAAGTGCTCCGCTTGTATTCGAAAATCCCATAAAAAACCAAGTAAGTTATGACCTAGTTGGAACCTTTTCTTCTGTTTTGTAATTGAAAGTCTTTTTTCTTTTCTTATCGATTGTTATTTTGTGACATGTATCTCGTTACCGTGCCAGATTATACTTTTCACCTCTTCAAATGATTCAGAGAAGTTTGTTCCCCTGTTGCGAGAGACAGCAAAGGCTTATAAAGGAAAGGTACTGATAAAATTTATAGCTACTTATTAGTGCATGAGATTACAAACAGGTAGCAGTATATTGACTTCATTTGCCTGAATACAATACATTGCAGTTTGTTTTTGTTCACGTGGAAATGGACAATGATGATTATGGACAATCCGTTTCTAACTTTTTCGGTATTTCTGGAGTTGCCCCACAAGTGAGTTGCCGTAAATTTGTGTTTGTTCAGTTGCAGTGTATCTATCGTGTAAATGGCATATTTTTGTATATTAGAGAGTGCTTCGGTGGCACTAACTTCTTTCATTGTTTTTACTCCTAGGTTCTTGCATATACAGGAAATGATGATGCTAAGAAGTTTATATTGGACGGTGAATTGACCTTAAGCAGCATTAAGGTAATTATGTTTGTTTCACGATGAAATTACAAATGCAGATAGCAGATGGTTGTCAGCGTTTTTCGAAGCAATCTGTGTAATTGAGTCGGCTAACCTATTGTCCATCTCTTTCTGTAGTCTTTTGCTGAGGATTTCTTAGCAGACAAGCTTAAACTTTTCTTTAAGTCAGATCCCATTCCAGAAAAGGTAGTTGTCAGATGGTGTTGCCACAGTTCTTACAACTGTCCTTCTCTTATTTAATGCTTGTCTTTATTTGATCAACTCAGAATGACGGAGATATTAAGATAATTGTTGGCAACAACTTAGATGAAATTGTTCTTGATGAATCGAAAGACGTTCTTCTGGAGGTAATTTTTTATTAGTTAAAATGTGATATGAGCAATACTTTTTGGTTTCCAGTCAAAAGATGTTCATTTTCTCATGTTTTGGCTTCCCAGATCTATGCACCCTGGTGTGGATATTGCCAATCTTTTGAGCCAACCTATGAAAAGCTCGCAAAATATTTGAGAGGAATTGATTCTCTTGTCATAGCCAAGATGGATGGCACCACAAACGAGCATCCCAGAGCTAAGGTACTATTTGGATTTCATACTTGATGTCTTGACTTCCCTGGTGTAGTATGTCGGTCTTTAATATAGTTAAGCTTTCGAATCTTTTGGCTATTTTTAGATCTAGACATTTTAGGAAACACACATAGTTTAGGTATCGTGCTACACTAGTTTTTTTTCCTTTAATAACTGTATACAGTTTCAACAATTTTGTTTACGTCCCCCTTTTCTCCTAAGTTGCTTTTTGTTTTTCTTTTTGCCATCAAAAATAAAATCTCCAGTCAGTAAAAAATTTGCTATCTTGTGTTTCATTGCCACTTGCTGCCCCGATCTGTATCTGGAGCTCTAATGACATATTTCTTCTTGTTTGGTCTTTTACAGCCTGATGGATTTCCCACTATCCTCTTCTTTCCAGCTGGAAATAAGAGCTTTGATCCGGTTAGTATTATTCCTTACTGTTCATATCAGATCCGTTTTTATTGTGTTGCGTAGGAAATGCATAGCAATTGTTTGACACGTTATCATCTATATTGGCAGATCACAATAGATACTGACCGTACAGTGGTTGCATTGTACAAATTTCTGAAAAAGCACGCATCCATCCCATTCAAACTTCAAAAACCAGCCTCAACTAAAGACTCAAAAGCCGCTGACGACACCATTGAGAACAAAAGAAGCGAGGATGGCAATGTAAAGGATGAATTGTGATTGTCTGAATTTCTCCTCATGTACGAATCCAGGTTTCTTCTTGAAACTTGTACAATATGTAATAGATCCATAATTTAGACACCGAGTTTACACAACTACTTCAGGCTGTGTGGTAAATTTTGTCTCTTTGTTTTATCATTGATATTTATATCTTAAAGTCAAAATATATAGAAGAATGTTATTTTTTTACAATGTAGTTTGTGCCATGCTTCTTTTTAGTGTGGACAACTTTTTCATCCTTCGTTGGTTACAGATTTTGCAACATAATTGGAAAACGTGTAAGATTGGATTTGTTATGCTTGCAAAGACCCTCTTCCTCGACTAGGGTCTAGTGTAAGGGTTGAGATGTTGCTAGTGCTTAAGCATGGAATGACTCATGCTACTGATTTGTTTTGTGAACGGACTTGTTAGGACTGTCCAACGGGAGTAAGATGTGTTTAAGGGTACTGCGGTGTGATTAAAAAGTTTGACAGCAGATCCTCCCAAGTCCATAAGGTATGGAATACAAGAATTCGATAAAAGCAATTAGATTCTAAGAAAGTTATAATTATTGAAGTGACATGAAATCTTGAAAGAATTGATCTATTACTATCCCAAATGCAAAGAGTCCGACACATAATAAAGCAGGTTTTGCTTTTAACAACGGACTTTGATCACTTTCTTTGCTTTGCATTGCCCAAGCCATTGCTGGTGGCACTACTCCATACAAGATAGTCATGCAATAACCTCCCTGCATTACATTCTCACTTTATAATTAAACTTCAAGAAACATGAATATGAACCAAGTGGTTGATGCATTTTGGTCGTCCGAAAAAAGACAATTACCGCAATGTCAGTCGCGATAGAAAATGCATCTGGCACTGTAGTTGAGATGAATAAAGATGGAATGACCACCATTGCCATTGAAATTACCCCGATATTGTTTGTTTCAAACGTTTTCGCTATTTGCTTATCTTTCTACACAACAACAAATTTGAAATCTTAATGTTCGTGCTAATGTCTCAACCATAAAAATGGGATGGTACACTAACCTGAAATGCTTGGGTCGAGGGAAGGTTGTTAAGTTGCTCCTTGAAGAACTCAGAAAAGCCTAAAAGTGTGCCAATGACTGAGGTTCCTACCGCTAACAGTGAAAATGCCTCTACCATGTACGAAACACCCTTCCATTCCACCCTGAATCATCAACCGATATCATCTTGTCATCATTGCTATTGTTTTTAAATCATATTGCTATCACTAGAATCAGTATCCAATATATCGGTCCGAACTCACTTCTATTAATCGTCCCGTGAGAGATATCCAGTGAATGTGGGATATATTAACATTAACAGCATATTGGGAAATTAAACTACCTGGTAAGAAGTTCAAGAGGGTCAAGCAATTCGTCGGTTGGCTTAGAAAGGGCTAGAATGATTGCGTCCCAGACAAGCAACGTCACAAGTGGAATAAAGCTACCAAGCACAACTGAAATTCTTAGTTTTCTAAGATCGCCATCCAAGTAAGCACAAAGAACTGCACAAGTAACATTACAATTTAATCAATGAAAAGAAACAGAAAAAGATTAAAGTAGTGTTCAAAGAAATATGTCTTTACAAGGTGCGAGGTCATGGTACACCAAAGAAAAGATCAACACTGGTATAGTAGCTGGAACTTTTCCCCAGTCTCCTCCCCCGAATCCTGACCAACCTCCTCCATACACAATTGCGACCCCTTCTATTGCTACCAGCAAACCTGTTCAACGACTTCAATTAGATGATAAAAAATGATAGTTTCGTCATTTTTTCTTTAAGGGTTCAGAGCTATACCTATCATAGAAGCAGTTAGCCATTGGTTCACTTGATCAGTGCCCCGCGTGCCGCCAACCGATATAAGCACACTGAAGAATGTCGTAAATAAGAAGCCTAGAACCGATTGTGGAAGATCGAAAAAGTGGATCAATATTTCTCCTGATTTTGAAGTATAAGCAATCATTGAAGTGTAACCCAAGAAAACATAAGCAACTGTGACTAACGCTCCACCCCACTGTCCTAATGTCTCTTGTGCCATAGTTCTTATGGACATGACTTCAAATTCACTATCTTGTCTGCTCATCTTTTTTCTAAGCAAACTCACATTGATTTCTACGAGTAGTAGTGCTTCGATTAAGAGAAAAAACCAGCAAAGTATCATGGTTACTGAACTTGGAAAGAGACCCTACAATGAATCGACAGCCTTTATAATGAAATTATTACGAAGATTAGATATTATAGATATATTTGGAGATTCGGTGAATTACTGCAGGATAAGCTTTGTTTGGGAGAGCAAGAATCCCTGATCCTATACTGGTACCAATAATTAGGGCTACAGCTCCACCAATTGTTCCTTTCCTTTTACTCTTGCTCTTATTTCTTATCTCTTTGGTTTGAGAGGCTTTTGAAACAACTGACGGTGGTTTTTCCTCTTGCTGCCTCCTCCATTGACTATTACAAGATAAGATTCTGCTTTTTCTGCAAAAAGATAGATTGACAATAATTGCGCATTCAAGAGAATCATGAAACAAGGTACAAGAATAAAAAAACATTGGATCATGAAACAAGAACCAAGAACCAAGAGACAAGAAGCAAGAAACCAGAAGAGTTAGTTCATACGTTCTGTAATTGAGACGAATCAGTTTGGTTCCTTGGTGATTAGCTCTCCAAAATGGACTCTTGACTGCATCTCTGTGGAGTTTGAGTTTTAAAACAGGAGATGCAGGAAGCAAATAAGAATTCATGAGCCAGATGGAGAGACAAAGGTCTGGACAAGAAAGTAGTGGCAGTGTAGCCACAACTTCTCCATGTATCTTGGAAGTGATATAAAGTACATATATTTTGGTATAAAAATAACCACTAGTCCTATTACTACTTCTTTTCGTTCACTTTTATCTTCCAATAACTTTTTTGGTTTTAAAATTTTGTATATCTATTCTTTGCGCGTGCATTTACTTTAAAACTACCGCTTGTGAGCCAAAACAATAGATTTTTATTTTATGTTTGTCCAGTCCAATCTTCAGAAAATATACCTCCAATTAATAATATCATTACAAATACTCAAATTTACAAAACATTTGGGAATGGGAATCACATATGGAACAATTTTTTTTACTATTTGATCGCTACTCACCAATCAAATGTGCTAAAACTAAGCTCGAAAGAGAAAAGAGAAAAGAGAAAAGTGAAACTTAAAACAACCTCAAAACATAAGTATTAATAATGACTTTTAGCCATATTCTTCCAATCATAAAAGTAGGAAAATGGTAAATAAATAAACGGAAATGCACTTATAATGCCAATTCAACTATTTAATTGTCATCTAAGTATTCAAGGTTTGATCAATGATCACTTAATACCTAACTGAACTATTTAATTGTCACTTAATACCTAACATTATTTAATACTCTAACTTACCCTTAACCCACTATATAAGCAGAATTTTATGTTTTCTTTCTACTTTTCTAGCTTTTAAAGATTTGAATTTGTTAGCCGCTCTAACCACCTAACCTTACGAACCACCATGAAGCACGATTGAAAGCACAATATTCAGGTGATCAGAGCGTTCTAAGGTCTGTTTATTTCTGTAAGTTCTGTATAAAACCTATCTAACCACTGTTTTCTACGTACAGGAACTGATCGTCATTGTTGGAATTTGTTGTTTTTTAGTAATCGTGTTGCTTTAGGTAATCGTGATTAACTACCGATTTCGAAGTTATTTGTTGGATTTCTGAGTTAGAATAGGTGTTATTCTACTGTTTCTGTTCTTAGTAAATCTTGTTCGAGCTTTTCTCTGTTTTTTTTGTTTTTGTTCCAGTGATCTGTGCTTATTTTGTTAATGTTTGTCGTTAATCCTTGTTTATGAAGTTATATACTCATTTTTAGTGTATTAGATTTTGATTTCGAATGTGAAACATGTGTAGACTATGAGTTTTAGTTGTTCATGCATTCCTGACATAAGATGCGAATTGTTTTATGATTTTCTAACGTAGAAGATGTGAAGTGTGTGATATATCTAATAAAGAAGATGTTAATTGTGTTACAGATTCGCATGGTTTCATGCGAATTGCATGCATCTCTCCAGATATCCTGCAAATTGTGTTTATAAGAGTTGCAAACAACTCTCAAGAAATTCAAGAGTTGAGAACAAATCTCAGGTACAATTGCAAATTGTTTACATTTTGGTTAGTGTGAGTGTACTACTTGATTTGCAAACAACTCTCAAGAGAGGATGCAAATTGGTCAATTGTAGACTAAAAGTATACACAATTCGCAACTTATAGTTATACACAAATCACATGATAAGATGCGAGTTTCTCAATGCAGTAGTTAATAACTTGCACTATTTTTTTGGGATTAATAACTAATACCTTGTTCAGTGTAGGATAAGGTATGCCTAAATCACGAGTTTATATTTTTAAACATGGTCACCAAACTGCAATTGTGCCTTTCACGGAGTTTGAAAGCTTTCAAAGTATCCAAGACTATGTGGAGAGCATATGGGAGGAGCTTGTCACAGGTGACTACCTAATTACCTACTCCTGCGGGGATCACAAAAATTGTTTCTTTAATAACCAGAAATATTTTGTTGGGTTGGTGTTATATCTTGATTTGGAGTGTTTAAAACGGGTTAGTTTTCTCATAGAACAACACGTTTTCGATAAAGGTTCTGGTGATAAGTGTTCTGGTGAAAAGAGTTCTGGTGGTAAGGGTTATGGTGATAAGTGTTCTGGTGAAAAAAGTTCTGGTGATAAGAGCTCTGGTGGTAAGGGTTCTGGTGTAAAGCGTAAAGAGCGTAGCATAAGTTTGGGAGAACCATCTCTTAATCAACTAGTTAGCAGGGAGAGTAGTAACGGTTTAGTTAATTATGATCAAAGAAAAAAACAACTTGCTACTGCTGGTTGGGCTGATGCTATTACAGGAGTGAGTCAAACTTTTGAAGAAGGTGATGCAGGTCTCAGGTTATCTTTGTGCAAGTTTGCTTTAGAGCATGGTTTTGCTTTCAAATACTTTCACAACACAACAACCAAGATCACTGCTTATTGTGAAAATAAGTTTACAAGCGGATGCAAATGGAGGCTTTATGCCTCTATTGATTCCAGCACCGACTTGATGACGATCAAGAAGTATATTATGCACCATACTTGCAGTCTTGTTTTCTCCTAGAAGCATAAGCGACATATGCATTTGATATCGGATTTGATTGCGGAGGAAATTCAAGATTCTCTCCGGACCTGCCATTCGTTGATACCCAAAACTATACAATCGACTGTCAAACAAAATTACGGTATCGACATCTCTTATCGTTTGTCATGGAATAATTTAGAGAAGGCAATGAGGAGAGTTATCGGAGATAGTTCAAGTTCTTTTAGTTTACTAAGCGGGTACTTCAAGCGATTGAAGAGCCGTAATATTACTACAGACTGTCGGTTGGAGTTATCAGCTGGAAACCGCTTCAAGCGTTGTTTTGTAGCATTCTGTTCGTCCCTTCAGGGTTTTCATTCATGTCGTCCAATGTTGTTTGTCGATGGAGCACACTTATATGGCAAGTATAAGGGTACCTTGCTGTCGTAGCAAAGGACGACAACAACAGTTAGTTTCATTCAACTATTTAATTTGAATGATTATGATGTTTTGTTGGAAATTTTGTAAACAATTAGCATCCTATAGTAGCACACAACTCTCATGAAATCCTGATATTTCAGAACAAATCTCATGAGAGGATGCGAATTAGGTAGTAACTTGATTTGCAGACAATTCTCAGGGGAAGATGCGAATTAGGCTAGTGTAGAGATAAAACTGTGAACATTTCGTAGCCTATGGTTGTACTCAATTCGCAATCTATATTTGAAAACAACTCTCAGGAAAGCATGCGAATTGTTTACATTTTTTATATGCTTGAGTTCTAATATATTGTTCATTTGAGGTGCATTTTTCCAAGACTATTCCCTGTTGCTCTTGGTACAGTTAGCATTGAAGATTGTGACAATTGGATGTGTTTTTTTGGGGTGTTTGAAGCCACATTTGTTGGAGCACCAAATCACATTTATTTCAGACCGTCATTCTGGTATCGTTAATGTTGTTCCTGTTTTATATCCAAACTGCTATCATGCGTACTGTTATTTCCAACTCATGTAGAATTTGAAAGAAAAATTGGAACATACTAACAGAGACTATTAAAAAAGGATGTTGAATTTCTTCTATACTAACATATTTTCTATGTGAAGGTGGTAACAGAATGAGTGATTTTCTTGCTAATTTACCCCAAAAAAGTATGCACATGCTTATGTTAAAGGGAAACGATACGGCTCTATGGCTTCTACTGCGGTGAAATCGTTTAACAATCAGATCAAAAAATATTGCAGCCTACCGATTGTTGAGTTTATTGACTGGATTAGAATCTTTCTTATGACTCAAGTTTCAAGAAGATACAAAAAGGGGTTAAGATGGAGTACTAATTTGGTCCATGAGTATGAGAAGAAGCTAAAGTAGAATATTGACATGTGCCGAACTTGGGTAGTACGTAAGTCATCTACCTCCATGTTCGAAGTCTTTTCAAATCATGTGGCTATTGTTAATCTAATGGATTTTAAATGTTCTTGCGGATCATGGCAACAAAAGTGTTTTCCATGTCCTCACGCTTTAGCGGCAATATAGTATACCGACCAAGATCCCATTACTGTAATAGAGCCCTTCTTTACGGTTAAGAATTATAGGGAAAGTTACTCTTTCAACATACTAGCTATAACCTATTTCAGGGAAGGGTCTAGCGCTAACGATCCTTCGTTTGTTTAAATTCTGCCTCTGAATGTTAAAAGACACTCCGGAAGACCTACAAAAAAGCGAATCCCATCTAGAGGAGAAACCTCAACCAAACAGTTGAGGTGTGGCCGTTGTTCGAAATCAGGCCATAACAGGAGGACTTGTAATGTTCTAGTTTAAAGACAAATCATGTTGTGGACAATTCTCATTGGCCACATTGATTTGTAATACTATTATTGTTGTGGACAACAAACTAAACATTTTTACAGTTGTTTGTTCATCTACACATATTTGTTTTGTTTGTATTACGGTAACGAAATGCTAGGTGTTTGAGTTGCATGCAATTCGTATTTACTATTGATAATTGTGTGCAATATCTCGATATCATATTACAAACATCTCTTAGGTTTTCATGCGAGTTGTGTGAAACTCCACCAGAATGTGGATTGTTTGCATCTCAGCCTACTGAGAATTGTTTGGCAAACATATACAACTATCAGTATATTGTGTGAATTGTATGGAACTCCAACGTAATGCATTTTCAAACAAATATCAGGAATTTTAGTTGCTTACGAATCACATGATATGCTGAGAATTGTATGGAACTCCAAAGTATTGCATTTTCAAACAAATATCAAGAGTTTTAGTTGCTTACAAATCTATGATATGCTGCGAATTGTATTTTCAAACAAATATCAAGACTTTTAGTTGCTTACAAATCTATGATATGCTGCGAATTGTAGTTTCAAACAAATATCAGGACTTTTAGTTGTTTACAAATCTCATGATATGCTGTGAATTATATGGAACTACATAGTATTACGATTCTCAGGTCCGCATGCGAATTGTGTGTATAGGAGTAATATTGCTAAACAAAATCTCAGGTTAGGATGGGAGTTATTTGCAAGTAGTAATAGGGTGCGAATTGTGGGCATTGTTCACACATATTATAACATATTCACATATAATTAAAAGTTCATACAAAAAATGGATTCCAAAAAATGGATTAAGGCTTCATGCACTAACAAGTTTCAAACAATCACTACAACTTTTTAGTGTTTGTTAGTTGCATTCCAAAAAAAAAACAGACACTATCAGTCATCACTAGAGGATTCTTCACCATCTTTCTCCTCTTCATGGTGATCATTAGCCTTTCCATTGTGCTCTTCCTTTTCGTTATCTACATCCATTATGTTTAAAAATTTGGTCCTTGATAGACCAACATCGTCCTCCCTCTTCTGTTTCTTGTTTGGAACCTCTGCACTCTGAGTTGGAACCTCTACTGGCTGAGGTTCAGCAGCAACCAGGGGAACCACTTCAACTGGTTCAGAGTCAGCAAAAAAGTATTGTTCAATGTCAAAATCCATGACAGAGGCTGTGATGTTTGGTGGTGTCGCCAGAGTGATTAAGTCTGAGCTCCAGTTGGTGGTTATGGATGACCCGGATTCACCTAGAGAACCAGAGGTGGTGGTGGTGGAAAATGACATGATGTTTGGAATTTGAAGAGAACCAGAGGTGTTTTAAAAATATAGAGTTTGTTTTTAAATTAACCTATTGTTACTAGTGTTATTTATAGACGTAGATGGAGTCTGAGCTTTGTGGCTATATTAATAATTACATAGCCTTCTTGTCCAATCAACAATTAATGGGCTGTGGTGATTAGATTGCTTTTTGCGTTCTCAATGCACTTAACGTTTACCAAGACAGACGCCATAGCCTATTCGTATTCTTCAACGATGATTTTGAATTATTTTATTTATATCAGGATAAGATGCGAACTGTTTAGTGGTAGTTTCCCAGCCTGTATTTGTTGATGTGGTAGTTTTTGATGAGGAAGAATAAAAGACATGGTAAAATTGCAAAGAAGAAGTTTGTTAGGAGAGAATTGCAAAGAAGAAGTTTGTTAGGAGAGAATTGCAAAGAAGAAGTTCATTAAGTAAAATTGTAAAGAAGAAGTTGTATTACGGGAGATTGTATAGACTACTAAAGAAATAGCCATTATGAGAAGATAAAAATATTTAGGGACCAAAGATGTAATAAACGGGAATTAAAGCCTGTGGACCCGTAATTGTACTATAAAAGGACCACACACGCTTTACAGATTCTGAGATGAATATAATTCTACTTTCTCTCTCTACTTAATCTAGTTCTTACTTTCTCTCTCTAAATAGACTCCTAAACAAAGTACTTAAGTCTATTTTGACAGTAAGAGATTTTCGTAACACAAAATAACCCAGAGCCTTCTTAAAAATCTTCAGTAGCACCGTCTGTGGGAAACAAAGATTGTTCTAACGACAATCGCTTCCTGGAAATAGTTCCTAATCCGAGTGGAATTATGGAAGAGCAAGGGGACGATTTTGTTAACAACTGCGAGGAGAATCTGGTGGGTGACGATTATCAGAATGACATGGAGTACGAGGTGCATGGGGGCCAGCGCGTCGGAGACACTTTTGATGACTCAGATCTGTTGGCTTGAAGGAACGAATTGTTGCTGGAGATCGAAAGATTAAAGGCAAAAAAGGAAATTGTTCAGGCAAATCTTTGCTCTGAGGTGAGAAGGGAGCCAGACAGTGGAAAAGAGGAGTGCGAAGCCGATTTTCGTCCTAAAGCCAGAGATGATAGATATAGAGGATATGAACGACGATCTTCGAGGAGGAAAGAAAAACGACGTCTGGAGTCACCTGACTCGAGCGATTATTCTTGTTACAGCTCGTCGGAGTCATCTCCTAGGAAAAATCACAGAAAGAAAAGACATGGTCGAGGACACGCATATCACCGAAGGGGAAGGATCTCAGAGAGGAAATCTCCGTGGGAGAAGAGTTATCATACTCGAGTTAATGAGTATACTCTGCCGTCCGAGGAGGGGTTGTATTTCCCGAGCAACGAAAACTTGAGATATAATGTTTATCGGATGGGTCATAATTGGAGAGCTTCCCCTTTGTCCCCGGAAATTTTGGTGGGCAATCTCCCAAAGAATTTCAATATCTCGAAATTAGAAAATTTTGATGGGAAACAAGACCCTGACAACCATATCGAGCAATTCAAAAACTTCATGATCAATTTCGATGACGATGATAAATTGTTGTGTAGAGCGTTTTCTCAGACTTTCAAGGGGGTAGCTTCCAAGTGGTATAACCGGCTTCCGCAGGGCTCAATAAAGAATTTTGACATGTTCTGGAATATCTTCAGACAACATTTTATGGGGAGCAAAACGTTCAGAGCTAATGGAGATACGATAATCTATTGTAGACAAAAAGTTGGGGAAAGCTTGAAGAATTATACCAATCGGTTCGTCAAAACGAAAACGGACATGGAGTATTGCAAAGACTCAGTGGCACTTACAGCTTTCAGGATGGGCCTACTCCCCAGACTATTAAAGGACACGATGGCGGAGAGTCAGGCCATGACCTTCGGAGCATTGTTGGATCATGTTGAGAAGATAATTCTGGTGAGGAGACTCAGGCATCTGAGAAAGGATCCGGTGATCAATCGGATTAGAACCAGTTTCAGAGATCTGAGTCTGGTAACCAAAGGCCTCGTGCCAATGCTCAAGCCAAAAGTACGGGTCAGTATCCACCGAGGCAGAAAACAAACCTACAGTATTATGGTAACCAGCAAAATTACAATCAAGGGGCTAGACCAATTTCAAACAAATGGGTTCGACCGGACTATTTTGCGGAGTTAACGGAAAATTTTGCCACGATATTTGATAAGGCAAGATCAATGGTGCCGTTCAGGAAACCTTTTCCTATTCAGACTCCGAGGGAAAGCAGAAGTGTTAACAAGTATTGTAAGTATCACGAGGATATCGGGCACGATACGAAAGACTGCATTGCTTTGAAAAAAGAAGTGCAAACTTTGATTGAGAATGGAATGTTGCTAGAGTTTGTGATAAAGCATTCTCAGAAAAATGCGGCGGTAAAGACTGTTCCAAAAATTGCTGACACAACTATGGTGATTTCTGAGGAAGTTGACGTTTTTTTATATTGAGAAAGAGTATCTGGATCCCAAGGAGGGAAGGAACAACGTAAATATGGTGGAAGAAATTATTCTGAGGGGAAAGTAAACGCCCTCTGTGCTTTCTTTGAGTCACTGGCAATGGTCAATCTGACTACCCAGATTGAAGCAGGGTGTCGGCACAAATGTACCGTGTACCCTCTCCCATAATATGGTTTGATGATGATGATGATATGCGAAATATCGTGGGCCCGCACGAAGATGCGGTGGTGATTGCCGCGGGTATTGCTGGCGATCAAGTTCAGAAGATACTTGTTGATATAGGAAGTTCAGCGAACATCTTGTTTATGAGCACTTACAGGAGAATTTCTGACCCACCGGTTATACGACGATCAGACAGAGCCATAGTAAGATTTACCGGTGCCACAACAGTGGTTGTTGGAGAATTTCAGTGTGTGGTCGAGTTAGGTCGTGGGCCGTTCAAGAAAGAGGTGGAAGTATTGTTTATTGTTGTCGATGCACCAACTTCGTATAATACGATTATGGGTCGCTCTTGGCTATCCCGAATGCACGGTGTGATTTTGACGGTGCATCAGTGTTTGAAATATGTGGTAGGAAACAACATCGGGATAATCAAGAGAAGCCAGAAGATGGCCCGAGAATGTTACCGCATCGCTTTATCCTCGAAGGGAGTTTGGGGAGAAATATCGGACAAGGCATAGAAATTAAATGGGTCTTCCTCGGAAATCATTCCATGTGATGATCCGAGGGAGACCCCCGGATTTCTGGTCTCAGAAGAGGACTCCAAGGAACATAAAATTTGAGATGGCAAATTTCTGAAGATCGGAGTAAAACTTTCTTTTGAGTTCAGAGAAAGATTAATTGCATTTTGTCTAACAAACTCGATATGTTTGCTTGGTGTGCACAGGATGTTACGGGAGTACCATCCGAGATAATATGTCATAAACTTCCCGTGCGACTTGATGTTCGACCCATTGTCCAGAAAAGGAGACCAGTTTCTCAGGAGAAGGCTGCAACTATTCTTTTAGAAGTGGAAAGGTTATTAAGTATAGGTCACATTTGAGAGTCACATTATCCCGTATGGGCTTTGAATCCAGTCTTGGTCAGGAAAAAGAATGGCAAGTGGAGAATGTGCGTGGACTTCACGGACCTAAACAGAGCTTGTCCTAAGGATCCTTTTCCGGTGCCCAGCATTGATCAGTTAGTGGATTCGACTTTAGGCAATCGATTGTTGTCTTTCATGGACGCATATTCAGGGTATAATCAAATCCGGTTGGATGCACAAGATGAAAAGAGCACATCTTTTATTACCGGGAGAGGATTATATTGCTATAAGGTCATGCCATTTGGCTTAAAGAATGCAGGGGCAACTTATCAACGCTTGGTTAACAAAACCTTTGAGGGGAAAATTTGTCGGAATTTCAAAGCGTATATAGATGATATGCTTGTCAAGAGTTTGCGGGACGAAGATCATTTTGCTGACCTGGAGGAGACTTTTAATAATTTGAGTAAGGTCAATTTTAAACTGAACCCGGAAAAGTGTGTTTTTAGGGTATGATCGGGCAAGTTCCTTGGCTATATGATAAGTGAAAAAGGCATCGAGGCTGACCCAAAACAGATAAAAGCGTTAATCACCATGACTCCACCTCGGAATGTCAAGGAAGTCCAGATCTTGACATGGAGATTAGCATCACTGAATAGATTCATTTCTTGATCCTCGGACAAATGTGCACCTTTCTTCAAGGTATTGCGAAATGCGAAAAATTTAATTGGACTGATGAGTGTTCAGCAGCTTTTCGCCAAATTCAAGAATATTTGACATCCTCTGATGTACTATCTAAACCATTTATGGGGGAGAGATTAATTGTCTACGTAGTGGTATCAGATTGTGCGGTCATCGTTGTTTTACTCCGAGAAGAGGACACTCTTTTGAAACCTGTCTATTATGTCAGTAAAAGTTTGTTGGATGCTGAGAAATGATATCTTAAGTTGGAAAAAGTAGTTATGGCTTTGGTAACAGCTGTCCGAAAAATGAGACCGTATTTCTAGGCACATCCTATAGTTGTTCGAACGACATTCCCCCTGAAAGGTTTATTTCAAAGCGCCTATATATCTGGGAGGATGACTAAATGGTCAGTGGAATTGGGAGATTTTGACATCACATTTGAGCCTCGGAGGACGATAAAAGCCTAGGTTTTGGCTGACGTTTTGGTTGAATTTCACTCAGACAGAGAGGACATGGGGATCATTGACCATTTCGATGACACGGAGTGGATGGTTCGAACGGATAGAGGGTCGAATAACTCTGTAAGTGGTGCAGATGTCTAATTAATTTCTCCAGAAGGGATAGCCATGTTTCAAGCTATTCGATTCGGTTTCAAGGCAACTAATAATGAGGCGGAGTATGAGGCGGCATTGGCGGGTTTGCATTTAGCTTGGATATGTGGGGCCAAAAAGATTAAACTGATCAGTGATTCACAGTTGGTGATAAATCAAGCTTTGGGGGAATCTGAGGACAAAAAAGATAAGCTGATACAATATCTGAAAGCATTAAAAGATTTGGTTTCTGAATTCGATGGGGTTCAGTATGAGCATATTCGAAGAGAGGCAAATGTCGTCCCCGATTCTTTGGCTACAGCTTCGCGAACTGAAGGATATCCATGAGTCTTGATTCAGGATCATCCTTCGGTCATGATCGATGCAGAGTGTTCTATGAATATTAAAGAGGTGAGCAATGTGATCACAAATGATTGGAGGTCAGAAATTATTGACTTCTTGGAAAACGATACTCTACCTGCTAGAAAGTACGAGGCTAGGAAGATCAGGTTCAAGTCTCATGGGTATATCATGTTAGGAGGCTTTTTGTATAAGAAATATTTGAGCCGACCATTACTAAGGTGTTTGAACAAAGATGAGTCGCAATTTGTCCTGTGTGTATTACACGATGGGGAAGGATCAGCCCATTGTGGGTATAAGGCGTTAATTCGACGGGTGTTTTTGGCTGGTTATTATTGACCGACTATCTCTTCAGATGCGAAAGACTTGGTAAAGCGATGTGATACGTATCAGCGCTACGCAAACATAATCCACAAGCCTGGGGTGTTCTTAGAGAGTATTTCAGAAGCGGTTCCATTCGATAGGTGGGGCATTGGTTTAGTTGGGCCGTTACCAATGGCATCTGGAGGCAGGGAAAATATAATTATAGCGGTGGATTATTTTTCTAAATGGGTGGAAGCGGAACCCCTAGTAGGGACGAAAGAAAAAAATGTTATCAAGTTCGTCGTTTCGAATATTTGTTGTCGTTTTGGGGTACCAATGCAAATCACAACGGATAATGGACCTCAGTTCGACAACAAAGAATTTAAAAGCTTTTGCCTTTCCAGGGGCATACGACAATGCTTTTCTGCCCCATTTCATCCCTAGGCTAATGGTCAGGTGGAAGTGACCAATTAAACAATTCTGGATGGGTTGAAAAAGAATTTGGAAGGAAAGTCAGTAAATTGGCCTGATTATTTACAAGAAGTACTATGGGCTTATAGGACAACGCCTCGAACTACCACTGGTGCATCTCCATTTGCATTAGTGTACGGTATGGATGCAGTTGTTCCTTCGGAAATTGTCTTCCCATCATATCGTGTGGCAACTTATGCAGAAGATTTGAACGACAAAAGCCGAACCTTAGCGTTAGATTTGGTTGAAGAGAAAAGACAACGCGCACAGTTGAAGTCTTTACACTATCAAACACTTATGAGGAGTAGATATGCTTCTAAAGTAAAGCACAGAGATTTCAAGGTGGGGGATAAAGTATTACGCAAAGTATTTCTACATACTAAAGAGAAGAGTCTTGGAAAGTTGGGACCAAATTGGGAGGGACCCTATGAAGTAACGGAGAAGGTAAAACAGGGAACATATAGATTAAAAGACAAGGAAGGGCGATATCTGAGGCTTCCATGGAACATCGAACACTTAAAATTGTACCTCGAATGAGGAACAAGTTAACATGTATTACTTGTCTTTTTTATCTTTCCAGGTTTACAAAAAACAGCGAGGGCATACTCTTTCCTACCCTGTTAGGCACAAGAAGGTTTTAATGAGGTGTCACTATGAGCTAATCAATACAACTGCATTTTTGCCTTATACTATTCTTTTGGAAAGCATATTTTCTGCCTTGAACTATTCATTATGAGGCAATATCTCCCTCCTCGAACTATTCTCTATGAGGCAGTGTTTCCTTAGACTATTCTGTGAGAAACAATATTTTGTGCCTCGAACTATTCTTTATGGCGATCTTTTGGTGCCTTGAATTATTTTTAGCTAGCCTTAGCGCAGAATATACTGAATATTACGATGCAAATCGATACATAAACAACTATTCAACGCAAGTTGGCATACTCATTTTTTCATAAGAGAAATATGGAGATTCACAACTCATACATTTATCATTCAAACAAAGTGGCATACACAAGAATTCGAGGAGCTACAAGTTATAAAACACTCCTCGAAGAACATTAGATTGCTTACAAAAACTGCCTTACAAGGACTTATACACAAAAATTGCCACAATAGACTAACATCTTTTCCTAGTCAGAATTTTTCGAAGAGGTGCTCTCTTCTGTGTCTGATTCTTCACTATCACTCACGACAATGTTTAGAGGATGAAGGTCGGGGGCGACAAGCTTCCAAAAACTCCCCAAATCATATTCAGGGTGTTCTGCATGAATCTGGCTGATCATCCCTGCTTGAATTGTAGCATCACGAGCATTAATGTTGTCTGTACACTTAGCCACATAGGCATTCACCGCTTTTTCTTTCTACTCCTCAACTTGCATGGGAAATTCTTCAATTATTTTCACCAACTTCTCCCTGTCCTTCATAACCTTTTCATAATCGTCACAACAATTCTTAAATCCCCGACATGTTAGTTCGTGAGCTTCTTTAATATCTTCCAGAAGTCTTTCTTGTGCCCCCGTTTTCTTTTGATAGAGGTCTTTTTCTTCCTGGCAGCATCGTTCAAGCATTATGACATAATTCTCTGAGGTAGATAATTTTTCATAAAGTGCATCTGCTTGCTTCTCCACAATGGCATATTGTTTCTGTGCCTCTTCAAGTTGCGAGGAGATCAGAGCCGCCTTGAACTTATAATGATTTTTTCGATCCTCTAGATGCTGTATTTTCTTTCCCACGTTGACAGAAGTGCGCAGCAGGCTTCAGAGACTTAGTGAAAATTCATCATGAAGATGAACTTCAAAGGAGCTGGTGGGTGAGCCTAAGGCTGCGGGATCAAAATCCGATGACTCTCCCACTAGAATATTAAGGTCAACATGTTGAGGAGGATTACTTCAGGAATAGGCAGTGGTGCCAAGATAGTGGTATTTTCGATGGGTGCTGGATTTGAGGCCTGGGTGAGAGGAGAGCTGGGTGTCTGATTTGATTCTTGTTTGAGGGAATTATCTCCAACTTCTTTTTCAGGCTCACTTGATGCCCTTTGGAGCTTAATTTCTTGGGCAAGTTCTGGGGCGTCGTCTTGTATTTTTCCGTCCTCGGATAATTCCTGGATGGGCTCCAGGATAGCTTTGTTTTCTCTTTCTTTTGCCTTAGAGTCTATCTTCTTCTGAGGATGGACAGACTTCTTGGGGGGAGAGCTGGGGCTAGGTGTCACAATGTTGGCCGAGGAGGATGGCTCTTGGTTGGTGACTACTCCTTCAATTTTTTGCTGATGATCTTTGGTGGAAACTTCCTCATCGGGTTCACCCAAATGACTATTAGCGGGAGAACACTTTGGAAGGTAAATTACTATGTCCTTCCTAGTCACTCACTCTAGCACCTCGTCTTGAGAATGGGGGGTCATCAGTTCTTTTAAGGACAACCGGTCGAGGGGGTTTAACCTCCAGAGTCTGCTCAAGGCCTAATTTTTGTCCCTAAAGCATATGCGGAATCTATTTTCCCAATTTTCTTTGGCCCATTCGCTCAGTTTGGTGAAGATGGCAGTGGCACTCTCTACGTGGTCTGCGTATGGTTTTGAGACACCAGTCATAGCTACAAAGATATCAAATTAGAACCTCATCATTCGAGGAGTTACCATAAGTAAAATAGTTCGAGGACTTACATTTGTTGGTCCACATGAGGGATAGTTTGTGAGGATTCGAAGGGGTTGACTCTGAACCCGTCTCCCAATGGCCCGAGAAGTAGATGAATTGTTGTCTCCACTTTTTTTCAGCCTCTAGCAAGTCCTTCAACACTTTCTGTCTTCGACTAAAAGTCAATGAATAAAATGGGAAGAAAAGGTTTCTGGCTAGACCAGATAGTCCGATGAGTTGCTCCAATGAAATTTTTTGGCCTGAGATTCTCGAAGCCATGATGCATGCTATCAATGTGAACCACATATTGGGACCGACTTGAGAGGGGCAAAGGTCAATCTTAGCAAAATACTCAATGAAAAATGGATCTAAAGGAAATCTTAGTCCCTAATTCATGATTTCAGTATACACAACAAGTTCGTTATCCCTCACTGATAATGGGGTCTCGCCCTCCGAGGGGAACCTGATGTCGATGTATGAAGGAATGCTCCATCGGGTCCTCAGCAACATTTCTTCCGAAGGCAAAAAGTACTTGTATGATATGTTGTGAAGAGCAACCAAATGTTTGTTCTCGATCCCTCGAATATTGTTGCTTACGATGGCATCAAGTTCCAAGGGAAGCGTTATGTCTCTTTTAGACTTAGGGGCAATTCGGCCCGCTTGCTCTTCGGATATCGTTGGAGGAGCGATGGGCCTTTTGCTAGATGACTCTGAGGGAATTTCGATAACTTTGCTCTGATAAGCAACAAGAATCGATTGAGTCGATGGTTTGGGATTATCCGAGGCGATAGCCTTCCCCTTGGCAACCAAGGCTTTGTTACGCATCTCTCGAAGCTCGTCTTCAGTAATGATATTCCTTCCTGGAGAGAATCGGGGCTTCCCGTTGCTGTTATCGACGGAGTGGCTGGAAGGCTTGACCCAGAATTACCGGTCTTCGGAAGAGAATTGTCCACCACCAAATTTCGAGGAGGTTCGGGGGGACTCGATGGCGTTTCCTTGGCACGTTTGCGCTCCTGCGAATGCTTTTTATCTTTATGGTGTCTTTTCCTTTTCCCAGATGAATGCTTATGGTGTTTTTCTTTCCCCATTAATCCAAGGGTGCTGCGATCGGAAATTTGGTTTTGTTTTGATATTTCGAGAGGAAGGATGGCAGTCGAATTTTCGGGGGGAGGCCACAAACCGTAAAATGTAGTGACAACAGGGTGGGGTTGAGGCTCAGTGTATTCACCAGCAGCAACTCTCTCTTCGAACTTTTTACTAATAAGGAGCCACTCTAGAATCCAACGAGGTTTATAAGCCAGCTTTCTCTCTCTAGAAATTTTGGGTGGAAATGAACTAGGACTGGGGGGCTACTGATGAGGGAGAATAAAAGACATGGTAAAATTGCAAAGAAGAAGTTTGTTAGGAGATAATTGCAAATAAGAAGTTTGTTAGGAGAGAATTGTAAAGAAGAAGTTCATTAGGTATAATTGTAAATAAGAAGTTGTATTATGGGAGAATTGTATAGACTACTAAAGAAATAGCCATTATGAGAAGATAAAAAGATATAAGGACCAAAAATGTAATAAACGGAATTAAAGCATGTGGGACCCGTAATTGTACTATAGAAGGACCACACACGCTTTACAGATCCCGAGATGAATATAATACTACTTTCTCTCTCTACTTAATCTAGTTCTTACTTTCTCTCTCTAAATAGACTCCTAAACAAAGTACTTAAGTCTATTTTGACACTAAGAGATTCTCGTAACACAAAATCACCTAGAGCCTTCTTAAAACTCTTCAGTTTTCTCAGCATATATCAGGTTAGCATGCAAATTATCTTTCTATATATACCAGGGAATGATGGGAATTGTTCAAATACCAACTAATCTTTATATATCAGGTTAGCATGCGAATTGTTTGATAAGAATCCTGTCTTTCTATATATACCAAAGAATGATGGGAATTGTTCAAATACCAACTAATTGTTTTAAAATGTGTTTAACAGTAATTGTAGCAGTTAGGAGTTTTACCAGCTGTATCGGTGTCTGTGTTTTGTGTGTTTTCTTTGGCCATTCAGTGAATGTTACTTTTGGAGGTGGACGTTCTGTTATAATTATCTCTTCCTCTTCTTCTGGCTCTGGATGTTGTGTTGGTGTCAGTAGATTAAAATTAGGCTCCTCTATCTCTTTACTTGACTTGAGTTTATAAAATAACAAAAATTAAAAGAGGGTGTGTCAGGTATTATAATATTAACTTCCCCAAACAAGTCGCATGATAACATGCGAATTTTTTGGGTTCTAATTGAATATAATACAGGACAACTATCAGGATATCATGAGAATTTTTTGAGTTTCCAATAAAATAGAAAGTTGAACAATTCGCAGGCTATCCTGATATTTGTTTATAAATCGTAAAATACATCCACACAAGTCTTATGATATGCTGTGAAATTATTTAAAATAGCTCTTACCACACGATCAACCACAACCAATGTCGTTGACTGGTTCGGCATAATCTCTGGATCGTGTCAGCAAAAATCATTTATGTCATCCTCCGACATATTCTCCAAAGACCGTTGTATTACGCCATCGAACTCAACATTATCAAGTTCATTTAAAAATATCTGTGAAACTTGAGTGTAAATACCATCAATAGAAGCATCAGGTAAACATACTGTGTTATCGTTCGACTCTGGAGCTTGCGGTTGATTCGGTATTGGTACTACAATTTGACCTTAGCTTAGAAATTCTGACTTTGCATAGGCCAATGTTGGTCTTTGAGGTACATCTTCGTCTTGGTTTTGGTCTTCTAACGATGCTTCTCCCTAGCTAAATAGTTCCAGCTTCTCATAGAGATTGACAGATTCTGACTCTTTTGGAGCTACGTCTTCTGTTAGCCTTTCTCTCTTTGCCAAGGTTATGTGTTATTGTTGTTGTTCTTCTTCTTCTTGATTCTATTCTTCTTGTGGGTGTTGTTGTTGTTCTTGTTACTGTTATTGTTGTTGTTCTTGTTGCTGCTGTTGTTCTTGTTGCTGCTGTTGTTCTTGTTCTTGTTGTTGCTGTTGTCTGTCGGCTTGCTGTTTCATACAAAATTCAAAATAAAAAGGTGGAGGGGTTACGCATTCTACAGTCTGAGTTGCAAACAAGTCGCATGCTAACTTGAGAATTGTTTGAGATCAGAAGGTCAAACAAATAGCATGCTAAACTGGGAGTTGTTTGAGATCAGAATATCAAACAACTCGCATGCTAACCTACGATCTGTGTAATACCCAAATCAATATAATATATAACAAGTCTCGGGATATCCTGAGAATTGTTTGGACAATACTACACAAAAGTCTTGAGATTTGTTTGAAACTTACTCTAATGCGATTTGTTTGAATATGTATACAACGATAAAACCCCTGGCTGTTTTAAATACATAAATTGATTTTGTTTGAATATGTATACAACAATAAACATTATTATAGAAACAATTTCATCACAACAATAAATTAAGATATTTGAATCTTAGTGTACTTCCGATCCACTTACATCTTCACGGCTATCTGCGTTTGTACGTCGAGATTATTCTGCTACCACTTTCTTCTCACGAGCTTCTACCTTCTTAGCTCTGTTTTGTTGGCAGCCTACCTCCTCTGCTATGTGAATTACGAGTTGTTGGTCATTCGCAAGAGATGCGTGTCTTTCTTTCTTCTTTAGAGGACTCATAACTGTCGCTGCCTCCTGTGTAGGAGGAGACTTGTCTGTCTGTCTCTACGTGGTGTTCGTCTCTATGGATACCAACAAATATTCCTGTATTTTACCAGATGGTATGGTATCTGGTAAAATACTCCATCATGCTTTTCAGCGTCCTGCATTTGCCCGTCCTGATTCGGGTCCTTATCCTGAATTTCAGCTAGCACAAATGCGTGAAATTCAGTGGACGCCGCTTCAGATGGCAATGTTGGTAGTCCAGGTACCTTCTCAATTGCAGGGCTTCAAATCTTGAAAATTGGATGAGAGAGAGAGCATTATGGAGTTGTGCACAAAAACAGTATCAACAGCCGTGCAACATCTTCCAACTCATGCTCCCCCCCTTCGCTTATGGCTCTCTCTATACATGTCTGTAAAACCCATGACAACATGCTATGTTAGTAAAGTACAACATCCTGCTTTATAAGATGAAGTCTATTTTACAGGTACCTTTAAAATGGCGTTCGTTATGGTTTTAGTATTCGTCGGTCCTATCTTCCTAGACGTTTGACCCATGAAGTATTTCTTCATCATCCTCGATTCGTTCTCCTCGCCGTTTACGTATCTGCTGTGAAATGCTCTGTATTTCATTAACGACATTTCCTTTGTGTCATGCTTCATCCCGAATATGACCTTCACATCGTCTGTCGTTAGCTTCGCAAACTTTGAGCCAATAAGGAAGGCGTCTTCATCGACGGAGAAACTCTCCACAACATACTGAATGATCGAATAGAATTTATTCTTTGCCAGCTCTGCCACATTTCGGATGTCGAAAGTCGTTTTCAAAAGTGTATAGAAGGGTGTGTTTCTTCCAGCTTCGATGTGGGCACAGGTAATACAGTTCTCTTCCAACAGTTTCAGAAGGCTCACCAATCCTGACCTGTAATAGCTTGTTTTTGTTGTCATACTTCCTACACAAATACAAATCAGTTGGAGTGTCACACACCTCGCATGATAAGCTGCAAACTTCATTTCTATCAGTTGGAGTGTCACGCAACTCGCATGACAAGTTGTGAACTGTATGGTATACACATTCAATCAAGCTGCGAATTGCTATGAACTATAAACAGCGATGAATCTGCGAATTGTTTGCATCCAACGTGATGAAGATGCGAACTGTACTACAACGCACACGTACAGGCTGCGAACTATTCTATTTTTTACATGCATGTTGCAGGGATCTGAGAAATATCGAAACAACACCAAAATCAACAAGTGCAATCAACTACTTATATCGAAGATCGTTCATTTAGTAAAGATGTTAGTAGGTTATTAAGGAGTAAATCTGTTAGAGTGTCAACGTTAGAATCAATAATATATGGGCAGTGTTAAAATGTATATGGGCTATTTAATATTAGTGTGTATATCTGCCACACTATATATATACACTATTATTGTAATTATAGGATGGAGATTTTGTATTAACACAGTTCTTGATCCTACCCGCTCAACTCAAGCTGTGTACTGTTTCTGTCTCGTACACATTCACAATTTTCTTATCAAAATCATTTAGTAAAGATGTAAGTAGGTTATTAGTATATAGAGTAAAACCCAAAAAAAGAGAAGGAACATATGTAACAACATTATCTTATGTCTCCCTTAAATTTTTGGCTCCATCGCTGCTGCTTACATTACATATTTCGGATAAGTACCACAAAATCGCAATCAGAAACCGAAAAATGGTGGTGCGAAATTTTGGCGATGGAGGAGAAATGTTTGTATAGTTTAATGAGTTAGCTGATTAGAAAAGCAATAACTTGATGTTTTCTAGGATATGGGCCTCTTTCAGAATCATATCTTTGAAACTGCCCTACTTAGATACTTTGTCTTGATTTCAGATATTATTTTTTACCCAGTTGTTCAAAGACTACCTAGAGCCTTGTTTGTTACATTTTCATAAATCATAGTTCTTTTTTTACAAGCTTCTGGTTGTATGAGTCGGCTACATTGTGTACACAAATATGCCGATATTTGTTTTGGACAGAAGCTGTGTCTAGTGGTGTCAAACAGATCATATTGATATCGACTTCACCGGCCAAAATCTGTTTCAGGTGCATTTGTGTCTATTGTATATCATTGAGAAGAACTAAAAAAAGAAAAAGCCCATTCATTTATGTCGCTGTTATTAATTATTTTTTTGGACTTATTAACATAAGACTTTATACAGCTGGCATGTGTTACATAGGTTAAGTATAAAGTAATGAGTACGAGTCTGTTTACATATATTTTTTTGAGCCTGTCATTTTGTGTGGTTTATTTTGCGTTAGTAATGAGTTCTAGTGTTCTCGAATATCTCGTTTTTTTTATTTAGTTTGCCGGTTTCCAAATCACCATTCGAATTTTTAGATTTGAGTCATAAATTAATGTTTGATTTTTTCTCTTCTATTGGACTAAATTTCTAAATTTTATGAAACCCAAAAATCTAAAATAATGATTTTGTCAAATTAAATAACTAAATAAAAAAAACAATATATTCAAAAAATATTCAGCTATTTAAAAAGGTTTGGCCAACAATAAAAATGAGTATGATAGTGGTTGTCATGCTTACATTCTAGAATAACAAAGTTTGAACCACGTAGAAAATCAAAAAAAAATCTACGTTCTGATCAATTAACAGTTCAACAATAAAATTAACTAAAACGTCAAACAACTTATGACCACGGTTTCTGGATATATGGTAGCGTCAAGCTACGAGATGGAATAGATGGCTGAAAAGTCAGAGAAAGAAGACGAACAATAGAAGATGAATAACTCTAACCTAGGTCAGAGTAAGACAGACTTTAAAGAAAATCAAATTATATTCAAAAAAGTTTGAGGCAAAACTAGGGTTTGAGAGCCTTTTATAGAAGTGCTCGAAACCCTAGCCCAAAATTGCATCTTTTTTTCTTATGCAATAAAATAAAGCCCAGCCCAATTTCAAAGCGATTAGAGCTGGTTAAGTATTTTAATAAAATCCAACAAAAATAGAAAAATGCAGAAAATTTACTAAAACAGCAAAACGAGGGTTTAAACGACTAAATTTAGGGCCTAGACTTTATCAAGTTGTGATGTTTTCGAAAATCGTTGGGCTTCTCGACGCGTTTGATTTGAGTGGTCGCATCGACTAATTCTGATATCTGGGCCCCAAATAAAGCCTGTTTCCGTTTGTCCAAAAGGGCCATATAGTCATGGGCTTGTGCAACTACATCATCCTCCCCTTCTTCGGAAGAATTCGCCCACGAATTCTCAGCTTCATCATCCTCAACAACAGCGGTAAATGGCACCAGGTGCTTCACGTTGTAAACGTTCTGGGTCTTCATGTGGCTGGGTAGTTTCAACCTGTATGCATTGGGATTAATCTTTTCAATAATTTCAAACGGACCCACCTTCCTTGCAGCCAACTTTTGTACTCGTGTGCAGGATAGCGATCTCTGGTCAAAACAGCCCATACAAAGTCTCCCAATGCAAACTCCACCAGGCGGCGCTTCTTATCTGTATCAATCTTGTACTTCTGTGTTGTTTCCTCCAGATGGTTTCGGGTGCTCTCATGGATCTCCCATAGATCAACAATGGCGTTCTCGACCTTAGCTGGAACTTTATCAAGTGTTGGGAAAGCTAAGTCCATAGGACCCCGTGGGTTATAACCATAGACTACCATGAAGGGACTATACTCAGTACTGCGCTTATGGTGCCTGTTTTAGGCGAACTCAACATGATAAATGCGGGAATCCCATGCTTTCAAGTTCCCAGAGACTTCTGTGCGTAACATGTTGCCTAACGTTCGATTAGTTACCTCGGTTTGGCCGTCTGTCTGTGGGTGATACGCACTGCTAAAACTCAACTTCGTGTTTGTGAGGCGCCACAAACTCCTCCAAAAATGCCCCACAAACCGCGCATCGCGATCAGAAATGATATTCAAGGGTAGACCATATAAGCGGTAGACCTCACGAAAGTATAAATTAGCAACATTCACAGTATCTGTGGTTTTCTTGCAGGCAATGAAGTGGGCCATCTTAGAAAA
Organism: Limnanthes douglasii subsp. nivea; assembly: GCA_036936605.1. NCBI lineage: Eukaryota > Viridiplantae > Streptophyta > Magnoliopsida > Brassicales > Limnanthaceae > Limnanthes > Limnanthes douglasii. Next base: position 61,015,947 of record JAUPFV010000004.1, read on the forward strand.
CCTGTCAACCACTACAAAAATAGAATCGTTAACTCTTTGTGTTCTTGGCAGCCCAAAGATGAAATCCATGCTGACACTTCGCCACGGTCCTTCTGGTATTGGGAGTGGTAGGTACAGACCTGCGTTGCAGAATGTACCTTTTGCCACCTGGCAAACCCGACAACCAGCTACAAAACGGATAACATCTCGCCTCAAATGCGGCCAAAAGAACTGACTGGAGACAGAGTGAAGGGTTTGATCTCTACCCACATGCCCCTCGTTGTGTCTCTCCTGTAAAATCAGTAACCTCAAACTGCCCTCAGGAACACAAAGTAAATTACCTTTGAAGAGGTAACCGTTGCTCAATGCAAAATCTTTTCTTAAACCTGCGCTGACGTCCTCTAGAATAGGACCAAAATATGGATCGGTATCCAATAGATCTTTTATCATCTCGAATCCCACAACTTCTCCTTCCATACGAAGCATCATGCGGCGTCGGCTCAGTGCGTCAGCTACGCGGTTAACTGTCCCCGAAGTATGCTTAATGGAAAATGTAAAGTATTGAGTAAATGCTGCCCAACGTGCATGACGGGAAGAGAGTTTCTCCTGACTCTGCAGATGCTTTAAGGCATCATGATCAGTGTACAGGAAAAAGTCATTGTAGGCCAAGTAGGAACTCCAGTGCTTCAAAGCTCGTACAACTGGATAGAACTCCTTGTCATAGGTGTTGTAGTTAAGTTTAGCTCCACTTAACGTTTCGCTGAAGTATGCTACAGGGCGTCCTCGTTGGCTGAGTACAACGCCAATGCCCAATCCATATGCATCACAATGCAATTCAAATCATGTAGAAAAGTCAGGTAAAACTAGAATCGGTGCAGTTGCAGTCTTACCTTGATTTCCTCAAACGCCTTAGCTACTTCAGGGGTCCAGCAGAATGTCTTGCCCTTCATACACTCTGTAATAGGATCCATAACAGTGATGAAGTTATGTATGAACCTTCTGTAAAAGGAGAAACCTCATCACTTTCGAATGATCCCATCTAGAGGAGAAACCTCAACCAAGAAGTTGAGGTGTGGCCGTTGTTCGAAATCATGCCATAACAGGAGGACTTGTGATGTTCCAGTTTAAAGAAATTTCGTGTTGTGGACAATTCTCGTTGGCCACATTGATTTGTAATACTGTTATTGTTGTGGACAACAAACTAAACATTTTTACAGTTGTTTGTTCATTTACATATATTTGTTTTGTTTGTATTACAGTAACGAAATGCTAGGTGTTTGAGTTGCATGCAATTCACATTCATTATTTAGAATCGTGTGCAATATCTCGATATCATATTACAAACACCTCTTAGGTTTTCATGCGAGTTGTGTGAAACTCCACCAGAATGAGGATTGTTTGCATCTCAGCCTACTGAAAATTGTTTGGCAAACAAATCCAAAAGTGTTTCAAACAACTATCAGTATATTGTGCGAATTGTATGGAACTCCAACATAATGCATTTTCAAACAAATATCAGGAATGCTGCGAAGTGTATGGAACTCTAAAGTATTACATTTTCAAACAAATATCATGAGTTTTAGTTGCTTACGAATCTATGATATGCTGCGAATTGTATTTTCAAACAAATATCAGGACTTTTAGTTGCTTACAAATCTCATGATATGCTGCGAATTGTAGTTTCAAACAAATATCGGGACTTTTAGTTGTTTACAAATCTCATGATATGGTGTGAATTGTATGGAACTACATAGTATTACAATTCTCAGGTCTGCATGCGAATTATGTGTATAGGAGTAATATTTCTAAACAACATCTCAGGTTAGGATATGAGTTGTTTGCAAGTAGTAATAGGGTGTGAATTGTGGGCATTGTTTCACGTTCATACATATTATAACATATTTGCATATGATTAAAAGTTCATACAAAAAATGGGTTCCAAAAAAAGGATTACAGGCTTCATGCACTAACAAGTTTCAAACAATCACTACAACCTTTTAGTGTTTGTTAGTTCCATTCCAAAAAGACAAAAAACAACAGACACTATCAGTCATCACTAGAGGATTCTTCATCATCTTTCTCCTCTTCATGCTGATCATTAGCCTTTCCATTATGCTCTTCCTCCTCGTTATCTACGTCCATTATGCTAAAAAAATTGGTCCTTGATGGACCATCATCGTCCTCCCTCTTCTGTTTCTTGTTTGGAACCTCTGCACTCTGAGTTGGAATCTCTGCTGGCTGAGGTTCAGCAGCAACCAGAAGAACCACTTCAACTGTTTCAGAGTCAGCAGAAAAGTAGTCCTCAATGTCAAAATCGATAACAGAGGTTGGGTTGTTTGGTAATGCCGCCGGAGTGATTAAGTATGAGCTCCAGTTGGTGGTTATAGATGAACAGGAGTCACCTAGAGAACCAGAGGTGGTGGTGGTGGTAAATGACATGATGTTTGGAATTTGAAGAGAACTAGAGGTGTTTTAAAAATATAGAGTTTGTTTTTAAATTAGCCTCTGGTTACTAGTTTTATTTATAGGCATGGAGGGAGTCTGAGCTTATGAGATGGTGTGGCTATGTTAATCATTACATAGCCTCCTTGTCCAATCAATAATTAATGGGATGTGGTGATTAGATTGCTTTTTGTGTTCTCAATGCACTTAAAGTTTACCAAGGCAAACGCCATAGTCTGTTCATATTCTTCAACAAAGATTTTGAATTATTTTATTTATATCAGGATAAGATGCGAACTGTTTAGTGGTAGTTTTCCAGCCTGTATATTTTGATGTGGTAGTTTTCTCAGCATATATCAGGTTAGCATGCGAATTGTTTAGTAAGACTCCTGTCGTTCTATATATCAGGAAATGATGAGAATTATTCAAATACCAACTAATCTTTATATATCAGGTTAGCATACGAATTATTTGATAAGAATCCTGTCTTTTTATATATACTAGGGAATGATGTGAATTATTCAAATACCAACTAATCTCTAATGTCAGTTCGAAAATCTCATACATTGTATATTTCTGAAACAAAAAACTTTATATACACCAAAAAATTACAAGGAATATGTGTACAAAAAAAATCATAACGTCATACAGAAAACCTGTATTACTTCTAGTACGAGTTAATGTCATCATTATTTAGAAAAAAATAAAATATTTCCGCTCTGAAGTCGGGAACCATATCTCTATGGTAAGTATCCTGCACACATCCTCGGTAGATAATATCTCTAGCGTATTAACAGACGAAAATACCACAGTCAAGAGTGCTAGGTTTTTGTTGTGGAAGTTTTCTGTTATTTCTCACCTTCCACCTTGTCTTTGTAGTATATAGATATCCTTATCAAGTAAATACTTAATCTGGTTATAATAATTCGTGTCAGAAATCAGCACAAATAATTATACTGTGGATGTCAAACAATTCACAACATATATTGTGAATTGTTTGGCAAACAATTCTCAAGATATGCTGCGAATTGTATGAAACTCCAACGCATTACATTTTCAAACAAATATCAGGACTTCTAGTTGCCAAAAAATCTCAGGAAAACATGGGAATTGTTTGCATTTAAATAAAACTGACTTGGTCACAGTTCCCACGATATCCTGATCATTGTTTTTAAAATGTGTTTAACAGTAATTGTAGCAGTTATGAGTTTTACCAGCTGTATCGGTGTCTTTGTTGTGTTGTCCGTCGCTTTGAGTTTCGGCAGCAGTAGGTTGTAGTTTGTTGCCGTCCTGACATCTACATCAATGATGAGCAACATCCAATGGTTTACTTGGTCTTTCTTCTTGCTACATATTGGAATGATGATGAGGGTGGGGTTTTTAAGCGCTTTGCTAAAAACTGTGTCGACTAAATTTGTTATTTCCCACTCTAATTCCATATTATGCCGAATTCAAGCAAGAGTACATTACAACGAGAACATACGAGGAACTTTGAAATTTACCGTAGCTAAACTTACCGTATTCATACCCGAAATTAGTACGCAGTCATAATTCACTCCTGGAACAACTTTGCATAGAATTTTGAAATTTACTTCTTCGAGCATTTTTTGAATCCAAGCGTCCACAACCTATGAAAGGAGTTGTTTATTTATTTCAAATATACGAGACTTGTTTGAAACATTAAAAAGAGAGTTGGTTGAAAATTTGATACCTTTACATCCAGCTCCAATTCGAAAGGTAGTGCCAGCACATCAGTCGTTTGCACTCTAATTGCGTAGGAAAATTTGGACGATGGTAAATTCCATACTACTGGATCAATGGTTTCTTCACTGGATTTAATTATCTGTATTTTGTGGTATTCACCAACATCGATACGGCCAGTTATCTGTGTTTTCTTTGGAAAGTCGGTGAATGTTAATTTTGGTGGTGGACGTTCTGTTATAATTATCTCTTCCTCTTCTTCTGCCTTTGGATGTTGTGTTGGTGTCAGTAGATTAAAACTAGGCTCCTCTATCTCTTTACTTGACTTGAGCTTATAAAATAACAAAAATTAAAAGAGAGTGTGTTAGGTATTATAATATTAACTTCCCTAAACAAGTCGCATGATAACATGCGAGTTGTTTGGGTTCTATTTGAATATAATACAGGACAACTATTAGGATATCATGGGAATTGTTCGAGTTTCCAATAAAATAGAATGTTGACCAATTCACAGGCTATCCTGATATTTGTTTGTAAATCGTAAAATTCATCCACACAAGTCTCATGATATGCTATGAAATTATTTAAAATGGCTCTTCCCACACGATCAGCCACAACCAATGACGTTGACTGGTTCGGCATAATCTCTGGATCGTGTCAGCAAAAATCATTTATGTCATCCTCCGATATATTCTCCAAAGACCGTTGTATTACGTCATCGAACGCAACATTATCAAGTTCATTTAAAAATATCTGTGAAACTTGAGTATAAATACCATCAATAGAAGCATAAGGTAAACATACCATGTTATCGTTCGATTTTGGAGCTTGCGGTTGATTCGGTACTGGTACTATAATTTGACCTTAGCTTAGAGATTCTGACTTTGCGTAGGCCACTCTTGGTCTTTGAGGTACATCTCCGTCTCGGTTTTGGTCTTCTAACGATGATTCTCCATGGCTAAGTAGTTCTAGCTTCTCACATGGATTGACAAATTCTGACTCTTTCGGAGCTACGTCTTGTGTTAACCTTTCTCTTTTTGCCAAGGTTATGTGTTATTGTTGTTGTTCTTTTTTATTATGTTATTCTTGTTCTTCTTGTGGGTGTTTTTGTTGTTCTTCTTGTTGTTGTTCTTGTTGCTATTGTTGTTGTTGTTGTTCTTGTTGTTGTTTTTGTTGTCTGTCAGCCTGCTGTTTCATACAAAATTCAAAATAAAAAGGTAGAGGGGCTAAGCATATTGCAGTCTGAGTTGCAAACAAGTCACATGCTAACCTGAGAATTGTTTGAGATCAGAAGGTCAAACAAATCGCATGCTAACCTGGAAGTTGTTTGAGATCAGAATATCAAACAACTCGCATGCTAACCTGCGATTTGTGTGATACCTGAGAATTCTTTGGACAGTACTACACAGTAGTCCTGAGATTTGTTTGAAAGTTATCCTAATGCGATTTGTTTGAATATATATACAACGATAAAACCCCTGACTGTTTTAAATAAATACACTGATTTTGTTTGAATATGTATACAACAATAAACATTATTATAAAAACAATTTCATCATAACAATAAATTAAGATATTTGAATCTTAGTGTACTTCCGATCCACTTACATCTTCACGACTATCTGCGTCTGTATGTCCAAATTCTTCCGCTGCCACTACTTCTCACGAGATTCTACCTCCTTAGCTTTGTTTTGTTGGCAGCCTACCTCCTCTGCTATGTGATGTACGAGCTGTTGGTCATTTGCAAGATACTCGTGTCTTTCTTTCTCCTTTGGAGGACTCGGAATTGTCGCTGCCACCTATGTAGGAGGAGACTTGTCTGTCTCTCTGTGGTGTCTGTCTCTGTGGATACCAACAACTCTTCCTGTATTTTACTAGATGGTATCGGTACGGGTTAATAATTCCCATCATCATCCTTCTCTTCCGGCAGTACTCCATCATACTTTTCAGCATCTTGCATTTGCCCGTCCTGATTTGGGTCCTTATCCTGAATTTTAGCTGGCACAGATGCCTGAAATTCAGTGAATGTCGCTTCAGATTGCAATGCTAGTAGTCTAGGTACCTTCTCAATTGCAGGGCTTCCAATCTAGCAAATTGGCTGAGAGAGAGCATTGTGGAGTTGTTGTGCTTCAAGCTCCACTATCTTCAATTTTAATTCTTTCAACTGAAAAAGTAATAGCAGACGTATTATAACACATTACGTGCTGATTAAAGAGATTATGAACGGCTAAATTTCATACTTACTTCTTTCGCCTGTTTTTCTGTCTTCCTCTGGTACTTGTTCTTATCGGTGTGCGTCTTCAAACGCTTCGATTTCGCTACAGTTCCAGACTTCTTTGTAGTAGCTTCTCTGCGTTTGAGGACAAAATTACCGATTGCGTCACTCATACTAGTGGTGCCCTTGTCCTCGGGCTCCTACTGGGATGTGCCGATCGGTGTTGGTGGAATCACTGGCTGGAGGACTGTTTGTGGTAGGGGTCTGACTGATATCACCTGGTTGGATTCTTTTTGTTTCTGTGATGCTCGTTTCCTTGGTTTTGAAGTTGTGCTTTTCTTCCTTTTATTTGGTCTTTCTTCTGGTGAAATCGATTCAGCGTCTGCATCTCATCTACCTACTGCTCCTCTGAATGCTTCGCTTTCAGCCTCAGTAAGACATAGTGGACCTTCTGAAACCTACCAAGGGAGGAACATGAAAATAAATATCTGCACGCGGTTTGTTTGGAAAATATCAAGATATAGACTGACTTTTTTTTGCAAACAGTTCGCATGATATCCTGATAGTTGTTTGGAACTCCATCCGCTTGGAGTTCCAAAAAATTCGCATGATACCATGCGAATTTTTTGCAACTTTATCACCTATTAGGTTTCTAAATCTCTCAGGTTTCCCTGGGCTTTGTTTGCAAATTATAAGCTGCGAATTTTTTGATACCTTAATTTAATAGAATACCAAACAAAACTCAAGATAGGCTGCGAATTATTTGATAGCCCATATCAATACCTATATAGATTATACATGATCATCTTTCAGATTGGGTATTCTAACAAGCAGCGACATGGTAGATGCTTGGCACTCTAATCCCAACCATTTGAAAAACCTTGGGATCAAGGTCGGTTTTACTACCTCTCGCCCGATTGTTGAGTGCTCCATAATGAAGAGATGCATCGGGACAAGTATTATCATCAAGATACTCTGTATATAACTAATATTTATACTGAATAAATCAATCTTACAATTAGAAGGGAGATGCAGCCGACGATTCTATCGGCTTTTTCGATAGCTAAGCAACTCCTGATAAATTGTTTGCAAATACAAGCTGCGAATTGTATGGTATACACATTCAATCAAGCTGCGAATTGCTATGAACTATAAACAATGATAAAGCTGCGAATTGTTTGCATCATACGTGATGAAGATGCGAACTGTACTACAACGCACACGTACAGGCTGTGAACTGTTCTATTTTTTACATGCACGTTGCAAGGATCTGGGAAATATCGAAACAACACCAAAATCAACAAGTGCAATCAACTACCTAATGCACATCTAACATACATCACAATCCTCAGGAAAGTATTTACATTACATGCAACCTAACAAACCCATGGGTTCGACGATAAACCCAGAAACTAACAGACCAACTGTCATCACTAAATACTTGATTCCGGTAAAAAAAAAGCAACGTCGATCGTGAAATAACAGAAACAAGTGGTTCGAAGTCATCAAAAACGCAAAAAAAAAGACATTTTCCACTAGAATGCTTACCTGGTTACTTTAAAACACTGTAGTTTCACCGGCCGGCGACCACTTGATGGCAACTTCTCCAACAGAAGGTGGTTAATCGCTTGACGGAGTACAAGACGGTGACCTAGTACAATTCCGGTGAAGGTTCGAAGAACGATTGATTTTGGAGAGAGGCTGGAAGGGTTTCTGGTTGGAGAGAGAGACTAGAAGTCGAACAGTTTGTTTTTTTTGGTGGTTTCTAAAAACTTATGCGTGTTTGGGTTGGTTTAAAGTGCTGAGAAAGAGGTAAAAAATGTGCTTGAAGTGAAAAATGGATATATATAGTCCGAAATAATTTTATCCAAAATTTAAATGGAGATACTAAGTAACACTATCCAAAATTTGGGTATTGTTGGATAATTAGATACTTGAGCGAATATTTAGTTTTTTCATAAATAGATAACATAAAGGAAGGGTACAATAAACAAATAAAGAAGTAGGACCTCTCCATAGATATTTTCTATCCCCTTAGATATTTTTAGATTTCAATTTTGTAAAATATTGCTATCTTTCAGTACAAGACAGTACTCTACAATATTGGTATCGAAGATCGTTCATTTTGTAAAGATGTTAGTAGGTTATTAAGGAGTAAATCATTTAGTAAAGACGTAAGTAGGTTATTAGTGTATAAAATAAAACCCAAAAAAAAGAGAAGGAACAAATGTAACAACATTATCTTATGTCTCCCTTAGTTAAATTTTTGGCTCCATCACTGCTGCTACATTACATATTTCGGATAAGTACCACAAAATCGCAATCAGAAACCGAAAAATGGTGGTGCGAAATTTTGGCGATGGAGAAGAAATGTTTGTATAGTTTAATGAGTTAGCTGATTATAAAAGCAATAACTTGATGTTTTCTAGGATATGGGCCTCTTTCAGAATCATATCTTTGAAACTGCCCTACTTAGATACTTTGTCTTGATTTCAGATATTATTTTTTACCCAGTTGTTCATAGACTACGTAGAGCCTTGTTTGTTACAGTTTCATAAATCATAGTTCTTTTTTTACAAGCTTCTGGTTGTATGAGTCGGCTACATTGTGTACACAAATATGCCGATATTTGTTTTGGACAGAAGCTGTGTCTAGTGGTGTCAAACAGATCATATTGATATCGACTTCACCGGCCAAAATTTGTTTCAGGTGCATTTGTGTCTATGACCATGTTCCCTGTATATCATTGAGAAGAACTCAAAAAGAAAAAGGCCATTCATTTATGTCGGTGTTATTCATTATTTTTTTTTGGACTTATTAGCATAAGAATTTTTAGTTAGACTTTATACAGCTGGCATGTGTTACATAGGTTAAGTATATTGGTTAGATGCGGGCAGCCGAGTTGGTTGGATAAGGTAATTAAAAGTAATGAGTTCGAGTGTTTTTATATACATTATTTTTCGGCTGAACCTGTCATTTTGTGTGGTTTACTTTGCATTAGATTGAATAGCGGCCGAAAGTTCCTTCCGAAAAGAAAAAAAATCCAATACGATGAGATAATCATTATTTCATATAAAATATTTTATGATATTTGAATCAATTTGGAGGATTTTTTGCTTTTGAAGCAAATAGGCAACAAATTTCTAGTGTTCTCGAATATCTCGTTTTTCTTATTTAGTTTGCCATTCGAATTTTTAGATTTGAGACATAAATTAATGTTTGATTTTTTCTCTTCTATTGGACTAAATTTCTAAATTTTATGAAACCCAAAAATCTAAAATAATGATTTTGTCAAATCAAATAACTAAAAAAACAATATATTCAAAAAATATTCAGCTATTTAAAAAGGTTTGGCCGACAATAAAGATGAGTATGAGAGTGGTTGTCATGCTTACATTCTAGAATGACAAAGTTTGAACCACGTAAAAAATCAAATTTTTTTCTATGTTCTAATCAATTAACAGTTCAACAATAAAATTAACTAAAATGTCAACCAACTTATGACCACGGTTTCTGGATATATCTTTTAACTTAAGAAACAAGATCGCGAAAAGATGGTAAAAATAACAGATTATACAAATTGGCTAGCAAATTACCTAGTACGATATTGAGGCACTAGCAAGAACATTAAAATTTATATGGTCATAAAGTTTACAGAGCTGCTCCGTATGGTACCAAGACAAATCAATCTAAGCATACATAGATTTTATCCCGCACTTTGAATTAGGTGCATCATATTCTACATGTAAAAATTCACTTACATTCGGAGGTTTTTCACATTCTAAAGAGCTCGATATCCACAAACGAACCTGAAGATCCGATACTATATACTTGACTGTTTTTTGGCCTATTTGATAGAAATACTTATACAGATTTCTAATCTAACTTATTGAACCATGAAGTTAAATCATCCTATAATAATGCGGAATAAATACTTACAGGATGTAGACATTCTTTGATCTTCAGATTCCTGTCTTAGAGCAGATGATCGGCGATCCTTAGCTAGGTTATTGATTCTTCTAAGAGATGGCAACCAAAACACACTTTTGTAATTGATTCGAAGGAAGAATCAATTTGTTTTTCTTAAAGGATTTTCTCTCTGTATTTTCTTTCGTTTCTTTCAAGAATGAGAAACTCATTCTTATATAGAACTGAAGTGAGAAAACGGTTCTTCATTAAGTAATTGTCTGTAACTTCCAGACATTTACTTAACGAAGACCAGTAACGGTTCTTCTCTCTTAATTGTCTGTAACTTCCAGACAGTTACTTAATGAAGACCAGTAACAGTTCTTCTGTCTTAATTGTCTGTAACTTCCAGACAGTTACTTAATGAAGACCAGTCCTTATTAAATTGCCACTCTTAGGGACCATAACCCGGTATTATTTTGTTTTACAAAATAACCCCAAAACTTTACGTTTTGCTTAAGTTGTTTATTTCCGAAACCAATCCTTCACAGTATTCGGAATTAAACCTGGTATCTATACAATTACCTCCATGATACATATTTTATCTACTAGTCCGTTCTTTTCTTTATGATTACTTTTATTGGACTAATATTAACGATAGTTCGATACATCGATACGACATGTGACGGTCCAACTTAATGGAGAAATTCCAACAATCTCCCACTTGGATCATCATATGCTACTATAGGATGCATCAACTTAATGAACGTTCTAAATTTCTATCGTCACATAGATAACCTTAACAATCTCGTAAATGACTATTAACGACATAGGACTAAAGTCATCATCAATGTATTGCAAGCCGCAAATAGATGCATCAGTAATCACGATATCGCAACAATCAACTACATGGATCTATCATGGTGCATAGCATAAGAATAATATGAAATGTAATCTTACATATCTATTCTTAACTAGTCCCACTTAATTGGAGGTCTACTCACAACTAAGTACGAATAATCAAATACAAGAGCACACTGAAAACTTGTATATAAATATGTTTGCATTAATGACCTTAAGTTCGCGAATATCATAATACAAACAAATTTAATAGCTTAATACAAACTCCCACTGAAACTAATAATCCTCTAAGTACACAACACCCATGTTAATGGTGTGTTCAATAAAAACTTTAGGTACTAATGCCTTCGTAAGAGGATCTGCTAACATTGAGTTTGTCCCTATGTGCTCCACACTAATTTGACCACTCTGTACTCTCTCTTTAACAGACAGGAACTTGATATCTACATGTTTGGACTTAACCGAGCCCCTGTTACTGTTTGAATACTGAACTGCTGAGTTATTGTCACAATATAATCTAAGGGGTTTTTCTATCCCTTCTACGATTCGCATTCCCGTGACAAAATTTCGCAGCCAAAGCGCCTGATTGGATGCCTCGAAACAAGCAACAAATTCCGCAGCCATAGTGGAAGAAGCAATGAGTGTTTGTTTAACACTTTTCCATGATATTGCACCTCCCGCTAAAAGGAATATAATGCCTGAGGTTGAACGACGAGAATCCTCACATCCGGCGAAATCCGAGTCGGAATACCCTATGACCTCCAGTTTATCTGACTTCTTATATGTTAACCTGTGATGTTTTGTTTATTGCAAATACCGGAGAACTCTTTTGACTGCTTTCCAGTGTTCCATCCCCGGATTACTTACGTATCTCCCTAACACACCCACCACAAAAGCAATGTCTGGCCGTGTACAAACTTGAGCATACATCAGACTTCCAACAGCCGAAGCATATGGAACCTTTTGCATTTACTCAATCTCAAGTTTTGTCTTTGGGCATTGCTTAAGGCTAAAATTTTCACCTTTTGATATAGGGGTTTCCTTTCCTTTGCTGTTAGCCATCCCGTAACGTTGTAACATACTCTCAATATACGCCTTTTGTGATAAACTCAAAATTCCATGGGATCAATTCCTGTGAATTTGAATTCCTAACACAAATAATGCATCACCAAGATCTTTCATATCGAATTTGTCCGAAAGAAATTTCTTGGTCGTATGTAACAATTCCTTATCGTTCGTGGCCAATAATATGTCATCAACATACAGCACTAGAAATATGAATTTACTCCCACTGAATTTTTGATACACACAATCCTCTACCGAATTTATCTCGAAACCAAATGAGACAATAACTTCAAGGAATTTGTGATACCACTGTCGAGACGCTTGCTTGAGACCATAAATAGATTTCTTCAGTTTACATACCGTCGACTTTGGATCACCAGAGACAAAGTTTTCAGGTTGTAACATATATATCGTTTCCTCAATGTCTCCATTAATAAAGGCGGTCTTTACATCCATTTGATGGAGCTCAAGGTCGAAGTGTGCAACTAATGCCATGATTGTCCGAAAAGAATCCTTCGAAGAAACTGGAGAGAAGGTTTCTTTAAAGTCAATCCCTTCACGTTGAGTAAAACCCTTAGCTACAAGTCGCGCTTTATGCCTCTCCACATTACCCTTAGAATCCCATTTGGTTTTAAAAATCCATTTACAACCAATCGGCTTCTTTCCTTCAGGTAATGGAACAAGCTCCCATACCGCGTTATCTTGCATTGATTTAAACTCTTCGTTCATTGCCTTAATCCAGATGTGAGAATCAGAACTTTTCATGGCTTCACGAACACTTAAAGGATCGTTTTCTGTTGAACCATAAAATTCTTCATGTTCTTGAAGATACACTATATAGTCTGAAGATATAGCGCTCTTTCTTTCTCTAGTAGATCTACGCAAAGGCATAATTTCTTCATTTTTCACTTGAACTTCTTGAGGAGATAGAGTTTGTTCTTCTTGAACAACTTCATTTTGCTCCATTGGAACAACATCCATAGGAGGAAGATTAACATCATCTTGAGTATCTATATGTTCTAACGAATCTGAAGTGATGATTAGCCTTCTAATTACCATATCATCATCTGACACTATAGTATCATTGTTAGAACCTTCATGAATCTCTATTGATTCTTCCTCAAAATGAATGTTCGTTACTAAATTCTTCCCCCCAAACTCTATATCTTCAAAGAATTTCGCTGTACCCGTCTCAAATATATTCTTTGCGGAAGGATCATAAAACTTAAAACCCCTACTGTGCTCGGGATATCCGATGAAATAACTACTAACCGTTTTGGAGTCCAATTTCTTTTCATTCGGCCTATAAGGCTTCGCTTCAGCTGGACATCCCCAAACATGTAAATGTTTTAAACTAGGTTTACGCCCAGTCCAAAGTTCATACGGTGTCTTAGTAGTTGCTTTCATCGGAACTCTATTAAGTAGGTAGGTCGCACATTTTATTGCTTCTCCCCAGAGTGATATAGGTAATGTTGAATGACTAATCATACTTCTTACAATATCCTTTAATGTACGGTTTCGTCTCTCAGATACTCCATTCATGTTGGGCGAACCCGGCATCGTATACTGAGGGACTATACCACACTCTTCTAGGAACTTTGCAAACGGTCCATGACGTTGTTCACCTGAACCATCATATCTCCCGTAGTATTCACCACCACGGTCCGATCTGACGTACTTAATGTCTTTACCAAGTTGTTTTTCAACTTCAGTCTTAAAGACTTTGAACTTGTCAATGGCCTCTGATTTTTCGTGAATGAGATATAGATACCCATATCGTGAAAAGTCGTCAATGAAAGATACAAAATATCGTTGGCCGTTCCATGATGCTGTAGGGAACGGACCGCAAATGTCTGTATGTATCAAATCCAAGACCCCTTTCGCTCTGTATGCATCTAATCGTTTCACTTTGGTCTGTTTTCCTTTTATACATTCAACGCAAACGTTGAAGTCCGAAAAATCCAGTTCACTTAATAAACCTTCTGAAACAAGCTTTTCAATTCTATTTCTAGAAATGTGACCTAATCGCTTGTGCCAAAGTTTTGCTGATTTTTCCATTTTACAATTTAGTTTTCCAGGTACATCTACATTCATTATCTCTTTGTGATCCTTTATAGTATCCAATAAATACAAGTTATCATTTGCTATTAACTTTCCAGAACCAACAACATTACCATGTAAATAAAGACATAAACTTTCATTTCCAAATAGACAAGAATAACTTAATTTGTCCAACAACGGAAAAGAAATTAGGTTCCTTCGAAAAGAAGGTACATACAATACGTCTTTTAAATACAAAAAATGTCCACTGGTAAGCAACAAACAAAAATCACAGATAGAATGAACTAAACACGAACTGCCATCAGCTGTATAGATGGATGTTTCACCATCACTCAGGCTTCGGTTTCTTATCATACCCTGCAAAGAAATACAAACATGAGTTGTTGCTGCTGTATCAACCCACCAAGTATTTCTTGGCACTGAAACTAAATTGATCTGAGAATAGACCATAGAAGTGAAAATACCTTTGGCTTTCATCATAGCCCTCCATTTTTCACATTCTTTCTTAAAGTGCCCCGGTTTCTTACAATGGAAGCAACGCCCTTTACCAGACGTACCCTTATGCTTCTTTTGTCCCGAACCGGATGCATGTGCATCTGAACCTTCATACTTTCTCTTAATTCCCTTATCCACCTGAGATTTCACTAATTTGCACTTCTGGATGTTCTTGCTTCATCTTTTCCTCCTCTTGCGCTGCCTGAGAGATGAGCTCGTTGAGAGTCCATTTCTCGCGCTGACAGTTATAAGAAGTTTCGAAGTTCTTATACTGAGGAGGGAAAGAGTGAAAAGCAAAGCTTACCACAACATCTTCGGGAAGGTCAATCTTAAGTGCTTTCAGTTTGGAAGCGATGTTTGACATTTCCAAGATGTGCTCACGAACAGTCCCTTTGCCACGATATTTCATAGAGGCTAGCTTAATAAGCAGCGTCTTAATCTCTACTTTATCGTTCTTGGCAAAACATTTCTCTACCTATTCGAGAAATATTTTCGCATTAGTGATCTCAGGTGAAACTGCACCACGGAATGCTAATGGAATTGCTTGCTTCATGATCTCTAGACTTATCATGTTCGATTTTTCCCATGCATCTGACTCTTTCTTCTCCGTAGGAGAACTGTCATCAGTCAGAGGTTTAGGTTCATCGACCCTTAATGCTAAGTCATAATCATGGCACATCAAGTGCAGCAACATATCTTCTTTCCACAGCTCAAAGTTGCTCCCATTAAGTATGGGTGCCTTTTTGCCTTCCGGGTTATAGAAATACGAATTTGCTAACATAACAAACAACAAACAATAAATAGCCAAAAACATCACTTAACATATAACCTCCATAGTATTTAACAAATAAACGTAGCATAATAAAACATACTCTTACAACATCAATAAGATATCTTTGGGCAAGCATATTAATTTGTATATGTATGAGTTTGAGCATAATTAATGTTGATCCTTCTAATTGACAAAAAAAAAATCTTCCTTTGGACCGATTTTTTCCTAGTTCAATTTTCTTAATGATCAATTCACAAATAACTATCTCGTGTCTAAGATTAACTATGTCAAACATTAACCTTCCTTTGGGCCGATTAAAATTTACATACTTGTCAATCATAGACTTGTCAAAACTCTAAAATAATTAATTCAACAATAGGGATCACTTTGGCGATATATTGAATCATTAATTATTTACCTAAGTTCGGACAACTTAAAACATGCTAATTATTTCGAAAAATACTATTCCAAACTATATGTATAATTTAATCAAATTAAATTTACACCTTAAATTTAATATATTATAATATATCGTTAATTATATTGTAATATATCTTTAATTATAATATATCTTTAATTAAATTAAATTTACACCTTAAATTTAATATATTATAATATATCTTTAATTATATTGTAATATATCTTTAATTATAATATATCTTTAATTAAATTAAATTTACACCTTAAATTTAATATATTATAATATATCTTTAACTATATTGTAATATATATTTAATTATAATATATCTTTAATTATATTATAATATAATTCTTAATATATATTATAATATAGTATCTATTTATATATATATATAAAACTTATTCATATATATACTATAATATATATTATATATATAATAAACTTCAATGATATAATATAATTCTCGTAATAATTCACTTATAACTTTATATCATATATAAGCAAACTTAATTACACATTTATCGGTGGTCACGTATATTTCACCTATTCTTTAGGCAATGACAGTTACTAAATTAATAATTAATAATTTTAGATTTTAATTTAATTATATTAATTATAGTAGCCGTACGGCATCTTTCAAGAATGAGAAACTCATTCTTATATAGAACTGAAGTGAGAAAACGGTTCTTCATTAAGTAATTGTCTGTAACTTCCAGACATTTACTTAACGAAGACCAGTAACGGTTCTTCTCTCTTAATTGTCTGTAACTTCCAGACAGTTACTTAATGAAGACCAGTAACGGTTCTTCTCTCTTAATTGTCTGTAACTTCCAGACAGTTACTTAATGAAGACCAGTCCTTATTAAATTGCCACTCTTAGGGACCATAACCCGGTATTATTTTGTTTTACAAAATAACCCCAAAACTTTACGTTTTGCTTAAGTTGTTTATTTCCGAATCCAATCCTTCACAGTATTCGGAATTAAACTTGGTATCTATACAATTACCTCCATGATATATATTTTATCTACTAGTCCGTTCTTTTCTTTATGATTACTTTTATTGGACTAATATTAACGATAGTTCGATACATTGATACGACATGTGACGGTCCAACTCAATGGAGAAATTCCAACACTATTTTAAAAAACAATTATATTAGTAAAAATATATTTTTATCCATATATTTATTGATTTTTTCATATTTAACTGAAGTGGTTGTAATATTTTGATGGTATTATAAGATAGGAGTAAATTTAGGCGATTAAGTAAGATTATTTTGCATGGTAGCACGAGCACCTAATCTAGTTTTAGTATTTACATATAAATTGTAGACTTTGGTACAGTCTACATACGGTTACAACTAAAGACAAGAAGTTATAGGCATGTGATTGTGTTTGAATTTTTTGTTGGAATTTGCGGTGTGAGATTGTAAAAGAGTAATGGGTTCATTGAATGCTACCTAGTCATGAATATGGAGGAGACTAGACAGAAGATTAATGTTGATGGGTTTTGTGTAACTCCAATACAATTTACTGTACGCTGTAGTGCAGTAATTTTATATTACTCCGCATAAATAATTAGTACTATGAGGGTTACTTGTAAACTGTTAAAATTTAAGATGAAGATGCAGCGGAAATTTATAAAACATAAAACACAAAAAATGTCATAAATATGAAGAATATAAATATAAATTTTAAAAAATAAAATCAGAGAGAAACACTGGTAAATACTCTCTCAATTTTCTTATTACCAACTATTCGCTTGGTCTTTTTATATTTGGCTCTTTAAATGTTGGCACGCTATTTAATAAAAATAATAATTATTTTTGAAATTGTAAAAAAATGTTTTATTTTTCATATATAACATTTCTTTTTATTTGGTATTATAAACAAAATTTAAATAAATGCAGCTTTGAAATATGGAAACGATAATTAAATCTTAGACGATTTATTTTCTCTAGAACGTCAAATAAATTGGGACGGAGGAAGTAATACCAAAAAATAAGATAGTGTCAATTGGTACCTCGGTCCAAAAAATGAACAAAAATATCCTCGATACTCTATATAAATGTGATTTGTTACAAATTTCTATTTCTTAATTTTTTTTAAAGTCCGTATTTTTCAAACTGTTAGTTCGGAAAAAAAAAATCAGAAAGTACAATCGGCTTTGTTTTTTTTAAAACGAACAAAAGTAGATCAATTAATGATATTATTTTAATTTTTTTTGTTGTTCAAAGAACTCGCATGATTGATTTTTCAAAGAACTCTCACGATTAATTTTTTTTAAAGAACTTGCATAATTGATTTTTCAAAAAACTCTCATGATTGAGTTTTCAAAACTCTCATTATTGATTTTTTAGATTAGAGAACTCGCATGATTGATTTTTCAAAGAACTCGCATGTGTAATTCTTCAAAGAACTCGACTGGTTGATTTTTCAAAAAACTCTCATATTTGATTTTTTAAAGAACTCTCATGATTGATTTTTCAAAGAACTCGCATGATTTATTTTCAAAGAACTCTCATGGTTAATTTTCAAAGAACGTGCACTTTACTAGTGAAATTTTATTTTTTAAAAAAATTCAAAAAAATATCATTAATGGATCTAGTTTTGTTCATCTTAAAAAAGACGATGGCAATTTCAGATATTTTTTTAAACTCCGCTTTGAAAGATACGACCTTTTAAAAAATAAAATAAAAATAAAAGGTAAGAAAAATAAATTTTGGTTCAAAAATTAGAAGTGGTTACATGACAGGTGCTCGAGTGTGGATATTTAAGATATTATTACATAATTATGTATTGATTGTGACTTATATAGATGAGATGAGTATTAAGTAGTAATAAACGGGATATTAGATGAAATTATAATAGTTGAGTAGGTACTCTAGGTGAAATTTCTCTAAAAATAATCCTATATATTTGGTGATATGTTTTGATTAAGCATAAATTTTGATAACAAAAAATTACCAAAATAATAAAACCAGTAATAAATTAGCTAAGTTCGTTTGTCAAAATATTAAACATTATTAAAATTATGCGAGTAAGTAGAAGAAACAGCAGAAGTGAGTTGCAAACTAAAGTGATATAAATAGTTGAAAAAAATACAAAAACATGGTTCAAACTGAATAAAGAAATGGTAAAGGAAATAACAAGAATGGATTTGTAAAAATAATAACAATAAGTTAGTGGTCAAAAGACTAGAGAGATAATTGTTTAGAGACATTAGTGATCTTGTTAAGAAACGAAAAGATCATCAACATTAATGTTGATCTTATTTATAGGCAAGACCTTACATCAAGAACAACAGTTATGGGCTTCAGATTTTAGGTTTATTGTTTTGGTGTTATCATACATGGCATTAAGCTTTACTGGTTATACTTTAGTCCTAAAGTTTTATTTTCTTACAAATTATGTCTAAAGTCTATTAAGCTTTATTTAGGTCAAATTATACCTAAAGTCTTATTTTATAGGCTCAGACATGACGGGATACACCCTTACAATTTATGACTTTATCAATAGTCACTTAGTTCTTCCAAGCGGATATAAGGGAGGGTTATAGGTTTGAGTTATGTTTTGCTGACGAACCGACATTAAGTCCAAGACATTTGATGTTCATGCTTTATCTTCCATGCAGAATATTACATGAATTGATATCTTAAAGGAGAATACTCGTGCTAAACTGGTTGCATGTCGAACCGAACTACTAAGATAGTTATGACTACACTCCTAAGAGTTTTGAGGCATGTTTATCTTATAGTTTCCTCTTTAAAAACCTTTCGACGACCAAGACTCTCTTGAGGAAAAAAACTATATTTTTTCTTAGGAAAATAAGTACAAACATGAATTGTATTTCCTATATTTTTTATTTCACAATGGCTGGTTATCCTGTATGCATAGGTTACAATCGGGTTGAGATTTTTAGAAAGTGGATTTTTTCTTCAAAAGTCATTTTGTGTTGTATATGTAGCTATAAAAGTAGCCTCATAGCTCTTTTAAAGTATGAATAAATTTCTAATCTTGAAATTCGAATATCTGTATAATCCAAAAATTCTTGTTTTGGTCGAGTCCAAGCTGCGAGCTACTTTTCAGTGCTTTTTCCAAAGCATGACTAGTCATGAGTAGATTCAGATATCCAAAACTCCAACATTTGACGTGCTAAAAAGATGTGAAACATTATTGTCATGGAGTTAATGATAATAATTAGGAATAAGATCCCAAACTGCCAAAAAATAGAATAGTCGTTCGATACGTGTCAGTATCATAGGAAGCCATCACTAACTAGATAATGCATGTTCTTATCATTTCAACATCGGCTTCATAACCGTTGGGAGTGAGAGGATATAAGTCACACATTTGAAAAATATATTTGAACCATCCGTTAAGTAAATAAATCGGTAGTTGAGGTTGACCAAAATTTTGTTTTAATATGGATGTCCCCCTTATTTGACCCTTTTTACTCAGATTTTTCTAGTTTATCTCCTCTTGAAGTTTCTTTATCGTTTATGTTTTCCTTCTCATTTTTTAAAGGCTTAAGTTTTAATTTTCTTCTTCTTATTTCTTTCCATAACTTCATCATTTAAGCTTTTTTTTTCTCTTTAAACAAAATAATGATCATAAGAATGGGAAAACAAATACATGATACCGATGATGAGCGTTTTGATAGCCATAACCAAAATATTGGAGGCTCATATGAGGAAGCTTCTACTGATATTTCTCGCTAGAATGATGACTCTCGTGAGAGTGTAGTGGAAAGTCACGGAACTATGTTTATCACCTTTATACCTTTGAATACTTTATCATGTTTTGGTTTTTCATATTAGATAGTCCATGAACCTTTACCCTTGGGTTATTCGGTCTACCTGAGTAGTTGTCCCTCTCTTAGTTGGAAATGCATCAGTTGCATATCCCCCCCTCCTGAAGCCAACCTGGAAGTAGACAATACCACTTAGCTCAGCGCTGCCGTTAATGATGCTTCAGTAAATAAAGTGGTTGCCATAAAGGCCTGAAGTAACCTTAATCCTCTATGATGCAGTTGGGGAAGTAAATGAGGCTAGTACTGCCCGATGAGCGAACGTAGCAAACCAGGATGCATCCTTTTTCATGCACATATTAGGGTCCGAGATCAAAGAGTTAAGGCAGAAGTAGCTGAGAGTGATCCAACTCCAATAGGTTAAAGAATAATAGGCAAATTCCACATTCAGAAAGTTAACTCACGCGCTGCATCAACTTACTGCAAAAGTGTTAGGTGTAGGAAAGGAGAATCAGGCGTCACCCGGGGAAGCTAGCGAATCCAGCAGGGCCGACGAGGGAAATGAGCGCGTAGTAATTATTGTGATGGCGAAAGTGAGACCAGGAAAATTCAACTTGTAGGCTAAGAGCACACTTGTTGGACAGACCGTGATGCAAAAAAATCGGCTAAGACAGCAAAGACGTTACAATAGGACCAAGTACGTCCTAAAATGATCGTGTATATACTCAAGGAACCCACTTTCATTGACAAGATCTTGGAAGTGGAGCTCCTGTGAAATTTTGATTCATTCAGGATAGAGGCTTATGATGGAACATGCGACCCAAAGTGGCATTTCGAGCAATTTTGCAATCTTATGATGACTTTCAAACCTGATGAATCTATGTTTTGCCAAGCACTTTCCAAGACCCTAAAAAGTAACCCGACCGATTGGTTTAATGTTTTACAAAAATGTTCTATTTGTAATTTCTTAGGATTGTGGGAAACCTTCAGAGATCGTTTTGTTGGCAATAAGAAGCCAAATAAATAAATGGACTCAATCATGAACTTGTACCAAAGGTGGGGCAAGTTGCTCCAAAGTTACGAAAAAATATATATTCAGGCGTTGAATGTCATGCCAGACTTAGAAGAGCGAGTAGCTGCTGCCTCACTGAAGCAAGGATTAAACAGAGAAGGCCCCATATATGCCGACCTCGTGCGTTTTCTTGGTCAAGAAAATGGAAAATATCTTAGCAAGAGCGGCCTAATTTATCAAGGTTTATGATGATAAAAAAGAGAGACTGTCTATTCTTCTGACCTTAGGTCGCATCCCTCAGATACAAACTGATGACGATAGACGAATTCATAACTCGAGGGCCTCCACCAAAAACCCGAATGGGTCCTATTATGACAACTCCACGCAAAATTGTATATCATTTATGAGACTATCTCCGTCATCCACAATAGAACTAAATGTTGACCCTCGTACCAGCCTCCTTGCACTATGTATTCTCCTAACCACAAGCGTTCAAATCTTCGCGTTTTCTCTTACCACTATGATCATGACCGTCCAAATGACGATTCTTGATAGCTCAAAAAGGTAATCCAAGGGTTGGTTGATACTGGCGAGTTAATACAGTTTGTTAAGTGCAAAGAAAAAACAAATTACACGGAGGAACGCAGGACAGATGACTTATCTGACGCACGCTAAGAGCGAAGGGTGACCGCTAAGGGAGATCAACAATCTTTTTTTTTTCTATTTTAGGATGAGGAGCGTTATAGTGGACATCAAGGGCCATGTCAAATAAGTTTCACTAGAAGGTTTTGGAGGTTCAATCGGTCAACGAGTTCTCCTACCATAAAAATCAGGAAACGGTGGCAAACCAGACTTTCAATGATGATGATTTGTAAGGGGTCACGACACCCCACGAAGACTCCCTTACAATTAACCTAGACATAAGCGGCGTCATGGTAACAAAGGTCTTGGTAGGCGGAGGCTGTTTGACCAACATCTTCAATAAGGCCAATTATGACAAGATGTTGAAGGTGATAAGGTTATATTCCTCATATAATATCCGGGTAATAATAAAGTGCATTTATAATTTATTATTATAGTAAAGATATTATTTAAATGTTATAACAGACTGAGGTAAATAAGAAGAGAGCGAAATATTTATGTAACAGATGAAAATAAATAAAGAGAGATCAAAGGTCTTTTATAACTCCTATAAATATGATTTGAGATCGAGTTGTAAAAGGACCATTCATTCTATACAGTATATAGTATTTCCTCTTTAAACGATTATGGTGTTTGATTATGGTTTTATCCTATCAAATTGGTGCCGTCTGTCGGAAACAATTTTTTCGTTCTCATTTTTTTAAAAAGTCAAAATTGTTTTGGTGGACAAAGAGAGTACAAAAAAATTCGTTTTTATATCTTTAGGCAAACTCGGAAACGGAAAATAATTCCAATTGAAGGTTTGATTGATTCGACGAATTGATTAAGTGAAGCATTTCATCATGGTTTCTTATAAAATTAGGAGAATCAAGTAAGAAATAGAGTTCGATTTTTTGTTATTAATTGATGATCAAAACTCAAACTCGATTAAATTTTGTTTGTCGGCAAATATTTGTATCTTTATGTTAATTATTTATTTCCGATTCAATGGACGGTTAAGATAAAACAGGTTTAGTCAATAATTGTTCTTTTTTTGTTAAATTTATTTATTTTGATTGAAAATCAATTACGATTTGGTTAATAAAGATCAGTCGATGAGACACTATACTTAAGTCGCAGTGAGATCAAATGTCATATAATAATGAAATATTAATTTCTATTTATATTCACATACATGCATATGCATTAATACCATATATATGTACATGGGGTAGCCGAGTTGGTTGAGTGAGGTATGTTGGTGACCAAAGGTCATGAGTTCGAGTCTCTCTACATACGCTTTCTCGACTGAGCCTGTCACCTAGTGTGGTTTATCTTTTGGCGTTGGTTTGCAGGCTATCGCGTCAGACTGAGAGTTTACCATGTGCACACTCATTGCACTCTGAGTAGCGGTTGCGGGTTCGCTCCGAAAAAAATAAAAAAATAGCATATATATATATATTAATTTATATTAATTTATATTTATATTAATAAATATGTATAGGAGGCTACTTAGTGATTAATTTATACAAAATAAATAAATTTACATTTATGTTAAGTTAATAAATATATATTTAACAAATGCATAAGAAAAATTGAATTTAGTAGCAAGTATTACAAGTAAATATGAGTCGATTAATATTTAATGTAATATTTAATATCATAAAAACTCATTATTCATATCAAATGAGTTTACTATGACTAATACATATTTTTTTTTAATTTTTGGAATGGTATTAATTATAATATTCTATTTTATTTATTGATATTTAATAAATATTAATGAGTTTATTATAACCAATAACACTTTTTTATTTATTAATGACAGTTTTTTTTATTAATATTTGAATGTGATTTAATCGCAGTAATCATTAACACTCTCTTATCAGAAATGAGATACAGAGCTCCCCAATCCCTAATTTTTTGACATGACTGCCGAGTAAACTCAACTCCAACAATCTCAATCGGCAATGATCGATCCATATTCTCTCAATTTAAAGATCAATCACCTTTTGCACTAGAGATAACGAATCGCAATTCAATTCTTCTCTTTAAATATTTATATGTGATTGATTGCTTAATTGATTGATTTAGAGGTTTAGTCGCTCGACGAGTTCTCCTACCATAAATATAAAAAAACCATTGGCAAACCTGACCTTCAATGATGAGGATTTAGAAAAGGTCACGACGCCCCACAAAAACGCGCTTACAATTAACCTAGATTTAGGCGGCTTCATGGTAACAAAGGTCTTGGTGGGCGGAGGTAGTTTGACCAACATCATCTTCAAGGTCAGTTATAACAAGATTTTGAAGGTGACAAGACTGTTACCGTATATAATATCTAGATAATAATAAAGTACATATGTAATTTAATATTATTGTAAATTTATTATTTTAATTTTTTACCGGATAAAGGTAAATAAGGCGAGAGCAAAACGTTTATGTAACATATAGAAATAAATAAGGAGAGACGAAAGGTCTTGTATAACGCATATAAATAGGTTTTGAGCTAGAGATGTAAATGAAACCTTCTTTCTATAAGAAAATATATTATACTATTGTTTCCTTTTTAATCTTTTTTTCCTTTCTAAACGACTGTGGTGTTTGAATAAGATTTTACCCTATCATAAGGTACCACCATACACGCTGACGCCTAATATTATGGTGGGTTATGAAGACAACTCATTCAAATGTGCGGGCTAAGTAGAACTGTAGTTGACTGTAGGCCACAGAAACACTAAGAAAGAATTGTTGACACTCTTTTTAATATATGACGCCCCCAACTCCTATCACGCTATCATGGGAAGACCGTGGCTGCATTGCATGAAAGAAACACCATGCACGTTTTGGTAATGTGTGAAGTACCTCGTCGGTAATGTGGCCGAGATAATCAGGGAAGTCAGCGTACCTCCCAGAAATGTTATGCCTTTTTCATCGAACCCGGGAGACTAACCAATTAGCAACTAACATGCAATGGAGCGGCAGCTGCAGGATTCTTAGCCATTGCCAAAAGGGATAGACGATCCTCTTGAGATTGACCAACTCACTCATACAGACGAGGAAGTGGTGGAGGGAACTCTCTCTGAGCGCATAATAATAAGTATAGATAATAAACTCAACCCAACCTTTACGACAATTTAATCGCTCTATCAGAGTTAAATATCAGTGTTTTTGCTTGGAGTGCGGATGATGTAACAGGGGTCAACCCCGTAGTAATATGCCATGAACTTTCCATTTACTAACGGGCCAAACTAATCCTTCAAAAACGAAGAATATTCTCCCACGAAAAGACATAAGTTAAAATAAGAAAGTAGAAAAACTTCTTCGGTTGGGGCACATTCGAAAAGGATGATACTCTATGTGGGTGGGAAATCAGGTCCTTGGTCAAGAAAAAGGGTCAGTGGCACATGTGCATCAAATTCACTGACCTCAACAGAGCTTGTCCCACTCGTGCATAACCCGTCATTTGCATAGAGTGTCTGGTAGATGCAACCTCAGGTAGCGAACTCCTTTCATTCTTGGACGTTTATTCAGGTTACAACCAGATCCGTATGCGACCCAAAGATCAAGAGCACACTACATTCCAAACTGAGATGGGTTTGTATTGTTATACGGTAATGTCGTTTAGTATAAAAAAATGCATGGTCGACGTACTAGCAATTGTTTGACCACATTTTTAACAATAAGTGTGGCATGAATTTTATGGAAAACTAGGCCCCATCTGGGATGCCTCCTATACCATAGTCTCCAAAGGACACCATGAAGTGTACCACCTGAATGATAGTGGAAGAAAATTTATGAAGTACCCTTGGAACATTAACCACCTAAAATTGTATCGGTCTGCTATGTATTTCCTATCTAATGGTGCTGGATGGTTTTCTAATAAAGAACATTCGTAAGTGATTAATGAATTTTTTTATTTTCTCTAACATTTGTGTTTTTCCACATTGATCTTTAACTTCTCCAAAAATTAACTATACTAATCTTGCAAAATCCATTAAATACAACTTGGCTCATCCAATACATAAAAAAATGAATCACTAACACTACATGTCGGGCACATCCTACTCTAACTAAGTTTAAAACCGACAAGTTTAAATTTCACATGTAGAGGGTGGTATATTTTGATTATTCTCAATACTCCCAGGTCTTTCTGTTCAGGGCTTCCCTTTAGTTAATATTTATTTAAGACTTTCACTGGATCGGTTCCACACTAAACCTCTTCATCTTCATCTTCTTCGTCCAACACCTCAAACCTCTCGTTAGAAGAAGCATGCTTCCATAAATCCCCCAGGTAAACCCTCGGGTTCTTCATCAATTTCTCCAATATGACCCCCTTTTAGGACTCATCTAATATCCTCAAAGAAACATCAAGAACTTGTCTTCCTTTTTATCAGCAACCAACTCTCTCTCCTTCACTCGATGCTTATCGGCGCGCTCGGCTGCTACTTTCACTTTTAAGGCTTCCACTTTTCGGGTAGCATTCTCAAGCGTTAAAATAACTACATTTTCACTTAATTCATCCACCCTTGCCGCTTGTGCTATATTATGTGTCAATGACCAATTCCAGCTGCCTCTGAATAATCTCTGACATATTTATGTTGTCATACAGGTAGTGCTTCAACTGGCGAAACATAAGCATCGATGAACCGACATAGGGGCCTAGGCCGAAAACCCTTCTCAATTCAAAGGGAGGGGGGGGGGGAGGTCGACTATTTGAAGGAGACAAGAAGGCTTTTATAGTTATTAGGAATCTAATAAGTTCCAAACCGATACTAGTAAGGTTATCGTCTGTATAATATTGGCGTAACAAGGTCCGAATGTGCGCTCCCGTTTCCTTTTTTCCGGTTACAGTTATAATAAACTTGTTTTCCTCTGATATTGTTAGTTCAGGGATCGACCACAACTTTGCTAGCAAGAAGTTTACTCGGGTAAAAACCATTGGGACCTCTAACTTCCAAGCGACGAAAGTTGCTACTTATAACATGTATAGAGGGTTTACATTGTCCCTTCCTTGTTTTTTAAATACTACTGATGCTTCCAGGAGTCTGCATTACCAAATAAAATATAATAGTTAGATTTTGCCAATCTAAGCATTATCGTTTTACCCATGACACGTAACCAACACTATCTTACATGTGGCTAGCCATCTGAGTTATAGTTTTAAGGTTTGTTTAACATCCTTATGCTTCTAATTCCTCGAGACAAACAAAAATGAACTCTTCCAATTTTTGTCTAATTGTGACAACTATAAAGTTTTTTCGACCCGATAAGTTGTATATAAAATAAGGGTGATCCCATCAACTTTGTAACGTCGGTTGTGGCTAACATATCGACTAAGGTAACTGGAATTTGCAGCACCTTTGAACTAATAAAAAAATTAGTATCATCCACCATCCATTTACTGTTAGCTGTGCCGGGAATATATGCACATAGCTAAAAAAGTCTCGGATAAACTCGAGAAGCGGCAACCACAACCCCCACTCGAATAAAGTCTTATACAGGAAAGTTTCATTCTTACTGGCTTCGTGTGGTTGCTCCTCATCGTATCAGGAAATCCATACATCTTCCTAAGTTGTACATGTCTTTCCTCTATCAAATGGGTGTACGTAGGAGTCAACCTTTTGAAATACAGGTCAAGCAATGTTAGGCTTTCGAGTTGATCAACAGCAGGACTACCAACGCGAGTCACCTCCCTTATATTCTTCTTCCATGCTTTCTTTGGAGCCATGTGTAAGATCTCAGGCTGCAAATGGTGATGAGGGTTGATAATTTATTAGTGAGTAGGGTACAAGAGGTGGTCAGGACGATGTGCCACCAATATACCTTTACCGGCAATACTGACGTGGTCAAAATGGCCACTGTTCGACCTATAAAATCACCATACCTCCCCTCCCAAACCCAGATAAGAGAACGCAAGCAAACTAAATTTAAATAAGAGCATTACCTAGTAAAAAATGGTAGATATAGTTGTAAGATAAAGGTGATGATAACGATTGAATTTAGATTAGGGCTCTTACCGGCGACCCTAAAAGCTTTCTCGTAGAAAAATAAGTTCTCCAAAAAAAAGTAGAATGGATCTCCACTATGCAACAGACGAACATTTATATGACGCTCATATATGATTAATCAGAGTCACACATTTTAATTAAGATCTATGGTTAAAATATAAGTGGGGTTTTCATCAGCTATGAGATGGTTACCTAACGGTCTTGTTTCATAACTATCATGCGAGCCCTGGCAAACCTCCACGTGTATGATACTTTATGAATATATGACGTACGATAAGATAAGCTTTTCACTTCTAACGTGTGTCAAACAAACACCTGCAACACTCCATCTTGCACCATTTGGGATGACTAAAAA
This sequence comes from Limnanthes douglasii subsp. nivea, assembly GCA_036936605.1. Taxonomy (NCBI): domain Eukaryota; kingdom Viridiplantae; phylum Streptophyta; class Magnoliopsida; order Brassicales; family Limnanthaceae; genus Limnanthes; species Limnanthes douglasii. The sequence continues at coordinate 61,044,616 of JAUPFV010000004.1, forward strand.
CATAATTTACTAAAAATAAAATATTATCATCTTGACGAGGAATTTGTTGGGGAATATTGATTAAGAAAATCTTGTTTGCATCATCATTAGCATCGTATTTGTTTCTAATAATATTGATATTTTTTAGGTGCCGAAAAAATTGTTACGAGTAGGGCGCCATAAAATTTGATAATTTTCTACGAGTTCATTCGAGTACGGTTTTAAGTAAATTGTTCCATGGTCGTTGATTTCAAGAATTTCTGTTAAAAATTTTAGACGACGTTTATTGATTTCTTTTGCAGCTTCTTTCAGAATTTCATTAGTCAAATTCTTCTAAACTTGTTGAATATTGGTTTCCTTAGCTTTATTTGCAATCACAATATCCACTTTTAGTTTATCGATTCTTCTTTTAGTGGGATCTCTGAGGTTTAAAGAGGTTAATCTCATTACTCTTCTAGTTAAAGTTAATTTTTAAATCAAGTTTTTTCTTTAAACCATTGGATTTAAGCTGTTTTCAATTCTTTAATATCTATCTCCAGATCATCAAGCCTTCGTTGTAATTTTATTTATCATTCACCAACTTATCTAAAAGGAATTGAAGAAGCATCTAACAGATTTGATTGTTCAGAAGTAAATCGCTTGCTGGTAAGAAGGATAAAATTAAAATAAATAAGTTTTAAAGTGTATTATTTAACATAAATAAGTTTAAAAATATAATATAAATATATTGTAAATAAGATTAAAAGATATTATACCTCCATCTAAAGTTTAAATGGACGACATAAAAGCTCAGCGATGAAACAATTGATGAGATGTTACTTGAACATTGAACTATAAATTTTTGAGCGAACATTTGTTGATCTAGGAGAGCAAAATCACATATATCAGTATTCAAAGAAATATATTTAATGATGTTGATATAAACCTATGAATTACCCAAAGGGAATAAGGAATTAGTTTTTGATATAATATTTTAGCATGGTCAATCAAAACAAAAATATGTTATGATATGGAGTATTCATTGATCTTCTTTTGTTTTTTACTGATGATTTGTTAGTTTTGAATGAACTAGTAGTAGGAATATTACGATATTTTTTAAAAGATTGACGAGTGATCTTATTTTTCTTCCCGGTTTCTCCTCATTCGTCTCACTCTCCTTCTCATTGTCTTTTTTCTTCTTCTCATTCTCCTCATTTTCCTCACTATTCTTCTTCTCATTTTTTCTCATTCTTCTCCTCATTCTTCTTTTCCTCATTCTTCCCCTCTTTATCCTCCTCCTTTTCCTTATCCTTCTCCTCCTCATTCTCCCCATCCTTCTCTTTCTCCTTATTCTCTTCCTCTTTCTCATCATCTTTCTCCTACTTTTCACCTTATCATCCTCATCCTCCTTATTTTCCTCCTCCATTTCCTCCTCTTTATCATTCTCTTTATCCTTCTAATTCTCATTCCCATTCTGTTTCTCATTCTCATTCTCATTCTCCTTCTCATTCTCGTTCTTCTTCTCCTTCTCCTTCTCATTCTCGTTCTCCTTCTCTTTCTCCTTACCATCCCCCCCCCTTCTCATTTGTATTCCCAATCCTCTCCGCGTTTTCCCTTCGTCTTCCCATTCTACTTCCCATTCTACTTCTCCTTTCCCTTCTTCTTCTTCTCTTTCTCCTTCTCCTTCTCCTTCTCATTTTACTTCTCTTTCTCCTTCTCCTTCTCCTTCTCCTTCTCCTTGTCTTTCTCTTTCTCCTTCTCCTTCTCCTTTTCATTCTCTTTCTCATTACCCTTTACCTTCCCCTTCTCCTTCGTATTCCCAATCCCCCTTCTTTTTCCCCTTCATCTTCCCCTTCCCCTTTCTCTTCCCCCTCCCATTCTCATTTTTATTTGCCTTCTCCTTCTCCTTCTCCTTCTCCTTCTTTTTCTCCTTCTCCTTCTTCTTCTCCTTCTCCTTTTCCTTCTCCTTCTCCTTCTCATTCTCATTCTCATTCTCATTCTCATTCTCATTCTCCCTCTCATTCTTATTCTCATTCTTTTTCTCTTTATCCTCCTTATCCTTATCCTTCTCCTTCCTCTTCCAATTCTTCTCATTCTCATTATTCTTCTTCTCATTTTTTCTCTCATTCTTCTTCTTCATTAACCTTGTTGTTTAGATATGTTAAGAATATACCCCAATCAAAATTATCTTCAAGATGGTTGATTAAGGTAACAATATAATCAATACTTTAATATGAGTTTTAGTATCTATATTCAATATTTTGTATTATGAGTCATAAAAAAACATTTTACTAGCAAAAACATTAAAAAAACAAATTGTATTGAATAAAAAAAATTGAGAAATTTATCTTGCCAATAAGGTTGAGCAGCAATGAAAGTTTGTTGAGGTAGATGAGTTAGGAACTATATTTTTTTTTATTTTTTAGAAATTTATTTATCTTTTTGTATGGCTGGTCAAATCTATAGTCTCATACTTCTTATAAATGGGTCATAAGTATTAAGAATCTAGTTCATATTTCACTTGGTCATGACCGTAGAATACTACCCATTCAACTTATTGAAACTGATATAATTTAGAAAGAGACTTTACCTCTCGATATCAGTCATAAATCTATGAACACATAACTGAACTCGTAGGTAATTGCAAGCATTATAAATCTATCAATCCCAAAGTATATAAGCAAAAAAACTCAAATTAAAATAAGAATTACGCATCTATTGTATTTATAAAGGTTTCCTAAACCCCCGAAACGATAAACGATTAGCTCATGCTAATCATGTTCTTAATATTAAAATTAAATAAAGACAAATAAAAACAAAACAAAAGAAATGAAAAAATAAAAAAGATAGTGTTGTGTTTTTAATGTATTCTATGTCGTTTTGATGTCTTGTGTTTGATGTTTAAGTGTTTTATTTATAGAAAGAGTTATGAGTTTTTTTTCTTCTTACTTCAAATCTCCTACAAATAAAATAAATCTTTATAAGAATACAATTACAAACCTTATTAAATACAATAAAAGAATTAATTTTCTTTTAAATTTAATAATAATAATTTATAATTTATTTTTTAAAGATTAAAATAATTACATCTTTAATTTTAATCAATTCTCATACTATTTTTTTTTCTTCTTATTGATTTAATTATCTTCAAGTTATTAGATTTATCTTCTTCTTCAATTGTAGCTTCTACTTGAAATTTTAACTCTTGTTTGCACTTACTTCACTGATAAATACAAATAATCAAATCATAGTATTTTATTCAATTAGTTTAAACTAATAATTAAATTAGTATAAAAGTACTATAAAACCAAAGATAAAATGCGAGGTTACGATGGATTTTTGAAATTACTTATCTTCTATATATCAAAACTTGCTTGTGAATTTTGTTTTGTTATCTTCAGTTCTCTCTTTTGTCTCCAAAAGTTCCTTTTGATCTTTAGATAAAAAAGAGGAGGCTATTTTCAACCATTATCAAAATAAAAGAAAAAAGAAAAGAAAAAAAATTAGTATATCAAATAATAGATCTAACCAAAATTAGATAGCCTCCCACCAAGAATAAAAACTTGAATAAAAAATTAAAAGCGTACAGTTTTTTATGTAGTTATAACGAGTATTTTAAGACTGCATATTGAACCCTAGGGAAATCTATTATTTTAATTATATATAAAAATTAATAAAAACAAATCTACTTAATTAAAAAAAATAGATAAAAACATAAAGTAAAATTAAATTTATGTAGAAATTTTAAAATTATGATCCAAAGATCAAGGCTTGGTGAGTATATAAAAGTAAAAAATAAAAATAATTAATTAAATTGAAAGTGATTTATATAAAAAAATAAATACGAATTAGTTAAGCATGTATGAACAATTTTTATGTTTCTCGTACCATTTTTATAATTTAAATTAAACATATATTGTCCAAATCAAATTCTTTTTCAAGGTATTGTGATTATCTATTGATCTTACACAGCTAACCATTTTATATGGCGGGCTATATCTCTAGTCTCATACCTCATCCAACTAGGTCATTAAGAATCTAGCTCAAATTTCACTAGTGTACTACTTATTCAATCCAATGACATTCATACGGTTTCAGAAATAGACTTTAGCTCTTATTCTCAGTCATAAATCTATGAATGGACAATTGAACTCGTAGATAATTGCAAGCATTAATTTTATTTATCAATGCTAAAAAATATAAGCCAAAAATAAATTAAAATTAGAATAGATATTGTATTTACAGAAGTTTTATAACCCCCAAAATAATAAGATATTAAATCATTATAATCATATTTTTAATATTAAAGTTAAATAAAAATAAAGAAAAACAAAAATAAAGAAACTAAAAGATGAATAAAAGAGTGTTGTTTATTAGTGTATTCGTTGTCGTCTTGATGTATTATGTTTGGTGTGTAAGGGTTTTATTTACATGAAGAGTTATAAAAACAATTCTCAATCATAATCTCCTATAAAATAACCCATCTTTATAAGAATTAAAATATAATCATTATTAAAAAGGTTAAAAATTAAATAATAAGAAATTATATTGTATTTTTAGAGATTAAAATAATCTCATCTTGAAATTTAATTAATTCTCCGTCTTTTTTATTATTTTATTTTTTCTTGATTTAATTATCTTCAATTTTTTAGGTTTTATCTTCTTCAATTTTAGCTTCTACTTACATTTTTAACTCATTATTGCTCTTGTTTTCTCTCACTTCACTAGTAAATAAAAAAGAATCAAATAAGAGTATTTTAGTCATAGTATATTAAAAGTAACACTTACATTAGTATTAATTTAGTTTAAAAATCAAGGATAAATATCCTTTGATCCGTAGGTATCGTTTATCACCGTCTGGTAGCAACTTATTAACATAATATATAGCATTATATATTTTATTCTTCCTTAACTAGCATTATGCTAATCGCGTAATCAAACATAATTAAGTACAAAAATAAAAACTTGCTCAAATTCAGCTTTGAGTACCTCGAGTGAGACTATAAAGGCATTAATCTTGTTGAATGTTTCATTGTTAGAAAAATGTACAATTGAACCGATGAATCTCTTTGAGTATCTAGAAGAAAGGTTGTCATTTGTTTAAAGAGTGAGATAAAATTGTTTTAAAATGACTAGTCTTCCTACTAGAATATAGATTTCCTTGATATTTCACGACGGCTCTATTAAAAATCAAGTTGATAATTGTGCATAGTTGATTGTTAAGTCAATGTCGAAGCCGAGATACTTAATAGTTGAGCTTTATGCTAAATAAATATTAGAAACAAAAATTTAAACTAAGCTGAACCTGCTCAAAAGGAGCTTGCTCATTATTTTAAATTTGGAACTTATATCAAAGATATTTCTTATGTCAATGTTATGACTATTGTAACTTTGTCTTGTAAGATGGGGAATTTTTCTACCAAACAGTAACATAACAAAATCTTCGGGCTGCTAAGCAGAAAGAATATGATGCATTTGTGAATATTTCTAAAGTAAAAAAAGATAAGATGCATAAGATTATGGATAAATAATTGACTTAGAAAAGTATTTTGGCAGAGACACACGAGGATGGGCGTCTTTAGCATGCTGAGTTTGAGAATGATGTAAAGAATCGCATGGTAAAAGCTGATGACAAAGTAGTGGAAGTAATTGAGATAAGATTGGTACTTTATTCTCATGAAATTTCCCAAAGTAGAAGTTATAGTTCTTGTGGCATTACATTCCTTGTGATGAAAAACTAACAAATTTCAGTTAGACAAGTTGTAACATTGAAATTAGGCCCATTTACTTTTTGTTTTGATTTTTTATATAGTTTTTTTTTCATTTATTTTGCTTATTGTATTATTTCATCCTTATGATTTTTTATTTTATTATTTAGAAGAAACCAGTATCTTGCATTAACTCTATTGTTCTAAACCGAGTGATCAATTCCAAAGACATAAACTTTTGGAAAGGAACTCTTGAGCTCATTTTTAGATTATTTTTTTGTATTTGATAATTATTGAATAGTGAACATTTTCTATTCCTCTTGAAATGCGATTAATGAATTGTGAATTGAAACCAAATGCCAGCAGTATTTGATATATGAACTTGAATTCCAGCCTATAAAAGGCTTTTGACATGTCTAAGTTAATTATAATGTTTCCTCCTTTAGATTTTCTATTTAATTCATGTGTTAGTTCATGATTTAACAATATATTTTCTTGGATACTTCTGTTTTCTACATAAACTCCTTGTTCAACATATATAATTTTAGAAACAATTTTTTCCAGTCTGTTATTAATTAGCTTTGACAGTATTCAATTGAATATTGTACAAAGGTTAATATGCCTAAAGTCTTGCCAATTTTTAGGTGAGGTTGATTTGGAGATTAGACAAACAGTTATAGCAAATATACCTCGAGGAGAAGGAATATTATTGAAGTAGGTTGTTATTCGCTTTCAGAATTAAAACCATCAACTCTAACTACACTATTAGAGTTGAGACTAATGATTGAACTATAAATCTCCTCCATTGAAGGAGTAATGGATAGTGGTTGATTGTCTTGGTCTGAACTTATCTTCGGAATAAGATCATTGATTAAGTTTAAGTTTGCTTGGCTATTAGGATGCTTCTGATGGGTGTTTAGAATGTTTTTAAAGTAATTGACAGTAGACTCACCAATTAAAGTCTCGTATTCATTCCAAATGCCATTTATTTTAATTTCATTGATTCTTTTTATTTTTCTTCTCTATTTAACATAATTGTGAAAACATTGAGTATTTTTATCTCCATCTTTAAGCCAGAGGGTAGCATCTTTTTGCTGCCAAAAGGTTTCTTCTCTGGAAAGCAAGTTTAAGTGTATAACCCTGGCCTTGGAAAGAGCAGATTTATTTTTAGAATTATTTGATTCTTGAAGGATTCTTTCAGATATTTTAACACCCTCTTCAGCTTTAGAAATACTATCAAATAGATTTCCAAAAATATCTTAATTTAGACTAGAACATTTATATGGGATTACCATTCATAGGTTACTTTCCACTATTTTAAAAAAAATTGTGTGGAGAAGCCACAATTTTTTGTATTTGATATGACTCTTTAAGTGTTTAAGATAACTTTTGATATCATCCCACATTTAACTTTGCTATTGTTTGATGGAAGGGTATTTGGACTCCATGCAGTGTTGAGGATCACTTTTGGAATCATCGTGCACTAATGATTTGTATGTTTTTAGGGGTGTTGATGAATACTTTCAAAACCATCCCATAATTATATTTTTTGTTTGATAGATGCAAAGATTTCTTTGAGTTTTTGGGGTTACTTTTGAAACCATCCCCTACTTGGCTTTGTCTTTGTTTGTTAAAATTGAAAGCTTCATAAAGTTTTGTGATGATAAATCATCCTAGATTTTTATAATAGTAAAAAGGTTTTATCAATGTTGGATGCCTCATTGAAACCCTATCACGCCACAAAGGTATGATATAGTACATCCTATATAATATTTTAATAAAATGTTACAAAGATAATATATATAATAAAAAAATCTTATATTGAGCTGTAGAGCTTCAGATAATCTATGTTCCATGACTGTTATAGTTGATTTCCTTCCCTATATAATAATATGTATGTTTATTGCTTGACATTTGATTCAGTTATATATGGCCCTTCTTAATTTGAGGCTAGCTTATTCCTCAGTTTGAGGCTAGCTTATTCAGGCTTTTATCTTTTATATGGAGGAATATTATTTTTAAGGACTTTGTCTCCCACCTTAAAGATTCTGAAGTAAGCTTTGGAGTTGTAGCTATTTCCCATTATAATTTTATAATGCTTTTGTATTAAGTGAGATTTTAATTTTTTATTCAATCACATCCATTTTTGCGCTCTTTGCTTCAGAGTTACTTCATTCTTCATTTGTTGATATTTTGTAGAAAGGCATAACATTTTCAGCTAAATTTATTTCTTTCATCCCATACACCAAGTTAGGGATGGCAATTCGGGTGCTGTCCGGCCCGACCCGGCCCGAACCCGGCCCGCGGACGGCCCATTGCCATCCCTACACCAAGTCAAAGAGAATTTCATTTATTTTGGATCTTAGGATAGTTTTATATGACCCCAAATATTCATGTGGGAATTATGTCAATTCCACGCCATTCCTTCCAACAATTTCTTTATGAAATATGTTATTATTCTATTACTGACTTCCACTTGAACGCTTGTAAATGGATTGAAATAGAGAATATAAGTTCTATTTTATACCTCTTGGTATACAAAACCATATAGGCCATTCATATTAGAATTAAGTTTCATTATCATTTCACATGACTCTAGGTATTCCATATCTATGATATATGTTTTATTTTAGGATGTTAATGACCTCATTTTCTGTGATTTTACAAGTTTTGTTGTACCCACTTGGATAAGTAATCTACAATTACCAGCAAAAAAACCATTTCTTCTTGAAGCTACTGTAAGAGACCCAACAATATCAAACCTTTATCTCTTAAAAATACTAACCTTCGATATTTTTAAGAGTATGAGAATTGTATTAAATTGGAAATAAATTGGCAAAATTCCCTATATCATCTATGATTTTAAACCAGTAGTATTCTTGGATCAAGATTCTTATGTGTCCTTGTAGCCACAATGGGACTTTTCTTCTCCACTATGGAGTTCATCTACTAAATATGATGCCTCACTAATTCTGAGACATCTAAACACGTATTTAGTGGGTCTCTGCTTGTACATGGCATCAATTATCCACACATATCTCAGTGCTTTCACTTTTATGCGCCTAGCTTCACCATTATCTTCAAGAATTCTTCCTTTTACATTTTTTTTACAGAGGTTATAAAATATTTTCCTTCATCATCTTTTTTAATTTTTATGGCCCCTGAGGCCGAGACTGTTGATAAAAACCTATTTTCTAGGGTAATCAAAGGTTTTTCTTAGATAACTACCTTTAGTCCTGAATTTGCACAAGTCAAATATACAAAGTATCAACAATTATTTTTGCCTTTGGCACATGTTTAAAAATATCTTGATCAAATAATAGAGTTTCTGGCGCCAAAATTCCTTTACATAATGGATGAGGTTTTCGTTTTTAGCGGCTGCTTGGCCTAAAGTCTAATTAACCACTAGTTGAGAGTTTGTGAGGCGTTTTACTATTTTTCCAGTAAATATTTTCTCTCGAAAATCCAACTATTGCAGCCTCATACTCTGCCTCATTACTAAAAGTAAGGAAATCAAATTTTATAGATGTACTTAAACTTCCTCATATTAGAGATATTATATTAACTCATGTGTTGAAGTCTAAATTTTTTCTTCCTCTATTTGTTCAGACTTTCCAAGTTTAATATAGTTGTTGTAGGTCTCTCTAAGTAGAATTATTTTTAGAAAATATGCCTAAGATTAAGCTTTAATGATAGTTCTTGATACAAATTCGATGTCATAATCTCCTAACACAACTTACCATCTTATTAACCTTCCAGACATATAATGATTTCACAATACACGTTTCAAAGGAAAGTAGGTTCTTAATATGATTGCATGGGCCTGAAAATAAGGCCTCGTCTTCATGGCCATAACTACCAAATATAAAGTAAGTTTCTTTAACTATAGTTAATGAGATTCTACGTGTAGCAGAGATTTGATTAAATAATAGATTTCATTATAGTCCTTTCTATTTTCTCTTATTACATTATGCTAACATCAAAATCTGAAAGTTCTAAGTAGCAAAATAAGGGCTCGATCGACTTTAGTTTTTTACATACATATATAGAAGTCAAATAGAACATTCCTTCTCTTTTTAGGACTTGGAAGAATGGATGATACTTATATGAAGATCTTGATATAAATATGTTTAGTGCAACGAACCTCCTTACTAGTATTTAAACTTCTTTTATGTTTATGGGCTGATCTATTGCAGCTAGGTCCGAGAATTGAGTAAGATCATCTTTTATACCTTAAACTAAAGGTACACGTATGTATATTAGTTTTTTTAAATTATTATTTTCTAAGGTTTAAAAATATTTCGGCTAGGCCAGCCAGGTGGTAGTCATCTTGAGTGCTTATGACCGAGATATTATCAATGTAATCCTACAGATCTCAGCCAAATTGTATTGAAACGATTTTATTGACAAAGTTTTTAATATGTAGCTCCAATGTTCTACAACCTAAAATGTATAACTTTGTGACAATAAAGTCCATAACGGTTATAAGTAGTGTGCTCTTGATCATCCTCAAGTATTGGATCTTATTATATCTTGAATAACCATCCATTCATGATAATATATTATTCCCTGAAGTTGCATCTATCAATTGATCGATTCTTAGAATGAGAAAAAATTCTTCAGAAAAATATTGTTTGAATATGTGAAGTCTATGCGCATCCTATACTTGCCATTGATTACATACCAAATAAATAAGTACACTATAGAGGTTTCATCATGTATATAGTCCAACCACGGGCCTACCTACATTGTGTAAAGAAAATTCATCCATTATCATAAAAATGCATTTTACATTCTTCTTAAATTTGTTTCCTTCGTAACACCACATCCAAAGTTGATTCTCTTAAGACATATGAATATGGTCTAGTAAACCCAGTTAGGACCCTCTAATATGGTATACGAACTGTAGTAGCTCTCATCTTGTCATACATTATTTTATAGAAAATATTTGTTGAGCTTTAGGTGTCAATCATCACCATTTTGACTTCTACATCAACAAACTCCACTGTAATTATTAATTCATCTTGATGTGATGATACAACTCATCTCAGATCATCATCTGAAAATCCTAGCAACTCTATATCATTTATATGTCTTCTTCTCGAGTTTCCATAAATTTTATAGAGTGATTCTCCTTCTACTATCGGGAAAATACTTACTCTTTGTCTATTATTTAATTGTTTTCCAAAGTTTTTGATTCTTTGGAAACTACCATAACTTGTTTATCCAATCAACCTAGGGGTTGATGTTCAGCCGCATCTTGTCTCGGCTCACCATGGACTTTTTTCTTACAAAATCTAAAAGTTTACCTTCATCTATCATGTTTTGGAATCCATCTCCCAAAACCAAAAGTTCATGTGTATAATGGTCAACTTTATTATGAAATTTACATACTTTATATATGTCCTTCTGCTTCTTAGCATAGTACATTTCTTTTGCATCGATAGTTTACTACATCTCTAGTATTTCATAGACGGGCCTTTTACTTTCAATTTTATTTTTTGTAAGATCTATTGCTAAATTATTATTGCCTTTTATTACTATTATAACTATTATCGTAGTTTCTTGAAGGCTTCTCTCTTAAGGTTTTGTATTGATTGTATTATCTTCACCATACCAAAACCTCTGTGTCGTTATGTTTGGAAGTTAATTAGATTTGGATTTAACATTTGGCACTGAAAACGGTTCATTGGTGATTTCCAAAAGATTGCAACGTGGGTCAACATTTGGTATTGTAATGTATCATTTAGTCCCTTATTTTATATTTTCCTATATTTTTATTTGGTGTTTTACCTGAGCAAATCAATCCTCAAAAAATGAGTGTTTTTTCTTTATAATATCTTTTGTCATCTCTCTTTTAATGAAATGAGAAACTGTTATTAAATTATGGCAAACTTGTAATTCATTTTCGTTTATATGAATCTCCTTGTGTAGTCTCTCAAATTCTCCTCCGACCTCTGCTTATAGTGAGGTAATTGAAGTTTTGTTGCAGTTTGATAAAGGTTCGGTTATATAGTGAGAGTGAGAGACCCCTGAAAGCTTTTGCTGATTCACATAAGGGTGTGGGTGTGGGGGAGTTTTGCTGATTTACATTTATTGCTGGTGGAATATGTGGATAAATTTGGTGTATTATTTGGTAGAATGGTGGAATACAATGGAAATATTTTTACGTAGCTTGTGTCGATGGAAGGATTTGGGTGAAGTTAGACTGATCCCCTTGTTAAGCTGGAGGGACTTGATTAAAGTTAGATGGTGTCACTTGAGGAAACATAAAAGGTTAGTGGTCATTAATTGTAGGCGGCGAGTTTACTGGTAGGATAAACTGATTTCTTCCATTTCTATTATCTTCATATTGAATTGGATGATGCTTATGGACATGTGTATTCCTTCTCCTCTAGGTATGGTGTTTGAAGTTAAAATCTTACTTATTTTTTTATTGTGTGTACGACGACAATAACGGATCCTCTTAAGGTCATCAAACTTTGGTTTGGTAAAATATTTTATCTTACTTATTTTCCAGCTTATGGTTATAAATTTTTAAGATTTCAGTAAGTGATTAGAGGATCCAACATTCTTTTTAAATGGGTAAAATTTTATATTTATAATTCCACATGGAGGAAAAAAAGTACATAAACCTCATTTTAACATGTAGAATTTTAAAATTTTAGATGGTTAATATTCTAAAAATGTCTTAATATATTTTCTTCTAGATCACCCAACCTATATTTCCCACAATGTCCTTTTAAAAAAACTTTAAACTGACTTTACCAAATAGGTGCGGGTTCTCCAAAATTATTCCCCTTTGTTCTATGAAAAACCTTTCTCAATACCAACTTTATAAATGATTTCACCTCTACCTATTTTATAAAATAATCTATTGTCACAATAAAAAAATTTCTTTTTCCAATTGTCTTTGGCAATGGATCAATGAATGGATTTTATTACATCTCTACACATGGATTGTGGCCCGTATTAGCATGTCGCCGGCATGGATCACAACCTTTAAATAAATTCATGGTATCCATCAACAAAGTCATAATGTAGAATCCTCCCAATAAAAAATATTCTAATAAACCCTTTGTACCCATAATGCACTCGAGCTACACCTTCATGCAAATCTTTCAAAATAAACAAATCTTTATTTTTATTCGAACATCATAATTAGTCATGTCAAACTCTTTCTATACAATTCCATGTCAAGTAAAACATATTTAGTCGTTTTGATATTCAAAGCTCATTCCTTAGCCTTATCGTAAGGTAAGCTATATTCCTTTGCCTTTTGACTAAGCTATGTGCTTGATTCAGCTGTGTGCTCGGTATATCTTTAATTATTAGGATAAAATTAATTAATGGGCTTCTTTGATCCATGGGTTTGACCCATGTTTCTGACCCGACCTGATTGGCCTATTAACCCCAAATCAGCTTATAAAATCACTGACAACCGACATTTAAGGGGTTAGTATTTTATCTCTTTAAGCATTAAATATAGGAGCTCATTATCTCTCTAACTTCTAACTAAAAGTTAATACGTTTCCTAGACAATTACCTAAACTATTTATTTAATGAACAAATTATTGCACATAATTCTTTAAAGATTCACCTTGTTTCTGGTATAAAGTTATAAAATAATCCATTGATAGCCTTATTTATAATGAACTAACTATTAAACCATGCCATACTATTTCCTTTAAGTGTCAGTAAAATTCTCTACGCAAGAGAGTATTATCATGATTAAAGCCAAGCATCACATCTCTGAATTATTCCAGGTGATGCTCTAGATCTTCAATTATCTCGCACTTCCCTATCGTATAAGGATCAAAATTCCTAGGTATATAATCTTCAAGAATATTTTGGGATGAGGAGATTGTGCGAGGGTAGGTTCGCACATTTATAAGAACTAGTGTTTGTCATTTTTATTGTCCTTATTTTTATTTAATTTTTTGAATAACCATTGAGTTTTGATTTTGATTTTCTTTTTCTAATATATTTTCAACTAACAATTGTAAGGTTTTGGAAAATTGATCAAATAAAGTTAGCCATTCTTAATCTCTTAGATATTGTAACACGTTGAATATATATTGGTCTTATTTTAGTTTAGTATTTTGAAATTATAGATCATTGACGAACCTGATCCAACCATAGCTTATTATATTAGTGAATTATTTTTTATATCTACGAGTGTGATTTTACCTTCTTAGGTTCAAGATTGACTGAAGCAGTATTAGACGGACCAAACTCATTTTTCATAGTTTCATTAAAAAAGAGAGTAAAAAACACTCCTTAAACACTTTGTTCTTCATTCATATGCATCGGTAAAACAATATTAGATCTTCATTGCAGAAAATTATTCTCAGCAACTAAAGATAAAACATTGGAAACTCCTTGAACAATCGTTCAGAACCTCTGAGCCGAGAAGTATTTAGATAAATTTCTTTGAACTCCTGAGCGAGTCAACACCATTAGTTAAACAATTATTTTGTACGTGATTTTCTAAAAACGATACTAAAAATGGTAAAGAGAACTACTTAATAAACACTTCTAATGGTAAAATGACGAAACAACTTATGAATACAAGGAATATGTTCTCTCTTATTAGATTTTTATCGAGATAAAAAATTTAGACACTTTTAAAATGAGGTTAAAGACCTTACTTATTCATTCTAGCATTAACCTTAATTCTATGGATAAGTGTCACACGTCTTTATGTCCACATGGACTTCATATAAGAAAACTTTACTTACAACATTATATATTTATCCTTTAACTACATAGGGTACTTTAACAATACTAAATAATATCTTTAAATGCCTTAGAACGTTCTTGAATATCCTTTAATATTACGTCAACTTTTATGGTTCCTTAATCTTCTCCTCCTTATTCTGCTAATCTTGATCATAGTCTTTGGGTTGTATACCTTTTTATATGCTTGTATTAGCTTAAAACCATACATGGTTCGTAAAAAAAAGCATTACCCGTGAGTCTTGATATCACTTACTTGCTCTGGTCAACTTATTCTTAATATTGGGGTCGACATAATAGGTTGTTATTGTAACTTTTCTGTTTTTACGATTGTAATTTTATTAAGACGGGTTGCCTCCATAGTTTTTTCAAAATAAAAACATAAAGAATATTATTAATAAATAAATAAATAAGTAGGTTATATGTACCTCTCTTATAAATAATTTATATCTAAAGTATATTGTAATTTGTGATTGCTTAACCCCCATGTTATTATTTTATCACGTCAAATCAAATTGAAAGCTTGTTGTTTCAAAAAATTTAACTACAACACCGTTAACGTTGTAAGATAGTGAGCTAGTATCAATAGTTGAGAGAGAAAATTATTGTATATGAAATTATTTACTTATTAAAACTTAATAACAAGTAGATCACAATTGAAGTTGATATGTGTGTGTGTGTGTGTATGTGTATACACACACTCTAGTTTGAAAGCCTAATGCACATTGATGTTGGGCTCGTAACCTAACTTTAATATATATTGGTGTTTAGCTCATAAACCTATTGCATATTGATGTTCAGCTAATAAGCTTGATGCATATTTGTACTTGACTCGTAAGCCTAATGCATATTTAAATTCTTTATTAGAAAATAAAAAGTATAAAAGATAAGAAACAAAACTTAGTTTGGTTCGTATGTATCAATCGCCTTATAGAGACATGAAGAACCTAATAAAAAATTGAGGTTGTGATGAAGTCTTTTTTAGGCCAAGTCGAGACTGTCTTGAGCTGAGACTAGGCCAAACTGCAGCTCAGCTAAACTGAATTACGACCAAATTGATCTTAGATCGGGCCAAACTGAATTGAAGGTGAGCCAAAACTAAGCATGAGCTGAGGCCAAACCCTTGTTGAGGTTCTGGTTAATGTGGTCACAAATGCTAAAAAAATAAAGTTATTTTTAGGCTTAATCTAAACTTTATTTTAACAAGAATTAATTTTTTTATTAATAAAAATAAGTTAGAGTGTTGTAACTAAAGTGTAAATACAACAATGAGAAATACGATCAAATAAATGACCTTGAAATAAATATCTTGCTACTTTCTAATCTTTCATAGGTTAAGTAAGAAGCATAACACGGGATTTTGTTTTTTTATCTCTACTAGTGTATGCTGGCTTCCATTGCTCAAAATTGTGTTCCTTGATAAGGCATCTTCTTTTGTATATTTATTCTTTTGAGCTTTAACCTTTCCCGAGGACTTGATGTACTTTCTATATTTAACACATGTTCCTGTAAAAAAAAATCAAATAAAGAATGGACAAGGATAACCTTGCTAAAGTGTTAGTAACATTTTAGTAATCAGTCACTCTTGTAGTCTTATATATCTGGTACAAATACTTTCAAGTATAAGTTTTGCACTAAGGGGAGCATGACAGTTGGAGCTGAGAAAATGCAGTTTGATTTGGATTGTATTGTATGTTTAGCCAGTTAATCTGCAACATAGTTTTGTTTCTTAAAAACATTTATGATAACCATACTAGATGGTATCAGATTTTTACAGTAGTTAATGGTTAAGTTTAAGTACCATGGAGATATTTATAACTAATAATGTAGAATAATATCAGAGAATCAATCTCTATATCAACCTAGTTATATCCATTTTGTTTTCAAAATAAAAGAGCCTCAAGTAATGCTTTAGTTTCAACAACTAGGGGAGAGTTTTTCCATATTAATATACCTTGGCAATTTTCAAGTCATAATATGTATTTCTCAAAATAATACCAGAGCTTGATTCACCATTAACTAATGATGAACCATCACAATTTAATTTAAATCTATCTAATGCTGGAGGATTTCATTTAATGTAAAGACACTGTTTGTTTTTTTTAAGTGATTGAAGCATTTCAATTCTCTAGCAGTTTTAAAATCACCAAGCCAATACTTATTTTTGATAATTTTTGAGTTAATAAGAGTTGTTAGCGTGTATGTGACATTATCAATAATATTTTTAGCATAAAGATTTATGTTATCATGTTTGGATATGTTCCTAGCCCTCCAGATAGACCAAATTATTAAGGATGGTAATATAATCCTAATGCGAATAGTTTTGTATAATTTAACCAGATATATATAGTGATAATAGTCATATGATTTCCTAAAACTAATCCAAATAATCCAACAAAATGTTGCCAAACATTCCATGAACTTTGATACGAAACAAATAAATGATTAATTTTTAGAGTTTTGACAGTTTTGACACTTTGATGATAAAATCCATTTTGTTGAACAACAGAGTCTACTGAGATTATGTTGTTTATAACTCTCCAAATAATGAAATAACATTTATTTGGAGAAATGTTAATCCAAATTTTCGTTAGAAAAATAGATTTTTGGTCTTTTGCCCTTATTTCATTCAATGTTTATTTTAATGAAACATTTTCATCTAAAGAAACTGTAATGTCATTATGATTTAAGTTAAGAGTGATCATATGTATACTGTTAATATCAGATTGTAGTACATTTTCCCCAAGTTTTTCTATGTTCATTTCATTATTAGACCAGAATTCATGTACCTTGACTTGTTTATACCATGAGTTGTTTTTATTTATTGTAAGAGTAATTAAAAGGTGGGTATAACTCCATTTGTCAACCAAAAAATAAATATTACATTTTCTAGGTGACCATAATATATATTTTTCAGCTAAGTCTCTTGATCTTAGTATCATTGACCATACTTTAGAGTCATTTTTTTTATAAGTTTGTAAAGAGTGGATGTTAGGACGATATATTGATTGCATTAGTTTATCCCAAAGTGATTGGTTACTTCTGAAGGTATACCATAGTTCACATGATATTGCTATTTGAGTATCTTTAAGATTTCTGATATTTAAACCATTTTCATCAAATGGTTTACACAATTTGGTCCATTGTGACCAAATTATTGTTTTGTTGTTATCTCCGTATCCCCACGAGAATTTCTTCAATAATATATTTGTTATGGTTATTACATTGTTTGGAAATAGATTACTTTGCATGTGTAAGTTGGGATAGCAACTAGAACTAATTTTATTAGAATCAGTCTACCACCAAAGATGGGGTTTTAGAGTTGTAATATGTTATTTTACATATGATTTTGTCAATCATATCATCAAAATAACTTGAGGTATGTTTCCTTAAATATAATAAAGGTAAGTATTTATGTTTGAATCTTATATTGTTTTCAATGGAAGTCATCTTAGTTACGTTCATTTGGTTAGATGAAATGAAGGTGGTTTTTTCTTTGTTACAAAAAATTCTTTGGTAAATGTTAAAAAATCACACGTTTTCTTGACATTATTTAGGGATTCATTAGTGAAAATTATTATGTCATCAGCAAAATCCAGAAATTGAATATTGATTGAGCCTCTTGAGATGTATTGCATAGATGAGTAATGTTGCATCAATCTTTTGATTCCCTTTATTTAGAATGTTTTAGCAATGATAAACATGTTGGGTGACAGAGGATCACCCTGCTTGATATCATAGCTAGAGAAGAAGTATCCTAGAGATTGTCCATTAATAATTATTGAATAGTTGACATTTTATATTCATCTTGAAATAAGATTAATGAATTGTGAATTGAAACCAAATGTCAGCAATATTTGATATATGGACTTGAATTCCAGCCTATCAAAGATTTTTGACATGTCTAAGTTAATGATAATGTTTCCTCCCTTAGATTTTCTGTTTAATTCATATGTTAGTTCATAAGTTAACAATATATTTTCTTGGATACGTCTGTTTTCTACATAAGCCCCATGTTCAACATATATAATTTTAGAAACAATTTTTGCTAGCATATAATTAATTAGCTTTGACAGTATTCCATTGAATATTGTACAAAGGCTAATATGCCTAAAGTCTTGCCAGTTTTTAGGTGAGGTTGACGTGGGGATTAGACAAATTGTTGTAGCAAATGTACCTTGAGAATAATGAATGTTATTGAAATAGGATGTGATAACATCAAATAGGTAATTTTTTATTATTGTCCAACATAATTCATAAAATTCGGAGTTAAAATTATCAACTCTAGAAGCACTATTAGAGTTGAGGCTAATGATTGAACTATAGATCTCCTCCATTGAAGGAGTAATGGATAGTGGTTTATTGTCTTGGTCTGAACTTATCTTTGAAATAAGATCATTATTAAGTTTAAGTTTGTTTGGCTATTAGGATGCCCTTGATGGGTGTTTAGAGTGTATTTAAAATAATTGACAAAGACTCACCAATTAAAGTCTCGTATTCATTCCAAATGCCATTTATTTTAATTTCATTGATTTTTTTTTTTATTTTTCTTGTTTATTTAACATACTTGTGAAAATATTGAGTATTTTTATCTCCATCTTTAAGCCAGAGGGTAGCACTTTTTTTTCTGCCAAAAAATTTCTTCTCTGGTTAGCAAGTTTAAGTGTATAGCCCTGGCTTTGGAAAGAGCAGATTTAGTTTCAAAATTATTTGATTCTTAAAGGATTCTTTCAGATATTTTAACATCCTTTTCAGCTTTGGAAATACTTGTCATATAGATTGCCAAAGACCTCTCTATTCCATGTTTTAAGAAATATTTTAAGTCTTCTTAATTTAGACCAGAAAATATGTATGGGGTTACCATTCATAGGGTCCTTCCCATTATTTTCAACTATTTTAAAGAAATTTGTATGGAGAAGCCACATGTTTTGGAATTTGAAGTTTGGCTTGGCATATTTAAGTTTCTTGAAGCTGATATCATTAAGGGTTAATGGTCTGAGCCAATTCTGATGGTTCACCCTTGTGATATCAAAAATATATTTTCAAAGGGCATTATGTAATACCATATCCAATATTTTCTACTTATTGTGGTTTTACCAAATGAAGTTTGATCGAAAGTATTGAGGATCATCCAGTTTGCAGTCCATTATCATGTTATTGAATTCATCCATCTCTCTAATACAGAGTGATGAGCAGGCCAATTATTCTAAGGCTTTGGAGATTGTGCTAAAATATCCAAAAATAAGCAAGAGGGAAGGGTTTTCAGAGATTAGTCTCAAATGATCCCAAAAAGGTCATCTTTGGGATCTTGTGCATTTGGCATATAAAGTGGTGACCATCACTTCTTTGTTAGGAGAATGATAAGCCACCATTGTATTAAGCAACTGATCATTATTGTTAATTACCTAAGTTTTACAGTTGTTCTTCCAAATTAACCATATATTATTATTATTGTATACAAAGTTAGCTTCGAAATCAAGTTTTTGAGTTATTCTATCAATTTTATAATTAGATATCATTGGCTCTTGAAAAAAATGATGTCTATTTTTCAGATTTTACTATTTATTTTATTCTTCTTATTGTACATTGGTTTTCTACGCCTCTTGCGTTCCAATTTGATATGTTTATGGTCATTTGGACTTGGAGGAAGATGATTGAAAAGATCCTTTGAAATTCATAAGTTTATTGATTAAATTTCTTTTAAGACTTTTGACTTTAGTTCTGTTTGTTTTTTAGTGAAGTTTTTTTGTTTGATTTTTTAAAACATAATCTTTTTCCTTGTCTGGAGAAGGTCGTAGGCTTAAAGTTGGTCTGGTTTTTAGGGTTTCCGATTCACTATCAGAAATTTCTTCCTTATTAAGGATAGTAAAACTACTTTCAAGGTTGATGGATTGAATTGCTTCAATCACATCTTGGTTAGTAACATCAAGACGGTCAGATTTTTTGTTTAAAATTATGACTTTATCTTCAATGGATTGGATTTTAGATTTATAAGGAGAAATTTCTTTAATTTTTCTTAAATTGGATTTTTTTTTGGGTTATTTAGTTCAGGTTGAGATGAGACAGGTTGATTAGAATTTACATTTTCATCAAATGAGACTCTTTCTTTGATAGGTTGCCAGAATAATCAAGGTTAGGGTTAATAACTACTGATTTAAGTTTTTTACTCATATTTCTTTAGGTTTTTCTGGTTGAATGTTTAGATTTTCTTTAGAATCAAATGAAGTTGAATTATTTAAGGTTTTGCTATTCATCTCTAAGTTATCTTTTTTATAGTGAAATTCACTATGACCTAAATGTTTGTATTTTGTTTTACCGTAGACAGGTTTATCACCATAGGTGATATCCTGCCAATAACCATATATTTCCCCAAAACTTATCCAATTTTTTTGGGGGAGAGAGTTAGACACGTTGATAATGATCCAAGCTTTACAAAGGTTAAAGCTTGCTCTATTTTTATTGGGGACCCATACTGCCAAAAGTGTTGCAATAGCTTTGGAAATATGAGTAACGCAATCAGTATTATAGAGCATCCTATGAATTCCGGGCATTGAAATCCATACTAGAGTCAAGGGTAACTCCAGTCTAGGGTTAAAATCGGGCGACCATTTTTGGATTCCAAAGGAAAACATTCGTATTGATCTATATGTTCTTTTCCAGAAGGATTTTACGTTATCAACCATGTTAAATTCTATGAAAAATGTATATAACCCCAACTAATAACACTAAATGCACCTACAAATCTAAATGATCCTAGATAATTTTTAAATTATTCTAGGGATTGTCTCCCGAAGGAGAATTTAGCAATTATTGTAATTTTAGTTAGGGAGAGAAGAGCTTTCTTATCTGATTCTTGAAATTGAATGCTATGTAGTCCTCTCTGACCTCGTGAATAACTTTATCATGCTTGAATTTTGATCTTTGATTTTACAGTGCCTCAACATAAGATTTTCCATATTGAAGATTTACTCAGACTTGTTTTCCTTCTTGGTATGTTGAAATTGCTTCAAAAGTTTGGTTGTTTATCATCCCTGTGGTTTTGTCTTCGAATTGAATCTTGTTTTTTTTTAATTTATTTAGACGTGGAAACTCCTATGATGTCTTTAGTTCCTTGCAATTTATGGGGTTTTCTGTGCATATGTTGGAGATTTGATGTTGGGTTGAGTTAGAAGCGATTTGGTGTTGGGATTGTACCTCGATATAAGGTAACTGGTAGTTCAAAGCCATTGTTGACTAAGTAAACTTCAGGCAGGCGGCTACTATCAGTGATAACGATTTCTATCTTGATTTAGAGTTAATGGTTGAATCAGATTCTCAAGATAGGTTCGAGATAGTTTTTTAAACTTCTTGGAGAGAAGACCATAATTCTCTCCCTCTCGTTTTGATCAAATCTAGGATTAATTCAAACTTGTGTGTTATCGAATATTTTTCATATTATCGTCATAGGGTTTGAAATAGCGACACAGGGTTCAAAAGCGCCGTATGTGGTTCAGCTTGCTGTAATTGTTATTAAATTTATGCACGAGCTTTAGATTTTGAAACATACCGATGGTTCTTTTTCCACTGAAATTTTATAAAAAAAATTAAATTGAATGAAGATTTTAAAGTTTATGCGGTGATCCATAAATCAAATCCGATGGTTACGATGTAATCCATGTCAAAAATTATTTTAGTTTTTTTGTTAAAAAATAAATAAAATCACCAAATTAATCAAATCATACACCTGTTTTTTTCCTAACCGCGCTAATAGAGTAAAACAAACTTGATTAGCAGAAGTAATTAAATTGGAGATAATGTTTTTTAAAAAACAATCTATTATAAAAAAACGAATAATCTAAATAAAATTGTAATTAAATTAAATATTAAATATTATAAATCTTATAAATAGAGTTTTATTTGATTTTGATTAATTTATCTTTTTTAGCTATGAAAGTTATAGATTCAATTCTCATTGCACCATATGAGAGATTCTTTTAATATATAATTAATATTTAATTAAGCACGTACCTTATTATTAGGGTAATACTTATTTGTTTACATTATAAAAGAAAGTATAATTGTTAATTCGAAAAATTAATTTAATAGAATTATATATTATAATAAAAGGTAAAATAATAATAAATATCTAAATATAAGAGGTGTTATTTATTTAATATCTCAAATATCATATAGTTATGAAAATATTCAAAAAACAAATTCCAAAACGATTATCGCTTCCTCTAGTATAGTTATGAGATGAAAATTTTGGAGGGTAAATTGACATGGTCTTTTCTAGCTGTGTCCATGTTGGAGGTCGGCTTTAGGATTGAAGATCTAAAAATATAGATTCCCGCGGTCGTGCTTAAACATCTCTGGTCTATTATTAATAATAATTTCAACTTTGTCCGGTGTGATTCAATTAAAACTGAAAATAAAAATAAAAAACACAATAATTTCTCGGATATCAACCATGGCTCCTCTCCACTCTGGATTTGGAGAAAAAACTTATCATTAGATTTTTGGCTAGTAATCTTTTCAGAGTGGTGATCGGTAACGGTAAGAATATTTCCTTCTGGTTTGACCCTTGTTGCTTACTACCTCTCTTGCATCTTACTAGATGCAGATTATTATCTATCATTCAAAGTTGGATAAAAACCTTAATGTCTATAAATTTATCTTCGATGTGCATTGGATCCGACATTTTAACAAGAGATCTGAAAGCGTTAGAAACATAAACAATCTTCTGGAAATCCACAACATCATTATCTCCCTTCCTCCCCCCAAGAGTCCTCATCGAAGACATCCACTACTAGACTAATAATGATGGATTTCCCAAATTCACGATCAATGGAATTTACAACGTCATCCGTTCCTCCGTCCCTTGTATTGGATGTGCGAGATTAGTATGGCATAAATTTAATATTTATCGGCATTCTTTGATCCTCTAGCTTGTCATACATGACAAGCTAACCACCCGCGATAAGCTTCTGACTTGAGACATTAATACTCATCTACTTGCTTTTACAATTCTGCCGATGAAATTATTAATCATATTTTTTTTATTGTAGTTTCTCGTGGAACCTGTGGGAGTTTGTAAGTTTCAAGCTTGGGAACCCTACATAATAAATCCAATTGGATCTCTTGGCTTCTCGAGGCATCCAATTGGTCCCCATCAAGCTTATGCCACCTATGGCGGGCTTTCTTTCGTGCTACTATTTATCATATTTTAGGGTGAAAAAAACAACATAATATTTGGCTCCCCTCCGAGCATGACCTCTGTTGTCTTGTATCGTATGCTAGTTGATCTCCGTTTTAGATTTGTCAGAACTAAGATTGTGTAGAGTAATACATCTCTCACATCTACTAATTTAATTTTGTTTACATTTGGTTTCTTTTACAGAGTGCATATGGCTTCCGTATGCCGGTCTCTGCTTGGTCAAACCACTTACTCTTGCATTTCTGGATGACTACGGATTTCTTTCGTTTTGATATTTTCGTTGCCATTTGTTAGTCTCTCCTATTTTGTTTAGATTTTTGTCACAGTCTGCTTATTTTTATCTTATTTTTTGTGACTCGAACGTCAACCCCATAATATGTCCCAATAATTTTTACGAACATCTATTATTTATTTAATGCATTTTTACAACCAAAACAAAATTATTATTTACTAAATCAGTTTTTGTGTTCTTTTTTCCTTTTCATATTAGGATAAAAAAAAGTACTAGTAAATACTAACTCAACTACCTAATTACCCACTAGTACCCGAAATTAGGATAGTGTCACTTGGTACTTCCACCTAAAATTTGGACAAAAATTTTCTCCGAATATATATACCCGCTGGTACCTTCACCAGTACTAACTTGAGAGTTGTTTGAAAAACATACCTGAGAGTTGTTTGTGACTCTATAATCTGGAAGTTGTTTACAACTCTTTCTATTTCCTGAGAGTTATGTGCAACTCTGTTATCTGAGAGTTGTTTGCAACTATATAATCTGGAAGTTGTCTACAACTCTCTCTATTTCATGAGAGTTGTTTTCAAAGAACTCGCATGTTACTCGTAAAATTTTATTTTATAAAAAAAAAAAAAAAATCATCAATGGATCTAGTTTTGTTCATCTTAAAAAAACAAAAGCGATGGTACTTTCTGATGTAGCCCAGAAAGTCCAAACAAAAGCCTTGTTTATTTTATTTTATTCAAATATCTTATGTATTTAAATCAAATCTAATTATATTAAGATTTGATTTGATTTGATTTTATTTTATTTTAAATATTTATTTTATTTCCTTGTATTATAATTTAGGGTTTTGAGAAGTTATTATATAAAGCCTCATATGCCTTAAGTTATTTTGAAGTTTTTGGAATAATATACTTTTATATCTGAAAATTTCACTTTTTGTTACCCTTAGATTAGGGTTTCATCATGTTACCCTTAAATTAGGGTTTCATCTATCGTTGATTCTTCTTCTATTTCCGCCGCGTCATCACTTTCATTTTTTTTTTCCGAGCTCAGGTTTGAAAGATATGGATCTTTTAAAAAAAAGTAAGAGAAATTTTGGTTACGTTGTTGTTAATTAAAGGTGAAGGTAGTTAGGATATTAAAAAAAGATATTGAAAGGGAGTTATTTTATTGAAATGGGTATTAAGTATGCATTAACTCATTTTTGGATACCAAATGCTAATATGTTTGGTGATGAGGTACTTAGAGTATCATTTCTCTAAAATAAAATTAGTTCAATTTTGAATTATTGTTAGGATTCATCGTTGAAAGTTAAAAAATAATTTTTTTTTTAACTTTTATTATGAATTACGACAAAAATTATTTAGAAACGTAAATTATGAAGGAATGATTAAGAAAATACGAATTTAAATGAGCGCTTAGAAAAAATATTAATGATTTAGTTTTTTTTTAAAATCACAAAACTAAAATAAATAGTATTTTTAAATATATTTTTAGGACATCGGTGTGAAAATAAGGTTTTTAAAATGAAATAGAAAATGATTTTAAACTTAAAATTTTTAAAAAATATATTTTTAAAAAATGGTTTAAAATAATAAATAATAATTTCATTTTATTAATAAACAATAAACAGTAAATCATCCTATTCTAAATACTTATTAAACATAAATTTGTGCTATATATTTTTTGTTAATACGTGTATCTAATAAAATTCTAAGGATTGCTTTGCTACGTAAGCTTGTGACGATTATCAAGAATTTTAGTCATATTATCTGTAGAAAAAAAACTAAAAAGAAGGGATCACACTATTAACCTGGATATATAAAATCAGTGACTTTTGTATGCATCGTGAATGCAAAGTTGCTAACGATTGGTTGTACTAGTTAATAGTTAATCCCTTTTAAGTTGATGTAATGTCATTGCTATTTCCGTAAATAAACAAATTCACTGATATGGATTTTGAATGTTATTTCTTTCGGTTTAACATAAGTGGTTTTATATAAATAAATTTTTAATAAATATATCGTATTTTAATATAGTTTTATTATAAAATTTATTATAATTTTTTTTGGAGATCGAATTGTTTTTATTTATATACGAAGACAAAATATGTTATACCCATATTTCCAACAAATGGTATCAGAGCTTTATGTCCAGATGGAACACTCGAGGCCACGACTTAGCGCAGTGTTGATGAAATTATTGGAGGTCGAACATGATGAATCAGCAGTCGTGCTCAAGGTGATAGATCTGCTCAATACGACCTAGTTCGGAGTGCATGTGGCTCATTCGATCAATGCGGACTTGTATGGAGTAGCACTAACAAAAAAGTGGTGTGACCAATGGTAAGAGCTAGTTCATAGTGCATATGAAGTGGCACTAACGAAGAATGATATGCTTGGTTCTCGAATTGAATGTTGAATTATTTGCCAAATGAATTGCACTCTGACTATCACTATGCAAAACATTATTCTTCTGTTTGAATCTCAACTCGGTTAACAAACCTTGAAGCCATATCATCTTTTTATTGGCTTCAATCATTGCTACATACTCAACCTCTGTAGTGGATAAAGTGACAATTTTCTGTAACTTTGACATCCAGCTAACAGTTGTAGTTCCAACAGTAAATATATAACCAGTGGTACTTTTCCGGTGATCGACTTCACCTCTAAAATCTGCATCTACGTAGCCTTGTACCTTTAACTCACCCTTACCAAAGTACAAACACTTTCCTGTTGTGCATAGTAGGTACCTAAAAATCCATTTGACAGCTTCCCAATGAATTTTCCCTGGGTTTGACATAAAACTACTCACAACTCCCACTGCATGGCTAATTTCTGGTCTCGTATAAACCATTGCATACATCAAACTCCCAATAGCTGAGCCGTAAGGATTCTTTGCCATGAAGTCTTTCTCTTCCTCCGTTTGAGGGGATTGGTCCTGAATAAATGAAAGTGACCTACCAATAATGTACTAACTGGCTTGGCATCACCCATGTTAAATATCTTCAAAACACGATCGATGAACTCTGACTGAGATAACTGCAAAAAAATTATATGTTTATCTCTTGTGATTTGCATTAAAAGGATCTTCTTCTTCAGACCCAAGTCCTTCATGTCAAATTCTTTTGACAATTGTTGCTTAAATCTTCTACTATAATTTATATATGAACTTGATACTAACATATCATCAACGTAGGGTAACAAAATGATATAACTCGACTTACATCTTTTAAAATAACATCAGTGGTTCCCATTACACTTATGAAAACTCTCTTTGTGCATAAATTCGTCAAATTTCTTGTACAACTGTCTTGGGGCTTGATTCGACGAATTGATTAAGTGAAGCATTTCATCATGCTTTCCTATAAAATTAGGAGAATCAAGTAAGAAATAGAGTTCAATTTTTTGTTATTGATTGATGATCAAAACTCAAACTCGATTAAATTTTGTTTGTCGGCGAATATTTGTATCTTTATGTTAATTATTTATTGCAGATTCAATGGACGGTTAAGATAAAACAGGTTTAGTTAATAATTTTTCTTTTTTATGTTAAATTTATTTAATTTGCATAGTTAAATATCAGTGTTTTTGCTTGGAGTGCGAATGATGTAACAGGGGTCAACCCCGTAGTAATATGCCATGAACTTTCCATTTACTAACGGGCCAAACTAATCCGTCAAAAATGAAGAATATTCTCCCACGAAAAGACATAAGTTAAAATAAGAAATTAGAAAAACTTCTTCGGTTAGGGCACATTCGAAAAGGATGATACTCTATGTGGGTGGGAAATCAGGTCCCCTGGTCAAGAAAAAGGGTCAGTGGCACATGTACATCAACTTCACTGACCTCAACAGAGCTTGTCCCACTCGTGCATAACCCGTCATTTGCATAGATTGTCTTGTAGATGCAACCTCAGGTAGCAAACTTCTTTTATTCTTGGACGTTTATTCAGGTTACAACCAGATCTGTATGCGACCCAAAGATGAAGAACACACTACATTCCAAACTGAGATGGCCTTGTATTGTTATACAGTAATGTTGTTTAGCATAAAAAAAATGCATGGTCGACGTACTAGCGATTGTTTGACCAAAGTTTTGAACAATAAGTGTGGCATGAATCTTATGGAAAACTAGGCCCCATCTGGGATGCCTCATATACCATAGTCTCCAAAGGACACCATGAAGTGTACCACCTGACTGATAGTGGAAGAAAATTTATGAAGTACCCTTGGAACATTAACCACCTAAAATTGTATCAGTCTGCTATGTATTTCCTATCTAATGGTGATGGATGGTTTTCTAATAAGGAACATTCGTAAGTGATTAATGAAATTTTTTATTTTCGCTAACATTTGTGTTTTTCTATTCTATCTTTAACTTCTCCAAATATTAACTATACTAATCTCGCAAAATCCATTAAATACAACTTGACTCATCCAATACATAAAAAAATGAATCACTAACACTACATGTCGGGCACATCCTACTCTAACTAAGTTTAAAACCGACAAGTTTAAATTTCACATGTAGAGGGTGGTATATTTTGATTATCCTCAACACTCCCATGTCTTTCTGTTCAGGGTTTCCCTTTAGTTGATATTTATTTAAGACTTTCACTGGATCGGTTCCACACTAAACCTCTTCATCTTCATCTTCCCCGTCCAACACCTCAAACCTCTCGTTAGAAGAAGCATGCTTCCATAAATCCCTCAGGTAACCCTCGGGTTCTTCATCAATTTCTCTAATATGACCCCCTTTTAGGACTCATATAATATCCTCAAAGAAACATCAAGAATTTGTCTTCCTTTTTATCAGCAACCAACTCTTTCTCCTTCACTCGATGCCTATCGGCGCGCTCGGCTGCTACTTTCACTTTTAAGGCTTCCACTTTTCGGGTAGCATTCTCAAGCGTTAAAGTAAATACATTTTCACTTAATTCATCCACCCTTGCCGCTTGTACTATATTATGTGTCAATGACCAATTCCAGCTGCCTCTGAATAATCTCTGACATATTCATGTTGTCATACAGGCAGTGCTTCAGCTAGCGAAACATAAGCATCGATGAACCGGCATAGGGGCCTAGGCCGACAACCCCTCTCCATTCAAATGGAGGGGGGGGGGGGGTCGACTATTTGAAGGAGACAAGAAGGCTTTTATAGTTATTAGGAATCTAATAAGGTCCAAACCGATACTAGTAAGGTTATCGTCTGTATAATTTTGGCGTAACAAGGTCCGAATGTGCGCTTCCGTTTCCTTTTTCCGGTTACAGTTATAATCAACTTGTTTTCCTCTGATATTTTTAGTTCAGGGATCGACCATAGCTTTGCTAGCAAGAAGTTTACTCGGGTAAAAACCATTGGGACCTCTAACTTCCAAACGACGAGAGTTGCTACTTATAACATGTATAGAGGGTTTACATTGTCCCCTTTCTTGTTTTTTAAATACTACTGATGCTTCCTGGAGCCTGCATTACCAAATCAAATATAATAGTTAGACTTTCCCAATCTAAGCATTATCGTTTTACCCATGACACGTAACCAACACTATCTTACATGTGGCTAGCCATCTGAGTTCTAGTTTTAAGTTTTGTTTAGCATTCTTATGCTCCTAATTCCTCAAGACAAACAAAAATGAACTCTTCCAATTTTTGTCTAATTGTGACAACTATAAAAAAAATTCGACCCGATAAGTTGTATATAAAATAAGGGTGATCCCATCAACTTTGTAACTTCGGTTGTGGCTAGCATATCGACTAAGGTAACTGGAATTTGCAGCACCTTTGAACTAATAAAAAATTAGTATCATCCACCATCCATTTACTGTTAGCTGTGCCGGGAATATATGCATATAGCTAAAAACGTCTCGGATAAACTTGAGAAGCGGCAAGCACAACCCCCACTCGAATAAAGTCTTATACAGGAAAGTTTCATTCTTACTGGCTTCGTGTGGTTGCTCCTCACCGTATCAGGAAATCCATACATCTTCCGAAGTTGTACATGGCTCTCCTCTGTCAAATGGGTGTACGTGGGAGTCAACCTTTTGAAATACAGGTCAAGCAATGTTAGGCTTTCGAGTTGATCAACAGCAGGACTACCAACGAGAGTCACCTCCCTTATATTCTTCTTCCACGCTTTCTTTAGAGCCATGTGTAAGATCTCAGGCTGCAAATGGTGATGAGGGTTGATAATTTATTAGTGAGTAGGGTACAAGAGGTGGTCAGGACGATGTGCCACCAATATACCTTTACCGGCAATACTAATGTGGTCAAAATGGCCACCGTTCGACCTATAAAATCACCATACCTCCCCTCCCAAACTCAGATAAGAGAATGCAAGCAAACTAAACTTAAATAAGAGGATTAACTAGTAAAGAAGGGTGGATATAGTTTTAAGATAGAGGTGATGACAACGATTGAATTTAGATTAGGGCTCTTACCGGCGACTCTAAAAGCTTTCTCGTAGAAAAATAAGTTATCCAAAAAAGTAGAATGGATCTCCACTATGCAACATACGAACATTTATATGACGCTCATATATGATTAATCAGAGTCACACATTTTAATTAAGATCTATGGTTCAAAATATAAGTGGGGTTTTCATCAGCTATGAGATGGTTACCCAACGGTCTTGTTTTATAACTATCATGCGTGCCCTGGCAAACCTCCACGTGTATGGTATTTTATGAATATATGACGTACGATAAGATAGGCTTTGCACTTCTAACGTGTGTCAGACAAACACCTGCAACACTCCATCTTGCACCATTTGGGATGACTAAAAACCTGATTTACTAAAAATAAAATAATATCATCTTGACGAGGAATTTGTTGGGGAATATTGATTAAGGAAATCTTGTTTGCATCATCATTAGCATCGTATTTGTTTCTAATAATATTGATATTTTTTAGATACCGGCAGAATTGTTACGAGTAGGGCGCCATAAAATTTGATAATTTTCTACGAGTTCATCCGAGTACGGTTTTAAGTAAATTGTTCCATGGTCGTTGATTTCAAGAATTTCTGTTAAAAATTTTAGACGACGTTTATTGATTTCTTTTGCAGCTTCTTTCAGAATTTCATTAGTCAAATTCTTCTAAACTTGTTGAATATTGGTTTCCTTAGCTTTATTTGCAATCACAATATCAACTTTTAGTTTATCGATTCTTCTTTTAGTGGGATCTCTGAGGTTTAAAGAGGTTAATCTCAATACTCTTCTAGTTAAAGTTAATTTTTAAATCAAGTTTTTCTTTAAATCATTGGATTTAAGCTGTTTTCAATTCTTTAATATCTATCTCCAGATCATCAAGCCTTCGTTGTAATTTATTTATCATTCACCAAATTATCTAAAAGGAATTGAAGAAGTATCTAACAGATTTGATTGTTCAGAAGTAAATCGCTTGCTGGTAAGAAGGATAAAATTAAAATAAATAAGTTTTAAAATGTATTATTTAACATAAATGAGTTTAAAAATATAATATAAATATAATGTAAATAAGATTAAAAGATATTATACCTCAATCTAAAGTTCAAATGGACGACACAAAAGCTCAGCGGTGCAACATTTGATGAGATGTTACTTGAACATTGAACTACAAATTTTTGAGCGAACATTTGTTGATCTAGGAGAGCAAAATCACATATATCAGTATTCAAAGAAATATATTAAATGATGTTGATATAAACCTATAAATTACCCAAAGGGAATAAGGCATTAGTTTGTGATATAATATTTTAGCATGGTTAATCTAAACAAAAATATGTTATGGTATAGAGTATTCATTGATCTTCTTTTGTTTTTTACTGATGATTTGTTAGTTTTGAATGAACTAGTACAAGGAATATTACGATATTTTTTAAAAGATTGACGAGTGATCTTCTTTTTCTTCCCTGTTTCTCCTCATTCTTCTCACTCTCCGTCTCATTGTTTTTTTTCTCCTTCTCATTCTCCTCATTTTCCTCACTCTTCTTCTTCTTCTCATTTTTTCTAATTCTTCTCCTCATTCTTCTTTTCCTCATTCTTCCCCTCCTTATCCTCCTCCTTTTCCTATTCCTTATCCTTCTCCTCCTCATTCTCCCCATCCTTCTCTTCCTCCTTATTCACTTCCTCTTTCTCATCATCTTTCTCCTACTTTTCACCTTATCCTCCTCATCCTCCTTATTTTCCTCCTCCATTTCCTTCTCCTTATCATTCTCTTTATCCTTCTCATTCTCATTCTCATTCTCATTCTCATTCTCATTCTCATTCTCATTCTCATTCTCATTCTCATTCTTATTCTCCTTCACCTTCTCCTTCTCATTCTCATTCTCATTCTCCTTCTCTTTCTCCTTACCATTTCTCCCCCCCCCCCTTCTCATTCGTATTCCCAATCCCCTCCGCCTTTTCCCTTCGTCTTTCCATTCTACTTCTCCTTCCCCTTCTTCTTCTTCTATTTCTCCTTCTCCTTCTCCTTTTCATTCCACTTCTCTTTCTCCTTCTCATTCTCCTTATCCTTATCATTCTCCTTCTTCTTCTCATTCTCTTTCTCATTACCTTTTACCTCCCTCTTCTCCTTCGTATTCCCGATCCCCCTTTGCTTTCCCCTTCTTCTTTCCCTTCCCCTTCCCCTTCCTCTCCCCCCTCCCATTTTCATTTTTATTTGCCTTCTCCTTCTCCTTATACTTCTCATTCTCATTCTCCCTCTCATTCTCTTTCTCCTTATCCTCCTTATCCTTCTCCTTCCTCTTCTAATTCTTCTAATTCTCATTATTCTTCTTCTCATTTTTTTCTCTCATTCTTCTTCTTCATTAACCTTGTTGTTTAGGTATGTTAAGATTATACCCCAATCAAAATTATCTTCAAGATGTTTGATTAAGGTACCAATATAATCAATACTTTAAGATGAGTTTTAGTATCTATATTCAGTATTTTATATTATGAGTCATAAATAAACATTTTACTAGCAAAAACATTAAAAAACAAATTGTATTGAATAAAAAAAATTATGAAATTTATCTTGCCAATAAGGTTGAGCAGCAATGAAAGTTTGTTGAGGTTGATGAATCAGGAACTATATTTTTTTGATTTTTTAGAAATTTCTTTATCTATTTGTATGGCCGGTTAAATCTATAGTCTCATACCTCTTATAAATGGGTCATAAGTATTAAAATCTAGTTTATATTTCACTTGGTCATGACCGTAGCATACTACCCATTCAACTTATTGAAACTGATATAAAGAGACTTTACCTCTCGATATCAGTCATAAATCTATGAACATATAACTAAACTCGTAGGGTAATTGCAAGCATTAAAAATCTATCAATGCCAAAGTATATAAGCAAAAAAATCAAATTAAAATAAGAATTACACATCTATTGTATTTACAAAGGTTTTCTAACCCCTGAAACGATAAACGATTAGCTCATGCTAATCATGTTTTTAATGTATTCTATGTCGTTTTGATGTCTTGTGTTTAATGTTTAAGTGTTTTATTTATAGAAAGAGTTATGAGTTTTTTTTTCTTCTTACTTGGAATCTCCTACAAATAAAATAAATCTTTATAAGAATAAAATTACAAACCTTATTAAATATAATAAAAGAATTAATTTTCTTTTAAATTTAATAATAATAATTTATTTTTTATTTTTTAAAGATTAAAATAATTACATCTTTAATTTTAATCAATTCTCATACTATTTTTTCTTCTTATTGATTTAATTATCTTCAAGTTATTAGATTTATCTTCTTTTTCAATTGTAGCTTCTACTTGAAATTTTAACTCTTGTTTGCACTTACTTCACTAATAAATAAAAAATAATCAAATCATAGTATTCTATTCAATTAATTAAACTAACAATTAAATTAGTATAAAAGTACTATAAAACCAAAGATAAATGCTAGAAATGGGGTTAAACTATCGCGGCGATGGATTTTTGAAATTACTTATCTTCCATATATCAAAACTTGCTTGTGAATTTTGTTTTGTTATCTTCAGTTCTCTCTTTTGTCTCCAAAAGTTCCTTTTGATCTTTAGATAAAAATGAGGAGGCTATTTTCAACCATTATCAAAATAAAAGAAAAAAGAAAAGAAAAAATTAGTATATCAAATAATAGATCTAAACAAAATTAGATAGCCTCCCAGCGAGCATAAAAACTTGAATAAAAAATTAAAAGCGTACAATTTTTTATGTAGTTATAACGAGTATTTTAAGACTGCATATTGAACCCTAGGGAAGCCTATTGTTTTAATTATATATAAAAATTAATAAAAACAAATCTACTTAATTAAAAACAAAAAATAGATAAAAACATAAAGTAAAATTAAATTTGTGTAGAAATTTTAAAATTATGATCCAAAGATCAAGGCTTGGTGGGTATATAAAAGTAAAAAATAAAAATAATTAATTAAATTGAAAGTGATTTATATCAGAATAATTATGAATTAGTTAAGCATGTATGAACAATTTTTATGTTTCTCAAACAATTTTTATAATTTAAATTAAACATATATTGTCCAAATCAAATTCTCTTTCAAGGTATTGTGATTATATATTGATCTTACACAGCTAACCATTTTATATGGCGGGCTATATCTCTAGTTTCATACCTCATCCAACTAGGTCATTAAGAATCTAGCTCAGATTTAACTAGTGTACTACTCATTCAATCCAATGATATTGATACGGTTTCAGAAATAGACTTTACCTCTTATTCTCAGTCATAAATCTATGAATGAACAATTAAACTCGTAGATAATCGCAAGCATTAATTTTATTTATCAATGCTAAAAAATATAAGCGAAAAATAAATTAAAATTAGAATAGATATTGTATTTACACAAGTTTTATAGCCCCCAAAATAATAAAATATTAACTCATTATAATCATATTTTTAATATTAAAATTAAATAAAAATAAATAAAAACCAAAATAAAGAAACTAAAAGATGAAAAAGATAGTGTTGTTTATTGGTGTATTCGTTGTAGTCTTGATGTATATTGTGTTTGGTGCGTAAGGGTTTTATTTACATGAAGAGTTATAAAAACAATTCTGAATCATAATCTCCTATAAAATAACCCATCTTTATAAGAATTAAAATATAATCATTATTAAAAAGGTTAAAAATTAAATAATAAGAAATTGTATTCTATTTTTTAGAGATTAAAATAATCTCATCTTGAACTTCATTAATTCTCCATCTTTTTTATTATTTTATTTTTTCTTGATTTAATTATCTTCAATTGTTTAGGTTTTATCTTCTTCAATTTTAGCTTCTACTTGCATTTTTAACTCATTATTGCTCTTGTTTTCTCTCACTTCACTAATAAATAAAAAAGAACCAAATAAGAGTATTTTAGTCCTGAATTTGCACAAGTCAAATATACAAAGTATCAACAATTATTTTTGCCTTTGGCACATGTTTAAAGATATCTTGATCAAATAATAGAGTTTTCTGCGCCAAAATTCCTTTACATAATGGATGAGGTTTTCGTTTTTAGCGGCTGTTTGGCCTAAAGTCTAATTAACCACTAGTTGAGAGTTAGTGAGGCGTTTTACTATTTTTCCAGTAAATATTTTCTCTCGAAAATCCAACTATTGCAGCATCATACTCTGCCTCATTATTGGAAGTAAAGAAATCTCCTCATATTAGAGATATTATATTAACTCATGTGTTGAAGTCTAAATTTTTTCTTCCTCTATTTGTTCTGACTTTCCCAATTTATTATGATTGGTGTAGGTCTCTCTAAGTAGAATTATTTTAGAAAATATGCCTAAGATTAAGCTTTAGTGGCAGTTCTTGATACAAATTCGATGCCATAATCTCCTAACTCAACTTACCATCTTATTAACCTTCCAGACATATAAGGATTTCGCAATACACTTTTCAAAGGAAAGTAGGTTCTTAATATGATTGCATGGACCTGAAAATAAGGCCTCGTCTTCATGGCCATAACTACCAAATATAAAGTAAGTTTCTTTAACTATAGTTAAAGAGATTCTACGTGTAGCAGAGATTTGATTAAATAATATATTTTATTATAGTCCTTTTTATTTTCTCTTATTACATTATGCTAACATCAAAATCTGAAAATTCTAAGTAGCAAAATAAGGGCTCGATCGACTTTAGTTTTTTACATACCTATATAGAAGTCAAATAGAACATTCCTTCTCTTTTTAGGACTTGGAAAAATGGATGAAACTTATATGAAGATCTTGATATAAATATGTTTAGTGCAGGGAACCTCCTTGCTAGTATTTAAACTTCTTTTATGTTTATGGGCTGATCTATTGCAGCTAGGTCTGAGAGTTGAGTAAGATCATCTTTTATACCTTAAACTAAAGGTAAATTTATGTCTATTAGTTTTTTAAATTATTATTTTCTAAGGTTTAAAAATATTTCGGCTAGGCGAGCCAGGTGGTAGTCATCTTGAGTGCTTATGACCGAGATATTATCAATGTAATCCTACAGATCTCAGCCAAATTGTATTGAAACGATTTTATTGACAAATTTTTTAATATGTAGCTCCAATATTATACAACCTAAAATGTATAACTTTGTGACAATAAAGTCCATAACGGTTAGAAGTAGTGTGCTCTTGATCATCCTCAAGTATTGGATCTTGTTATATCTTGAATAACCATCCATTCATGATAATATATTATTCCCTGAAGTTGCATCTATCAATTGATCGATTCTTAGAATGAGAAAAAATTATTCAGAAAAATATTGTTTGAATATGTAAAGTCTATGCGCATCCTCTACTTGCCATTGATTACATACCAAAGAAATAAGTACACTATAGAGGTTTCATCATGTATATAGTCCAACCACGGGCCTACCTACATTGTGTAAAGAAAATTCATTCATTATCATAAAAATGCATTTTACATTCTTCTTAAATTTGTTTCCTTCGTAACACCACATCCAAAGTTGATTCTCTTAAGACATATGAATATGGTCTAGTAAACCCAGTTAGGACCCTCTAATATGGTATACGAACTGTAGTAGCTCTCATCTTGTCATACATTATTTTATAGAAAATGTTTGTTGAGCTTTAGGTGTCAATCATCACCATTTTGACTTCTACATCAACAAACTCCACTGTAATTATTAATTCATCTTGATGTGATGATACAACTCATCTCATATCATCATCTGAAAATCCTAGCAACTCTATATCATTTATATGTCTTCTTCTCGAGTTTCCATAAATTTTGTAGAGTGATTCTCCTTCTGCTATCGGGAAAATACTTACTCTTTGTCTATTATTTAATTGTTCTCCAAAGTTTTTGATTCTTTGGAAACTACCATAACTTGTTTATCCAATCAACCTAGGGGTTGATGTTCAGCCGCATCTTGTCTCGGCTCACCGTGGACTT
Organism: Limnanthes douglasii subsp. nivea; assembly: GCA_036936605.1. Classification (NCBI taxonomy): domain Eukaryota; kingdom Viridiplantae; phylum Streptophyta; class Magnoliopsida; order Brassicales; family Limnanthaceae; genus Limnanthes; species Limnanthes douglasii. Next base: position 61,081,818 of record JAUPFV010000004.1, read on the forward strand.
TTTTCTTACAAAATCTAAAAGTTTACCTTCATCTATCATGTTTTGGAATCCATCTCCCAAAACCAAAAGTTCATGTGTATAATGGTCAACTTTATTATGAAATTTACATAATTTATATTTGTCCTTCTGCTTCTTAGCATAGTACATTTCTTTTGCATCGATAGTTTACTACATCTCTAGTATTTCATAGACGGGCCTTTTACTTTCAATTTTATTTTTTGTAAGATCTATTGCTAAATTATTATTGCCTTTTATTACTATTATAACTATTATCGTAGTTTCTTGAAGGCTTCTCTCGTAAGGTTTTGTATTGATTGTATTATCTTCACCATACCAAAACCTCTGTGTCGTTATGTTTGGAAGTTAAAGTTTCATGACTAGATTTGGATTTAACATTTGGCACTGAAAACGGTTCATTGGTGATTTCCAAAAGATTGCAACGTGGGTCAACATTTGGTATTGTAATGTATCATTCAGTCCCTTATTTTATATTTTCCTATATTTTTATTTGGTGTTTTACCTGAGGAAATCAATCCTCAAAAAAAGAGTTTTTTTATTTATAATATCTTTTGTCATCTCTCTTTTAATGAAATGAGAATCTGTTATTAAATTATGGCAAACTTGTAATTCATTTTCGTTTCTATGAATCTCCTTGTGTAGTCTCTCAAATTTTCCTTTGACCTCTGCTTACAATGAGGTAATTGAATTTTTTTTGCAATATGATAAAGGTTCGGTTATATAGTGAGAGTGAGAGACCCCTGAAAGCTTTTGCTGATTCACATAAGGGTGTGGGTGGGGGGGGGGGAGTTTGGCTGATTTACATTTTTTGCTGGTGGAATTTGTGGATAAATTTGGTGTATTATTTGGTAGAATGGTGGAATACAATGGAAATAGTTTTACGTAGGTTGTGTTGATGGAAGGATTTTGGTGAAGTTAGACTGATCCCCTTGTTGAGCTGGAGGGACTTGATTAATGTTGGATGGTGTCACTTGAGGAAACATAAAAAGTTAGTGGTCATTAATTATAGGCGACGAGTTTACTTGTAGGATAAACTGATTTCTTCCATTTTTATTATCTTCATATTGAATTGGATGATGCTTATGGACATGTTTATTCCTTTTCCTCTAGGTATGGTGTTTGAAGTTAAAGATACTTATTTTTTTATTGTGTGTACGACGACAAAAACAGATCCTCTTAAGGTCATCAAACTTTGGTTTGGTAAAATATTTTATCTTACTTATTTTCCAGTTTATGGTTATAAATCTTTAAGATTTCAGTAAGTGATTAGAGGATCCAACATTTTGTTTAAATGGGTAAAACTTTATATTAATAATTCCACATGGAGGAAAAAAAGTACATCGACCTCATTTAACATGTAGAATTTTAAAATTTTAGATGGTTAATATTCTAAAAATGTCTTAATATATTTTCTTCTAGATCACCCAACCTATATTTCCCACAATGTCCTTTTAAAAAAACTTTAAACTGACTTTACCAAATAGGTGCGGGTTCTCCAAAATTATTCCCCTTTGTTCTATGAAAAACCTTTCTCAATACCAACTTTATAAATGATTTCACCTCTGCCTATTTTATAAAATAATCTATTGTCACAATAAAAAAAATTTATTTTTCCAATTGTCTTTGGCAATGGATCAGTAAATGGATTTTATTACATCTTTACACATGGATTGTGGCTCGTATTAGCATGTCGCTGGCATGGATCACAACCTTTAAATAAATTCATGGTATCCATCAACAAAGTCAGAATGTAGAATCCTTCCAACAAAAAATATTCTAATAAACCCTTTGTACCCATAATGCGCTCGAGCTACACCTTCATGCAAATCTTTCAAAATAAACAAATCTTTATTTTTATTTGAACATCATAATTAGTCATGTCAAAGTCTTTCTATACAATTCCATGCAAGTAAAACATATTTAGTTGTTTTGATCTTCAAAGCTCATTCCTTAGCCTTATCGTAAGGTAAGCTATATTCCTTTGCCTTTTGACGAAGCTATGTGCTTGATTATGTTGTGTGCTCGTTATATCTTTAATTATTAGGACAAAATTAATTAATGGGCTTCTTTGGTCCATGGGTTTGACCCATGTTTCCGACCCGACCTGATTATCTCTTTAAGCATTAAATATAGGAGCTCATTATCTCTTTAACTTCTAACTAAAAGTTAATACGTTTCCTAGACAATTACCTAAACTATTTATTTCATGAACAAATTATTGCACATAATTCTTCAAAGATTCACCTTGTTTCTGGTATAAAGTTATAAAATAATCCATTGATAGCCTTATTTATAATGAATTAACTATTAAACCATGCTATACTATTTCCTTTAAGTGTGAGTAAAATTCTCTACGCAAGAGAGTATTATCATGATTAAAGCCAAGCATAACATCTCTGAATTATTCCAAGTGATGCTCTAGATCTTCAATTCTGTCCACTTTCCTATCGTATAAGGATCAAAATTCCTAGGTATATAATCTTCAAGAATATTTTGGGATGAGGCGATTGTGCGAGGGTAGGTTCGCACATTTATAAGATTTTTGAAATTCATTTTTTATTTTTTATTTTTTTAGAATTTACTTTGTTACTAGAGTATTTGTCATTTTTATTGTCCTTATTTTTATTTAATTTTTTGAATAACCAATGAGTTTTGATTTTGATTTTCTTTTTCTAATATATTTTCAACTAACAATTGTAAGGTTTTGGAAAATTGATCAAATAAAGTTGTCATTTATAATCTCTTAGATATTGTAACACGTTGAATATATATTGCTCTTATTTTAGTTTAGTATTTTGTAATTTTAGATCATTGACGAACCTGATCCAAACACAGCTTATTAGATTAGTGAATTATTTTTTATATCTACGAGTGTGATTTTACCTTCTTAGGTTCAAGATTGACTGAAGCAGTATTAGACGGACCAAACTCATTTTTCATAATTTCATTAAAAAAGAGAGTAGTAACCACTCCTTAAACACCTTGTTCTTCATTTATATACATTAGTAAAACAATATTAGATCTTCATTGCAGAAAATTATTCTCAACAACTAAAGACAAAACATGGAAGCTCCTTGAACAATCGTTCAGAACCTCTGAGCCGAGAAGTATTTATATAAATTTATTTGAACTCCTGAGCGAGTCAACACCATTAGTTAAACAATTATTTTGTACGTGATTTCCTAAAAACGATGCTAAAAATGGTAAAGAGAACTACTTAATAAACACTTCTAATGGTAAAATGACGGAACAACTTATGAATACAAGGAATATGTTCTCTCTTATTAGATTTTTATCGAGATAAAAAAATTAGACCATTTTAAAATGAGGCTAAAGACCTTACTTATTCATTTTAGCATTAACCTTAATTCTATGGATGAGTGTCACGCGTCTTTATGTCCACATGGCCTCCATATAAGAAAACTTTACTTACAATATTACATATTTACCCTTTAACTACATAGGGTACTTTAATAATACTAAATAATATCTTAAAATGCCTTAGAACGTTCTTGAATATTCTTTAAGATTACGTCAACTTTTATGGTTCCTTAATCTTCTCCACCTTGTTCTGCTAAGCTTGATCATAGTCTTTGGGTTGTAATACCTTTTTATATGCTTGTATTAGCTTTAAACCATACATGGTTCGTAAAAAAAACATTACCCTTGAGTCTTGATATCACTTACTTGCTCTGGTCAACTTATTCTTAATATTAGGGTCGACATAATAGGTTGCTATTGTAACTTTTGTGTTTTTACGATGGTAATTTTATTAAGACGGGTTGCCTCCATAGTTTTTCAAAATAAAATCATTAAGAATATTAATAATAAATAAATAAATAAGTAGGAGATATGTACCTCTCTTATAAATAATCTAAATCTAAAGTAAATTAGAATTTGTGATTGCTTAACCCCCATGTTATTATTTTGTCACTTCAAACCAAATTGAAAGCTTGTTGCTTCAAAACATTTAACTACGACACCGTTAACGTTGTAAGATAGTGAGCTAGTATCAATAGTTGAGAGAGAAAATTATTGTATATGAAATTATTTACTTATTAAAACTTAATAACATGTAGATCACAATTGAAGTTGTTGAGTTATGTTAATCTTAAAATATTAGAGGATTCAATGGTTCTCTATTAGTAATAGAGAAAAGTATAGTTTTGGTTATTTATATATATGTGTGTGTGTGTGTGTGTCTGTCTGTGTATGCACACACTCTAGTTTGAAAGCCTAATACACATTGATGTCGGGCTCGTAACCTAACCTTAATATATATTGGTGTTTAGCTCATAAACCTATTGCATATTGATGTTCAGCTAATAAGCTTGATGCATATTGGTACTTGACTCGTAAGCCTAATGCATATTTAAATTCTTTATTAAAAAATAAAAAGTATAAAAGATAAGAAAAAACTTAGTTTTGTTCATATGTGTCAATCGTCTTATAGAGACATGAAGAACGTAATAAAAAACTTAGGTTGTGATGAAGTCTTTTTTAGGCCAAGTCGAGACTGTCTTGAGCTGAGACTAGGCCAAACTGCAGCTCAGCTAAACTGAATTACGACCAAGTTGATCTTAGATCGGGCCAAACTGAACTGAAGGTGAGCCAAAACTAAGCATGAGCTGAGGCCGAACACTTGTTGAGGTTCTGGTTAATGTGGTCACAAATGCTAAAAAATAAAGTTATTTTTAGGCTTAGTCTGAACTTTATTTTAACAAGAATTAATTTTTTTATTAATAAAGATAAGTTAGAGTGTTGTAAGTGTTGTAACTAAAGTGTAAATACGATCAAATAAGTGACCTTGAAATAAATATCTTGCTACTTTCTAATCTTTCATAGGTTAAGTAAGAAGCGTAACATGGGATTTTGTTTTTTTTATCTCTACTAGTGTATGCTGGCTTCCATTACTCAAAATTGTGCTCCTTGATAAGGCATCTTCTTTTGTATATTTGTTTTTTTGAGCTTTAACCTTTCCCGAGGACTTGGTGTACTTTCTATATTTAACACATGTTCCTGTAAAAAAAATCAAATAAAGAATGGTCAATGATAACCTTGCTAAAGTGTTAGTAACATTCTTGTAATCAGTCACTCTTGTAGTCTTATATATCTGGTGCAAATACTTTCAAGTATAAGTATTGCACTAAGGGGAGCATGACAGTTGGAGCTGAGAAAATGCAGTTTGATTTGGATTGTATTGTATGTTTAGCCAGTTAATCTGCAACACTGTTTTGTTTCTTAAAAACATTTATGATAACCATACTAGATGGTATCAGATTTTTAAAATAGTTAATGGTTAAGTTTAAGTACCATGAAGATAATTTATAACTAAGAATGTTGAATAATATCAGAGAATCAATCTCTATATCAACCTAGTTATATCCATTTTGTTTTCAAAATAAAAGAGCCTCAAGTAATGCTCTAGTTTCAACAACTAGGGGAGAGTTTTATACCTTGGAAATTATCAAGTCACAATATGTATTTATCAAAATAAAACCAGAGCTTCATTCACCATTAACTAATGATGAACCATCACAATTTAATTTAAATCTATCTAATGCTGGAGGATTTCATTTAATATAAAGACATTGTTTGTTTTTGTAAGTGATTGAAGCATTGTAATTCTCTAGCAGTTTTAAAATCACCAAGCCAATACTTATTTTTGATAATTTTTGGGTTAATAAGAGTTGTTAGCGTGTATGTGACATTATCAATAATATTTTTAGCAGAAATATTTATGTTATCATGTTTGGATATGTTCCTCCAGATAGACCAAATTATTAAGGATGGTAATATAGTCCTAATGTGAATAGTTTTGAAAGTATAATTGAACCAAATATATATAACGTGATAATAGTCATATGATTTCCTAAAACTAATCCAAATAATCCAACAAAATTTTGCCAAACATTCCATGAACTTTGACACGAAACAAATAAATGATCAATTTTTAGAGTTTTGACACTTTGATGATAAAATCCATTTTGTTGAACAACTGAGTCTACTGAGATTAGGTTGTTTATAACTCTCCAAATAATGAAATAACATTTATTTGGAGAAATGTTAATCCAAATTTTTGTTAGAAAAATAGATTTTTGGTCTTTTGCCCTTATTTCATTCCATGTTTATTTTAATAAACATTTTCATCTAAAGAAACTGTCCACAATATAATGTCATTATGATTTAAGTTAAGAGTGATCATATGTATACTGTTAATATCATATTGTAGTACATTTTTCCCAAGTTTTTCTATGTTCCATTCATTATTAGACCATAGTTCATTGTTTTTATTTATTGTAAGAGTAATTAAAAGGTGGGTATAACTCCACTTGTCAACCAAAAAATAAATATTACATTTTCCAGGTGACCATAATATATATTTTTCAGCTAAGTCTCTTGATCTTAGTATCATTGACCATACTTTAGAGTCATTTTTTATAAGTTTGTAAAGAGTAGATGTTAGGACGATATATTGATTGCATTAGTATATCCCAAAGTGATTGGTTACTTCTGAAGGTATACCATAGTTCACATGATATTGCTATTTGAGTATCTCTAAGATTTCTGATATTTAAACAATTTTCATCAAATGGTTTACACAATTTTGTCAATTGTGACCAGATTATTGTTTTGTTGTTATCTCCGTGTCCCCACGAGAATTTCTTCAATAATATATTTGTTATGGTTATTACATTGTTTGGGAATAGATTAATTTGCATGTGTAAGTTGGGATAGCAACTAGAACTGATTTTATTAGAATCAGTCTACCACCAAAGATAGGGTTTTAGAGTTCTAATCTGCTATTTTACATATGAATTTGTCAGTCAGATCATCAAAATAACTTGAGGTATGTTTTGAGTTGATTTGGATCCTTAAATATATTAAAGGTAAGTATTTATATTTGAATTTTATGTTGTTTTCAATGGAAGTCATCTTAGTTCCATTTATTTGGTTAGATGAAATGAAGGTGGTTTTTTCTTTGTTAACTTGCTGACAAAAAATGCTTTTGTAAATCTTAAAAAAATCACACGTTTTCTTGACATTATTTAGGGATTCATTAGTGAAAATTATTATGTCATCAGCAAAATCCAGAAATTGAATATTGATTGAGCCTCTTGAGATGTATTGCATAGATGAGTAATGTTGCATCAATCTTTTGATTGCCTTTATTTAGAATTTTTTAGCAATGATAAACATGTTGGGTGACAGAGGATCACCCTGCTTGATACCATAGCTAGAGAAGAAGTATCCTAAAGATTTTCCATTAATAATTATGGAATAGTTGACATTTTATATTCCTTTTGAAATGAGATTAATGAATTGTGAATTGAAACCAAATGCCAGCAGTATTTGATGTATGGACTTGAATTCGAGCCTATCAAAGGTTTTTGACATGTCTAAGTTAATGATAATGTTTCCTCCCTTAGATTTTCTGTTTAATTCATGTGTTAGTTCATGATTTAACAATATATTTTCTTGGATACATCTGTTTTCTACATAAGCCCCCTGTTCAACATATATAATTTTAGAAACGATTTTTGCCAGTATATAATTAATTAGCTTTGACAGTATTCCATTGAATATTGTACAAAGGATAATATGCCTAAAGTCTTGCCAGTTTTTAGGTGAGGTTGATTTAGGGATTAGACAAATTGTTGTAGCAAATGTACCTTGAGGAGAATGAATGTTATTGAAATAGGATGTGATAACATCAAATAGGTAATTTTTTATTATTGTCTAACATTCTTCATAAAATTCGGAGTTAAAACTATCAAATCCAGAAGCACTATTAGAGTTGATGTTAATGATTGAACTATCGATCTCCTCCATTGAAGGAGTAATGGATAATGGTTGATTGTCTTGGTCTGACCTTATCTTTGAAATAAGATCATTATTAAGTTTAAGTTTGCTTGGCTATTAGGATGCCCTTAATGGGTGTTTAGAATGTTTTAAAAGTAATTGACAGCAAACTCACTAATTAAAGTCTTGTATTTATTCCAAATGCCATTTATTTTAATTTCATTGATTCTTTTTATTTTTCTTGTTTATTTAACATACTTGTGAAAACATTGAGTATTTTTATCTCCATCTTTAAGCCAGAGGGTAGAACTTTTTTGCTGCCAAAAAGTTTTTTCTCTGGTTAGCAAGTTTAAGTGTATAGCCCTGGCTTTGGAAAGAGCAGATTTTTTTTCATATTTATTTGATTCTTAAAGAATTCTTTCAGATATTTTAACATCCTCTTCAGCTTTGGAAATACCTGTCATATAGATTGCCAAATACCTCTTTATTCCATGTTTTAAGAAATATTTTAAGTCTTCTTAATTTAGACCAGAAAATATGTATGGGGTTACCATTCATAGGTTCCTTCCCATTATTTTCAACTATTTTAAAGAAATTTGTATGGAGAAGCCACATGTTTTGGAATTTGAAGGTTGGTTTGGTATATTTAAGTTTCTTGAAGCTGATATCATTAAGGGTTAATGGTCTGAGCCAATTCTGATGGTTCACCCTTGTGATATCAAAAATATATCTTCAAAGGGAATTATGTAATACCATATCCAATCTTTTCTACTTATTGTGGTTTTACTAAATGAAGTTTGATCCAAAGTATCGAGGATCATCCAGTTTGCAGTCCATTATCATGTTATTGAATTCATCTATCCCTCTAATACAGAGTGATGAGCAGGCCAATTATTCTAAGGCTTTGGAGATTGTGCTAAAATATCCAAAAATAAGCAAGAGGGAAGAGTTTTCAGAGATTAGTCTCAAATAATCCCGAAGAGATCATTTTTTGGATCTTGTGCATTTGACATATAAAGTGGTGACCATCACTTCTTTGTTAGGAGAAGGATAAGTCACCATTGTATTAAGCAACTGATCATTATTGTTAATTACTTAAGTTTTACAGTTGTTCTTCCAAATTAAGAATATATTATTATTATTGTATACAAAGTTAGCTTCGAAATCATTTTTTTGAGTTATTCTATCAATTTTATAATTAGATATCATTGGCTCTGGAAAAAAAATGATGTCTATTTTTCAGATTTTACTATTTATTTTATTCTTCTTATTGTACATTGGTTTTCTACGCCTCTTGCGTTCCAATTTGATATGTTTATGGTCATTTGGACTTGGAGGAAGATGATCAAAACTATCCTTTGAAATTCATAAGTTTATTGATTAAATTTCTTTTAAGACTTTTGACTTTAGTTCTGTTTGTTTTTTAGTGAAGTTTTTTTGTTTGGTTTTTTAAAACATAATCTTTTTCCTTGTTTGGAGAAGGTGGTAGGCTTAAAGTTGGTCTGGTTTTTAGGGTTTCCGATTCACTGTCAGAAATTTCTTCCTTATTAAGGATAGTAAAACTACTTTCAAGGTTGATAGATTGAATTGCTTCAATCCACACCTTGGTTGGTAACATCAAGACAGTCAGATTTTTTGTTTATAATTATGACTTTATCTTCAATAGATTGGATTTGAGATTTATAACGAGAAATTTCTTTAATTTTTCTTCAATTGGATTTTTTGGGTCATTTAGTTGAGGTTGAGATGAGACAGGTTGATTAGAATTTACATTTTCATCAAATGAGACTCTTTCTTTGATAGGTTGCCAGAATAATCAAGGTTAGGGTTAATAACTACTGATTTAAGTTTTTTTACTCATATTTCATTAGGTTTTTCTAGTTGAATGTTTAGATTTTCCTTAGAATCAAATGAAGTTGAATTCTTTAAGGTTTTATTATTCATCTCTAAGTTATCTTTTTTATATTGAAATTTACTATGACCTAAATGTTTGTATTTTGTTTTACAGTAGACAGGTTTATCACCATAGGTGATATCCTCTAATAACCATATATTTCCCCAAAACTTATCCAATTTTTTTGGGGAAGAGACTTAGACACATTGATAATGATTCAAGCTTTACAAAGGTTAAAGTTTGCTCTGTTTTTATTGGGGACCCATACTGCCAAAAGTGTTGCAATAGCTTTGGAAATATGAGTAACGCAATCAGTATTATAGAGCATCCTATGAATTTCCGGCATTGAAATCCAGACTAGAATCAAGGGTAACTCCAATCTAGGGTTAAAATCGGGCGACCATTTTTGGATTCTAAAGGAAAACATTTGTATTGATCTATATGTTCTTTTCCAGAAGGATTTTACATTATCAACCATGTTAAATTCTATGAAAAATGTATATAACCTCAACTAATAACACTAAATGCACCTACAAATCTAAATGATCCTAGATAATTTTTAAATTCTTCTAGTGATTGTCTCCTGAAGGAGAATTTAACAATTAGTGTAATTTTAGAAAAGGAGAGAAGAGCTTTCTTATCTGATTCTTAAAATAGAATGCTATGTAGTTCTCTCTGACCTCGTGAATGACTTTATCTTGCTTGAATTTTGATCTTTGATTTTATAGTGCCTCAACATAAGATTTTCCAGATTGAAGATTTACTCCGACTTGTTTTCCTTCTTGGTAGGTTGAAATTGCTTCAAAAGTTTGGTTGTTTATCATCACTGTAGTTTTGTCTTCGAATTGAATCTTGTTAATTTGATTTATTTAGACGTATAAACTCCTATGACGTCTTTAGTTCCTTGCAATTTATGGGGTTTTCTGTGCATATGTTGGAGATTTGATGTTGGGTTGAGTTAGAAGCGATTTGGTGTTGGGATTGTACCTCGAGATAAGGTAACTGGTAGTTCAACGCCATTGTTGGCTAAGTAAACTTCAGGCAGGCGGCTGCTATCAGTGATAACGATCTCTATCTTGATTTAGAGTTAATGATTGAATCACATTCTCAAGATAGGTTCAAGATAGTTTTTTTAAACTTCTTGGAGAGAATACCATAATTCTCTCCCTCTCGTTTTGAACAAATCTAGAATTAATTCAAACTTGTGTGTTACCGAATATATTTCATATTATCGTCATAGGGTTCGAAATAGCGACACAGGGTTCAAAAACTCCGTATGTGGTTCAGCTTGCCGTAATTGTTATTAAATTTATGCACGAGCTTTAGATTTTGAAACATACCGATGGTTCTTTTTCCACTGAAATTTTATAAAAAAAATTAAATTGAATGAAGATTTTATAGTTTATGCGGTGATCCATAAATCAAATCCGATGGTTAGGTTGTAATCCATGTCAAAAATTATTTTAGTTTTTTTTTGTTAAAAAATAAATAAAATCACCAAATTAATCAAATCAGACACCTGTTTGTTTTCCTAACTGCGCTAATAGAGTAAAACAAACTTGATTAGCCAAAGTAATTAAATTGGAGATAATGTTTTTTAAAAACCAATCTATTATAAAAAAATCAAATAATCTAAATAAAATTGTAATTAAATTAAATATTAAATATTATAAATCTTATAAATAGAGTTTTATTTGATTTTGATTAATTTTATCTTTTTTACCTATGAAAGTTATAGATTAAATTTTCATTGCACCGAGATTCTTTTAATATATAATTAATATTTAATTAAGCACGTGCCTTATTATTAGGGTAATTACTTATTTGTTTACATTATAAAAGAAAGTATAATTGTTAATTTTAAAAATTAATTTAATAGAATTATATATTATAATAAAAGGTAAAATAATAATAAATATCTAAATATAAGAGGTGTTATTTATTTAATATCTCAAATATCATATAGTTATGAAAATATTTTAAAAAACAAATTCCAAAACGTTTATCGCTTCCTCTAGTATAGTTATGAGATGAAAATTTTGGAGGGTAAATTGGCATGGTCTTTTCTAGCTGTGTCCATGTTGGAGGTCGGCTTTAGGATTAAAGATCTAAAAATATAGATTCCCGCGGTCGTGCTTAAACATCTCTGGGCTATTATTAATAATAATTTCAACTTTGTCCGGTGTGATTCAATTAAAACTGAAAATAAAAATAAAAAACACAATAATTTCTGGGATATCAACCCTGGCTCCTCTCCACTCTGGACTTGGAGAAAAAACTTATCATTAGATTTTTGGCTAGTAATCTTTTCAGAGTGGTGATCGGTAACGGTAAGAATATTTCCTTATGGTTTGACCCTTGTTGCTTACTACCTCTCTTGCATCTTACTAGATGCAGATTAATATCTATCATTCAAAGTTGGATAAAAACCTTAATGTCTATAAATTTATCTTCGATGTGCGTTGGATCCGACATTTTAACAAGAGATCTGAAAGCGTTAGAAACATAAACAATCTTCTGGAAATCCACAACATCATTATCTCCCTTCCTCCCCCCAAGAGTCCTCATCGAAGACATCCACTACTAGACTAATAATGATGGATTTCCCAAATTCACGATCAATGGCATTTAAAACGTCATCCGTTCCTCCGTCCCTTGTATTGGATGTGCGAGATTAGTATGGCATAAATTTAATATTTATCGGCATTCTTTGATCCTCTAGCTTTTCATACATGACAAGCTAACCACCCGCGATAAGCTTCTGACTTGAGACATTAATACTCATCTACTTGCTTTTACAATTCTGCCGATGAAATTATTAATCATATTTTCTTTTATTGTAGTTTCTCGTGGAACCTGTGGGAGTTTGTAAGTTTCAAGCTTGGGAACCCTACATAATAAATCCAATTGGATCTCTTGGCTTCTCGAGGCATCCAATTGGTCCCCATCAAGCTTATACCACCTATGGCGGGCTTGCTTTGGTGCTACTATTTACCATATTTTAGGGTGAAAAAAACAACATAATATTTGGTTCCCCTCCGAGCATGACCTCTGTTGTCTTGTATCGTATGTTAGTTGATCTCCGTTTTACATTTGTCAGAACTAAGATTGTCTAGAGTAATACATCCCTCACATCCACTAATTTAATTTTGTTTACATTTAGTTTCATTTACAGAGTGCATATGGCTTCCCTATGTTGGTCTCTACTTTGTCAAACCGCTTACTCTTGTATTTCTTGATGACTACGGATTTCTTTCGTTTTGATATTTTCGCTGCCATTTGTCAATCTCTCCTATTTTGTTTAGATTTTTGTCGCAGTCTTCTTATTTCTATCTTTTTTTTATGACTTGAACGTCAACCCCATAATATGTCCCAATAATTTTTACGAACATTTATTATTTATATAATGCATTTTTACAACCAAAACAAAATTATTATTTACTAAATCAGTTTTTGTGTTCTTTTTTCCTTTTCATATTAGAATAAAAAAAGTACTAGTAAATACTAACTCAACTACCTAATTACCCACTAATACCCGAAATTGGGATAGTGTCACTTGGTACTTCCACCTAAAATTTGGACAAAAATACCCTCCGACTATATATACCCGATGGTACCTTCACCAGTACTAACCTGAGAGTTGTTTGAAAAACATACCTCAGAGTTGTTTGTGACTCTATAATCTGGAAGTTGTTTACAACTCTTTCTATTTCCTGAGAGTTGTGTGCAACTCTGTTATCTGAGAGTTGTTTGCAACTCCCTCGATTTTCTGAGAGTTGTTTGCAACTATATAATTTGGAAGTTGTCTACAACTCTCTCTATTTCATGAGAGTTGTTTTCAAAGAACTCGCATGTTACTCGTAAAATTTTATTTTATAAAAAAAATAAAAATATATCATCAATGGATCTAGTTTTGTTCATCTTAAAAAAACAAAAGCGATGGTACTTTCATTTTTTTTTCCGAGCTCCGGTTTGAAAGATATGGGTCTTTTAAAAAAAGTAAGAGAAATTTTGGTTACGTTGTTGTTAATTAAAGGTGAAGGTAGTTAGGATATTAAAAAAAGATATTGAAAGGGAGTTATTTTATTGAAATTGGTATTAAGTATGCATTAACCAATTTTTGGGTACCAAATGCTAATATGTTTGGTGATGAGGTACTTAGAGTACCATTTCTCTAAAACAAAATTAGTTCAATTTTGAATTATTGTTAGGATTCATTTTTTGAAAGTTAAAAAATAACATTTTTTTTACTTTTATTATGAATTACGACAAAAATTATTTCGAAACGTAAATCATGAAGGAATGATTAAGAAAATACGAATTACGAAACACGAATTAAATGAGCGCTTAGAAAAAATATTAATGATTTAGTTTTTTTAAAAATCACAAAACTAAAATAAATAGTATTTTTAAATATATTTTTAGGACATCGGTGTGAAAATAAGGTTTTTAAAATGAAATAGAAAATGATTTTAAACTTAAAATTTTTAAAAAATATATTTTTTAAAAATGGTTTAAAATAATAAATAATAATTTCATTTTATTAATAAACAATAAACAGTAAATCATCCTATTCTAAATACTTATTAAACATAAATTTGTGCTATATATTTTTTGTTAATACGTGTATCTAATAAAATTCTAAGGATTGCTTTGCTACGTAAGCTTGTGACGATTATCAAGAATTTTAGTCATATTATCTGTAGAAAAAAAACTAAAAAGAAGGGATCACACTATTAACCTGGATATATAAAATCAGTGACTTTTGTATGCATCGTGAATGCAAAGTTGCTAACGATTGGTTGTACTAGTTAATAGTTAATCCCTTTTAAGTTGATGTAATGTCATTGCTATTTCCGTAAATAAACAAATTCACTGATATGGATTTTGAATGTTATTTCTTTCGGTTTAACATAAGTGGTTTTATATAAATAAATTTTTAATAAATATATCGTATTTTAATATAGTTTTATTATAAAATTTATTATAATTTTTTTTGGAGATCGAATTGTTTTTATTTATATACGAAGACAAAATATGTTATACCCATATTTCCAACAAATGGTATCAGAGCTTTATGTCCAGATGGAACACTCGAGGCCACGACTTAGCGCAGTGTTGATGAAATTATTGGAGGTCGAACATGATGAATCAGCAGTCGTGCTCAAGGTGATAGATCTGCTCAATACGACCTAGTTCGGAGTGCATGTGGCTCATTCGATCAATGCGGACTTGTATGGAATAGCACTAACAAAAAGGTGGTGTGACCAATGGTAAGAGCTAGTTCATAGTGCATATGAAGTGGCACTAACGAAAAATGATATGCTTGGTTCTCGAATTGAATGTTGAATTATTTGCCAAATGAATTGCACTCTGACTATCACTATGCAAAATATTATTCTTCTGTTTGAATCTCAGCTCGGTTAACAAACCTTGAAGCCATATCATCTTTTTATTGGCTTCAATCATTGCTACATACTCAACCTCTGTAGTGGATAAAGTGACAATTTTCTGTAACTTTGACATCCAGCTAACAGTTGTAGTTCCAACAGTAAATATATAACCAGTGGTACTTTTCCGGTGATCGACTTCACCTCTAAAATCTGCATCTACGTAGCCTTGTACCTTTAACTCACCCTTACCAAAGTACAAACACTTTCCTGTTGTGCATAGTAGGTACCTCAAAATCCATTTGACAGCTTCCCAATGAATTTTCCCTGGGTTTGACATAAAACTACTCACAACTCCCCACTGCATGACTAATTTCTGGTCTCGTATAAACCATTGCACACATCAAACTCCCAATAGCTGAGCCGTAAGGATTCTTTGCCATGAAGTCTTTCTCTTCCTCTGTATGAGGGGATTGGTCCTGAATAAATGAAAGTGACCTACCAATAATGTACTAACTGGCTTGGCATCACCCATGTTAAATCTCTTCAAAACACGATCGATGAACTCTGACTGAGATAACTGCAAAAAATTTATATGTTTATCTCTTGTGATTTGCATTAAAATGATCTTCTTCTTCAGACTCAAGTCCTTCATGTCAAATTCTTTTGACAATTTTTGCTTAAATATTCTACTATAATTTATATATGAACTTGATACTAACATATCATCAACGTAGAGTAACAAAATGATATAACTCGACTTACATCTTTTAAAATAGCAACAGTGGTTCCCATTACACTTATGAAAACTCTCTTTGTGCATAAATTCGTCAAATTTCTTGTACAACTGTCTTGGGGCTTGTTTTAGACCATACAAAATTTTCTTGAGTCGGCATACCATGTTTTATTTCCCTTCTTTTAGGAAACCTATGGGTTGATACATTTATATCTCCTCAGCCAAGTCCCCGTAAAGAAATGTTGTCTTCACGTCTAACTATTCAAGATAAAGGTGTTCAATGGCAATAATAATCACCACTGATATAATCATATTGAACTTCACAACTAGATAAAAAAATGTCGGTGTAATCAATTCCTTCCTTTTTTGGAATCCTTTGATAAGTAATCGATCTTTGTATATACTAGAGCCGTCATGCTTATCTTTCACCCGATACACCAATTTGTTATGAAGTTCCTTCTTACCCATGGGTAACTCAGTTAGTTCCCATGTCTCATTTGATATAAAGACTTCATCTCGTATTTCATGGCAATTTTCCACTTGCTAGCATCACTAGTATGAAAATTTGCATCATAGAATTCAGGCTCCCCTCCATCAGACAATAACAGATAGTTCAAGTATCTCGTGTTGGGAAAAGGGATCGCGAAGATATTCTCAAAACATGAACAACCTCGATCGACTCTATGGTGTCAAAATTTTGTTAATCAGTTTGTCCAAATGACTCTTCTTATTGAGGGTTTAATCTGATCGGGTCTGTTTCTTGACTATCTGGGTCCCCCTCGACATCTGCAAATATTGACTCGTACGACTTTCAGTAATTTGTTTCGATTTTATGTTTGTCATTGTACATAACTGTTTTGTTGAAGATCACATCTCTACTTGAGATCATCTTCTTGTTTTCCTCATCCCTAACACGATAACCAAACTCATCTTCACCATAGCCAATCATATAACATTTCTTCAATTTGGGATCAAGCTTGCTCCTGGCTTGATCACTAATATGAACATATGTCGTACAACCAAAAACTCTTAGATGTGATAATTTTATCTCCTTACCACTCCATCATCCTCGTGTATTTTATGCTCTAAGGGGAACGATGGGTCTCGATTAACTAGGTAAGCCGATGTGTTAACTGGTTTTGCCCAGAACTACTTTGGTAGACCTGACTGTATACAAATGCTTATGGTTTTTCCTATGATTTTTTTATTCATATGTTACGAAATACCATTGTGTTGATGCGTACCCAACGCAATTCTCTCCATCATGATAATGTTCTCATAGCCATTATTGGTTCAAAGCTTTTTAATCTTGAGATATGTCTCATTCTCAACCATAAATTTCTATCTCATAAAAACATCAAATACTTCAGATTTATGCTTTATAAAATAAAATCATACCTTTTAAGAAATATTATCAATAAAAGTTATGAAGTAGTGTTTCCCTCCTATAAATGAAACATTTATTGGCCCCCAAACGTCAAAGTGAACAAGATCTAGCCTTTTTTTCTTTGAGTTTATTCCACTCTTCTTTCCGCGAGCAGCCGTCATTGCTCTCTTTGAAATATTCCAATTGTCAACATGGAAGATCGTAGTGTAGCCTTTGCTAGCCAACTGCTCTACTAAGATTAAGTTTTTTCTCAGATCAGGGATATGCCTTACATCTTTCAGTTACCAGACAAACCCATTCAACTTAATCTTCACATTACCTTTACAAATAATATCACAAGGTGGATCATCATGAATATATACATTTCCAAGCTTACCAAGGACATACCTCTCTAAGAACGTTTTCTTTGAAGTAGCATGGAGCGATGCTCCAGAGTCTAACGCCCAAGACTCTTTCATGCTTTCTAAGGATCATATTAAACCATCATCTCCTTAGGAAGTGATATTTTCCTCTGTCTTATTCTCCTGGTCCTTTGGTTCTCTCTTGAGTTCATTGAGATGTTGAGCTACCGATGCGCCTTTCGTCACTCGCAAATTGAATAAACGCCTCATCAAGTGAATTTTGTTGGACGCCGATGACTTCTCATACATATTGGAGAGAGTCTTCATAAGACCAAGCATGGTTGTTTCTTTTACGATGTTGAAAGTAACATTCTAGGATAATGTCAACCGGATGACTCCAAGGGCTTGCCTGTCAAGAATGGTCAATTCTTCATCTTTAACACTTTCTCACTTCTTTTCTGAGAGTGCTTGATAAAGTTTTTTCTGGTACATATAATTTTCAATCTGCATCTTCCAAAACCCAAAATCTACACCAGTAGATTTTTTGAGTCTCACCTTTCCTTCATCTGTAGCCATTACTCCCACTAACATCTGACCTCCTTTGAATCGCTACCAAACCTGATACTCTGATACCAGTTGTTAGAGATCTTACGCAAACAATTCTGTAATCGGATTAGTGAAGACAAATAATAATAATATGTTGTTAGGAAACACAATAAACCAACAGTAAGATCAAACACAAAATAAACCAACAGTAAGATCAAACATACAAATTGTTAACAGAGTTCGCCAAATTGTGCCTACGTTTCTGGACTTGGTGCATGTCGATTTTATTAGAAATGACTATGTGATTCTGTTTTTCGTTACATTCACAAATCTATATATTCGCTTTATATAGAGGTTAATACAAAATAGAAGAATAAACAATGACAATGATAATTAACTCTCTTTAATGAGCTTTTTATGACTCACCTTTTCGAATTCAAAACGTTTTCGATTTTTCTTAATGAGTCATTTATGACTCACTAAATTATTTCCCTTTATCTTCACAAATTAAAAAAATTCGTAAACTTTTTTAATGAATCTAATATATCACTATTACCCCATGAAAAATATACCATTAATAGAATATATATTACTTATGATATCTTCTGTGTCAAAATTATTTTATGTTTCAATAAAATAATTTACTTTTGATTTTTTTTTCTTTTTAAATTCATATTTGATTAATTTAATTCTTTTTAAATAATTATTTAAAATTTGTATTGGTAAATCATTCGTGGAACAATCCGTACGAATATCTAAATCCACACATTTGCTTCTAATATTATATTTTTAATACATATCGTATTAAAATTGGATACTCCTACCATGGTGATCCAGTACTAAAAACGTGATAACTTTTCTTGGATGTGATTAACAATTGATTGTTGTGACATTTCGGCATTAGACCACCACTAATAGATGCTAATGATGATGCTTCTGATTTTGACTCATCCCACCAACGCAATCGACGGCCTTCGTGCTTAACTTGCTAATTTAGACTTTAAATTCAACCATTCACTTTAAATATAAGATCAAATTAAATTAAATTCAATATCGTAATCTTGAATTGTCAATAAAATTATTGCTGGAATATGGCTGTTACCATAAATGCTTAGGGTGATAAGGATATACTCGAATTATTGGTGTATGCTATTTTGTACATTTCTGTACTAAGTAACAAATAATTAAAAGGTGCGGGTCTTTAAGTTTATCAATGTACTAATCAATGTGATGTTAGCCTGTGAACTACGGGATTAAGTGTTTAATTTTCAGCTTACAGATATTGATTAGATGTTTACCAAACTGACTTATTTAGGAAGGATGACTATCGTGAGACAAACACAAAAAAAGTTTGGATAAGGCTAAATCTAGATCTTATTCGGCTATAATGAGATCTTAAATCAACTTTCTATTTTATTTTATGTAAAATGACTATTTTACCCATCATATAAAACCAAGTTTTCGACCAAAAATCCAAACAATTTTATTCCTCTTCTCCAACCAAACTTTTCTCTAAAACTAATCTAATACTCAAAGAATGAATTACATTAAAATCTAACTATTTTCTTCCTCTTCTTTAACAAAACTTATCTCTATTCTTAATTATATTATAATATCGTCTTGTGGAACTTTCCAACTTTTCATTACCGTAAAAAGAATGAATCATACTAGTAATTTGTATGAATCATATTATATTATAATATCGAAGAGCCAATTTTTTTGTTTTTACAAAATTATATTACAATGAAGTAATTTGTGGACCCAGTAATTTGTATAATATTTATTAAGAAATAAACTAGTAACTGTGAAAATATTTCTCAGCCTGATGGTAATTGCAATCTTGTTCGAAACCCGATCATCTTGATGGCAAGATAAGAGGCGAGCTACAATTATTTTAAAAAAAAAATCAAAGAAATCAATATTTGAAATCAAGATCTTTGATTAATAGCGAAATCAGAAACATCACTTAGATAACAAAACCACAAGAAAGAAAACAATACATCGATTTCTAAGTTTGAATTAAATTTACAACCAGAAACCCTAAATCCCCAAATTCCATAACCTAAGAACTTGTAAACTTTGTAATAGCCTTCGTTCCTTCAGATACAACATGTTTAGCCAATTCACCAGACAACACCAACCTCACCACAGTCTGGATTTCCCTTGAAGTGATAGTCGGTTTCTTGTTATACCTCGCAAGCTTCGCAGACTCACCAGCCAATTTCTCGAAGATATCGTTGATGAGACTGTTGATGATTCTCATAGCTTTGCTGGAAATACCGATATCGGGATGAACCTGCTTCAAGATCTTGAAGATGTAGATCTTGTAGGTCTCGACGCTTTTCTTGGAACGTTTCTTCTTTTTATCAGCTCTGGCGCCAGCTTCTTTTGGTAACTTTTTTCTGGCCTTTGGTTTCTTCTCAGCTGCTACGGCGGCCAAGGGATATTTATCGGTGACCTTCTTATCAGTCGGCTTCTTTTCTGCTTGGGGTGCTATTGTTGATTTTGATTAGGAAATGAGTTCTCTAGAGAGAGATTAATTGGAGAAGAGAAATAATTTTCTGATTTTGATTGGTGAGATGCGAGCTGCAACTTGAATTTGATAAAAAAGAAAAGAGAAAAGAGAAGAGAGATAGTCGGCTGAAAAATATTTATATATTAAAGGTATTTTAGTAAAATTTGGGGTCTCATTATTGTTGAAGAATCTCTCATTATAACAGGGTCTAATTATAACCAAAACGGGTCTCGGTTTAGCATTGTCCAAAATATTTAAATATTAGTAATAATGTTAAATAATTACATAAATATAATGTCAAACATTTAAAAAAATTATATGGTTTTTAATATTCGTGTAATGTATATAATATTTTAATTTTAAATGTATTAATATTTATTTTAATACTATTATTATCTATTTTTTAATACTATTTTAGAGTATATTTTATGTATTTGTAAGAAGTAACTTTATTAATATTTAGTGTATTATATTAATAAAAATAAAGAGTCAAGTTACTTCCTCATAAAATTTATTATTTCTTCTATCTGGAATTTCTAAAAAAATATTCAACACTTATTTTTATTTTTTTTTGTCGTTAATTTACTTTCTAATTTATATTTTGATGCCACTATGCACTATACAACCCTTGTTTCAACAAACACATCATTAAGTCAAATTACATCCAACATATATCATTTAACTTCTAAAAGTAAATCCTTAAAACAAAAAAAAACTCAAATTTCTTAAAAATTAATCATGGAAAAGAAAGACACCAAAAAATCAACACCTCACAACATCACCTAATAAACCAACAAGATAATTTAATCTTGTCAAAATGGAAACAAACGAAAATCAGAGAGTCGCGAAATAAAAAATAAGTTTTTTTTTTTAATAAACAAATAAAAAACAGATTTTTAAAGTTTTATAAAAGTAATTTGATACTAAAAAACCCAAAAATTTGTTCCTAGAACTCAATATGCATGATTTTTTTAAAAAAAATATTAATAGTAAGAGAGTTCCGAGAACTGCAATTTTTTATGTCACAAACTCGCTATGTAGAGTACAGTCGACTTCTTGGAATTTTTGCCAACTGATAGATTAAAAAATGTTTAGCAGAGATTTTTACCTTTAATAAATTGCTTCAATCGAAAGTGGTGGCTGATGAGATCGGATATTTTGGCCACTGAGTCTTGACTTAATCCGATGGGTAATTCGGACCATAACCACTATTGTAAAAAACCGAAGAGGACATACGTAATAAATAGTGACTAAGCTAGATGTTGGTCACTTCACACCAAAGTACTAATGGGTCCTTAAACTTGACCTCACTTCATTATCCGACCCGATAAGCCCATGGGTCAATAATTAAGTATAAATACCCCAACCACTTTTATTAATGAGGGTAATTAGAATTAACTGCTAGCACACAACTAAATTATCTCACTACTCTATACTCTAAACATTAAATTCCTCAAAACACCTAAAACATTCTACAAAATTACCCTCAGACAGAAATAAACACACCAAATTGGCAACCACAGTGGGAGGACGATGGTGCCTGAATTTCAAAATTCAAAACCAGCAAGAAAAGTTGTTCGGATGGATCCGAATGAACATAATGTTACACCTTCTGAGGTGGAAGTTGCAAGGGAAAACAAGGAGTATACTATCAATGAGCGAGACCAGTTGAGAGCTGAAATAAAGGGGCTGAGAGCAATAAAAAAATCAGAAAAAGGAGTTAAGAAAAATCCATAGCGTATGTACTTCACCACACTGACAATCCTGGAGAAAACGAGCAATCATTGAAAACCCGTCTCAGTTCCAAGAAGACACAACGATCGAAACTTGTTGAGAATTCTGCATTTGAGTCCTCCAGCAGCTCATCAAATGAGACAGATCTTGAAGAATCATTATTTTCAAGTAGTGATGAAGGAAGGTAAAAAAAATGAGGCTCACTAGAAAACATTCGAGGTAAAAGATATGCATGATAGGCTTAAGAAGCACCATGGCAAGGTTAAGGGGTCAGCAATTCAGCATATTGATCAGTTGGTGATTGATCCCTTTGTATTTCAGTCAAAACAAGGTATTTTGCAACCCCTAATGAAGATACTATTTTTAGCCGTAGCAAAAATTGGAGGCAATCACCTTTGTCTGCAAAAATACTCTCCGAACACCTTCCTAAGAGGTTTGATAGCTCAAAGATGAAGAAATACGGTGGGAGTCGAGATCCACACAACCATCTGGAACAGTTCAAGAACTTCATGATGAATTTTGATGATGATGACAAGTTATTGTGTATGGTCTTCTCCCAAAATTTCATAGGAAGCGCCCTCAAATGGTACAACAGTCTCTCTCAGGGCTATATAAGAAATTTTGATACATTCTGGGTTTCCTTCAGAAGGAAATTCGTTGGAAGTAAAGAACTCAAGGGTAATTGGAACACCATTATCCATTATTCTCAAGAGCCGAATGAGTCCTTAAAGGAGTACATAAATCATTTTGTGAACACAAATAATGGGCTAGCAGATTGCTTTCAACAAGTTGCAAGTGCTTCCCTCAGACAAGGTTTAAATCCAGGTAATTTAGCCGATTCAGTGACTCAAAGAAATGCTATGACCTGGGGTGGTTTATTGAATCAAGTGAGAAAGCAAATCAACATAGAAGAGACCAAGCAAACCAGAGTACACCGCCAAGTGAGGTCTACTACTACAACAATAACTCCTCTAGCTACTAATCAATCCGGTTACATGGCAAAGAGATCGGACGTCCAACCGGTCAAGGCAGAATCAGTCTAACCAAACTCAGAGCCAACAAGTCAGAAATAATAGGGCGCCCTGGATTCAGCCTGAGTGGTTTGCTAAGTTGGGAGAGAGTGTGGCTACAATCTATGACAAGACTAAAAATAAGGTGCATTTTCGAAAGCCAGCAGCATTGCAGTCCTCCAGAGAAAACCGGAGCACTCATTTCTGCCAATACCACAATGACATAAGTCATGATACTCATGATTGTATATCCTTGAAACAGGAGGTCCAAAACCTCATGGAAAGGGGCAAGTTGGGGTCCTACGTCAAAAAGCAAGGGGGAAGCAGACGAGATAATGCGCAAACCAATACTCCTTGGACTGGTCCTTCGAACAATCCTGGGACATCTACACAAGAGGGTGCAATGGTAATTATTGAAAGATTCCACGTAGACTCTGAATATCTTGACCCAGATCCGAGTCAAAATCAGGTGGGGGTGATAACAGACAAGACCAAAACGGTTTCCGGTATGATTAACGTTTTTGAGTCACTAACTATCTTCGGAGGGGATAATGTGACTGCACCTTCCACTTCATCAAAGAAGAGGCATGTCCATAATTTGGCCACTCAATTGGATGGTGGAATGTCCACTCACCAGTATCAGTCCCCATCTCCCTTTATAGTTTTTGATGAGGATGACCTGAGAGACATTGCACGGCCTCATGAAGATGCGGTAGTAATAGGGGCATCAATAGGGGAAACGATATACGCTAGATTTTAATTGATACAGAGAGTTCGCCGAACATCCTATTTTTATTACAAGCAAATGAGAAACCCTTCGGTTATACAACGATCAAACAGAACCATTGTAGGCTTCACAAGAAGTTCTGCAGATGTGATTGGGGAGTTCTAAGAGGAAGTATTGTTGGGCAAATGACCCTTTAAAAAGATGGTAAGAGTACTGTTTATTGTGGTGGATTGCCCAACATCTTACAATGCAATATTTGAGAGGTTTTGGCTCTCCAGAATTCATGTTGTGGCCTCTACGGTCCACCAACGTTTTAAGTATGTTGTCCAGAGACAAGTAGGTGTTGTTCGAAGCAACTAGAAGATAGCCAAGGAATGTTATGCGACAGCCCTTGCCCCTAAGACTTTGAGGGCAGTCAGAGTTAACAAATATTAGCAGCTATTGGAGCCTTCTGCTGAGGAAAATGAAATTGATGATCTGAGGGAGGCTCCCAGTGTTATAATACCTATTGAAAAGGTTGAAACACACTCCCTTGCAGAGGGAAAGAGTGTTAAAAAATTGGTTCCAAGCTGACACCAGATTTAAAGCACCGGTTATTATGCTTTTTGATGAATAACCAACATGTTTTCGCATGGTGTAATAGTGATGTCACTGGAGTGCCAACTAATATAATTTCCCATATGTTGTCAATCTGAAGTGATATTACGCCAGTTGTACAGAAGAGAAGGTCTTTTTCTAAGGAAAGAGCAGATGTGATTGTTCAAGTAGTTGATCGTTTAACCAAGATGGGTCACATTATAGAATCTCAATACCATTTGTGGACTGCCAACCCTGTTTTGGTCAAGAAAAATAATGGCAAGTGGCGCATGTGAATTGATTTCACTGACCTTAATAGGGCATGCCCTAAAGGTCTTTATCATGTACCTCGGATAAATCAGTTGGTGGATTCCACCTCTGGAAACAAACTATTGTCTTTCATGGATGCTTTCTCAGGTTACAACCAGATACAAGTAAATCTGAAGGATCAAGATCACACTATTTTCATCACAGATAGAGGTCTTCATTGTTATAAGGTGACGCCGTTCGGATTGAAAAATGTTGGGTGCCACTTATCAGTGGTTAGTGAATAAAGCTTTTGCTAATCAGATTGGCAAAAACACGGAGGTTTACATAAATGATATGATGATTCAAATTTTGGAGGAAGATTCACATGTATCTGACTTTCAAGAAATATTCTCCAATTTATATGATGTAAATTTAAAATTGAACCTTGAAAAAATTGGGGTCCGATCTGGAAAGTTCTTGGGCTACATAATAAGTGAGAAGGGAATTCAGTCTGATCCAGATGAGCTTAATGCCTTACTAACAATGGACCGTCTTCGGAATATTAGAGAAGTTCAAAGACTGACAGGATGATTGGCTGCGTTAAATAGATTTATTTCAAGATCATCAGACAAGTGCGCTTCATTCTTCCAAATATTAAGGAATACTGAAAGCTTTAATTGGTTTCCACAGTGTGACCAGTCTTTTATTGAAATAAAAAAACATTTATCCACATCTAAAACTCTTTTCAAACCTGTTCGGGAGGAAAATCTCATTGTATATCTGCTTGTATCATAATATACATTAAGTGTTGTGCTAGTAAGAGAGGTGGACAATTACCTTCGTCCGGTGTATTACATCCGTAAGAGTCTGTTGGATGATGAAAAAAGATATTTGAAGTTGAAAAAATTGGCATTAACCTTAGTAATTGCAACAATAAAGATGATACCATACTTCCAAGATCATTCCATTGTTGTTTGAACATATTTCCCCTTGAAAAGTATTCTTCAAAAAGATGATGTATCAAGCAGAATGACCAAATAGTCTGTGGAGCTGGCTAATTATGATTTTGATTTTGCACCTCGAACAACAATTAAAGCCCAGTCAGTGGCTGACTTGTTGGTAGAATTTCATGCTGATAGATCCTCTAGATAGGAATCAGACAACCGATCTAAGTAAGAATGGGTAGTTTGAACTGATGGTGGATCAAGTACTATGGGCTGTGGAGTTGGAATTTGTCTAAATTCTCCCTACGGTGACAATGTGTACCAGGCCATATGTTTTGGTTTCAGAGCTTCTAACAATGAGTCTGAATATGAAGCAAACATAGTTGGTCTTAAGCTAACTCTCCTATGTGGGGCAAAAATTATCCGGTTAATTATTGATTCCCAATTTCTGATTCACCATGTTCAAGGACAATCAGAAACAAAGAAAAAACAGTTGATTAAATACTTTCTTATGTTGAAACCAGTTGCCGTAAACTTCAAAAATATATGCTATGAGCACATTCCTAGATCGGAAAATACTATGGCAGACTCTTTGGCAACTATAGCTTACTCTGAATCTTACCCATGGATTCTTGTGCAGGAATGTCCTTCCATACAGACTGGTCAAGAAAACTAAAGTGAAGAAAGTATGAGTATACTTGTTATTCAACCTAAAAACTGGAGATATGATATTCTTTGGTTTATCTCCGATGAGATATTGCCTCCGGATAAAACTATGGCTAAGAAAATCAAGTACAAAGCTCGTGGTTTCTTGATATTAAGAGAAGTTCTTTACAAGAAATATTTCAGCAGACCTCTCCTACGTTGCTTAGGATTTGAAGAATCCCAAGTTGTGTTATTTGAACTGCTTGATGGAGAAGGTTATGCACATTGTGGCTATAGGACTCTAACCAGAAGAGTGTTGTTAGCGGGATACTATTGGCCAACCATAATGGCAGATGATAAATAGATGGTGAAAAAGTGTGATCCTTGTAAAAAATATGGGAATGAAATTCATGTGCCAATAGTTCCCATGTAATCTATATCTGAACTAATACAATTTGACAGATGGGGTATGGACCTAGTTGGGCCTCTTCCCATGGCATCCGGTGGATGTAGAAAAATCATAGTCGTTATTGACTATTTTTCTAAGTGGATAGAGGCAGATCCTTTGGTTGGAACCATTTCAAATGCAGTTATTAAATTTATTGTATCTAACATATGTTGCAGATTTGGGGTTCGCCGAAAAATTACTACTGACAATGTGCCACAATTAGATAAATTTATTTTATCTAACATATGTTGCATTATGCGCCTCTAGAGGAATCCAACATTGTTTTTCTTCTCCTTTTCACCCTCAAGCAAATGAGCAGGTTGAAGTTGAAAACAGGATAATCTTTTCCAGATTGAAGAAACATTTTGAAGGAGTTGCAGGAAAGTGGCCAAGTTATTTACAAGAAGTATTATGGGCCTACTGAACTACACCTCGGGTTGCCACACAAAAGTCTCCTTTTTCTCTGGTATATGGGATGGATGCAATTACTCTTATAGAAGCTACTTTACCATCTTACAGAGTCCAAAATTATTCTGAACAAGCTAATGATATAGCAGTCATGAATCAATTGAATTTGATTGAAGAAAAAAGAGTTGAAACACATCTGAGAACATCGCATTACCAAGGCTTGATGAGGAGAATATTTTCCTCCAAAGTTAAAAGAAGAGATTTTCAAATATGGGACAAAGTCTTAAGAAAAGTCTTTTTGCACACCAAAGAAAAGTGGTAAGCTGACTCCGAACTGGGAAGGCCCTTATATGGTATGTGGAAAGGTTAAAACATGAACATACATGCTCCAAAACAAAGAAAGTAGAGCACTAAGGACCAAGGCATTGCTTGAGCTTGTTGGCGTTCCAAGGCAGCTTTCTCTTTGATTTTCTCTTGAATAGTACTCTACAACTTGACTTTATCATCGGATAAAGTCTGTATAGTATTGTCCTTAGTTTGTTTATAGTTTCTCCTTCAAAGCTGTGATATCATTTGAGGAAGAAGTCTCCAGATCGGAGTACTTGGTGTGGAGGTCTTTAATGGACTTTTCTAACTCACGCAGTTTGGCAACTAAATCATATTTTTCCTTCCTCAACAAGTCTATGCTTTGTTGAGCGCTGAGAAGATCGTTTGACAAGCTTTGCTTTTCTATAGTCAGGGAGTTGATGGTAACAGTTTGATCCCTCACTTGTCTTTTTAGATCAAGCACTAGACGAATATAACCCAAAAGGGCATGGCTCAAGGTATCTTGCTCACTAGATATCGCGTAAGTCTCGCCATTGTAGGTCACAATATTGAAAGAGTTGGGAGGACGATAAGGCCCCGCGAAATCATCATTTTCCAAGTCATTAAAATATATATTAATGTTTTGAAAAGCGTCAAGGTTTACCTCTTCGTTACCATCACCAGTAGCCTGTTCGCAATAATAATTGGGTGGAATTTCCTCTTGTAAGGTAGGATCGGCAGGAGCTAGAGGAGGGATTTTAGAAGGATGAAGAATTATCTCTGATCCCAAAGTAACCTTCTTCTTCTTGGTAGCTTTTTCATCACTGTTGGCCTTACGTTTCTTTTCCTTATTCGAAACCTTTGGTGGGTTGTCTGACCCACCAGCCTCTTGGACAGTAACTTCTACTGCTTCCAGTAAAGCAGCAGTAATGCCTAATTGGTTCTCCAAACAGGTCCTTTCAGTGGTTATTTGAGGTGGGTCTGTTGTGTTTTTATTTTTTCTTTTGTTCTTCATCTTGTTCAGATGACTGGGGGATTTGGCCCTGGAAGACAAGTAAAGTTTAGCATCTTTAGCCTTTGTTCTTCTTAGGATGACATCTGCAGGAGGAGGGGTGGTCAGCTCTTCCTGTATGAGGTCTTTTCTTCCTGTGATGTTCCACAGATGAGACCTCACAAAGTTCCCCAATATGAAGCAATTGTTGAAAGCGTTGTCCCATTTCTCCAAGGCCCAAGAGTTCATTTTGGCACGGGTATCATGACCAGCCTGTACATAGTCCGAAAACTCCTTCGGAAACACTGAGAAGAAATATAAATCAGTTCGGAGTAGTAAGTTAGTACTTGAAAGATTAAAGAGGATATAAAAGAAACTCACAAATAATTTTTCAGTGACTGGTCAGCTGGCTTGGGTTTGAGTCAACCTTGATCTTTTTCCCATTCTCTCGGGCCCCACTGATGAATAAGAACTGCGTCCTCCATGGCTTTTATAACTCTAGAAGATCATTTACTACCTTGTAGTCCTTCCCCGTGTTGTAGTGGTAGAAGGGGATGTTATGATTCTTGCACAAGTTTACCAAAACACCAAATTGTTCCATTGGTAGTGGAATCTTAGATAGCCTGGATGTCATGATGAAGGAAAGTAGGGTATACCAAGCATTGGGGCTCAGTTGACTAGGACATAGCTTAATCAAGTAGAAGTACCTGACTATCTTTAGATCCAAAGGAAACCAGAGTCCCCAGTTCAGCACATTTGTATAGACCACCAACTCATTGGATTTGCACTCCATTGGAGTTTCCCGGGTGACTGAGATTCTCACCTTCACAGACTCTGGAATTCCCCACTTCGTACGAATACAACCCAGTTCAACAGTGTGGGTGTAGACGTAGTCTATATTTTGAAGGGACAACAAATACTTCACATTGACTTTCTTGAAGTTTGGCCCCACTCTGCCCTCCAGACTCTCCGGAAGCGTATCTGGATGAGTCAAACCTACTTTAATCTTGCCTTTCTGATCTGGAGTTATGTCCTCTGTTTGACCAGATGCCTCAAAAGGGGCTTCATCTAAATTTTCCTCCATATTTTCTTCCATTACAATGGAAGACTGTTCGGATGGTTGTTCAGATGGCTGTTTGGATGGTTGTTCGGATGCTCTGGCTTCTTCCAGGGGCTGCTGTCTAGATGGTTTGGTTTTTGGCACAGGTTTTACTACCTCCGAACTGGAGGGTTTTGAAGAAGTATGAGTGGATTTTGATTTGGATTGACGGGTAACTCGGCGTGGGGTTAATTTCTCTGGAGACTTCTCTGTATCTGAACCCATTGCGATAAAAGGCGATGGTTTTCTAATACTAGAAACAGATTTCTCCTTGGAAGAGGGTTTTAGAACTCTTGAACAGAGGACCCTCATGGAAGAGGAGAAAGGCTTGAAACAAAAGGTAGCTTTCTAACCATGGGTGCTTTTGAAGACGATGAACCCTGGTCTGTATTCGACTATGATTGATTGGTTCCTTCACCATGAGAAACAGGAAGGCCAGCAACGATTTGTTCGTCTCTTGTAACTTTTCTCGCTTTCTCTAACTCAGACAAGTTTAACCAACTTCCTTTTACTAGAGCATTTCTGGCTGTGATCATTATGACTTAAACACAAATTTGAAGGTATACTGAGCTTTCTCTCACTCGAAATACTTGTGATTTTTGAAGATAATAAAACAGTGAAGAAGATTTATATATAAGCAATAAAAAGTGGTAGTTACCTAGGAGAAGGTAAAACGATCCAAGTAATGATTAAAAGCTGCAAAGTATAGGAGTTAAAGCCTAGACAACTTTCTAGCCTAGTAGGTACGAGAATCTAGGAGAAAAACGGCTCAGAGGTCGAACCAGAGCCTGACACGTGTCCCACGATTGGAAAAAGACTCTTAGAATTTTGAACTGAAAAATCAGTTCCACCAAAATTCTACGACAAATCGATCGGAGAATGTTGATATTTATTTTTAAGAGTTAGCTCTTCCAACACTGATGAGATAAGATATTTTAGCCACTGAGTCTTGACTTAATCCGTTGGGAAATTCAGACCATAACCACTACTGTAAAAAATCGAACAAGACAAACGTAATACATGGTGACTAAGCTAGATGATGGTCATTTCACACCAAAGTACTATTGGGTCCTTAAACTTTACCCGACTTCACTATCCGACCCGATAGGCCCATGGGTCAATAATTAAGTATAAATAACCCAACAACTTTCATTAATGAGGGTAATTAGAATTTACTGCTAGCACACAACTTAATTATTTCACTACTCTCTACTCTAAACATTAAATTCCTCAAAACACCCAAAACACTTTACAAAATTACCCTCAAACAGAAATAAACCACACTAGTGGCTAGGTTTTTTTTTTCTTGCTTAAAAGAGGTGATGGCTGTGTATTTATATTGATAGGATTAGGGTTTATGGATGGAAGTAAATATGTGGGTAGAAGGTTGCTGAAAAAAATTGAGGTAGATATGGTGTTTGGATGGTTGCTGAAGAAGAAGGTAAATATAAGTGTTTTGTGTAAAATTAAAAGAAGTATAAATTAATAATTTCATTTATAGATGAAATAAAAAAGTGGAGTTTTTTTTTTGAAATATGGAGGAAATAGAAAATCTTATGAAGGAAATAGCTTCACCAAAAAATAAATCACTAAAATAATATAATTGTTTGAAAGTTTTTAGATCACAAATTTCTGAATTGTTTTGTCTGTTTTAGTAGTTCTATCATGAAATTTATTTTGATTATGGTTAAATTTGGTCCTAAATATTGTTAACCAGTCCCAACAAATTTCTGAGTTTTTACTGTTTTGTTTCTGTATCGCGTTTGTTCACCCGTCGGATGAGACCTTCTAACACGCTTGGTCGCTTATTTTTTTTTATTTTTTTTTCAGAGGGAACCCGCAGCCGCTACTCAGAGTGCAATGAGTGCGCACAGGGTAAACCCTCAGTCTAACGCGATAGCCTGCAAACCAACGCCAGAAGGTAAACCACACAAGGTGACAGACTCAGCCGAGAAAGTGTATGTAGAGGGACTCGAACTCATGACCTTTTGGTCATAAGAATGCCATACTCAACCAACTCGGCTACCCCCGTGGGGGCAAAATAATGGAGATGCCTGGTCGCTTATATTCACCCGACATGAAGCTTTCTCGCCGGTTGAAAAGATCTCACCCGACGGAGATAAAATGACATTTTTTATACGTTTTTAAATTTGAAAATTTTTAGGGATGGTTATCATTTTGGGACCAAATTTAGTTATAGCCATTTACTTTTTCATATATTAGATTTACAAATTATTGGATAATTAACTTCTTAGAAATAATTATATTCTTAATGGTAAAGCGATAAACATAAAAATGGTTCCATCTTCTTATATATAAAACACAAAAATAAATCATTACAAATATATTTAAACTATGATTCATATTAAATATTTATATCTCTTAGTCGGATTTTTTATCAAAATAATTTTTTTGTAATAAATCATAAGAAAACTATGATTCATTGTAAATAGATTTTATTTTTAATATATATAAGAGATGATATAACGGTTTTTTAATAAAAAAAGTTTTGAAATTTGAAAAGTTTTATCATTTTTGTTTCCATATCCGGTTGAAAAAAAATCATTCATACAATGTTTTTAACAAAAATAATTCCAATAAATAAAACGTAAAATAAAACAATTTAAATAGCATTATATCCAAAAAAAAATTAAGAAATAAATAATATAAAAAATTCACAACATTAAAAACTCAGTTAGGTTTTTTAACATTTAACCGCGAATAATAATTTTTGAATTTTTACTCTTTCGCATTTTCAAATAATATTGAATTAAAAGAATTTTTTTATTTTTTTATTTTATATTTGGTTAAACCATTATTTTGGTCTTTTATTAGAGCGACAAGATATGCAATTTACATATACTTTTATTAAGAGGGTTTCCTTATCTAAACATAATCTAAAACTAGTTCAATGTTTTGAGATTCTAAGGATTGCAAGTGATATAACTAGTAAATATGTTCCTTCACGTATTAACATATTTTATTGTTTACGAGGAATTATACTTATTTGTTTTTTTTTATTACAAGTAGCTACATGATTTGCTAGATTTTTTATTATCATCCAACCATTATTAAAGATTTTTTTCATGTTTAGTGCATAATGGCAGGAAAAAAATGGTTTGTTAATTAATAAGTTCATCGATGAGTTTTATATCGTAAAGCTTTTAGAAGAGAATAAATTAAATCTAGCTACCGTTTATCCGTCTAAATCCGTTCATGTTATGCGTACATTCTTAAACTAAAACTGACAGTTCTATTTTTCTTATTAAACCGTCATCAATTGAAACAAATGAATAGGTTTTAGATATATTTTTCATTTTAATTTATTTTTAGAATCTCATTGGCAGAAAGTTAACTTACTCGTTCAACCCAAGTATCATACAAACCACCTGTAACTATTGCCAAGTACCTCAATTTGGGGTCAATATGGAACAATAACCACAATATGGTTAGAATACTTTATCATATGTGGTCTCCTTCGATTAATAAGTTAGGATTTACTTGTTTTTCTTCTTCCATCGTATCTAGATTTACAACATACTTTCTATATATCTATATATATATATATATTATGTTTATTCATGTTGCTATCATGATTTGCATAATCTAAGATAAAAAATTAGATAAATGCTAAAAAAAGGACACGTAATCATATAATGAACAACTGACGTTCACAAAGATATCATTAAAATAAGGGTTTCCAATTAGTGATATGATTTTTTATCTTACCAAAGACAAGCGGGGCTAAATCAAATGATTAGGCCAAATTTTTTTACTTCAACTATTTGTGTCTCACTTGTTTTTCAACTTAAAACAACAAAGCTTAAAACAAAAAATCAAGCCTAAAAATGGAATTCTTGAAAGCACATGATTTCCACTTGTGATGATGATAAAGGTTTCTTCAATTCTAAGAAAGATCCAAAAAATCACAATGAAACCTCGCGAAAATCATAATATCAAATTTATCATAAAAATTAAGATCTTTTGTTTTCTTATTTATTAAAGAGGGGACCTTAGGACACATGACTTCTTTATTTAAAATCTTGCTCTAAAAATGGAAAAAAACCTTGTTTGTTGGGTTGGTTGTTGAACAACAGGAATCATGAGAAATAAATATGCACAATATAAGAATAAATAAAAATAAAACATTATTCGAATTTATTATAATCGATATCGCTTTCTAAACCGATATTTACACATGTTTACAAAATGGCTTGATCGATCTTACTAGATAAATAACCTCATATATAGATTGCATCTTCTCGCTTTCTTTGATAAGGTGACAAAGCTGTTCAAATCATATGGGTGAGCCGTCTATTTATGGATAATATTATGTCAAATGTATACCCTCATGTGTTTTGGTTTTTATTATATTTAACTTGTTTACAGATCAAGCCCATGTCACACGAAAAGGTGATCTTGCGTTATACTCAAGTGATCTCTTTCTGATCGAGGCATGCAAAATAATTTTATCCCAGATTATCCATGAATAACAAAGGGAAACCTACTTATCAATAATCTACTATCATAGAACTATATAGTTTCACAAAGCGCATAAACACATTTCACCCACGTTTATCAATCAAGAGCTTTGTCGCCACTACTTAAGGTTACTTGTTGTATCATATATTTCTTGTATTATTTTCTATGCTTCATACCCTTGTCTTTTTTTTAATAATTTAAGTTGAATGACATCGCATGGTAGGGTAGGAGCATCATTTCAAAAAAAATATCTTGACCAAGAAATTTTATGTCCTTCGAATTTCACGATGTTTTAACCAAAAGTACTTCTTGCACAATTCACGTCTTTTTATTTTTGTGACCATAAATTATTTATTTATTTACTTTTCAAATTGTTCTCTAGACCTTTTATCATTATGAGATGACCGTAACACAGTATATATGACTCATGACTTAGGCAACCCAATCTTCTATATATGAGGCGGAGTTCCCCAAAAATAGTTTTCCATAATGAGTAATCAAAAGAACGAATTACTATGCATATCTTGGTGGTCATAATTTTTTGTGGTCTTTATTTTTATTAACTCATCTTCATTAATATTTGATCTTAAGTATCACATAGATACAAAGATATATTCTATGGATTAAGGCTATCTTAATCCCCTTTAATATTATTTTCTCTCATATTATATTTTCCTCAACTATATCAAAAAGATATATGAAAATGAAACTGATTATTCCACTTTACTACCATATTTTTAATTTTTGAATAAACGGTTAGGATTTGAAGCAAATAAAGTAAAGGGATAAAATATGGGAGAATTCCCGTTATTTGTTATCAAAAGAATGTAAATTTCCCTTATAGTCATTCTCACGGAAAGTTGTGCCAAATATTATGTTTTAATAAACATTTTTCATCCTTATAGTTTTGCTTCTTGCTTTAAAATATAAAAACATATGTTTTGTCGGTTGGTTGTTGGTCAACAAAAAACTTGAGAGAAAGAAAGACGCACGTCATAAGAAAAAATAAAAATGGAACATCATTCGAATTCATTAGAATTAATTTTCACTTTCCAAAACGAAACTTACAGATGTTTAGAGAATAATTTGATTGATCGTAATAGATGAATATAGACTATAAACCTCTTATATGAAATTCTTTGATCCATTTATTATTGTGAAAAATAAATTAATCTACCAAACTAGAGAAAAGTCAATAAATCTTTATGACCCATCATTTTCACGCAAAATCTCATATAAGACTGTTTGATCTTAAGCATCTCATTCCCTACTTAAAATGAGTTTAAAGGTTATAAATTC
Source organism: Limnanthes douglasii subsp. nivea (assembly GCA_036936605.1). Classification (NCBI taxonomy): domain Eukaryota; kingdom Viridiplantae; phylum Streptophyta; class Magnoliopsida; order Brassicales; family Limnanthaceae; genus Limnanthes; species Limnanthes douglasii. Next base: position 61,117,366 of record JAUPFV010000004.1, read on the forward strand.
ATAATGAGAATCTTAAATATAAAGAGTTCATTATGTTTAGCAATAAAGTATATTTATATTAACTTATATTGAAGCATGACTTGTCATTTGATTCTACTCTTGGGAACATTGATATATTGAATTTCAAGCATCCCGTAGTTGAATGATGGGAACATGAATAGTTTGAACAAGTAACGTAGAGCATTGATGGATAAAACGACGGTCGAACTCACATATATATTTTTTCCGGTTAATTTGAAAATAAATCTATCTTCATTTATTATAGGACACATTTTTTTACACAATTCATAGAATATGGGCCCCTTTTTAATTTAAAAACAAATTAGTTTATACTTTTTATTTTAAACTCATATTGGAATTTATTCCCTTAAGAATCATCGTTGTCGTGATCCATTTTAGGTCAAACAAGATTAATCTAAGAGAGACTCTATCACTTGAATATGGAAGCATATGACAATATTCTCTCTTATCTATGATAATTTGTATCTAAATTTATCTATCATGTTGAAATGAATATCATTTACAAAGAGGATAAATGAGCTTCAGTAAACTAAACTTCACACTTTACGTTTCTTTTCTACGTTCATTCCACGGATTACAAGAAGTACGTATATTTTCCTTATTTTAATTATTATTTAATTATATTTGTTTGGGTGTATAGTCAAGAAATAATTTCATTGGATGGTGATAACAGTAATCATGCCGCAAATTTCAGTCTAATCCGTTAAAATATGAAAACAATCAAATTTCAAGCTTAAGGTATTTTTTTAATAAACGATAGTACGTTAGCTAGTCAAGTAGTTGCAAGTTCAAGATAAATACATTTTAGAGCGAATAGCACGTAGCTCAGTTTTGGAATTGGTCATGTATATTTATCGCGAGGATGTGACTACTTAATAGTTTAAGTAGAGCTTTTTGTTAACTATCGAAGTAGGGACAATAAAGCTAAACTAACTATTAAATTAAAATTAAAAATGAAATAGCATATAGTTCTTATCGAGTAGTAAAAACTATAATAATAATAATACGCTCGTATAACCCATTAAAGAAGATAGAAACTTACAAAAAAACAATTGAATCCGAACAAGCCCACTTACTAATATATATAGAAGATTACCTATGAGGCTCTTCATATCCATGTTTAGTTTATGCCGCATCATATTAAAATCTATGCCTATATGCAGCACGTAAAAAAACGTGTTTTAATATATATATATATATATATATATATATATATATATATATATATATATATATATTTGCTACTTAAACAGTTTATTTAGTTAGTTACATTCACTCAATGGGGTAATGTGATTACAATAGTCTATTTTAAGTGTGGATATTCTGAAAATAAAGGAATATATCTAAGAACAAATTCAAATTTTCAAGTGATACATATTATTATGTCAATATGATAGCAAAAATATCTCTATCATGGGGACTTGGTTCAAAAAATTGCCTCAAACAATGGGGCATTTAGATTTATCAATGTTGCCTCGGGGCTACAAAAATAAAAATAAATAAAACCAAGTACACATAAAATCTAGTGAAAGTTTAGGCCACCTTGTCGGACCTTCTTCTTCGGTTGTCACTGTTGCATGATTTTTTACCAATAACATCCTCAACTCCACTTGGGGGACGAAAACAAAATAACTTTCTCATGAGTCACAATAGTTGTCTAAAATATTTCACCATATCCCTCATCTTCTTCAAACATTCGGATCGGCTAATTACCTCTCAGCTTTCATTATTTGACTGTACACTATATAATCACCCTTTTTGGAAGATATCAACGAATCATGCTTAAGAAAACTGACCTAGTTGCACAATTTGAGTCTTTATCCTTAGTAAATAGTTCCACATGGTATCTAGCCTGATATCCGGATATTTCCTATGAAACTTCAACACAAATCATTTGTTTATTCTATGCATTGCATCATTTGTTGCTTCCAACATATTCTCTTTAAATGCATCTATTTATTTGGCCCACTCATCATATTAGGCATGCAAGGTATCTTCAGTCTTATTTTTATGGGATAAGACATCTTTAATATGTGTTCTTAAATTCTTCATCTCCAATTGGTCCACAATATATTCGGCTTTTAGCCCTCATATACTTGGGCTAGCTCAAAATTGACTTTATTCAGCTTCTTATGTGCTACAAAGATGGATTTTGCTTGAACTATAGTAACTCCATGAAAAAAACCTCAAAAATATTAAAAGATAAATATTTTCTAGTGATATCCTTGAATACATGATGGGCCTTACGATCATACATGTCTTAAAATAAACTTGCTCTTAAAGTTAAATCATGACCTCAAACTTCACTTCAAATTCATTCGTCGCTACTAGTTTGGCCACCAAATTATGCTCAAGTCTTGCATTTAGCTTTATATTGGCATCCCATGACACCCGATATTCCTTCTTTATTTACGAATTGTCCTTAAAAGGCTCACCAACAACCTCCAATTATTGTCCAAGATCAGCCTTAACATTGACAATAGTATGTCTGGTGTGATGCAAGGTAGGCAAAGAATTTAAGAGTGACTACATAACAAAGCAAACATAAATCTATATACACAAAAAACTGAAAAGTAACTAAAGTATAAACATACGTCAACACCAAGGTTCAACTGTCTCTTGAATAAAACCAAAAGCAAAAAAAATGATGAGTACCTTCTGATGAGTCCGGATTTTGTCACCACTCTTTATGAGAACCGGACAGGGGCAATTCGGACAACATACACCTACTAAACCGTCTGAACTGAACTAAAGTATTAAAAACTTAACCACTTCATGACTAAGCTAATTGCTTGCCTTCTTAAAACTAATGGGTCTTTAAACTCGACCCGAATCCATTAACACGACCTGAAAGCCCATGTGGCCCAAGGTTAAGGGTATAAATACCCAACCACCTTCATTCAATGAGGGTAATGAAAATTAAATACAACCAGGCAGCTAAATTCTCTCACTACAATCCATCCAAACATTAAATACCTTTAAAACACCACAAAACTCTGGAAAAAATTACCCTCAATAAAAAATAAATCACACCAAATTGGAAACCATAGTGGGAGCACGAAGGTGCCTGAATCCAGCATGCAAAACCATCAGAAAAAACCAGTTCGGATGAATCCGGACGTGCAAGAAATACCACCAGCTTTGGCAGAAGTGGTGGGTGAGAATGATGAATACACGATTGAGGAGCGAGATATATTAAAAGTTGAAATAGAAGCTCTGAGGGCAAAGAGGGCAAATATGGGTATAAAAGAGAAATCAAAGGTGTCAGTTGCTCATCATACCGACAACCCAAGAGAGCATGAGCCCTCAAAAACCCATGTGAGTATGAAAAAGACTCATGCTAGCTCAAAAAAGTCTCACTGGTCTAAACCGGTGGAGAGCTCTGATTCAGAATCAGAATCTTCCAATAGCTCCTCAAATGAAGATAGAGTTGAAGAGTCCTTATCGTCCAGCAGTGATGATGGTCGTTCTAAAAAGAAACAAAAATTGGTTAAGAAGTATTCAAGAAAAAGGGATAGGCATGGAAGGTTAAAGAGGCATATAGGCAAAGGATCGTCTCATAGCCGGAGACACATAGACCGGATGGTGATGGATCCTTTTGCCTTCCATGATGAACCAGGTATCTTTGCAACTCCTAATGAGGATATCGTTTTCAGTCGTGGTCGGAATTGGAGACAATCTCCATTGTCCTCCAAGATCCTGTCCGGAAACCTCCCTAAGAGGTTTGACAGTACAAAAATGGAAAAATACGACGGCACTAAAGACCCGGATAACCATTTGGAACAGTTCAAAAATTTCATGATGAATTTTAATGATGACGACAAATTACTTTGTAGGGCATTCTCCCAATCTTTTACGGGGAGTGCTCTGAAATGGTATAATAGCTTACCACAGGGCTGTATCAAGAATTTTGACACTTTTTGGGTAACCTTTCGAAGGCAATTTGTTGGAAGTAAGATAGTGAAGGGCAATGGAGACACAATTATCCATTGTGCCCAAGAACCAAACGAATCCTTAAAAGAATACATAAGTTTTTTTGTGAATACCAAAAATGGATTAGCTGATTGCTTTGAACAAGTAGCAATAGCTTCTCTGAGGCAGGGCTTAAACCCTGGAAACTCGGCTGATTCAGTAACCAGAAAAAAGGCCATGACATGGGGAGGTCTGCTGAATGAGGTTGGAAAGCAGATTAATGTAGATGAAACAAAGAAAACTAGGGTGCACAGGAAGGTGAGGTCTGCTCCGGCTGCACCAAATCCAAACCAAAACCAGTCCGGAAACAAGGCTAGGGAGACCGAGCAAAGTCATAACAGAGCCAAAGCTCAGTCTCAGCCAGCTGCACCAGCCCAGAGTCAGCAGTCTAGAAATAAACGAGGGCCTTGGGTTCAACCGGAGTGGTTTGCTGAGTTGAAAGAAAACGTAGCCACCATTTATGACAAAACAAAAGACGAAGTACACTATAGAAGGCCGGTTGCGTTACAGTCTCCTAGGGAGAGCCGTAACAATTTATTTTGCCAATATCACAATGATATTGGCCATACCACTGAGTATTGTATTGCTTTGAAGCAAGAATTCCATAATTTGATTGATAGAGGAAAGTTGGGAGCATATGTTAAAAGAAGAGGTGGAAATAGACCTGATAACGCTCATCGGGCTGGTCTAAACAATGCAGGCACATCGGCTCCGGAAGGGGCTATGGTGATAATCGAGAGGTTCGATGTAGAGTCAGAATACTTGAACCCAGATCCGACCCGGAATAAAGTGGGTGTTATTGTGGAACGTTGCAAGACGGTGTCCGGGCTTATTAATTTTTTTAATCACTTAACAATATTCGAAGGGGATACCATGACTGCACTAACTGCTTCATCAAGAAAGAGGCACGTTCATACTTTAGCCACCCAGCTTGAAGGAGGCATGACCTCTTATCAATCGCAAATTCCTTTCCCTTTTATTGTTTTAGACGAAGATGATCTGAGGGATATTGTTGTGGTCATAGGAGCATCCATTGGAGGCAATGATATAAGGCGAATTTTGGTGGATACCGGAAGTTCATCCAATATTCTCTTTTTAACTTCTTACAAAAAAATGAAGAATCCAGCAGTAATTCCATGTTCGAACAGATCAATTATGGGCTTCCCTGGAAATTCAGCAGACGTGATCGGAGAATTCGAGGAGGAGGTCTTATTGGGAAAAGGCCCTTTAAAAAAAAAGGTTAGAATATTGTTCGTTGTGGTGGATTGTCCCACTTGTTATAATGCTATTCTGGGGAAATCGTGGCTCTCTAGGATGCATGTCGTGGCCTCAACAGTCCACCAATGCTTGAAATATGTTGTACAAGGACAAGTGGGAGTTATTCGGAGCAGCCAAAAGGTAGCAAGAGAGTGTTATGCAACAGCACTGGCTCCTCGGACGTTGGGGGCAGTTCGGATCAATGAGGAATAGCAGTTTGAGGGGCCCTCTGGGGGAGAGGGTGACATTGATGACCCCAGAGAGACCCCCGGAGTTTTAATACCGATTGAAGAAGTTGAAACACACTCTCTCGCTAAAGGAAAAAGTGTCAAGATAGGATCCAAGATGACATCGGAATTAAAGGGTAAAATGTTAGAATTCTTGAAAGACCATCAGCATGTTTTTGCTTGGTGCAATGCTGATGTTACTGGAGTACCAACAGATATTATATCACACCAGCTGTCCATCCGAAGGGACGTAGCACATGTGATACAAAAAAGAAGAGCTTTTTCTAAGGAAAAGGCTGATGTCATAGTTCAAGAGGTCGATCGGCTTACTAAAATGGGGCACATAAAGGAGTCCCAGTACCCTTTATGGACAGCCAATCCGGTATTGGTAAAAAAGAAAAATGGCAAGTGGCGTATGTGCATCGATTTTACAGATCTCAACAGAGCTTTTCGAAAGAATTTATACCCGGTCCCCCGGATTGATCAGTTGGTGGACTCCACATCTGGAAACAAGCTGCTATCTTGTATGGATGCCTTCTCCGGGTATAATCAGATTCAAGTGGATCTGAAGGACCAGGAACATACTACATTTGTTACTGATAAGGGCCTTCATTGTTACAAGGTGATGCCATTTGGGTTAAAAAAATATTAGGGCTACTTATCAAAGGTTGGTAAACAAGGCTTTTTCTGATCAAATTGGAAGAAACATGGAAGTTTACATCGACGACATGATGGTGAAAAGTGTGGACGAAGAGCTACACTTGGCAGATCTCCAAGAAACTTTTGTTAACTTAGTGAAAGTAAATTTGAAACTAAACCTAGAAAAGTGTGTGTTTGTAGTGCAGTCCGGAAAATTCTTGGGGTATGTGATAAGTGAGAAAGGGATACAGCTTGATCCAGACCAGCTTAATGCTTTACTGCAAATGGAGCCTCCTCGGAATATTAAAGAAGTACAACGATTGACTGGGAGGTTGGCTGCATTAAATCAATTTATTTCAAGGTCTTCGGACAGGTGTGCCCCATTGTTTCAAACTTTAAAAGGTGCAAAGGACTTCAACTGGTCCACAAAGTGTGATGAGGCCTTCGGTGAAATTAAGAAGCATTTGTCTTCCCCCAAAACTTTGTTTGAACCTGTTGATGGAGAAACGCTTTATGTGTATTTAGCCGTCTCTGATTGCGCAATAAGTGCAGTATTGGTAAGAGAGGTGAACAATTATCCTCATCCGGTGTACTACATCAGCAAAAGCTTGATAGATGCAGAAAAATGATATTTGAAGCTTGAGAAGTTGGCGTTGGCCCTAGTAATTGCTGCAAGGAAAATAAGGCCCTATTTTCAGGCTCATTCCATCATCGTTCAGAATTTTTTCCCTTTGAAAAATGTTCTCCAAAAAGCTGACATTTCAAGTAGAATGACCAAATGGTCAGTAGTGCTGGGAGACTACGACATTGATTTTGCTCCTCGAACAGCAGTCAAAGCCCAAGCTGTGGCTGATTTCTTAGTTGAATTCCATTCAGATAGGGAAACTAAGCAAGAAACTGAAGTAAAAAATAAAAAAGTCTGGGTCGTCCGGACTGATGGTGGGTCAAGTACCATGGGATGTGGTGCTGGGGTATGTTTAACATCTCCATACGGTGACAAATGTACCACGCTATATGTTTTGCTTTCAGGGCCTCAAATAATGAGTCTGAATATGAAGCTGCTATAGCTCGTTTGAAATTAGCTCTTATTTGTGGAGCCAAAATTGCCAAGTTAATGAGTGATTCTCAGCTTCTTATTCATCATGCACAAGGTCAATCCGAAGTAAAAAAGGAGCAGCTAGTTAAATACTTACTTCTTCTCAAAGAAGTGGCACTTAGTTTAAAAACATCACCTATGAACACATACCTCGAACAGAAAATACATTAGTAGACTCTTTGGCAACCATAGCCTATACTGAGTCATACCCTTGGATTCATGTGCTGGAGTGCCCATCCATTCAAATCAATCCGGATCAGGAAGAAGAAAATTTGAATATACAGATAAGGCAGCCTCAAGAGTGGAGATTTCCTCTCCTTCAATATCTCTTAGATGGCATCTTGCCTCCGGAAAAAGCGGTAGCAAGGAAAGTAAAGTACAAGGCTCGTGGTTTTGTCATTCTAAGAGATATTCTTTATAAAAAATCTTATTGGTAAACCTCTTTTACGATGTTTGGGGGTCGATGAGTCTCAAATAGTACTCTCTGCATTACATGATGGTGAGGGATCAACACACTGTGGATTCAAGGCTCTAACCAGAAGAGTTTTATTAGATGGGTATTATTGGCCCTCTATAGTACAAGATTCCAAAGAATTGGTAAAAAATTATGATCCATGCCAGCGATATAGTAATGAAATTCAGACCCCAACTGTCCATTTGGAATCAATTTCTGAGCCAATACCTTTTGCTCGATGGGGGTTGGATTTAGTGGGACCTCTACCTATGGCATCTGGGGGGCGCAGAACTATAATCGTTGCTATTGATTACTTTTCAAAGTGGATCGAAGCAGCTCCATTGGCAGGTACGACGTCAAAGGCTGTTATAAAATTCATCTTATCCAATATCTGTTGCAGATTTGGAATTCCACAAAAGATAACAACAGACAATGGGCCACAGTTCGACAACAAAGAAATGGAGAATTTTTGTGCCTCTAGAGGCATACAACATTGCTTCTCTTCTCCTTTCCACCCACAAGCAAATGGTCAGGTCGAAGTGGCCAACAGAACAATACTGTCTGGTCTGAAGAAAAATTTAGAAGAGGCTGCTGGAAAATGGCCAAGTTACTTAGAAGAAATTTTGTGGGCTTACCGGACCACTCCCGGGGCTGCAACACAAGAGTCTCCTTTTGCCTTAGTATATGGGATGGATGCCATAGCTCCCATAGAAGCTACTCTCCCTTCATTTCAAGTTCATAACTTTTCCGAACACGCTAATGAAGTGGCAATCAGAGGCCAGCTTGACTTAATAGAAGAAAGAAGAGTTAAGGTTCACCTTAGAGCTGCACACTATCAAGGTTTGATGAGAAGCAGGTTCGCTTCTAAAATTAAGATAAGGGATTTTCAACCAGGGGATAAGGTATTGAGAAACGTTTTCCTACATACTAAAGAGAAGCAGTTCGGTAAGTTGGCTCCAACTTGGGAAGGACCCTATGTGGTCATTGAAAAGCTTAAGCTTGGGACATACCGGCTCCAAGACAAAGATGGAAGGATTTTGAATCACCCCTGGAACATTGAACACCTCCGTTTGTACTTGGAATAGAAATTATGTAAATATTTAGTTGTTTAAAATTTCATGTAAATATTTGAGGGCATACTCTTTCCTACCCTGGTGGCGCGGGGAGGTTTTAATGAGGTGTCCGGGATTTTTTATAAAATTTGATGCCTTCTTAAAAGATCCGGAATGTTTTCAGTTAATAGTTTTTGGTGAGATTTTTTATCTAACAGACCAGATTAAATTGGAGGAATGATGACTACTTAAACATTTGTCATCGGGGAATTTAAACACTTTCAATTTAAAATACTTGTGAAATAACCAAGGTTTGTTTAAACATTAACCACCAAAATTGAAAAACTATGAAAGAATGCAAGAGTTGTGCAAAATAAAACTACCCATTAAAACATATGAAGTGCCTTGTCCACCCAAGGACTTTGAGTTTTCAAACGAAAAGGTTTATTCGAACAGGAGCCGAACACGATTACAAAAAATGCCTTGGCCATCCAAGGACTTTGGTTCAATCACAAAAAAAAAGAGATATTCAATACTTCAAGACTGAGCTTTCTTGGATGGCTCAGCCTCACTAGTTTTCTTCTTCTTGGGATCGTCATTTTCCTCATCTGGACTTTCCCGGGTCTTCTCTTCTTCATTAGTAGTATCATCCCAACCACTAGAGTAATCATGCTTGTCACCATCAGCCATAGTATGGTGGGGAAGGTCCTCATACTCTACAAAAGTCCATAAGTCTCTCAGTGTCCTCTTTAGGAATTTCTCATGAAAGAGCAAGACCATGTCCGACTTCACTTTGGCAAACTTTTCTTCCTGAGTGTCTATCACTTGGTTATTATAAGCATCAATCCTAGCTTTGATTTTTCTCTCTTGCTCCCTTAGAAAATCATCTTTCTCTTGTGCGGCCTTGGACACCGAGTCCTCGAGTGAGATCTTGTCATTGGTTAGAGTATGAATGACCTTGTCCCTAGAGCTTACTTCTTCTCTGGAAGAGGAGAGGTCGCTCTCCAACTCGAATTGCTTTGTTCGGAGCTCTTTGATAGTATATTCCAAAGTGGCTAGCTTTGTGGCCAAATCCTCCTTGTGTTTCTTCAACTCCTCATTCTCCCTCTTCAAAACAGCAGCATTTTTATTGGCAGTGAGGAGGTCGCCGGACAATTTTTCTTTTTCAGAGTTAAGGTCATTAATGATGACTGACTGACCTCGTACTTGCTTCTCCAAATTAAGCACTGGCTGAATATTACTTAATATAGAGTGAGTTATGACGTCTCTTTCACTTGAGATAGGGAAGGACTTACCATTGAAGGTAATGATGTTCGAAGAACTCGGGGGGAGGTAAGGCCCAGCAAAATCATCTTTAGGGAGGTTTTCGAAGTAAAGACCAATGATATCAACGCCATCAATGCTGATATCCCTTCCTGTACCCCCTCCGGTTTGAAAGTCACCAGGGATGCCTTCTGTTTGAGTAGGGTCAGTAGGGTCAACAAGAGGGAGAGACTTTGGAGGTCGGAGGGCAATCTCATCACCCTTGGAGGTTTTCCTCTTCTTGGCCTCCCTGTCATTGCCTTCTACACCCTGTTTCCTATCTTTATTAGGAGCCTTTGGAGATCCTACCACTTCTCTAATACTTTCATGCTCCACTACTTGCAGAAGAACAACATCAATCTGACCTTGTCCTGGCCCCTCTGGGTTTGTTGGGGCAGCTTCCTCTACTTCGGTAGGATTGGCTTCAACCCTACTTTGCTTGCCTTTACCTTTCTTTCCCTTCATCTTACTTGGGGCTTTGGCTCTACCGGGCAGATACAATGACCCATCCGGTGCATCTGTCCTCTTGAGAATTACTTCCGGAGGGGGTGGGGTAGTAAGTTCCTCCCATGATAAGTCCCTCCGGTCAGTTGTATTCCAAAGGTAGGACCTTGTTAGATTGCCTCCGGTAAAAACCTTGTGGAAGCGATTTTCCCGCTTCTCAGCAGCCCAAGCATTCAGGTTGGTGGAAGTGGTCTGCCCAGCCTTCAAGTGGTCACTAAAGTCCTTAGGCAGCACTACCAAAAAACAAAGACAAAAAAAAAGAGAGAAACAAGTTAGACAAACAGATTTGTGATAAATAAAGATGGAGATATGAGATGAGGTTCTTACCATCGCTTCGCCATCTGCTGGTAAGCAGACTTGGGTTCACACCGGTTTTAATCTTCCTCCCATTCTCCTAGGCGCCGCTAACAAACAAGAATTGAGTTTTCCAATTCCTTTCCGACTCAAGCAGGTCGTCCATTACTTTGTAATTATCACCCATGTTGAAGTGATAGAAGGGGATAATGTGGTTTCTGCAGAGGTTGGCCACAGCTGCAAAATTCTCTATTGGAAGAGGAATTCCGGAGAGCCTAGAGGCCATAATACAGGCCATGAGAGTATACCATGCATTGGGGCTCAATTGGCTTGGGCAGAGTTTGATGAGGTGAAAATATTTGACTATCTCTGGATCTAGGGGAAACCTTAGTCCCCAGTTAAAGAGCTCAGTGAAGAAAACTATTTCACTAAGCTTGCAGTCCATTGGTGTCTCCGGATCCACCGGAATCCTTACCTTGACATTCTCCGGGATCCCCCATTTGTTCGCATCTGACCCACTTCGGCTGTGTGGATGAAAGCATAATTAATTTTTTGCAAAGCTAGCAGGTATTTGACACTTACCTTGTGGAAGCAAGGTCCCACTTTTCCCACAAGACTCCTCAGAAAATCCGGATGTTTTAAGCATAGATTCTTATTGCCTTTGTCCTTCTTGGCAGCAACATCCTCATTTGTTTGCCCGGAAACTTCGGACTCAAAAGGAGCTTCTTCAATAGAATCCTCCAACACTTCTTCTATTATCATGGAAGGCTTATCAGTTTTTTTTGGGTGAGGGGAGCTAGTGGTTGGCTCAGCAGGCCCTCCGGATGGTTGTGCATTACTGGCTTCTTATAGTCTGGACTCCGGCTGGGGCTCAGATGCAGTGGTTTCTTTCCGGAGACTTGAACTAGATGCCTCCGGGCCGGACAGCTTGTCCTTAGGAGTCTTAATAGGTGCTTCTGACCCTGACTTTGTATTTTTAGCCCCAGACTTGGAAGGCGTATATTTTGGAGCTTGCCCTTTCACCAAATAACCTCTTCTCCAATCTACTAACTTCTCTGGAGAGGAGTCAGCATCCGATCCCATGACAATGAATGGGGAAGGTTTCTTAAACCTTGTAACTGCCTGTCCTGGTTCAACAGTAGGCTCTGATTCCTGAACCGATGAGCCTGAAACAATTGGTGAAAGGTTGGGTTGGAACAACCTCCTAGGTTTAACACTCTTAGTTGAAGAAGAACCCCGGTCAGGCTCTGAGCTTGGAGTTTCCGATTTATCAACGGGGGAAACAGGGAGGCCTGCAGCAATGCGCCTTTCTCGTTCAACCTTTTGAGCTTTTTCCAACTCTGACAAATTGAGCCACCCACCTTTTATTAAAGCGTTTCTTGCTGTGAACATAAACTCACACCACAAGAAGGTTTTTGTTTTTGAGAGATGAACGCTTTGAAGTTTAACAGAGCAAGAATGGTGAAGATGGTAAAACAGTAGAAAATGGACTAATTTATAGTAAAGGTACAAAAGATGCTTCGATACCTAGGAGAATTCGAAAGGGTTGTAATGATTAAAACGGCGCTGATGTCACTCACATAAAATGAAGAGGTTTCTTTTTGGAGTAAGTGGGAGCGCCATTCTAGGGAAAACACGGCTGATGCGGCGAATCAGAGAAAGACACGTGTCCCACGATCTCTGGCAAAAAACCGTTTAGTTTCTGAGAACTTTTTCAGTCCGGATAAAGTCGTTACACAGTTTGAAAATCTGTCCGGACATGGCTATGACCAGATACAAGCTATTTTTTAGGTCTTGCCAAACGCCTTTGAACACAACCTTGAAAAGGGGCTACTGATGAGTTCGTATTTTGTCACCACTCTTTATGAGAACCGAACAGGGGCAATTCAGACAACATACACCTACTAAACCGTCCGAACTGAACTAAAGTATTAAAACTTAATCACTTTATGACTAAGCTAATTACTTGCCTGCTTAAAACTAATGGGTCTTTAAACTCGACCCAAATCCATTAACACGACCCGAAAGCCCATGTGGCCCAAGGTTAAGGGTATAAATACCCAACCACCTTCATTCAATGAGGGTAATGAAAATTAAATACAACCAGGAAGCTAAATTCTCTCACTACAATCCATCCAAACATTAAATACCTTTAAAACACCACAAAACTCTGGACAAAATTACCCTCAATCAAAAATAAACCACACCACCTTCTTCCCATTAGCTCAAGCAAAAACGATCTCAACCTCCTGGATATGCTCCAAGCCAATCAAATGTTAAATGAGAGGCCTAGTGATATCCACCTCAAGACCTATTTTATTTGGCACATCACGCATGCCCCCAACATCTATACTCTATGCAATCAGTAGAAGGTGAAAGATACATGAACCTTATGAAATTTGGCCACTAAGAAGGAAACACCATCAATTACCCCAAGGGTACACAGGTCTGCATTATCTTTAACATACTTATCAGCTTCAACAAGCAATTGGTCAACCGAATTTGGCTCTATAGTTATCTCAAAAACATGCTTTAAGGCTTTACGCTCTTCAGTTATACTACATTGACCGATAACCTCATTCTCAACTGTCTAGTTGGCCCTTGTCATACCACTTTCATTAGTCTTGGCCTTCTTCACATTGGAGGACCCTTTGTCAACAGTCATACTATGTTTCTTACTGATCAACTACCTTAAAACCCGTACAAATTCGGACTCAACCTTAATAATTGTCTTCTTCCTTGTAGATTTAAAGTACACCTCCGGACTCACCTCTTTAATAGGGATTTATTTTTTGCTTCACATACAGGAACCCAACCCGCTTATTGGGGATTGTCTTTAGCAATAACAACCTCTTTGTATTGACATAAGGGACTTTATTAATCATGTTCAGCTCCATATTTGCAAACACGAACTCCTCTCGAATGGTGGAAGTCTAGTGTCATCAATATTATTTTGGAATGATAGACTTACAACAACATAAATATGGTTGGCAGCACCACCAATAGAACTCTTCACCACATTCACCTCAATAGGAACAATGGTTAATTTAGTTTCAGGTTGAGCTGGATTCTTATCTACGCCATAATGAATCTTCAAATAAGTAGGAACATTTGGGTTTTGGAATTTTGAAATCAGTTAATCATGTGATTTTTATGATGCATGTTATGAGAATTTTTAAGTTCATTTATTTATATTTAGTACTGTGATTACTAATGATAATTTCCATACTCTTATAAAAGCATTATAGTCATTGGATAGTAAAACCTTTTTATCTAGGATAGATCATTGGATGCCAATTTGGTGTATTCTAGATATTATAAATAGTTGGTCAAATAGTAACAATAAGTGTATTAAGTTATAGTTTCGATTATTATACATTATCGTGAACATTTTACATATAGATACCAATTTTACCAAATGAATTATATGAGGGAGAATAATGTATGTAAACAATTTTAGTTATAAGATTTTATGAGACTAATTTGTTATGATACACTGACATTGCATGATTAAATGTTGGGTTGTATGTTAATATCCCAATATATGCTAATTAGAAGAGTAGTTAAACTAAATGAATAAATCAATATTCTTAGTCTAAACTATAAATTACATTTTTGTTAGAGAATTAAGAACGACGTTTTTTCTTACTTGGTTTACATTTATACTTTGTAATATCCGGTAATATTGGGCATGCCCTTACTTCCTACAATATTGTTTCTCACTTATTCACTATATCTCGTCTTAATATCGATATTATTATTTTTACCTTCAGACCATCATAAAAAAAATCAAATTCTCAAGCTCATTCGCAAAGTTAAAACAATTTTCATGCTTTTTTTTATCATATTTCTCTCATTCAAACTAAACGTGTATGTTGCATTAAGATTTGTATAATAATACCTTGGATACTAGTGCTCACACTAGTAAAATATGACTACATAAATTATTGTTTTAGACTTTCAGACCATTATAATGATTAAAATAAGCACAAAATATGTGACCAAATTATTAATAAGACAAGTACGTAATCGTAAAAACTAATGCTTGACATAAAAAAATAACACATAGTATTTAGCAAATCAAATCAAGCAACACATTTCTAATATATAAATATAATTATGCACTATATCAAAGAACTCATTCGCAATTTATAATGGCTAACAGATGACCAACCTCGGTATATTACCATATTAGAAAATTTGTGATGCTTAAACAAACGATGTTCAATATCTCATTGAAACTCTATAACCCGACATGCTAACTAATGCATTATCTACGCTTTCTCTCGTCCAAAAATGTTAGATAATGACTTAATAGATCTTAAAATGTCAAAAACTTTATCATTTACTTATTTCAAATGATGAAATTCATTCTCATTATTTATTTTTCTATTGTATGAGTGACGTATTATCAACATCATTTAAAAAAGTACAAGAACATTCGCTACAATGTACTTTAACCAACGATCATTTTATTTTTATTCTTAGGCTTAGACATATCTTTATTATTAGCCATTTTGGTATTTTTATTATAAGAATATCCATGTATTTAAAAAGTAGTTATACTGACTTCAAACGTTTTTATTTCAACTATTGATATTAAAACATACTTAAAGTTGGTGTTCGTATGCTAAGTTTATATGTGCATTAATTTATAATAATCAACAACCTAATGTTTATAATAGTCCGATGTTTAGGCTTTTCATATAATCAATTCTCAAGAACATGATGTCTTGTGACATAAATTAAAAAAATAAAAATAAAAAACCAAATTATCTACATATTACCCGATCGTTCTAATAAAATATTTAAAAAATATTTATTTAGATTTTTCCATTAGACCATTCGGGGACTTCCAACAAATAAACTTTTTGTTCTACTTATTATGAGATATAAGGGGTTTTTCAAACAATAATATATTTATTGGCTATCCTTACAAAGAAGTAAACATTGTCCTGATTTTTCCTAATTATACGAAGAAGATAATTATTTAATTAAAGAAGTATTTGTATTTCTTACTCGCCTAATCACACAAACATGTAAAATAATATCCACATATCTGAGATAAATAATATGGGCCTACTTTAAGATATTTTGTGATAAAATTAAGAAATATAAGATGCAAAAACAACTTTAAGCCACTCTTAAAATATTTATGGTATACGCATGTCTCCTCTCGAGAAGAAATGAGCCTATCATTTCTTAGACAAGTAAATAGTAATATAATCAATGATAAAATATATTCCCAACTTTACCAACCAAGACTTGAAATTATTTTCTCTTAACATCAATTGATTTATATAATACATTTTCGTTGCGACTCTTATTAAATCATTATAGTTGAATGTTATCGATGTCGTTAAAAATTAAACCTTTATCATCATCATTATTAGCATGAGTCTTATGCCCAAAACCACCACCACTATCCAATTGCAATACCTTGACCACTAAGTCTAGCATATTGGTTATCCATATTATCGGATACTACAAACTCAAATTCTTTGTCAAACTCATTATTACTACAACTAGACTTTGAATGATTTTGCTCCTTTTTATTATAAACACTTTTATAAATTATAATAATTTCATCCTTATTAGCACCTTCATATGTATATCCATAACTACTTCGAACCTTCAAAACACTTTCCTTATTATTTATTTTGTCTACCACAAGGGATTTAAAAAAAGACATTAGTTATAGGTTCACCATCCAACGTTAACACATAGTTAAATATATCCATTAAAATCTCTATTACAAAAAATAATTTTAGTTATATGTTGTTTGTCATCCAACACCCTACAAGAAACATAAAGTAAAACTTATCATAATCATACCCCAAGGGATGATACATAAAATTTATCTTTAAAAAGACAAGAAGTCAATATTACTCACGGTAACATTGTGACATACAATAATGTATTGATGCTTTCCAATTTGGATAAAAAAGAAGAGAATTCATTTTATCAATATAAAATTAATAAAATAATAAACCTACAGATACCCCTAAGTTCATATTCTCTAAATTTTTATGTCATTAACACAAAGATGAACATAGAAACCCCAAAAATCATGTATAAAAAATCAACCCAAGTCACACAACTATCATGTCTTGTAACTATAATTTAAATTAGATAAATTAATATAAATTTTAATAAACAATCAATTACCCTCGTATTAAACATGCAAGAATATAAAAATAAAAAACTAAAAACCAAGAAACAAAAACTTAAAGCTATGAATCATGTTGTAACATATAATTCATGAGGCTAACCCACACAAACTAGATAAATATTGATTCTAAAAAAATTCCTCTTTCAAAAGTAACTAAATAATATATAAAAATTACAAGGGAAAATACATTTCTAATGTGATTAACGGTGTGATGATGTTAATACATAGGTCTACTTATTTCCAACTATGTGTTGTTTGGGCATGTGTCTGAAGCTCTAAAAGTTGTATGAAATAACCAGAAAATGGTTTACTTAAGCTTTGGTCAGTCGTCAACAACCAAAAAGTTCACATCCGCCTGTTAGAGTCGTCAAACATATTTGAATGGATAATGAAACATATGTCATAAATCAATTCACAAGTGAAACATATTCCTACATGAAACCGATTTAAATGACAGAGCTAAAATGAAATGGTTGACTTCAGACAACGTGGTGGTTAGGTCACTTGTGCGAAAAGAGATTGCAACCAATAAGTTGTATCATGAGGTAGTGTTATTTACATATTATTTAACTTTGGAGTTTTGTTGTCGTTGTATCTCATGCTTTTGGATTTTTTAAATTTCTCACAAATGTGTTAGAGTTAGCTCATTCTGAACGAATGGAGAGTTTTTATTTCCTCCATTATAACCATCAATATTGCCCAAATGTCTTTTACAGTGAAGGAGTTCCTCTTACTTACAGACATTGGATCAACTAGTAAAATCTCATACAATTATTTTCCATTGGCTATTGTGCATAAGGTCATGTATGACCTATCTAAATCAGAGATATAAAATGACACATTTATGTATATAAGTAGAAACTGGGAGACAATTTTTCTGCTTTGACAATGTGCAATGGTGATGCATTGGTCTTTAAAGATTTATTTTTTATTATCTTGCGTGTGATTGATATGAGCATGAGTTTATTGGATCAGTTTGTTGTACATAGTAATAATAGCATCTTGTAAGTGTAAACATATCGTTCAAGTAATACTAAATATTAAATAACTTGAATATTAAACTCAAAAGGAATTATCAAATACTAAAATGTGTTATTTTTAATACTAGTTGGTCAATTAAAAAGGTAGAGTTCACAATTTTATATTTTAAAAATAATAATTAAATAAAATAAAATAATAGATGTGTAAATCAATGAGATATAAACATAAGATTATTAAAAAAATTACCCGGTTTGATACGTAGAGTTATTCAAATCTAGTCTCATTAATTTAAGATATATTAGAAGTCATATTATTATACCATATGATATTATTTTCTCTCGAACAATTAGAAACTAATTATTTTATAGACTTGAAGCTATTTCTAGTCCTCTACTCGCATATAATTTGATCATAATTCTAAAAAAATAGATCAAATTTAAAGGTCAAATATAATAGCTCGATTATTTGTTCAACCTATGATATTATCACTAGATCTCAAAATAGGTTATATATATCATTTAAGTAGTAATAAAATAATTAAACACCGTAAAAAAAATCATAACACTAAAAGAATCTTGAATTATATTAAACACAAATTTTTATAAACTAAACATGAAAAATCAGGTTAGATATTTTAATGCTAAATAATATAATTAGCTAATTATAAACATAATTGAAAACTTAAATTTTTTAATCAAATTCTAAAAATTCATCTTTTAACATCATTCGATCCTATTTTCAAAAACTTTAATTGTGTTAAAAGTCTAAAGTCAACAAAAAATTTAAACCCTCGTTATTGATTAGAGCAATATTTTTTTAGGATATTTGAGTAATAATATAAGAAAACAATTAATCGATGGATGATAGAGAGAGAATTCAGCTAATAATAGGAGGATTTAATTTAGAGAGAGAATCTCTCACAAATTAAGTTTAGAGTAAATGAGTTTTTTACCCCCTTTCATTAATGATCTAAAAGCTTATTTGTAGGAAACTTAAGTTCAATAGACTTAATAGGCCGAACAGATCCATGTTTTTATTACTCGAGCCCATTATTCAATAAGTTCAATACAAATAAACCCAATAATTTAAATATTTCTAAATTATTATAATTTCATATATAAAACAAATGATAGCTTAATCACCCATTATCAATTTTGATCTTTAGACAATTTTGTTCTCATCAGATAGCCTCCTTATTCAATATATTCAGATTCGATCTTTTCATGTCTTAGTATTTCATATGAGGCCTTCAAGGTTTATCTTTTGGTTATACTTTTAGACATGTGTCATGAATATATTAAGCCCATGATTCCTCTTTTTAGTGGTGAAGTCTGATGTTAGTTGAATATGGTTCCACTTCTCCAAAAATGATAATAGTTTGAGACTTTTTACCCTTCTTAGGGTTACACCTAGTGGGCTTGTAAAAAAAGGATTGTTGGGATTCTCTATAGTTCTCTTATAAATATTTTTCCCCTCACTCCTTTCTTACAATCACTTTTTAAAAAGAGAAATTCAATTTCTTGAAAAAGAAGCTCCGCATCCTTGCCACCGTTATTTTAATTGTTTGTTCTAATTAGCCACCAACGTTATTTTTTGGCGACGCTTCTATCATGTCTTGTATGTTCACTACCCAAACAGTTTTGACTGATTGGTTATGTTTGTCGGATAAAGCCGAAGATAAAGAAAAAACCTAGGTTAACTGCAGGACTATAGAATCCAAAGGTAAAGTTACCATATGTCAAACCTTCGAGTTTGAGAGTGTTTATCCATACAATATGTACAATATTTTGACCGAACCTTCATCCACCATTTTTTATATCAAAAAGTCACTCTTCGGGATCGACACGGTCCCAAGGAGCAACCCGTCGTAAACGTCATTATACTTTCATAGCTATGAGTTAAGATAAGAGAACTCTCCTTGAAATATAATCATGCCAACAAAAAATACTAAAGCCCATCCTACTAAGAGTAAAGTACTCACCAAACAGACTCAAACATCTTCTAGCTCTTAGCCAAAGCGGCCAAGAAAAGATAAAAGCGTTATTCCCCACCAGACAGTGTCTTAACACAAACAATGCCCTCCGGATCTAACCTAAGGCAGCTAATTGAAGAAGAGGAAGATGCTGGGGTTGAAGGAGCCTTTGGGAATGTCAGCCCAATCTGGAGAGAATATTGATGCCTTGAAAGAAGTTGTAGAAAAAACTCGGGAAGCTAAGAACAGTAAGGGTAAAGCTACCAAAGTGGTAGAAGTGGAATTTCCCCTTTCACTCGTCAGGTGTGTATGGCACAACTTTCAAAAAGTAAGTCAAAAATATCTATCCCCCCTTGCTAGAATCTCTTACAATTATTTCCCGGATAGTGAGTTGAACACACTTCATGAGAAATGGGGATTTATGAAGGAAGTGAATATACGATTACCCAAGGATGGTAAGACACCAATGAATTATGGGGAAAATGAATTGATTTTTTATTTTGATGTATTGAATTGGGGTCTTCGGTTCCCCTTAGACCCAGAGATAGTTAAGTACTTCAATATGATAAGATTATGTTCAAGTTAGGGTAGTCTGAACACCTGCTTCACCTTTATTCCATATAAGATTATGCTCAAGTTTGGTCGGTTTTTTAAAACTAGATTTCGGTTTCGGTTTTAATTTCTTAAACCGAATTTAATTCGGTCGGTTTTTGAGTTGTACGGTTTGACCGACCGATTTGAACCGAACCGACCGAATCTAGAGAATATATTATATATGTTAATATGTAGACCGTATTTGATATAAGAATTGTCTCCACCTTTGGCATAGTAGTTGTACACTTACAATTTAAGATCTTTTATTACCCCTGCCTGGGGTACGAATCCTGGCTGTAACTTTTTTTTCTTTTTTTTTGTTTCTCTTTCATCCCAGCTGATACACCTATTTTTCAGTCTCCAACGAGTAATAAATTGCTCATTTAAACCCAGACTAGTACACTTGTAAATCTAACTGGTGGTGCTAAAAACAACTTTAGTATGAAAAGCTAACCCTTCTATGGACAAAGAGAGATACAAGTGATCATCCTCCATCACCTTTTGTGTATTTTAGACTTCGAATATTTGAAAAGAGACGAGACTCTACAGGCATTTGTCATATCTTGCAACTTTTATAGGTTGGGCTGCTCATGAGGAGCGGTGAACCTTCTAAAGTACTTTGCAGAGCATGTCAATGAATCTGTCATCCTGAACCAGGATAAGAAGTTCATCTCTAACTTTTTCTTTACTAAAACTATGCCTCTCATTCAGAGTGAAAGAATAACCAGGGGTATGAAAACCAGTACTTTTTTGTGTTGATAGCGAAGATGGTGTCAGCGAAGCAGACGGGGATGAAGCTGGAGTATAGAATGAAGGCTTCACGAGTTTATGAGTGCTATGTCTACTACAGCTTAAAGGATCTAGATTTTTATGGCTGGCTATTTGACTAGATGTTGCATGAGGTATGGATTAGAAGCAATCTCTTTAAGACCCTAAACTGCCCCATAGCAAAATCTGATGCCATAACTACTTGCCGCCCTTTTTGACCGAATCGCACCAAACCGCACCAAACCGCACCAAACCGCACCGACCGAACCACACCTCTGTTAAAACAAAAAAACCGACTGAAACCGACCGATACCGAACAAACCGAAACCAAAAAAACCCGATTTTTTTATTACTAAATCGTTTTAATGATATACAAACCGAATTATTTCGGTTTGGTTTAATTTTTTTTTAAAAAAACCGACCGAACCGATCGAATCTCACCCCTACCCCAGATAGATGCCAAAAAACTATCTAAAAGAGAATGGGTAGTCCGAATTGATGACGGGTCTATGGGTGTGAGGCTGGAATTTTTTTAACTTCACCTTATGGTGATACTATGTATCAAGCTATTTGTTTTGGTTTTAGAGCCTCCAACACTGAATCTGAATATGAAGCAGTTATAGCTGGTCTCAAGCTAGCTTTTATATGTGGGGGGGAAAGAGTTCGATTGATGAGTGACTCTCAACTACTTATTCACCATGCTCAGGGGAAATCTGAATCAAAGAAGGAACAATTAGTGAAATACGTAATCATCTTAAGAGAAGTGACTGCAAATTTCAAAAATATCCAGTATGAACATATCCCAGATCAGAGAATGTTGTGGCAGACTCTTTAGCCACCATAGTCTATTATGAGTTCTACCCATGGATTATGATGCTAGAGTGTCCATCAATACAAACAAGCCAAGAAAAGGGTAAAGTTGATGAAGAAATTATGAGCATATGTCTTATTCAACCCAAAGACTGGAGGTATAGTATTTTCAGTTTATTTCTGATGGGATTCCACCTCCGGACAAAGCTTTGGCTAAGAAAATTAAATATAAGGCTCATAGTTTCCTGGTGTTGAAAGAAGTTCTGTATAAGAAATCATTTAGCAGACATCTCTTGCGTTGTTTGGAATTAGAAGAGTCCCAAAATGTTTTATCTGAACTACACGATGAAGAAGGTTCTGCACATTGTGGTTACAAGGCCTTAACCAGAATAGTCTTATTAGCAGGGTACTACTGGCCAACGATAATGGTAGATGCCAAAGATATGGTCCAGAAGTTTGATCCTTGTCAGAGATATGGAAATGAAATCCATGTGCGAGCAGTTCTTATGGAGTTCATATCCGAACCAATACATTTTGATAGATGGGGGTTGGATCTGGTTGGGCTTCTTCCCATGGCATCCGGTGGGTGTCAAACGATCATAGTTGCAATTAACTGTTTATCTAAGTGGATAGAGGCAGCTCCCTTAGCTGGACCCACTTCGAAAGCAATTACCGATTTCATTATATCCAACATATGTTGTAGATTTGGGGTTCTCCGGAAGATCACCACATATAATGGGTCCCAATTTGATAATAAAAATATAGAAATGTTTTGCACCTCCAGAGGAATTCAACACTATTTATCTTCTCTATTCCACTCTCAAGCTAATGGGCAAGTTAAAGTTGTTAATCGAACAATCTTGTATGGGTTGAAGAAAAATATGGAGGGAGTTGCATGGAAATGACCAAGTTATCTACAAAAAGTATTGTGGGCTTACCTAACAACTACTCGGATTCCTACACAAGAATCCCCTTTTGCCCTCTTTTATGGGATGGAGGCAATCACACCCATAAAAATTATTTTACCATCTTACATGATTCAAAACTATTCCGACAAGAAAATGGTATGGAAGTTAGGAATCAGTTGGACTTGATTGAAGAAAGAAGAGTTAAAGCGCATTTAAGAACATCACATTATCAAGGTCTAATGAGGAGCAAAATTTGCCTCCAAAGTTAAAAGAAAAGATTTTTAATTAGGAGACAAAGTCTTAAGAAACGTATTTTTGCACACTAAGGAGAAGCAGTTCGACAAGCTGGCTCCGAACTGGGAAGGTCTTTATGTGGTATGTGAAAAAAGTCAAACCACAGACATACAGATTTCAAAACAAAGAGGATAGAACACTAAAGCGCCCATGAAACGTTGAACATCTCAGGTTATACTTAGAATAAAAATCTCTTGTAAATATTTACTTTTTTATACGTCAATATAAATATTATGGGGCATACTCTTTCCTACCCTGGTGGCGCGGAGAGGTTTTAACGAGGTGTACGAGTTTTTCAATAATATCATATGCCTTCTTCAAAAGTCTGGTGAAAAATTCTTCTTGACTTAACCATAGTATGAGGTGATCGGATATTAAATACTCATTAAACACTCCGGCTCTCAAATGAAGTATCTTTGAGTTGATCGGATTTGTTAAACACTTGATCACATTCATTAAATATTTATGATTGGAATCATTTAATGGTTATTAAACATTTATTTAACAAATCATAAATATTAAAAGTTATTTAAACATTGGCTATGGCGAGATAAACGAGATTCATACAAAGAAAGATACGATATTAAAACTTGATCGGAATAAACTCGATCCATCGTTCACAAAATTTATTGACTATTCAAGGACTTTGGTTCATAAGACAGAAATTTAAAATATGCAACAAATTCCTTGGCCTTCCAAGGAATTTAGTTTTAAACACAAAATAACAACAAAACCTTAAGGCTTTTTCCCTTCAGCTTCTTCATCGCTTTTACCCTTTTTAGGACTTTTGAGTTCAGCGCTAGAACTCTCACCAGTTCCTTCATTATCTTTGGAGTCTTCTCTGCTTGCATAGCTGTGCTTGTCATCATCTTCCAGGGTATGGAAAGGGATATCATTGTACTCTATATATTTCTACAAAGGACCAAGGGTCCTCTTCAAAAAAGTCTTGTGGAATAGCAAAACCATGTCAGACTTAATCCCATCGTCTCTTTTCTCCGAGGAGTCCACTATTCCCGTGGCATGCTTCTCTATTCCAGTATCTATCTCCTGAGCTTGCTTGTTTACTAAAGAGGTATTCACCTATGTCTTCTCCTTAAGAAAATTCTCCAAGTTGACTTTGTCTTTGGATAAAGTTTTGACAGTACTAGTGCTAGCATCTAGTTGCTCCTTCAAAGTTTTGATCTCGTTAGAAGAAGAATTTTCCAGTCTGGAATACTTAGCTTGGAGATATTTTTGAGCATCTTGTGACTTGCACAGTTCGGCAGCTATGTTCTTTTTTTCCTTCTTTAATGATTCTATGCTTTGCTGAACGGTAGAGCCTCTATTCGTCAAGCCCTGGTTTTCTGTGGTCAAGGAGGTTATAATAGTTGTTTGTTCCCTCACTTGCCTTTCTAGGTCAACTACCGGACGAATATTTCCAGGTCAACTACCGGATGGATATAACCTAAGAGGGCATGACTCATAGTGTCTTGCTCACTTGATATCACATATGTCTAACCGTTATGGGTTACAACATTGGCCGTACTGCCATGAGAATAAGGCTCCGCGAAGTCATATTTATCCAGATCACTAAAATATATGTTCTGGAACACATCCAGATTAACATCTACTTCAGCAGTTGTGTTCGGAAGGAAGAAGCGTTTCAAAAGGAAGGTTAGGTGGGATTTCTTCTTGCGGAAGATGGAGTTCAAATGGACGCAGAATTATCTTTGCTCCCAAGCTAACTTTCTTTTTCTTTGCAGTTTTTTCATCGCTGATCTCATTACCTCTCTTGTGATCCTTCCTTACGATTTGAGGCGAACCATCCGATCCGCCGGCTTCTTTGACTGTAACCTCAACCGCCTTTAGCAAAGCGATATTGATTCCCCCTTGGTTTTCCGAACTGACCCCTTCTGTGACTTGTTGAGATGGGTAAACTCTGTTTTTCTTTATTTTTCTTATTCTTAATATTGTCCAGGTGGCTAAGGGCTTTGACCCGGGAAGGAAAATAAAGTTTGGCATCCTTAGCCTCAGTTCTCTTTAAAATGACATCAGTAGGAGGAAGAGTGGTCAGTTGTTCCCAAGTAAGATCTTTATTCCCTGTAGTGTTCCATAGGTGAGACCTTACTAAGTTTCTAAAAGTAAAGCAATTGTGTAAATCGTTCCCCCATTTCTCTGATGCCCATTCGTTTAGCTTGGCACATGTTTCTTGGCTTGCCTCTAAATGCTCCAAAAACATTTTTGATAAACTACAAGGAAACACAACTGTCAGTTCGGAATAACAACACAGTATATAAAGACTAAGAAAAACATAAGCAAAGATTACTTGTACTCTTCAAGCGACTGGTCGGTTGACTTGGATTAGTGGCCATTCTTATCTTCTTCATGTTCTCCATGCTCCACTTATAAATAGAAATTGGGTCCTCCATGGCTTTTCGGACTCTAACAAATCATTTACCACCTTATATTCATTCCCCATATTATAGTGATAAAAATGGATATGGTGGTTCTTGCACAAACTCACCACAACAGCAAATTGCTCCATGGATAGTGGGATTTTGGACAACCTTGATGCCATTATACCGCCCGGAAAAGTATACAATGCATTTGGTCTCAGCTGGCTTGGACATAATTTTATCATGTGAAAGTACCTGACTATCTCTAGATTCAAAGGGAACCGGAGTCCCCAATCCAACACTTCATGGTATACTACTAGCTCATTGGCCTTGCAGTCCATATGAGTCTCTGGAGTGACTGGGATTCTCACTTTAACTGATTCAGGGAAGCCCCACTTTGTTCGAATCCGACCTAACTCATCAGTATGGGTATATACATAAGAAATATTTTGAAGAGCTATCAGATACTTTACACTAACCTTTTGAAAGTTTGGCCCAACTTTCCCTTCCAGACACTCTGAAAGTGCATCAGACTTGGATAAACCTACTTTTACTCTAGTTGTTCGATCTGATGTAGTATTCTCTGTATTTCTGAATGCCTCAAAGGAAGTATCCTCTATACTTCCCTTCATAGTCTCCTCCATTACGATTGGTCGTTGCTCGGATGGTTTAGTATATATTAGGGGATTTATTGTCTCCAAACTAGCAGATTTCAAAGAAGTATGAGTAGTTTTAGCTTTAGATGGACGAGTTATTCTGCGAGGAGGGGTATTTCTCAATGTATATCTCAGCATCCGGACCCATTTCCAGGAAAGGTGAAGGTTTCCTAACACTGAAAACTACCTTTTCTTTCGGTAGGGGTTTTTGGGACTCTTGAACTGAAAACCCTGACTGTCGGAGAGATATGGTTGGGACAAAAGGTAATTTTCTAACCTTTGATGTCTTTGATGACGATGAGTCGTGGTCTATGTTGTTTTTTTGGTCGATCGATTTCTCCACCAGGAGAGGCAGGGAGACCAACTGCAACTCTTGCGTCTCTTGCTTTTTTTCTTGTTTTCTCCAAATCAGATAAATTCAGCCAACCTCCTTTCACCAATGTGTTTCCGGCTGTACAATTTAAGAATATTATCAAGCTTTCTCTCTTTAGTAATTTTTGTGTTTTCAAAGACAATAGAACAGTGAAACCAATTTATATAAAGATAAAGATGTATAAGTTTACCTAGGGGAATACAAACCGATCAAAGTAATTATTATGGGCTATGAGGTATGGGGGTTACACCATAAGTAATATTTTATCCAAGTGGGGACATGAATCTAGAAGAAAAAAGGCCGAGAGGTCGAACCAAAACTCGACACGTGTCCCACGTCAAAAAATGGCTTTTGGAATTCTTAACGGTAACATTAGTCTCTTTTAAATCCGATCAGGCTGACTCTTGGAAATCCGATCAACTTGAATCTTGGAATTATAAACAATAGAGTTAATCTCTACAGTTTGGATACACATGATAGATAAGAGGATCATCTTGAATTTATACTAAGTTTTATTTTTTCGAGTTAGCTCTTCCAAAAATTCTTTGTAAGACCTAAAGGGACTACTGATAAGGTCGGATTTATTTGATACTAACCTTTACGTATATCCGAAGGGCATTTCAGATATAACCAGTACCATGTCCAACCAGATAGAATATGTTAGTAGAACGTGACTCAACTAGTTGTATGTCACTTGATTTCTTGGGCTAATGAGTTCTTAAACTTAACCCAACCCCTTAATCTGACCCGAAAGGCCCATGAGTCATTAATTAAGTATAAATACCCCAACTACTTTCATTAATGATGGTAATCAGAATTTGCTGCTATCACACACCTTAATTATTTCTCTACATCTTATTTTAAACATTAAATTCCCAAAACACTTTATAATATTACCCTCAATTAGAAGTAACCCACACCAACGATGACTTTTTCTTTTCTTGTGATAGTGATCGTTACTCGAAAAGAAGGGAGATGTGTTAGACTTAGACACTAAATATTTACTAGACTTCAAATGACTTGAATGATCCCTAGCTTTATACTTATTATTCTACAAATGATAAGGTTTTTGGAATAATCTTTCGGATACTTTTCAGGACTGTGCTGAATATCCGAGTCTATAGTTTGTTCATTAACACCCTAATGTCATTCAGATCTTTGGATTTATGATTAGATTTTACCCATAAGGGTTATTACAACTTCTTTTTGAGATCTCGATGCCTTAATTTCCCTTCTTAACTGGTCACACTCCTCTTGCATGAGCAACCACTCATGTTTTTTTATCAATCATATGCAATACTTGGTTAGATCTTTCTTTGATCTTGACTCTCTCATTCTCCTGTGCAAGATATCTAAAAACCTATTTTTAGGCAATTTAAGCCCAATGGGCCTAATAGGCTGAACATATAAATGAGTGTATTACTCGTGCCCAATTATGCAAATAAGCCCAATACAAATAATTCTAATTATTTAAATATTTTTAAATTATTACAATTTCCGATATATAAAATAGATGCTAGCTTAATCACCCATTTATCCGATTTGCACTTCAAATAATTATGTCCTCATCAATTATAATTTACTTTTTAAATCCTCGTATTATGTTTTATAACCAAATCAATATAACTTAGGCTATATTCATTGTCTCTCTTAATATAAAAAATATTATAACATTAATTAATTAATTAATTAATTAATTAATGTAATTGTGCCCGTATGTAAGAAGTGGATTAATACCGTGAATAATATTTCAAAAAGCAACAACAACTAGAATCAGGTTATGGAGAATCTGAATGGTTATATCAATCTCATTTTATACGAAGGTGTAGGTCTGACAACCCCAAAAGTTCACTCAACTTTTGTAATGGATTTCCAACATATCGTGCAGAAACTATGTGAGGATAATACAATAATTTTAAACTTTTGTAGGATATATTTCTACATATGTTCCATAAATGAAATTGGTGGTCCAGTCTATTGGTGAAGAAGAGAGAATGAGGTCTGTGAGATACAGCACTCCGGTCGTGGGCTAGGTCAAAGGTACGCCAGACCAACACGCAACCTCCCGCTCTCGCAACTGGCCAACAACTTCCACCCTTACCACTGGGACTGTAACATATTTTTAAACATACTCATTTGACGTTGCATCTGAACCTCTAACAACTCGTGCACCTATCCAGCCGAATATATAACAGAACAAGGTGTGGATTTCATCGCACATTCATCAAAATTCAATAATGTTTCTAGATAAATGATCAACATCAGGAGGGAATATAAGAAGATGTCCACCAGTAGACATCACAGTCGTTCCAACCAAACGGTATGCAAGTTTCTTCATTCTCAAGAGTGAAACTGAACCTCCAGTAGGTCTTCACTAGACTTCCAACGAACTAAAAATAATAACATTAATACTATGAAGGGTACTCAAACTTCCAACAACCTTCACCGAGGATCTAACTCGGTTATCAACAGACTTCAACACCCTGCCAAGGTTAGAGCATGCTCAGATCAATAATACACCGCCCTACGATAACCTTAACACAAAGGCATACATATGTACCTGAACATGAACCAAGGATAAACGTAGGTTCTAGTGGTCAAAGAGGAAGACCATTATGACTTACCAACTTATTTCTAACAGGCTCAACCAAACCCCCATGGAACCAACACAACAACCTAGTTAAATCCATACTATGATCACTACCCACATGCATTTCGTAACAGAAGTGGTGCAACAATTGCAGTCCAGCAATGATAGGGTCCAAGACATCAACAAAATTACCCTTTCCTCTGATGAGCATATATTGGTTGAATATGTGATACTTATAATAATAGTGAGGGCCTACATGAGGAAGATTCTCATTTGGCTCTACACATCTTATACAAAAATCTACTACCAAACTTAATGAACCATAAGTTGGACAAGTACGATGCAATGGAGATCCGAAGCACCAAAAGAGATATGATGCAATATATTGTAAATAAAAATACGAATTATCGAGAATTCTCAATCGGTGAGGCAACACCTTGACATGGTTCAACAACCTCCTCCAATGGTGCATAAAAATCTTCAGGACGTTAAGGATGGTTTTCCTTAACTATTTCATTAGATTCAATATGATCAAAGAATATAGAGACTACATTATCCACTAAAAATAGTGACCAAATGAAACATTAAGAGAATATACTCAGAGGTTCATATATACGCCTTATCGACAAGACATACTACTAAGACCTCTCTTTGATGTCATTGCAAAGAAGATGACAATCAATTTTGGAAACATACTGAAGGAAGTGGAACGTCACTTAAAAGAGGATGATATCTCAAAAGCACAACTCGGTGGAGATAAAAATGCTCTCAAATATGCACTCGTTGTACCATCCACTCACACAGAACAAAATCGACTAATAGTGGCTTAAGTAAACTCAACAATACATCTAGACGCCTCCAAGAGCAATGCAGACCGGCCATCAAGACCATTAAAAACCAAAATGAAAGATTAAGGCTAAAAAAATTCCAACCATAACAATAATACCCTCCCTCCCATCCAAAATGACCGACCAGGGGACCTTTCATGGAACTTGCTGAAAAGTTGGGCGTTATCTACGACTGTACTAACGATCTGATTACATATCAAAGGCCAAACATGATATATTGTAACTTTCAAAAAGATTTTGTATATTATATCATGGATTGCTTGGCACTGTGGAACCATGTCTAGAACATGATCAATGCAGGTAAACTATATGAATTTGTTAAAAAAAGAAGCAAACTGCAACAATGAAACCCTTTGGTTAAACAAGAGCCTCCACACGACTTAAAAGACAAGTTTTTTCCGCACCCGTCAAACTATGAGATTTGGATCCTAATATTTAAGCGAGAAGAAGAAAAATATCTAGAATTAGATCCTAATAGATAAATCATTGAATTCATTGCCAGTAACAATCCTATCTCTAGAATAACTAGAACTCAAGAAAGCGGCACGTTGACGATCTAGAGCTCTAACACCTTCGGTATATATCACCACACTGATCTCACCATCCGTACCTAGTCTTGGGATTATTTGACGATGATTTGGAAAGAGTCACAACACCTCAAAGTAGAATAGTTGCATTCATAGTAAATATGGCATGCGTATTAATCAAGCGACTCATGGTCGACACTGGAAGATTCGCTAAAGTCCTCTACAAAAGCACGTACGATAAGATGAAAAGTGAATTCATTCTCACTCAATCTTAAATAATAAATACCTATTTCACCGGTACAAACACCATTTTGTTGAGAGATCTTGCATTATATATCACATTTGGAATGGTGGAATTCGAAACAATGGTATAATGCTTATTCATGATAGTAGACGCCTCATCCTCTTATAATGTAGTTTTGGGTAGATCATGACTAGATTAAATGTACAATATTATCTTCACAGTTCAGTAGTGCTTTCGGTACCCAATCATTGACAAAATATAAGTGATTTGAATGAACCAAAAGACATCCAAGAAATGTTACACGACTTTTCTCACGCTTGATCAATAGTAACTAACAAGTAATTCGATTGACATAGACGATGTATATTATACAAGAAAGGATCCTCACCCCATATAAACATGAGAGAAATTCGAAGGTATTATGGTGAAGAAACAGTAATATTCGTACTTTTTAATACAGATACAATCTTGAAACGTGAGGATTGGTACTTGCGAACACCTCATTTGAGGTATGCACTCTAGATGGTCCAACACTATTCTCGTTTGCTTCAGAATGGCCAGGAGGAGGAGGATGAGGATAATGAGTTCTTTTATCCGAGGAAGATTTTAGACAATGGAAATAATATCACGCACTACGGGAAGTAACGCCACCTCGGATAATCAACTCTTATTATGTTGGTACAGAGGCAATGTGTGCTCACTTACCTTACTCATCGCCTTATGTTTAACCATCTCTACAAAAAAGTAAGTTTATGAATAAGAAAACGAAAACACAAACTTATCAAAGTTACACATGTTTTTTACTTTAAATATATATATATATATAGTGTATTAGTATCGCATGACATATGAAACGAGTCAATAAAATATATGCATAAGCATGTAAAAATCGCATAAATAAAATAATGAAAGTGGAAAAAGTTGCATGAAGTATATTTTGAAAGTAATCTTTATTTCATACATTGCGAGATGAACTTCATTGTCGTCGTATGCTAGTTTGCGATGAACTACATCGTCATCACCCGATATGTGCGATGAGGATGAGGTTCATCGCGTGATGTATGCAATGAGGACGAGATTCATTACACGTTGCATGCGATGAGAACCAACAAAACTTTTCAAAACCTAAGAACCTAACACTCAAACTTGAACTACTGTCTACAAACAAATATCCTAAACGCGTCTATGTCAATTCTACACACTAATTAATCAATAAATCATCAATTAAACGTCTAAAAAGATAGAAAAATATTTGTTTTAATTCAATTTTTCAAACCTAAATAACTACAAAATTAACAAACAAATTCAAAAATAAATTATACTATTATGCTTGTATTATTTTTTTAATTTTTTTTTTACGAAATCAAATATGAAAAAAAAGCGTGGGAGATAAAGTTTTTGAAAGTTTAAAAAAAATAAAAAAAAAGAAACGTTAGATTTAACTCGTTTTTATTTACAATCTTTTTTTTTATACAAAAATTATTTTTAAAAGGCTAATATGAAATCTAACAAAAACCACGTCAAATCTAGCGCTTTTAAATCTAACGATCTAAAGTAAAATCTTATGAGGCTTTTTTGAATACTTTGTTTTAAAATATATGAGTCCTTCGCAAACAATATCGATATATAATCATGTAATTTGACTCTGCTTGTGTGATCTATGATCGTCCATTCAAAAGTCGGTAGTAAACCAAAACTTAAAAGAGCACAAAAGAATGTGCATTAAGTAGGTTAAGAACGGAGAGAATAATTGATATAATTCTAAAACCAATTTACCTTTATATAAATTTTATTTTAATCATTATTTATGAACTTATGGTTTTATGAAAACGACCTATATTATTAAAAGAAAAATAAAAACATGTATTATGAAACATTTTTTTTTAAATATTAAATTATATTATTACCGATTATCTATTATTCAAATTTGTAAAGTATCATTGAAAACCAAAAATCTTAACTATTATCGATTTAAGATCTATATTTTTATTATTTTTTTTAAAAAAAATTGTTTTAGTTAAATATTTATATTTCAAGATCCACTAATTCTTTAAATACCCTTGTTCATTTATATAAAAGGTTTTTAGATTCATATTTCATTTTTTTGATTTTTTTCTCTATATACGTGAATTGAACAACTTTAATGTCAGGCAATTCTTCATTTTTTTACTCAATTTTCTTGTTTTTCTTTTGTTTTTATATGTTTTTTTGTTGCTTTCGAAGTTTTTGGATATCTGTTTAGATAAGTGGATTTGTGTGTGGTAAGTCGAATTTTGATTTCGGAATACTATAAGTACTCGAAATATGTTTTTGTTTGTGATTCTCGGTTTTTATCTGGTTTTTACTTCGCTAATATAGTTTATTTGTTGTATTTCAGTTAGTTTTTCGTCGATTTTAGTCTGGTTTGAGCTTCTGATATTTTTGTGTTGAGTAAAATGGTTCAGGGAAGAAAATGCGAAACGTTTGTATCTGTACCTACTGATAGTTACGAAATGTGTAATTCTTCTAGAATGGTAGATGCAAAAAACAAATTTTTGATAGATGCGAAACGTTATTGTTCTAAAAATTTATTATTTTTTAAATTCATATCATGAGTGATACTAGTTTGTTCGTCTTAAAAAAAACAAAACCAACAGTATTTCCGGTTTTTTTTCGAGTTACGGTTTAAAATATACAGACTCTTAAAGTTTTAAAATTTATAGGGGTTTCGTGAAGAAGATGCGAAACCTTCTTCGTTATAATAGATGTGAAACCTGTTTTATTGTGCTAGATGCGAAATCTTGATTTTGTTAGATGCGAAACCTTTTTTATTTTGATAGATGTGAAACCTTCTTTATTTTGATAGATGCGAAACTTTTTTTATTTTGATAGATGCGAAACTTTTTTGTTTTGCTAGATGAGAAACCTCTTTGTTTTGATAGATGCAAAACCTTATTTATTTTGATAGATATGAAACCAATCACTAGATGCGAAACCATATAACTGAGAAACGTGTGTAAAATATATATTTTTTAATTTTTTTTAAACATATCATGACTGGTACTAATTTTGTTCGTCTTAATAAACAAAAGCAATGATATTTTCGAACTCTTTTCCGAGTTACGATTTAAAAAATATGAATTTTTAAAAATTAAAATTGAAAAAAACAAAAAACAAAAAACAGTTATTATATTCTATATAAAATCGTATTTAAAATATAAAATCTTTTAAAACATTTACATCGTCATTCCGTAATTGGTAATCTTTTTAAATTTCTTATAGGAGATTCTCCCTATTCAAAATTAATATTATGGTTTTCTCAAAACATTACCTAATTATAATTATAGTTCTAAAAGAAATTGTATAGTGATTTTTCTAGATTTGAACAAATAAAATTAAAAAGTCACTCAATTAGAGAAGTATTTAAAAAACATAATTTCCCTCGCACACCCGTGAACCTAACAAAAAACAAACTAGCCCTATATTACGCTGCCCAAAGCCAAATTTGTGACTAAACAAGTAAAATGCATTTAAGAGAGCCAACAATCTCCAAGATTAGTAAGCATCCACCGTCAGATCTAGGGCCCACGCGTATATCCGTAAATGAGAAAATCAAAAACTGACCATTGATCATGGGGAGATAACTTATCCACCGTCGGATCTAAAACGGTGCAACGATCAGTGGGGACAAAGTCCAACAACGACAACCGTCGGTGACCCATCCCATGGTCGAGGGTAAAATAGTAAAACCGTACACAAATAAGTCAAGGTGGTCACATCTATAAATAAAAGAAAAAAGAACAGAAAAGAAAGAAAGAGAAAAACAATAGAATTTGAAATATTTTTGTTGACGTAAATAATTATATATATATAATATATAATTGTATAAAACAGACATGCTCTGAAACCTGCAGTTGTTCTCTTCCGTTTCTCTCTCCCTCTTCTCTAAACTATATTATAAAAAAAAAAATTGGTTTTTTTTCTGTGTTTCGTTTTTGGTGTTGGCTTTTTATTTAAATCTTTTAACGTTTATTTAGAAGCGTGCCTCGTGAAAAAGAAGCTTAGTAAGAGAGAGAGAGAAAAAGGAGGGAGGAGGATTGAGCAAAAGGGTGTTTTTTGCATTTCTTCTTCTTCGTCTTTTTTTCCTATTCTATGATTGGCTTACCAAATTCGATTCGAATCCGAAACGAATCTTTTGAGAATTTTGCTTTTAAGAAATGTTTTTTCACGCCATCTAGTGTTTCAAATTCCTGAATTTTGAGTTAAAGAGGGTTTAGGAGATTGGGTTTTTCTCAAAAAAGGAGATTTTTCAGTCACGAATCACGTTTAGCATGCAACGAGTTCACGATAAACCGATGGATACATGCGTCGAGCCAACACGTACAAAACATTTTATAAAGCAGAGCAGCGACGTTGTTGCAGGAACAGAGATTTTGAAAATGGCTAACAACAATCAATCCATAGAGACGCAAGAGCCGAGCATTGACGCCGACAAACTCAGCTACGAGATCTTTTCGATTCTCGAGAGCAAGTTTCTCTTTGGGTATCAAGAGCCTAAGCTCTGGTACCCACAAAACATTGAAACCAAACCCGAACCGGTGGTGACCGGACCGGTTCAAAATGGAGATGATAATGTTGTTGCGGAGTCAATCAAGAACCAGAGAGGTAGAATCTGTATACTTAGTATCGATGGTGGAGGCGGCATGAGAGGGGTTTTACCAGGAAAAGCTTTGGCTTATTTAGAACAATCGTTAAAAATGAAATCCGGTGACCCCAATGCCACGATTGCCGATTATTTCGACGTCGCGACTGGTTCTGGGATCGGTGGAATTTTCACGGCGATGCTTTTCGCTACCAGAGACGGCGGCCGACCGGTTTGTAAGGCGGAGGACACGTGGCGGTTTTTAGCGGAACAGGGAACGAAGTTTTACCGACCCGGGTCGGGTAGTAAAGGTATTCTTAATCGGGTTTGGAAAACAGGGTCGGGTTCGGCGACAACCCGACTGGAGAAAGCGATGAAGGAGTCTTTCGGTGACCTGACGTTGAAAGACACATTGAAACCAGTTTTGATACCTTGCTACGATTTGTCTACCACAGCGCCGTTTTTGTTCTCACGCGCCGACGCCCTTGAGACAGACAGCTACGACTTCAGGCTGTGGGAGGTTTGCCGGGCCACAGCCGCCGAGCCAGGGGTGTTCGAGCCCGTGCAGATGCGGTCGAAAGATGGGCAGACACGGTGCTTAGCCGTCGACGGTGGATTAGCCATGAGCAATCCAACTGCAGCCGCCATTACACACGTGCTGCACAACAAGCAGGAGTTCCCGTTTGTAAGGGGTGTGGAGGATTTGTTGGTGCTGTCATTAGGGTCAGGTCAAGTGTTCGAGGTTAAATACGACTACGAGCAGGTCAAGAACTGGAAGGCTAAGGATTGGGCTCGACCAATGGCTCGTATTTCCACGGACAGCTCTGCCGATTCGGTCGATCAGGCCGTCGCATTGGCATTTGGCCAGTGTAGGAGCAGTAACTATGTCCGAATTCAGGTAAATTTCGATATCTGGTCGATAAACATTACTTGTGCAATTTTTTATGTGCCATCAGGCCAAAATTCCTTTCTTTAGGACACCAATAGATCTACACTATCGATTTGGTTAAGTGTAGTCTTCAATTAGGTAATGTTAGATTATCAGCTATCACCATTAATCCACATCTTTGAATAGTTATGGCAACTGAAGTCCAAGAGAATAGTAGGTATATGCCAGACTGGCCTGTATGGGGGGGCTTAGGGTTTGAGACTATTCTTTTGTCTTTTTTCTGGTACATGTGTTGGTTGTGATTCTATGAGTCTAGTTTTGTGATTTCTGTGCTTATGGGCTGTCATGTGAGCTTATACCAATCATGATTTTCAGAAGTCTTGTATGTATATTCTTGGTTGGCATTGACATGAAGGATAATAGTACATTCACAACAATTTTAATTAGATATCAAATTTCTGATAGGAGCTATGAAATTTTAGATTTAGGTGTCAAATGTTTTCGAGTATTGATATCAGTTTTTCATAACAGGGTACGAGTTCCGTTGGGTCGAGTCAATGCAAAGCCAATGTAGATACAGACCCTAGTCTGAACAATGTAAAGATGCTAATAGGAAAAGCAGAGGAGATGTTAAAGGAGAAAAACGTAGAATCCGTTTTATTCGGCGGTAAAAGGATCGGAGAGCAAACAAATTTCGAGAAGCTTGAATGGTTTGCCGGAGAACTTGTGTTGGAGCATCAGAGGAGGAGTTGCAGAATAGCTCCCACTGTTGCATTCAAGCAAGCAATACCTAAAACCAACCAGATTAGTAATACTACACCAAGAGAAAGATGAAACAAGGAAAAGGTATTACTTTATTCTTTTCCTTTGTTTACTTCTTACACTTTGTAGTGTTGTTGTCCTAACAAAACTACTACTTTAAACCCTAAATTTGCGGAAATAGTCATTAAAAGGAACAATCTTATGTTTTGGTATACGCATTGATAATGATGGTTTAAAATCATTATTAGTATTGTTCCAATGTTTTAAAATATTACTACAAACAATATGAATGTTGTCATTGTTTATTAGAAAAAGGTTGAAACTTTTGAACTACCACTCAAGAACACTTAGTAAAAGTAAAAAAGTTTATTCAGTCAAGATAAACTACAAATTGGTATCTCAAATTTAAAAAATGTTCAACATTGTTGTGGGGTCTTGACTCTTGAGTCTCCTATGCTATCATTCCACATATGTTTATATGTTCTTTTACTTTTTTACATCAACTTTGTCTTATATGATGCTTATGTAGTTTGAATTATTTTGAAATTACAGTGTGCAAAAAAACTTTGGTTGGAGACCCACCCAAAAGAAAAGAGAAAGGAGAAAAGAGAGAAGCAAAGTATTAAAGCAGCATTTACTTTTAAAAGCAAAGTTAGGACAATGGAGAAATGGTGTGAAAAGGACACCAAGTTGTAGTGTAAAAAAATGTGGAAGATCTTAGTGGGATTCTTTTGCCTAGCAGAGGACAAGCATGGTGGTGTCCATGTCCACTTTTATACAGTCGCATCTGAAGGACAATGTAGTATAAAAGAGTTTGAAAGGTCAAACAAGATTGTGATTCCTTAAAAACAAATTCACAACTTTCAACAATATATCTTTGTAGTTGTAAAGAAAAAATCTATAGTCTTGTTGTGTTTCGGCTTCTCTGTTGTTGTTAAAGTAGATTATTAAGTGCCAAGTTGTAAATTTTTGAATGATTATGAAAAAACTAGTGCAATTTCTGTGGATGGGTTTTGGCTCACTTTATATCTCGATTTGTGGTAGGTGTTTTCATTTCTTTTTGCCCTCTAACTTGTAAGTTACTCTTAGCAGATGATATGTGGCGGCACACTTTGATTGGTTAATATGATTGCCTTTTAAAATTTCTTTTTTTCTAATGGATCTGTAAACGAAGTTCTCTTTCTTAAATTTAAGCTGCATTTTCAAGAAACTGTATATTGAAACGGGTCTCACAAGTATTTTGGCAGATACCGGGAAATTAGACAAATTAGTAGGAAGTCTTAAAATGAACACAGTAGGAAGGTTAATGGCCAATTAGTATGCAGTTCAAAGTTTTATTTTAATCGAAGAAGACCGATTAGTATGCATTTTAAAAGTTTTTAAAATAAGAAGATTAGTTGGTGTTGATATGAGTTTAGGACAAACTGTGATTCAGATATTCTTGGTGGATCAAGAATTATAAAGAATATGATTTATATATTTATAATATAATACACATTTCGGAGTTTATTCACTCATTTATAAGTTTGTTTTAGGTTAACAATTTTTTTGATTGCAAATCATATAATAAAGGAATGCTAGGAAATGTTATTTTTATGTCATACAATTCAGTCATTCCAACACAAGATGTGAATGTACATATTGCATTGTAGGTTTCTTTGATCGTGAAGTTTGTGTTTCCAATCTTGACGTTCAAATAGTAGACGCCGTTGTAGTTAATGCTAAAAGGAAAGAGGGGGGGGGGGGGGAGAGAGAGAGGTTAATCTCCATAAAGTTCCAATGATTTCTAGCACTTGCATATCTTAATTGAGACGACAAGTTCTAGTCCATCCAGAGTCAAACTTGGAATCATGAATAATACTTTACCCATAATGGTTGACTAGAGATGTATAGAGAAGTCACATATCGTACTAGAGTGATGTAGTATTCAAATTACTAATTGCTACCCCGTACATTTTGCTAACCAAAGGTCTAAGACGTAAATTTTTTCTCATAGTCCAAGAGGAAGAGGAGACAAGATTTTAAAACAAATATTTTTTATTTTAATCTTTTAGAAATTAATCCAATCACACCAGATTGAGTTATTGTCTTTACTAACTAAAGAGCACAAATGTTTAGGACACCCGTCTGATTCTAGGTTTTTAGATTCAGAATCCGAAAGTCCCCTTTGATATTGGTTTATATTACATTGGAGTAAGCCACCTTAGCTCCCAAAGCCTTCCTCTCACAGCCTAACAAGAGAGAGCGTCATAGAGATTAGAATAACTCTTTGAGAACCCAATACTATAGTATGTAGATTGATGACTAGTATACGCGGTCTGTAAAACTGACAAACTTGAGCCTTTCCGCATAAGAAATGTGTTTAGAGGTCCACCAACCAATACGAGCAATGATATTTTCTAGGAGAGGTCGACAATCGTTGTAGAAAAATTCACTTG
This sequence comes from Limnanthes douglasii subsp. nivea, assembly GCA_036936605.1. Classification (NCBI taxonomy): domain Eukaryota; kingdom Viridiplantae; phylum Streptophyta; class Magnoliopsida; order Brassicales; family Limnanthaceae; genus Limnanthes; species Limnanthes douglasii. The sequence continues at coordinate 61,157,006 of JAUPFV010000004.1, forward strand.
TACATATAAGGACAACTAAATACTTTACAAGAAGGGAGCCAAGGGTGATATTTCTCTCATAGAGGAAAAACTTTTAACGGGATTGACGTGGAGAGCTGAGAGTGAGAAGAATTCACATAGAGACATTTTTTATGAAATTGAGGAATTAAGATCATTATGACATAAAATCATTAAATCGTCAACAAACAAAGATTAGCTATTTTGAGCTTTTGACATTTCTAATGGAATTTGAAACTCATTTAGTTGATTTTCTCCTTATGGTTACTAGATAAGACTTATATTACAAGGACGAATAGAAAAAATGATATGAGGTTATCTTGCATGAGCCCCTTCCTACCTTAGAAATTTCCATAAAGATCTTGATTTATGTTAACATTATAAAAAAGAGTAAATATACATTGGATTATTTAAGAGATCATAATTTCAGAAAATCTCATGGAGACAACGATGTCTAGAATAATGTGTCAACGAACATTATCAAAAAAAATCACAAGTTTGATTTTTAGAGTGATCCTTTAACTTTTATTGCTAGTTTGGTATCCCATGTAGAGAGTTTTAGAGAGAATGATGTTTTCAGAGATGCTTTATCTTGATATGAGAGCCGATTAATATTTATTACTCAGATAAGGGAATGAGTTCTTGATTATGTTGGCCAAAATTTTAGAGATAATCGTGTACACGAAATTGCAACAAATGATTGATCTGAAATCGACAACGTAATAATGAATGTTTTTTAAGGAATGAGAGCGATATACGTGGAGTTCCATGCAGGTTATATTCTTTCAAAATTAAATAAATTAATGATCTCATTAGAGATATACTTACCCATAATATTCCAAGAGTTTTTGAAGAAAATCGCATTGTAGACATCATGACCCGATGATTTGTTAATATTAATATTGTTTATTTTTTTTAATCATTTCCCACGTTACCTGGTGAACCATGGATGTCTTATCCCGTAGATTGACATTTTTGAAAATGAGAGCAAAGACCCTCGTGAGACCTAGATAGATAAGAGTATGACTAGTGTCAATAAGATTAGTAAAGTAGTTCACCATGGCATTTGCAACCCCCAATGTAGAGGTTAACAGATCATCAACATTGACATTATTTTATTTTTAATGCAATCAAAACAACTTATAATATGAAAAAATTATATCATACAATAACACAATTAAAAGAATGAATAAAGTACACCACGTTTTTAATCGTCAATAATTCACCACTAGCAAAACTTTTTGATAAAGCTATTGAGTAGATGAATGTGCTGATCAAATTTAGAACTTTGATCAAATTATAGAAGAAGTTGGTTTGAGATATGATAGGTGAGCAGTGGAGGATATAGTATATTTATAGGGAAGATCAAGGCTAAGACTATTTTTTCTACTCTATTTCTTGATATTCCCATAAGTACACTGTTAGTTTCTCCTCCACTACTCATCTCACCCACTAATATATTTACTCTCTCATTTCTACTAATATCTCAACCCTAATACTCATTTTATAGTCAAACACTTTCTACAAATGGTTATAGAAAAACTAGAAAATATTATTCACTTGTGGTATCACAACATCAAATAAATGATATCATCATCAAAAGAATAAATGATACACGATGAGTTTAAAAACATCGATGATGAGGATGAAGTACCCATCGTTGAGACCATCAATGATCAAGTAATATTCTGTGGAATTTTCTCGGCACCAACGAAATTAGAATAATTATGTATGAAATTTATTATTGAGCATTTAGCCGATTTAGGTTGGTTGAGATTTGTTAGAATTGTCAAGTGTTTGGTATATTAGTATAGTTGAAGAATTTTATAGTAGTTTTCGCTTAGATTTATCAATTAAATATAATTATGGCATAAAGTTCAAGATTAAACGGGTGTGGGATACAATTTATATAACTGACATTAAAAAATAATTTGGTATACTTATGCATTATTTGAATGATGAATATGTGATATTAACATACCTCTTCGTGTGTGGGGGTAATTAATGACCTTTTGTATTAGAATGTTCAGTAGACTTATTTAATAACCATAAAGCTCTTCTTTTTGCTAAAAGTAAGACGAGGGTAGATGCTAGTAAACTAAATTTGACAAGAACTGAGAGATTAACATTGAAGTTAGTTAAGTATTGTTTTGCACTATTATCAGAGAAATCTATAAATTTACCAAGCTTGATGATTAAGCAAATGAGAAATAATCGTAAAACAATACATATCTTATGAGATATTGATATCTCATTTTCATGTGAAATAAATATTGATTAAAATGAATATGTTGAGCACTCAATTTTATATAAAGGTAGAATAGGAAAATTTTATCCATAAAATTTCTATATATATAATCGACACATGTGGTCGAAGTGAGAGGTGTGTCAAAAAATATTGAAGTCATTGTGTATGTCATATGGACAATCATTGATTGTGCACAATCTTCTCTATCTCACTGGTGGAAATCATGTGGAAAATAAAGATCCACTAATACGATTAGAGCCACCACTAGTACCGCTAGTAGGAGGAGGAGGAGATTAACCGAATGTGAGATGTTGGAGGTCATATATGAAAGGAAAGGTTGAATGGAGGACACCATTCAATAATGAGGTAATAACATGGTGCAATTGAGTTATATTTTTGGGCAAGAATAACTGAAACATCAACATTTTGAAACCTATTTTTATGATTAGCGACAACGTTCTCTTAACTATTTTCAAGATTTCAGTGTGCGGCTAAATCAGCCCGAGGTTTATGATCAATATTTTGGTGAATGTTAGAGTGCTTTTCAACCACAAACATGTACCCTTTCACATGCACGTACATTTTCATACGCATGTACCCCTTCATATGACTTATGTAGCATTGGTATTGGTGTGGATGATTTATAATTATAGGGTATTTTGGGTAATTTCTCAATAGGATATTAGATTTTAAGTAAACAGTAGAGAGATGATAGAGGTGCGTCATAGTATTTAATTTTCTAGACCAGGTCCAACCACATTAATGTGGGTGGTTGAGGGTACTTATACTTTGTTTTAGATTCCATGGGTCGTCCGGGTCGGAACTTGGATATGAGTCATTTTTAAAGACTCTGAATCCCAAAACCAAAAAGGGTTTAGCACACAGCTGAGTCATAATCCACTCAAATATACTGTTCATTGAAATTCCGATGTAGAAGGGGTACGAATTACCCCTTCGGATTTCGTCATAATTCAATTCCAACAAAATCTGACCATATCAGTAGCCCTTTTAGGTCTTTCAAACAAAATATTTTGGAAGAGCTAACTGTATAAAATAAGACTCGTATCAGATTTTTTTGGAATAACTGAGTAGTTGAGAGAATACTTGGATTGGATCCGAGGGGCTATCCTCTTGGAAAGGAGAAATCCAAAGGTCAGAGTTTTAATGAATATTTTTTGTTACACGTGTCAGTTTCTGGTTCGACCTCCTAACCGTTTTTCTAGGAACTTGTACCTACATTTGAAAAAGTAATCAGACTAGGTTATTAGCCCTTAATCATTGTTTAGATTTTTCACCTCCCCTAGGTAAAGTACTCAAGTGTTTTCTCACCTATATATACATGACTGTTTTACTGTTTCTATTTCTAGAGTGAGAAAAATTTCGTATCTAAGCTTTTATAGAGATAAAGCTTAAAACTTCAAGTTATTTTTGGTTTGAAATTTTTTATGTTCACAACCGGAACTGCTTTGATCAAAGGAGGTTGGGTGAACCATTCCAAATTGGAGAAAGAGAAGAAGAAAGAAAGAATAGTCGCTGGACTACCTGCTTCTTTTGGTGGAGTGATTAGCCAGACGATACCACATGCAGAAAAAAGTTTGTCATCGTCCAAAACATCAATAATAATAAAAACTCATTTCATCCCAAATTGACTTACACTAGATTTTGAATCTTCGGTTCAAATACCCATGAAGTCTTCTTCTAAATATAAAACCGTCTCAAGTATAAAAAAAACCTCACCATTCATTGCCATGGATCAGATGCTAAAAATACCACACCTGAAGAGTCACTCGACTCTCTAAGGCTAAAAGTGCCCATGCATCTTTAAGAAATGTTAGTTTAAGGGTAAAAAAAACTTCTGCTCAAACCTCTTCGGATCTGAATCCATCACTCCCTTCTCATGAAGTTAAATGTGCTAAACCGGCCGATCATCGACCATGTATAATGGAGGAAAACATGGAGGACAGTGGGGGAAGATACCTCATTAGCGACGTCTAGAGATACTGGGGATACGCAACAGTTCGGACCGTCAGGGGTAAGGTGGGGATGCCTAATACCGAAGCACTTCCGGAGTGGCTAGAGGGGAAAGTAGGCCCCAAATATAAAAAGGTTAGTGTGAAGTACTTACTAGCTCTTCATAAAATCTCATATGTATACACGTATACTGCTGAATTGGATAAGATTAGGAAAAAATGGGGCTTTCCGGAGTCTATTAAGGTTAGGATTCCCATTCATCTAGAAGAATATGATGAATGACTATAAGGTGGTTACTGACGTATTGGAGGCAAAGAAGCCATGAAGAACTCAGTTTCTCTACATAAGTGGGGCTTGGGAGAATGGAAAAAATTAGGAAATCTGAGTCAACTGACCAGGCACTAGAAGGGCTCATGTAACTTTAGTTCGGGTTTTACTAATACTTAGACTCTTATATTGTTATGCCGAACTGATTGTAGTCTCTATGTTGTAGTGTTTTTGAGAAAAATTTAAGAGCACTTGGAGGCTGGAAGGACTATATTCACGAAGTTAAACCAATGGGATTTAGAGAAGTGGGGGATTGCTTTCCACAATTGTTTCACTGCTGCAAATATGGCGAGGGCTCACTTGTGGAACATAAGTGGGAATAGATAACTTTATTGGGAACAATTTATTGTTCCCCCTTCGTCGGAGGCCATCCTCAAAAGAACAGAGGCAAAGGATGGTAAACTCTACTTGCCAGCCCGTAACAAAGCCCCTAGCCATCTGGATAAGATAAAGAAAAAACAGAAGAAGAATAAGAAAACCGATGTGGCCGATTTGGGTAATCCTGAAAGGATCAATGTTGCTTTGTTAGAGGCAGTTGCTGTAATTTTGGGTGAAACCGAAGGGCCGGAACCTCCACCCCAAATAAAAAAGAAAGGTTATAAGAGAGGTCATGGAGGTAGTGACCGAAGGGCTGGGAAAAAAAAACAAAGGCACCCTAGGATCAGAGATAATACTACGACACACAGCTGTTCCTCCTGCTCTTCCAACTAATGTTCCTTCACATGAAGAAGTTCAAGATGACTCTCCTAGGCCGACGCTTCCTACAGTCGAACATCCTACTCTCAAAGGTGATGTTAACTTGGATGACCTTGACAATGTGTATTTCAGCGAGTTTGACAAGGAGGACTTTGATCGGACATTTCCCCAGTTAACCAACATAGCCAATGAAGTGATCTATGATGGTGAATCCTTTGAAGTGTCCAATAAGCACGACATCGTGGTCCATGCAGTCTTAGGCTACATTAGGCCAATAGTTGATATGGAAAGACAAGTTAGGGCTCAGGCTAAGGATATTACTTCTCTTGGAACACCTAATCAAGACTTGAAGAACTCTCTTTCTTCCGAACAGAACAAAGTGGAGGCTTTAGATAAAAAAAAATAAGGAGCTGATCACCAAATTGGAACAGTCCAAGACTTCCCAAGAAAACCTTTAAACCAAATGCTCCGAACTGGAGAGAAATACCTCTAGAGAGATCAAGTCTTTGAAGGATTAGCATGCTACTGATGCATGCACCATTACCAAACTATCTGAGGAGAAAGAGAAGCTGAATAGGCTTTTTAAAGAGAAAGAAAATGAGATTACTTCTCTAAAGCAGAATCAAACTCAACATATAGCTACAACAATAGACAAGTATACGGCTAGTGTGGTGGATTATATGGAAACGGGGGATGAGGATATTAAAGTAAACATGGTTCTGTTATTTCACAAAACCTTTCAAAAAAATATTCTCTAAAACCCACGTGGAAGTTTGTTCCATATAACGAAATACCCTTTTATACCCTACCACATGGTGATAAACATGGTGTCTCTTCACCAAGTGGGTTTAATTCGGATGAGGGATCTGATGAGAGTTCAGGATCCGAAGAAATTTCAAGCATTGATGCTAAGATTCCCAAGCAGGATGAAGATAAAGAGAAATAACAAGAGAAAGGTGAAGGTAATGAAAAAACCAAAGGGAACGCACCCTAAGGTTGTTATACTTTTGATTTTATGTTTAGAACTAAAGTTCTTGGATGGCCAAGGCATTTTGTTAAATTACTTAGATGACCAAAGAATTTTGTGTAATGGTGGATCTGACATCTTTTGATGATTCGAACAGTTTTTAAAGTTGTGTTTTCCTTCATATGAAATTTTTCTCTTGTGTTTTAATGAGTAGCTAATTTTTCTGATGTGTTTACAAAATGTTCAATTCATCCAATCACTTTAAGGATATTTCATTTGAATACTCAATCTATTAAATAGGTGTCTAATTCATCAAATACTTTAAAGATATTTCATTTGAATACCCAAAGTGTTAAGTAGGTGTTTAATTAATTGAACGCTTCAAAGATATTTCATTCGAAGGCCGGAGGTATTTAATATGGTGTTTAATTCATCAGATCTCTTTGTATTCACTATAATTATTTTAAAAAGGCATAATATAGTATTTATTTAAAACTGGAAACCTCATTAAAACCTCCCCACGCCACTAGGGTAGGAAAGAGTATGCCCCATAATATTTACATTGAAGTATAACAAAGTAAATATTTACAATACGAATTTACTCTAAATACAACCTAAGATGCTTAAGTTCCATGGGTGTTTCAACATGTTACCCTCTTTGTATTAAATTTTGTATGTTTTTTGTTTGATTTTCTCACATACCATGTATGGGCCTTCCCTGTTCAGAGCCAGTTTCCCAAATTGTTTCTCCTTGGTATGTAGGAAGACTTTTCTTAACACTTTGTCCCCTATCTGGAAATCTTTTTTTTACTTTAGTTGTAAACCTACTTCTCATCAAACCATGATAGTTTGTTGTTCTCACATGTGTATTTACTCTTCTTTCTTCAATGAGATCAGACTAATTCCTTACTACCATACCATTAGCTTGTTTGGAATAGTATTGTATCTGAAATGAAGGAAAAATAGCTTATATAAGTGTTACCGCATCCATACCATAGACAATAGCAAAATGAGACTCTTGAGTAGTTGTGTGAGGAGTAGTTTGGTAGGCCCACAATACTTCCGTAAGTAGCTTGGCCATTTTCCAACAGATCCTTTAAGGTTCTTTTTCAACCCTGTTAAGATTTTCTGATTAGCAACCTCAACCTGCCCATTTTCTTAAGGATTGAAAGGGGAAGAAAAACAATATTGAAGTCCTCTGGTCATGCAAAATGTCTCCATGTCTTTATTGTCAAACTTCGGCCCTTTATATGTAGTAATACGTTGGGGAATTCTGAATCGACAACATATGTTAGATAGGATAAACTTTATAACTGCCTAGGAAGTGGTTCCAACTAGTGGAGCAGCCTCGACCAATTTAGAGAAATAATCTATTGCCACGATGATGGTTCGATATTCTCCGGAGGCCATAGAAATAGGTTCAATTAAATCCAAACCCCATCTATCAAAAGGTATGGGTTCAGTTATTGACTCTATGGGAACTGCTAGCACGTGGATCTCATTCCCATATTTTTGGCAAGAATCACATCTTCTGACCATATATTTAGCATCTACCATTATAGTGGGCCAGTAGTATCCAGCTAACAAAACTCTCATGGTTATAGCTTTATAACCCAAATGTGCTGACCCTTCTCCATCGTGTAATTCAAATAAAACATTTTGAGACTTATCAAATCCTAGGAATTGTAGGAGAGGTCTAGTAAAATATTTATTGTAAAGAATTTCTCTCAACACCAGGAAACCACGAGCTTTGTATTTCACTTTCTTAGCCAAAATTTTATCCGGAGGTAGAACTCCATTAGTAATGAATTGTTGTATTTCACACCTCAACTATTTAGATTGTACACCAGATATGTTCATATTTTCTTCAGTTTCATCTTCCCGAACTGAACTTATGGATGGGCATTCTTGCATAAGGATCCATAGATTTTCTTCAGAGTAGGCTATAGTAACTAAATAATCTGCCATAGTATTCTCCGGTCTAGGGACATGTTCATACCGAATAATTTAAAACCCATGGTTACTTCTTTCAAGATTTGTAGATACTTTATTAACTGATCTTTTTTACTCTCGGATTTTCCTTGAGCGAGGTGGATAACTAACTAGGAATAACCTAATAAACACACCCTCTTTGCTCCACATATCTGAGCTAATCTTAAACCGGCTATTGTTGCTTCGTATTCAGATTCATTATTGGATTCCCTGAAACCAAAATATATTTCTTGGTACATAGCATCACCATAAGGGGAGGTTAGACAAATTCCAGCTCCACATCTCATCGTACTAGATCCACCGTTTGTTCAGATTATCCACTCTTTCTTACACTTGTTTTCTTGAGCTTCTTCATATGGTATTTTAGTATGACATTCCACCAGCAAATCAGTTATAGCTTGAGCCTTGATTGTAGTTCGAGGTGCCAATTCCATATCATAGTCTCCAAGTTCGACTGACCACTTAGTCATTCTTCCTGATATGCCAGCTTTTTGTAGAACATTCTTTAATGGAAAATATGTTCGGACTGTGATATGATTGTGCTTGAAAATACTGCCTTATTTTCCTGATTGCTAGTACAAATGCAAATCCTAACTTTTCTAACTAAAAATAGTTTTTTCTGCTTCCAACAAACTCTTGCTTATGTAGTATACCGGACGGGGATAATTATCCACTTCCCTTACTAGTATAACACTCATTGCATACTCCGATACGGGTAAATACATACAAAGTTTCTCTCCTTGAATGGGTTTGAACAAGGTATTGGGCGATGACAAGGGTTTTTTTTATTTCCTGAAAGGCTTGATCACACTGTGGAGACCAATTAAAATTCTTAGCATGTCTAAAAACTTAGAAATCTGAACACACTTGTCTGATAACCTTGAAATAATCTGATTCAATACAAACAATCGTCCAGTTAGTCTCTAGACTTCTTTACTACTCTGTGGGGGAGTCCATAGCTAATAAAGCATTGAGTTGATCTGGATCAGCCTGAAACCCTCTTTCACTTATGGCATATCCTAGAAACTTTCCAGATCGGACTCCAACAGTACATTTTTCAGGGTTTAGCTTCAAGTTGATAACATTCAAGTCAGAAAAGGTTTCTTGAAGATCCAATATGTGATATTCTTCTTTGAGACTTTTTACCATCATGTCATCTATATATACCTCCATATTTCTGCTAATTTGGTTAGAAAATGTTTTATTTACCAACAGCTGATAGGTAGCTCCATCATTCTTCTACCCAAGTGGCATCACCTTATAGCAATGAAGCCCTCTATTAGTTATAAAGGACAACAACTTGTTTCCTGATGTAGAACCCACTAATTAATCTATACGAGGTACTGGAAAATGATCTTTATAACATGCTCTATTAAGATCAGTGAATTCGATACACATGCACCATTTTCCATTCTTCTTCTTGATTAAAATGGGATTAGTTGTCCATAAAGGGTATTGAGATTCTTTATATGACCCATCTTGGTCAACCGATCTACTTCTTGCAATATCACATCGACTTTTTATTTCAAAAAAATCCTCATTCCCTATACTACTGGCTAAGCATCAGATCAGGCTGATAACTTGTGGCAGATCACCTAGGCTGGTACTCCATTTACATCATCATTACACCATGCAAATACATGTAAATTGTTAGATAAGAAGGTCAATAACTTTTGTTTCAAACTTAATGGTAATTTAGTCCCAATCCTAACACTTTTTCCTTCTGCCAGACAATGGATTTCAACTTCTTCAATGGGTATCACAACATTAGGATCCTCTCTTGGATCATCTATTTCATTATGATAAGTGGAAGGCTATAATATTTTTCAATTCTTTGTTAATCTTTACTGTCTCCAGTGATTTTAAGGCAATGGTTGTTACATAGCATTCCCTAGCGAATTTCTGGCTGCTTCACACAACACCCACTTGTCCTCCCACAACGTATTTGAAACATTGGTGGACAGTTGAGGCCAGAACATGCATCCTAGAGAGCAAAGATCTTCCAAATATAGAGGTGTAGGATGTTGGGCAGTCAGCCATAACAAATAACACTCTTACCATTTTTCTAAATGACCTTTCTCCCAATAGTACTTCCTCTTCGAATTTGCTAATGACATCGACCAAACTCCCAGTGAACCCTACAATAGTTATGTTCGATCGTTGGATAACCGAAGGGTTTTTTTACCTTCTATAAGTGGTTAAAAATAACATATTTGTTAAACTACCAGTGTCAATTAAGATTCATCGTATATCAGTTCCACCAATCGATGCTCTAATTGCCACAACATCTTCATGTGGACCATTATATCTCTTAAGTCGTATTCATCAAAGACTATGAAAAGAGAATGAGTTTGGTAAAGGTGTGTGGATATTTTTCCTTCCAATTGAGTAGTCAAACTACTGACATGCATTTGTTTTGAAGAATTTGAGGGTGCTGTTAGGGTATCTACTCTAAATATTGTTAATGACTCAAAAAACTTGACCAGATCGGAAACCTTGGCAGAATCATCCATTATTACCCCCTGATTCCGATCTGGATCATGATCAAGATATTCAGTGTCCACATCAAATATTTCAATAATCACCATGTTATCTTCATGTCTGGATGTCCCTAAGAGGGTGGAGGAAGTTGTTCGGGGTGCATTAGTATCGGATTGTGTGTTGTCCGGTCTACTGCCCTCTTGTCTTTTAACGAAGGTACCCAACTTTCCTCTCTCAATGAGATTTTGTACTTCTTGCTTCAATTATATACAATCATGCGTGTCATGACCCACATCATTGTGATATTTACAAAAGTGAGTACTTCGAGTCTCTCTAAGATATTGTAGTGGAGCTGGCATGTAAAGTGCACATCATTCTTAGTTTTATTAAATATTATTGTTATGGTTTCTCTCAGCTCAACAAACCGTTCAAGCTGGACCCAAGGGTCTCTCTTACTTCTAACTTGCTAGTTTTGATTGGATTGACTTTGTCTAAACCAATGTGATCAATGTCTCGATTCTTTTGGTTTGTAATTACCATAGGTTTGGGTTGAGTTGTTGCTTGTGGATTAACGTTGTAGCATCAGATCAGTTCTGACGATGAAATCTAAACTTCTTGGTTTCTTTAATTGTGATATGCTTCCCAACTTGATTTAACAACCCACCAAAAGTCATAGCTTTCTTTGGGGTCACTAAATCAGCTAAATTTCCCGGATTCAAACCTTGTCTTAAAGAGACGATTGCCACTTGTTCCAAACAATCAGCAAGCCCATTCTTTGTATTGACAAACCAACTGATATACTCCTTCAAAGATTCATTTGGCTCTTGAGAACAATGAATAATAGTATCACCGTTTCCTTTGAGCTCCTTATTCCTAGTTGCATTCGGAATGCAACCCTAAACATGTCAAAATTCCTTATGGAGCCCTGTGACAGGCTATTGTACTATTTGAGGGAACTTCCCTTAAAAGTTTATGAGAAATCCCGACACAACAACTTCTCATCATCATCAAAGTTCATCATAAATTTTTTGAACTGCTCAAGATGGTTGCCTGGATCTTTACTTCCATCATACTTTTCCATTTTAGAGCTACAAATCGCTTGAGAATGTGTCTGAATAGTATTTTTGAAGATAAATGAGATTGCTTCCAATTGATTACAACAAAATACAGTATCTTTCCTCCAATTGTGATTACGATTAAACACAGTAGATTCATTAGGAGTAGCAAAGATACATGGTTTGGATTGAATATAAAATAAATAAAACGACAGATGATCAATGTGTTGATCAGCCGAACCTTTTATTTTACCCTGATACTTGTGCTTTTTATTTCTACCCGTTCTGTCCCTTTTTTTAATGTTTCTTGGTTAGCCCTTATTTTCTTCTTTATGCGGCCCTCGTCACTCCTGGATGATAACGACTCTTCCAGGTTTGAGTCACTTGACGAACTATCACAAGACTCTAAAGTCTTACTCATAACACATTTAGATCGATGTGTTTTTTTAGAGCTGGCATGAGTCTTTGTGGATAGCTCATTGTCACCAGGCTCACTTGTAGGATGCAGTCCGGACGCATCAGACTTTTCTTTTACTCTTTTTTCAGCTTACTTTTGAGCCCTTAAAGCTTCAATTTTAGCCCTCGGGTCATCCCTTTCATCTTGCATGAACTGTCTTTCATCTCAATTGTGACGAAGAATATATCCATAGGCCACACCATCAACTCCTAAAAATAGAGCATCAATTCCCAGATGTGGAATATCCTGCACGTTGGAATTCCAAATCTTAACGATATCTGAGCTGTCCTATTCTATTGGTTTTGAACTTGACATTCAGACATCGTCGCCTCCCACTGTGGTCGCCATTTTAGTGTGGATGCTTTAGAATTGTAGGTTATTTTGGATAATTTCACAATAAGATATTAGATTTTAAATAAAAGGCAGAGAGATGATAGAGGTGTGCCATAGTATTTAATATTCTAGAGCAAGTTCAATCACATTAATATGGGTGGTTGGGGGTATTTATACCTTGTTTTACGATCCATTGGCCGTTCGGGTCGGATCTTGGATATGTGTTAGTTTTAAAGACTCTCAGGCCCAAAACCATGGTTTAGCACACAACTGAGTCATAATCCACTCAAAATAACTGTTCATTGAAATTCCAATGTAGAAGGGGTCCGGATTACCCCTTCGAATTTTGTCCTAATTCCCTTCTAATATCTAACACTATCAAGCATGACAAGAGATCCAGTTAATGGTATGTTAGAAAATGATGATGAACTATTGTTTTCGGATAGTGATGCTGAATTTGGAAAATATAGACCCGGCTGGCGCAGTCATAACTCATGAATAAGCTCTCACATATGAAAATGAAGAATTATGATTTACAGATTTTTTTTTATATTTATATTGTATTTTATGAATATCAAACCTTGTAATAATTAGTTTTTATTTATGTATAGGATAATTTCAAGTATTTAGTTGTATGATAAATGTCTTATTTTTTTCTTTAAAATCAAAATTCTAACCATATTTTGGTTGACTGTATATTGTATCAAAAAATTATTTTTATTTATGGTTTTGTTATTTTTTGTATTTTTAGTATTTCATTTATGATAAATATCTTAGTTTTCTCTCATTCGACTAAATTTACTCATAAAAATAGTTTTAAAAATATATATTATACGATTTAAATTTTTAAAATCAAAAAATTAAATTACTGATGACGAGACAAAAACAATATTGAATAAATTAGATAATCACATCGCGACTACATTACAACATGACTAGATTACGATAGATTAGGTCACAATAGGACTAAGTTATAACATGACTTTAGTCACATTTATACCGATCTAAATAGGACATGCATGGCCGAAACATATTCTATTTTAAACGGGACGGGATATGACAAATCGTCTCGTTCACCATTGGAAACCCCAATTAATATCAATCATCTCACCAACTAAACTAAATAAGCTATGCTCGAGATTACTTGGATTATCAATCCCAAATGAAATAATCGCGACAAAGCCTATAAAATCTTAATGCCAATGTAAATATTACCAAGAACCTTACGAGATTGCACAAATTTTGGATCTAAATGGTTGCCTTTTTGGGAGGGATTGATAGAAAGATTTCTAAAATATTCACTATCACTTTGATTCTGATTATCAGATACTTATTCTCAGGATCACAGTAGTGCATATTCATTTTTCTAACCTTTTCTGAATATTTGATAATAAAAATGATTTGAAAATGAAATAACTTTCAGAAGTTAAAGGAAAAAATGTTAAAAAAAAACCTTAAAAAAAGAAAAGTAAAAGTGATTGAAAAAGTTTCAAAAACATTGACGAAGAGTGAAAAATAATTGAGATGAAGAAGAATGACACTATTTATAATAAAATCTATAAAAATTAAAGCATTTAATTCATTTATGTAATAAATAATATTTTTTAGCAAAACACATTATACGAAGAATTAAACATACCACACAGTTATAACATATAACATATGAAGTTAAAGTGAAATCACCACATGTGCCAAACTAATGAAAATTCTCTAAATTTTCGACACTTGTCAAACGAATTTTCTATTTAAGAACTTAAAGAAATTAAGTTTTTAATTACCATAATCTACTTAATTCCTCACATGTTTTGCATAAAAAGATCAAACATTCATATCCTAAAGATACAATTCTTAAAGAACATATTTTAAAAGTCGAAAAAAGTTTCGGCTTGGTCAAAACTAGAAGTCCCAAATAACCTCTTCACAGATTCAGCTTCAAACGATAGTCATTCCTTCGTACATTTAAATGATAAGAGGAATACTTCCATATATTTACACGTAACCCGAAATATTTTTTCAAGCAATATTTTTAAGTTCTTTTAAATATTAAACTTGGTACAGAATTTCATATGAGATATCCCACTAACTGATAAATAAAAAAACAAAATAAATACCACTTATACTTGTTATTTTGTTTATAAAATAGAATTTTTATCCTTAGAAAAGGTTTGGACCGACGAATGATTTTTTAATGTTGTTAGTAAGACTAACGTACCAAAAGACTTTCACAAGAAATTTTGATTTGAAGAGTGCAAGTCACGTAAGCTTCGACAAGAAAAATCAAATGTGGACATCAAACATCCCGTTTAATGAAAAGTAGTTCAAGTTCTTCCTAAATTATGTGGTAAAGTTTAGATGAACTAGTGATAAAGTCATCCAGTTTTAAAATCACTAAGATATGCTTGAAGAAAAATTTGTAAACAACATGAACATAAAAGTCTATCTAAAACCCAAAATCCATAACAACTTAGCGCATACTTATAATTACTACCAAACTTTTTTGACATTCTCTGACAAAATTATTGTTTCTCATTTAGCTATCTTGTTAAATACTGTGCCTAACCTCATAATCTCTAGCTAACTACAAATTTATAAATATTTCAAATTTTATTGCTATTATTATAAGATTATCTCAAATTTTAATAATCTAATTTTTTAAAATTAATAACAGTTCTACAATTTGTTTACCATTTACATTTATTTCCAAAATAATAATATAAAATATAATAATTAATAAAATCAAACATATTTATAAGTCTTAAATTTTAAAATTAAAAATTGAAAAAAATATACGTAATTTAAAATAGGTCTAGGGTTTCTACGAGTGAATTCAAAATTTCAATATATATATATAGTTTTGTACTTAAATAGTTGAAGAAATCTTTTTATAAATCATATACATTCAACATATAATATTTTTTAAATACTTTTATTGATATCAATTAATTACTTTTAGTTTATTCTCCTAACAATGAGAGATACACATGTTAGCCCTTTTACAACTAAGAATTTTAAGTAAAAAGAGCTGTCAAACTAAATATGTAAAACTTCCAAATATTGGAGCCTTTTCAAATAAAGATTTTCAAGTACTTTTCTTGCATATAAGTTGTCTTCTATCTTTGTTTTACTCCAAATTTCTTTCCATTTTCCAGGTGAAATTTAAGCTTCTACACTTTTTTTTAATAAATGTTAATCTTCCTCAAGCTTGACCACACTATCAATTTGATTCAGGAACAATATCGTTACTTTGGATTTCTTATTTATCTCATAAGTGTCCCCTTTTAATTATGCTAGAGATCTTGTTCAGAACTCTTATTTGATAACTAATTATTGTTGAATTCCAATTTCAGCGAAATATACTTTAAAATTCTTCGATAACAAAAGCCCATTAATCCAAAGACTACATCAACGACTTGAAGACAATTCTTCAGCAAGGTAAATTCTACATAAGACAGTATAGATGTCTTATAATAAATTCACCATATTCTTCAAACAATCATTTGTATAGATTTTGATTTTCATCTCGAATTCTTTGTGAATAGCTTAGTTCCTATTATTACGACCAATTGCTTTCTTTAAATATTTAATTTGAAGTTCCTGCTCATAGATGTTAAACTTATAAAAAAATATTGTCAGCAATACGTAAGTCAGGAGGAAACCTGCTTGTAAAATTTATTAGTAAAACATATAAATATTAAATTGTAAATAGTTAAATTTTATAAACTAAAACAAAATATTAATGAGAGAGGGATGAATACTAATTTCATTCATATTTTGGAATTTATAAGAAGAGTTTTCCTTATTTTGAGCTTCTATTATAGTGATATAAAGAGAAAAAGGGCATGAGCATGTCATTTCCATATGATTTACTTTAGTTTATTCAAACTAATTAGCCCAAGCATTGTTATACAATGCCATGTTAAGAAGCGTCCACTTTATTTTGTTTGTTCATGTGAAATTAGAACTATAATAACCAACGTCCTCAAACTGACAATCAATAATAATGTTGTTGAAATCATTTATACCTTTAAGACCTATAGTTAAGCATAATCTTTTCTCTTGGGCAAAAATAATTTTATTAAAGCAACCCATCAACAACCATTAAATTGAAATGTCTAATAAATTCCTTAAATTATTTCATAGGTCCATACAATGTTCCTTAACACACTTAGCCTAGACTACATTCACTAACAACTTCTTGTCTATTGCAGAGCGACCAACATTAACATGTATAAACTGATCATAATTCACTATTATATCAGCAAAAAAATCATGTTTACACATTAATCATATCTTATTATTGATATTAGTTGTAAAGTGTCTTAAATTAAAATGATCAAAAAACCTTGTCTAAGTTATCAACAACACTATTAGGTTTTTGAATCGTAATAAAATCAATATTTTCAGCTCATTTGATTGAATTAATTCTCTTTTTTGTGGCTATATTCCCAATGCCCTTAACATTCCAATTAAGAGTTTTAATTGTCATGTAGAGTTTCTGGTTGAAGAACTGCTAGATCCAAGTTCTTCAATAGATATTTTATTGGCTTTAACTTTAAATTTCTTTAGTTTTCTGCTTAATTTTTTTTAAAGTCATTGCCTATTTCCACCTTGTTGAGTACAGAGAGGATGAATTGCTACCAATATTCTTCTGAATAGGAAAATTATGATATGTTCCTAGATTTTCGTACTCACTTAAGGCTGAGAACATTTCACCTGTTTCAATTACCTGAATTACTTCTATAATTTTAGATTATCTAATATTTGGGCTTTACTTGAGTTATTTATTCAATATGTCATTTGCCTTACTCACTTTTTTATTGTTATCTTCCATCTTAGCAGCATCTTGTATTGTTAAGCTGAAACCAGAATTTTTTGGCACCTGAGTCAATCTCATTTTTCTTAAACATAATCAATATTACTTTTGGAATTTATGTCTTAATTTTTTTATTAGGTTTTCTTATTTCTTGCACTTGAGAATTATTTTCTAACTAAGTAACTTCTTGTTGAGGCAACATATCCTTTTGAACACTTTTTGGTTTTATGGCTTTCATCAACTTTTTACAGGTTGGTTCATTGTGTCCTAGATAAAAACTTACTGGAGAATATAGATAAACTTCACTATAAGAGATATCCACCCAACATCCATCTTGTTACCAAATCCTATCCAAATATTTTGGATAAGTTTTCTTGACACATCAACCTCAATCTAGGCGCAGCAGCAGGTATGCTTGACCATATGCCTCTCACGTACCCAAATTTTTAGTATCTTATCTACTAAATAAGTTAATGTCTTAATCATACTGCCATTGTGTAGGAACTCTTGTATGTTTGTAAAGGAAATCCAAACAATATTAATTGGGCTTTCAATCTTTGGATTGAAGTATGGTTTTTATTTGAGAAGTCTCATGGAAAATTCTCCAATGGACCATACGTTTATTTTCCTGATTTTACATAAGTTTTCTTGAATAAAAATTCAAAGAATCTGTGTCTTGCAGCGCAAGAACTAACCTCTATCGAACTAACCTCTGAAGTCATATTGTAGGTAGACTAGACGTCGAAGTACACTGATCACCGAAATTCTTATTTTTGAAAATCTAGTATTTTGTTAGGGTATGAAGAGAGGAAGACGGCTGCTTACAAATTCAAATGTTTGAAAGAATTAACTGGAGGAAAAAAATCAGCCACTCACAAATAATTAAACTTATATAGTTGGTAGAGGGTATTTAAAGTGTTAAAAAACTATTAGATATTGAACGAAACTTTTGTTGAGAAGAATACTAAATAAACATAAATGATAATTTGAAAACTGTATGATAGTATAGTCATCAATCTTTTTTTATAAATTATTGATATTTTAATTCAACAAGTTTATTTATGATGTAAACTTTTTATTTTTTCTATTTTGATTTGTTTGAAACTAGCGAAGAACAACCATTTGAATAATTTAAAAATGTTAAAAAATTAAAATTTTAATTCCGGTTTTTGGAATAATTCTTGGGCAAGGCTATATCTAGACCCCATTTGGCTATAATGAGACCTTAAATCAAACTTTTTATTTTACTTTATGTAAAATGACCATTTTACCCATCATATAAAACCAAGTTTTTGACCAAAAATCTAAACAATTTGCTTCCTCTTCTCCAACCAAACTTCTCTCTAAAACTAATCTAATACCCAAAGAATCAATTACATTAAAATCTAACTATTTTATTCTTCTTCTTTAACAAAACTTCTCTTTACTTTTTAATTATATTTTAATATCGCCTTGTGGAACTTTCCGACTTTTCATTAGCGTAAAAAGAATGAATCACACTAGTCGAAGAACCATTTTTTACAGAATTATATTACAATGAAGTAATCTCTGGACCCAGTAATTTGTATAATTTTTTATTAAGAAATAAATGAGTAACTGTGAAATATTTTCCAGCCTGATAGTAATGGCAATCTTGTTTGAAACCCGATCATCTTGATGGCAAGATAAAACGCGAGCTGCAAATTTTTTTAAAAAAATCAAAGAAATCAATATTTGAAATCAAGATCTTTGATTAATAGCAAAATCAGAAACATCAATCAGATAAAAAACAACAAGAAAGAAAACAACACATCGATTTCTAAGTTTGAATTAAATTTATAACAAAAAACACTAAATCCCCAAATTCCATAACCTAAGAACTTCTAAACTTTGTAACAACCTTCGTTCCTTCAGATACAGCATGTTTAGTCAATTCACCAAACAACACGAATCTTACCGTAGTCTGGATTTCCCTTGAAGTGATAGTCGGTTTCTTGTTGTATCTCGCAAGCTTCGCAGACTCACCATCCAATTTCTAGAAGATATCGTTGATGAAATTGTTCATAATTCCCATAGCTTTGCTGGAAATACCGATATCGGGATGAACCTGTTTCAAGATCTTGAAGATATAGATCTTGTAGTTCTCGACGTTTTTCTTTGATCGTTACTTCTTTTTATCAGCTCCGGCGCCAGCTTCTTTTGGTAACTTCTTTCTGGCCTTTGGTTTCTTCTCAACTGCTACGGCGGTCAAGGGATGTTTCTCGGCAACCTTCTTCTCAGTCGGCTTTTTTATGCTTGGGGTGCTATTGTTGATTTTGATTAGGAAATGAGTTCTCTAGAAAGAGAGATTAATTGGAGAAGAGAAATAATTTTCTGATTTTGATTGGTGAGATGCGAGCTGCAACTTGAATTTGATAAAAAAGAAAAAAAAAGGGAAAAAAAAGAAGATAGAAAAGAGAAGAGAGATAGTCGGCTGAAAAAAGTTTATATATTAAAAGTATTTTAGTAAAATTTGGGGTCTCATTATAACTGAAAAAAATCTCATTATAACGGTCTCATTATAACCAAAACGGATCTCGGTTTAGCGTTGCCCATAATTCTTTTCTAATCTAGGTTCGACATTTAATAAGATATAAAGAAACGGTTGAAGTTCAATAATTAAAATTTAAATAGTTTTTAAAATAAAAATACTGTTAAACAAATTATTGATGAGCTACTACACTTTACATATAACTTATATAAATAGATTACGTATCTGAAACAGATCATTTGTGGGGTTTTGAGTCCTGAAATCCGTACCAATTGCGTCGGTAGATAATAAATACACCAATATGACAGATAATCCATCTAATTAGTAAACGATTAGCTATTATACTTGAGTTTAGTATCAATCGAACTTAAGCCTATCAAATTGGGTTTCTTTAATCACCCAAAAAAGTGGTCAAGAATAATAAAATCAAACTAATAAGTGGACAGTGTTATCACAACATTAATTTATATGATGAATGGTTAGTCGAATTTAGGTAAACTTAGTAATAAGAATAAATAATGTATGAATACTAGGATGTATAATTTGTTAGATTATGATATTGGCGTGATTGAACCACTACCAAAAGTATAATACAATTAAAATGTAGGGTTGGAATACTAGGATGTTGTAGATGCATGCTTGCGAGTTGCGATTAGTATAAACCAAAGTGGTTTTGGTAATTTTATATGGAGCTTAACTTGAGCACCATCTAAAATGGGTTCTGGTATTAGGTATAATCTTTTCTATACACGTTTAGATACTCTCATAGGGCATCAGAATTATTATTATTTATTTCGAATTGTTGATAGGTTGATAGTTGATTATTTAATTATATAGTTCCGTCGATATCCAATATTTATATCTCAATATTTCAAATCATCAATATATCTCAATACTTTACGACTAATGATACGTGGACGGATTTAGAGCCTAAACAATATATATATATATATATATATATATAAAGGTTACGGTATTGGTCAAAAGAAGTTTCGATCTTCGTAATTTGTTTAAATTGTATTTTCTTTAATATTTGTTAATTTCATTCGTTTTTTAAATTATTGTATAGAGTATTTTTATGTTTGGAACATGATTTATGAGAAGTTACGAATCTTTTAAGAATTTTATTTTTTAGTTGCACATATTTGAACAAGTTAAAGATTTCGGGGTATATCTTATGTTTCATTGTTTATGGTTTGGATTCCGAGGTATAAAAGTTGATACAGAGCCTTTTCAGAAAAAGTGATCAAATGGATACGAACACCACCGCATGAGAATCACGAACCTTTTTCGTTCATACTACAAATATTGGTGATAAAGATTTCTCGTGAGGTCTCGGTCTTTCACAGTAAAATTCGGTTAAAAAATTAACAAGTTTAGGAGATTTTATGATCATTTTTTATTCAAAGCTTATATCATAGTCTCACAACTCTACGGACCAGCGAGTCAAGCGTTTTTAGACGTATGGTCTTTGTAACACTCCTCGAAGAAGGACAGATGTTCGGATGACAATTAAATGTCCATAGAAATATGGCTTTATCTTCCTTACTACCACTACCAATGCAAGAAGTAAATTGTACAATTGAAGATACATTATCTCTGCATCAAGAAGATTCTTACTCACATAATAGATGGCTCTTAGAATCCTATCCTCCTCACGAATTAACACGACACTCACAACATAATCAGATACTGTCAGGTAGATGTCCAACGTTTCTTTCGGAAATGTATTCGAATAGTCCTTCCGGAGAAGACAAATACTCTTTTATGTTTTAAAAATATTTATTGCATTCTTCATTTTATTGGAACCGATGAACCGTTTTTGAAACTTGGAAGAAATGAGAACATTTATGTGAAAAATGAGATATAAGTATGCTTAGCGTTGCCAAACTACCAGTCAATACATGCACATTCTTTATTGACCTTGCAGAGTGCATTGATGACAATGCTTATAAGTGTAGGGACAGTCTTTATTCCATTTTCACTTACCAAATACCCTAGGATTTTATTTGATCAGACCTTAAAATAACGTTTCACGGTTCAAGTTAACGTTAATAGCCAGGGGATTTCAAAGTTTCCACCAGATCCTCAATATGATAGGCATCCTCGAAACTTTTAAGAAACATATCATCAATGTATCCTCTATATTTTTTACCTATTTGAATAGAAAATTCTCTTTTAACTGAAGTGGCTATGGTATTTTTTAATCTAAAAGACATGACCTTATAGCAATGGAGGCTTCGATCGATAATGAAAATAGTGCAATCATGGTATGTCCTGTACATTTGTATATGAGTCTTTGCGACATGAGTTATTCAACTCCATAAAGTCTATACATATTTTTCATTTCCAATTTGTTCAAAACCAAAACGGATTGGCGTCTACGAGTGGGTTTGTGGACTTTCAGATTTGTCTGACCATAGATAATCGATCAACCTAGGCTATAATTCCCTATGATTTCTCAACTGAGAAATCTCATATCTTCTGTATGATAGAATAAACGTTTGAATTTGCTAACAATTTATGATATATGATGTTTGAAGGTACCCATATTACATATTCTAATCCAAACAAAAACATTTAAATTGTTAGTAAAAAAGATGAAAACACAACCCCTAGACTACTGAAAAGAGTAGTATCAATTTTAAACTCGCGACCGTAGCAAGTTCCATAATTTATGTGGTCTTGTCGGGAAACACTAAACTTGGGCCTTATAAGGATCGTTCACTCCCTCTACATCGAGTGAGACCTATTTTATCTGGTATTTACTTTTTAAAACATTAGAGGCCACAAAACACTCCCTAAAGGTTTTAAGATCCTCTTTTATAACTCCCATATTACCATTTACAATATATCAAACACATTGGTATAATGTTGTAGTGAGGGGGTGCATTTTGGTGATCCATGATCATCCTATGATCGCGTTATATATAGTTGGAATTTCCACCACCATAACATAGTCTCGATATTTTCTTATATTATCTTATTCGTTGGTAAATATTAACTTCCATTTTAACCATAAACTTAACATCTTCTTGTATAAACCCCACTAAAGTTCTACCATAATTTTGATAAGTTGGTGTTTTATTTATCTTGTCAAGTGTACTCTTAAATATTATGTTGATAGAACCGTTAATACCTATCATAGTTTGTTTTTATTTCTACCCCAACTATGCAAGTAGTGATTAACACAATGTCATTATAGGGCCAACCACTCCAAGAAGGTCATCATTAGTAAATATTATCAACATGCACATGTCTTTTTCAGGAAACATTAGTTATACCAGATTCTCTATCCTCGCCGGTGATGGTCATGACTCTATCTCAATTCTCATCAAAATCCAAATAACCTTATTCATTTCAACCAACATTTTAGGAGAATCGTGAGTAACCGTAGTATGCTCGTATTTTGTTTTTACTGTCAACATCTTGATCTTCCTTTACTTAGGTTCTAGTCTACTTTTTTATTTCGTTCGAACCCCTGAAGCTATGTTCTTTATAATTTCAATCTATCTACAATCCTAAATATGGGTTTGGATCTCCCTTCTCATAACCTTATAGTCTCGAGTGTAGTGTCTGATATTGTTATAATACTTGTAAAATTTGTTTTTTTAATTTTATTTTCTTTAAGACTAATGATGGTTTATATGCTATCTTTGTTAGTATTGCAGTTGGACCCTCAGTCGTATGGTCTAAATCTACCTTGATATGTGATTCTACTTGGGTAAATATTCCACCAAAGGACAAAGTATTATTCTTCATCATATGCACTGCGCTAACCCCAATGAAATCCTCTTTATAACAGAAACATAAGTCACTTTCTCAACATTCAATAACTATTCCTTATCTAAAAATATATTTGTGTATAATCTTTTAGAATTACATTCAAGTATTGTTTAATATACATGATATAGTCCCCATATCTTTTTGATAACCTTACTACCAAAAAATGCACCCCTAAACATATGGAAATGCTTCAAAACTTCAGATATAACCATGCGACAACTGGTTAAATCAAGTCAATACACTCTCTTTGAAATTTATAGAGAAAGCTCTAACATAACAAACAATCACCACCACCGAAGTTAAGCATTACATTCATGAACTTCTCAATATGATGATCATGATCTTCGAGCCCGTTGTATTTCTCTATATTATATTTATCAAATCTTCACGGTATGTCCAAAACCAAGATCTATGGGTCCAAAATAAACATGGTCATATTATGTCTCTGCAAGTAAAAATAAATATCGTTTCAACTAGATGTTGAGCCAAACCATAAAAACTCTCTAGGCGGCTGATTATGATTTAGATGTTGTGGGTTTTAATGATAAAATGGTTGCCCATATGTGTTGAAATAATACAGTATAACCTCTGGTGTTGCCCTCTAAAACAAATTAGTTCCTCGAGAAGGGAGTTTAAATGTTGGTTAAATAGGCTTCAGCAGGAGAAGATGACATAATTTTGTTGAATATGTTGGAAATGATGCGTCGATTAAGCATGAGGTATGGATGATATTACGAGGAAGTAACATGTTGATACTGTGATGGACCCGGGGGTCAAACCTAAGGTGAAAATACTGGGTTCATACCTTTTAGATGGCCAGTCTCTGACGTTCTGGTTGGTGTCATGCGTTAGTGGAACCTTTCCAATTGTCTGCCTTGATGTTTAAAATGAAAGGATATTTATACACCAGCTTAATGTAACCAATATCCCAACCAAGATTAATAAACGTGTCACTTGACATGGAAGACATATGGTGTCGTTTTCTGACTGTATACCCTCTTCCATAGACATTCTAAGAATGTTCGACATGATAGCACTGGAGTGAATCTGAAATTTTATCATTAATCTCTAAAGAGTCTTGATTGATACATATCTGCATGACCTCATACCTCAACCTTGAGAGTCTTGGACCAATGTTCTCCACTTGACCACGAAAGGTTGAGACCTCTGTTGCATGGCCTTAGTGCTTCTCTGTCAATTGATCCTGAATGATTGATGCGTTGGAAAGGATTTCAGAACCACATAAATCCTCAGATATTAACATAAGTTCAACCTTTATAAAATTCTCCATAATCGAAAACATAGTAGTAACTAGTGATTGTCCATAGATTATAATAAAAAAATACTATTTTTGTACTACGATCCTTGGACGCGTTCAGACCCTATAAAAAGATCCATATCGTTCCAAACACTACACAAATATATGAGTAATAATATGGAGATATTACATAAATAGAAAGTCAATATTCTTAATAATTATTATATTAATTACTTATGAGTCTTAAAATGGATGAAAGGTCTATTTATAATCATTCACACGGCAAAGAAGATCACTAATGAAAATACATGAGTTGTTTACTTATGACTAACCATCAACAATAAAGGATTCATACTATTTGGTTTTGATATAAATCACCTAAAAATATATTTAAAAAAAATCATTAAATGAAAAACGATAATCAACAAAAAAAAATATATAACTATATAAAACTATAAAAATTTAACGATTATAAAAATTTCAGATCATACAATATAATAATATTTAAACATTATATATATAATTTATTTTATAAGAAGTAAAAATAAAAATACTTGATATTATCTTGTGTTTGAATGTATATACTTGATTAAAAATATATTTTTGAAGTTATTGATGAACAATCTCATTTGGAAATCACACGAAGGAAACAAGACTTTCATAGTGGAATATAATAACGAAAATAAAAAAAAACTTGATATAGTTAAAAGGTATTTCAAAAGAAAAAAAAAATTGAATGTTTTTTTCTTATGACCTTATGTTAAATTCTTTTTGGGCTTATAAAAAATAGAACTTATGGTTTTAGAATAATATATGTTATTTAATTTCTTTTAAATAAGTCATTCACACATCATCATCATTTTTATTTGATCCAATGTGATTCACTATATATTAATATTAATGCATTATGTTTTCCACGATCTATAATCTCTATTGAGCTCTTAACATCCAAATAAAAAATATAAAACAATTCTGATTCATTCATCAATGCCAATAAGTACATATAAATAATATTGTTTTTTAATAATTATATTAATCAAGATATATCTTTTAGTTAACTTAGTTCATCTTGATGGAAGGTGATGAGATTCTGATTGTTCAGTTATGGATCTTTTGAAGGTTCACGAGCACCCACGTTGATGTAGCCCCGAAAGTCCAAACATAAACCTTTTTATTTTATTTTATTTTATTTTATTCAAATATCTTATATTATTTAAATAAAATAAAATTGTATTCAGATTTGATTTTATTTTATTTTGAAACATTTATTTTATTTTCTTGTATTATAGTTTAAGGTTTTGAGCAGCTATTATATAAAGCGTCATATGCCTTAAGTTATTTTAAATTTTTGGAATAATATATATTTTTTATCTCTGAAAATTTCAATCTTTGTTACCCTTAGATTAGGGTTTCATCGTGTTACCCTTGAATTAGGGTTTCATTTATCGTTGCTTCTTCATCTATTTCCGTCGCGTCATCAGTTTGGTATCAGAGTCTTAGTTCCTCCTACGGGGCAGTCATGTTTCTGAACTATGATTTCATCTGGTTCAAGGTCTAAAGGAGAGAACAACATCTATCGCCATGAGGATCTCGAAGATCGTTTGGTATGAGAGGACACACCAGGTGTTTATACGGCGATCATATTGACCGGTTACTAGAGGAGTTTAAATTGGCTACCAATCGCCGGATCAAGGTAAAACTTGCTTATGTAGATGTTCTCTCCGGCTATGACGATCGAAAATAAAAAATTTCATCAACTGGACATGGGGTTGTTGTTTTCAGACTATAAAAAGGCTTTCGAAACCAAAAAATTTCATCAAATGGATGGCTTCAATGTGACTTCGAATAAGAAACACTCGAGAAGAATTTATCTTATTCTGATAAGGTCGATAATTAATAATTCCCAATATAACAATTGAATAAAATAAAATAAAATAATTTTGGTTGTTGATGGTGATGGTGCTTGTCAACCGGAGAGGATGATGTAGCCCAGAAAGTCCAAACATAACCTTTATAAATTTTATTTTATTTTATTCAAATATATTATATTATTTAAATCAAATCTAATTGTATTGAGATTTTATTTTATTTTATTTTGAAACATTTATTTTATTTCTTTGTATTATAATTTAGGCTTTTGAGCAACTATTATATAAAGCGTCATATGCCTTAAGTTATTTTAAATTTTTGGAATGATATATATTTTTTATCTCTGAAAATTTCAATCTTTGTTACCCTTAGATTAGGGTTTCATCATGTTACCCTTGAATTAGAGTTTCATCTATCGTTGCTTCTTCATCTATTTCCGTCACGTCATAAGTTTGGTATCAGAGCCTTAGTTCTCGCTACAACGCAGGCATGTTTCTGAATTATGATTTCATCTGTTTCAAGGTCTAAAGGAGAGAAAAACATCTATCGTCATGAATATCTTGAAGATCGTTTGGTATGAGGGGACACACCGGGAGTTTCGATGACGATCGTATTGATTGGTTACTAGAAGAGTTTAAATTGGCTACCAATCGTTGGTTCAAGGTAAAATTTACTTATCGAGATGCTGTCTCGGGCTATGAAGAGGTTTTAGAAACTATTTTTTTCATCAACTGGACATGGGGTTGTTGTTTTCAGACTATAAAAAGGCTTTCGAAACCAATTTTGTTCATCAATTGGATGACTTCAATGTGACTTCGAATAAGGAACACTATAGAAGAATTTATATTATATCGATAAGGTCGACAATTATAATTCACAATTTAACAATTGAATAAAATAAAATAAAATAATTTTGGTTGTTGATGGTGATGGTGCTGTGAATTCTAGGACGAATTCTTGTCAACTAGGAGAGGATGATGTAGCCTAGAAAGTCCAAACAGAACCCTTTTTTAATTTTATTCAAATATCTTATATTATTTAAATCAAATCTAATTGTATTAAGATTTTATTTTATTTTATTTTGAAACATTTATTTTATTTCCTTGTATTATAATTTAGGGTTTTGAGCAGCTATTATAAAAGATTATGCTTTAAGCTATTTTAAGTTTTTGAAATAATATTTTTTTTATCTCTGATCATTTCAATCTTTGTTACCCTTAGATTAGGGTTTCATCATGTTATCCTTGAATTAAGGTTTCATCTATCATTTCTTCTTCTTCCATTTCCGCCGCGTCATTACACATATAGATTCTCTTTTGAATAGACGGAGAGAATTCAAACTTTTAATGGGATGAAGTCAAACTAATGAATTGAT
This sequence comes from Limnanthes douglasii subsp. nivea, assembly GCA_036936605.1. Lineage (NCBI taxonomy): Eukaryota > Viridiplantae > Streptophyta > Magnoliopsida > Brassicales > Limnanthaceae > Limnanthes > Limnanthes douglasii. The sequence continues at coordinate 61,185,140 of JAUPFV010000004.1, forward strand.
GTGATGTTAGAGATATCCTTAAAGAAATAAGTAAGAAGTTATCTCTAACAATCTTCGATTTGGATCATTACATGTACTAAACGTATCTTATGTGAATTAAAAAACACGATTGGTCCTGCATCAATCACATTTTTTACAATTATCTAATAAACTTTGATTTCTCATGATATGTAGACTAAGAATCACATGACTATGCAATAATTTAATATGTGATTCTTAACTCATCCACCTTAACTGAATTAAGATCGTTAATTTATAAGAAATGTACAATAGAATAATTTTTTTTATTATATTGTATATAAACTGAAACTAAAAATAATAAAATCTAAAACTAAACTGAAAACTTAATTACAAACAAACTCCAACTAAATCTAAAAATCTTATATAGTAAGAAGAACCACGTGAATATTGTGTTCATGAAATATTTTGATAGTTGAAACCTTAGTAAGAAGATAAAAAGAGAGAGATAAATTTTCAACTAATCATTTAATGTTAATGAATTACAATGAACTGTGAAATATGTTCTTATTTGCTCGATTTTAATTTTCTTGACGATAATGAACTAAATATATTCTTTTTTATTTGGATGTTACTCACTGTGCTATAAATTTTATTCTTGTAAAATATTTAGATTAAGATCACACAAATTTGTGTGACATCCACTTAGCCTATAAAGTTAAGACACATAAATTATCTCCTTAATTGTGTGATTTTTTTTATATATTAACAGTTGATGCTTTATTTTTTGTAAATAATGGAGGACCCATATTCTATTGGCATATGGTTCATCCCCGTAATACTTAAATATCTACTTAGAATTATTGTCATGAATATTGTAACATATGTTGAATAAACTTTAGAATCCATCAAGAGTTTCAATTGCTAGAGCATATGCAATCTTTTATATCTCTTTAATTTCCAAATCAATTCAGGATAATGACTAAAATACCTTATCTCATCTTGTCTCAAGAAAAATTGTAATCTTGTTATTTTTTACACCATAAGTTTTATAACATGTTTTTTATTTATATTTTTTGTGATAAATCTATAAAACATCAAGAATGATCCTAATGACTCTTGGTTTATAACATGTAAGTTGCCTTACCCATAAATTGTATATTTAATTACATCAACATAAATTACTTAGTGTCATACAACATGTTACTATAGTTCATGCAAATGAACATGTCATCGACATATAACACAACATATGAATACACTCTCATTGAACTTGTGAAGTCCATAATACTCTATTAAATTTATCTTAAGACTAAACGATACTATAAATTGAGAAATCGTGGTATAATTGATGAGGCATAGTTGATCTTAATCAAAATTCATATAAAAATATTACAAAACTTTTTAATCTTATTTTGGATTTATTATTATCATGCATAACTAATATAGTAATTGGATTGTATTATATATATAGTTTTCTCAATATCACAATTTGCTAACGATGATCATTAATATTCATTTAATGAAGCTTAAAAATCAAGTGTGTCATATGTATTATAATTAAGTTGAAAAAAATCTTCGCTTATATGAGATGAATGTTCAATTAAAAGTAAATATATTCAAATTGAGTGAAGTTTGTTTGATATATGACTTTAGATATGCCTTATTATGTTACTGTTTAGCTAAGTTTAGTTTAAATATGAATTTGCAATAAACTAGTTTTATTTCCTTTAGATAACATATAAGAGCTTAAACATAATCATCTTACATCAATTTTCACTATTGTAACAATAATTATCAGTTGAGAGTTGAGATTCTATGCAATGTTATAAAAGCTAAAACTGAATTCTTCATTTATGGTATAAGAATCTCAATCTTCGTTTAGAAATCTTTATGACATTGCAGAAGGTGAAACTAAATTCTTCTATTAAATCATAAAGAATTTGAATATTCTTTAGAACACTTTGTATAAATATTTTACATAAATTGAATATACAGTATTTCATTTCTATCTATGTGTGGATCCTTGTAATGGAATATTCTAAGTTTAGATTGCACAATTTCTTGAAGATGTCGAGTTTTTTGTTCATGAACAACTACAACTGCTTATTTTACAGGTTTGATTTAAGAATTAATTTATATGAGAAATAATCATTCTCGCAATTAGAAATAATTGTTTACAAAAGATCAAATATTTATCAGAGTATGAACATTTGTAACAATATTCATGATATAAAATATCCATCTTAAGACTCAAAATTATGAAAGAAGACGAGTGACATTCAAACTTCAAACATGAAATACATACTTAGGCATGTATGACATTATCACATACACCCAAAGGTCCAATTTGTCAACGGTGTCAGGTCAGCACTCTTATATTTTGCTGGTCATACATTCAATACATCAATATTATGATTTTTAAAATGAACATAGTAGTGACATCATAACCATACATCCATTAAATCATATAAATCATATAAATATACAAAAAATTAAACATATAACTTATACATGCATAAGACAGGGGGCAATATAATATAAAATCTCCAAAATATCAAAAAGTAAAATATATATTACATAATTGAATGGCATGGGTGTTGCTAAGAAAATGCCCTAAATTTCTATGTTGTGGACCGAATTTGGCACGTTATGGCCTAATGTTGGCATAACATGACCAAGAATGACACATTGTGGTACCAAAACAACATGATGGAGCCCAATGCTGAAATTTTATAGCATTAGAATGACGCATTGCAGCAGGCTACATACACGCCGCGGTGAGCTACACAAATTTCGAAAATTTTAAGAAAGAAAAACATTTTAAATCAGATATTTTATTGATTATGAAGATTGATTCTAATTTATTTTAATCATACTTCACTTAATCAAATCAATCATGTTTACTAACCCTTACACATTTACTAATTTGTCTTCAAACCAAAGATATATATATATATATATATATATATATATATATATATATAATAGTTTTAAAACTCAAAACTTTGAATCTCTAAATAATGAAATTATAAACTTTGAAATATAATCAATTAGATAAAACTATATAGGTTTTTAAGATATAAACAATGGTTATGATACTAACAGTCGAATATACCCCATTATTTTATACCCAATATATATATATATATATATAACTTTAAATATTAAATAAATTGGTTTTAATCAAAATAGTTTTACAAATCACCTAAGTAAAACTTGATTGAATGCAATAGGATTTTGGTTTATCAATTATATATCTTCTAAGGGTTCATGAGAAACCATACTAAAGATTATTCTAAAAAGAATTGAGAATAAATAGATTCTTTATGAGATAAAGAAATCAGATCAATAAAATTGATGTGAAGTCAGAAAATCTTTTAAACAATAAGAAGAAAAGAAAGTGTTATTTTCTCTTTTTGACGAATATAACAATGAAACGTTTAGTCAATAGATTTCGTGAATGAAGACATTATATATGGAATTTAACTTTACATCAATCCAATGGGCTGAACAATATCAATTTATGATGATCTTGTGTCTCTTAGAGATCATAACATTTATTAGGCTCATAGAGGCTAATACTTTAAGTATTTGGTAGTATTACTCTCCATCGTAATGCATATTAACCCAACAAGTACCTATATAATTTATTTTTCTGATATTTTGTATTTTATTATATGTAAGTAACATTATTTAATATTAATTAGGGATTACACTTTATCATATTTTATAATATTTTAAGTATTAGGTAGCATAACTTTCCCGAAAAATCTCTTATTAACCCAACTGGCTTCTACACATTTATGTAAATAATGCTACTTTATTTTTACCTATAGTTTTAATATAATTAACTGCTAATTATTTTCTTAATAATTGGACCGTATTTTATAGTAAATTAGATACTATAAATATGCATGGATTATATATGCTGTTTTAGAATGAAATGTTTTATTGTTCTTGCGGAATCTTTATTATGTTACAAAGTATGAAATGAAATTCTTCAATTACATCACAAAGAATCTTAAAATTCTTATAAAATACTTCATAAAAAATACTCTACATAACTTGAATACACAGTATTTCATCTATATATATTTGTGGAATTTTGCAAGAAATTATACTAACATTACTTTTTACAATTTCTTGAAGATGTTGAGTTTCTTCTTAATGAATAACTATAACTACTTATTCTTATGTGGAAATTTGAACATGGACTTGTAGAGAACAATAATAACCACAAAACTAAAAGATGATCAGTAATAAAAAAACTTATCATTTATAATTCTCCTGCTAAAATTAAAGTTGTTCATTGATTACTTCCCTCCAAACTTAATATCCTCAAAACTATAATATTGTTTACAATTTAAATTTGATTGTAAGATGATAAACTAAACTTTTATAGAATGACATTAACGTTAAAATGAGATAGATATTACCATATTAGACTTTAGTTTCCTTTTGATATGCCTTTATAGCTTCACTTCTATCGTAAATCCCCAAATGTACAATTGTTTTAAATAAGTTTTTTTTTAAACTCAAAGTTAATGTATCGAGTTTTAATGAATACTTCCGAATGTATTATTTTAATATTTAACTTTTATACTATTTAACTAGACAAAATAGATCATAATATTGTTTGTTCAATCTTCATACATTCTCTAATAGCAACCATCAAGGTTATATACGTTACATTTAATTTATTACTAAAGTATTGCTTAATGCATGTCTTAAAGGACTTGAATGTGTCAATGAATTTCTATTTAATATTAAGATATGCATTTAATATACCTAAAATATATTTATAATTAATTGATTCATACTAATTATCTTTATGTAAGAATAATTTATAGATATTTTTTTAAAATTTGTTGTAAGGCATTTTGGTTAATCTATATGCAACTAATTCTTTTTACTTGGTATATTTTTTCGTGATACATCTAACATATATTTGAATATTCTTAATTCGTAAAATAGTTAAAAGGGCCTAGGAACCTTGAGCATCTGGCTTATCAATCTCGTATTGAGAGTTATGACACTAATGCTGGTGCAAAAAGCACATTTATTTGTCTCATGATTTTGATTTATTTTAATGTGTGAAACATTAATATGTATAGTATTATTATAAAAAATAATTGTATGTACCTTATAAAACTTATCCAATTTAAAAATCCATTTGGATATTCATGACTTATCATTGATCATAAAAATGGGTTACAATCACTTAACTACTAGTTATATTATATATTTACAAAATGTATGGTTGATGGTAAGATTCATGACTCACTAGAAACATAATTTTCTAGTCAAACTCCCATAATAATCGTAGAAGTGGATCATTTGTTAGTTTAAGCTCCAGTAGTGTTAAACCTTCTAATGAAGATAATGCACCTGTAAGAAACCGTATGTGGAACTCAAAACAAAATCCTCTAAAAACTACTATTTTCCTAAATTATAATATATATTAGCACTTAATAAAGAAGATATTGATGTTGTCCCTCTTGAGATCCTTAACACAACTAAAACCTCATCCTTCAATCAACCTGCAATATCATGTTTGCTAACTTATAACCATGACGATGTAATTCAAAATGTTAAATTTTTAGACGATTTTTTCTCTTTATTAAGTAATTTAATTATATATCTAGACAAACTTAAAAAAGAAGAGTTACGTTATAATTGAGGTATTCCTTATTATGATTCCATGAGACTTTCTAAAAATTGAAAGCTTCTCACCACGCGAAAGATGGCGAAATGTGCTTCTTTTACAATCATTTTCACTAGGGACTAAGATTTTCACTTAACCATTTGGTAATATAATTTTATAAGTATGTGAGAATTTGTTCATAAATTCTTACACCAAATGAAAGGAGAAACTTAATAAGTATTACATTAGCTTATAGTGTCTTTGAAATTCAAACAACCATTAATGACGTCATCTTCTATTGTAAACTTTAAAAGTTAAAAAAAGACCATTTTATTCTTTTATTTCAGATGATGCGTCATCCATTATGGATCCCCATCTTTTACATGATCGCCAATGTTCCTTATCTCCAGTCGGACCCTTTGAATCATCCTCATCTCTTGTTGATATCTTACACCGATATGCAGAAATTTGTTTAAAGGTGAGTTATATATTTGAGTTTACCATTTCTCTTATACTTATTCATAAAATTACCTTTTTTTATTGTCAGAGCTATTACAACTTCACCTTCATTGCTAGAAAATTTATGTCATCGGATGAATCCAAACTCTTAACACCCGAGTTAATTCCCGGATTACTTTTGGTGATAGCTTATTTTCTTTAAATGATCAGATTAAAAAATAGAATAATGAATATGATGAGTTGAAAACCTCATCTGATGACTAAGTCAAGGAGAATAACAAGCTTAATAAACTGTAAAAAATGTGGAAATTTCTAATAATAAGATGGCAAAACTTCAAAAAAATATTATCAAGAGTGACGAGGTCAAAGATGAAATTGTTCGTCAAACTCATAAAAATTATAACCAATCAACTAATTTACATGGAATAAATATCAGAAAAATATGATACTTTGTATTTGAAAGGCTAACCCTAAACTTAGACTAAGTCTTCCAAGAGAAAATTTTCCTAAAGAAGAATACCATCATACAAATAGAGAGGATAACCGTTCATACGATCAAAAGAAGATGATGACCTATCTAATCTTAAGAAGAATAATGGACTAACTCCCACTGGAACTGAACGTGCATTTGCGATGTAAAGACCCAATAATACTTCTTATGCCAAAATTAACTGTACAAAATAATAATACCTATGCTAATGATCATACCAGCACTGAACTGTAAGGATGATTAATTTCATTTTTACCTCTGTTTGAAAAAACTATATACAACCATTGTCGAACTATACTTATATATTTTGAAATCGCTATAGATGTTTGTCGGGTTGTGTCCGGTTATTTAACTTTCATTTGTTCATTTTACTTATTATTCTTAAGTTGTCAAAATTTGTTTATCTTTACTTTTTCATATTTATTATTTGATCATTTTTATTATATACACTCTTCCTCAAATTTATTATTTTTAGATCGTTATTTTATTTGTATTATATTATTCATTTTATTGTTACTTTTTATTATGTTTTTAAAAAAGTTCATCATATTTGGATCTTCAAATTAATTTTAGTAACCATTATACTTTTTTTTGTGTTTTTACATTATCAAGCTATACATTTTGCTAGAATAACTATAAATACAAAACATACTAACAACACCTCATATGAAAATATTTATATTTAAATTATTTTGTTTTGTAACTAATCCAATATTTTATTGAGTTCTTTATAAAAAATAGTAGTGTTTGACATAGTAGTCAGGCCACAATAAGGACAATATTGTAGCCACTAGGGCTTGGTTTATAACCATATTTATGAATTGATATTAGTAGTCATGCAAAATTATGGGCAATTGTGTAATCTCCAGGTCTTGAGTTATTTCCATATTCGTGTTTGACATAATAGTCAAGTTACAGTATGAGAAATTTTATAGCCTTTATGATTGACTTATAGCCATATTCGCGTTTGATAGAGTAACCATGCCATAGTATGGGCAATTTTGTTGTCTCTAGGGTTGGCTAATAGACGTGTTCGTGTTTGACATCGTAGTCAAATTATAGTAAGGAAAATTGTGTAGCCTCAAAGCTTGGCTCATAGCCATGTTCGCGTTTTGACATAGTTGATTGAACTCAAAGCATATATGTTTAATATTTTTTAGGTTTTGCGGTCGTCGTATTTCTTAACAATTTGATTACATATTTACTTTTATATTATTCATTGATCTTATTATATATATGTTTTTATTTTATAAGAATATAAGTTTTCGTCAACCTTTGAAAATAAACATTTCTTAAGAAACTTAATTTTTTTCAAAGTAAACTCAGTTTTTGTTTACCTTTCAATTCACACTTTTTCCACCTCTATAGTAATAACAAAAAAAATTAAGATGACTTTACTTGCCTATTTTTTGGTGGATAATATAAGGTTTAAATATGTTGTTAAATCCCATATTTTTATAAAAAAAAATTAAGTCATTATGAAATTATAGACCATTACCTATCATCGGTACTATTAAATACGAAAATTACTCAAAATATTCCTTGCAGGAAACCACATACTTATTTAGAACTAGTTTTTATTAAATGCATTTGTCCACTTTATAAAGTAATTCACAACTATAATAAAAAAATCCTACTAAATCTACTCCTCATCTATCAAACAAACAATGAGTGGGAATTCGTCCCATATTTATACTTGGAGTGTGGCTCGTATTAGCAAACCTTTGGCATGGATCACAACTTTCAACCATATTCTTGGGCATCGGTTGCTAAAGTTAGACTATAAAATCCACACAACAAAAACCTCGTAATTAGCCCTTTGTATCCATAATGTGCATCGCTTACTCTTTCATGTAAGTTTTTCAGAATCAAAAGAGTCTCTTCTTTATTTAAATAGTGGTCGCATTAAACTTTTTATGTTTAATTTCGTGTCAAGTACTACATATTGTATTGTTGTTATATTTACATCTCTTACCTCAGCTTTAACACATTCTCATTGAGAAATATATATACTATTGAAGTCAATCATTAAAGGTATCAACATACATCATTTCCATCTTATTAATTTAACCATAATTGATAAATTTTCATGAGCATCACCATATTATTTTCTTCAAGAAAACAAACTTTGCAAGAAAATTTACACTACCATTTTCTAACCGAGGAATTTCCTCAAAATTTACCATCCTAAATCTCTCTTCCAGCTACTTAACCAAACTCAAATATACCTTCAGATTATCCTACTTCGCCTCTTATGTCCCTTAAATTTGAGTTACTACTAACTGAAAGCCAGACATTATACAAACCATATTTTCTCTGCTAATACGAGCTAAATTCATTCCTATAAAAATTACTTCATATTCTGCTTCATTGTTACTAGTTTCAAAATCAAACTTAATAGCTTGTTTTATTTTCTCCCCGCACGAGGTGACTAACACAATAGTTGCACCACTACCATTTAAGTTTGAAGCTCCATCACTTTGTATAATCTATTTTGTATTTCTAATCATACCTTCAGTTAACTTTTTACTTTAACTATTCATTCTATATTCTTTAAACTCGTTTATAAAATTTATTATTGCACAAGCTTTAATTTCCACTCTAGGCTCATACTTTAGATCATACTCACCCAATTACACCTCCTCGTCAAACGCTAAGAGATATCTGGTTTTTGCAAAATACTTTTCAAAGGAAAATAAGTCCAGACAATTATCACATGAAGTTGAAAATATGGCCTTGTCTTCCTTGTAAATACCACTAATCCAAGAGCTAACTTTTCTAAATCCAAATACCTTGTTTCAGCATCCACCATACTCTTACTCACATAATAAATCAGTCATTGAATCCTGTTATCTTCTCTCGCCAAAATCATTACTGTCACATTAGATACTGATAAATATAAAAACAAAATTTCCCATACCAAAGGTGTTGATAAAATCTCAATAGATGTCAAATATAAATTAAGGTCGTCAAAAGCCTTGTCACATTCATAATTTCATTTACCGCATTTTACCCCATTTAAAAAATGCATGACTCTTATCTGAATCTTTGGGTATGAATCCAGATAAAGTTCCAACACGACCTTTTAACTTTTCAAGTTATTTCATAGATTTTGGTAGAGTCATAGTCGATATTATTTTCATCTGTGATAAGTCGGTATCAATATCATTCTTTACTAATTACATACTCAATAACTTACTAGCTTATACACTAAGAGAATATGTTAATGGACTCAAATTTAAATTGAATTTCTTGATATTATTAAATCAGAAAAGGCCATTAGATGATTTACTTCAAAACTATTATTCAATTATATCATCAATATAGGCTTCCAATTTTTTTTGTAGCTAATCAACAAAAGTATTATTGGCGAGCTATTGATAAACTGACCCAACACTTTTATTACAAACATCATGACTTTGTAACAATATAATTCATGTCTTATCATAAAATTCGTACTTTGTTCATCACTCAAATGCAATTTTACTTAATTAACACATGAGTAGACGTCAATAAAGGACAATATTTCATATCAAGTTGTTGTATCTACTAAACAATCAATACGAGGTATAGGAAAAAGGTCATTTGGACATGCGTTGTTTAAATCATTAAAATCAATACAAACTCTTCATTGTCTATTTTTCGTTTGAACCAAAATCGGATTTCCACCCAGTTTGAATATTTTGAGTCCTTTATGTGACCAACTTTACATAATATTTCCACCTCCTTAATTACTGCCTAAGTTTTTCTAGTAGAAATTGTCCTTATTTTCTGCAAAATTGGTCGCACCCTATTATCAACAGCTAGCTCGTGACAAATAATCAACTTTCTTACTCCAGTATCATCATTCATATTCCATCAAAAAATATTTATATTTGACTTTATAAATTCAACCAGCTCGTCCCTAAAATTTCTATTCACATATTTTCCAACCATTACCACATTCCCATCATTGATCTTTATATTAATGGTTTCATCCAAAGCCTCAGTCACACACTGCTTCTCTTGGATCGTTGATTTTTTCTTCACATAGTTATGTTAAAGGCTTTACATGTTTTACAAATTCATCATCCTTTAGTAGATTCTGTTATTTCTATAAAACAATATTACTTGGAGATAGATAACTGAGTAACATTCTTTTAATAAATGCTGGCTTCCTCTAAGTACTTCAATGTTCATGCATACACAATATTTTAAACATTGATTATAGGTTGAAGCCAATACTTCATTTTCTGCAACCAATGACGGCTAAATATAGCATTGTACGAAGTAGGTCCATCAATTACCATAAACAATTTTTTTCCCGTTTTCATCATCACTTCATGTATCACAATCACTCGCAACTCAAATTCACCTGCACGATCAGTTTGACATCCAGCAAAGATAACCAAATTTCTCTATCTTTTTATATGATGTTATCTCAATCATATTGTCATAACCACTTTGTTAACAAAATATTAGCCGAACTTCCCGTATCAACTAAAACTCTTTTAAAGATCATTCCATTAAATTTAACTTCAATTAGAAAAGTGTCCTCGTGAGGTAAAACTAAGCCTCTCAGATTTTTATCACTAAAAGTTAAAGACAAAGATGAAAATATATTAAAATGCATTGCAGATTCATCAATAAGATGTATTTATAGGTCTTTTCAATGCATTTTCCTTGAATTATGGGACGTTCGTGCTAAGGTGTCTCCTCTAGAAATATTACATAACACTTACTTATTTGTCTTAAGTTTTCTTATACTATGGTTTTCATTAAGTTTAGTTTTAGCTTTACCTTTTGTATTCTTGACGAACTCAACCAACTCACCGCTATCTACCAACATTTGAATCTCATCTTTCAAATATAAACAATCTCATGTTGCATGCCCATGATCACGGTGGTAATCAAATCTCATGAATATTTTATTATTTAGAGTTATCATGGCTCGTGGAGGTCGATAATTCACCTTATCTTATGTTCTAATCGAAATTAGTAGCAATTGACGCGTTACGAGGAGTAAACTATGTGTTTGAATTATCAAAGTACAAATACTTAAGCCTGATTTGGATTTTATCGATCTCCGTTGGTTTTGTTCTTCAATGTGTTTTCTATCAGACAACCATATCTTTTGTGCTGGATATTTAATTGGTATAACCTTTTCTCTCATAGTTTCTTCCACTTTAATGGATATCTCAGATCTCATTAATAAATTTCCTACATTATCAAATAGAATTTTATTCAAATCCTCAAGTACTTATTATATACTACAAACTCTTGTAAATTCCTACTAAATCTGCTTATTCTACACATCTATCCAAACGATTCATCTTTTGGACGAACCATTGCACATAACTTCTTAGAGATTCACCTTGTTTTTTATATATAATATCCATCATTTTTATGTATGTGTTTCCAATGAACTGACTTCTAAAACAAGTCAACAATTCTTCAAACTTAGAATACAATCAGAAGGAAAGTTATTAAACCAAGGCAATGTATTCTCTCTAAGATTCATAGAAAATTCTCTACAAATAATAGTATCAACAAGATTAAACCTAAGCATTATATTTCTAAATTGTACCAAGTGATACTTTAGATTTTCAGTCCCATCGTATTTATTCATCCTATAAAGATCAGATTGTCTTAGAAAATTACATTTTCTGAGATAAAATAAATTGTGTTAATGTGTATGTAGCCAACTTCAGCATCTTAAATGTTACTTGAAATCCGTTTATCATTCTTTCTTTTCATTTTGAATTCTTCTCATTATCCGAAAAAAAATTATTTTCCTTTTAATATATATATATATATATATATATATATATATATATATATATATATATATATATATATATTCTCTTAGTATCATTATGAGCAACACCTTTGTCTTAATTTTTATTTTCTCTTTATGTTACTTTCTCTGTTAACTTGTAAAATTACAGACAAATATTTAAACCTAACCAGACCTATCTCGTCTCTTTAATCTTGCAACACATTAAATTTATCCTATTTTTTCTTTAATTCATTCATTTTATATTTTAAAGCATTAACAACATATAGGTTTGGATTATCACCTTCAAATGTAGCAAAATTCTATATAGATGACCCCGGCCCATATATTATTTATTAAATTGGAGATATAACACCTTATGAATTATATGTTTGATTAACATGCAGATTTCTTACCTTTCTAGCTCCACAATTGAACATTAGACGAACCAGATTCATTTATCAATACTTTATTCACTAAAGTGGATATTTTTCCTTATGATCACCTAATGTTCCTTCATTTTCACACACAAGTAACAAAACACGATATCCACTTTGAATCATTCATTTTCAGCAACTGGACTCATATCATTAGCAACTCTTAGAACAACTGTGGAGATTTATGAAGAGAAAAATCTTGAGAATAAATCATTTTAACCTTCTGATTAAGTCAATACCATTGGTTAAAAGAGTTCTTTGCAAATGGATTTACAAAGATGACACCAGAAATGATAAGGAGAATCTATAAGAAAATATTTACAATGAAAATAAGCTAAACAACTCAAGAAAACAAGAAAAACTCTCAAATATATTATTTCACTCTTAAGGAATTCTTATTTATATTTTTTTACAAATGAGTTTGAGACCTCTATTTATACTACTATTTAGTCTTATCTATATGGATGAATGACACATATCTTTGTGTTACAATAGTTGTTACATACATTTAAAGATGACCCTATAACTCTCTAGGGTGTTTTAATAATATGAGTGTTCTTTTTACCACATAAGCCTTTTTTTCTACAACCTCTTTACTCCAACCATCATACTATATTCCTTATATTTGAGGTCGTCTTTTCCCTTTGTAATTATCGTTATCGTTTTGTAACGTTTCTCCTTTGGTCATTCTTCTTACTTTGACTCTATCATCTTTTATGTTTAGGTCGTCTTTTACCTTCTTAAATATTCTTTCTCTCATGTAGTTCTTCTTCATCAGGTCGTCTTATTTATTTACCTTATCTTTTTTTATTGAATGATTTACTCAATTTTTAAAATAGTTGGGTCGTCATCCATATGAAGACCATCTTCACTGACACAAAATGTTCTTTATTATGTATATTTTCCTCTTTGATAAGGACATATGACTATGGGAAATATGACCTTATTATTGGTATCTATATAGCCAATAAATCATCATCGTGAAGAAACACATGCTCGTCGTGATACTAAAATAATACAATAATTGCAGTATAATAATCTAAAAAATCATGGAGATTAACCAGCTTACCATAGTAATAAAATGGTATACATAATAATAAAATTGATTATGAATTAAGATTTTAAACATTTTGTATGATATCATATTTGAAAATTTTAATCATGGATCATATAAAACAACTCAATATTAAATCCTTATAAGAATTCAATCCAAATCTCAATTGCATGAATCATAATCATATTTTATTTTTATTATTTATTTATAAATTTGATTGGAAATATAAAACGTATGCGTTATAATTGACTTCTAATTTCATAAGCTAGTGTCCGATACCAATTATAAATATTAATGATACAAAATGAAACTCATTATAATAATACTTAAATATAAAGATATACAAATAATCACATTTTATGTTATATATTTTCTCAAGGATCTACAAATTATCTCAATTGGAAATCAACGTGAATAAGAAGATCATTCTAGACTCTTAACATGATATAATGATATCAATCCAAAAACAGTTTATCTAGAATGAAAAATATATAAAGATAAAAGTAAATATGATATTACTTTATGGAAAATAATTCGGGTTTTAGAGTTTTGATATAAATTCACCGATAATTAGTTTTGCCTGAAACATTATTCATACATAATCATTTTTAGTTTATCCAATGGAATTTGTTTTACATGATACTCAATACATCCATGTCCCTCAAAGATCATAACATCTATTGGGTTTTACAACATAATAAGTTAAGTTTTGTATTGAGATAATAACATAACTCTTCATTAAAATTTGTATTAACTCAACTAATATTTACATGATACTCAAAATGCATTCGACATTTCAATTTAGGATATCCTTGTATATATGATTTTTATTCTTAACATTATGTATATTTAAAGTTTTAAATGACTTTGAAAACCAACACAGAATTATGGAAAATAATATATATATGGCTGAAAAAATTCTCAAAATATTGCATTTGATGCATTTTGTTGCAACAAGAAATATAGTTGATTGCAACAAGCAACATGCAACTGTTCAACGTCTGTTGTTCGAAATGGTTCATTTTGCCGTGAAGAGTGGATTTTTACCGCAATAACATGTATCAAAGAAAATATGGCATGATTCCATATACTAATTTTGTGCAAATCAAGTTGACGAGCTATGTTTCTTGTTATGACGAGATTTACTCCAAGATAAATTATAGTATACCACGTAGTTGTTGGGAATATGGGGTACATGTTACATTTTTGTATATAAATATGAATAATTTGATCTCCACATTAGTATGATATTGTTCGTTTCGATCCCGAAGGCTCACGCGGTTTTGCTTTTGGTCAACTTCCAAAAGGTCTCATACTGGTCGATATATCTTTTTACTTGTATACCATTTTTAATTTCTATGTCTAGCCGATGTGAAACTCTTATCATACCTAACAATCGTAAAAATACCTCTTGTTCAATGTAACAAACACGTACCATATATATTTTTATATGTGATACATGATATAGTCTCATCTTGATACAGTATTATTTGTTTCAAAACATTATTACAAGTTAAAGTTTCATCCTCTAAACATCATTTTTCTAATGAAACAAAAATATTTAATTTATTTACAACTCAAATTAATACTTTTTAATAAAAACTAAATTAATAGACTTGCAAAAACAACTATTAAACATTAATTGTGTTGCAAAAACAACCAGTGTCAATCCATTTGATTGACATTAGTTTTTTTTAATTGATCGATATTTAAAACCATATTTAATAAAACTAATTATTTTTATAACAGATTAATACTAACATGATTTGGTTTCTCCTAAGCAACAAATTTTTTGAAAACGTATTCTTTAAAACTATTATTAACTCAATAAACCACTATTTATAAACTACAAGAGTTATAGATTATAGTGTGAACTTTCTCTCATTATTTTATTAATAGAACGAGTGTTGTTAGGAAAAATTATTTTCTAATTATACTAAAAACCTCATAAGAAGAGCTCATCCTATAAAACAAAGAAGAAATAAACTTACAGAATATATAAGTCATTTTTAGTTTTCTTAGTTTTCATATTGTTGTTCCTGATAGTGATACTTCTTCTTTGATCTTGATGTTTGATGTCTAGTTATGAATTAGTTCTAGAAATTGTAACCAACCTGTATATTTGATCTTGTAGTACGAATATCAAATTGATTTCTCAAATGTGTATATGATTTTCTCTCAAAACTGTGGTTTCTCTTTTCACAAAATAAACTGTCATGACTAGGAATGGCAATGGGTCAGAATTGGATCGGGTTCGGGTGGACCCACTTAAGCCTGTCTTTTTTACTTGAACCCTAATCTGGTCGGGCCCACTGCGAGTTTAATATTTTTGAACCCGATTTTGTCCCGTACATATCTGTGGATCATCAAGACCAGGTCTACACATAAAAAAATTACTATTCATATTTTTTTATTCGGTTCGACCCGGTTGGAAAGCATCTCAAACTATTTTTTATTTATACAAAAATTAAGATGTAAACTTTTTAAACCAAAACAAACATACTTAAATAAACCATTAACGGTTAATTAGATAAAAAATATAAATATTTATGAAACAAGTAATATAAAGCATATCATAATAATATGAAATAAAACATTAAAATAACATATACATTTTTGTGAACGTTTTTCTAGTTTCCAATAGTATCATTGATCATCACCATCATTTATCACAATGTTTTCGTCTTCGTATTCATTTTTAAAATCATCAAGAAAATTTAGTTGAAGAATCTAATAAATAAATATATTATTAAAAATAATATTTAGTAGAAGAATCCAATTAGTAATTATTGGAATTACAAAATTTATATATTATTGGAAACGAGTTTTTTAGTAATTAGTAGTTTTTTTATATGTTATTATTATTATTATTATATATAGTTTATATTTTCAGGTCGCGTCGGATCTGACAAACTAAAAATCCATATCTGTCTGACCCGCATATGAGCCATAATTTTTTCATTTTTCGTACCAGACCTATTGTAAGTTTGGGTTGGACAAAACCCGACTGAATCAAGCCGGATCGGACCGGTTTGGGCCGACTCAGACCAATATTGTCATTCCTAATCATGGCTCATGATGAAATATAGTATTTTAAACTCTTGGTCCATCATAACATATTAATTCATATTTAATGAATTAATATTACTGAAACTAATGTTTTGTTACTTCATTAATTCATAATAAAGAATTAATATTATTATATATAAATATTTAATTATAAATTTAAATTTATACCTATAAAGTAAATGAAAACCACATTTTTCAATTTTCCTTTTAGGCAACATAACTTGAATTCATTTTGTCTTACAAAATAATCCCAGAACTTAACTTTTTTTAAAATTGTTTATTTCTGAATCCAATCATTAACAGTATTCAGAATTATACCTTATTTATATACAATTATCTTTGTGATACGTATTTTCTCTGCTAGTCTGCTACTTTATATATGATTATCTATATTAGAATAATATTAACGATAGTTTGATACATCAATAAATCGTGTGACAGTCCAACTTATAGGAGAAATTCCAACAATATTTCATTGGGATCATCATATGCTACTATAAAATGTATCCACTTAATAATCGTTCTTAATTTCTAGCTTCACATAGATAACGTTAAAAATCACGTATATAAAGTTCTTGCCAATGGATTAAAAACTAAATGAGAAAAATAACTTTGATAAATTTGTGGTACCATTATCGAGATGCTTGCTTAGGTCTATAAATAGATTTCTTTAATTTATATAGCGTCAACTTCGGATCATCGAAGACAAAGTTTTCACGTTTCACCATATAGATTATTTTCTCAATGTCACATTTAATAAAAATGGATCTAGTTTATGGAACTCAATATCAAAATGTGCAACTAATGCCATCATTGTCCAAAAAGAATCTTTCGATGAAACATGAGAGATGGTTTCTTTAAAGTCAATCCATTCACGTTAAGTAAAATCGTTAGCTACAAGTTACTTTTTATACCTCTCCAAATTAGTCTTGGAATCCCGTTTGATTTTTTAAATCCATTTAAAACCAATCGAATTCTTTCTTTCGGGTATGGAAGAAGATCACATGCTATGCTTTCTTGCATCGACTTAAACTCTTCTTTTATTGCGTTAATCCACAACTGATAATCAGAATTTTTTATGACTTCACAAACATAGAAGGGATCATTTTCTAGTTGTACCATAAAATTCCTAATGTTATTGAATATACACAATATGATATGAAGATATATCCTTCTTCATTTCTCTAGTAGACATTCACAAAGGTATAATTTATTCACTTTGTACTTGAACTTCTTAAGGATATGTTCATTGGATCAATTTCATCTTGTTCAATCTGGATAATATACACTAGTGGAAGATTAACATTATCTTGAGTATCTATATATTATAACAAATTTGAAGTGATGATTGGCCTCCTAAATACCATATTATCATGTAATACTAAAGTGTCATTGTTAGAACATTCATGAATCTCTTCTTTCCTCAAAATGAGTATTTGTTACTTAATTCTCCCCTCCCCAACCTCTGCACCCTCAAACAATTTTGATGTTCATGCCTCAAATATATTCTTAGTGGAAGGATCATTTAACTTAAAACTCTTACTATGCTCGGGATATCCGATGATATAACTATTAATCGTTGGAGTCCAATTTCTTTTCATTTGGCCTTTAAGGCTTTGCTTCAGTTCGGCATCCCTAAAAATATAAATGTTTTACACTAGGTTTACCTCGAGTTTAAAGTTTATACGGTGTCTTGTTAGTCTAATGTTGATAATTAATAATACTTCTTACCATATCATTCAATGTATGTTTTGTCTCTTTTCGTGTTGGGAAAACCTCACATCATATACAGATGGACTAGCCCATACTCCTTTAGGAACTTACAAATGGCCCATGATGTTGTTCCCCCGAATCATCGTAGCTTCCTTGGTATTTACCACTGATAAGGGAGGAATTTGCCTATGTAATTTATGAGGGCTTAATTGTAATAAAATGATTTTTATGTGATAGATAAGGAGTTTAGGGTCTATTAGGGACCATTGTATAAACGCAGAATTAACTTAGGGTCATCATGAAATATATAAACAGCCCACTAAGGATTCAAACGGGCCCACCTTATTTTAATATAAAAGGGGACCCGCATGTTTGGTGGAGGGGACCTTTTTTGGATTATTCTAATATATTCTCTTTATCTCACTAGACTTTCTCTCTCTAGTCACATCTGGCACAATATCCAAGATATCCGCTTAGACAATCATTAACTCATCATTGGCGCCGTCTGTGGGAACGAGTGATACCGAAAAAGGAATCTTCTGTTCTTTAAAAAATCACATTTCGCGAGATGAATAACGAGGCTGCGATAGAGAGGGTCGGGAGAGAAGTCGTCCGAGCCATCTCGGTGTCGGAAGGAGAAGAGGTCCCTGGTCGGGAACGCGACGATCGGGGTCGGAGCAAACGGTCGACCTTAATAATGACGCGAAATCAGCTTCTTGATGATATTGCCAATTTAAAGGAAGAAAGAGAGCGGGCTCTAAATGAGAAAAGGGTTCGGGAAGGAAAAGGCAAGGAACCTATTTTGGAGTCAGCGGGCCATGACGTCAGACCGCGAATCGACGCCCGACCTGTTAGGTATTACCGAGAGTCTCATCC
Source organism: Limnanthes douglasii subsp. nivea (assembly GCA_036936605.1). NCBI lineage: Eukaryota > Viridiplantae > Streptophyta > Magnoliopsida > Brassicales > Limnanthaceae > Limnanthes > Limnanthes douglasii. The sequence goes on from JAUPFV010000004.1 coordinate 61,204,598, forward strand.
CGACGACGAGCGAGTCACTAGGACTCGGGGGTACCCGGAAGATCATCATGGCACTACGGTGGAGAGCCCCTCGGATGACTCTTCGGGCAGAGAGTACAGACGACGGGAAAGGATTCGACGAACACAAAAAAGTCGTTCCCGACGCCTCCGAGGACCTAGGGCAGATTCTTTGTAATATAAGAAGGCGAGCACTGATAAGCAAACCCCAGTATCCTTTGAGAAGGAAGAAATGCATACCGCCAGCCGAGAAGATCGGGCAACCTTGCCGCCCGTGCCCTGGCAGCCGTCGAATAGTCAAAACCACGGTTACCGAACTAGCAGCCAGTTTATCGGTCCGGGAGTTGAGGGACTTTATGGAATTCAGACAGAAGGCCTCGGGGGCGGGGCGTGTGAATTCGGAGTCAATTGGAGGGCATCCCCACTATCCGATGACATACTCGCGGGACAGCTCCCGAAGCGATTCGATATTTCCAAACTAGAAAAATACGACGGGAAGAAAGATCCGGATAACCATTTGGAGGCATTCAAGAACTTCGTGCTAAGTTTCGATAACGATGACAAGCTCCTATGCAGAGCCTTTTCCATGACCTTCAAAGACCGAGCCTCTAAGTGGTACAACCGTTTACCGCAGGGCAGCATTCGGAACTTCGGGATGTTCTGGACTATGTTTAGGCAGCACTTCGTGGGAAGCAAAAGCTTCCGAGCCAACGGAGACACCATCATGAATTGCAGACAAAAACTAGGGGAAAGCCTCAGAGATTATACAAGACGATTTATCGACGCGAAGACCGACCTGGATCACTGCGAAGAAAACGTGGCCTTAACAGCGTTTCGCTTAGGTCTGCTCCCCGGACCAATGAAGCAAGCAGTAACAAAGAAACAAGCGATCACATTCTCTGCACTGCTGGCGCAGATAGAAAAGCAGATATTGATCGAGGAAACCGAAGCCTCTGAGTTGGCCGCGCAGATTCAACAGAGTACCCAAGCATCGGTAGTCATAAGACAGAGCACCCAGTCGGATTATGCGAGGGCGGCCCAACCAGTTAGCACAATACACCCGAACCATCCTGTGGCAAGCAAAGTTTCAACTTTGACTAATCCAAAACCGTGGGGAACCAGCCAGACGACCTCGCGACCCATATCTAACAAATGGATCCGACCGGCATACTTCGCGGACCTTACGGAGTGCGTGGCATCGATCTACGAGAAGACCAAGAGGAGCGGAATGTACCGAAAACCTTTCCCGATTCCGACGCCTCGAGAGCAAAGAAATAATCGCTATTGTCGATATCACGAGGACATTGGACATGATACGAAGGACTGCATAGCCTTGAAGAAAGAAATACAGATCCTAATAGAACATGGAAACCTTCTGGAGTACGTAAAGAAGGCGCAGCAAGGTTCGACCTCTAAAGAAGTCGTGGTGGTACCAAAATCCGAAATCACCATGGCCATCTCTGAGGTTACCGACCAGTTTGACGTCTCCATTGAATACCTCGACCCAGAAGCTAACCGCAACAGTATCGGAATCATTGAGGAAGAAGTCGAGGAGAGCGTCGGTAAAGTGCGAGGCCTTTGTAATCTTTTTGAATCCTTGACAATCTTCGGGGGGGATTCAATGGCGGGAGTCACGCATTCTTCTAGAAAAAGGCACATCGTCAACTTAACCACCCAGTTGGTAGCCAGAACTTGCTTCCAAACTAGAAGCGCCCCCTCGCCAATTTTGCATTTCGACGACGACGATATGAGGGATATAGCCGGACCTCATGAGGATGCCATTGTGATTGGGGCTGCTATTGCGGGGGAAGAAGTTCGGCGCATCTTGGTGGACACCGGGAGTTCCGCAAATATCATCTTTGCGTATACTTTTGCCAAGTTTAGAACACAGCCAACGATTGTTCGGTCCGACCGGACCATCGTCGGATTTACTGGGTTAGCAGCCGACGCTATAGGAGAATTCGAAGGCACAGTGCAGTTAGGCCGTGGCTCTTTCAAAAAGGAGGTTACGGTCCTATTCGTGGTAGTTGACGCACCAGCCTCCCACAATGCCATTTTTGGCCGGTCATGGATATCGCGCATGCACGCAGTCACTTCTACGATTCATCAGTGTTTGAAGTACGTGGTCGGGAACAACGTGGGTGTGGTCCGAAGCAGCCAGAAAGCGGCACGGGAATGTTACCGAGCGGCATTAGCCCCTAAGAAAGACCAAGAGATGGTTCAGGCTCAAGAATAGCAATTAAGGGGGCTGCCCCCGGGGTCGCTGCCCGTTGATGACCCGCGGGAAGCTCCAAATCTTTTGACAACAGACGAGGAATGTGAGCAATACCAGTTTGCCGCAGGGAAGTCTTTAAGGATCGGGGTATGCCTTTCGCCAAACCTAAGGGAACAATTGTTGACCCTTTTACGGAACAACCTAGATCTATTCGCATGGTGCTCGAGAGATGTCACCGGGGTACCAGAATCTTTTGCCGTGCACAAGCTGACTATCAACAGAAACGTCCGACCAATTTCCCAAAAGCGTCGGGCCTTCTCCTCAGAAAAAGCAGATGTTATCTTGCAAGAAGTTGAGAGAATGATCAGCGTCGGACACGTCAAAGAAGCACGTTACCCGTTGTGGATCTCCAATCCCGTTCTGGTCAAAAAGAAAAATGGTAAATGGAGAATGTGTGTGGATTTCACCGACTTAAACCGGGCGTGCCCGAAAGATCCTTTCCCGATGCCAAGAATCGACCAGCTGGTGGATTCAACGTCGGGTAACAAACTACTATCTTTTATGGATGCATACGTCGGGTACAATCAGATTAAATTGCACGCTGCGGATCAAGAGAGTACCACATTCATCACAGGCCGGGGATTATATTGCTACAAAGTAATGCCCTTCGGACTGAAAAATGCGGGCGCAACATACCAAAGACTCGTCAACAAAACATTCGAGGGTCAGATCGGGAGGAATATGGAGGTATACATCGACGATATGTTGGTAAAAAGCAGCGCGGACGCGATCCATCTTCTAGACCTCGGGGAAACCTTTGACAACCTTCGAGGGATAAATCTCAAGCTTAACCCGGAGAAATGCTCTTTCGGAGTCCGATCGGGAAAGTTCCTAGGTTTCCTCGTGAGTGAAAAAGGGATTGAAGCAGATCCCGCACAGCTACGAGCTCTCACCAACATGACTCCACCCCGGAGCATCAAGGAAGTACAAATCCTAACGGGGCGCTTGGCCGCCCTAAATCGATTTATTTCCCGATCCTCTGACAAATGCGCTCCCTTTTTTCAGGTATTAAGACAAGTCAAAAAATTTGTTTGGAGTTCTGAATGTGACGAGGCGTTTTTGGGCATAAAAAAATATCTATCATCCCCGAACCTCTTGACAAAACCCGCAGTGGGCGGGACACTTTTTCTTTACATCGCGGTTACAGACTTTGCGGTCAGCGCGGCTTTAATTAGTGAATTAGGACCAGCTCCTACAGCGGTCTATTTTGTGAGCAAAAGCTTGTTGGATGCGGAAACTCGGTATTTAAAATTGGAGAAACTGGCACTCGCCTTAGTAACAGCAGCTCGGAAAATGCGCCCGTACTTTCAGGCTCACCCTATCGTGGTCCGAACATCATTCCCCCTCAAGTACATTTTTTCAGCGACCGGACATGTCCAGGAGAATGTCCAAATGGTCAGTGGAGCTCGGAGATTTAGACATAGAATTTGAACCCCGAACGGCTATCAAAGGACAGACTTTGGCTAATTTTTTAGTAGAGTTTCATTCCGAACGACCCGAACAGGAGATGCCTCCTCAAGAGGCCACTCGGGGCGAATGGGTTGTCAGGACCGACGGGGGGGGCAAACGTCGGTGGCTGCGGGGCAGGAATACAGATCATCACCCCATCGGGCGTAAGCATGCTTCAAGCCGTTCGATTCGGTTTCCATACCTCAAACAACGAAGCAGAATACGAAGCCGCTCTGGCCGGGCTACGGCTCGCGCAGGTGTGCGGGGCAAGACGGATACGCCTCATTAGCGATTCCCAGCTTTTGATAAACCAAGCTTCGAGAAGCGCGGAGGCTCGGAAGGAACATTTGGTACAATACTTGGCAGCACTTCGAGTCTTGGCTGCTTCATTTGACAAAATCAACTATGAACACGTCCCGAGGAACGAAAACACGGCTGCGGATTCTTTGGCAACGATTGCCTGCTCTAACAGCTACCCTTGGGTGACAGAACAAGAAAATCCATCTATTATCAAACGTCATGAGTTAGACGATTGACCAGAAATGGCATGTCAGATCTCTTCCGTAGCAAACTCTGATTGGCGGCGGGATATTATCGCCTTCCTAGCTGAGGGCCGGCTCCCGTTGGATAGCACTTCGGCTCGGAAAGTACGCAACAAGGCTCGGGGATACGTCCTTTTAGGCGATATATTGTACAAAAAGTCTTTCAGTCGTCCACTACTTCGGTGTTTAGGAGTCAACGAATCGCAGATTATTGTGTCTGAGCTGCATGACGGAGAGGGCGCGGCGCACTGCGGGTACAAGGCCTTGATTAGGCGAATTCTCCTCGCAGGTTTCTATTGGCCGACGATAGCCGCTGATGCGCGGCTCATAGTCAAAACCTGCGACACATGTCAAAGGTTCGGCAACGCTATAAATGTGCCCGCGACTCCCCTAGAATCCATATCCGAGGGATTACCCTTTGACCGATGGGGAATCGACCTAGTCGGGCCATTACCAATGGCATCGGGAAGAAGGCAGACGATCGTTGTGGCAGTAGATTATTTCTCCAAATGGGTCGAGGTCGAACCCTTGTCCGCCACTAAGGCCAAAGATATCATCAAATTCATTTGGGCGAACATATGTTGCCGGTTCGGTATACCGCAGAGGCTAACGATGGATAATGGCCCGCAGTTTGATAGTCGAGAAATGAGAACCTTCTGCACCACTCATAGGATCCGGCAATGCTTCTCAGCTCCTTTTCATCCTCAAGCAAACGGGCAGGTCGAAGTAACCAACCGAACCATTTTGGAGGGTCTCAGAAAGAACTTCGAGGGAAAGGCCGGAAAATGGCCTGATTACTTGCAAGAAGTACTATGGGCTTACCGAACTACACCCAGAACAGCTGCCCAGGAGTCGCCTTACGCCTTAGTATATGGTATGGACGCGGTCACTCCCGCGGAATCCATTTTCCCATCTTTCAGGGTCGGTAATTACGCGGAAGAAGCGAACGACGAGACCCGACGACTTGAACTTGATCTCGTAGAGGAGAAGCGCAACCGGGCCCAGTTGAACTCGTTGCACTACCAAACCCTGATGAGAAGTCGATATGCTTCTAAAGTCCGCCGTCGGGAGTTCAAGGTTGGAGACAAGGTTCTCAGACGCGTTTTCCTCCACGCCAAGGATAAAAGCCTCGGTAAACTCGCCCCGAATTGGGAAGGACCCTACGAAGTCGTTGAAAAAGTCAAGAGCGGGACATACCGCCTGCGGAATAAGCTCGGACATCTTTTGAGGCTACCTTGGAATATCGAACATTTGAAATTGTACTTAGAATAGTAGCAAAGCTGTATTTCAATTTGTATTTTACTTTGTTTTGAGTTGTACTGGTCGGGGATGCACTCTTTCCTACCTCGGTGGCGCGAGGAGGTTTTAACGAGGCATCACAAGCACCCGACCCCCCGATTGCATTAATCAAACATTTTTTGCCTTCCAAATATTGAAGTGTCACGACCTTGATCAGCTGACGAGCTGGACAGCGTTTTTTCATATTAATATTAATGGATCTACACATATGTTTTTCCCGACCCTTGGGAAAAATTTTCGATGCAAAGTCGATCTACAGAACCTAAATAGGTTTTTCAGTTTACTGATCTACACATATGTTTTTCCCAACCCTTGGGAAAAATTTTCGATGCAAAATCGATCTACAGAACCTAAATAGGTTTTTCAGTTTACTGATCTACACATATGTTTTTCCCGACCCTTGGGAAAAAATTTCGATGCAAAGTCGATCTACAGAACCTAAATAGGTTTTTCAGTTTACTGATCTACGCATATGTTTTTCCCGACCCTTGGGAAAAATTTTCGATGCAAAGTCGATCTGCAGAACCTAAATGGGTTTTTCAGTTTACTGATCTACATATATGTTTTTCCCGACCCTTGGGGAAAATATTTTGATGCCACATCGGTCTTCCGACCTTAAATAGATTATTCCATTATTACTGATATTGTCTGTTTACTTTGAAGTTTTTTTAACATTTCGTCGGTACTTCGTACAGATCATAGTTTACGAAGAGATTTAGACGAATAAAGTCAATATATTACAAGGGGACCCCGTGGCCCCGAAAACAAGGTTCAGAACATTGATAGGGGGCCCCGTGACCCCCAAAAAACAAAAAAGGTTGCGAGAAACAAAACAAAAAAAAAACAAAAAAGGGACCCAACTTCTGGGTCACTCATCATTATCACCCTCCTCATTCTCCTCCTCGTCGTCGGACTCCTCCTCTTCCTCCCCGCAATCCACCCCCTCGGGCCGGTCCTTTTCGGGCACGTCCAACCACATCGACCCAAGCTCAAGTTCGGGGAAGCGATTGTGGAGTGAGAGCACATACGCGGCTTTCGCGTCGGCAGCTTCTTTGTTTGCCCATTGCCTGCACCGGTTTGCGAAGGCGACATTCGAAGATTTCAACTTCTGGACCTCCAAAGTCAAAGCAGCAGCGTGGTCTTCCACGGCTTTCTTCGACTTCTCCGCGGCCCTATTCGCCTCCTCTGAAGCTTTCTTCGTCTCCTCTGCAGCGCGCTCGAATTCGGCAATACGACCCTCTGCCGTTTCCAGATCCGTCTTGGCTTAATCCAAATCCCCGGTCAGGCTGACGATCTTTCCCTCTGCAGAAGCAAGCTGCTGACTTAACTCATTCGCCCGCCGCTCTTTCACAACTACGGGAACGAGCAAGTTATACAAGGATAACGCCAGACCATCCGACCCGCGCAGCTGGAACGTGTGTGGGCCGCCAAGCATGGACAGCAGTGGATATTTTATACCAGTTGACGAGGTTGCGTTCGGATCGGATGGTTTGGGGGGCTCAGCATCGTCGGGAATTACCACTAGGTCCGCAGGTGGAATATTATCCGCACTACCATCCTTGTCAGACAGCCTCAGGCTTTTGGAGCTAACCCCCGCGCCGTCGCTTGGTTTGCTCTCCACCTTTGAGTGCTTAGACTTCTTTGCCTTTGTCCCATTCGCATCCGCACGAGCCTTCCTCTTCTGCACGGGCGCCGGTTCCTGACTAGCTTCTGCCACTCCCGTCGCGGGTGCATCTTCCCGACCAGGCTCGACAACAGCCACAACTGCGCCTTCCCCCCCCCCCCCCCCCTCTTCATCCGGCTTCGGACGTTTGCTAGGCGCCTTGTTGCGCTTCGGCAAGTATAGCTGCGACCCAGGGGCGTCGGTTTTCGCGATGACATCTTCCAAGGAAGGGGACTGTCTCAGTTGCTCAATGGTTAGAGGGTCAGACGAGCAACGCCAGAGGTTACTCATGATTAAGTTCGTGTCCTTGAAGGTCCGATGCATAGCCCGACCCCAGTGTTCCCGAGCATAAGCTTTGAGAATCCCGAACGTAACACCAGCGGCTTTGCTGTAATCCTTTTTCAGACCTTGCAACCATTCCTTCGACACTGCACGAAGAACATATTTTATTATCTAAAAAAAAAGTAGGTACCGTCATGAACCCAAGTGCGGAGAAGCTGGCTCTTGTTCTGCGGGGTATAAGGAAGACCATTCTCCCAACACCCGCTCAGGAACACGAACCGATGCTTCCAGCCTTTGTCCCCCTCCAGAAAATCATTAACCACCTTCCACTTATTCCCCAAGGAGGAGTAGAAGAACGGGGATTTTGGGGACTTGGATAGACCCGACACAGCAATATATTCCTCTATGGGCATAACCCGACCTGAAAGACGGGAAACCATTATGCAGGACATTAGAGTGTACCAACCGTTCGGCGTCAGCTGCGATGGGCAGATCTGGAGGGTCTGGAAGTAGAGTGCGATCTCGGGGTCTAGGGGGAAGCGCAGCCCCCAGTTGAACAGCTCAGTAAATATCATGATCTCCCTAGATCGGACATGGACGGGGGTCTCCCCGGGAACCGGGAACCGAACGGTAACACATTCTGGAATTCCCCATCGGATCAGCAGATCTTGGTAGTCAGATTCCGGGAAGTAGAGGTATTTTCCATTAAAAAGGGAAACGACATCCTTTGTCAGAAGCCAACTAAAGTAAGGAGTAGTGATGGCAGCAACAACTTCCTCGGGCAGAGGATCATCCGAAGGATTGGCAGCATCGCCAGCAGTAGCAACGCATACCTCTGCGGGTGCGACATCCACCTCTGACTCCCCAACATCGGGGTTCGAGGTCTGGTCGGAGCTCCGGGCAGTGGAAATGTTTGGGTCCGATGCACGTACCCGGGAAGAGGAAGGCTCGGCGGTATTTGCTGACTGAACCCGAAGTGTTGCCTCCAGTTCCTCTGGCGTCAGACGAAGCTTGGGCAAACCTAGAAAAGTTACCTCAGTATTAATACCGGTCCGATACCCTCGAATTGAGGGAGTTAACTGAACCATTTCAAGAGCATTACCTCTCGTGGGAGACGACGGGGGACTACTTTCTCCCATAGACAAGAACTTGATTTTCCGAGTGCGTCAGGGAAGAGTTGGAGAGCGAGAAACACGTGAGTTAACTGGCGCTAGGGTCGGGTTCTTAGACCCAACTACAAGGGAATTGGAGGAACTACCGCTGGAAGAAAGGATGCCGGGTTCGGGAGAAAGACTAGTCCCGGGCGATAGAGAAACCGGGGGATCAAGAAGAAGGAAAGACTCAGCGGGGATCGGAGTAGCTAAGACAGGGTCGTGAGGATGCGGGGCGGGAATAAAAGGTTTGGAGTTAGACCCCCAGATTAGTCCGGCGCGGCGGTATTCTTCGGCTCGGTCCCCGATACTAGACCACTCTTCGAAACTCCACTCAGGCTTCTTCTTTTTCTTTGCGGGTGTTTGCTTCGGGAATTTGGGTTTCATATCTCATATCTAAATCGGGTCTGACGAGCCGCTTTCTCTCTCTAAAAACAATTTGACAGCATTTTCTCTCTCTAAAAATGCCTCTGAGAGAGATTAAGGATTGAAGGGTACTTATAGGCGAGGATGAATGATCGGAGAATACCAATCGACAAAAGCACAGCGGGAAGATGAAGGGTCTCCCTAAAAGCCTAGTCGGGAAAAGACGCTCCACCTGGGCTGGGGAAACGTGTTGATCATGATCTGACAAAAGCCTACTTAAGCCGCCCCCTACGAACCGATTAACAAAATGGGCTTTCGCTGCCGTTACCTTGAAGAAAAATCGGCCCAGCACAGAAAGGCCCAAGAGAAAAGCCCAAAAGAAAGGGGAAACCGACCCAACCCGGGGCCAATGGCGTCGGGAAAGGGAGCTATGTAAACCTGAATATTATCTGAAGGAGCAGGTCTGATTATAACGCATCGGACCTAAACCAAAACCGTAAAAGGAAGGTTGGAATCCGAGACGCGGGTTAGCACAGACGACACGCACAGGTTCGGTAATGAGTCTCCGCTCCCAATGCTCCCGAAGACTGGGGGGCTACTGATAAGGGAGGAATTTGCTTATGTAATTTATGAGGGCTTAATTGTAATAAAATGCTTTTTATGTGATAGATAAGGAGTTTAGGGTCTATTAGGGACCATTGTATAAACGCAGAATTAACTTAGGGGCATCATGAAATATATAAACAGCCCACTAAGGATTCAAACGGGCCCACCTTATTTTAATATAAAAAGGGACCCGCATGTTTGGTGGAGGGGGCCTTTTTTGGATTATTCTAATATATTCTCTTTATCTCACTAGACTTTCTCTCTCTAGTCACATCTGGCACAATATCCAAGATATCCTCTTAGACAATCATTAACTCATCAACCACCACAGTCTGATCTGATGCACTTAATATTTCTACCAAGATTTTTTTCAACCTTGATCTTAAAGAATTCGAACTTATCAATGGCATGTGGTTTTTTCTGAATAAGATATAAATACATGTAATGCAAAAATTCATCAATAAATTATATAAAATATCATTGGTTGTTCCATGTTGATGTAGGGAAGAGTCGCAAATATTTGTATGTATCAAGTCCAACACCCATTTCATTTTATATGCATCTTATCTTTTCACCTTGATTTTTATACCTTATATACATTCAATGCAACCTTCCAAAAAAATATTTTCAAATTTAATTCTAGAATTATGACCTAATCGCTTCTGCTAAAGTTTTGTTGAATTGTCTATTTTACAATATGATATTCTGGATACACTAACATGCATTATCTCTTTGTGATCCTTTATAATATTCAATATATACAAGTTATCATTCAATTTTAACTTTCCAAAACCAACATCATTGACATAAACTCTCATTTCCAAATAGAGAAGAACCAAATTTATCCACTAGCGAAAAAAATCAAATTCCTTCTAAAAAAGGTAAACAAAAAACGTCTTTTAAATATAGAAAATGTCTATTATTAAATAATAAACTAAAATCATAAATAGAATAAACTAAATACGAACTCATAAACTATATAGATGGATATTTCACCATCACTCAGACATCAGTTTTTTATCGTACCTTGCGAAGAAATACGAATGTAAGTGGTTCCAATTGTATAAACCCACCAAATTTTTATTGGCACTGGAACTAAATTGATCTGAAAATAGACCATAAAAGTGAAAATACTTTTAGTTGTAATCATAATCTTCACATTCTTTCTTAAAGTTCCTCAATTTCTTACAATAGAAACAATGCCCTTTACCGGATGATCCTTTATGCTTTTTTGTCCGAATTGGATGCATGTAGATATGAACTTTCCTTATTTATCTTCATTATGTTATCCATTTGAGCATTCACCATCTACACCTATGGACTTTCTTGTTTCATCTTTTATTTATCTTGCGTTGCCTAAGAAATGAGCTTGTTAAGAGTCCATTTCTCGCGCTATAATTATAAGAAGTTTTGAAGTTCTTATACCGTACATGGAAATAGTGAAAAATAAAACTTACCCAACACCTTTCAGAAGTTCAATCTTAAGTGCTTTCAACTTAGAAGTGGTGTTTGATATTTTAAATATGCCCTCACAAATAGTCTCTTTGCCACGATAATTCACATAGGCTAACTTGATAATTAGCGTTTTAACCTCCATTTTATAGTTTTTGTAAAAATATGTCTCTACTTCATCAACAAACATGTTCGCATTGTTAATCTCAGGTGGAACTACACCGAGGAATGTTAATAGAATTTCTTGCTTCATGATCATTAGACTTAACATGTTCAACCTTTCCCAAGCCTCTGATTATTTCTTCTCAATAAAAGAACTCCCATCAGTTAGAGGTTTAGGCTCATTAACCCTTAATGCTAAGTCATAATCATGACACATAGAATGTAGTAACATATCTTCCTTCTATAGCCCAAAATTATTTCCATCAAGAATAGGTACATTTTTGTCTTCCTGGTTGTGGAGACTTAAATTTGCTAATATAACAAATAACACATAACCAAAATATCATTATAACCTATAATCTACATAGTATGTAACAATTAAATGGAGCATAATAAAAACAAACTCTTACAATGTCAATCAGATATATGTGGACAAATATATGAATTTGTATATGTATGAGTTTGAGCATAATTAGTGTTGATCCTATTAATTGACTTAATCAAGAAAATCTTAGTATATGCCCTTTTTTTAGTTCAATTCTTAATGACCAACTCATAATTAATTATCTCGAGTTCAAGATGAACTATGTCAAACGATTAACTTTTCTCACGCCGTTTAAAGTTCACATACTTGTCAATAAAAAAAACTTATCAAAACTCTAAAATTATCGACTCAATAATAAAGATCACTTGTGATACATTAGATCTTTGATTATTTATCCAATTTTGGAAACCTTAACATGCTAAATATATTGTTAAATACCACACAACTACATATACACTTTAGGTTCAAACAATCATGTAGTCATGTAAGGCTTAAGTTTAACTTAAACTAAAATTTTCAAAACAAGTTGCGGGTTCACCGTGATCAAGCTAGTTTTGGACGCAACAAACTAAGACATTAAGTATCTAATTTTGTCTATCTTGTCACGATCACAAGGGTGTTGGTCTTGAAAATCAACATGTTTTTAAGCTTTCCGCGATCAACACTCATTTGATCATAGCAAGCAATCAGTTGCAACGGTTTGTCATGATCAAAAGGGTGTTAATCACGACAATTAACCTGAATCTTTAGTTTGCAGCGACCTTCACTCTTTTGGTCATGGAAAGCAAGCCCTGAATCATATCTTTTGCCTTAATTTCAGTGATTGTCACAATTGAATACTTTATGATCGCGTCAAACACTGATTAAAGTCCCAAAACTGCACCGAAATCCATTGATAAACATGTTTTTTCATCCTAAAGTTTGAAACTAAATGCCCTAAACATGCTTTCTACATACAATTCAATCAAAGCATGCATCAATATCCTTATATACACATTCTAACCAACCAAAACAACAATCAATCCCAAAGGTCTGTACCCATTACAAAATTTAAATCAACATGTTTTATCATCATCCTTAAGAATTTGAAAACTAATAACTTTGTTGTATGGGGTAGCTGTGATACCACTTGTTAGGTAAAAAATTATTTTTCTAACTAACTTAAGACTCCATAAATAAAGTTCATCCTATAAAACAACCATAGAATAAACTCATATGATGTGACAACCATTTTTAGTTTTCAGACCGTTGTTCATTGTTGATAACGTTCATTACATAATTTTTGGTTATGAATTCTCTTAAAAGATGGCAACCAATCTTTATACTTGATCTTAAAGTTTGATGATCAAACTGATTTCTCAAATTTGTTAAAAAAATCAAAATTATCGTTCGTCTTTTCACAATATAAATCATGATAAGAAAAAACAATTGTTTACCAATACTAATTGTTGATAACCTCTCGTACATGTTAATACTAATTTAATGGATTAATATTAGCAGAATAACCTCACGATATTTTATTGATTCATAATAATAGATTAATATTATAGTATTTATAGTATTTAACTATTAAATTGTTGATTCAAATTTAAATACATAAGCTAAAAAACCAATCATATGAAATTGCTATTTTTATGGACTATCGTATGTATTTATTTTATCAGTATAATCTCAAATTTCTGGTGTTAGTCTGACTATTACATCAGACCGGAGGTTTATCATGTGCGCGCTCATTACACTCTGAATAGCGGTTGTGGGTTCTCTCCGTAAAAAAAAATCTTAAAATTCTTAATTGTAAATTCAATTTTCAAAATATCCGAAATTAAAGACGTATAACATTGAAAGAGCGAGGAGTCTCCCCATCATATACCTATAAAATTAATTAAAAGATTTCAATTATATAAAACAATCACACCCTAGTTGATCTTAATTCTTATCTATTCCCAATCAAATTGTAACATACATCTAAAACTCTAATTAAAAAATTAACTAAATCCAAAGAATCTCAATCTTTTTGTTGTCGCCTTCTTTAGAAAACTAGATTTTATTTATGCATAGGTAGGAAAATGTTAAAGGTGGAGACAAGTAGGTCCTGATTAAGATTAGACTAATCCCTACCTAATTGAAATTCTTATCGGTGCTAATTAAAGTGCTAATGGTATGTTGTTTCTTGTCTTCTTCTTTTAAGTCACTAGCAATGTACTCCATTATTATACATTACTCAATAATGATTGTTTGGAGTCTAATCGACCGTATTTGTTCTCTTTCACTTAAATTAATAAAGATTATCTTGTGTTAGGTGTACTCTGCCCAACCCTAACTTTAAATAATGAATCTGCTTTATTATGATGATGCTTAACAGAGGAATGGAATAGTCTTATGGTGCATTATTTAGTGAACCTCTTCTTCTATATCATACATTCTTTTCTTGCATTTGCATTTTATTTTATTGATGAGTCTAATCTAGACACCTCTCTTAACAGATAGGCAAATCGTATCTTACTTTATTTAATTAGTGATTCTTACAACAAAATAAATAAATAAATCCTATCATATATATAAGTTTAATTCACACAGTATACATACACGTACCATCGTCCCTTAGGTTCATATAACCAATAACATTACTGTTAAATTTGAACTATTAGAGGTTTATTTTCACAGTTTCTACTTCAGAGATATTTTTATTTTGTTTTGTTTTATACAAGTTAATCTAACCAAAATTTACAGATTAGTTGATGTTTATTTTTAGTTTGAAGTTTGAGATTTTGATAATGATTAGATTTTTTTTAAATGCACGACTTGCTCGTTAGAAATTTTTGCTAAAAGATTGTAAGTTTGTGTGCACTTGATAAAATAAAATTATCAATCTAATATTTTTTTTATCTTTTTTCAAGATAGAACACTTTTATTTAATTAAAAGAAATTGACCCAAAAGTTTACATGAGACTAATAATGGCCAAAAAACAGTCTCAGACCTTAACATAACAAGAGGAGAGAGCAGGGTTTGCGACATAACCCTAATCGAGTTGCTGCCTCTTCTCTAAAAAAAGAACATGTAAATTTAAAAAAGAAAAAAAAAGAAACATGACGTTTCTTTTCTCACAGCAAGAATTTATAAAACCTTATGAGACTTAGATAAAGATTATAAAGTATAAAGAGATGAATGGAATATTAAAATGTTTAGTCACAAACAGGACAGAGAGGATCAAAATTTATGGTCGATTATTTGTTTGATTCGGTTAATCCTGTCCGTACAATAAACTCGTACTAATTTATTTTATAAACAAAATGATTATAAATTATATAAGTTTTTTTTTTAATTCAGTCATTATTTTATTATTGAAATTGGGAAAATAGAACATGGAAAGCTCTAAATTAAAGATTCGACTAACAATTCAGAGGGATATAAAGCAATCACCTCGAATGGAAGCTCTGATTGAATTGAAAGAAACCAAGGTTGAAGCAAGATAGAACGAAGAAGCGTCGTGGATAGAATTGAAGCCAGAGTAGAACGAAATCAATGACCAGAGCTCTGCTTAAAGACTGATGATTCGAGACAAATCGATTGGGGAGGGGATGCTTCAAACAGGAGCACTGAATCAACAAATGAGAGAAGCTTTGCATGAATTACAGACGAAGATAGCAGCGAGCCTTCAAGAGTAGAATCCAGACAACATCAAAACGTTTGTTCAATCGAAAATCGAGCAAACTCGGAGAGAAACTTGAATAATCAAAGACTTTTCCGTGCATTGGGGATACAGAAGCTCCTTTGATGAATTCGGAATCTACACGAACTAAAAATGGAAGGGATTCTGCAAAATTAAAAGAATTGAGATTAGATTTCTAACAAACAGGTTAGTCAGTACCCAGAACCAGCAATTGCAAGCAAATGATTGGGGGATGAAGCCCTCATAATGGATCTTCATCTCGCATTTGAGAGTCCACGTTGCAAGCCAATCGGCTGCGAGGTTCTGCTCTCTGAATGCATGGTGAAGAATCATTATGAGTTACACTATAAATTATAACTTATAAAATATATAAGTTATACTATAATAGTGAGCAAAATCCTTGTTTGGTTATGGTTATAAAGTTTGGGCAAGGCTATATCTAGACCCCATTTGGCTATAATGAGACCTTAAATCAAACTTTTTATTGTACTTTATGTAAAATGACCATTTTACTCATCATATAAACCAAGTTTTCGACCAAAAATCTAAACAATTTTCTTCTTCTTCTCCAACCAAACTTCACTCTAAAACTAATCTAATGCCCAAAGAATGAATTACATTAAAATCTAACTATTTTCTTCCTCTTCTTTAACAAAACTTCTCTCTACTTTTTAATTATATTTTAATATTGCCTTGTGGAATTTTCCGACTTTTCATTAGCGTAAAAAGAATGAATCACACTAGTCGAAAAGCCAGTTTTTTTTTACAGAATTATATTACAATGAAGTAATTTGTGGACCCAGTAATTTGTATAATTTTTTATTAAGAAATAAACTAGTAACTGTGAAAATATTTCACACCCTGATGGTAATGGCAATCTTGTTCAAAACCCGATCATCTTGATGGCGAGATAAGATGCGAGCTGCAATTTTTTAAAAAAAAACTCAAAGAAATCAATATTTGAAATCAAAATCTTTGATTAATAGCGAAATCAGAAACATCAATCAGATAACAAAACCACAAAAAAGAAAACAAAACATCGATTTCTAAGTTTGAATTAAATTTACAACCAGAAGCCCTAAATCCCCAAATTCCATAACCTAAGAACTTGTAAAGTTTGTAACAACTTTCGTTCCTTCAGATACATCATGTGTAGCCAATTCACCAGACAACACCAACCTCACCACAGTCTGGATTTCCTTTGAAGTGATAGTCGATTTCTTGTTGTACCTCGCAAGTTTCGCAGACTCACCAGCCAATTTCTAGAAGATATCGTTGATGAAACTGTTCATGATTCCCATAGCTTTGCTGGAAATACCGATATCGGGATGAACCTGCTTCAAGATCTTGAAGATATAGATCTTGTAGGTCTCGATGCTTTTCTTGGATCGTTTCTTCTTTTTATCAGCTTCGGCGCCAGTTTCTTTTGGTAACTTCTTTATGGTCTTTGGTTTCTTCTCAGCTGCTACGGCGGCCAAGGGATATTTCTCGGCGACCTTCTTCTCAGTCGGCTTCTTTAATGTTTGGGGTGCTATTGTTGATTTTGATTAGGAAATGAGTTCTCCAGAGAGAGAGATTAATTGGAGAAGAAAAATAATTTTCTGATTTTGATTGGTGAGATGTGAGCTGCAACTTGAATTTGATAAAAAGAAAAAAAAAGAGAAGAGATAGTCGGCTCAAAAAGGTTTATATATTAAGGGTATTTTAGTAAAATTTGGGATCTCATTATAACTGAAGAAGGTCTCATTATAACGGGGTCTCATTATAGGGCAATGTTATATCTAGACCCCATTTCGCTATAATGAGACCTTAAATCAAATTTTTTATTTTATTTTATGTAAAATTACCATTTTACCCATCATATAAAACCAAGTTTTGGACCAAAAATCTAAACAATTTTCTTCCTCTTTCCCAACCAAACTTATCTCTAAAACTAATCTAATACCCAAAGAATGAATTACATTAAAATCTAACTATTTTCTTCCTCTTCTTCATTAGCGTAAAAAGAATGAATCACACTAGTCAAAGAGCCAAATTTTTTTACAGAATTATATTACAATGAAGTAATTTGTTGACCTAGTAATTTGTATAATTTTATATTAAGAAATAAACTAGTAACTATGAAAATATTTCCCAGCCTGATGGTAATGGCAATCTTGTTCGAAACCCGATCGTTGTAATTTTTTTTTATAAATTTTTTTCAAAGAAATCAATATTTGAAATTAAGATCTTTGATTTATAGCGAAATTAGAAACATCAATTAGATAACAAAGCCAAAAAAAAAAAAAAAAACAACACATCGATTTCTAAGTTTGAATTAAATTTACAACCATAAACCCAAAATCCCCAAATTCCATAACCTAAGAACTTGTAAACTTTGTAACAGCATTCGTTCCTTCCGATACAGCATGATTAGCCAATTCACCAAACAACACCAACCTCACAGCAGTCTGGATTTACCTTGATGTGATTTTCGGTTTCTTGTTGTACCTCGCAAGCTTCGCAAGACTTACCAGCCAATTTCTCGAAGATATGTTGATGAAACTGTTCATGATTCCCATAGCTTTGCTGGAAATACCGATATCGGGATGAACCTGCTTCAAGATCTTGAAGATGTAAATCTTGTAGGTCTCGACGCTTTACTTGGATCGTTTCTTCTTTTTATCAGCTCCGGCTGCTACGACGGCCAAGGGATATTTCTCGACGACCTTCTTCTCAGTCAGCTTCTTTTCTGCTTGGGGTGCTATTGTTGATTTTGATTAGGAAATGAGTTCTCTAGAGAGAGATTAATTGGAGAAGAGAAATAGTTTTCTGATTTTGATTGGGTGAGATGCGAGCTGCAACTTGAATTTGATAAAAAAGAAAAAAAAGGGAAAAGGGAAAAGAGAAAAGAGAGAAGAGAGAAAAGAAGAGAGAAAAAAAGAGAGATAGTGAGCTGAAAAAGGTTTATATATTAAGGATATTTTAATAAAATTTGGGGTCTCGTTATAGCTGAAGAATGTCTCATTATAACAGGGTCTCATTATAACCAAAACGGGTTCTCATTATAACCAAAACGGATCTCGGTTTAGCGTTGCCCCTCATTATAACCAAAACGGGTCTCGGTTTAGCGTTGCCCATGCGGTTTTATTATATTTAAATATTTATATAATTATATTTTTTTTGTGTTAAAATCTGGTCAAATTAATATAAAAAGTTCGAAGCAGATAGAAGCAAAAATAAACGGCATAAGTACATGACAAGAAAGATGATTTAGATTGAAGAATATTAAATTCATGACGAGCCCGATTTATTGGGATCTTTTAAAAGAATGACATATAATTTATTGGATTTATTAACACAATTATCCCGCTTTTTTATTTTATATACCATAGTAGTTATTATATTATATTATTATTTGTAAGTCTAATTACTAACTATGTATTATTGATTTATATATGAATGATCCATTTTAATTTAGAGCATCCATCTAATTTTATGATTCATCGTACGTACAAAACGCATCATTCGAATCATGTATCACAGGATGTTATTGTGTTAACATATAAACTAAAATATAAAATTATCTAAATAATACTTAACAAAAGAAGAAAATTGAAGTACATTATGATCACGTTGTCGACGACCATTTAAAAAAATTGACTTTACATTATATGTAATGTGGGAATCAATCACATGCTTATATAATCACTTAAAATGTTGATTCTCAAATAATCCATCTTAAATTAAATGAATTGAGATAGTTGAACTAAATTTAAAATTTCATAAATAAAGAGCAGAACTTATAGTTTATTATTTATTTAACAGTATGTATCCAAACTGAAATGATAATACAAACTCACACTAAAATGTAACTAAACAAAAATCATCAAAAAATACAATTAAATATCCTCTAAACTATAGGCACTCATTCGAATGGTGTTTTCGTGAAAAACCTTTAGTATTCGTATCTTAGTAAACATATTTGCAACCATGGATTTGGTATTGATGTACTAAATTTTGATTTTACCATTCTGGAATCTTTTTTTACCCACAAAAAACATAATGTCTACATGATTACACTTATTCAAATTGTTGTTGTTCGAGAGCACGACGTCTTAACCAATTCTTTCGAATTTACCTAGTCTTGTGATCAATTTCTTTAAACACAGTGCATGGTTTGATCTTTTAAAACATACCACATATTCTGGCTTCATGGTGGAAGATGTGACAATAATATGTTTCACACTCTTCCACGAAATTAAACCTTCAAAAAAATGAATATGTATCCACTTGTAGACCTTCTTGTATTTACACAACCAAAAACAATTAACATTGGAGTAGCCTACGATCTCTAGGTCGTCCAAGATCATGTATATCAATTCGTAAAGTTGGGTTTTTTTTTTAGTACCGCGGGACCCTCTTTGTCACTATGTAATGGTTAACACATAAGTTTCTCAACTATCTCTATGTTATCCCTACTATGAATGATATGTTTGGTCTGTACATACTTGAGCATATATTAAACTTTACACAACCAAACCATGTAGATATGTTTGCATGATTTGAATGTCTAAATGTCTAATTATGTTTTCATTATTTAAGTGTGAACTTTTCACATTTGACTATAAGGGTATCGATATGATTGATGTTTTCTATTTTATAAAGCCTTAACATAGTCTCAATGTATATCTTTGGTGATAAGGCTAGGATTTCAAGAAGGGGATTCTTAATAATCTGATCTCTAATACAAATACGCACCACCAATGTTATATCAAATATATGTGATAGAAAATTTGGGCTAAAAATTACCGTTAGTCCCCCATGTATAGCTTGTGTATCATAGTAGTCTTTGATTTTCACTTTTATCTCCCAGTCCTCCTTCATGTTTTAGAAATTTTCACGATCAGTCCCCCGCACATTCTGGGGGGCCAAAAGTGACACAAAACTTGAGATTTGGAGACTAAAAGTGATACAAAACTTAGGATTTGGGTGCCACGTGTCAGTTTTTAATGGTATACATGTGCGGGGGGACTAATCGTGCAAAATTCTCAAAACATGAAGGATGGGTGAGAGACAAAAATGAAGATAAAGGACTACTTTAATACACGGACAATACATGAGGGACCAACGGTGATTTTTAGCCAAAAACTTTTGAAGTATAAGTTCAAAATAGCTGAGACATGATCAATATCGAAGGTTGTAACTTAGTGTTGAAGCAGTAACTTAGTGTTCAGGTTTGTAACTTAATGCTACCGTTATAACCAAATGCAAAAACTATAACCAAGTGCTGAAACTGAAGCTAAATGTCAAAGGCGAAAACTAGAACTTTGTTAAGAGACTAAATCCGAATTTTCTTCGGATTCCGAATTTTCTTCGGAACAAAAAACTATTTATTACGAAAATGGATAATCAAATTACTCGTTCCTAGGTTGATAAACTCTTGTTAGTATTAAGTAGTAGATCTAGCTTGTGCATGTCTTTTTTTTTATTTTTTTACCGACTTTGTGTTTGAGTTATGCTATCAAACCTTTTTAGATATGGGGACTGTGCGGGTGATCTTTTCATTCTTGTTTACGCATATAGGGTCTAGATGTTTTTATAAACTCAATGATAGTTGGGCATACTTGGGCCAGATATTTATTCGATAGCATAGAATTTTGTTTCCCTATCTTATTAGTTTTCGATATTTTTGCAGCTGATCAGATGTGTCGGTGGTGGATGCCAATGTATTTTGTAGCTCTAAATAGATTATAATTTGGTAAAAACAAAATATAGCATGCATTTTCTCAGCCAATGTCGACCAACATATTGATCGATATTGCTGGCAGTACTTAATAAATATACGCCATGCGTATAGCTTTTACGTATTCAGAACATCATTAAAGTTTACTTTATAGCATCAGGGGTTCTAGCGTAATTTGACCTAGAAAACAAGGGACGACATAGCCTAACAACGATAGAAACAAGAAGCCTTCATTGAAGCACGGAAGTTGTAAATACTGTTTTCTTTTCCCTCTTTGATCCTTGTTTATTCCATGAAGTTACAATATGACAATACTAATCCAATCATAAGTACAACATATGAAGAAAAACAATACATTTATTTTAATGTCACAAAATTGGAAGAATTTTAAGAATAATTGTTTACTGATACAAAGTAAAAGCAGTATTGTTACAGCTGTTTTTCACCTTCTATTTGGGTGAATTTGCAGGCTCCTCTATGCTTGCCAATCTCAAAGATTCTTGTAAATCCTGGTTGATGGGAAACAAATGACATTGTGCATACTGAGCCATCAGTTGGTCCACCAGAACCAAAGCCACCATTGCCTCTACCATTGGCACAGCTGCGCAATTCACACCATCCCGATTAAGACATACGAAATCAGATATACGCATCTTGGAATATACGATTAATTGTACAACAGAGCATACAAAAGCTGAGGACTAAAATGATCACTAGTAGGGCTACAGATTAACTCGTTTTTAGTGGTAAAAAATTAAGAGAGGTATTAAAAATGAAAAATAGATACCTCTTGGGACAACGCATGGATCATGACGACCACGGGCTATGAGTTCTACTTCAGTTTTTTCTCGAGTCACCGTGCTCTGCTTTTTCTGTAGTAAATAATAAAGCAAATCAGAGAAAGTTTTAAACAAATTGTACCACAAATTAATATCGAGAAAGGAACAAGTAAAACACAAACAAGTATAGCATGCAGGATGTACTACAGTATGTAAGATATGATGAATCTAGAAAAATAATTGTGGTTTTGTTGACTTATGTTCTTTTGAAATAGGTAGAGATGGCTATAATCTAATTTCATCAAGAAATAGAAGTTTGCTTGAGAATTTGGGTAAGAAGATATTTTGCTTATGGGATTCAAGGATTCTAATTCAGCGTGTCTTGCCTTGCATGATCAGTAATCATACACAAAGCAGCTTATCAGCCTCTATGATATGCTGTTATATTGCAGAGAATTATTCAGTGTTCATAAATTGTCAAAAATTTAGCAATAAAATCAACTACATTCTAATCAGTCAAAGTAAGTTGTTCCCAGCAAGCGCACCATAGGAACCTTATAAGTTTACATTATATTCTGGTACTTATGGCGAGGACATTTTTAAAGTATAAGATGTTTAACTTATGAAAGTAGATACAAGATTCGACTATAACTTTTATAAAATGAGAACACAACTATATCGAGCATTATATACAGCTCAGGCCCTGGATTAGCACCACCCTCAACAGATACAAAATTTCTACTCTGCCTTTAATTTCTACAACAAAGAAAAAGAGTCTATCGCAGCAACGCAAAAAAAGTACTTGATTAAATAAGAGATTAAACTTACCCCAATGGTAGCGGTTGGCTTGAAAGCTACTCTTAAGTTTATAATCTCTCCATTAGATATACCTCCCTACAAGTGGCCAATGACAATTTAACCAGCTACTGGTACAAAATTAAATATTAAGGAATGCAAAAATGATGAAAAACTACTACTCAAAACACATCATTTATGTGATATGCTCTACCTGTATCCCACCGGATCGATTCGTTCTTGTCCTTATTCTGCCATTTTCATCTTTATAGAACGCGTCATTGTGTTCACTACCTGTCAGTAAAGTACCTGCCAAAAAAACCATTTAGAGATAGTTAAAAGCCACTGATTGGAGCATGAATGATAAAACCATATCAACAAAACCGTACATTCAGGTGATCTATCTAATCCTGGTAATACTCAAATTTTGACTCCAGAGTAATATGTTAGAAAGTTCTCAACCTGCAAAGCCGCTGCCAAATTCAAAGCCCTTAGTTGCGGGTAACGACATTACAGCCTTTGCCAGCTCAGCTTCAAGTTTATCAAAGACTGGTGAACCAAGCCCCTGCCGCCAAATTAGAGGTGTTCAGTTTTATAACAAGCACAACATGCATAAAATGGTTGTTACAGGAATGAATATTTTCAACTACTTCCGGTTAAATGCAAACACAAGTTTTTTCAATATAATGAAAGATAAACCTCCTATTATGCATGCACGTGAGAGATATAAGTACATACACGTGGGGGATTCCTGACAATGCATGTGACGACACCACCAATAGATTCCCCTTTAGTCCTGACAGCATCGATAGCGGCTATCATCTTCTCAGCATATTCAGGATCAGGGCACCTCACAATATTACTTTCTATCTGCGAAAGACAAGAGAAATTCTTAGATTCCGCCTTGAAGGTATAAACTAAACAAAGGATGGTAATGTATGATTGGTAGCTAATTCGCTCCAATTATACGAGGAACTTAACTAAGAAAAAAAGGGCAGTTCAATTGCATCTCGAAAAGATGCTATATAAGTATTCAATTAATATAATTTGTACCTGCTCAAGATTCAAAGTTTCATGGTCAACCTGGCCTTCTGGAAGTATAACCTTGTGGACTTGGGAGACATAGGCAAAGATCTAGATACAATATAAATTATAAAAATTAGACATTACATATACATAAATATTAGCGACAAGGAACATTTAGCTCCTGAACATAAATATTTGAATTGAGTCTTCCTTTTTTATAACTAGAAGTTTTTAAAGTTATTTTGCAGTGGGATAGGCATATATGCAAACTTTCTAAACAGAAGTGCAACTGATAAAAACAAAGAGTTCATTTCAACATCTAGTTACACACCTCAGTTCCTGAAAACTGTTTGAGAATCTTCTTGGCCACAGCTCCAGGCGCAACTCTTCCAATGGTCTCCCTTGCTGAAGATCTACCACCACCCTATATATGAGTAATGCAGATTAATCGGCTTGGGCTCCTTTTTCGGTGTAAAGCTCGGGCTTCTTAACCTTTTCATATGGAAGAAACAACCAATAAGACAAGAGGGACCATACCTGCACTGATCTGATGCCATACTTCATGTCATAAGTTGCATCAGCATGTGAAGGCCTATAAGCTACGGACATTTCATTATAATCCTGAAAAGCCACAAAAAGATTAGCCAAAAGGTGTTGCAACAAAAGAATACACCAAATGAGGTAAATGGTACAGCCATATGTGCGATGATGTAATAGTACACATTTCTCAACCATATGGAGAACCCTAAATTTTTTTAGAAGAAAAGTGCACCGTGACCCTGTCATACTTTTAGATAGTGTCACCTATGTCATACAACCTTTCTTTCAAGCATCTGTTAAATCTGTGAAAGAAAGGTTGCAGACACGTTCGTAAGGAATCTTAGGAACACAGAGATAGGGAATTTTATATGAGAATAAAAAAGGCCATTCTCATCTCTAATAATCTCATATGGAATCTAAGGAGTCATCTGAGAATGAAACGCAATAAAATCATTGAAAATACCACACCACTGCCAGACGGATATGTCTACCCCATGTTACAAGCCTTCTCATTTCTAGGTGAATAAATAGCAATCATTACTCAAACCATGACGTACAACGTACAACAATTTGTTCCATGAGAAAACTACATGAACAAAGGCCAACAGCTGCAAGTAAGTTATACCTCATAACTTATGTGAAGAAAACAAACACAAGAAGTATCAACCTATGGACACCCCAATCTTCTCAAGAGACAATTCATTGGTCCAGCTTGTTTCTGCTATACTATTACTAGACCATGTGGTATATAACTAGTCAAACGGATTAGACTTACAGTTCCTCTTTGGTCAGTGTTTGGTACAAATATATGGATGGGCGTCCCCGTAGTCATCCCTGCAGTTTGAAAGCATTCATCAGTATACATACGAGGGTAGCTACACTTAGATTCGAAGAATACCACAATGATGATAGTCAAATAAATCAACCTTCAGCGACCCCTGAGTATATGCGGCACGTATCAGTCTCTTTCCTAGGAGTTGTAATTCTGCTCTGACCTGGTCTCCTAAAAATATGCAATCATGGAATTAATTATTACAATTACAATAAAGAGTTAAAGACCAACATCACATACCACTAGAAACTAACTATTCCATCAAATCTTTGAGCAATATACTATATTCCATGCCCTTAGCTGCCTATTAGTCAACACCGCATATCAAACAATGGAAAGTGTAGCACGGTTTCAGTAATGTTAATATGTTTCTACATCGTAATTCATTTCCCCGTGTATGTTTATATGTTTATAGGTAACCAATTAACTCGAAAACTAAAACCCATAGACTCAACAATTTACATACACAAGATAGCATTGTCAAGCATACCCATCAGCAAAAAGAAAGTCACTAATGCTATATTGCTTGAAAAGCAACAAACTTATTGAGCTCTCCCTTCTAGAAAGAAGCTCATATTCTAATACAAAACAAAAATGATACTGAGTTGATAAAAAGTAATACCTCCGGTCAAGATCTACTTGCATATCAGTCTCTGAAAGTGGGATACGAGGAGGACATCCATCGATTATACAACCTACACCACCTCCATGAGATTCCCCAAAGGTCGTCACACGAAAATAAGTCCCAAAAGTACTCCCAGCGGCTTGTATTTCTGTCGTAAAATACACAATTTTGAACTGAATTAAATCGCCTAATAGCCTAAACCAACACAATTTCAAACCCATGAATCGATCACTAGACTAAAATTGGATATCTATATACGAAAACACACTAGTAATTGACCCAAAAACTTCAGTTAAAAAAGCATGATTTAGTTCAAAGCTCGCAGTCGATCATCATTAAGTGAACTGAGTACCAATAGAAACAAGAAAAAAAACGAATTTATAATTGAAATAGAGAGGGAGAGAGAGGGGGTACTCACGGAGCTTTTTTGGTGTTCGCGAGCGAATCGAGATTTGGAAAGTGGGCGTAGAGAGCCTTCGAAAATCCGCCTGCTGGGAAGAACCGAGGACGATATCGGTTTTGGGAGCTCCGAGGAAGAGCTTGTAAGCCATGGAAGAAGCCATGGGAATTCGTGGAAAGCAAAGATGATGAAGGAGTAAACTGATCTGCTTTTTATTATTTGGTTTGGTCTAGTGGCTGCTTTGAAAGAGTTGGTGAAGTTTGGTAATGGCGTTCTGGCTTCGTTCATCCCACCTACCATCTTCTCCTAACGTTTATAGTATTTTAATTTATTAAAATCAATTTTAAAAACAAAAAGGTTTTGAAAATGTTACTTCACATGAGAATACCTCTAATTTTAAAGCTAACTTTGAATATTTAATGGATTAAATCCAAACTTTTTTTATTACGAAAATGATAGTTAAGGGATTAATTACTACACAAAATTTGTGTATGTATTGAAAAATGAGTTTTGATATACGTGCGGGAATTTATAAAAGATAATCTACCAATAACTCGATATTAAAACTATTTATCAATAATCATGAAAAGTTTAATAAAATATGAATTTTGGTTTAAAATTAAAATTTTAATAACTACTTTTTGTTGATATTAATTTTTATTTTCAAATATCATATCTTTCAAAGCATAACTCTAAACAAATCGAAAATACTAGGTTTTGTTTTTTTAAGATGAACAAAACTAGATCTATTAAAAAAATAAAAATATTTTTTGTTGTGTTATTACGTGTAATTAGGTTGCAAAATAAGTTTCAAACAAAATTATGTTCAGTTGCGTAATTACTTGCAAGTGTGCTGCGAAAATAAAAATAAACTTGTTGCATAAATAGAAATTTTGGCTACGAATTAAGTTTATATGTGTTAAAAAACAAAATAGAACTTGTTATTGTGAAAATAAATATTAAAGAGTGTGAAATTAACTTTTTGTAGTTACAAAAATATATTCATTTGTATGTTTGAATTGTTTTTATAAAAAAAATAGATTTTGTTACGGGTGCGAAAATACGTATGATTTGGTTGAAAAAACCAGTTGTGGTCCAATTACGTAATTACGTACAAATATGTTGTGAAAATAAGAAAAAAATGGTTTTCAAATAGAAATTTTGGTTGTGGAATAAGACTGATTGTGATGGAGAGTGAAACGTAACAGAAGCCAAAGAGGGATAAAACCCTAATTTTATTAATAAAAACAACTCCCTGAACAATGAATAGAAGATATGTTTATATAGAGTTCAAGCAAAACACTAAAAAAAATATGAAAATTACAAAAAGGCCTAAAGTATTAAAATTGCGAAAAAAAAGAGGATAGATGAGCCTGAATGCCAAAAAAGCCCATAGCTCACGAGCGAAGCTGGTGACTTGCGTTCGTGACGTCGTTTCCTTCGAAACAAGGTGTTGTGGGTCAAAATTTGACACCGTAGCTCCGAACTATCAATTCACCGAACTGTCTGCATCAATTGTGTGAAAAAACAAATTACAACTTTTCTTTGTGAAAATAAGTGTTAACTAGGTGTGAAAATATGTACATCTTTATGTTGAAAAAACGCTTTTTCAAAAACTTTTTTTAAAAAATAGGCTTTGTTTCGGGTGCAAAAATATGTGTCAATTGGTTGCGAAAAACAATTGTGATCCAGTTTCGTAATTATATGCAAATGTGTTGCGCAAATAAGAAGAAAATGGTTACGTAAATATAACTTTTGGTTACGAAATAAGTCAGATTAGGTGAAAAAAATAAAATACAACTCATTTTTATGAAAATAAGTGTTAATTGAGTATGAAACAACTAATTTTATTAGTTGTGAAAATATGTGCATTTCATGTTGATTTTTTTTATATTAAAAAAATGGTTAGGGTTATGGGTGCAAAAATACATGTAATTAGGTGCAAAAATAAAGGAAAAATCACCAAAAATATCACTTATGAATTTCATTTTGTTCGTCCATAAAAAATAGAAATATATGTGTTTTTATATTATTATTTTTGAGTTATAATTTGAAAGATATGATGTTTTGAAGGTTAAAAATAATTTTTAATAGTGTACGTGTTTTGTGCGTTCATGGATATTGTTGAAAGCCTTTACATTGTCGGTGGTTATTGGTAATCTTTAAAATCCATATGATAATTGGTACTTTTAATATTTCTTGGGTGGTTATCTATAACTTACCCATTTATATATTGGTTACCATTTGGTCGAAAATAAAAGTATTTACTTAAATTTTGAAGTTTCGCTGGTTAATTATACAAATTTTTATGGAGACAGAACTGTTTGGAGTCTAAAATATCACATCTTAGTCATGTCTTTAGAATACCTAAACGTTCCAAAGTCCAAAGCTCCACATGAAAGTTGTAGGTTTGTCATATGAAATTAATGATTAGGCCTAATGAATAGAGCGTGTGCGTTTGTTTTTGTGTGTCTCCCCGGCGGGAGAGAATTTCCAAATCGGTGGTGGTGAAGCTTTTACTCGCTAGTGCAAAACTCTTCAGCCAATTTGGATTTTTCCAAGGGGGGTTGTAACCATTGATATTGCAACAATTTGGTTCTTATTTTTGTGTATCTCCCATGTGGGGAAAAATTTATACCCGCTGGTAAGAAACTCTACAATCGAGATGGAATTTTCTATCCGACGAGGCCCTTTTGGTGGTTCGCAATTTTTATACCGGTGGGCCAGATTTTTTAACTGGCGGGGTGGAAATGTTTATCCCCTGGGTTGGAAATTCCCCTGTCATGTTAGAAGTTCTTACCTGGCGGGGAAGGAAGCCTTAGCTCAAATTTTTATTGTACTTTTCTAGGCTTTCTACCCAACGAAATTTTTTCACCCGTCGGTGGAAAACTCTCTCGTCTGTTAGGAATTTTCAACCCGACAGAACAGATGTTCTGCATCGGCGGGCCAGTGCAAAATATAACGTTGAATAACATAGAAGATAAATTTATGAGAATATAAATACAAGGAAAAAATGCAAAAACAAACTAATGTTATATAACATACATGTCCAAAACCAATTGTTATATTATACAACTTTCTGACTCGAAACAAACAACAACACAATAATGCGTGCGACAATTGTTCTCCAAAAAACAACAACATACATCATTAAACCAACAAGCATAATACCAAGATAGCTAGGATGAGAAGGAGCCACAGACTTATGATTTGGAGCACTCTTTTGGTAAAATTGATGGTCTCCTCCGGATTGTCGTCAAGAGGTTGAATACGATTTATCGTATGAATAGCCTCAACAATAGAACGGTAATTGAGGATATGAAGAGTGATGTGAAACCAATCGTACTTTTCAGCATAAGCTGCATACTGAGGCGTTGATGTCCTACTGAGGCATCTATGATGTACAAATTTGGCTATTTATCGTGCGATATATGCGCGAACTCTCAAGAACAGACTTTACCTCTGCAAATTTTGAAATCTATGTATGTTACCCCCAAATCAAACAAATAGCATACCTGAACGAAGATCTTGACCTAACCTAACATATATATTAACTAGAATTCAAAAAAAAGTACAAATACATAAAAATTCGATTTTTTGAAATGAATATTCAACTCTAAATATCACTAGAAATACTTATCTAAATTGAAAGTAAAATACATCAATAAGTAGATGATACATACCTTGAAAAAATTGTAGAGTTAGATTTAAAAAATCTCATGTATCAAAACTTGCTAGTTGGAAAGAGTTAGGGTTTATTTAAGAAATATGGCTGAAATTATAAAGAAAATATATTCTATCAGGTCTCATATAAATGGAAATGGGTTTTACTTTAGCCTAGCTCTTCTTTGATTTAGTTATTGTTGATGTTGAGTTGTTTTTTTTAAGCCGAAACTGATTTTATTTTGGATTTTGGTTTTGGGTAAGGCTAAATTGAGACCTAATTTCTTTATAATGAGATCCTAAATCAAGATTTTTTCCCTTAAATGTGAAAAGACTATTTTGTCCTTCACATATAAAACCATTTTTTAACCAAAAACACGAAGCAACGAACGATATCCTCAATTTGTTTTTTGTGCATCCTACAAGCATCAATTTTTTGCACACTTTTTCTCAAGTTCTTATAATGGATAAAACGTATAAGACTACAAGGTAAAGATGTCGTTGCTAGAAATAGTTGGCCAAACTGTGATAAAGAAGACATTTTGTATCGCTTTTGTTTTTTTAGCTCCGATAATGAAGCGAACTACACATAGAGATTGAGCATTGTACTGAGCGTGATGACATATATCATGTGCGCATTGCCTAATATTATTGTTACTGATATGGAATTAGATTTAATAAATGCTATCGATGATATATTTTTGGGTTCCACTCATATGTTATGCACTTGGCATATTAACTGGAATATTTGCTCGTACGCTAAGATATTTTTTTCCCAAGTGGACATGGTCGATGAGTTTCTCGAATATTATGAATCGGTTTCACATTTGGTGATGATCGAAAATTATACTAAAAACCTTATCGAGTTACACCATGTTTACGCCTTTTGTCTGATGGTTGTCGATTATTTCATGAAATTTCTTAATATCCACACAAACAATTATAAACGTTTGGGTAATTGGACTAGAAATCGGTGAGGTATATTATTATTCTTATAGAATCTACCCACTTTGATGGAGGCTTTCGTCAAATAGTCATCTTCCAATTGACTCTAAATAGACATTTTTAGACTTTCTAATGTGTTTGAGTTTTTTCGGTTGTGTTGTTACAATAGGAGAGCATTTATTTATTGACTATTTCAGGTTTTGAGAATGTAATCCAAATAGACCAATCAGTGTTTTACACGTGTAGGGTGTGGATAATGTAATCCCATATCCCAATTATTTTGTGACATCTAGTAGATAAAAATAACATATATTTTATGTGTATTAGGATAAACCATGTGCGTTAGATTTGGGTGTGCAGTTATAACATATGAGGGTTCATTATAGCGTAATCAAGAATGTTAGCAATATATAATCATATTAAACGATAATGTATACGTAGAATCATACGACACATTAGTAACATATAAAATATGTATATAAAAATAGTTAAATAACATAGATAAAATATAAAGTGCGATAAAAAGTAAAACCAAAATGTGACAATAAACATGATGCAATGACATAGTCTTGGTACATAACGAAAATAAAATCAACTAGTTATATAATACAAAATGGTCACTCAATCACGCTCTCGGTACTGGCACGCCACTGTTGAGCACTCCTCCAACAACTAATGAAGCTCGTCCAAACTCATCATGTGCGACCTCGAATGCACATCGATAATACAATCCGACAAATCATATAACTTAGACTAGTAACTTAACATTGATAGGTTCTCCCCCAACATATGCATAGAATGACTCACACTCGGGATCGATCAAAATGTACCATAGGTGTTCAGGTACCCATAAATTGTATAAAGAGGTCGTAATATGATGTTCAATAGTATAACTATCACCACGAATCCTAGGATCAACGACGTGCGACTGCTATGCAGCCCATATAGTCTCGTCCCATAAATAGCGTGTGTTAACACGCCTACCTCTGCATGGCGGCAAAACAGGTCGCAATGAAGAAGGTCTATCCTAAATATGCTCAAGTTGTCGAGAAACATGTAGCAGATAATATGCCTCAACTATGTCCCATGCCCTCAGCGTGTTGTCTATCCAAGTTACATCCGGGAAAGGGACAGTGTCGCGTATATGCTCATATGGGATAAACCATACCTACAATATAAACAGTGTACTAATAAAAATAAAATAAATTTTGTTCAACAAGGAAAAACATTAAAGTTGAAACTTGTATTCCGCTCTTTCAATGAAGATAAAGTATGTCGCATATTGATTCGAGTCTTCTGATCTGAGTGGAAAGGAGAAGATGTGTATCTACATATAGTCGAAATAGAAATGACGTATCCATTGTTGACCATAGTCATAAACGCGGGGAAGTGATCATAAATTCATGTCTCCAACAAAGCAACAAAACCAGTAAACCCTGAGCCAATAGATTTTGACCCCACTTATACCTAACCGATGACCTATAGTTCTCAACAAACTGTAAGTAGTCGAGTAATATATTGTTCCTCATCTTGTTTGTCAGAACAGAACAACCAAATATGTGGAGCAAATAACCTCTCGTTACTTTCATAATTATCTTATTAAAAAAGAATTTTAAACAAGTCATAAACAATGTATACCTCACGAAAAAACTATAGGAATACATGTCTACTACTACCAGTTTTGTTATGCATAAGCTCCACCATAAGAATATCGGTGGGTATACCTAGTAAAGTAAAATATCAAGCAATACACTGACCATCACTAGAAAAAGTCTGTAGGTTAAAATCCTGACTTGTAATCAGAAAACCGGTGATTACGTGGACGTCATCTAAGATCACCGTCATCTCAACTAGTGAGAAACGAAAGTTGTTGGTCTCCATCTACCACCTCTCTAGAAACACCTCTATGATGTGCATGTTGGTAGCCCAACGCATAAAACAGTCGAAGAGGAGAGCAAAACAAGACCCCATGACATAGTCTCTGATCCTACTTTGACGTGTAAGATCCCAAGGGTGATGGGTAACATACATCACATAGTAGCGCAACGATGGACCAGCCTACACAATATTAAATTAAATTAAATAGTAGATAAGATATAATTCACTACACGTTAAACCAATCCTAAGTTACCTCTTTGTTAAAGACATTATGCGTCTTGTGGTGCTTGTAGTCGTTCATTGTCGAATACATCCCTAATACATGGGCATTGAATCTCTAGAATAAATGATATTGAGTCCCACGTCTATGTGGAAGTACATGAAAAGGAAGAAGGGCACGTCTATGTGGATGTCCATAAATCGATGTCTGATTCCGAATGGGTAACATCTATATGACGATGAGGCATGCTAAAAATACAAAAAACATATTATTATATACCAATCATATCCAAAACAATTCCACAACACCCTAATATGTATTTATACGGAAGCCATAAACAATCGTAATGAATAATCAAGCCAATTAGTTGTTAAAGAATCGTAATTTAATTATACAGTAGAAATCACGAACACTGTGTGCCTAAATTATGCTAAATCGCGTACACAATGTTCACAATTTCAGACAAACAGTTGTACAAACAAGCGATTGTTGGGTCCCCGGGATAGCCAGATTCACAAACCCAAAACGCACGAATACAGTTATTCTAGGCACCTAGAATTCACGAATGTGCATGAACCATCAACTCTACCTATGGATCCCAAAACCTGTGAATCTCACCCAAATTCAGCAATTAGCATACCAAAACATCGATAACAGCCTAACTAAACATATACCTCTAACCACAGTTCGAAACAACAACTATAATCATAGGAAAAATCAATTTTTTAACTGAAACTAAAACTCAAAAAATATCTATGTAAATTCAAAAAACATTACACCATGATGTAGACAAAATATACCTTAACGTAGTTGCAAACTTGGATTTGAGAAATCTAAGGTTTTTGGAATTTGAAAATTGAGAGATTTTAAGTTTTGAAAGAGAGAAAAAAGGGAAAATCTATGAATATAGAGTATTCACAACAATGACATGTTTTTAAATATTGAGGTCTCATTAAAACAAAATAGGTATCATTATAGCGGGGTCTCGTTTTAAGAAAAACGGATTTCAATTCAAAAAAACAACTACGACTATATAAAAATTCGTTTTTTCAAAATAAATATTCAACTCTAAATATCACTAAAAATGTTATCTAAATTAAAAAACGAAATGCATCAATAAGTAGATGATACATACCTTGACAGATTTGTAGTTTATGGTTTAATTAAGAAATGTGACTAAAATTATTTAAAAAATACATTTTATATTGGTGGAAATATTGTAAATAATAGAGGTTTTGTTTTTAAAAAATGGGTCTAATTATAGAAGGGTCTCATTTAAATAGAAACGGGTTTCACTTTAGCCTAACTCTTCTTTGATTTAGTTAATGTTGACATTGAGTTGTTTTTTCAAAGTCGAAACCAAAGATTTTTTTTGAATTTTGGTTTTTTAATGGAAGAGAATAAAAGAGACAAGGAAGGGATAAGGAAGAAAAAAAGATGGAAGGGAGATTTGTGAGTTTTAAATTTTGGAGTTGGTTTGGAGCTGGTTAGTACTTTTAGGAAGGGTCATGCTAGAAAAAAGCCATATTCGATCCCCTCAATTTTTTTGAAACTCAAACCTGAAATTACCAAAGTATCATTTTAACTACCACTAATTACAAGACCACAGTTAAGCTTGGAAAAAAAATTACTCAAAATCAGAGAAACCCCCAAATTTACTATAAACCCTTGTCTTATACTATCCTAACACTACCATATTACTACCAAAACCCCCAAAATATACCATAAAAAACCAAGCACGAAATAGTTATGAAAGATGATGAAATGGGCATCTATTTAGATGACTTGGTGAACGAGGAGTGCACATATTGAATGAAGGTAACAATTCGAACTCTACATTTTATTTTTATACGATTCGCACGTGTATTTACAAAGAACTGTAGTTGTATCGCATGAATCGTGCGACCAGATCCCTAGAGATTGCAAACCTTCATGCGAATAGATCCCTAGAGAGATCGCAAACCTTTACGCGACACGAATGAATTCCTTCTCTCAAAATGCATGCGACTGTTCTAAATTTCTTCGTTCCTGCTATGCGATTGGTTATATATCAAGTTTCGTTATTTTACTGTTATTTGTTGTACGAGGAACCTGACCAACCACCTCATATGGATACTGATTACGCAAAAATCTTCACAATGAATAGGTTATTTACGAAAGATGAATTTGATGTTTTTGTGTACGACGAATCGAAGAATATTACGTTCGTCACGATTACAAAACTATATGATAGTGGGAAATGGGGAAGAACTCCTAGAGTATATTACGTTTGCGAGAGATATGGTATTTTCGTATCAAAAGTGAAGTTGAAAACTTTAAGAAAGCAGAACTCTACGACGAAGAAATGTAATTGTCTGTTTGCGTTAAAAGGTCATCTGATTGACGTACTAGCGATGCAATGACGTTTGTAAGTGGTAAAAGATAAACACAATCACAAACCTTAACACACTTGTGGGCTAAAACCTGCTGAAGAGGAACTAGTTCTTAGTTTTCTCACCTCGGTTCGCATCCTATGGTGATATATAGCGGTTTGAAGAATAAAAATCCGGACAATATTTCGAACATGCGTGCAATATAACGCTAAAGCGCACTCGCTAAATAAGGGAGCACAAAACTGTCTGAAATCATTAAAGATCCACGCCTCTAACAGTTGTATAAACTTACATATATCGTTGATACCATCCATAAAACCCTGGCTAAAGAAGTGATATAATTGTGCCAAGACCAGCTGACCCCAACTGTACCGATCCATAATCTGGTACTGATTAACAAACTTTAGGTAATTTTAAAAAATATTGTTGCCAAAGGTTCCTAATAAAAATAATACATGCACCCGCGTAACATGAATAACTCCAGCATTTATAGCCCTACTATCACTGTATCGCTCATGCGTGAAAATAGTACGCAACCAGCAATGGCAGAGGCATTAAGGGACGCACCCCTAAAATATAAGTTTTTTTATTATATAATTTTATATATATTTATGATAATAAATATATTAAAAAAACAAAGTTAAATTGGATTATGGCTATTTTTAGGATATTTTTAGGTTAAAAATCTTTGATAAGATTTTTAAGCTAGAAGTTTTGGATAAAATTTTAAATTCAAATATCGGTTATTTAATTTTTTTAGGATAATAAATATTAAAAAAAAGTTAAGTTGTGTTATTTTTTAGGATATTTTTACATTAAAAATCTTGGATAATATTTTTAAACTAAGTTTTGGATAAAATTTTAAACTAAAATTTTTGGATAAGATTTTAAGTTTAAAAAATTGGATAAAATTTTAAACTAATTTTTTTTGGATAATGCCTACTTTGAAGGAAGATTTTAAGTTAAAGTCTTTATAAATTGTAGGGTGTAGTCTATCTGCCCCAAGGGGTAGCCGAGTTGGTTGAGTATGGCATTCTTATGACCAAAAGGTCACGAGTTCGAGTCCCTCTACGTACGCTTTCTCGGCTGAGCCTGTCACCTTGTGTGGTTTACCTTCTGGCGTTGGTTTGCAGGCTATCGCGTCAGACTGAGGGTTTACCCTGTGCGCACTCATTGCACTCTGAGTAGCGGCTGCGGGTTCCCTCCAAAAAAAAAGGTGTAGTCTATCTCATTCGTTGATTATGTAAGTCTTGTTAATTTTTTATTCTTTTTTCACATTAATTTATTTCGATTTTATTATGGTTTAATATTGCTTCCTAGATTTAATTTTTTTAGTCTTTGTCTTCTTCTACTATTCTACCGATTTGATTTTTAAGAAGATAATAAGTATTTTCTTTATCAAAGAGGCGAGATTATAATTAAAAAAATTAAAGAAGAAAAAAAAAGAACGCTAATCAATTTCGCCACTGAACTTTTCAAGGTATATTCTTTTTAATCTTTTTAATACTAAAATAAATTATTTATATTATAAATAATATGATTCGATGTACCAATCTGTGTTTTAGTATAACATTTTACCCCATAGTAGCTTCTAACGTATATATATATTACATATATATTTGTAAATTGTAATACATTTTGTTGTAGGTGGATTGATGAGAAGTTTGATAAAATATTATACTAAATCAACTATTTAATCTGCTAAATTAATAGCAGCTTATAAGCTTATAATGTATCCATAATTTTTTTAATTTTTTTTATCTATTTAAAGAAAATATATTTTAAATAACAAAATTTATTATATTGTTAAATATTATATTTATATCTAAGAAGATATATTTACTTGTAATAAATTTTCTTATTTTTTTTATTCTCAATAACATTCTTGTACCTGATTTAATGGTTGTAGGCTTGTAATGGAGCGTTATTTCGCTAAAAAACCAAAGAATAATGTTGGTTCTTCAAGTAGTCCGAGTAATAATAATATGATTCATCCTAATATGATTGTTCATTTATCAAGACCTAATGTTGATAGTGTAGAATTTCATCTGAAGAAAGATATAGTGAGTGATCCGGTACTCGGCCAACTTATTATAGAAACTGGTAACAATAATGTAGATAAAGTTCGACGAGAATTAATCTCAAAAGGACCTTGCCAATTAAAAAAACATATTTTTCCCAAGACGAAATTTGAGAAAGATAACCAGAGTTTTCAAGTTACATGGTTTGAACAAAGTCCATGGTTGGAATACAGTGTGCACAAGGATGCGGCATGTTGTTTTTGGTTTTACATTTTTAAACCACTTAATGTTAATCGTTATGGACATGACGTGTTTGTTATAAAGGGTTTTACGAATTGGAAAAAAGCACATGAAAAATTTAAAGAACATGAAGGTGAGACTAATTCCATTGACATTTTTGATATGGAAGATACAATTAAGACTCGTGTGCGTAAGAAGCGAGATGGACGTGTAACTAATCACTATCATTATAAGGTGGAGATTTATTGCCAGGTAAATTTACTATGTATTTTATTGTAATTTAGGATTATAATATGTTTGTCCATATAATTCTAAATTCTTATTTTCTCAAATTCTACAGGTTCTGGATTTACTTATTCAAAAGATGGAACATCATTTTCCAGAAGCAAATACAGAGTTGTTTACTTGCATGAATTGTCTTAGTCCAAAACAATCATTTTCTAATTTCAATGTTCGCCAGTTGATTCATCTAGCATAACTTTATCCAAATGACGTTTCTGATTTCGAATGTATGAGGCTTAAATTTGAACTTGAAACGTATATCAACGATATGACTGACAAGGATGAGTTCTCCAATATTGAAGATTTAGGAGATTTAAGTAAGATGCCAGTTGCTACTGAAAGACATAAAAGTTTTCCATTGGTGTATCACTTGATCGAATTGACATTAATCCTTATGGTTGCTACAACATCAGTAGAAAGAGTATTTTATGCAATAAAGCTTTTGAAGACGGACTTGCAGAATAAGATGGGCGATATTTGGATGAATGGTCTTTTAGTTGTATACAATGAGAGAGAAATTTTTAGAAAAATTGATAATGAAACCATTTTACGACGATTCCAATGTATAACGAATCGTCGTAGTCAATTGTCACCTATCGGTCACTAAAACTTTAAAATAAATTCTATAAAAAAAGTTAGCCCCCTTAGGATTAACACAACCTTGAGGGTGCACCTGAGGCCCTCCATCATCACGAACCAAAGAAAGGTTAGTCACAATATACCACAAGTTCATTTTTACCCAAACACGGTATATCGGGTCAATACTATGCTCCCCACCATCATATGCCACACCTACAATGGTAAAAAGATGATGCTTCCAGTTTTCCCACTGCAAAACATCCCAAGCATACCTTTGAATGATCTTCTTGCCTACTTTTCTGGTAGGAGAACGAAGTATCTTGCACGACATGAGCTGAATGTGGCCCATCTGACGAGTGACATTATCTTGGTAATATGGCATAACAACGTCAAACGACTTTAACGTAAGATCATCCCAAGTGACACTATGGAAAAAACACTAATTCCGTAGATACTCATACGGAAGGAAAACGACCTGAAAGGAAAAAGTTAACAAATACGACAATTCTAATAGTAAGAAACATAACATTTAAATTTCAAAAATACTACTTACATCTCATTTGGTGCACAATGAGAATGTGTGCCTCAACTTCTTGCGTACCACCTGCGAAATACCGATCTTCAGTGGTGCGTACCGGGAAATATGCGGTAATAATAAATCGTAATCACTAAACAATGGAATATGAAACTTCCTAAATTGATCATTTCCACGCCTCTAGTAGCCATGTAAACCCACAAATACCGCATGTACCATGCAAAGAACCCTGACTAAGAAAGTTATATAAATGCGCTAATACCAACTGACCCCAATTGTATTGGTTCATAATCTGGTACCAGTTAACTAACTATACATAATCTAAGGAAATATTATTGCCAGTTTTGTTGGCGCAAATAATGGCACCTAACATAAATATTATATACGCACGAGTGACGTGATTAGCGTGCACATATGTAGCCCTATTATCAATGTACCGATCATCCGTCAATATAGTACGCAATCAACTCAATGTCACACTACTAACGTTCCTAAGATTTGTAACCAACTCGGATGGTCGTACAACAAAGATAGTAGCATAAGTGAGACTCATCTCCATCTCATCATCAAAAGATAAAATGTCGAAATGCATACCTATGACCGGTAATCCAATGATGACGTGGACGTCATCTAAAGTCACGATCAACTCGCCGAATGAGAAATAAAACAAGGACGTCTCCTCATGCTATCGCTCTAAGAATGCCTCTATCAAGTGTAAGTTGGTATGCCAACGAGAGAGTATATCGACTAGAGGTCCAAATATAGTCTACATGACCATCGCCCATACTCAAGTCTCTTGAAGTCCCATTCACAGAGACCATCGTACATCGTGAAGCATTGTAAGCTAACTCTCTCCTGCAATATGTATCAAACACACAAACACGTAAATGTGTAATTTGTCCAACAAAATTAAGAAACAATTATATAATAAATTTATTAAATAGAATAACTTACTTCGTCATGATATACACTAAACACCTCATGTGTAATCAAGATAGAAACTCATAAAGTGTGGTAATATGTAGGCAAACTCTGTATCCGCCTCAGGTGCGTTATGCGAAGGCGAACTTGTACCACTGCTGCCCCCCACATCCAAAATAGTGTGATGGCTGGTATCGTCATCTGGACCACCACGACACATGCACGTTTTTTACGGTTACTTGCGACTCCTTCCTCAGTAGGGGCAAGCTCCGTAGGCATCGATGTATCATGAGTTGTCTCGTGATGATGGGGATTCTTTACAG
Organism: Limnanthes douglasii subsp. nivea; assembly: GCA_036936605.1. Lineage (NCBI taxonomy): Eukaryota > Viridiplantae > Streptophyta > Magnoliopsida > Brassicales > Limnanthaceae > Limnanthes > Limnanthes douglasii. The sequence goes on from JAUPFV010000004.1 coordinate 61,244,539, forward strand.
TCATTCTCATACGACTATATTGAAAACAGAAACAAATAGTAACAAATGTACTTTAAACCGTAGTAGCATGCGCTCTGGATAAGCCTAGTCGCATGCAACGACTAATGTTTGTTAATGCATGGGCCTAGGATTGTGTGCCAGCCACATGCGACGCAAACCCATCACGGTTGCACGATTATGCGACGAACACCAGACTATGAGCATACAATGTGCGATGAACACCTGCGAAAACTAAAATCATAGATCTATCCATACAACACCATTTTCAACCAAATCAAGGGAAAATAGACGGATCCGCATATAAAAAATGAGTCTACACCACTAACCTAGTAAAACAACGTATTAGATCATGCCAAAATCAAATCTTTTATAAACAGAAACTCTAACCTCCTAACGAACATCTAATACACCACAAATCATGAAAAAAAAGTGAAAGACTTGTATGGCTTACCTCTATATTGTTGTGGGTTCAGATCCTTAAAAAAAAGCTTTGATTTTTGGTGAAAATTGGGTGTTTTAGAGGTTTGATGAGAGATTAAGAGGAAAATATGGAATAAAATGGCGAGAGATCTATAAAATGTTTTTATACATAGGTTTTATGGCAAGGACAAATTTGTCTAAAATGTGGTAAGAGATATATTAAGGGCAAGACTAAACCAATACCCTTTTTTCTTCTAGTGAGACCCAAAATCCAATATTTTTTCATTAAATGTGAAATTACCAAACTACCTCTACATATAAAAACTTTAATTTTCCCACCCACCTCACTTCTACCCCCTCTCTTCTCTCTCTCAACTACCTATCTCTATAATACCAAACATAAACCCATAAACTCATTAATCCATTAACCCATAAACCTAAAAAATCAAAAAATCATCTCAATATCTAGTTCATAATATGGATTTAAGTGAATATAACGACGATTTTAGCTACAATATGGAACATTTTTGTTCGGACGAGGAAGAGCCACTAATTGAACATCTAGATACAGGTTTGAGGTAAATTTTAACATTTAAATGAAACAGAAGCAACTTCGCACTATTTCGCATGTTTGGATGAATACTTCCACGTAAGAACACGCGTGAAAGATGATAAATCGCGGACAATCGTGCGTGGATTTTGTAAAATGTAGGCATGAGATTGTGCGTGGATTTTATCAAATCTAAGCACGATTTTGTGCTGAATTTTATCAAATCCAGGAACGATTTTGCGTGATTTTGGTGCATGATTTCATACCAAAATTTTCCAAATCATGGCACTATTTCATGCCAAATTTTTCCAAATTGAGGCATTATTTCATGCCGAATTTCGTGTTTGTATTCTTATTTCAATGTTTAAATACATGCATTGTGTAGGAACCGGAACAAGCACCATGTAACATGACCAATTACACTAATTGTTTTTATTACAGATAACGTTTACATCAAATTCGAATAGCTTGCATGAGTTAAAAGTCAAAACAAAAGTATAAGATTCATTATTTTGGTCGATAAAGACGACGATGATAGTAAAAACGGCAAAACTCCATTGCTATATTTTAAGTGTGAGAGGCACGGTGTGTACAAACCGAGGCGCAAACCGGGGTTTGTGAAGAAGCACCGGGATTGTTCATCAAAAAAATACGGTTGTCAGTTCATGCGAAGTGCGAATCCAGTCTTAGAGCTACCCGATTATTGAAAATTGGTAGTGAGAAATGGAAAACACAACCACCAACCGTTTTTACACTTTGATGGTCATTCACGAGCCGCGGGGCTAAAAGTGGAGGAGGAGGAGGAGTATGTTCGTAAACTCACAACCATCGGTTCTTTACCAAGAGATATATACCATGGTTTGAAGTTAAGAGATCCGAAAAATGTATATAGGAAAAACCCAAATGCAATACTTGTTCGATCAGTTAAAACAACACGAGTACTATGTTTGGGAGTGACAAACAAAACAACGGACGAGATCCTTGAATTATTTTTTGCCCATCCTACAAGCATCGATTTATTGCGTATTTTTTCTCAAGTTCTTATAATGGATAGTACGTATAATACTACAAAGTACAAAATTCCTTTGCTAGAAATAGTTGGCCAAACTTCGACGACGAATACCTTTTGTATCGCTTTTATTTTTATGAATTATGAGAAGGAAGAGAACTACACGTGGAGATTGAGCGCTCTAAGGAGAGTGATAATGAATAACATGTGCGTATTATCTAATAGTATCGTCACCGATATAGAGTTGGATTTAATGAACGCCATCGACGATGTATTTCCGGATGCAACTCATACGCTATGCACTTAGCATATCAATAGGAACATTTCATCCTACGCTGAGAAATTATTGCCCAAAGCGGACATGGCCGAAGAGTTCCTCCAATTTTATGCCTCGGTTGCCCATTCATGACGATCAACGATTATAACAAAAACCTTGTTGAGTTAAACCAAGCCTACGTCTATTGTCCCAAGGTTGTCAATTACGTCATGCAACAATGTATAAACCCTTGTAGACAAAAATTTCTTAATATCCACGCGAATAAAGTTAAGAATTTGGGCAACCACACTAGCAATCGGTGAGTTATATTATTATCTTTATACATTAGTTATTTATATTAAGTGTTACACTTTTAAAAAAAATTATTTTATTTTATAGAGCAGAATGTGCTCACTCGAGCCAAAAATGGGTAATTGGCACAAATCTATGCACATTTGAGCAAGTTTGGGATAAAGTTCACTTGTTGCTTCACATTCAACACTCTAACATCTTAAAAAAATTCGAACAAAGTAGGTTTCACCCTAGACATGCATCTAGCTGGGATATCTATAGCAAAATCAAAGATAAACTTTCATGTATGGACATAAAAATATTAGAGAAAAATGTTATAAAGACCGGAGAATTATGGTTCACTCCTGCAACATGTGGTTGTATTATTAGGAAAACGCACAATTTACCGTGTGCATGTGAGTGTGCTATGATCGAGAAAGAAGGTAGGACGATTCAAACAGATGAATGTGATGTTTATTGGAGTACTTTAGAGATCAAACTTAGGGATAATGTTGGTACCCAAGATGAGCTTACAAGAAAACTATTTTTAATAGATAATACTATTTGCGGTTACGGTCCATAAGTGTAAGATCACATAACAAATCGGATGATGCAAATCCTAGATCCCGCAAGAAGCCATGTTTTGGAACCTAAGGAGTCGGTGATCACTAAAGGTTGAAAAAAAACCGGCACAGACAAATCAACCAAACGGAACTCATCCGAGTGGGAATACGATGGTAGTTTAAGCGCTAGAACTCCCGGTACGATAGGTAGCACGACCGGCTCGGTGGCTAAGGCATTTTTAGTACCCAAAGCCAAACCCAAATCTATAGGCCAGCCAAAAAAGAAGAAAGTTACTCGATCCAAAAAATCGAATAAGGGAAAAAAATATAGAGCGTACAAGATTTGTTTTCCCAACTACTTACACGACTACATAACTAGTGCCGAAGACATTGCTCCCAACGGTAATTGCGGATTTAAGGTTATAGCTTTCTGGATTTACGATAATGTATATTCATGGGATCAAGTAAGACGGGATTTGATGCTCAAAGTGTCGGGTCAAACTAATTTATGGGAGAGGGTCTTGTATGGTGCATAATGTGTTGATAACCTATTACGAAGATTAGATTGTTTCAAAATGTACGAGCGGTAATAGGAACTGGATGACATTACCGGACTTTGGCTTGGTGATAGCCAATCGGTATAAATGTACAGTATACCACGTATCTCTCCAACTTTCATACACATTTCTTCCTTTGAGTGGTGTGCCTCCCAGATCGTGTCATGCAGTAGAAGTTGGTATTGGTTTTGTGCATGGTAACCATTTTGTGAAAGTAAGTAAATTAATATACTTTATTAATTCTTTGTTGTTATTTTGTTTTTGCATTTTATTGAAATTTGCAGGTTGTCTTAGATGAACCGTTGCCGGATATAAATAACCTTGTTGGTTTACATTCCGCACTAACGATGACGTTACAAATTGGGCAATCCTGCTAGACAAACGTTTCAATAAAATCGTCAAATCAAACCACCGCTAGACAAACGTTTCAAAAAAATCGCAAAATCAAACTAGTACAACCACCTACATTACAAGATGAGGATAATCAATTCTACGATTTGTCCGACGAAGCATAATTAGCTAGAATTTTTTTTATATCTGATGTGTTTTTTATTTTTAATAACTTCCGTTACTTATAACATTATTGTTTTAATTTATTTTGAGGCTTTTTGGGACTAATTTCCAGCTCACAAGTATGACAAAATCAAACTAATTCAACTAGGCAGGTAATTTTTTTCTAAATTTACACTATATTATCTCACATGTATTCTCGTGCAAACATACAGATCTATGCACGGTAGTACGCGAATACGTGTATATCGGCACGCGAAGACGTGCGTGGATGTGCACATATGCACGCGAACATGTGCGCTAAAGTGTTCTAGAAACTTAGAAAAATATGATTTTAGCCATAGTTGGGGATTGTATAATGATACTTCAAGATAAGTAATGATTAAGTAACATCGTTACACAAACTTCGGAGGAAAAAAACACACAAAAAATAACAAATATTTTTTGACTTCAAATATGTGTGTACAAAGTAAGACACTTGAATGGAAAAAACATAAGACTCAAACAATAACTTATCAAAACATAAAAACTTAGCTAAACATAAAAACTAAAGCAGCATAATAGAAAATCTGAAACACAAACAACAACTTATCGAAACATAAAAACTAAAAACACAACCAAAGAAAACATAATGCTTAGTAGTCAAAGTTGATGAGTCCGAATTCGAAGAGCTCCCCGGAAGGATAGTCCAAAGTAGAACTCCCCGGAAAACGGACAGATTCCAAGATTATAATCCGAACAGGACTGATTGATCCGGACAGGTAATTTTGAACACTGCAAGCATAAGGCAGTTCGAACTATGACTAAAGTACTAAAAAACCTAAACATTATCTGACTAAGCTACCTGTGCCTTCGCTTAAACTCATCATGGGTCTTTAAACATGACCCGGGTCCATGAAACTTGACCCGAAAGCCCATAAGGGCCCAAATTACACACTATAAATACCCAACCACCAACATTAAATATGGGTAAGAAAAATTAACTGCTGCCAGGCTGCTCAATTCTCTCACCACCCTTAAAACACTTTGAAACACTCTGAAACATCTTGAAACACCACCACACCACCGTGAAACACCCTTACGCCGCCTTAAAACTCCAATTAAAATTACCAGCCTACCCTCAGGCAACTTTTGTCCACACCAAAAGTCGTATCCCATATTGTCTTCAACATCATCTTCTTCCTCTCTTGCTGCAATCTTATCCTTTAGATATGCTGCCATATCTATAGTGATGTAGTTTACCAGCGTGATGTTCCAGACTGAAGATGCTTCTTTGTTAATTCTAAATGGCATGAACAATAAACGTTGAAGTGCTTTCACAAAAGTGTACATGTGTTTGATTTCATCACGACTACGCGTTATATGATTTGTTACTCATGAAAGACCGTAATTAAAATAAATAAAACATAGGACCCAGTCGAAAAATACATCGCTCGTATCTTCCAACATCTCTCGGCGGACAACCTTCACCGCCTGAAGCAACTGGTAGTCTTCGTCTACATTGAACTCCATCTTTAAAAGCCTTTATGTTTTTTTAGAATGTTTGGTGGATGAACAAGTAAACTAGGTTTCAGATCCTTTTTATAGGAGAATGCAATGTTAGAGATTTATTACTTTATGGTGAGAGTTATAATTTTGGCGGGAGTTAGTTATGGTGGGAGTTATTTTTTTGCGGGAGTCAGTTTTGGCAAGAGTTGTTTTTTAGCGGGAGTCAATTTTGGCAGGAGTTTTTTTTAGCGGGAGTCAGTTTTGGCGGGGTCTCATCATAAATAAATTGGTACTCATTAAAGAAGAGATCCGAAGAAAGCCTCCTGCAGTACCGGCCGTGTATTTGGCTCAGAGATGTTCTATTTTTTAAAAAACAAGTCTCAAGTTTACGTTGGAGAAATAAGACGAGTCTCAAAAATAAATGTCTCAATATGTTTAAAAGAAACTTCAAAGTTTCAAACATAATAAAATTCTAACATAATACCATAACACATAATATAAAGATGCGTACAATACATAGACATAGATAAAACAATCGTAAAGTGACCACAAAACCAAAAAAAACATAACAATGAATCCTTGTACTCGCGTGCAAGCCGATAGCACTCGTCTAAAGGTCCACAAAGCTCCTCCATAATAATGCCAGGGTTACTCTCCTCGACGGCCTGCGACTCAAGTAAGTGACCCGTCAAATCGTACAATCTAGTGGCATGGGTGGGTGTGGAGGCGTTCACCCCTACATGTGCATCATCGTGGTGCGAATCAAGATCTGTAATAACGAACCACAGGTTTTTTGGAACCCATGCGGAGTAGATCAATATGGCAGCATCATCCTCACCTGCAACATACTCCCCACCTTGCAGAATGGTGTCAATAGTGTGGGACTTCCAGTTATCCAATGTGAATGCGTCCCAATTATAAATAGTGTTTCACACGACGAATCCTACTAGAACCTGTAAGAATAGGATGTAGCACACCAGGTACTTGTATTCAAATTATTAGTCCCTAACGTTATACATATAATAATGAATATATTCAATCGAGTAACGCAAATTCTTACCAACTGAATGTGATCCATCTGTCTAGCCACTCATAGTGGATAGTATGGTTGTCGCATCTATCCGAGCTACATCTGAATAACCATGAACATCGTACGTACGAATACGAAATAAATGATACCTACAAAATATATACAAATATTTTAACGATATCAAACAAGAATAAATTACATTATTACGTAAATTAAAAATAAACATAATTATAACTTACATTTTGTCGAAACAGTGGAGGTGCATACTTGCACATCATAGGCTGTACGATACTGAATCTGAGGTTTTGCGCAGGAAAAAATATGGGGAAATGGTCATAAATTCAAGCTTATAAAAGGTCAAGGAATCTAGACATACCGGAAGTGGTGTGTAGGCAACTCTTTCCTAGTTGGAAATATAGCTGAGCTAGTATCATCTGTCCCCAATTGTACCTGATGAATCCGGAATTGTTCACCACTGCTCACTGGGAAAACCGGACAGGGGTAATTCGGACTATAATTTCCCACTGAATTATCCGGACAGGACAAAATTACTAAAACACTAAACACCTTTTGACTAAGCTATGTGATAATCTACTTAAGAACTAATGGATCTTTAAACTCGACCCGGTTTCACAACTTGACCCGAAAGCCCATGGGTCCATAATTAAGGGTATAAATACCTTTCTTTTTTAAACTTAAAGTCCTTGGATGGCCAAGGCATATTTTATGTTTTAATATCATCATCCGGTTTTAGCCGGATAGTTTTACTTTACCAAAATTCTTCGTTTCATACTTGCTTAATTTCAATGGCTAATGTTGAAAGAGCCCTTATTTATTTTACAAGTATTTAAGATGAGAGTGTTAAAAATCTCCGATGACAAATGTTAAATGATATTCATTCCACCAGATCAATCCGATATGTCAAAGATCCTTAAAAGATTTTAAAGAAACTGTAAATCAAACCACTCCGAATATTTTAAGAAGGCATCAAATTTTATTAAAAAACCCGGACACCTCATTAAAACCTCCCCGCGCCACCAGGGTAACTAAACTCAAAGGACTAGTGGTGATACAAAAATCTGGGAACTATGGTGACAAGTGGCAGCCTCTCATGACTCAGAGGATCTGGTGGACTAACTTTATCCAAACGCGATAGTTTAAGGACTCTCAACGGACATTTGAAAGTCAATAGACTATATGCCACCAAACGCGATAGTCGAGGGAAGATGTACTGTTCAATGCCAGTTAAAGTCCATATATTAATTAAGTATAAGATTCAGACGTGTAAGATTCAACAGTGGTTTTTTTTTCTAGTCTGGCCCAAAAAACAATTTTAATATAACAAGGCTATATTGAGACCCTTTTGGCTATAATGAGACCCCAAAATAAAAAAAAAAATTATGTGAAACGAACAATTTCCCCTTCCTATATAAAACCAAAATTTCAACCAAAAAACAATTTTTTTTCTTCTTTCTCTCCAACTAACTTTCTCTCTCTAACTAACCTAACACTTAAAAACACCCAAATCCATGGGTTTGAGCGGTTTGAATGATGATTTTAGCTTCAATATGGATGATTTTGCGTCGGAGGAGGATTAGCCTTTGACGGACCATCTCAAAACCCAAGTTGAGGTGCTTTTTTGAGATTTTTAAGCTTTTAGTGCGAATATCGCACACATTGCGCCATAATAGTAACGAACTACGAACCCAGAGTTCGCGCATTTCCATTTTTTTCATGTCAAAATCGCGAACAAGGTTCTCGTAATTTTGACGAGATCGCGAACACTACCTTCACGGATTTGTCAAAATTACGAGAACCTGGTTCGAGATTTTGATAAATTAGTGTTACTCTATTTTTGTGATTGGCCGCAAATTGGTTGTCCGGTTTGCGCGATTTGGTTCAATTACATGCATATTTATGCGCGATTATTTTATTTAACATGCACAATTATGTTCAATTAAAATTAAGCATATTTTGATATAACTAGTACATACAGTTTGTAGGGACCAGACCAACCGCCATGTTCGATGGTTGATTACACGAAAATGTTTAGTACGGAAACCTTATATACCAAACCTGATTTGGTCTTATGGGTTGAATCGGAACGCAAAAAACTATGATTCATTGTGTTACGTAGGAAAAACGATGACGTAGCAAAAGTGGGAGAATAACTATGATGTATTTCAGGTGCAAGAGGCACGAGATTTACAATCCTAACCCCAAGCCGGGGTATGTTAAGAAGATCCGAGAATGTTTATAAAAAAATACGGCTGTCCATTCTATTTAAGGGGAAAACGGTCTTAGAGCTACCCGGTTATTGGAAATTGATAGTAGTAAACAGGAAACACAACCATTTTGGCACTTGGATGGTCACTCATGAGCCGCTAGACTAAAAGTATAAGAAGAGGCGTTTGTTTGTAATCAAACGGAAGTCGATTCTCTACCAAGAGAGATATACCGTGGTTTCAAGCTTAAAGACTCGGAAAATGTATCTAGCATGCGCACGATCTACAACATGCGTAAAAATACAACTTGGTAGATAAAACGGGCAAAACTCAAATGCAATACTTGTTTGGTAAGTTAAAAAACGGCTTAAATCGCTGCTTCGTCCTTCGACTATCACATTTTGTGTCATTTAGTCCCTCGAGAAAAGAATCACGGTTTAGGGTCCCTTGTCTATCAAAAATCTATAAATTCAATCACCGCGCGTGGTTTTTGCTATAATGCTGTCACGTGTCACTATAGTTAAATGGTTTGTGTTCCACGGATAGTCCTTCGACTTTTAATTCCATTTTTACCCTTCGAATTTAATTTTTTTTAAATATATTTTTTTATTTTTATTTTTTAGTTTTTCTCAAAATAGAGTATAGCAAAATTTACTATACTCTGTTTTTTTCGGACTACTTTAGCAAAATTTCTCCTAAATATCAAGTATTTAAGATCCGAAGAATAAAAGAGCATGCACCAATATCAAGTATTTGTCCCACCTTCATAAAACACACTCAAATCGAGTCCATCAACTCTTGACGCCACCTTTGTAGAATATAAAAGAGATAGGAGAAGAATAATTTTTGTTGAAGCTTTTGTTGATGATGTTGATTTTGATACATTGTATATCCTATATTTATATTAGGATATTATTTTGTTTTAATGACAGAATAATATTTTTGACTAATATAATATTTTCTCTAAAATACAAAATCAAATCTCTAAAAGAATATTATGAATAATATTTTTACATCAAAAATATATTATCCAAATCTTTGAGAATATATTAATTAATTAATTAATTTAATTAATTAATTAATATATTTCTAGCTTAATTTAATTTTGGTTCCAACAATGCCTCTCTTAAATTAAGCTTTCGGATAACTTTAAAACTTTTTCGCATTCCCATTCCGTTTGAAGACATCGTTATTTTTTGAAGACTTGTGTAGTTGATGAGTTTGTGAAGATATGGTCCATCTGATCAAATATTTTTTTCTCCCTGTTCCGGTCGCCTCCGATCTTCTACGGTCTTTTCCGGCCTATTCCAGTTACCTCCGATCATCTACGGTCTTTTCCGGTCACCTCCGATCTTTTACGGTCTTTTCCGGTCTTTCCCGGTCACCTCCAATCATCCACGGTTATTTTCCGGCCACCTCCGATCTTCTACGGTCTTTTCTGGTCGGTTCGGGTGACCTCCAATCATCCACGGTCTTTTCCCGGTAACCTCTGATCCTCGATGGTTTTTTCATATTCTTCTTTACCTAGTTTTTTTTAATCTTTTTTTTGTCTTCTTCTTCTATCTTTTTTTTTCTTCTTCTTTTTCTTTGGTAAAAAAACATATTTTTCTCCGAAGAACAACACTATTCTTCTTTTTCCTCCGCCAACGGATTTTTCTTCCGTTTTTTTTTTCAGCAGTGTTTTTTTTTCGGCGGACAATGCTCTCATTCTTCTCTTCTCCGGCGGACAGCAAAAATGCTTATTCTTCTCACTTTTTCTTCTCCATTTTTTCGTCTTTTTTTTCTTTTTTTTGGCGGACAACAAAAAACTGCTTCTTTTTTTCTTCTCTTGAAAGTTTGGGAATCAAGAGCAAGCTTAATTTAAGGGAGGCATTGTTAGGACAATAATTAATTAAGCTTGAAAATATTAATTAATTAATTTAGTTAAAATATTTTAATGTATTTTTGAATAATATATATTATTCAATTAAGAATATATTATTCAGTTGAAAATATTATTCAATTGAGAATATATTATTTAATTGATAATATATTATTCAATTTTGGAAAAATATGTTTAGATTTGATTTTATATTTTAAAGATTATTATATTAGTAAAATATATTATTCTGTCATTTAAAACAGAATATATTTATACTAATATATATAGGAGATGTACTAAACAAGAAGATTAAAAAAATAAAATAAAATAAAAACGACTTCTTTTTTTTCTTCTCTTTTTTCTCTCTTTTTGCTCTTTTTTCCGGCGGACAGCAAATCGCTGTTTCTCACTTTCTTTCAGCGAACAAAGCTAGCTATTTTTTTCTCGACTTTTTTTTTCGGCGGACAGCAAATCGCTGTTTCTTCTCCAGCAGACACCGCTAAATCGTTGTTTCCTCTCCAGCAGACACCGCTCTTCTTATTTTTTCTCCGGCGGATTCTACTTTTTGTGTTTTTTTTTTGCATACGACACTCTTCTTCTCCTTTTTCCAGCGAATACAGCCAGCGGACAACGCTCTTCGTCTTTTTTCTTTTCTCAGTTCTCTTTTATCGCTGTTCTTCTCATTGTTTTTTTTCTATTCCAGCGGACAACAAAAACACAATTTGCTGTCCGCCCGAGAAAACGAAATACTCTTCTTTTGCCTCCTTGGCTCTGATACCAATTGTAGAATATAAAAGAGATAGGAGAAGAATAATTTTTGTTGAAGCTTTTGTTGATGATGTTGATTTTGATACATTGTATATCCTATATTTATATTAGGATATTATTTTGTTTTAATGACAGAATAATATTTTTGACTAATATAATATTTTCTCTAAAATACAAAATCAAATCTTCTTATGAATAATATTTTTACATCAAAAATATATTATTTTTGTCCAAATCTTTGAGAATATATTAATTAATTAATTAATTTAATTAATTAATTAATTAATATATTTCTAGCTTAATTTAATTTTGGTTCCAACAACCTTACAGCAACAGAGCTTCTCACTCTATGAACACTATCACTCCAAACCCTTCTTGTAACGAGCTAATACCAACACTCTTCATAGTTATCTCATACGACAAACTTTCCTTACCTTTATGAAACACAAGCTCACTTGGTGAAACCTCTAACGGAGCATCAATTGTAAGCTTGTAAACCGATTCCACTTCACTACCACCCACATTTTTCACCACTCTCTTGTAAGTAATCACATCCTGGTTTGACTCGAAATAAGCCGAAATTGATGGATAATTCAGATTCCCTGGAGTTTCTAATTTTTTCCCTTCACAAAGTTTTGGATCAGCGGGTTTCCTTGTAAAAACAGAGATTTGTTTCGCGTCATACCCGATAGAGCAGAGGAAAGAAATATAGTCGTTTACGTCAAGATCATAAACCAATCCCGGGTTTAGAGCTTTGTTTGGATCGACATGACCTGCCCCGTGAATAAATGGGTTTGATTCTTTACCTGAAGCAAGATCTTTGATTTTACTCCCTGATCATAAACCAACACTGGGTTTAGAGCTTTGATTTAAGCAGCACCATAGCTATAACGACACGCTCTCATCTAATGTTATCCAAACAATACAGAAAGAGACAGGACCTGGTCGCCGGTAACTGGGATTTCTTCGGTGCTAATACGAAGGTCCAAGGCCTTGACGCCGCCGGAATCCGTGATATCTAAAAAGACGTTTTGTGTCGCTTTTATTTTTTTGAGCTCTGAGAAACAAGAGAACTGCACTTGGGGATTAAGTGTTCTAAGGAACGTATTGACGAACAACATGTGCGCATTGTCTAATATTATCATCACTGATAGAGAGCTGTCTTTAATGAACGCTATCGATGATATATTTCCGGATGTCACTCATATGCTATGCACTTGGCCTATTAATAGGAACATTTTCTTATACTCTAGGAAAGTTGTGCCAAATTCGGACATGGCCGATGAGTTTGTCGAAATTTATCAAAGGGTTGCCTATTCGGCCATGCTCGAACATTATAACAAAAACCTTGCTGAGCTACATCATACGTACGCATTTTGTCTAATAGTTGTCGATTACGTGATAAAGTAATAGATGAAAAATTATGGACACAAATTTCTCAATATCCACACGAACAAATTTAAACATTTGGGCAATCAAACTAGCAATCGGTGAGTTATAGGTAGGTAGGTAGCACGGCTGGCTCGGGAGATAATCAAGCATTTTTAGTACCAAAAGCCAAAGCGAAAACATTTAAGCAAGAACGGCTTCCGTATGGAACATGACGGTGGTAGACTACATCACTAGGGATATGGTAGCGTATCTGAAGGATAGGATTACAGCAAGAGAGGAGGTGGAGGATGTTGAAGACAACATGGGATACCACTTCGACTACTGAACATTCTGCTTTCTTCGGTTATGTTTTGAGTTTTCATGTTTTGATAAGTTATTGTTTGATTTTATGATTTTCTTATACGTTTTTTTAGTTTTTATGTTTTTCTAAGTTATTGTTTAAGTCCTATATTGTTTACGTTCAACTATCTTACTTTGTACGCACCTATTTGAAGTCAAAATTCAGTTTTCGTTTTTTTTTGTGTTCTAATAACAGAAGAATCGTAACAACATAACATGATATAATAACATAGGATATGCAAAAAAAAAAATTAATCCAGAAAGAGAAAACATAAATTAGGGGAATAAAATAGTCACAACAAATCCATAAAATAGTCATATAATACAAGTCATGCAATACAAGTCACTCAATCACTCTCTCGGTACCGGCGCGCCACCATCGAACACTCCTTCATCGACCGACGCATCTCCTCCATACTCATTGCTTGCGATCTCGAATATTCATCAACAACACGATTAACCAAGTCATTTAACCGTGCCTTGTAAGTCATCGCTCTTGGGGTCTCTGCAACATATAAATCAGATGACTCGCACTCAGGATCAAGCAGGGTGTACCACAGGTAATCCTGGACCCATAAACCATATAGAAAGGTCATACTCGGACGACCTATAACATATGAGTCACCACGAATCCTCGGATCAACGACGTGCGACTTTTATACTCCCCATGTAGCTTCATCCCATAAATAGCACGTGTTTATAGGCCTTATCCTTCCTAGTGGTAAAACAGGTCACAATGCAGGTGGTAAATTTTGAATATGTCCAAGCTGTCGAGCGACCCGCGGTGGATAATACGCCTCAACTATGTCTGCTACCTTCAGCATATGGTCTATCCACACCATATCATAGAAAAGGAAATGCTCGCGTATATGCTCGTACGACATAAACCAGATCTACAATAAAATAGTATACCAAGTAATAATAAAAGAATGATTGATCAACAAATAAAAATAAAAATGTCATAACTTACATTATGCTCCCACAATGAAGACAGTGTATGGCGGGTATTGATACGAGTCTCATCATCGATATGAAAAGGTGAAGGTGTGTATCTACACATAGTCGACATAGAAGGTTGGTAAAGACTGTTGATTATAGTCATTAAAGAGGGAAAGTGATTATAGATCCACGTCTCCAACAAAGCAACAAAACCAGTAAATCCCGACGTGGTGTGTATGGATGATTTGCCTAGCTGGTGATCCAACTAAGCTAATAAATTATGGCTCTAGTTATATCTAACCGATGTCCTATAATGCTCTACAAACTGCAAGTAATCCAAAAATAACCCCTCACCACAACACAACAACCTAACATGTGGAGCAAATAACCCATTATGACACACACCACCATAGCATCAGAAATAAACTCATCCATAAAAAAATCCTGAATGTACACCTCACGCAAAACCTATAACCATACCGATCTAGCACTAGCTACACGCTAACCATCACTAGGAAAAGTCTGAAGGTCAAAACCCTCACCTGTAATTGGAAGACCAGTGATAGCATGGACGTCATCTAATGTGACCGTCATCTCACCAAATGAGAAATGGAAGTTGTTGTCTCCATATGCCACCTCTCGATAAACGCATCAACTAGGTGCACGTTGGTAGACCAACGCTCAAAGCGGTCGATGAAGGGAGCAAAACAAGACATCATAACCTGCTCTCTCACCTTGCTCTAACCGGTAAGATCCCATGCACGATGGGTACCATACATCACGTAGCACCGCATGGGTTGACGAACCTACACAATATTTAAGTAAATTAAACAATATATAAAATAGCATTTACTACACGTTAAACCAATCATAACTTACCTCGCCCTTAAAGACGTTATATGCCTCGCGAAGTCGGTAGTCCGGATAAATATCCGGCATATGAGGATTCACTCTCCGGAATTGCTGATCTAGAGTCCCACACATAAGGGAAACTACAGGCACAAAAATATCGGTGTGACACTGATGCCTAACTGACTGTGAAGTAGATTCACGATGCTCGGTGTCCGTGCCATCAGAGTCTGATCATGATTCACAAATAGGAGTACGCTCTCTACGAGGCATGCTGAAAATGAAAACAGCATATTGTTATATACCAAAACAAACCCAAAATAATTTTACAACACCTTTCCATATATTTATATGGAAGACATAAAATTGCGCAATGAATAACCAAGTCAATTTGGGGTCTAACATGTTTAATTTAATAAAACAAGTTAAAATGCGAACACTATGTGCACAAAACTCGCAACGTTCGCAAATTTGCCAACACTGGCCCCTCCGTATTCGCGAATTTTCTCGATCTAGAAACCTGCAAATCTTCATACCCATGAACCAAAATCCTTAAAAACTTAACAAAATTCACAAAAAAACATGCCAAAACGTAGAAAATGACTTAACTAACATACATATATAAGTGTCTTTCCAAAAAAAAACAACAATCATAGGAAAATTAGAGTTTCTAGGCAGAAACTAAAACTCTAAATATCACTAAAAATACACAACTAAATTCTACGATAATTACACCAATAAGTAGAGAATTCATACATTAACGTGTTTGCAGTTTTAAATTTTAGAAATCTTGCGTTTTTTGTTCGAGGAATTTGAGAAATTTTTAGGTTAGAGAAGAGGCTAAATATAGATAATGACTGAAAATTGGTTTATATATCAAGGGTATTCTAATAAAATGTCAGAGTCTCATTATAACTAAATGAAGTCTCATTATAATAAAAACGTGTTTTAATATAACCTTGCCCAATAGAAAAAGGCACAACTAAACCAAGACCCCATTTTCTTATAGTGAGACCCCAAATCCTAAATTTTTTCCATTGAATACGAAATTACCCCTAGAATATAAAAACCTTAATTTTCCACCCACCTTATTTCTACCTCATCTCCTCTCTCTTCCAACTACTTTTCTATCTAATATTCAACATAAACCCATAAACACATAAACGTAAAACACTTAAAATCAACTCCAAATCTAGGTAATACATATGGATTTGAACGACTACAACGACGATTTTAGCTGCAATCTTGAAAATTTCCTTTTGGACGAGAAAAATTGCTTACTGACCGTCTGGAGACTGGGGTGGAGGTAAATTTAAAGTTTTCTTTCAACAAATTCAATCCACGCACTAAATCGCGCATTGCGTTGTACACTTCCACGTAAGAACATGCGTGGAAGATACATAATCGCACAATTTTGTGCCAAGATTTTGCAAAATCTTCGTACAATTTTTCTATATCTTGGCACAGTTTTGTGCCAAGATATGTCAAATCTTTGCACTATTATGCGCAATTTTTGAATACATGCTTGATTATAGCCGAATTTTGCGTTTGTGTTGGTATTTTAAAGTGTAAATATATATATATATATATATATATGAACTTGTTAACAATTGAATGAGTTACTTAGTTATAAAATGAGTTATTTTGGTTGGTGAATTGAATGAATTATGATATTGTATTAATTTAAATGATTATTCTTTGTGTAGGAACCGGGAGAAACATCATCTAACATAGAAGAATATAGCCAAATTTTTACTACGAAGAGCGTCTACACCAGATCGGAATTGCTTGCATGTGTTGATAAGGAAAGCAAAAGTATATGATTCATTGTTTTGGTGGATAAAGATGACGATGGTAGTAAAAATGATAAAACTCTAAGGCTATATTTTAATTGTGAGAGGCACGGTGTTTACAAACCGAGACCCAAACCGGGGATTGTGAAGAAGCGCTGAGAGCGTTTGTCAAAATATTGCGGTTGTCCGTTCACGCTAATGGGAAATCCGGTGTTAGAACTACCTCATTATTGGAAATTGGTAGTTAGAAATGGGAAGCACAACCACCAACGGTTCTTGCACTTGGATGGTCATTCACGAGCCGCGAGGCTAAAAACGGAAGAGGAGGAGTATGTTCGTAAACTCACAACAATCGGTTCTCGACCAAGAGATATATACCATGGTTTGAAGTTAAGAGATCCGGAACTGTATATACTATGCGTACCATCTACAACATGCGCCAAAAATACCGTTTGGTAGATAAAGCAGGAAAATCCCAACTGCAATACTTGTTCGGTCAGTTAAAACAACACGATTACTATGTTTGGGAGTGAACAAACAAAGTAACAGACGAAATCCTTGAATTTTTTTTGGCCCATCCCACAAGCATTGATTTATTGCGCACTTTTCCTCAAATATTATAATGGATAGTACGTAGAAGACTACAAAGTATAAAGTGCATTTTCCAAGAAATAGTTGGTCAAACTTCGAAGAAAAAGACCTTTTGTATAGATTTTATTTTTATGAGCTCCAAGGAACAAGAGAACTACACGTGGGGATTGAGTATTTTAAGGAGAGTGTTGGTAAATAACATGTGCGCATTACCAAATATTATCGCCACCGATAGGGAGTTGGCTTTAATGAACGCTATCGATGAGATAATTTTGGATGAAACTCATATGCTATGCACTTGACATATCAATAGGAACATTAGCTCATAATTTAAGAAAGTTTTACCTAAAACGAACATGGCCGAAGAGTTCTTAGAATTTTATGCCTCGGTTTTCCATTCGGCGACGATCGAAGATTATGGAAAAAATCTCGCCGAGTTACACCAAGCCTACGCCTATTGTCCCAAGGTTCTCGATTGCGTGATGAAACAATGGATAGACCCTTACGAACACAAATTCCTTAATATTTACACAAACAAATATAAACATTTGGACAACCACACTAGCAACCGGTGAGTTATATTATCATCTTTATACATTACTTTATTTTATTAATTGTTAGGCTTCTAAACAGTTTAAGTTTATGTTATAGGGAGTAGAGTGCTCCCTCGAGCCTAAAACGGGAAAATCGGTACAAGTCTATGCACGTTTGAACAATTTTGGGATAAAGTTCACTCGTTGCTTCACATTCAACACTTTACCATCTTCAAAACATTTGAACAAAGTGTGTTTCGTCCAAGACTCGCATCTAGGAGGATATCTTTAACGACATCAAAGGTAAACTTTCAAAACATCCATAGAATTATTAGAGAAAACTATTAAAAGGTCGGGGATTTATGGTTCACTCCCGCAATATGTGGTTTTGTTATTAGGACAACGCAGAATTTACCATGCGCGTGCGAGTGTGCTATGATCGCAAGAGAAGGTATGACAATTCAAAATAATGAATATGATGTTTATTGGAGTACTTTAAAGATCAAAGCTAAGGATGAGGTTGGTATCGAAGATGAGCTTACGAGAAAACTCTTCTTAATTGATAGCATAATCTGCGGTTACGGTGCACACGTCCAAGATCACATCATAAATAGGATGATGCAAATCCTAGATCCTGCTAGAAGTCATGTTTTGGAACCTAAGGAGCCGGTTGTCACTAAAGGTAGGAAAAAATTCGGTTGAGACAAATCAACTAAACGAAACCCATCCGAGTGGGAATATGATGGTAGTGTAGGAGCTACCCGGTATGATAGGTAGCACGTCCGCCTCGGCAATTAAGGCATTTTTAGTACCCAAAGCCAAATCCAAATCTAAAGCCCAACCAAAAAATGAGAAAGTGACTCGAACTAGAAAATCGAATATGGGAAAAGAATTTAGTGCGTACGAGAGTTGTTTTCCCAAATACTTGCACAACTATATAACTAGCGTTGAAGACGTTGCTCGTGATGATAATTGTGGATTTAGGGTCGTAGCTTTAACGATTAAAGATAATGTAGATTTATAGGATCAAGTAAGATGGGATTCGATGTACAACCTGTTGAGTCAACGTGATCTATGAGGGAGGTTTTTTGATGGTGCACAACGTGTTGATAACCTATTACGAAGATTGGTTTGTTTCAAAATGTATGAGAGCGGTTCTAGGTACTGGATAACATTACCCAAATTCTTCTTAGTGATAGCCACTCGGTATCAATGTATAGTATACCACGTATCTCTCCAATTATCATACACGTATCTTCCTCTGCGTGGTGTGCCTCCCAGATCGTGTCCTATAGTAGAAGTTAGCATCGGTTTCGTACAATGTAATCATTTTGTGAAAGTAAGTAAACTAATTTCTATTAATTCTCCTTTGTTATTTTGTCATTAATTTTGTTAGTTATTTTATTTTTCCATTTTTTGGAAATTTGCAGATAGTCTTAGATGGACCATTACCAGATATATACCCTTGTTGGTTTGCGTTCCGCACTAGTGATGTCGTTACAAATTGGGCCATCCCATGGGCGAACGTCTCAACAAATATCATCAAATCAAATCAGCACAACCCCCAACATTACAAGATGGGGATGATCAGTTCTATGATTTTTCCGGGGATGCATAATTTCCTAGAATATTTTTAATATTTCGTGTGTTTTTTTAATCAATTCCGCTTCCATTCCGCTACCTTTGAATTTATTATTTTAGTTTATATTAATTAAGACTTTTTATTATGCTCATACAATTTTAGCTTAGTCGTATGATTTAAAAAACAAGTCCAAATTGGTACAAAACCGCTTTTTAACTTATAGTGCACTATCTCGTACTCCCCTACAAGGAATTGTACAAATCCACGCACAACAATGCGAACAATGCGAAGATGTGTACATCGGCACGCATAACCGTGCATGGATTTGTACATTTCCTAGCAGGGGAGTGCGAGATATTGTTCTAGAAAGTTTTAAAAAATGGTTTTAGGCTTTCTTATGGATTGTGAAATGATACTCCATTATAGGTAATGATTAAGTCACGTCGTTTAAACAACTTTTGAATAAAATAACTAAAAAAACAAAAAATATTTTTTCGACTTCGATTAGATGCAAACTAATTAAGACACTTGAACGAAATACATAAAACCTAAAACAACATGTAAGAACCTTAACTTAAACAAACAAAAACTTATTGAAACATGGAAACTCAAAATGTAACCAAAGAAATCAGAATGCTTAATCGTCGAAGTCGTATCCCATGTTGTCTTTGGAATCATCCCCTTCCTCCCTTTCCGCAATCCTATCCTCAAGATACGGTACCCTATCCCGAGGGATGTAGTCTACCACCGTCATGTTCCAGACGGAAGCCGCTTCTTGCTTAATTTTAAATTGAAAGAACAACAAACGCTGCAGCGGTTGGACAAAAAGGTACATGCGCTTGATTTATTCACGGTCGCGCACAACAAGACCTCCTGTTTCTAAACGGATGTAGTTCAAATACATCTTATAGAGGACACACTCAAAAAATGCATCGTTGGTATCTTCCCCCATATCTCGGCGGCAACATTCACCGCCTGAAAATATGGTAGTCTTCATCAGCTGAAACTCCATTTGTTAAAGTGTTTATGTTTGTTTTACGTTTATGAATGTTTGATGGTTGTCATGCTGTATGATATTACATGTCTTATTATAGAGGGTTCCAAATTTAGGCGGGAGTTTTTATTTAGGCGGAAGTTTTTAATAAGGTGGAGTCCTATTTGGTGGGAATTGATATTAGGTCTCGTTATAGCGAAATGGATTAAATAGACACTGTTGTAGCGGAATGGATTAAAAAAACAAACACACGAAATAATAAGAGATATATTTTCAAGAACTTCAGGGAATAGAACTTACACTATAATGAGACCCCTAATAATGCTCAACGAAATGTGTGTACTTTTGTAAGTATTAGGTGTCACGAAATTATTAGTCAGTTTGGATTGTGTTATCTTTATCTTACAAGTGTCGTTTATTGATTGGTCTACTTGGATTATGTTATCTGAATCCTAAATGGTCTATAAATAAACACTCTTGTAGGCATTAACAGATAAACTAAATATAATTATGAAAAATATCTCTTTGGACTGAGCCGGAAGATGAATATTTGATGAAAACATCTATTGAATTAGGCAAAACGTACATGCAAGAATGAGGAAAACCATATTAGGAGGCAATGTTATGCCAGATGTATTTCCTATACGGTAGGGATGAGGTGCAGCCTCATAATATTTCAAGGCATTTGGATGAGGTTAAAGATCGGTGGTACGTTATAAAGAAATTTCGTGCGTTTAACCTTTTCAACTACCAACTCACGAATACTATAAAAGAGGCTAAGCTGGATCGTGTTCAATCCGACTTTGTTACCATCAAGGAAGAGGAAATGCGTGTTGCTGTGAAAGAGTACCGTAATGCGAAAGTAGAAAGGAAGTTGATGAAATGGAACTGGCCCGATAGATAAACTTCGTTTACTAGGAGTTCTTGAAAATATATCTCTTAGTTATTGTATGGGTTATTGTTTTCGTAAGTTTATGTTTAACTAAATTCATGTTTTAGTATGAGTTTTCGTTAATGTTTTTTTATGATTTCTCATGTACTTTTACCCTGTTTAATGCTATTTTGATGTTATTTTTATACCTGAATTTCGAAGAATTTTTTTTCCATAAATTTTATAGCAATGGAGTTAAATTGGCTCTGTAAATTTGAGATTCAAACTTGCGAACAAATAGAAATTAAAATAGGGTAACATGAACGTAAATAATCGTAAATTGTCAACCATGAAAACAAAAAATAATAAAACCTAAGAATCAATCCCTGTACTCGTGAGCAAGACGGTTACACTCGTCCAAAGGTGCACGAAGGTCCTCCAAACTAATGCCAGGGTGGCTCTACTCATACGCCTGTAAATCGAGAAGGTGACCCGTCAAATCGTACAGTCTAGTGGCGTGTGTGGGTGCAAAGAGGTTCACCCCTACCTCTACATCGTCGCGATGTGTCTCTAGATTGGTAATGACGAACTATAGGTTTTTTTAAACCCATGCGGAGTAGATCAAGGTCGAACCATCCTCCTGACCCAGAACATACTGCCCACCTTGCAAAATAGGGTGAATAGTGTGAGACTCACAGTTATCCCAAGTGAATGCGTCCCAGTTGTAGATAGTGTTCGACTGCGAACCCTACTAGAACCTGTAAGAACAAGACGTAGTGCACCAAGTACCTATAATGAAACTATTATTCCATAATACTATACATATTATATCGAGTATCGCAAAATATTACCTGCTGGATGCGACCCAACTATCTAACCACCTGTAGCGGATAGTATGCTTCGACAATGTCCGAAGACTTCAATGCCGCATCTATCCAAGCTACATCAGAATGACCTCGGGCATCCCGTACGTACGTATAAGGCATGAATGATACCTACAAAATATGAACAAAGGTTTTAACATTAGCAAAGGAGAGTAAATTAAATTATTATATGAATTAAATATGAAGCTAATTATAACTTACATCGTGCTCGGTGAAGGTAGCTAGGTAATCTCGAATATCGTTTCGAGCATGCTGGCTTTGTCGAAACAGTGGAGGCGCATACTTGCACATCGTAGGCTGAGCGATACTGAATCTAGATTTTTGCAAAGCAAAAAATATGGTGAAATGGTCGTAAATCCAGGTCTCTAGCAAGCGCAGGAAACCAAACATACCAGAAGTGGAGTGTAGGTATTCTTTGCCTAGCTGGAAGTAAAGTTAAGCGAGTATCATCCGTCCTCAATTGTACGTGCCTGAGCTACTGTAATCATCTATGAACTGTAAGTAGTCGAGGAAAATATTGTTGCTCGACTTGTTGGCTAGTATGATACAACCAAACAAGTGCAACAAATACGTCATAGTAGCTCGACAAACATCAGCATCAGTAATCTTATCGTCATAATATTGATGCGTGTAAAATCTATTTTTCATCCATGCAAGGCGAACGTGCCTCCTGTCACCCTTTTGTTCTCGTCAATCTCGGCCACCAACTCCTGAACAGTGCACCCAAGTAAGCGAGCGTATGCCGCATTACACGCATCGACAATAGGATACTCAAACGTCTCACAGTTCGCACAGAGCACTGGTAAACCCGTGATGATGTAGACATCATCCAATGTGACAGTCATCTCCCCGAAGAAGAAATGAAATGTGTTTGTCTCTTGCTGCCATCTCTCAAAAAACGCCTCTATCAGATGGACGTTTGTAGCCCAACGAGCAAGAGCGTCAACAATGGGTCCAAAACACATGCCCTTCACCTCATCACGTACCCGTGTCTGATGCACTTTCAAATCCCAACCACGATATGTTTGGTATATAGCATAGCACCGCATATGTACCACCGCCTGCATAAAAAAATACAATATAAACATATATGCAATATAAACTTAAACCGTTACATTACAATTTACATAAACCATTAACCGAATCCAATGCATTCAAACCTAAACAAATGAATTCAATAACAAATATAACATATAACATTAACCAATAACCAATCCCATCAAACCTAAACGAATAAATTCAATAACAAATATAACATAAACCTAAACAAATACAAATGCATTCAAACCTAAACCTAAACCTATATTTTCAACAATTTTTAAACATAAACCTATAACTATAGCATAAAACATATTGCATCAAACAATTATAAACTTAAGAACTAAATAAAAACTAAAAAACTTACGTCATTTTTAAAGACGTATAAGCTTTGTGGTCTTTGTAAGAGTGGAACGTCGAATATATGTCAATCACATATGGGTTATATTTACGGAATCGCTGGTTCGTAGTTGATGACGGGGAACAACGTCAACATTCATGTGCCGTCTAGCACAGACACGTGCACTCCGAGATGTCTCGCCTACTAACATGTCTTCGTTATCATCAGCGGTATCTCGCTCCACCATATTGGGAGAACGGGGGCGTGGAGACATCCTACAATCACGCAAACAATTTAATCAATATTTTTTGTTAAACAAGCATAATTTACTAAAACTGATTTAAAATGAATAAAAACATTGTGAAATCATCGACATGAGATGAGAAATACATCGTAACACGCAAAAAAATTGATCGGAATAACAAAATGGGGCTAAAAATGCTAATCCACGCATTCAATTGCATGGGTTGGGGAAATCCACACACGAAATCGTGTCAGGAAATACTGGATGCACGTATGTTCTTGCATGCATCCGGTATTTCCAAGCATGAAACAGTGTTTGGAAATACCAAGAACATAAAAATTGTATTGAAATCCTAAAAATACCCTAAACTACCCTAATCTAACAAAAATGATGCCAAATTGAACCTATTCATCTAACTAAACACCTACATGTATTCAAACATCAAGAAAACAACTATAACTAGAAGAAAATTTGATTTTTATTTCCGAATACTAAACTCTAAATATCTCTAAAACCACACATGGAAATTTAAAAAAATTACACCAAGACGAAGAGAATGCTTACCTTAACAAGTATTTGGTGTTGGATTTGAAAACTCTTGACTTTGGAAATCGTGAGTATAAAAAGGTTTAGGATTTCAGAAGAGAGAAAGTGGTGAAATTTGGGAATTTTTGTATTTATATGGATGGCAATTTTATAACTAAGAGGGTCTCGTTATAGCAAAGAAATGTCTCACTATAAATGAGTCTCGTTATTAAAAAACATATCTTGAATTAGCCTAGCCCAATAGAAAATGATAGAGCTTATAACTTTTTTTAACTTCTTGAAAATGGGGCAGTTAACATTTCAACTAAAATCTACCCAATATCTCTAAAGAAAAACAAAAGGGACTGGTTAAAACGAGACCCCTTTTCTTATAGTGAGACTCCATTTTTGGATTTTTTTGTGAACTTGAAATTACTAAAATACCCCCACATATAAAAACCTTCAATTTTCAACCAACTCACTTTCTACCTCTTCTCCTCTCTCTCCCTACTACTTTTCTCTCCAAAATTTAAAAAAAAAACACAAAAACCCACAAACCCAAACTCCCAAAAAAACATAAAATCAACCGTAATTCGTAGAAGTAAAAATCTAAAAACTCAAACTATGGATTTGAGTGACTATAACGACGATTTCAACTGCAATATTGCTGATTTTCGTTTGGACGAGGATGAGCCGCTTACTGACCATATTGAGAGTGTCCTTGAGGTAAAAATTAAGTTTTTTTAACAGAGCACATCCTTGCACAAAATCGTGCTTGGAATTGTACACTTCCACGCAAGAACACGCGTGGAAGATACAAAATCGCGCACATTCATGCGAAGATTGTGTCAAATCTTTGCATAAATGTGCGTGATTTTCTCAAATCTTCACAACAAATCGTGCATAGATTTGACACAATCTTCTCATGAATTTGTGCGAGGATTAGACAAATCTTGGCATGAAATTGCATGATTTTATCAAAACTTGGCATAAGTATGCGAGATTTGGGCATGTCTTTGTTTTATATGCCCATTTATTGCCAAATTTTACGTTTGTCTTCACTTTTCGAAGTGTGAATACATGTATGAAATTATTTACAATTAATGGAGCTAGTTTGGTTGGTGATATGAAAGAATGGTGATATTGTGGGAGTTAAATGATATTTGTTTGTGTAACAACCGGGAGAAGTACCATGTAACATGGCCGATTATAGTCAATTTTTTACTACGGATAATGTCTACAGTCTACACCAAAGCGGAATTTCTAGCATGGGTTGATAAGGAAAGAAAAAGTATAGGCTTTATTGTTTTGGTCGATAAGGATGACGATAGTAGTAAAAATGGTAAAACTCCGTGGCTATATTTCAAGTGCGAGAGGCACGGTGTTTACAAGCCGAGGCCAATACCGGGGATTGTGAAGAAGCGACGAGATTGTTCATCCAAAAAATGCGGTTGTTCGTTCATGCTTAGGGGAAATCCGGTGTTAGAACTACCCGATTATTGGAAATTGGTAGTTAGAAATGGAAAACACAACCACCAACCCTTCTTACACTTGGATGGTCATTCACGGGCGGTGAGGCTAAAAGAGAAAGAGGAGGAGTATGTTCGTAAACTCACAACAATCGTTTCTCGACCAAGAGATATATACTGTGGATTGAAGTTAAAAGATCCAAAAAAATGTATCTAGAAATAGTTGGCCAAACTTCGACGAAAAAGACCTTTTGTATAGATTTTGTTTTTATGAGCTCAGAGAAAGAAGAGAACTACACGTGGGCAATGAGCGTTCTAAGGAGAGTGATGGTGAATAACATGTGCGCATTACCAAATATTATCGTCACCGATAGGGAGTTGGATTTAATGAACACTATCGATGAGGTATTTCCGGATGCAAGTCATATGTTATGCACTTGGCATATAAAAAGGAACATTAGCTCATGCTCTAAGAAAGTTTTGCTGAAAGCGGACATGGGTGAAGAGTTCTTAGAATATTATGTCGTGGTTCAACATTCAGCGACGATCGAAGAGTACAACGAAAACCTCGCCGAGTTGCACCAAACATACGCATATTGTCCGAAGGTTCTCGAGTACGTGATGAAACAATGGATAGACCCTTACGGACACAAATTCCTTAATATCTACACGAACAAAATTAAACATTTGGAAAACCACACTAGCAATCGGTGAGTTATATTATCATATCTATACATTAATTTATTTAATTAATTATTAGAATTCTAAATAATTTAAGTTTATTTTATGGGGCGGAGAGTGCTCACTCGAGCCTAAAACGGGCAATCAGCACAAGTCTATGCACGTTTGAGAAATTTTTGGATAAAGTTCACGCGTTGCTTCGCATTCAACACTGTACCATCTTCAAAACGTTTGAACGAAGTTTGTTTCATCCTAGACTCACATCTAGAGGAGCTATATTTAGCGACCTCAAAGGTAAACTTTCATGTACGACCATAGATGTATTAGAGAAAACTATTAAAAAGGCAGGGGATTTATGGTTCACTCCCGTAATGTGTGGTTCTGTTATTAGGACAACGCACAATTTACCTTGTGCGGGTGAGTGTGCTATGATCGCAAGAGAATGTAGGTCGATTCAAAAGAGTGAATGTGATGTTTATTGGAGTGCTTTAGAGATCAAGTCGAGGGATAATGTTGGTACCGAAGATGAGCTTACAAGTAAACTATCCTTAATCGATAGTACCATCCATGATTACGGTCCACAAGTGCAAGATCACATAATAAATAAGATGATGTAAATTCTAGATCCCGCTAGAAGCCATGTTTTGGAACCTAAGGAACTGGTTGTCACTATAGGTCGGAAAAAAACCGGTCCTAACAAGTCAACTAAACGGAACCCATCTGAGTGAGAATACGGTGATAGTTTAGGCGCTAGTACTTCTGGTACGATAGGTAGCACGGCCGCGTCAGCAGTTAAGGTATTTTTAGTACCCAAAAGCCAAATCCAAATCTAAAGCCCCACCAAGAAAAGGAGAAAGTGACCCAATCTAGAAAATCGAATAAAGAAAAGGATTGAGCACGTACGGGAGTTATTTTCTCGAGTACTTGCACAACTACATAACTAGCGTTGAAGACCTTGCTCTTGACGGAAATTGTGGATTTAGGGTGGTAGCTTTGACGATTAAAGATAATGTTGATTCATGGGATGAAGTAAGACAGGATTTGGTGTACGAACTTTCGAGTCAATGTGATCTTTGAGAGAGGGTTTTTGATGGTGCACAACATGTTGATAACCTATCGCGGAGATTGGATTGTTTCAAAATGTACGAGAGCGGTTGTAGGACTGGGGATACATAATACGATGTAATAGTTTTATTATTTTGTGTTGTTTGTTTTCTTGTTTAATCCTTTCCAAAAAGATTTCGCTACCTTCGACTTTATTATTTTGGTTTGTATTAATTAAGAATTTTATTTATGTTTGATCTAAGTTATGCTTAGAAGTTTGATTTAAAAATTTGGTGCAAAATGGTTGAAAACAAGTTTTTTAAAAAAAATTATAGTGCACTTTTTCGCACAGGCATGCGTGTGCAAAAAAGTACACTGTAAACTTAAAAAAACTTTGGTTTAGGCTAACCTATGGATTGTTAAATGAAACTACATTATATGTAATGGTTAAATAACGTACTTTAAATAATTTTTGGAATAAAATAACAATAAAAAGGGGAATTTTTTTTGTGAGTTTAACACTACATCATAGTAAATCGTGACCAAATAAGACACTTGAAGGAAATACATAAAAACTAAAACAACAAGTTAAAACCTTAACTTAAACAAACAAAACAAAATAATTAAACTACAACATGCAAACAACCAAAGAAATCAGAATGCTCAATCGTCGAAGTCGTATCCCAAGTTGTCTTCAGAATCAATCCCCTCTTCCCTTTCCGCAAACCTATCCTCAAAATACGCTCCCATATCCCTAGTGATATAGTCTACCACTGTCATGTTCCAGACGGTGGCCGCTTCTTACTTCATTTTGAATGGCAAAACAACAAACGATCCATCGGTTTGCAAAAAAGGTACCTCTGCTTGATTTGTTCACGGTTGCGCACAAGTAAACCTCTCGTTCCTAAATGGTCGTAGTTGTAGTACATCTTACACAAGACGCGCTCAAAAAACATATCGCTAATATCTTCCCCCATCTCCCGACGGACAAGCTTCACCGCCTCAAGAAAATGGTAGTCTTCATGAGGCCTAAACTCTATTTGTTAAACTGTTTATGTTTGATGAGTGTTTAGGAATGTTTGATGGTTGTCATGTTGATGCTGTTTTAACGTATTTTTATAGGGGTTTGGAAGTTTAGGCGAGAGTTTTCTTTAGGGCGGGAGTTTTTAATAAAGTGGAGTCCAATTTGGCGGGAATTGATGTTGGGTCTCGTTATAGTGAGACCCATAATAATGGAAGTTACACTATAATGAGACCTCTATTAATGCACTACTTTATGTGCGTACTTTTGTAAGTATTGTGTTATCCTTATCTTACAAGTGTCGTTTATTAATTGGTCTACTTGGATTACGTTATCTGAATCGTAAATGGCCTTTAAGTAGAGGTCGCTCGAGGAAGTAACAAGTATAGCAAATATACAATTGCAAAAATGTATCTATAGACTGAGTTGGAAGATGAATATCTGATGAAAGCATCAATCAAAGTTAGTGAAACAAACATGGAAGAGTATGGTAAATAATACTAAGAGACAATGTTATGTCAGATGTATTTCCTATACGGTAGGGATAGTGTCCAGCCGCCTAGATTTCAAGGCGTTTGGATGAGGTAAAAGCTACGTGGTCAGTCCTAGTCCAATTACATTCCATGTACATCTAGTTTCTGACCTCAACGACTTGGAACGTTGTGTTGCGTGTAACCGGTTCAACTGCCAGGTCTCAGATCCTTTAACAGAGAAGTAGCTGGATCAAGTCCGTTCTGACATTATTAACATCCAGGTAGAGGAAATGCGTGACTACCAGATTGCGAAAGAAGAAAGAAGGTTGATGAAATGGAACTGGCCTGATAGATAAATTATGATTTGTACAAGTGGATGGCTTATGTTTGATTTTGTGTTTCAGTTTATGTTTGAGTTTATGTTTGAGTTTGTGTTTCAGTTTATGTTTGAGTTTGTGTTTCAGTTTATGTTTTAGTTTATGTTTTAGTTTATGTTTTAGTTTATGTTTGAGTTCGTGCTACTTTGATGTTGTTTTTAGACTTACATTTATATCATTTTTTTTTCATGTTATAAAATGATTATATAATTAAATGTAACAAAATACCAAATTATATCATTAAAATGTAACAAAATAAAACAACACATAATTAAACTGTAATAAAATACCATAACACATAATTTAAACTAGTCGTTACGTACATAACACATAAAAAGTCTTAAAATGTCAACCATGAAAACATAAAATAATAATACTTAAGAATCAATCGTTGTACTCGTTAGCAAGACGGGAGCACTCGTCCAAAGGCTCACGAAGGTCCTCCAAACTAATGCCAAGGTTGCTCTGCTCGTATGACTGCAAATCGAGTAGGTGTGTAGTCAAATCGTGCAGTCTGGTGGCATGTGTGGGTGCAGAGGGTTTACCCCTACCTCTGCATCATCTCGGTGAGTCTCTGGATCAGAAATGATGTACCATAGGTTTTTCGCAACCCATGCGGAGTAGATCAACGTATTACCATCCTCCTGACCTGGGATATACTGCCCACCTTGCAGACTAGGGTGAATATAGTGGGACTCTCAGTTGTCCTAAGTGAATGCGTCTCAGTTGTAGAGGGTGTTCGCACGAAGAACCCTACTAGAACCCGTAAGAATAGAACGCAGTGCACCAGGTACATATAATTAAACAATTAGTCCATAACACACATGCGCAAAACAAACAATATATTATATCGAGTATCGAAAAATATTACCTCCTGGATGCGACCCAACTGTCTAGCCACCGTAGCGGATAGTATGCTTCGACAATGTCCGAGGCCTTCAGTGTCGCATCTATCCAAACTACATCAAAATGACCTCGAACATCCCGTATGTTCGTATAAGGCATGAATGATACCTACAAAATATGAACAAATCCTATAACATTACCAAATTATATTAAATTAAAGTATTACGATAATTAAATATGAAGATAATTATAACTTACATCGTGCTCGATGAAGGTAGCTATGTAATCTCGAACACTATTTCGAGTCTGTTGGCTTTGCCGAAAATGTGGAGGCGCATACTTGCACAACGTAGGA
Organism: Limnanthes douglasii subsp. nivea; assembly: GCA_036936605.1. Classification (NCBI taxonomy): domain Eukaryota; kingdom Viridiplantae; phylum Streptophyta; class Magnoliopsida; order Brassicales; family Limnanthaceae; genus Limnanthes; species Limnanthes douglasii. Next base: position 61,275,247 of record JAUPFV010000004.1, read on the forward strand.
TGTGAGATACCAAACATCGGGTAGTGATGAACTGAAAATGACGAGAAATGGTCGTAAATCCATGTTTTTAACAAGCCCAAAGTTCCAGAAATAACGGAAGTAGCGTGTAGGCATCCTCTGCGTAGTTGGTAGTAGAGTTGCGCGAGTATCATCTATCCCCAATTATACCTGACGGAGCTACTGTAATCATCTATAAACTGTAAGTAGTCGAGGCTAATGTTGTTGGCCGACTTGTTGGCCAATATGGTACAGCCAAAGAAGTGCAACAAGTAACCCCTACTAGCTCGGCGAACATCTGGATCAGTAATATCATCGTCGTAATACTGATCAGTGCAAAATCTCATTTTCAGCCATGCAAGGCGAACATGCCTCTTGCCGCCCCCTTTATTCACCCCAATCTCTGCCACAAGCTCCTGAACACTACACCCAAGTAAGCGAGCATATGCCGCATTATGCTCATCAGCAATAGGGTACTCATATGTCTCACAGTTGACACCAGCAACTGATAGCCCTGTGATCATGTAGACATCATCGAGTGTGATGGTTATCTCCCCGAAATAGAAATGAAATGTGTTCGTCTGAGGATGCCATCTCTCCAAAAATGCCTCTATCAAATTAAAATTTGTTACCCATCGACCCAGAGCGTCAATAATGGGTCTGAAACATGTGGCCATCACCTGCTCATGTACTCGTGTCTGACGGACTTTCAAATCGCAACCCGGCAGACCTGTTTAAATATTATAAGTGTTATAATTATTTTATAACCAAAATCATATCTTAAATTATATTTTAAAAATATTGAGATAATGTATATGATTATAAAATTATTATTACATTTTGGTTAGTATTAATTTGTTTTGGTTATTAATATTTTAAGTGTTGTAATTATTATATAAACCAAAATTTTAAATATTACTTGTGTTATTATTACATTTTGAATATTATTATTATGTTTTGGTTTTAAATATTAGTAGGGTTGATATTATGTTATAAACCAAAACTATATCTTATCAGGTTAAAATATTACATATTTTATGGTTAAAAATTTTAATATTACATTTTGTTTACTATTATGATTTGGTTATAAATATTACAAGTGTTTGTTATTATTTTTTAAACCAAAATCAGATGTTATCATGGTAAAAGATTACAAGTTATATTGTTATAATTTTAATATTACATTTTGAATATTATTATTGTGATTTGGTTTTAAATATTAAAAGTGTTATTTATTATTTTTTAAACCAAAATCATATTTTATCATCTTAAAAGATTACAAGTTATATTGTTATAATTTTAATATAACATTTTGAATATTATTATTATGATTTGGTTATAAATATTACAAGTGTTATTTATTACTTTTTAACCCAAAATTATATTTTATCATGGTAAAAGATTACAAGTTATATTGTTATAATTTTAATATTACATTTTGAATATTATTATTGTGTTTTTTTTTAAATATTACAAGTGTTGTTATCATTATTTTTTTAATAAAAATGTTATCTTATAATTATTTGATAGTACAATTGTTGTTATTATAATAAAAGATAAATATATTTTTTGTTTATTTAACCGTTCATAGTTTATACTCTTGCGGGAAAGAGTTGTACAAATGATTTCAAATTAAAATACAAAAGTTAAAATACTTTTTTTAGTCTCTTGTTGCTAGCCACTTTTTTTAGACGCAACACTTTCTCAACACTAACTGAAATTTGTAAAGGATCTGTGAAAACTTGTCCTCGAGTTTCACGATTAACCTTACTTAACGCAGCATCAATCAAATCGATCATCTTCGTCTTCGTACTAAGACTTTGTTTAGGAACAACAGTCTTACTCTTAGTTATAGTCGCGTGTTTGACACTTCGTATCCTCGAGTCTCACGATTAACCTTACTTAACGTAGCAGCAATCAAATCAACCATCTTCGTCTTCGTACTAAGACTTTGTTTAGGAACAACGGTCTTACTCTTAGTTATAGTCGGGTGTTTGAAACTTCGTGTTACCTTGTCGACCATTTTGGAACTAAAAGTTTGTTTGGCGGTCTTACTCAATGTCATAGGTGTAGTGGCAGGTTTGACGCTTCGTGTCTCCTTATCGACCATCTTGGAACTAAAAGTTTGTTTGACGGTCTTACCCATATTCTTAGGTGCAGTGGCAGATTTGACGCGTCGTGTGATCGGATCCCTCTCGGGTGGAGGAGACATCATAAAGGAAGAAAATTCCGAAAAATCAGTTTTCTTGGTTGTTTGTTGTAACCCGTTAAAGCCATACAATAGGGATAATCACAAATAACAATTATTTTTCGAAAAAAAATCAAACTAATTCAAAAGTAGAACTACACTTTGTAAAATAAGAAAGTAGAGTTTTATAAAAATTCTTAAACCAGTAGAGAGATTTAGAGAGAGGTAGAGTAGATTTAGAGAGTCTGCGAGTTTGGAGTTGGAGTCTCCTCTATTTATAGGGGAGACCCATTAAAAAAATTCAAAATATTTCGGGAAAAAAAAGTCTGGATCATCCGGACAATTATTCGGATGGTCCAGACTGCAACCCGGCAGACCTGCAACTCGGCAGACCTGCATAAACTGCAACACGGCATAACTGCAACCCACCATAAATTTTTAAACGGTTCTGACGGGTCCCAGGTTGAACCGTTTGCCACCCCCGACTTATAATTTTATGGATGAGTTGCTAGGTCGTTCCCTATCTAAGGGTTTGGCTAAATTAGGGTCCAATTTTTGTTAACCATTCCCAAAATATAGAGAATCTTTTTAATTCAATAGTCAAAGACGGTTTTACCCTTTGATTAAGAATCTTTATTTTTGTCTTGTAGTGGAATGTGGGTATGGTTAACCAAATGTATAAGAACACAAAAATACTCCTCCAAACAACCCTCTTATACTCAACACTGAACAAAAATTTAAAAAGCTCCCAAAAATTCAAATACTCCAAAAATCTAAAAAACTCTCAAACTCACAAATAAACTCTTAAACCTCAAAAAATCAATAATTTTTTTTGTAAATTCGAAATAATCGAAGGATGGACTTGGAATGTGAGAAGCTTGTTGAGGAGCATGGGATTCCAAATATGGTAGTTGTTCTAACCAATCTATTTAGAAAAGTTTCCATTTTGGTAGACCTTCTAGATTTAGAAAGATAGAACCCGACGTACCCTACCGGTTTCACCCTTCTCAACCGGTAGGGACGATGAACATTCATAATATGTTTAAGAAGGTTCCCCGCCGGCGCACACCATGTCCGCCCACCGGTTTCATCGAGTCTCACCTGACGGTTGGTTTGTTGTTTCCCGACGGGATTGTTAATCTATACTCGGCGGGGAAAACTCCTTTGTTTTATGCACATTTTGGGTTTCATTTTGTGGTAGGTCCCCGCCGGGTATAGTATTGTCAACAGCCGGGTAAGGGTAGTTCCCCCGTCGGTGTTGGCTTTTATACCCGTCGGGGGAAACCCCTGTGTTTTATGCACAAATGGGGTTTGATTTTGTGGTAGACCCTCGCCGGGTATGGTATTGTCAACCGTCGGGTGACAATCTCCCCGCCGGTCCGTGAATTTTCACCCGGCGGTGTAACAATGTTCCCGCCGGGGTAGTGGTACTTAACCGTTGGGGTTGGCTTATTGTGTCCATGCTCATAATTTATGGTTTTTTTACATAGGATAAAGAGTCAAAGGCTGGAGATGGAGAGTTAAAAGATGAGTCAAAGGATGATTCGTCTAGTTCGTGCATGGCGAAGGAGGAGGATGAGGAAATACCGGTGCCTTGCTCCGTCGATTATGGCGAGTTGTTCAGCACCAAATCTCACTACTACTCCCACGCAGACCTGATTGAATGGGTTAAGGAAACCGCATTAGATAACGGGTTTGTGATTATTTTACGTCGATGCGATAGACATGATCGTAAAACTCAGAGAATAGAATTTGTGTGTGAAAGATCTGGAGTTTACACAAAACTGGTAGATCACAAGGATCTAAAGATGAAGTCTACCGGAATGAAAAAATGCGGATGCCCGTTCGCCCTTAAAAGAAAGAAGATGGATGATGATTTTTGGGGAATAGAGGTTGAATGCAGCCTTCACAATCATGATACTACATCCTACAAAGAAGGTCATTCCTACGTGGGACGCTTTAAAAAAAATAGAGATGGATTTCGTGGTTAGTTCTACAAAAATGGGATCCCGTCCTCGTGATATTGAACCCTAAGAATTCTTCTTCAATGCGCACCGTGTACAACGCATTACTAAAACACCGCAAGCTCGAGAAAGGTGGTCGGTCGCAATTCCAATACTTGTTGGGTGAACTAAAGCGACTAAAGTACTATGAATTCGATAGAAAGTCTTAAGACGGAAGCGATATCATGGGAGAGCTTTTTTTGCGCACCCGGTTAGTTTGGATTTGTTACGGACATTTCTGAACGTTGTTTTAAAGGATAACTCGTACAAGGTGATCAAATACGGGATTCCGTTATACGAGGTCGTGGGTGCGACTTGTACGAGGAAAATATTCTACATTGGATTTGCGTTTATGTCGGGTGAAAAAATCGAGAGCTACAAATGGGTGTTAGGGTGCTTACATTCGTTGATGGTAACTCACTCCATCGAATTACCATCCATTGTTTTAACGGATAGAGACTTGGCGCTTGTGAAGGCGGTGGAGGAAGTGTTCCCCAATGCAACGCACATGATGTGTAGTGTTCCCCAATGCAACGCACATGATGTGTCGATGGCACATCAACATCAACGTCCTAGGAAAAACGAAAAAGATCATAAAGGAGAAGAAAGTGTCCAACGCCTTTTTGAAAGTGTGGAATCAAATGATGTTGGCGGAAACAGAATTAGCCTACGAGAACTACCGGTCGGAATTGCACCGCGACTTCAAAGAGTATCCGGAAGTGATTGAGTATACCGAAAGTTGGGTAGGGCCGTACGGTGACAAGTTTGTCACGTGGAGAACTAACAAGTAGATGCATTTTGGTAACCAAACCACAAACCGGGTGGGGAGCGCTCATTTGAGCCTCAAGCGTTTCATCGGTACGAGCAAAGGTAACTTTGAATCTTTTTGGTTGAAGTTGCATACTTTGATCGAATTGCAACACGGGGACATCAAGGCTTCTTTATTAAAAGAGCCGGTTGTTGGCCCTACATAAATTTACAAACATTGTGTACGGTAAACTAAAAAAAACATCTCCCACTATGCAATGGAACTTTTGGCCGACGAAGCCGAATGTGCCCGCAACATGACAATCGCGCCGGATATGTCTTGCGGTTGTGCCATACGAACTACGCACGGTATACCTTGCGCCCACGAAATCTATGAGTTTTTTGCGAAAGGCTTAGAGGTGCCGCTTGAGTTGTTTCATGAACATTGGAAGAGGTTAGACATCCTAGCTCGTACCAACCTCTCGACGATCGAGCAACTTAAAGCCAAACTTGACAAACTAGTATGCGATGTCATGGCGTCCAATGACAAAGCACGCATAGAGCACGTTTATAAACAATGGTTTGCCGTCGTCCATCCCGAAACAACTAACATTTTGGAGCCAATTGTTAAGCAAAAAGCGCGCAGTCGTCCACCTAACAAACGTAAGTTATCTATTGCCGCTGATGATACATCCACTAAACGCGACAAAAGCAAGCATGAGTACATTCTCGAATCGGAAAATGCTAGTACGCCATCCTTACTTGGAGGCTTAAATCGTTGCGTCGTCCCTCGACTATCACGTTTTGTGTCATTTAGTCCCTCGACAAAAAAATCACGGCTGAGGGTCCCTCGTCTTTCAAAAATCTATAAATTTAGTCCCCGCGCGTGGTTTTTGCTGAAATGCTGCCACGTGTCACTATAGTTAAATGGGTTTAGTTCCATATATAGTCCCTTGACTTTGATTCCTATTTTACCCTTTGACTTAATTGATGACCTGAAATTTTCTCTGTCCTATGTGGCTTTTAATGCTTATGTGGACAACTTAAATGCGTGGACCGGCCACGTGGATTAATTTTTAGTTTAAAACCAGTGTCTCCTCTTCTAAACCCATGTCATTGAATGTGCTCCTCTCTCACCTTGTTTCCTCTCTTTTCAACGTTCTTTACTCATCGGTTTCCATTACCGCACAATTTCTATCGAAACAACATTTCTATTGACAAAAGCAAATCCAAATCAATAAACACAATAATTTTAAAGGTCACATAATCTGTATTTTCTGCAAAAACTATCAAAATCTAGTTAACTAACATCATAGCCATCACAAGAGCTTTTACCACTGTAAACAATGAACAAAACCCAAACAAACTTAACATCTACAGCTTAACATCAGATTATAGTATAGTGAGCTTAGCTCCGATTTGGTTTACATAAATAGAAAACGCTAAACAATAAGGTTCTTGAATCATTCCTCTCGAGCTCTATCAATCGTGAACCAAAGATAAAGAGAGTGTGGATGCTGACCATGAAACCGAAAGTGATGGAGATGATAACGGTAGTGGCGACGGAGATGGCGGCGAGGTTAAGGCTACTAAGGTGGCCAGCGAAGGATTGAGTGATTACAGTCATGAAGAACATAGCGAGACGGTTTGACTAATTTCTGGTTTCTGTCGAGAAACGGTGGCCAGCGAAGGGTTGAGATCTTCTCTCTCTGGTTGACTGATTTCTGGTTTCTGCCGAGAAACGGTGGCCAGCGAAGGATTGAGTGATTACAGTCATGAAGAACATAGCGAGACGGTGGCCAGCGAAGGATTGAGAGCTTCTCTCTCTGGTTTCTGCCTCATTGATACTCCGATACGGTTTGACTGATCTGAGAAAGCAAGCGACTCCCGAGAAGATGAAATGTCAGGAATATTTGAATCCTCATAATTTCAAAAGGAGTCAACTTGATTCTCAGCACCCACTGCTTCATTCTCCGCACCCTTAACGTTTCATTATGTGGTATCGATTAGGGTTATTGGAAACGATTTAGGGTTATAATTTCTGATTTAATGGCTTAAGGTAAGGGTTTAGGGTTCAAAAATTTTAGGGTCACAGATGGAACTCGAGTTTGGGGAAGAGTTGTTTTGAAAATAAGATTAGGGATTAGAAATGAAAGGGTTATTCTGAGCTTCTGATTAGGGTTTGTTGTTTTAATTTGGGAATTAAATCGTTTGGGTCAGAAAAAAAACCGGTTCATCTACTAAATTGATCAACTATTCGTCCACGTCAGAATCCTTTGCCACATAGATGCCACATGTGCAAGTGTGGAGGGTAAAGTGGGCATTTAAGCATTTTGGGAAACAAACAGAGTTGATTCAAAGTCAAGGGACTATATGTGGAACTAAACACATTTAACTATAGTGACACGTGGCAGCATTTCAGCAAAAACCACGCGCGATGACTAAATTTATAGATTTTTGAAAGACGAGGGACCCTCAGCCGTGATTTTTTTGTCGAGGGACTAAATGACACAAAACGTGATAGTCGAGGGACGACACAGCGATTTAAGCCGATAGTATTCCACCACTTTGAGTTCATTGCCTCCGTGAACAACCTTACTGATTGACAGGTCGTTCCGGTTGAAGTCTGATGCCTTCTTTTTCTTTTGCTTTTTACTTTTTCCCTCGCCAGTGCGTTAACTTCCTATGAGTACCCTCGGTCTTGTTGGTCTCATGACAAGTGTTCTGCTTTTCCATGTCCTCAGATAAAATATTTTCTCTTAGGTGCTGGAGGGTTTCAGTGCTCTTGTCGAGGTGCTTCTTGGCTTCCTCGTCCCTTTCTTGGTGTTGTTGGGCGACCTTAAGTTGCTAATGCTTGATCCCTTCTATATGAAATTCAAGATATGCACATTAGAAGAAGTGAACGATATATCTAGGTTAAGAGGATTATCCTCCTAGGTTGCTCCATCGGTAGTTCCTTCGGCGTTGATGAGATCTTTGAAAGCTCTTCGAATGGTGGCGAAGGAGATATGCGAGCTAACCCGGTGGACGATCAGGCAACTTACGTCGCAGCGGTAAAAAATAACGATCAATCTCATATCAACGCCGAAGGAACTACCGATGGAGCAACCTAGGAGGATAATCCTCTTAACCTAGATATATCGTTCACTTCTTCTAATGTGCATATCTTGAATTTCATATAGAAGGGATCAAGCATTAGCAACTTAAGGTCGCCCAACAACACCAAGAAAGGGACGAGGAAGCCAAGAAGCACCTCGACAAGAGCACTGAAACCCTCCAGCACCTAAGAGAAAATATTTTATCTGAGGACATGGAAAAGCAGAACACTTGTCATGAGACCAACAAGACCGAGGGTACTCATAGGAAGTTAACGCACTGGCGAGGGAAAAAGTAAAAAGCAAAAGAAAAAGAAGGCATCAGACTTCAACCGGAACGACCTGTCAATCAGTAAGGTTGTTCACGGAGGCAGTGAACTCAAAGTGGTGGAACTCAAACTTCCAACCGCAACCTCAAGTAAAGGGAAAAAAGTCGGGGCCTAAACGTGGTTCGGAAAGCGCCCCCGCTTGTACGAAAGGTAGCGTTATTCCAACGCAAGAAAGTGGGACAATGCTGTGTAGTGGAACGGTGGGTTGTAGGTCAAGCTCTACGATGCCGGTGAAGGCAAGTTTTGTAGACCCCAAAGGATACATGAACCAATTCCTCATCTATATTAGACCTTTCGTAGAGTCCATTAGCGATGTTAAATCTGATGGCCATTGCGGGTACCACTCGATAACGTACGCCTTGAACGGGCAACAAGATGGGTGGAGGTTGATAAGGGATGCCCTTTACAACGAACTGATGGATTATGCATCCGTCTACGTTAAGATATTTACTAGCATGGATGATTTGATTGATGTTGCGGAGCGTGTGAAATGTTCTAGTAATGTGGGAACTAAGGACCATTGGATGTCAATGCCCGAGATGGGAGTGGCAATTGCATCTGCGTTTAACTGCGTACTCCATTTCGTTAGGTTATGCCGAAATATGGATGTCGGCTTCACTTTTCTTCCGCTAAGAGGTGCACCTCCTCAGATGCTAAACCGGTTGGAAATCGGATTGGGTTGGTCAACTCCAACCATTTCGTGAACGTAAGTATTCATACAAGGGGTATGTTAATGGTAATTTTAATATCAAGAAATTCATTTTATCGTGTTTTCGTTTTGTAGCTTGGGATTAAGGCGGAGGCCCCATGTGCTAGGATACATCATTGTTGCTTAAAGTTGCGTTCACCAGAAGTAGAAGGTTGAGCATTGCCGATTGCATCTCGTTGCAAGAAATACGAAGAGCTTAAAATAATTACCCCAAAGTAACCGATTTATCCGCTTTTGCTTGATGACTAGACGATTGTAATGAATGTAAACTTTGGATGGTTTTTATGTTTGGATGCTTTTTGTATTTCTGTTTATCTTAAAAACAATAACACTTAAACTTCTTAATATGTCGATTGCATTAAAACATTACACTTTAATCAAAATCATTGCATAATTAGAAATACATAAGCACATAACTTAAAACAAATGATAGATAAGTTAACCCTGAGTTAGCATTGCATACTTAGTTTTACGGAGACGGATAGTTTATTACATACTCAAAGCGTTTCTCGAATGAATATTCCTCTTCATCACTACTTCCTTCGGGAGTTGAGTACGTTTCAATGGCGTTGACTATTGCGTTGGCTATTTCTTGCTCCATTCGCTGTATCGCATGTGACACCATCTCTTGCGTAATTATACTTTGCAATCCCATGTTGAATATCTTTCGGACTTTGGTTCGGACTTCCCAAGGAAGTGACTCGATATGTATAGTCACTGTTTTAAGATAAGCTAACATATCGGCGACTTCTTCGCGTCCACGTGGTCGGGGCATTAAACATCCTGGACACGATGCCTCCCTACCGTGGTTGAAGAACATTATGCACAAAACCGCATCGGCGAAACCAGGAATCTCCTCTTGCATCGTACATCTGACGAAGTCAAATGCGCTTAGGAGGCTTGCATCTTCGTGCACATTCCAGCCTGAATCACCCATTGTTATAACTTAAGTGTTTAGTTTCATAGTCATATTACAGTATTTATAGACTAGATGTATGTGGTTCAATTCTAAAATAATGAGCTGGAAATGGTGTTTTAATTCCCGCCTAAAAATTGTTAAGGCGGGAAGGCTATAATTGAGGCGCGAAAGATATAGTCAACATAAGTATTGAACAACAACTAGAAACTCAACTGATGACTTGACAAATACATAAGAACAACAACATAACATAAGAAATGACATAACATAACAGAAAAACATAAGAACATAACATAACAGAAAAACATAAGAACATAGCATAAGAACATGATACCGGGACCTTTTTGGGCAACCACGCCAGCATTTTCGGATCCGTTGGGCTATAACCACTATTCACTGACACTCAGAAAATAGGGAAGTGGTCATAGACCCAACACTCCAACAAGGCCGAGAACCCGACCAAGCTCTTCAAGGAGTGATTTGAAATGCCTCACAAGCTCTTGTACAACCACACGAGTGCACAAGTACCCCATGCGTACTCACAAAGCTTCGTTAAGTCCTCAAGGTGATGGAGAAAATCGCACTGGATGTTCTTCTGGCTCTTGTTGGTGAAGATAGTACACCCGAGGAAGAACAAGATGTATGCCCTAGCTACTGCCTTCTTCATATCCGTAGTCATTGCGGCATTGGAATCTAAATTCTCATCCGCGGAGAATGTCGTCCTAAGCCATCGGAGGCCGAATCCACTCCCGTCATGCGCCTCTATTTCCTGCCGCACATCATCAGCCGAAACTCCCAACAAGTCTGCATAGCGTGCGTTTGTCACCTCTATCGGATCCGGCCTATAGACATCGATAATTATCCCCTCAATCGGGAGGCCAGTAATCACGTACACGTCATCGAGTGTCAATGTCATCTCCCCAAAGCAAAACTGGAACGTGTTCGTCTCTTGGTGCCACCTCTCACTGAGCACCTCGGCCAACTGCATATGGTTGTCGAACTTTGGTAGATGCCACATCAACGGTCAGAAATGTGTCCCTTCCAGGTACACCCTAACCCCCATTTGTTTGCTAAGGTCTCACTGACCAAGCAAACCGTACTTGGACTGGACCGAATACCCGAGCGCGACTGTAAAAGAATTCAAAAATATATATAATGACATACAATTAATTCGATAACTTACGTCGTTTTTAAAGGCGTAGTACGCCTCATGTTGGGCATAGTCCGGGAAAAGAAGGACGCTGTTTTGAGATAGAATTAGATTTTCCATCCTTCCGGATCGGTTGGACTCCCTTCCGCACGGACCTCTCTTCGAGGTGGTGGCATGGGGACCTCCGTTTCCTCCTCCGGTCCTCGTCTAATAGCGCACGCTGCCGTTGAATGGGGACCACCTCTCGCGGAGGAGAAGATTGTTCTACAGCCTCCCTTTGTGGCACCGCGATCCCTTGTGGCGTCATATTTTCTATCCGCAAGAATCGTCCAGTGTGGTCCTGGCGCACCTCATGCTCAGTCCGATCCCCAAGTTCGGGGAGATCGACCACCGGTCGTCGGCTACCTTCGCCTTTCCTCGTCGTTTTGACCGCCTTCTCTTTCGCGCAAGGTGCTTCGTGTCTGCGGGAACAAATACAACAAAATAAGTTAGAAATTTTACAACATAACTAGGTCCCGGAAGCAAAAAACTTTATTTATTTTAAAAAAATTACAGGTCCCCGCCGGGTGACCATTTTTCAGCGGGGCAAATAAACAGAAGCCAGAATGTTTGGCTTCCCCGCCGGGTCAATTGGCTCATAACCGGCGGGGTAGGATGAATTCCTGGGAAAAAAATATGTTCCCCACCGGTCAAAACCACATATACCCGGCGAGGATACTTAATTTCTAGGGAAAATTATGTTCCCTGCCGGGGATCTGTACACTCAACCGGCGGGGGGTCTCGAAAAAACCCAAAACCGCAATTAACAACCTGAAAAAAAAAAAACTCCTAAATCTTCCTAAAAAACCAAATCAGCCAAAACCAAAGCTACCCTAGCATCAATACACAACTAAAAACAACTACATAACATTGCTTCGCCAATTCTAACACCCAATGCATATCAAAATCTAAAAAACTTTAGAAAAACCAAATATACAAAAAACTACATTTAAAAGTAAAAACTTACTATTTTCCCTTTCACATAGTAGTTCTTGACTGGGTATTGATCTAGTAGAGTTCTTCAAATCTGATTTTGGGGTTGATTTTGCAAGGTTATAGTAGTGGAGAAATGAAAGGGAAAATTGGGTTGTGGCTGGTTTAGATTTGAGAATGGTTAGTATTTAGGGTTATGAGTTAGTAAAAAATAAAATGGCGTTTTGGATATAATCTTAGGCCTACTTAAAATATGTTTGAGTATGGTTAAAATTGGGGCTTGTTAGCCAATTGAACTCTAATTTAGCCAAACCCCTATCTAATTCTTCCTATCTAATTCTTCCTAAAACTTATAGGCAAATAAAAGTACACACAAGAATAACATATACATGTAGAGGAAAACAGAAGCAAAAATCAAATAACAATTACAATCAACTATTAATACTGCACACACAAAATATGACATTTAGATTTATACAAAAGGATATATATTATTACCTTTCCAATGAACGAGCCGGACTGAAATTTTGATTTTGGAAGAAAACTAACACCGGTAAAAGTAAAATTAAGCAGAACACTTTTGGAATACAAAACCTATTTTTGAAACGGTCTCTTAGATAAAATTACGGGAAGAATTATTTTAAATGAGTAAAAAACATCCCTGATATCGCTTGCGCTAAGCACCATTGCGGCTTGTCTTTGGAAGACACCATCTCGTCAGTCGAATCGTCTAACGGCCGAACACGATTAATCGTGTTCACCACATCGATCGCGGACACCTCTGTAAGAATCTGAGGCGTGATGTTAAACCACCCGTACATCTTCACGTATGCCTTGTACTGGGGGATGGCGTGTGAGTACTCATTTCCAAGGGCCTGGAATACCTATCAATCACGTATACGTGCTCTCTCCAGTTAGTCCAATGCCTACCATGAACCGGATAGCGAAGATGGTCTCCTCTACCAAGACCGGTTCTAGCAACAAGGGAGTCCAGCGGCTTCTCTTGGATCCAACCAAACTGGCGCATCACTCAGACCGGGTGATATGCCTCGCTCACCAACATAAGCCGAATAGGGTTTCGGTACAACCCTATTGCCTGCTCCGGCCACACCTCACGGACATCCTCGTAAGGTCGGAATAGAACCTAAAAAAAAAATCAATTACTCGTACTACATTCTATATAGAATAGATGTATATTAATAAACGTAAAGAATATAACTTACATCCTTTTCTCCTTGAGCCGCGAGAATGTCACGGTAGTATGGCTTCCCGCGAGCTAATGATACCAGGATCTTTTTTGGCAACCACGCCAGCATCTTCGGATCTGTTGGGCTATAACCACTATTCACTGATGCGCAGAAAATAGGAAAGTGGTCATAAACCCAACACTCAAACAAGGCCGAGAAGCCGACCAAGCTCTTCAAGGAGTGCTTCGAAATGTCTCTCAAGCTCTTGTACAACCACACCAGTGCACAAGTACCTCATGCGTACTCACCAACCTTTGTCAAGTCCTCAAGGTGATGGAGAAAATCGCACTGGATGTTCTTCTGGCTCGTGTTGGTGAAGATAGTACACCCGAGGAAGAACAAGATGTATGCCCTAGCTGCTGCCATCTTCATTTCCGTAGTCAGGGCGGCATTGGAATCTAAGTACTCGTCCCGAGAATGTGGTCCTAAGCCATCGGAGGCCGAATCCGCTCCCGTCGTGCGCCTCCGTTTCCTGCTGCACATCAGCAGCTGAAACTCCCAACAACTCCGCATAGCGTGCGTACGACGCCTCTATCGGATCCGGCCTATAGACATCGATAATTATCTCCTCAACCAGGAGGCCAGTAATCACGTAGACGTCATCCATTGTCAACTTCATCTCCCCAAAGGAAAACTGGAACGTGTTAGTCTCTTGGTGCCACCTCTCACTGAACACCTCGGCCAATTGCACGTGGTTGTTGAACCTTGGTAGATGCCGCATCAACGGCCAAAACGGTGTCTCCTCGAGGTAAGCCCTAACCGTTATTTGTTTGCTAAAGTCCCACTGACCAAGCAAGTCATACTTGGACTGGACCGTGATACCCGAGCGCGCCTGTAAAAAAATTCAAAAATATATACAATGTTAAAACAACAATTTAATTAAGGGTTAGGCTAAATTAGGGCCCAAAAAATGTTAAGCATTCCCAAAATTTAGAGAATCTTTTTAATTCAATAGTCAAAGACTATTTTGCCCTTTGACCAAGAATCTTTAATTTTGTCTTGTAGTGGAATGTGGGTATGGTTAGCCAATTCTTGAAGAACACAAAATTTCTCCTCCAAACAACCCTCTTATACTCTAGCTTTAACAAAAATTTCAAAAACTCCAAAAAAATCAAAAACTCCTAAAATTTCAAAAACTTCAAAAACTCCAAAAAATTCAACACTCCAAAAAATTCAAAAACTCCTAAAATTTCAAAAACTTCAAAAACTCACAAATAAACACTTGAAGCTCAAAAAATCATCACTTTTTTTTATAAATTCGGAATAATCGAAGGATGGACTCTGGAATTGAGAAGCTTGTTGAGGAGCATGGGACTCCAAATATGGTAGTTTTCTAACCAAATTTTTTTGTAAAAGTTTCTATTTTGGTAGACCTTCCACATTTAGAAAGTTAGAACCCGACCTCCCCCGCCGGTTTTGACCCTCCAACCCGCCGGGGATGAAGAACTCTCATTTGTAGAAGATGAAGGTTCCCCGTCGGGTGAGGCCGTCCCCAACCGCCGGGGAACGCCATGTCCACCCGCCGGGTGATGCAGCCATAACCGGCGGGGTTGTAGCCTTGCACACCGGCGGGGCAACTCGTTATAATTTGGACTTAATCCAATGTTAAAGTGATGGATTATCCCCGCCGGGTTTGGAATTTTCAACCGGCGGGGTTGGCTACCTATACCGCCGGGGCTGACAACCTCAACCGGCGGGGTCTGGAGCTGTCTCCAAACTCCAATGGAGTTTGATGTAGAACCTGACCCCCGGCGGGTGGAGAATTGTCAACCGCCGGTTGACTACATCCCCGCCGGTGGGGGAATTTTCAACCGCCGGTTGACAATGTCCCCGCCGGGTGAGACCTTTACAAACCGGCGGTGGTGGGGTTTTGTTCGTCCGTTGGGTTTTGGCTTTTTTTATCCACGCTCGTATTTGATGCTTCTTTTTTAACACGCATAGGGTGATGAGTCAAAGGATTATTTGACTAGTTCGTGCATGGCGAAGGGGGAGGAGGAGGAAATACCGGTGCCTTGCTCCGTCGATTATAGCGAGCTGTTCAACACCAAAGGACAGTACTACTCCCGGGCAGACCTTATTGAATGGGTTAAGGAAACCGCATCGGATAACGGGTTTGTGATTATTTTACGCCGATGCGATAGACACGATCGCAAAACTCCGAGAGTAGAGTTTGTGTGCGAAAGATCCGGTGTTTACACAAAACTCGTAGACCCCAAGGATCTAAAGAGGAAGTCTACCGGAACGAAAAAATGCGGATGCCCGTTCGCCCTTAAAGGAAAGAAGATGGGTGATGATTTGTGGGGAATAGAGGTTGTGTGCGGCGTTCACAATCACGATACTACATCCTACAAAGAAGGTCATTCCTACGTGGGACGGTTTCAAAAAAAAAAAGATGGATTTTGTGGTTAGTTCGAATAAAATGGGATCCCGTCCTCGTGATATTCTTGGTGGAGTGAAGAAATTGAACCCTAAGAATTCTTCTACAATCCGCACCGTGTACAACGCAATACTAAAACACCGGAAGCTCGAGAAAGGTGGTCGGTCGCAATTCCAATACTTGTTGGGTGAACTAAAGCGACTAAACTACTACGAATTCCATAGAAAGTCCGAAGACGGAAGCGATATCATAGGCGAGCTTTTTTTTGCGCACCCGGTTAGTTTGGATTTGTTACGGACATTTCCGAACGTCATTATAATGGATAACACGTACAAGGTGATCAAATACGGGATGCCGTTGTACGAGGTCGTGGGTGCGACTTGTACGGGGAAAACATTCTACATTGGATTTGCTTTTATGTCGAGTGAAAAAATCGAGGCCTACAAGTGGGTGTTAGGATGCTTACATTCGTTGATGGTAACTCACTCCATCGAATTACCATCCATTGTATTGACGGATAGAGATTTGGCGCTTGTGAATGCGGTGGAGGAAGTGTTCCCCAATGCGACGCACATGTTGTGTCGATGGCACATCAACATGAACGTCCTAGGAAAAACAAAAACGATCATAAAGGAGAAGGTAGTGTCCGATGCCTTTTTGAAAGTGTGGAACGAAATGATGTTGGCGGAAACGGAGTTAGCGTACGAGAACTACCGGTCGGAATTGCACCGCAATTTCAAAGACTATCCGAACGCGATTGAGTATACCGAAAGTTGGGTGGGGCCGTACGGTGAAAAGTTTGTCACGTGGAGAACTAACAAGTGGATGCATTTTGGTAACCAAACCACAAACCGCGTGGAGAGCGCTCATTCGAGTCTCAAGCGTTTCATCGGTACGAGCAAAGGTAACTTTGAATCTTTTTGGTTGAAGTTGCATACTTTGATTGAATTGCAACACGGGGACATCAAGGCTTCCTTCGAAAAGAGCCGGTTGTTGGCCCTACATAAATTCACAAACATTGTGTACAGTCAAGTAAAAAACAACATCTCCCACCATGCAATGGGAATTTTGGCCGACGAAGTCGAATGTGCCCGGAACATGACAAGCGCACCGGATATGCCTTGCGGTTGTGCCATACGAACTACGCACGGCATGCCTTGCGCCCACGAAATCTACGAGTTTGTTGCGAAAGTGATAGAGGTGTCGCTTCAGTTGTTTCATGAACATTGGAAGAGGTTAGACATCCTAGTTCGTACCAACCTCTCAACGAATGAGCAAGTTAAAGCAAAGCTTGACAAACTAGTATCCGATGTCATGGCGTCCAATGACGAAGCACGGATAGAGCACATTTACAAACAATGGTTTGCCGTCGTCCATCCCGAAACAACTAACATTTTGGAGTCGTTGGTTAAGCAAAAAGCGCGCGGTCGTCCACCTAACAAACGTAAGTTATCTATTGCCGCCGATGATACATCCACTAAACGCGACAAAAGTTGGCACGAACATGTGCTTAAGGAAGAAAATGATAGTACGCCATCCTTGCTTGGAGACTTCAAACTTCCAACCGAAACCTCGAAAAAAGGGAAAAAAGAAGGAGCCTAAGCGTGGTTCGGGGACCACCCCCGCTCGTACGAAAGGTAGCGCTATTCGAACGCAAGGAAGTGGTACAATGCTTAGTAGTGGAACGGTGGGTTGTAGGTCAAGCTCTACGATGCCGGTGAAGGCAAGTTTTGTCGACCCCAAAGGATACATGAACCAATTCCCGAGCTTTTTTACGCCTTTCGTAGAGTCCATTACCGATGTTAAATCCGATGGGCATTGCGGGTATCGCTCGATAGCGTACGCCTTGAACGGGCAACAAGATGGGTGGAGGTTGATAAGGGATGCCCTTTACAACGAGCTTATGGATTACGCATCGGTCTTTGTAAAGATTTTTACTAGCATGGAGGATTTGATTGACGTTGCGGAGCGTGTGAAATGTTCTAGCGATGTGGGAACTAAGGACCATTGGATGTCCATGCCCGAGATGGGAGTGGCAATCGCATCTGCGTTTAACTGCATACTCCATTTTGTTGGGGTATTTCGAAATATGGATGTCGGCTTCACTTTTCTTCCCCTAAGAGGTGCACCTCCTCCGATGCCAAACCGGTTGGAAATCGGATTGGGCTGGGTCAACACCAACCATTTCGTGAACGTAAGTATTCATACAAGGGGTACGTTAATGGTAATTTTAATTTCAAGAAATTTATTTTATCGTGTTTTCGTTTTGTAGCTTGGGATTAAGGCGGAGGCCCCATGTGCTAGGATACATCCTTGTTGCTTAAAGTTGCGTTCCCCAGAAGCTGAAGGTTGGGCATTGCCGATTGCATCTCGATGCAAGAAATACGAAGAGCTTAAAAATAATTACCCCGAAGTAACAAATTTATCCCCTTTTGCTTGATGACTAGACAATTGTAACGATTGTAAACCCTGGATGGTTTTTATGCTTTTATGGTTTTTATGTTCGGATGTTTTATATGTTGAAAACAATAATACTTTTCCATTCTTATAACGATGATTGCATTACAACATTGAAAACATTGCATTAAAACATTACACTTTAATTTTAAAGCATTGCATAAGTAGAAATACATAAGCGCATTAGACGTTCAGTTTTACGGGGTCGGATAGTTCATCCCGAATCCATCAGAGTCACTACTTTCCTCGGGAGTTGAGTACGTTTCAACGGCGCTGGCTATTGCATCGGCTATTTCGTTCTCCACCCGCTCTATCGCTTCCGACACCATCTCCTGCGTAATTGTAGTCTGCAATCCCATGTCGAATACCCTTCGGACTTTGGTTCGGTCTTCCCAAGGAAGTGACTCGATATTGAAAGTCACTGTTTTAAGATACGCTAACCTATCGGCGACTTCTTCGCGGGCACGTGGTCGGGGCATCAAACATCCTGCACACGTTGCCTCCCTACCGTGGTTGAAGAACATTCTGCACAATACTGCATCGAAGAAACCAGGAAACTCCTCTTGCATCGTAGCTTTGACGAAGTCGAATGCGGATAGTAGGCTTGCATCTTCGTACACATTCCAGCCGGAATCATCCATTGTTTAACTTAAGTGTTTAGTTTCATAGTCGGTTTACAGTATTTATAGAGTTCCTGCATGTGGCTGAATCAAAAAAATAGTGAGCGGGAAATGGTGTTGTTTTCCCCGCTTTTTCTTTGGTTATTGGCCGGAGTAGATGTGGCAAAGTATTTGGCGGGAAATAAAATGTGGCGGCAAATTTTATTTGGCGGGAGTAGATGTTTAATGAACGAATATCCTTGCAAGAATGTATGGTCAGCGGCAATACGGTGCTATGCAAAATACATTAACATTGAACAACAAGTAGAAACCCAAACATAACAACTTAACATTACATAAACAACTTAACATTACATAAACAACCTAACATAACATAAACAACTTAACACATATAATAAAAACATAACAAGTTACAACAACATTACGCAACGTAGCCATTAGTAGTCGTAACGCAAGCTGTTTAAAACATCGTCGCCATCCTCCTTTGCCAAAACCATATCCTCCACATATGCTACCATATCCCTAGTGATATAGTCGGAGACGGTCATGTCCCAAACCTTTACCGCCTCCTCTTTAATTCTTCGCGGCATGAACAACAACTTCGTGAGGGGCTGCACAAAGAGGTAGCGTGCCTTGATTTCGTCACGGCTGCGCACAACGACACCTCCAGTTTCTAAATAGCCGTAGTTGTAATACATATGACACAAAACCCTTTCAAAAAATGCATCACTCCTATCTTCACCCAACTCGGCCCGAGAATCCTTTACTGCTAGAAGCATGGGGTAGTCTTCATTAGCGGTAAACTCCATTTGTTTCTAAGTGTTTGATGGATGTCATGTTGCCCCTTAACACTTGTATATTTATAATGGAAGTATATCGTTGGCGGGAGTTTCATTTGGCGGGAGAGTCATATGGCGCGAAATATTTTTTGGCGGGGGCAATAATTGTATTAGGTCCCCGCCGGGGTGGAATTAGTCACCAGCCGGTTCACCAAATAAAATAATCGTATACAATTTTTTAAAAAAAAATATGTTTCCCCCGCCGGGGTGGAATTGTCACCCCGCCGGGTGACAACATCCCCGCCGGGGAATAAATGTCCCCGCCGGTGCTTATTTTTCACACCGGCGGGCGAGATGCCCATCCTCAATATTCGTTGAGGATGGGTTTGTCTACCCATCCCCGCCGGGTGATGAATATTCACCCGCCGGGCGAATATTTCCCCGGCGGTTGGATAATTTTCACCCGGCGGGGGAGCGAGCAGGAAATCAAAAATTTCCCACTCGCTCCCAACCGGCGGGGTGAAGGCCTCCACCCGCCGGTTGACTATTCAGTCCCGCCGGCGGAACAATTTTCATCCGCCGGGGAAGTAGTCAACCGGCGGGTGAAAATTCTTCAGCCGGCGGGGAAGGCTCCTTTAAAAAAAAAACATTGTACCAAGTACAAAGTTATACAATGTTTTTTTTAAAAACTTATGACGGTTTAAACTATACCATCTTTTGTTTGTTTAAGGCTACGAAGTGAATGAATATATTGATTGAATTAGGTAACTTAAAGTAGACGACAATAACGAACTATAATTAAACAAACACAATGTTAACATAAGTTGAAACTAAAATACAACAACAAAGTTTTTAAATAAACAAACTAACCCAAATGTCTACAAGTTTGAAACTTAAACCAAAAAGATTGAAAACTAGAACAACAAGCATAATAAAAATCCAACCATAATAATAAGAAGCCACGGTGCGGTAAGCTCCATAACCTTCCTCCCAAAAGCCAGTACCTCGTCATTCGAGTCGTCTAACGGCCGAATACGATTAATCGTATTCACCACATCGACCGCCGACGTCTCCGTAAGAACCCTAGGTGTGATGTTAAACCACCCATACTTCTTCACGTACGCCTTGTACTGGGGGGACGAGGTGTGACTACTCCCTTCCAAAGGCCGCGAATACCTATCGATCACGTATAGGTGCTCCCTCCACTGCGTCCAATGCCTAACCTGAACCATATAACGAAGATGGTCTCCTCTACCAAGACCGGTTCTAGCAACTATGGGGGCGAGCGGCTTTTCTTGGATCCAACAAAACTGTCGCATCACACGGTCGGGGTGATATGCCTCGCTCACCTTCATTAGGCGAATAGGGTTTCGGTACAACCCTATTGCCTACTCCGGCCATACCTCACGGAGATCCTCGTAAAGTCGGAAAATAACCTACAAAAAAAATTATTTCAACGTCCAACATTTTATATAAAGTAGATTTATTTAAATAAACGTAAAAAAGAGAACTTACATCCTTTTCTCCTTGCGCCGCAAGGATCTCACGGTAGTACGGCTTCCCCCGAGCTAATGATACCGGGATCTTTTTCGGCAACCACGCAAGCATCTTCGGATCTGTCGGGCTATAACCGCTGTTCACTGGCGCGCGGAAGACGGGGAAGTGGTCATAGACCCAACACTCGAACAAGGCCGAGAAGCCGACCAAGGTCTTCAAGGAGTGCTTCGAGATGCCTCCCAAACTCTTGTACAGCCACACCAACGCACAAGTCCCCCATGCGTACTCACCAACCAACTCTAAATCCTCGAGGGCTAGAAGGAAATCGCACTGGATGTTCTTCTGGCTCGTGTTGGTGAAGATCGTACACCCGAGGAAGAACAGGATATATGCCCGAGTTGCTGCCTTCTTCATCTTCGGAGTGCAGGCGGTGTTCGAATCTAAGTACGCTTCCCCCGAGAATGTGGTCCTAAGCCATCGGAGTCCGAATCCGCTCCCGTCATGAGCCTCCATTTCCTGCTGCACATCAGCAGGCGAAACTCCCAACAGCTCCCCATACCGTGCATACGTCGCCTCTATTGGATCAGGCCGGAAGAGGTCAATGATTCTCCCCTCGACCGGGAGGCCCGTAATGACATACACGTCGTCCAGTGTGATCGTCATCTCCCCAAAGGAGAACTGGAACGTGTTCGTCTCCTGGTGCCACCTCTCACCGAAGACCTCCGCCAACTGGACGTGGTTGTTGAACCTCGGTAAATGCCGCATCAAGGGCCAAAATGGGGTCTCCTCCAGGTACGCCCTAACCCCCACTTGTTTGCTAAGGTCCCGCTGACCAAGTAAACCATACTTCGACTGCACGGTAATGCCCGAGCGCGCCTGTAAAAAAATTCAAAAATAACTACAATGTTAAAAAATGAATTCAAATAAACAAAAAAATAATAAATTAATATACTTACATCGTTTTTGAAGGCGTAATACGCCTCGTGCTGCGCATACTCGGGGAAGAGAAGCACACTATTTTGGGATAGGAAAAGATTTTTCCATCCCTCGGCATCGGTTGGAGGCCCTTCGGGACGGACCTCTATTCGAGGTGGTGGCAACGGGACCTCCGCTTCCTCCTGCTCCGTATCATCCTCCTCCTCGTCCACTAGTGCACGTCGGCGGATGGGGAGCACCTCTCGTGGAGGAGAAGATCGTCGACGGGGGGCATCCCTGGTGGCATCGAATTTCCGATGCCGCAAAGATTGCTCGGTCGGATCCTAGCGCTCCTCGCGCACCTCGCGGTGGGGGCGAACACGCTCTGTCCGATCCCCATGTTCCGGCCTAGCGGCGACCACCGCCCGTCGGCTACTGCCTTCACCTTTTTTTGCCGCCTTGGCCGCCTTCTCTTTCGTTAGGCGAGGTGCTTCGCGTTGGCTGCAAAACATTGGAGAAAGAAGTTAGAAAAAATTATAAAAAATTCCAAAAAATAAATGCAGGAACAGGTCTCCCCGCCGGGTGAAAATTAAACTATTGATTATTTTAATTTTCACCCGCCGGGTGAAGCGGGGTCCGCCCGGCGGGGACCAAGAACAAACCTGGGAAAACCCAGGTCTGTTCTTGGTCCCCGCCGGGTGAATGCCCTTCAAACCGGCGGGGGAACACGAAAACCTGCAAAAAACCGCCATTGAAGGCAACCCAAAACCTCAAAAACTACCTAAATCAGCCACAAACAGCCTAATCTAGCATACCCTAGCATTACTAGACAACTACAAACAACATATAACACCAAATCAGCCACAAACAAACCTAACCTAGCATCAAAATCAAAAAACCTAACCTAAACCAAATATAGAAAAAAAAGTACATTTAAGAGTAAAAACTTACTATTTTCCTTTGCCCATTGCAGTTCTTGAGTTGTTGTTGATGTGTAGAGATGTTTGGATTTGATTTTGGGGCTGATTGTAGAAGTTTGGAGTTTTGAGAGGTTTTAGGGTTTTGGGGTTGATTTTGGGTTGGGGCTGTTTTAGAAGTGGGCATGCTTAGTGTTTAGGGTTTTGACTTAGTAAAAAAACGAAGGGTTTTTTGGGTATTAGTTTGGGGCTACTTATATTTTTGATGGGTATGCTTAAAATTGGGGCTGGTTAGCCAATTGGGCCCCAATTTAGCCTAACCCTTTAATTAATCAAACATATAATTAATTCGACGGCGGGGAACGTAAACCCAAGCCTTTAATGTTCATCGTTCCCGCCGGGCAAATCGGCCCATCACTGGCGAGGATGGATGAAGTTCTAGAAATTCATCTTTCCCCGCCGGTCTAAACCTCTAATACCGGCGGGGAAGGATGAATATTTGAAAAAAATATATATCCCCGTCGGGTATCCAAACACTGAACCAGCGGGGGAGGCTCGAAACCGCCATTAACGACAAAACTTCCTAAAAAACAAATCAGCCAAAACCAAATCTAACGTAACATCACTAGACAACTAAAAACAACTTCATAACCAAACTTCGCCAATTCTAACACCCTACGCATATCAAAATCAAAAAACTTAAGCAAAACCAAATATAGAAAAAAACTACATTTAAGAGTAAAAACTTACTCTTTTCATTTTCCCATAGTAGTTCTTGTTTTGGTATTGATGTGGTAGAGTTCTTCGAATCTGATTTTGTGGCTGATTTTGCAAGATTGTAAAAGTTTGGAAATGAAAGTGTGTTTAGGATTTTGGGGTGCGGCTGGTTCAGAGATGAGAATGGTTAGTAATTAGGGTTATGACTTAGTAAAAAATAAAAGGGTGTTTTGGATATAATATTGAGACTAATTAAAATTAGTTTGGGTATGATTAAAATTAGAACTGGTTAGCCAATTGGACCATAATTTAACAAAACACACCCATCTAGTTTTTCCTAAAAGTTATAGGCAAATAAAAGTACACAC
This sequence comes from Limnanthes douglasii subsp. nivea, assembly GCA_036936605.1. NCBI lineage: Eukaryota > Viridiplantae > Streptophyta > Magnoliopsida > Brassicales > Limnanthaceae > Limnanthes > Limnanthes douglasii. Next base: position 61,299,250 of record JAUPFV010000004.1, read on the forward strand.
AGAAATAACAGATAAAAAAAAATGCTTTAATACAGGTAGAGGAAAATCAAATAACAATTACAATCAACTATTAATACTGCACACACAAAATATGACATTTAGATTTATACAAAATGATATATATTGTTACCTTTCTAATGGGCGAGCCGGACTGAAATTTTGATTTTGGAAGAAAACTAACACCGGTAAAAGTAAAATGAAGCGGAACACCTTTGGAATCCAAAACCCATTTTTGAAACCGTCTCTTAGATAAAATTACGGGAAGAATTATTTTAAATGAGTAAAGAGCACCACTGAGATGGCTTGCGCTAAGCACCATTGCGATTTGTCTTTGAACGACTGAGAGTTTTAAGTGATAGTAGAGGGGGCTCTCAAGGAGCAACGGGTTGGGTGAGAATTTTAAACTCGAAAAGACCAGTCGCCAGAGAACGGCACCGAAAAGAAAGCGGCGTCAATAGAGAGCTTTAGTTAGGGTTTTTTAGGGAGAGAGTTGGACCCCAGTAAACCCTATCGAATGACTTTAAATACTAAAGTATATGGATAAGAGGGGGACACTTGTCGTTTCAGTGATTTGGTTGGGTAAAAAGATATTTACCATTTTGCAGTTAGGTGAATTTCACCTATGGCGTCGGTCATTCAAATTTTAACTTTTTTATTTGTTTGTATCTCAAAATTTGTGGGAACCCAAAATTTGGTTGTTTTATAAAGGGGTTATTCTCATTAATCGTTTTTTTTTTTTTTTTTGGCAAAAATAGACTTTTATTAATAATGAACCGAATGGTACAGTATAAGACCCAAACAAAACAAGGCAGTGATCCTAGTAATTTTGGGCTTACAGTATAGTCACACTGGCCCAGCCCAAGGCTACAATAGCTATCAAAGGGGCAGAAACCCTAAATACAATCGAAGCCAAAGAAACCCTAATTTCTTCTTTCCCCTTTTCTTCTCTCCTTCAACCCTTCTGCCTCCAAACTTTCGAACCCTAGCCAGTGTCCATGTGACCAACCCCGATGCTATCCAGAACCACAATAGCTAGTAATTGGTTAGGCATTTCGCAACCATGATAAACCTGGCTTCTTTTCTCTATCAGAGCTCTCCTCGAGACCCAATCAGCCGCCACATTTTCCGATCTGGAAATGTGGCGAATCTTCATGGTTGGTAAAAGCAATGCCTTACAAATGTCAATTCCAGCAATGTGAGACGGTTCAACAGAGCAGATGCTTTGAACTAGTGCCATGCAATCTGATTCAAGGTCAGTGTTTCTCCATCCTTTTCTATTGCATTCTAACAGCGCTTCAATGATTGATCTTCTTTCAGCTTGCAGGGGGCTCAATTTGCCAAACAAGAAGCTGGCCCATTGAATGCAGTTGCCCAAGTGGTCACGGACGATATATCCACCTGAAGCCTCACCGGTGGAGCTACATGCTCCATCTGTGTTGATTTTGAGTCTACCCAACACTGGCGCCTTCCAAGACCGGTAAGTGACTTTACTATTGCTTATAGATAGAACTCCTAACTGAGCACCTGCATTCACAACATTTTCCCAGTGTTTAGGTTTTAGTTTAAAATCAATCCCCATTATATGTCTATTCACTCTGTTAACAGCACTGTTAAAATTATCAAATGGTTTGTCAAACTTGCATTTATTCCTGTTATACCAAATTGTCCAAACTATCAGTTGTGGAACAATTTGGGTAACATGGAACTTACTACAATTCGACTTAAACCATATTAATAATATGTGTCTTAAGGTCATAAATCTCATGACTGGGATTTGAAACATAAGCCCGTAGTAATTCCATAATTGCCAAGCGTAAGTACAGTTTATAAATAGGTGTGTTAGGTCCTCAGTAGAATAGCAAAATTGACACTTTGATACTATGGTAAAGTGCCTCTTGGTTAGGATGTCATCAGTAGGTATAAAAATTTTGAGTAGCCTCCAGCAAAGAAAAGAGATTTTAGTTGGAATGAAACTATGCCATATTTTTTTATAAAAGAATGAAACGTTATTTTTAATTCTGATACTTTCCCATGTCTTTCTTGTGCAAAATTTTTTGTTACTGGAAAGACTCCACTCAATCATGTCTTCCTTGTCATGACAAACTTTAACACTTTGAATATGTTGCTGTCTCTCATGAGAAAGGAAGGCTATTGAGTTTGGATCCCATAATCCATTTTTCCAAAATGTGTTTAACTTTGCTGGTAGATACCAAGAATTGGGATCAGTAACTATAGGTGGCATCCTATGCCAAGAGTCCCTCCAAAAATCTATATTACCACAGCCCACACTCCATTGAATGAATAGGTCAGCCCTGTCCCTAATTGAACACAGCCCCTTCCATACAATAGAGTCTCCAGTGCCACATTTGGCACTGAGAGGGTGCCTGTTCCCACAGTAAGACTTATATATTAGGTCAGTCCAAAGAGACTTTCCTCTTCTGAAATAGTACCATAACTTATATGCAAATGCAAGCTGAATGTCTGGTAAAAATTTAATGTTTAATCCACCCTCCACAAAAGGTTTGCAGAGATTACTCCATTCAGACCAGTGAATGGCACATTCATTCACTTTTGACCTCCATAGGAACTTGTTAAAACAGAGACCAATTTTATTTAGGACATTTTTAGGTATTATACTATTTTGCATTCTGAAATAAATGATGGGATGAAGGACATGTCTTATGAGTGACAGTCTGCCACTAAAAGACAGGTTCTTCAAGTCCCACTCATTAATTTTATTATAAAGTTTAGCTAAAAGTGAAGAGAAATGCACTCCCTTATTGTTAGCAGCAATTGTAGTCCCTAAATAAGTGAATGGAGCAGATTCAGTTCTGAAACCCATAGTGACATTAATCCTTGCTGCCATAGCACTAGAACACCTTGATGATGTGATTACTTTAGTCTTTTCAATGTTAATCATCTGACCAGACTCCTTTTGATATTTGTTGAGCAGGTTACTCATATCTTTAATTGCTGTAGGAGTGCTGTTAGTAAATACAACTATGTCATCTGCAAAAGCAATAGAAGGTAAGATGAATCCTGACTTAATGTAAAATTGCATATTAGGATTAGCAGCATATAGATTCTCTAAGCCTCTCAACAATGCTTCTTCTGCAAGGATAAAAAGACAAGGAGACAAAGGATCTCCTTGTCTTAACCCTGTCTTTTGAGGGAAATAACCTGCACTAGATCCATTGATTAGAACTGATATCATCACTTTTGAAATCATGTTATTAATTATAGAAGTAATATGCTCAGAAAAACCAAAACACTTTAAAGCATTAATGATAAAGGTGTGTGACATCCTGTCAAACGCCTTTGTCATGTCTAGTTGAATAATAATGTTGCCTTTAGAAGGCTTTCTCCTTATATGATGAAGCATTTCCTTAATGATTAATATATTATCATGAATTAGCCTTTCTTTCACGAATGCACCCTGTCCTCTAGAAATGATTCTAGGAAGTATAGATGATAATCTTCTGTTTATAAGAGCAGATATCAGTCTATTCAAAATTGTACACATGCTTAATGGTCTGTAATTGTTCCATGTTGTAGGATTAGCCATCTTGGGAACCAGGACAATTCCAGTGGAAAAGACTCCATTAGGAATAGGACAGCCATCAAGGTAAGCATTCAGAGCTTTACATAGGTCATATTTTATAATATTCCAGCATTTCTTTAAAAAGAAAATATTAAATCCATCAGTGCCTGGAGCACTGTCTTGCTTCATCCCACTTATAGTTGCCCAGACTTCCTCACTAGTAGTAGGCATAGACATCTCAGAATTTTCCCTGTCCAACACAAGCTTAGGTATATTGTTTAGTATAGATTCTTGTTCACTAATAACAGTATCAATATCAGGTTCATGAGAAAGGATATTTTTAAAGTGATTCACAGCAGAGGAAGCAATCTCATTTTGATCAATAAGCCATTTTTCATGTTCTTTTATACCCAGGATTAAATTTTTCTTTCTTTTCTTAGATACATAACTATGATATAATTTCGTGTTTCCATCACATTCATTCAACCATGAATTGAAGCATTTTTGCCTCCAGTAACTTTCCTCATCCTTTAAAGCAAGGATAAGGACACTGTTAGCCTTAGATAGCTTAGCTTTAGTGACATTATCCTTAAGAGACTGATGAAGCAATTCACAGTTCTCTACCTCAACATAAGCCTCCTTAACTTTGTTGAAAATGTTTCCAAATGTAGTAACATTCCAGCTTTTCAGATGTTTTTTCAATCTTTTAAGTTTGAACCAAAATATATTGCTATCCTCTCCATTGCAATGCTTGGACCAGTTCTGATTCACAGATGACATGAAATCAGAATGATTGGCCCAAGCATTGATGAACTTAAAAGAACCTTTCTTCCTTAATGAATTATTATTGGTGACTTTGCAAAAAGAAATTAACAGGGGAGCATGGTCAGAGCAGGTTCTGACCATGTGACAAACCTGAATGCTTAGTTCGTTAAGCATATTCTGGTTAACCAGTACCCAATCTAACCTCTTCCAGTTGTTGTTATTGCTCCAGGTGTATCGAGATCCAGTGAAGCCAGGAACATCTAGGTTACAATCACGTATGAATTGATTGAAATCATCTGCGCTCGCACCATCATAATTCACACAATGAAGTTGGTCATCAGGGCACCTAGAGGTGTTAAAATCCCCTGCCAATATCCAAGGGATATCACAGGTAATTGTACTCAGCTCAGTCCAAAGTGCTTTCCTATGAAATCTCTGATTTTTGGCATATACTGATGTTAAAAAACACGTAAAATTATCAAAGCTTATTTGAACATGCATAAACTGGTCATGATCCCTAACTACTACTATACTTATGTCATTTGGCCAAAACAGCCAAACTTTATTTGATGAGTTAACCAAATAGTTCACAAAACCCAGTCTTCTAGCCACCGATTCCACTTTATCAGCCCTAACCATTGGTTCTTGTATCGCAATCAACTTAACCTTCTCACTATTGATGATGTACTTCAGCCTAGCAATTGTAGGGTTGTTATGAATTCCTCTTGCATTCCAGCTTAGAAACTTAATCATTATCTGATAATGATTTTTGACATTTTTCTCTCTTGTTTAGAGAGTTTATTGACAATCTGTTTGAGTTGCTAGTCTTGTTAGCCGATTTTAGTCTTCTTGAAATAACTGTCTCGAACTCATTTTCAGGTTCATTTGTGCTCATTCTTGGAGAAGCATTGTAACTGCCAGCCATTCCTCCTCTAGGAGAAGCCTGCAAGTTGTTCAAGCAATTCTCTTCTTCCTCCAAATTTTGAAGGGCACTGATAATGTCAGGGTCATTCTTTGAAGCAGTACACTTCTTCACCGGACTCCCCACACTAGTAGAGGGACAAGACACACTTGTAATAGGCAAGTCTTTCTTTGTAACTATTGATTTTAACTTCCTCCTATACACATAAGTAAAAGAAGGGACCTTTGTAGGCTTAGTTGTAATTGCACAGTTTGCAGATTCTTGTAATGATACTTGACTAATATCCTTTCTTTCAGTAATAACATTAGTATCCATTATCTTCTTTGCATCCTTCAACTTTGTCTTGTTGCATTCATCAGCCTCATGACCTATGTGATTGCAAGACTTACAGTAACTAGGAGGGTTCTTATAACTAACAGCAATGTAAATAGGATCTTCACCAAACTCAACTTTTAACTTCCGTTTTAGTAATCTTGATACATTGATCTCGATTAGAGCGAAACAAGCATTCCAATTCGCTCTATTAATCTCAGGAATAACTACATGGTGAACAAGCCCCAAAGATGAAGCCAGAGCATGTATAACAGAGCTGTTATACATGAATTCTGGAACATTTTCGAACCTTACCCACAACAGAGCTTCAGGACATTCAAAATTTCTCGAACTTTGAGGGCACCACTTGACTACCCTCATCATTCGACCATCAACCTTCCAAAAGCGTCTAATCCATAACCTGCCTGCATCTTCTAAGACAGCAAATTCAACTAGAATTTGTCTAGAATCCATAGTAGTATAAGTAAAAGAACCCTTGAATTTGAAAGAATCAAGAAAATCTTGAAACACCTGTTTTTTTCGGAATCCCATCCTTGAACTTGACTACAAGCGTAGTCCTTGATTTTGCACAGAGCTCAGATTTCACCTTTGCAGAAAACTTAATGACATTGAGATCATCAAATTTCGAAACACAATCCGGTCTATATTCTGTGAACTTATCATTCTTTAAAACCACATCAGCATATGATCTTTTGGAAGCATCATCTTTATTAATTGAAGTCGAACACAGCGCACCCTTCAGCGGAGGATACTCGGCATCATCCATCCTGGTCGAGCCACTCGACCAACAACACCTACATATGCAGCTCCTCCCTTGGCAATGAGAAGACTATACAAACACTACTTCAGTCAAATAGAGGAAAGTTTCTTAGAAGCAAGAAACAGAAACCCTTCTTGGAGCTTTCTTGGGAGAGAAGAAAGTTTTTCAATTCTCATTAATCGTTTTATATTAATATTTTTACTTCATTTACCGTATTTCTAATTGAAAATTAACGTTTTTTTTACTTGAAATCAACATTTGTTTTCAAATAAAAAAAAACAGTTAATTTCTTAATTAATTTCATACTTTATGTGTTATTTTTTTTATTTAATGTTTTTTAATATTATATTTGTTTTTCTATCATTTGATTTGTTTTTTTCATTTTTTAAATATTGTGTTTGTATATTTTAATTTAGTTGATTTTTTTCAATAATATTTTGGGCATTTTTTATATTTTTATTTTAAATTTGTTGGGCTGTTAACTTTTATTTGCATAGTAAAATCAATATTATCAAATCAAACGCGAGAAAAAGTCTGATAGGTAATTGCTTTTCATTGTAATTTCCAAACAAGACCTCAATTAAAATCCCAACGCATTTTTGTTTTTGCATTTTTAACTGCATACAAAAACTGATAGAAGACACTTAGAAAATTTGCAAAGTGACTTATTTTATTTTAAAATTGTGTTTATAATGATAAAAAGTATATATATATATATATATATATTAGTTGCATGTAGTAATTACATATAATTATTTTGATTTCTCGTAATAATTTTGAGTTTTTTTTATAATAGTGGCATAATATTCTATTCATATTATATTCGGTTTTTTTATAATTGTATATTATTCTATTAACCCGTTTAAATTGGTGCATATAAGAGAGAAATGTCCAACTTATAAAACAATACATCGAACCGATTCTTGCCAAGTGCTTTAGTAAAGATATTTACCAACTGTGTATGGGTGAAAATATGAGAAGTTGTAATCAGACCACGTATGTACTCATCCTTCTTGACAATCAACCTTGATGTGCCTGCTATGTTCATGGAAAATAGGGTTGGCGACAATATATAATGGTGTAGGGTTGGCAATCAACCCAATCCAAATCACACCATCCTATGAGTTCCATATCACTATCCGATCTAAGAGAAATACCAAGTCCTTGAGAATCCTTCAGACATTTGTCAACCTCAAGCGCGGTTGTGGGTTCCCACAAATATTGAGCCAAAGTATGAACTGCATAAGAAAGATTTGCACGAGTGACCGATAAGTACACCAATCGTTCTACAAGCCAACGGTAGGCAAAATGATCATCAAGATGATCCCTGGTAGCTAGGGACAGTCGATGATGTTGATCAAGCCGAGAACCAAGTAGGCATATTTTAGAAAGGATATCAAGCGCATATTTGCATTGACTCAGAAAAATGCAAGAAGAGTTTCAGACAACTTCAATACTTAGAAAATAGAACACTAAGATCCTTCGTGTGAAAGTAATCAGACAAATATTTCTTAAATTGTATTATAATACTAGAATTGTTTCCTTCAATGACAAAAAAATATTAACATACACTAGGACATACATCACATACTCCCACGATGACAAGAAAAAAAAGAGTAATCATAGTGTGACGGAGTAAAATATTAGGTACATAATACACTAAAATGTTTAGAAAACCAACATCGCAGAGCTTGTTTCAGTTCATATAAAGACTTTTGAAGCTTTGAGATGAGATTTTTATACATTTATTAGAAACCAATAGGGTAGTGCATAAAGATTTCTTCCTGCAGATCACCGTAAAAGAATTCATTATGAACATCCATCTGATGTAATTCTTTTTCTTACAACTTTAATAGAGAGAAGTACACGAACATTAGTGAGCTTCATAACTGGAGAAAATGTTTCTGGTATAATCGAGACTCTTTTGCTGCTTATTTCCTATGATGACAAGTCGTGCTTTTAACCTTTCTATTTGTTCATTGGAGCGACGTTTGATCCGATATACCCACTTGCACATTATGACTTTATCGTTCGAAGTGATAATGGGACGGAGTTGAAATATCTTATTGCGTTCTTTACAAATACTAAGATAATTAATGAGATAATAGAATAATATGGAATTATTAAAGGAGACTTGATATAATATGAATAATACATTATGCAATTATTATAAAAAAACTGAAAATTAAGCCCTCATATCTTTCTAAAGTTCACCAGTCATCTCCATGTGTGAAATCGTGGAGAAGGTTCAATAGCGTTTCAGATCTAGTAAACTAACAATGAATTATTTGTCCTCTAATATTTGAGATCCACTGAATCATCTGGTGGCATAATCAATCGACGAAACCAAATTTCTTTCGGGTTCGAAGAGCCGTGCGCAACGCTCGTGTTCATTCGTTATAAATATCACCTTTCAAGAATACTTGAGTAATGACTAAACCAAGGTTTGTCATTGTCGTGCAGATCATAAGGAGAAATTATATGAAGTTGTAGTGTAACCCACGAGAACCCTCATTTTTTTCACCGATTGTTTTTTTCTGTTGAGAAGAGATCCTTATTATGAGCACTAGGAGCCTTCATAAAAAAATAGATAAGAGAAGAAAAAGATAGATAATATATATATATATATATATATATATATATGATATATTACTGTTCATTACTCTCACCACAAGAAGTCTCCATAATAAGAAAAAAATTATGGTTCAGATACCATGATAGGAAGACAAACATTTTGAGAATTTGTAAAGTGATTTTTTTTTCTGAAGTTGTATTTACACCAGGAAACTTTACACATTATAATATAGGGCACAATCATATATGATACATAATTGGATAACACATATACATTATGATGGTATTTTGATACCAGATATCGGAAATCATACAAAATTGTTGGGAATATGAGGAATCGTATATTCCACCTCCTTATATAAGTTAGAATAATTCAATCTCGATACTAGTATGATATTGTCCACTTTGGGCCCAAAAATTCGCACAAATATTTTTTTGGTCCACTTCCAAAAGGCCCCATACTAGTTGAGATATCATTTTACTCATATACCATTGATTCTTTCCATGTTTAACCGATGTGAGATGTTGGACTTCGGTCGTACCCTAACAAAAATACTAATTCACTTAAATTTGCTTGTTAAATTACACAAATTCATTCACTAATTATTCTCAACTGATAACAATAAAATAACATAAGAAAACGTTTTTTAGGTTTCCAGAAAACTAAAAACAGTCATTGTGAACAAAAACATAACGCAAGGAGAATTTAATAACGGAAGATACTGAAAGATATTCCAAACAAATTATTAAAAACAACAAACTGAACGTCAAATATAAAATAAATATATTGATATATATATAATAAAGATTCACTTCAAAATTTGAAAAGGCGGCATCAGTCCCCAAATAATGGATAAAAATATGAAAGAACAATTGTTAAAAATCTAAAAGAAACTTCAAATAGATAACTTCATGATTCCACAAGCAATATCCGAAATATTTAACATCGAGTTCATTCGACCATCTTTCAAGACTTTATTAGTAGTTGCAAGAACTTATATTTATATGTTAAGAGATTAAATTCTTGATCCACATTATTCATAATGTTTTTTAATCACTTTCGATACAATGTTCGTATCTCGAAGCATTTTAGAGAATACAAAATCTTCCTTTTTTTGTTTTTTCTTGTTCCTGAAAGAAAATAATATAATACCATATACATATAACGCATCAATATGTATTTTATTTGTTGCTTTCTTCAAAACTCTAACCCAAATGTTTATTTTTTTAAAGAAAATTAATTTATATTTTCTTTAACATTTTTGTTTTCTCCACGTGAAATAAAAGGTTATTATTTTATGGAATTATAGAAATCTTATTGGTTGATATATTTTGATATATGTAGTTATGTTGTGATGTTGTAGATTATCTTTACTGGTGAATTTAAAATTGAATAAGGTAATTTTGGCAAAATAATTTGGTAGTAAAAGATGAGGAAAATCATTAATGTTTAACAATTTAATAATTTTTTTAATAGCTATAGATCATAGTATTTCTGACTTTGACGTGGAGGTTGACGGAATTGGTGGCGGTGATTTAGTCATCATTATCATATATTGTGCGGTGGTTTGAAGTTCTTCATTCGAAGCTAAGCTTAGTGTTCGACGATTCAAATCTCTCGTGATTTAGATGAAATAACTCAAGGCAATGCTATATCTCAATACCTTTTTTTTGAATCTTAACCTCCAAAAAATTAAATTATCCAAAATACCCATAATCCAAAAAAAACACATAATTCAGCATACAACCCGAAATTCAACTAACCCATAATTTTTAAAAACTCATAAACCAACTCAAAACCAACTTAAATCTATGTTATCTCTAAAATATGGATTTAAGTGATTAAAACAATGATTTTAGTTGTAACCTTGGTGATTTTCTTCCGAGGGACGAGAAACCATCAATGGATATAGAGACAACGATAAAGGTACATTTCTTAGTTTAGTTTCTTTCATTTATATTTTTTCATGATATGCGTGTAAATTTATGCAAACTTTTGCACACATGGTGCGCGGTTTGTATTTAAATTGTGCACCCATAGTGCGCCAATTTTGCATAAATTGTGCACCCATAGTGCGCCAATTTTGCATAAATTGTGTGTATTGTTTTTGTACGATTTAGCATGATTATGCACAATTTGGTGTGCCATAGTGATCCAATATGTTCAATTTTATGCGTAATTGTACAAAATATTATACTACTTTCATGTATGTTGCTTTTATGTATGTTGTAGGTTCTTAGAACAACAAGCATGTATAATTACCGATTACATACATATTTTTATGATCCAATGTTTTTACACTAGATCCTATTTGGAAGCATGGGTTAAATTTTAAGCCATCAATATACGATTCATAAGTATTAATGCAATGGAAGAAGAAGACAGTTGATCTGGAAAAACTCATAGGATATATAATCGATTCGAGATTTATAACGTTTATAGACTTAAGCCCAAGCAAGGGTTGTGATTAAACGACGAAAATGTTTATAAAAAAATATGGGCAATCCTTCTTGTTAAGGAAAAGTCTAGTTGTAGGAAAACATGTTTATTAGGAATTTCATGTGTTAAACAACGCACACAACCACACATTGTTTTTACATTTAAATGATCATTCTCAAGCAGTAAGACCCAAAGCAGACGAAGACGAGTTAGTTCGTTGGTTAACACTAGTCAGTTCTCATAGTAGGGAGATATATGTGGGTTTGAAAAATCATAAACACCAAAATGTATTTAGCATGCGCACCATTTACAAAATTAGTAAAAAAATACCGGTTGGTCGAAAATGTCGGGAAAACCAAATATAAATCTTGTTGGGTAAAATAAATAACACAATTACTCTGTGTTGGATCGAGTAAAAAACAATTGAAGAGATCACTAAATTATTTTCATGCATCCTACAATATTCAAGTTTTTACGCATATTTTCCCGAGTTCTTATCATGGAAAGTACTTACAAGACTACAAGCTACAAACTACTTTTGCTCGAAATTATTGGTTTAACATCAACCAACAAGACATTTTGTTTTACTTTCATCTTTATGAGCTTGGAGAAACAAGAAAACTACACGTGGGCTTTGAGTGTTTTAAGGAGCGTGATCATGGATAATATTTATGCATTTTTGAATATTATTGTCACTGATCGAGATTTAGCTTGCGAGCTATTAAAGATGTATTTTCGGCTAGACATGGCAAACAAGTTTATTGATTTTTATGGAATTGTTATACGATCATAAATAGTTGAAGATTACAACAAAAATGTCGCAACACGAACGAATTGTTAACATTTTTTACAAAGGTATAATATGAATAAATTGATAACGTAAAAATTTCTTTATATCTTAACCAAAACAAATAAATATTTAGGCAACATAACTAACAATGGGTAAGTGATATTTTTATTTATAAACTTAAATTGTATGAATTCATTGTTACAATCAGATTTCTTTATATATATATTATAGGGCGGAGAGTGCTCGTGCGAGCCTAAAGTACTATTTTGGTACAAATCTATGCACTTTTGAATAATTTTGGAATTCTTGTTCATAGATTCCTTGATTCTCAACGATTCGCTATTTTTGAATCATTCGAGAAAAGTAACTTCCATCCGAAAGTGTTGTGTATAATTACTATATATGAACAATTAAAAGTTAATTTATCTTCTACGATCTTAGACATTCTCTACAAGAATATGAACGTACTAAATAGATAGGCGTATATTAAATAGATTATGGTTGTATTATTTACAAAATATACAAGTTACCCATTTACATGTGAGCTAACTATAACCGAGAAAGAATGTAGGCCCTTTCTTCTAAAACAATATGATATTCATTGGAGTACTTCAAATATTTTTCATATAAATAAATGAGTACAAAAGATGTTCTAACACGAAAAATCATAATAATAAATAGTTCTATTCATGGTTATGACATAAATATTCAGGATTATAATATAAATAAAGTGATGAAAATCATCCAACCCAAAACAAGTCACACATTAGAGGTTAATGAAGCAATTATTACTTGATTTTATTACCTTTAGAAGATTGTTCCCTTCTAACCTCTCATCAGACCTTCCTAGAGGCCATTTTTGTGTCCTTTTTAGCATTTAGTTTCGCAATATCCTCCAACAGTTCTTTTCATTGTGCCACCAAAGTACTACTTGAGTTGCTCTTTGAAAAATTGATCATTGTACTGCTATTTTTTGAATTGTTGTTCTTGAAACCGTTGTTCCTCGAACACATCTCCGATCACTAGACTCTCAACTCTAACTACGGGTTCCTCTTGTATTTCAGTGTTCATCTTTATTAAATAATTATTGACATGAATAACTTTTTGTATGGTTTTAAGTATCAAATGCGGGTATCAGATCTCTCCCATTGCGGTTTCTTATGATAGTTCCATAAATATTTGAGGTATTATTTGGTCTAAGATATTGTAGGAGTCAGATTCCAGAGAGATACATAGAAAAATTCTATAGAGAGACTATAGAAGATGGTAATAAAAAGTAATAATATTTCACCTTTCATAAAAAAGGAATGTTGTTTTATAGGCTTAAATCGCTGCTTCGTCCCTCGACTATCACGTTTTGTGTCATTTAGTCCCTCGACAAAAAAATCACGGTTGAGGGTCCCTCGTCTATCAAAAATCTATAAATTCAGTCACCGCGCGTGGTTTTTGCTGTAATGCTGCCACGTGTCACTATAGTTAAATGGTTTGCGTTCTACAGATAGTCCTTCGACTTTTAATTCCATTTTTACCCTTCAAATTTAATAATTTTTTAATATTTTTTATTTTTTTATTTTTTATTATTCCAAAAACAGAGTATCGCAAAATTTGCGATACTCTGTTTTTCTGTTCTTACCTCCTAAGTGCTATTTTTTTTCTTTCTCAAAATTTCCACTACTCTGTTCTTTCCTAGTCTCATCTGCAACAATTTATGTTATAGATTTTTCATTTAGGTTCTTTGCCTTCTGAATTTAATAATCTGACCAAAATCCAACGTCTGGATGTTTCGAATTGCAAAATAAAAGGCAGTGTAAAACCCATTCCGGTTCTTAAATCATTGAATTATTTAGATTTGTCTAATAATTCGTTGAAAGGAACGTGTTAGGAATTCCCGGTGGACTTTCCGAAAATTGAAAACCTTAAGTTCTTGAATTTATCGAACAATGGATTCACTGGGTTTGTTGATTCTAATAGTTATAAGAAATTCTGGAAATCGGCATTTTTGAACTTTTCGACAACCCATAACCACCACCATTACGGCCACCACCAACCACCAATCCCGGTTCATAATCCTACTAAAAGCCATGAACCCACTAAAGCTTATCGGATAACCCACAAACGCAAATCGAGAAAAACCAAACATTTAATCATCGTTCTGTCGAGTTCGTCACTTTTCTTGCTGGTCCTCTCCGGCGGTCTATGTTCTCTGTGCTTTCTTTGCAAAAGAAAGAGAAAACACAAATGGGCTATCTCCAAACCGATGCTGTTTCACTAAATAGTGTTTGTTCCACTTAATAAATAATGTTAAGACATACTCATAAACCGCTTTAAATATTAATTAACTATGGTTTATTTCCAAACTATACATTAGTTTTCCAAACTAATGGGCTATATTATGTTATCAGGCTTGTTCCACTTAATAAATAATGTTTGGTTTATGAGTATGTCTTAACTGGCTTTGGATATTAATTAACCATACTCTAATTCAGTCTATTCGAATAATCCATAACAAACCTATTCCCTTCGATAACTACGAAGCTTGGATCAGCCAAAAGTCTGGTCCAAAATAAAAGACTTTGGAGTCTTCAAAGACACAAGGACCAAATAAAAGAAGATACTAGAACAATAGGCTCATTGGGGGAATTATGGAACATTTTTTTAATTTTCAATAATTTGATCTAACAAACTTTTTTATAAAGAATTTGGTGTAAAACTCTACCGAACACTCAAATCCCTTTTAAGACTTCGAGTTTGAAGATGATCCTCTGTCATTGAAAATTTGAAGCTGTCCATCACCAGAAAACCTTTTTTCTTCTTCACCTATAGAGGTTTAAAATTCTTATCAATGGTTATTTTTTAAAATTTCTCAATAGAGTCCTACACCCTGAGCAATGTCCTACACGCTTAGCACTGCCCTACAACCCTTGCACTGATGGTATGTTTTGTATTTGCTTGCCCATCATTCACCAAATGGTTTCTTCACTTAAGTCTGCTGTCTCCCTTCATTTTCTATCTACATATGTTGAAAACATGAAAAAAGATAACGATTTTTTGAGAAAGAAAAAAAAGATAGCACTTAGGAAGTAAGAACAGAAAAACAGAGTATCGCAAATTTTGCGATACTCTGTTTTTGGAATAATAAAAAATAAAAAATATTAAAAAATTATTAAATTTGAAGGGTAAAAATGGAATTAAAAGTCGAAGGACTATCTGTAGAACGCAAACCATTTAACTATAGTGACACGTGACAGCATTACAGCAAAAACCACGCGCGGAGACTGAATTTATAGATTTTTGATATACGAGGGACCCTCAACCGTGATTTTTTTGTCGAGGGACTAAATAACACAAAACGTGATAGTCAAGGGACGAAGCAGCGATTTAAGCGTTTTATATATTAATGGCGATGGGCCCAACAACCACATGGTCCATTTATTGCTATTCCATTTCATTGTTCTACTAATTTTAAACATATTTATTACATATTACATGATATTTCCTCAATGTTACACGTTAGTTGGGTATATTTTGCAAGATTTATATTAGGCTAAATTAGCCAAATATCATATCGGTCCAGTCCACGGTTTGGATAAATCACACCTTTATCAATCGCGATCTTCCCATTATGGAAGTGATTGATAAGATTAAGATTAAAATTATGGTTCAAATGTCTAATCTTAGTGTAGAATCCAGTAGATAGACTAGCGCGTTATGTCTTATGATAAATAAGAAACATAAATAGAATATAGAAGATGGATGGTTTGGGGTTTTTTTTATTCATCATCGAAATATGTTTTTGAAGTACATTCGATACGTAGGTCATATTTTGGATTGTACATGTTTATATGGCTATTGACAGTCATAATATATTAATTTCTCACATGTTCTACCCGTCAGAATAAAAACTCAAGAAAGTTTATTTGACTTTGTGGAGTAGTATTTTTATTCAACATCATATAGAACTTGGTACGCATTGTCAATCCATCCATATTCTGTTTTTGTTCGAACTATTGTTATATATAGTTCTTCGGTTCTTCAACCACCTACGTTAAAGAGGCATTTTTTTATTTGTAAATTATTTTGTTCCTAATAATTTTGTTCATGAGAAATGTGTTCTTGAGAATTTTGTTCATGTGATTTTTCTTCTTATAAAATTTGTTTCTGGGATTGTACAAACCATATGCAAACAATATATTTTTACAAAGTAATACTACAAATTAATACAAAAAACAATTGTAGTCATATATTTCTATACACAATTATATTTATCATTTAAAATTATGTGAAATATTTCAGCTATATATTTACAAGCTTTGTCTTCCTTATACGATGAATGCGGGCCTTTGATGTTGCAAATTTCTTTTATGCATGCACAAATCATAATCCCATAATTAACAGAATTTGTAGCTTTTGTTGTGGGCAATTACATTAATTTATAAGTTGTTCATATACTTTCAGAAATCTTATTGTGTCTAAATATTTTTGCTTCAATAAATAAAAGAAAGAAATTAATATCAACTATTAAAAAACTAATGAAATTTAATAATAATATTTATATATGAACAAACTTACCATCTATATTGGTGCCTCTACATATTTATCTATTATTTTTGCATTCTGTGGATGCAAGGGGTTATTGTGAATCAACACATTTGCATTAATGTCAATCAACAACTATGTCCAGTGGTTGGATGTTACAACCCCATTTCGTGTGTGTATTGGTATAATAATCTGCGAATTATTACAATTTTTTTAAAAATTTACGATGTCATCTATAATTTTTTCCAACTCTTTTATTTCTTTTTAAGTATTGCTGTAAAAAATAAAAAATAATAAAGATTAAAAATAATATATTTCATTCATGTGAGTGTCATTTATAAATAAAAGGGTTTAGTGCATATAACTTTGTTGCTGCCAATATAACATTTTATGCTCTTTGTGAAGCACGCTCATTTAATGTTTGATTTACTCTTTATATGCATGAAGAATATGCCTCAATTATCTGTAATGTAAAAAATCTCAAAAGTAAATCAAATTAAAATTTGATTACAAGTTGTAACATAAACTAGAATTCAACACAACTTATCCATCCACTTTGGTCAATCAACTAGATTAAGTGACAAACAAGAACTTCAAAATCATGTATCAACTAAATAGTATATAAAATTTAGTAAAAAAATTAAGTGTTTTAACATATATAGTATCATAACAAAATTGTAAAGATGTTCGAAGGAGTGATGTCATGGAACAGGTTGAACAACAATATAGTCTACCTCCCTTTTTATATTCAAGTAGTTAGGTATTGAGAGTGATTTTAGGGGGAATGTTGTTTAATGAGGTCTAGGTAAGAGTAATTATCAGTCCCCAGCAAGACATTGTGGTACTGACTGACCCATTAGAGCATCAAGCTACGCTAAAATCGTTATTGACCATAATCTCAATCACAATCACAATACCGAATGAAAATATCAAAATCTGAACTATAAATTGCTAGACCTAATTAAAAGACACAAGTATAAATCTCAATATTCAAAACCAACACAATCCGATCACAACTTGTAACAAAAACTTTAATTCATAGACAAAAAAGCACTGCAAAATATTGTAGTAAGTAAATAGTATATAAAACCTAGTTAAAATAAAGTCTTTTCATATAAGTATCATAAAAAGATCTTCAAGATGTTAAAGGAATGAGGTCAAGGCACATGGTGTTCAACAAAATATTCTCCATGTGTTATATTCCAATAGTTAGGTCTTGAAAGTGAGTTTAGAGAAAGATTATTTAATGAGGTTTCGAAGAAATGATTACTTCTTGCATGGCACAGAGTGCCCAACAAGACAGTAGAAATATAAATTTCTACTAATAATTAAGCTTGGAATAGATAAAAAGTAATTTTCCTTACCTTTATGCCAATTTTTCCATTGCTGTTAATTTTATAAAGCTTATCCACAATGAGTCAGGTTGAATCTTTTCTCCAAACAGCTGTGCAATTTTTATATATCAATTGCAATTCATTAAGAATTGTATATTTTATTTAAATGAAATTAATGAAATAAAATGCTTAAATTGATTATCTATTTTGATTTATTTGGGTAAGTGCATTTAATCGGAAGGTTTTTTCATCGGTTAGATAAAAAGTCGGCTATTTTTTTTCTTTGTAAGCTTTTTATCCTTAATTTCCTGAAAATTATGTGTGAATCTTCAATATACATTGATGCAGTTTTTTTCCTGTCCTTTCATTGTCTGAAATTCAAGTTTGGGATCACTTTTTTTTTCTTTGGTAGGGTTTTTACTCTTTTTACTCAAAAAAAAAGGATGATCTTCTTTTTCACATTTACATTTTTTACATATAATTAATAAGTAATCTTTTAAATTAAATAATAATAACATAAAAAATTTCACTTTGTTTATTTGTAAAATAATAGTAACATGAATATAAAACGAAATCTGTAAGTGATATTTTGGTATACCAATATGTTCATACCCGTCGAAATTTAATTCAAAATAAAATACCAAAAACATATATAATTTTATATTTTAAAGACGAACAAAACGAAATCTATAAGGGTTATTTTCGGATAGAAAAAAATTCGCAACCAAAATATACTTAATTATGTAAATGGGTCATAGTTTTTCTCCCAACCAAATTATATGTGATTCTACAATTTCTTCTTTTCTAAAAAAAATCGACACAAAAATGCACATATTATTGCAAATAAAAAAACTAGTTGTACACATAACACTTATTTTCACAAAACAAATTTGTATTTTGTTTTTTCAAACACCAAAATCATATTGCGCAACTATATCTTCATTACACAATACATCTGCACGTAATTTTGCAACTAAAACACTTTTTTCATCCAAATTACACATAATTCCGCAACTAAAACGTATTACTTTTTCGGTCTAATTTTGCACCAATTTACGTCTAATTACTTAACCTATCAAAATAAATATATAAAAATATTTTTTATACATCTAGTTTTGTTCGTCTTATAAAAATAAAATCTATATATTTTGAATTTTATTTAAACTATAGTTTGAAAAATATTATATATTATTTTAATAAAACATAAGAAAAAACCCGTTAAAAGATATATTGATAATAACAATATGGATACCGATAATTATATTAAATATAAAAATTTAAAAAAATTGGATGTTTATTGATAAAAAAAATGGTTTGATATAAGATGTTGGTTTAAAATTTATAATATATTAAAGATTTAACACCCTACTTTGATAAATTAAATTGGATGAATAATAAATGAGGTGAAAACAATATCAGAGTCCTACATGAAGAAAACGCCAATAACTGAGAGATATCCCTTCGTTGTTACAGTATATACCACAACATAACCAACAAAAACAATATAGCAAGAAACTAGCTATAATTAGAGGTGTCTAATGGTTCAGGAACCATGGTTCAAAGCTGACAACCTGCTTAAGAACTGGCGGTCTACCTGCGAAACTGGCCCATTAGGACTGCAACCTGGCAGGACCGCAACCCGCCGAGACCGCAACCCGCCAGGACCGCAACCCGCCAGGACCGCATAAGGAGCAACCCGCCAGGACCGCAACCCGCCGAGACCGCAACCCGCCGAGACCGCAACCCGGCAGGACTGCGAAACCACGGTTTATTTGTAAAAAACCGGTGGTTTATTGGTAAATATTATGCTGATTTTATTTATTTTATATCCAAAATGTTATATTTAAAAAATATTGAGATATTGCATATTATTATAGAATTATTATTACATTTTTGTTAATATTAATTTGTTTTGGTTATTAAGTTTTTTAGTGTTGTAATTATTATATAGTCCAAAATTTTAAATATTACTTATGTTATTATCACATTTTGAATATTATTATTATGTTTTTAGATCTAATACAAACCAAAACTATATCTTATCATGTTAAAATATTACAAATTCTACGGTTATAATTTTAATATTACATTTTGATTACTATTGTGATTTGGTTTTAAATTTTACAAGTGTTTGTTATTATTTTTTAAACCAAAATTAGATCTTATGAAGTTATAAGTATTTCATAATACATTTGTTGTTGTTATAATAAAAGGTAAAGTCATTTTTGGATAATTTAGCCGTTCACGGTTTATACTCGTGCGGACCAGGAGTTGTACAAATATTTTCAAATTACAATACAAAATAGCAAAAAACTATTACAAACATCATTCATCTCCAGCTTCGTCTTCTTCGTAAGTAAAATCTTCGTCGTCATTTTCGTTTTCTTCCGCAATTTCTTGTTCAAGTATATCTTCGTAATCATCCGGATAATCTTCGAAGATGTCGTCTACGTTCACTTCGTCTCTGAACTCTATGTCTTGCATCCTTTTATCCGCCGCTGTCCAATCCTTAACTGCCACAAGCACTCCAAGTGCTTTGCCCGTCAATCTTGTTCTCTTAGTCGTGTATTGCAACCTCGCTTGGCTGAAAGCACACTCACTTGCAACTGTAGACATAGGTATAGCATAAATCTCTTTAACAATCCTGCAAAGAATAGGAAACTCTTCAGTTTTGGTACCCCACCATCGTATGATATCTTCAATACCTTGGTCTTGATAATTCGTAAAGTCAAACCTAGTGGTCCAATATCTATACAACTCATTATCAGATTGAGGGGTTTCTGTAACATTGTTGTTTCGTAACATTGCCAATCGAATATAGTTAGTATTTCTCCCTCTACCCCTATTGTTACTACTGCTTACATGTGTAGATGTATTTGATCTATATCTTGCAGCATACTTATCATAGATATTATACAAACTATCATATATACCGCTAATATACCCTTGAGGGTCAATTGGTTCGGTCGGTGGTATATCTGTAGGAAACCGTACAGATTTATAAAAGCAATCAACTAGCAATTCAAATTTTTCTTTTCGTGAAAAAGGATCTAAAAGGCAAGCAAATGAATAACTATCAGGGATTGGATGAAAATACTTTGTGAACTTATATTCCATTCCAGGCACCATGTCTACGCATGCATAATGTGATCTAAATTCATCCATATGCATGGCAAGATTAGCAATCGTGAAAAGGGCCAAATGAGCATTAGGTTGATTTTGTGAAGAAAAGGTTAGGGTGTTTTCTTTAAAAAGTCTTAAAAATCTTAACATGTGTGCACAAAATTTCCAATGATCTGGTTCAATTGGTGTTTCATGATATGTATTATAAAGCGTCGATATCTCTTCTTTAAAAACATGCGCACGTGCAAGCATTGTGTAAGTAGAATTCCATCTAGTTTCGACATCTAATAAAAGTTTCTTATATTTTTTCTCATTTGAAAGAACAAGTGTTTTAAAAGCTCTTTTTTTAGCAGCGGATGTCGAGCAAAATAGGATCCCATTTTTTATAGGGGTAATATAATCACCCTGAACCTTACGTATTCCTTCTTTCGCAATTAATTGAAGTACGTGGCATAAACATTTGGTGTGAAACAATTTTGGAAAAGGGGGATTGCAATCTGCTATAAGAAATGTTATAGCACTAATATTAGAAGATGCATTATCCAACGAAATAGACATAATCTTGTTTTTAATGCCATAAACATTCATGCATTCAGTCATACTCTCCCTAATTATTTGTGCGGTATGCTTCCCAATTGATTCAAACCATATAATTCTCCTTTGGAGGACCCATTGGGCGTCCATCCAATGGAGGGTAACACATATCATATCTAAATCAGTAAAAGTAGCTATGTCACTAGTAATCGAAACATTCCATGGCAAAGTCTGCATAGTTTGAATAATCTCTTTTTTTCTTTGTAAATAATATTTAAAGGCTAGCGATCGCAAAGAGGTACGTGGAATGCGTGTTGCCTGTGGGTTTACCCCAACTTGCATCCAATTTTCGTATCTCCAAGAATCCCCAAAACTAAATGGTTGTAAACTACCGACTGCATAAATCATTGTTTCTTCCCTATACGTATCGTGGTTAAACTCAAAAGGAAGACCTGTTTGAGGGTTCGTGCAAACATTAGTTGGGTTAGGTTTTGTAGGATCATATATTTCATGTTTCGTTAAATGTTTTACCATAGTGCTAGTGCCCATATTTCTAGATCCACTTACGTGAAGATAACGTTTATTGCACTCTTTACAAATACAAAACAAACCATCTTCTGATAGAGTATAGTGATTCCAAATCCAAGATGTTTTCTTACGAGATCTCCCCCCACTAGTACTTCCACCACCACTTTCGCGGGAGGAGAGTGTGTCAACGTGAGGGAATTCTGTAGAAAAATCATCCATGGTATTGAGATCCACATTAGATGGTGGGTTTATCCCAGTATTTCTACGTTTTGAATTCATTTTAAAACTAATAACAGTTTTTTTTTTCAAATATGCAATAAAATACTAATAATAAAATCACAATTTAGACTAATAACAAGATATAACAACTAAATTTAGACTAATAACAAGATAGAACAACTAAATTTAGACTAATAACAACTAAGAAACAATTTGCGGAAAAACAAAAATCAAACAATTTCGAAAGTAGGAGTAGAATAAGTAAAATAACTAATTGTAGTTTTCTAGAACTTATCGAACAAATAGATAGATTTAGAGAGAAGTAGAGAGTTTTTTGTGAGGTGTGAGTATTGGTGTTGGGGTCTCCTCTACTTATAGGGGAGACCCAAAAAAAAAAAAACCGAAAAAACAAAAAAAAAAAATCGCCCGGACCATCCGGATGGGCGTCCGGATGGTCCGGACACATGATCCGGGGCATCCGGACAGTTTCGCCCGGACGCCCGGACAGACAATTCGGACCATCCGGATATCGATCCGGATGGTCCGATTGGAACCGGGGCATCCGGACGATCGTCCGGATGCCCCGGTTCAACCAACGGCTAGTTCAAACGAACTAGCCGTTGGCAACGGCCAAAAGCGGACCATCCGCACGCGTGGCCGGATGGTCCGCTTGATGACGTCATGCTGACGTCATCAAACGGCTAGTAGAAAATAAAAAAAAAAACACAAAATTACCCTATAAATACACCCTACATCCTCCTATATTTTTCACTACAAATCTCTCCCTCTCCACTACAAATCTATCCCCTCTCTCTACTACACTTCTCTAAATTTTTTTTATATTTTTCAAACTCTATTTAAATTTCAGGTTTCGCAAATGTCTTCGAAAACAAAAAAGAATGCTCGTAAAGGTGGACGTAGTGAACCAACCACTTCCGAATTGAGAGAGGTGGAAGAAATGTTGTTTCAAACCATGGAGCAGGAGGTAACGGAGAGCGAGACTATCGAACATCGCCCCGAGGGGGAGATTCGCATCCGTAGTAATCAGCAAGGAGGTCGAGGTGTAACAAAAATTTGGTCTGGTATGTTTCTGAACTACGAGGAACTGATCCAAATAGAGGGTATGCAAAAAAATTTCAAACTTATTGAGCCTACTAATGGCCAAGGTTGGATGAATCTAGCTAGATTCAAATGTGATTGGTATATAGAACTAGTGCGAAAGTTTTATTCCACGGCTAGATTAATCGAAAATGATCCAAGAGGTTTAGGAATGAATTGTTTGATTGATGGTAAAGACATTAGTTTTTTTGAAACTGATTTCTACGATCTTTTTTCCGTTCCAACCCATGATATCTATACCGGTAATAAATTACCTCCCATTAGTTATCGCCCTACGATATGGAGTGCTGATTGGCCTTTGTCTTACGAAGAAGCGGTAGAGATTCTTACTTGTCCTGGGGCGGAAGCTCCGGAAATTAGCGGTAAATTTCGAGCCATGCGGGGTAATTTGGATGGTATTGGGAAATTAGCTTTGAAATTGGTAAATAGTATATTTCTTCCACCTAGTAACAATGATTCGCAGCTTTCATATATTCAAACATTTGTTACTGCTTTTATGATTCGAAATCAGGGAATAATTAATTTACCCAGCTTGATGATTCGAAATATGGCTGCGAGGTGTGGTACGGATAAACTACCTTATGGGATGATATTGAGTAAATTGCTTGTTTCGAAAGGAGCTGATGTGAGTATGTACACTCCGGTGAAGGTGAGGCCGACTAGTGCTATAGGTAGAAACTCTTTGCGTTTGCAGGAAATATACTCTTGGGATGGAGAGTTGATTTCGAAATTAGAGGCATGGAACCACCATAGAGAAGACTTGAATCAGATATATATTGCGAACGGTCTTACAAAACCGCCAAATCCACCTACTCAGTATCGAGTTGAGGCTGAAGTGTCTTTCGATCCAAATGCTAGTGGTTCTTCGCGAGTACCGCCACAACAAAGACGAACCGATCGCGAATTTGCTGAGTTTGCGCATACTCAACAAATGAATCATATGCAATTTGCGCATACTCAACAAAAGGTTTGGCATGATGATTTTACAAAATGGCAAGGTGAATTTCAAAATTGGCAGGGGGGGGGGGGGTAAATGACCAGCTTAGCCAGATACAGCAGTGGCAAGTAGGGGTGAATGATC
Organism: Limnanthes douglasii subsp. nivea; assembly: GCA_036936605.1. Classification (NCBI taxonomy): domain Eukaryota; kingdom Viridiplantae; phylum Streptophyta; class Magnoliopsida; order Brassicales; family Limnanthaceae; genus Limnanthes; species Limnanthes douglasii. Next base: position 61,323,849 of record JAUPFV010000004.1, read on the forward strand.
AACTTGGTCACCTCCAGCAGTGGCATGGTCAATACGAGCAGTGGCATGGTCAATACGAGCAGTGGCATCATGGACAAGATCAATGGAATGAGCGATTTGCAAACTCTCAAGCCCAACAGTCGGAGTATATGCGACAGATGATGGAGAACATGCATTTGCAAGGTCAACCACCTAACAACAACAACGATGAAGCTCCTTAGTTTTTCGCAATTGATTTTCATTATCGTTGTAATGTTTATCTTTTTTATTTGATTGAACAACTATGTTACTTGTTTGGTTTTTATTTTTAATGAATTGTTTGTTTTGCTTCTATTTTTTATTAAATGTTATTTAAATCACTTACCTAGCTTTCAATTTTTATTTTGTTCTTTACAACTTACAAGTAATTTATGTTTATGCATATAAACTTCTAATATTGAATAGTTCGAAAATACAATAAACTATATAATTCATCTAACCATAAACACTTCAAGCTTGAAAGAATCTAAAGAATCACCTAATAATTTAAAATTTTAATACAATTATATGTCTAATAGGTATATATTATTTAATAGTAATATATTATTCAAACGTATCAAAATCAAATTACAATTATTTTTTTAAAATATAATTGATGATTATAAAATTTCGATTAAAATGATAACATATTTAAATTAAAATACATGAAATAGAATAATTAACTCAATTATTGAAATTAGATTCAATTAACACTTACAAATTAATTTTAAATAACATTATAATATATTCTGATAAACGGTTCTTAAATGGTTAAATGGTTTGGCTGATGGTTTGAACTGGTAAACGGCTCTTAAATGGTTCGTCTGGTGGTTTGAACTGGCGGTTTAACTGTGAAACTGGCCCATTACGACTGCAACCTGGCAGGACCGCCAGACCGTCAGGACCGCATAAGAGCAACCCGCCGAGACCGCAACCCGCCGAGACCGCAACCCGCCGAGACCGCAACCCGTGGTTCAGACTTAAACGGTGCGGGTTGGTGCTGGTTCAAACCGTTTGACACCTCTAGCTATAATCCAATCTCAACATCCATCACAAAATCTTCAGACATAAAAATACATATATAGAATGTTGTTTGGTCTCTACATGAGCTTTCATTTCTAAATAACTAAAATATAAGTGCATAGTTTCTATATTTAACCACTGAACAACACTCTGCATGCCACTATATAGTTTCTTATCCTTTTGAGCAACATAGACAACTAAGAGCCCTGTGTATAATAATGATATAACTACAAAACTAATAAATAAAAATCGGAAAAAAAAAAAGAGGATTCATCCTCACTAAATCTTACTGGAGAACTCCATCACAGCTTTCGAAGGAGCCCGTGCTTTTAAAATCATTTCCTCGTACTCGTCTTCAGGTTTCGAGAGAGCAACAATAGCCCCTCCAGCTCCTATGGAAGCTTCACCCTCATGTATCACAATCGTCCTTATCACTATGTTGAGATCAAATGTTCCATTGTATGAGAAAAACCCAATCGATCCCGAGTAAATACCTCGGGAACAATTCTCAAGAGAATCAAGAAGCTCCATTGATCTTAGCTTTGGAGCACCTGTCATCGAACCTCCAGGGAAGGCTGCTCTTACGCATTCAACAGCACTAAGACTTTGCTGCTTCTGACCACGGATTGTACTAACCATCGTATGAACAGTCGCATATGATTCTATGTCCATGAGATTCGGTACATGCACAGAACCGGGTATGCAGACGCGACCAAGATCGTTCCTTAAAAGATCCACAATCATTAGGTTTTCCGCTTGATCCTTTTCACTGTGATACGAAAAACAGAAATAAAAAAGTTACTTTACATAAAAGATAGAAAAATCTTATCATTGAGGTGGTTATCGTACAAGGTACCTATATTTTAATTGCAATTTGAACTGCTCGTCTTGCTCGGCTGTCGATCCACGAGCTACGGTGCCCTTAATCGGCTTTGCTTCTAAGATTCCATTTCCATCCAACCTAAGAAACCTCTCAGGAGAAGAACAGCATAAGCTAAGATCTTCTTTTGAAAAATTAAGAAAAGCAGCATATGGAGCAGGATTTTTCTCTCGGAGATGAAGATAAAGTCCAAGTGGATCTAATTCCTCTAGTTTTCGACGAAGCTGAGTTGTAAGACAAAGCTCGTAGCTTTCTCCATCTCTAATGTATTCGAGACAGCTCTTGACATCTCTTATATATTGATCTCTAGATTCATCGGCCTGAAAGGCAATTTCTCTTGATGATGGACTTGCAGCATATAAAGGTTGCTCCTTTAATCCCATAGAGGTAGAAGCTTTTAGTTTAATAAGCTTTTCCTCTGTAGCATCCAGCCATGGTGTCGAAGCCATGCAGTCTTCGTGTATTGACAGTATATAAACATCAGCATTGCAATGATCAACCACTAAAAGATTATCTGCAAAGAAAAGACAGGCATCTGGAGTACTGGATTTGTGATTATTAGATGACGCGCCGCATTCAACTTTAAGGTCATACCTGCATTACAATGGAATCAACTTTAGATAGAGATAGGAAATTTGTTCAATCCAAACCAGAGAAATTAAAAAAGTAGTCATTTAAACAATCTAAATTACGCACCCAAGGTAACCCACATATCCACCGTGAAAGTCAAAGGGTAGTCCTTCATAATCTTTTTTCTCGTAACAGAATAAAGAAAGCTCCTGTCACATCAATCCAGAGATATAATGGGATTCATTAGACTAATATCTGTAATGTTAGATAAGGTCACATTGTGTCAGACACTCAAGCGGAAACAAGCCCTAGTCATATAAAAAGACAAGTGCCTAACATATTGATAAAAGTAGAGCTGAACAGAAATCGGATTTCATGTATTTTGATACAAATATAATATGGTAGGAGTGCTTTGTTCGAAAATAAAACAATAAACTTTGAATCCTCAATTCTCACTTCAAACTATTTTGAATCCTCAATTCTCACTTCAAACTATTTTGAATCCTCAATTCTTACTTTAAGCTAATTTCAAAACCTTCGTCCATGGTAAATACCTCCATTAATGTAGTCCCAATGAAGTTTTTTGGAGTCAAATGTACAGGTAAAAAACACTGGCATTTAAAATCATAGCACTTAAAATCTGATTGGCTTTAAAGTTGCGAGTCTAACTAATGTAACTGTGCTAGCTATATTTATCACGATATACCCTTTGTCTACCTTGTTCAGAAATTCAAGAAAACCTTCTTTCAAAAATTTGCTTTCCACAGAGCCATTAGCATCTTCAACCGATAAATGACCTCCACGATTAGAAGTATCATTGCTGAAATAAAAATAACAAATGAATTAAAGTTCTTCATAAAATGAACAAGGAAAGTTAAATCAATGCGCATCGATTAAAAAGAATAAAAAGAATAAACAAGTTAAAGGTAAAGTGAGAGAAGGTTGCTCAAACCTTTGATCGGACAATCTAAATGTCACATGCTTCCATAGAGATCCACCTTTACCCCCCATAAAGGAGAACCGAGCTCTGCCCTGAATATTTCAGAAAATGTTAATATTGGGAGAAGCTTAGCTCTGAATTGCAGAGATGACCTTACAATCCAAACGAAGTATAAAACATTATAATATGGATATAAACTCTGCCAAATAAAAGTGCTGTTGTAGAGGGAAATTCGTGCCAAAAGCTTTATACGGACTAATGCCAATTATTGGATTCCATGAAGCTTAAGTTTAACCGAAATAGACAATCACGCAGATACAGACCATTGTAGGACTTCTTTGGGTTACATAATAAAAAAAATAGAATTTCCGTGTTCCCCATTTTTTCACAAACATAAACAAGAAAAAGGCACATACTTTCTTTTTTTATTTAGGGTTGCAAATCAGAAATACTCTAGACACAAAAATTGTATTTATAAGCCGATAATGATTATAGACAACCGATAGGTTAACCACAGTGTCTAAAGACAGCATTATGCATCCAAAATCAATCTTCAATCCTAATATTGGACAGAGACTACTCCAATAACTTCCTGATAATCTAAGTGACAGGTTGCATGATACATTTAACTAGTATATAGTGAAGAGCTACTCTAACAAATTGCTCTATAGATCTCAAAAGGAGCAAAAGACACAACTATGACTTTTATAAACAAGAGACTATCATAGATCAATATTCAAACCTTGTCTGTCGATGAACTATCTAACCAAAAAGTGTTTTCAGCTCCTCTAGCTCCAAAAAGCTCGGAAAATATATTTCTCGCACCACCAACTTTATTTGCTAGTTGATCAAATTTCCTCCATTTCAACTTTAAAAATTTCTTAGCAACTCTTGTACAAGACAAATCATCCAGGCCGAATAGAGACCGTCCAATTTCAGTGTTACCTTGATGAAGTTGATCACGAGATCCATTGATCATATGCCAACTTCTGGGAAGTTCCCTGATAGATCCAGGCACCTGCATGTGCGCTAAACAAAGATTACTGCTCAGAGGAGATTATACATAGCAGCAGCTTACACCCATCCATGACATAATACATTTTCTAGGGGTCAAAAACCAAATGAAAACAGGAGGGAAACAACCCGGAGCCCTATCAGCCCCCTTACCCGCTGACCCAACTTGCGAAAAAGAAATGATAAAAGTAATATACAATCAACTTGTAGAAGGTGAAAGGTAAGATTTTGAACCATGTTTAGACACAATAAAAGATGATGAAGAACGATATATGAGACTGGTTAACCTGAACAGCTTATATCGTAGATATAATTCCAAAAAACGTGGAACCGACATAACCTACCAGTGCCTTATAACAAGTTATGGACACTCAGCCAAATAGAATTGACGAGTCTTGGTCACACACGGTTTCATCTTACTATCTGATAACACAAACCTCCACCGTGTATAACACTCAAACTTCTAATGCACAGCATTGCACCCTTAGATAGACATTGCCACCCCCCATTATGTGGAGAAATAATAATCAGGAATAGCGACAATTTACATTTAGCATATAGATAAAAAGCAAGGGAATTGCATGTATAATCCTTAGAAGAGCTCCACTTTACCAGTATAATTGATATTTCTTTCCTGAATTGATGAAGACTTGGTTTTTAACCAATAATCTTCAGTTATGTTCCTGAAATTTTTGAAAATCTGCCTTCCATAACAGGTTGCAATACTCTCCGGATGAAACTGAAAGAAATCGCATGTCAAGGAAATGACTGAGGTGAGGATATAGCGCATACATATCAACTTAAAATTAATAATTTTTCACCTGCAAGCCAAAATGAGGCCTTGTAGAATGCATGATGCCCATGAGAATGTCTCTCCTCTGTGGTATCCCGTTATACTTATGGTTCTGACTCTCGAGGAAAGAGCCCGTGTCAGTGGTAGAAGTCCATGCTATTGGTATCAGGTCCTTTGGGAGTGTTTCTTCATCTACAACAAGTGAATGATACCGAACCACCTGGCCCATATAAATCCAAGAGAAATTTATGTGATCCCTTTAATCAATCCTCAACGATAAGTAACATTGTGGAATTTATAGATTTCACAATTTAATGATACATGCAACATCAAGAACTTTAAATTAATTATCCAGCAAAGCATGTATAAGTAATCGAGAGAAAATTATAGAGATAATGAGCAAAAGACCCTTGAGCAAACTCAAAACTAATATAGAGAAATTGATGATTGACTGACCTTGAAACCTGAGTTTCTACCAGATGGAATGTCTAAAAACAGTCTGCATCCATCGTGCTCTATCCCACTGCATAGACAGAGTAGAGTCTAGAATGTAAGCTAACTACAAAGTAATAAAAACCAAGTAATATAGCTAGCTTTCTCCTAAAAAGCCAATTACATCATCTTTACCATTACATCGTGCCAAAAACAACCAAATAATCTTTATGAAGAAATCATACATAGAATAAATATCTCACCATACCTCAACCGTCCATGAACTGGTTCAGGTGCATGGATGATATGAGCCCCATGTGCATAACCCAATGCCTGTCAAAATCAAAAGCATCCAATTCCAATTCACGTGAGACACTAATATAGTAGCCGAGTAAGGGCGATTAATTTTATGACAGACAATAAGTTTCTAAGACATAGTGGCAAATATAATAAGCAACCTAAATGAGTTAAGAAAAATAAAACAAGATGCAAATAGAACAAGAGATCAACCAATGACAAGTCAAGTCTCAGATTACACATTTGTAATATTAAAGGACTTTCAAACAAATCAACTTGAGAGGAGAGGATGAGATTGTTCCACTCCATATCATAAAATAGAAAAGAAGCTTGCAAATAATGCTTTCAGCCCTTCGCATGCGAGTTCTCAGAATAATATTAGTGTGCGAGACAAAATGGACTCTGAATAAGGTCAACTAGAGTGTCGGGACCTTGGATCATGAGTAAAAGAACACATAATAAATAGAGAAAAGAAACAAATTTACATATAAGTTGTTAAAAACTATGAAATAAGAAGATAAAGACACATGTTGAATACATATAAGTCCAAAACTTTATCATAATACACCCCCTGTAGACCAATAAGTAGTAGATATGTTACTCACAATCACTAAAGATATGGTTATGTCGACCACAGTAATCAAGAACAAATGTAGGTGCAAGGAAACTACCTGATGCCCAAGGCAAATACCCAAAATAGGAACATCATGGCACTCGAGCAACAACGAAAGACAAATCCCTGCAAGATGAAACTAACTTCAAAGAAAAAATCACACGTGGTTGTATGCACAGGATAAAAACCATGCTAAACTCCACACACACACACAAACTCATAAGGAAAAAATGCAACTAGTTTCCACTCACCAACATCTGATGGGCAAGTCGGAGACCCTGGTCCCGGTGAAATAACTATGTTATCGAAAGCACCCTCTTCGTACAAGTAGTGGTAAGCTTCTTCCCATGTCCACTCATCATTCCGCACAACAACAGGAGGCACTAATAAGTTTAAGAAAAAAAAAACACTTCAACACAGCAATAAGAAGCTACTAAGTAAAGAGTGAGAAAGAGAGTGGCAAGCTTACCGCCATTAATGACACTCAGCTCCTGATAAATGTTGTAAGTGTAACTATCATAGTTATCAATTAGCAATGTCCTCACGAGCTCCAGTTTTCTCTTTGGCCCTTCCAATTTTTTCTTTCCAGCGAAGGCTCCTTCCAGATGCCCAGGCATTACATGACTAGTAACAACCATTTTCTTTGCCTCGTGATAAGGTAGTATCACATTATCCTTTTTGGTATAATCACCAACCTTCGTAAAAGGTTTAGGCCGCATCAAGCTCATGCCTGAACATCCCAAACTTTCTGGATACACCAGCTCAGAAGATGTTGAACCAAGACTAAAATGCATTTTACTGAAGAGGAGTTTGATAAGGAAGACTACGATGCAGAACCTCCTCTTCCTCTATCTTCTGCAAATAGAAGTTGTAGCCTAATCAGAATTGTCATAAATATTAAAGCAATTGTGCTTTTTTAAATTTTGTTAACGGACTGTGCAACATGAAATCGACAAATATATTATCACTGACTTAATGATATAACAGGAAGAAAGATACTATTTTGATCTGCCAAATATGGAAAGAAAAAGGAACCCACAAGGCTGGAAGTTTTGTCCTTTCCACTAATGCTACTAAGATCCAAACAATCCTAAGGCTACCTAATGAAAAGTAAGAAAAGATTAGTCAGCAAAGCAATTAAGCACTATATCAAACTTCCATAGAATTTCAAGTAAACCATATTGGTTCACAAAATTAAAGAAAACCATTCAAGTATTAGGCATCAAATGGAAATTTTGAAGGTAACAAATAAAAACTAAGTACAAACTAGGTAGGCACTGTAGAACCACACACGTTCAATAAGGAACCAATCGGCTCCAATCAATCATCGAACAATAACAAGGTTCGTTAAGTTAACGTTAAGAACGAAGATAAGTCAAATTGAAAACGAGATAGATCTTGTACACATAAAAAATATGATGGAAGAAGATGTGGGTCATAATCAAACCTGTTTCTAGAGCATATGATACACTGCAGAAATGAGAGGTCCGAAAAGAATTTGAAAATGGTAAGATTCGGTGGTGGTGGTGATGATGAGCGCAAAAACTACAAGTGAGTAGATGATGGCGACAATGATTTTGTTTAGAGCCAGGCTAGAAATGTTACACATTTTGATAGATCTCTCACCCTACTCCCTTATTTTTTGAAACTGAAAGTTGAAATTCTTAAATTGCCCTTCCTCTCTCTAGATTTTGACATTTATGCCATTTTGTCTCCAAATCGGCCGAAACACTTAATCTATCCGATATTACACTAGATCTACAAGCTTTGTAGTAACATCTACTAATCTAAACCCATTAATTCGAAAAAATTAGCTTTTTTTCGACTAAACCCATAAAACCCACTTCGAAAAATCTTAAATCGGAGTATCTATGGACAACGAAGAGATGGGCATTTCTCTGGAAGACTTACTGAAGGAGGAGGAAGCTTACCGGATGGAGGTAAGGACCGAAATTAACGTTTTTTAATTTCAGGGGTGTCGCACGCTGTTCGTGCGATGAACAGCAGTGTCATCGCACGGACAGCGCGCGACCGTCGCACGCCCAACATGCGACGGTGCTAGCAGACCGTCTCATTTTGGGCCTGCGACGCTAGGCAAAATTTATGGCCCATTTTTTTGGCCAGAGAGCCTCTGTCGCAGGCCCCAAATGAGACGCTCTTTTGTATCCGTCTCATTTTGGGCCTGCGACGGGTATTGAAACATGTCTCATTTTGGGCCTGCTACTGCAACTTGTATATATAAACTCATACTTTTTTATTGTATATTTTGCAGGAGGAACCTGCCCAGCCTCCATTTATGGATGCCGATTACAGTAAAATATTCACCACGGATAGATTATTCACTAAGGACGAATTAGATGCTTTCGTGGAGATTGAATCAAAGAAGATCAAGTTTGTCACAATAAGAAAACTCTACGATAGTGGGAAATGGGGAAGGACTCCTAGGTTAGAGTACGTTTGCGAGCGATACGGTGTATACGTATCAAAGGCAAAGCCGGACACTTTGAAAAAAAGGAAGACATCGACGAAGAAATGTAATTGTCCGTTTGCGCTAAAAGGTCATCCGATCGACGTACTAGCCATGAAATGGCGTTTGGAGGTGATAAACGGTACTCACAATCATGAACCCTACGTTCGCCTAGACGGTCATTCCCGCGCTTGTAGGCTAAAACTTGACGAAGAGGAACTAGTTCGTAGTTTGTCTCACCTAGGTTCGCGCCCTAGGGAGATATATAGTGGTTTGAAGCACCAATATCCCGAAAACATTTCGAACATGCGTGCAATCTACAATGTCCGCCAAAAACATCGGGACGCTGAACACGGGGGACAAACCCAAATGCAATATCTATTGACAAAGTTGAAGGAGAATGGATACTCGACGTGGGAGCGTTTGAAAGATGATACAAAGGTGATCACTGACTTTTTCTTCGCACATCCTACTAGCATAGACTTATTACGTACATTCCCGAACGTGTTATTCATGGATTGTACGTACAAGACGACTAGGTATAAGATGCCGTTGTTAGAGGTTGTCGGTTTTACGTCCACTTCCATCACATTTACCGTTGCGTACGTGTTTATGAGCGGAGAGAAGATTGGAAACTACGTATGGGCTCTGGAAACTCTTCGTGGTTTGATGATGGATAGCGTGTGCGCATTTCCATCCATCATTGTTACCGATCGGGAGTTAGCTCTCATGCGTGCGGTTGATAGAATTTTTCCCGGAACACACCATTTGTTATGCACGTGGCACATTAGTAAGAACATCCTTGGGGCGGTTCGGAAGATATTGCACGATGATGTGGTAGCGAAACAATTTGTTGAATTTTACAGTTACGCTGCGGAGGCAAACACGTTTGAGAGTTACCAAAAGAACCTCGATACACTTAAGGAGATGTTCGCATCTAAACCGGAGTGCTTTGCGTACGTCATGGACTCGTGGATAACAAAATATGCTGACAAGTTCCTTGCGTACAAAACGAACACGATTAAGCATTATGGCCAAACAACTACAAATAGGTTAGTCCTTCTATCCTACTTTTCGTTGAGTTATTTTATTAAAGTTCAAGTATGTTGATAATTTATTACTTGTACTATGTAGGGCGGAGGGTGCACACTCGTCCCTAAAAAAATATCTTGGGACAAATCAATGCAACTTTGAGACTTTTTGGGAAAAAGTTCATAACTTGTTAACGAAGCAGCATGCGGGTATCGTCGAATCATTCGAGCGAAGTAAGTTTAGATCAATTCCCGGCTTCGATGGTGTTTTGACCAAAAATCTTAAAGGTCATGTGTCACATGCGGGGCTAAAGATACTGACGGTTGCTATTGTACGTGCTCGGAATATAGGAGTAGATCGGGTGGCATGTGGAGGTTGTTTCCTTAGGAAAACTCATGGTTTACCTTGTGCATGTGAAATTGCCTTTATAGCTAGAGAAGGTAGGTGCATCCCTTTAGAAGATGTGGATATTTTTTGGAAAAGATTAGATATTGTGCACAGGGATCCTACCTCTCGCGAAGAGGAATTGCAAAAAAAGATTTCCTTAATTGACAACTCCATTCGTAGTTTCCGCCCCGACCAACAAGACCACATTATCAATAAAGTAATGCAAATTTTGATGCCCGAGACAAGTCATATTCAAGATCCTAAAGAAGCAGTTAGAGCTAAGGGTAGACCAAAGGGAGGCGTTGATAAATCGACTAAACGGAACCCTAGTTCGTGGGAATATCCCATTGAACAAACCGCTAGTGCTAGTACTCCGGCTAACTCGGTAGGTAGTACACCCGTAAACACGTTAGGGAGCACGGCCGCATCCAAAGTGGCTCCCATCGTTCCACCCAAACCTCCATTAGCAAAAAAGAAGGTTGGAAGGCCTAAAAAAATTGTTAAGGATGGGAAGTTAACATTGTATCCGGATTGCATCCCGACCTTTCTACACACTTACATTTCAAAGTTAGTTGACGTTCTTCCGGACGGACAATGCGGATATCGTTCCGTAGCGCATTCAATATACAACGACGAAGATAGATGGGCTGATGTTAGACGCGAGTTGTTGAAGGAGTTGCGGGACAACCGTGCATGTTGGTTGGATGTATATGGTTCGGAGAAGGTGTTTGACGATTTGATACAAAGATTAGATTACTTCAAGCCGAATCCTAGTAGCCACTATTGGATGACATTTCCGGACATTGGACTGGTCATCGCGACAAGGTATCAATGCATGGTATACCATGTATCGCTTGCAGCCTCGTTAACGTATCTACCAATACGTGGAAAGCCACCCGTCAACAATTCGACGATCATAGAAGTTGGGATAGCTTTCGTGCATGGATGTCACTTTGTTAATGTAAGTCTATTTCGTTTCCAATCAAAATTTCTTACGCTATCACTACTAATGCATTCGTTTACGCAATTTCCTTGTAGATTACTACTCCACCCGATGGACCGTTGCCTCCATTATACCCGTGTTGGGCCGCTTACGCAACCGAAGAAGCGAATCAATGGGCGCATCCATACTACCGGCGGTTGAACAAATTTACACAGATAATGCCCGCAAGGAAAATCAACTTGAACGAAAAACCCCATGTCACAGATTTGACTAGAGACGAGGACGTTTCAAATGTTTGAAATGTTTTCGTGCAACATTTGTAGTTTTAGTTTATTAGTTTTCCTAACATCTACTGTAACATATGTAACTGTAACATATGTAATTTTGATGTACTTTTGATGTACTTTTCATGTAATTTTGAAGTACGATGATGTACTTTTGATGTAATTTTGATATAATATAGTTCACGGTGTTTTTGGAAGTTACACAAATGAGTTTGACGATTTCAAGTTGAACGTAATTTTCATTAGAAACACATATCATTTTTGGGCATGGTCGCAAATTAGGCCTGCGACGGTAGACCAAAAAAATGGCCCATTATTTTGGACAGAAGGCTTGTGTCGCAGGCCCAAAATGCGCCGCCTTTTGGGCCTCGTCGCAAATTGGGCCTGCGACGTGAGACCAAAAAATTGGCTCATTAACTTGGACAGAAGGCTTGTGTCGCAGGCCCAAAATGAGACGCCCTTTGGGCCTCGTCTCATTTTGGGCCTGCGACGAGAGGAAAGATTTTGAGCTCAGTTTTTGAGACAGAAAATAGGCCTGTTTTATCATTTTGGACATTTGTTTGGAATATAATACCAGTATATGGGAGAAAACAAAAAGTACATTTTGAAGAAGTTCAGGAAAACAACTAGTACATTATGAAGAAATAGAAGAAAACAACAAGTACACTTGAAGTGGTTGCAAGAAGAGGAAATCATTAAGTTATGACTTTTAACTTAACGAAACATACGAAAATAATTAAACACGGAAATGGCAACAACCAAATGCTCAATCATCGAAGTCGTATCCCAAGTTGTCGTCAGAATGAACCCCTTCCTCCCTTTCCGCAATCCTATCCTGAAGATACGCAACCATATCCCTACTGATGTAGTCTACCACTGTCATGTTGAAGACGGCGGCCGCTTCTTGCTTAATTTTATACGGCTGAAACAACAAACGCTGGTGTTCAGCCGCCTTACATTTCAAGGTGTGTTGATGAAGTGCGAGCTAGGTGGTCGGTCTTGGTCAAAACCCGTCGACATCTAGTTTCTGACCTCAACGAATTGGAACGTCGTATTGCGGGTAACCGGTTCAACTGTCAAGCGACGGATTATATAACAGAGGGCCAGCTGGATGAGGTCCGCTCTGACATTTATGACATCCAGATACAGCAAATCCGTGACTACAAAGATGCGAAAGAAGAAAGGAGGTTGATGAAATGGAACTGGCCTGATAGATAATTTTGCGTGTGTATTTCTGTTTGAGTGTGAGTTTCAATTTAAGTATGAGTTTGTATTTCTGTTTGAGTGTGAGTTTCAATTTAAGTATGAGTTTGTATTTCTGTTTGAGTGTGAGTTTCATTTTAAGTATGAGTGTGTATTTCTGTTTGAGTGTGAGTTTCATTTTAAGTATGAGTGTGTATTTCTGTTTCATTATAATTTTGAGTGTGTATATCATTCAAAGTAATCAAACCGATTAAAATAAATTAAAAGCAGTCATACAATAAATTAAAATACAAAAATTAAAAGCAGTCATACAATTAACCCATTACAAAAATTAAAAGCATTCATAGAATTAACCGATTACAAAAATTAAAAGCAGTCATACAATTTACCGATTACCAAAATATAGTGTTGATGTCCAAAAAGCTAACAAAGTTTTTCTGAGAATAATAATCAATGCCGTCGGTACCTCTCGGCGATCCTACACATCATGAGGGCGGACTCTAGAAGATCAGGGTGATCCAAAGTAGGTAGCGTAGGAGCAAACGCAGCAATCTGCTCGTATCCTGAATAAACAGCACCACCCTCCGGCTCCACCCGAGGACCTCTCTCCGGCGCAGGACGACTGACGATGTACCATAGCCTTTTCCTCGCCCAAATGTAGTACATCGGGTCAGCACTCGGTCCACTACCACGGTACTCTGTGCTAAAAGGAGTGAACACGTGGCTTTCCCAATTCTGCCACAAGTGATCGTCCCACTTTAAGTCTGTGACCCACTTCTTCCCTACTTTTTTCGACTTAGGAGGGCGTATATCCTTAGGAATCAGCTGTACATACCCCATCTGTCGAATGACATGGTCTGGGTAGTACGCCGCAACCACGTCGAACGAAGCAAGGTTCAACTCAACATAAGTGATCTGCTGGAACGGAAAAGGGTCCCGTAAATGTATGAACGGGAGGAACATGACCTGTAAATAAAATAATTTAGCCCATTTATATTAGTAAAAGTACTCATAATTAAAATAATTAAATTGAAAGAAAATGACTTACATCTGCCTCGGTGCAAGTCGCCAGTACGTGTCTCATCTGCATGCGCACCTCATGGGAGACACCAATCTTCCGCGGCGCATGTCGGCACATATGGGGCATGGATACGTCGTAACCCGGAAAAAGTGGAGCTCGAAGCTGAACAAAGTGTGCAAAAATCCATGACTCGAGCAACGCTATAAACCCGCAAATGCCTCCCGTACCATGGAGAGATCCCTGACTAAGGGCGTGGTACAGCTGCGCTAAAACCAACTGGCCCCAGTTGTACATATGCAAACTCTGGTACTGGTTCACGAACTGGAGGTAATCTAATGGAATGTTGTTCCCGGTTTTGTTCGCGCAAATAGTGGTACCTAACAGATATAGTATGTAGGCACGGGTGGCATGATCTACCTGGTCATCAGTGATCCTCCTATCACTATACTGAGAACTACTAAAAGTAGTATGCAGCCACCCTAGCTTCACACTACCAGCATTCCTAAGGTTTTTACTCAGCTCCGATTGCCGCACACCTAGCATGGCAGCATAAGTAGCAAGCCTCTCAACATCATCGTCAAAGGGTATAGCTGTGAAGGACCTACCTACAACCGGTAGTCCAGTGATGACGTGGACATCGTCCAATGTGACTGTCATCTCCCCGAACGAGAAATGGAAAGAAGAAGTCTCCTCATGCCACCGCTCTAAGAATGCCTCCACCAAATGGAGGTTCGTATGCCAGCGGGTGAGTGCATCGACGAGTGGACCGAATATAGTCTCCATCACCCTGGCCCGTACCCTGCTCTGCTTTGTAATGTCCCATCTCCGGAGACTGTCATACATAGCGAAGCATCGGAGAGTGACCCTATCCTGCAATATGTATAAAATATGTAAATTCGTAAAACAATAATAATTAAAAACATGTGTACAGAACACATAAGAAAATTATAAAACAGTATAAAGGTGTAACACTTACATCCCCGTGATAGACGCTATAAGCCTCGTGCAGGGTGTAATCCGGGAAAAGTCCCGGAACATGCGACAGCACAGAATAAAAATCAACATCCTCACCCTCAGATGAGTGGAATGCTGCCTCTGGCGCGTGAGGTGCATCGTCCTCCGTATAGTCCGGTACATGAGATGCATCAGCCTCCATATACTGCGGTGCATCTACATCGTCATCGTACTCCTCGTCAGGGGGATGCGACGTAGAAGCTGCCCCTGTGGTACCATCAGCAGGAGTAGGAATATATTCGCCGCCACGACGGAGACGTCGTCTACTACGTGTACCGGGAACATGTTCCCCGCTCGGAGCAGCCTCCTCGGCCTCGGCCTGCGCTCTAGCCGCTGCTGCTGCCTCCTCGGCCTCGGCCCTAATTTTTTTAAACGGATTTTTTGCTTTAATCTTGAATCGAGGCATCCTGTAAATACGACGCAAAAAAATATGTATTAGCATGCGAAAACCAAAATGAATATAAAAAAAAAAAAAAAACAATTTCGGCCTGGTCGCAGGCCCAAAATGAGACCTCATTTGGGCCTGGTCGCAGGCTCAATATGAGACCTCATTTGGGCCTGGTCGCAGGCTCAAAATGAGACCTCATTTGGGCCTGGTCGCAGGCCCAAAATGAGACTGCTGTTGGGCCTCGTCGCATGCCGTTCATGCGACGAAGACCCCTCTTCATCGCACGAACGGCATGCGACGAGGCCCAACAGCAATGTCGAAACCCTTATGGCTACAACCCCAAAACAGCCTCATTTCTAACAAAACCAAGCACCAAAACGTAGATCCTACCAGTACTAACAACAATATAACACTAATCTAACAAAACAACACCTAAAATCATACAAAAATCCAACTTTTGAAATCGAAACCACAAAAACTAAAAAACCTAGATTCGACAGTTTATACCGAATGAAATCAAAAACAAATAACACCATGATGTTCGTATCGTTTACCTTTACGTTTTCTTCGGTTTAGATTCTTCAAAAATCGAATTTCAGAAATGGGTCTTGAGAGGTTTCTAGAGAGAGAAGGAGAAAGAGAGGAAAAAAGTGGTGAGAGATCTATCAAACGCTTTTATAGCTAGGTTTTCTGAAAAGGGTAAAATTGTCAAAATTTAGGTGCGAGATCTATCAATTAGGTATAAGATCTAGCGGTTTTAAATCTATAAAAATGTGTATTATTTCTAGCCTGGCCCTTTTGTTTATGAACAAAGAGATTGTGTTTCCGTTTGGACCGCCCTTAGTGCCTAGAAACCAGGAATGCCCACTTGGGTTTTGTTGTTTTTCAAGCATGGTCATCGGATGGATTAAAAGGATATGAAAGAGAGATGATATTTATTTATTTTGTTAGCTAAAATTTCGTCCATTATATTTTTTTCCGATATTTTTTTAAATTATGATTCATTTTATGTTTATATCTTCAAAAATATTTTTTATGAGTAATATATTAAAATTTATTTTCATAAGTAGTTGATTTTATCTTAAAATTTGTATAGATATATCTCTTAAAAGATATATTGATTTTTTTTAATTTTTTAAATAAAATAATTCATTATTATGAGTTATGTTTGATAAAAAAAATCAAATTTTTTTATATTATTTTATAAAAAAATTGATTTTATTTCAATATATATTTTTTTAAAATATTGTTTATATAACAAAATTTACTTTATTTTCATGTATTTTTTCAAATATTTTTTAATACTAAATTTGATTTTTTATATCATACTATTTTAATATATTTTTTAAAATAATAATTTAAAATTTATTTTTATTTTTATAAAAATTACTTTATCGTTTGTTAACAAACAATAAAAAAAATTAAATAGCGGAGAAAAATCATCTAAAATTTATGATATTTGGAAAATTTGATAAATAAAAATTAACAACAATAGATTAAAAAAACTTGATATGAACGTGTAGAACACTTAATATTTTATTTACGACGTTGAATTAAAAAATAACATTTATTTCAATTATCACTATTCCTTCTAGCTTCCACTTCGCATTACAAATAAGACATTATGTTCTTATATAATGGTTTTGATTTGGAAGGGTTTTTCGTTGTTGCTTTGTTTTTTGTTGGTGAAGTTTTTTTCTGGTTATCGAGATGCTTTATCAGATGGAGGTATTTCTTTTAGAGTTGTTTGATCTTACAATTCAGACACGGCTTCTATACGTTGTTAGACGTGGTTTCCGTTCACTTCGACGACACTCGGAAAAGGGAAACAACGGAGGCTAAGTATTTCCTGGCTAATGATAGTGAAAATGCCAAACACGTGCTCGTTGCGAGTTTATTACGCGGGTTCGTAAGCCGCTCGTTTTGGATTGCACCGAGGGACCAGATGAGGTTTTGCAAAGTCGGATAGACTTCAGGAGGAGGATTTCTTCCCATCACGCCAACTTTGGTCAGTTAAGCCTTAAGTGACTAGTTGGTTGCTTAAGGACATCCCGCCAATCTTGGTCAGATTGGCCTTAAGCGATCAAGATAATTTTGGCAAGTTTGGCTTTAAGCAACCAACTAGTCGCTTAAGGCCATTATAAGGATTTTGGTTATCGCGAAAATTCTGGTCATCCAAATTTTTTTGGCCATGTCTAAGGCAAGCTTGGCCAAGTTAGCCGATTTAACATTGGCCAAAGGGCTAAGGTGGCCACCGAGACCAAACTTTTGGGACTTGGATCTGGCTTTCCGACCAAGTTCCTTCTAGTTTTTCGACGTAGGATGGTTAGGTAACTTGGTCTTTTGTTTGTCTAGTTTACTTAGATTTATTCGTGAGGCAGGTTTGGCCATAGCTCGAAGCAATCTTGGCCAGAACTCGGGTCTGAGGCAAGCTTGGCCAAGTTAGCCGATTTAGCATTGTCCAAGTTAACCGATTTAGCATTGGCCAAAGGGCCAAGGTGGCCACCGAGACCGAACTTTTAGGACTCGACTGTGGCCTTCCGACCAAGTTCCTTCTAGTTTTTCGACGTAGCATGATTAGGTAACTTGGTCTTTTGTTTGTCTAGTTTACTTAGATTTATTCGTGAGGCAGGTTTGGCCAGAGCTCGAAGCAATCTTGGCCAGAACTCGGGGAAAATTTTGCAAGATTTCAAAGTAAATTTGATCATGTTTTGAGGCAAGTTTGGTCATGTTTTAAGGCAAACTTAGCCAGGTATTCATAGGCGGAGCGAGGTGAGTCACAGGAACCCACCTAGCTCCATAAATAATATCATTAGTACTTCAGTTACCTTTTATAGTTCGGTCTAGTTGGTTAAGATGCAGGTCAAGGAACCCACAGACTTTGGTTTCGAGACCCAGCTGTGTGGATTCTTGTTCGTTTAATTTTTTATTTGAATTATATTCTATCATTAAGTTTTTTATTATTTATTTTATTAAGTTTTTATTATTTATTTTATTATATATATAATATAATATTTCAGTATTATTATAATATAAGTATATCATTTATTTATATTATATATAAAATAACACCTATATTATTTTACAGTAATAAATATCTTAATTAAAAGATAATATAAATTTATATATATATATATATATATGACATAGATTTGATATATATATTTTTATTATTATTTATTATTTATTTATAAATATGATTCAAAAAATAATAAATTTGATTCGCGAACCGGTTGGTTTTTTTGTCGTCGCCCCTAACTATAAAATATAATCTTTTAAAACAATTGTTCTTTTACAATCAATTAGAAAATTTTAACTACAAGCTTCAAACACTAAGGTATTTATTATGGCTCTATGTTATTAATTCTCAAAATTGAAGCTTTGTTGCATGTCTTATATTACTATTCGTTAGTTACAAAGATTAACATTGGTTGATCTATATTTTTTCTTAAGATAGAGAGTTGTAGATTTCAATTTCGAAACAAATAGACCTGCAGAAATCACAATTTTTTATTTTGCTTTACGGATCAAACCGTAACAATATAGGCTCTCGAGTTCACTAATAATACATGTCTTAATCAATACATTTATTAGTCTCTGTATACTGCAGAAAAGCTCAAACTAAAACCCGATCAAACCGTAGCAACATAGCCTCTCGAGTTCACTAATAATAGATGTCGTGATCAATACATTTTTTAGTCAACTTCTATTTTTTTATGTTATAATAGTACTTCAAAGTGTTGACAAAAATAATATAGAAGACTCACTTAAACAAATAAACAACTTTTATATAGATGGAATATGAAGATATATTACAACACCATTTTACAACTTCCACTACAAAAGAAATATTTTTGGGGAAATAACCAGGACACCATAGGGTTTAAATCCTGGTTACGCCACTGCAGGTATTGGTCATGTCTCGAGGCAAGTTAGGCCAGATTAGCTACTCATATTATGACGTGTCGTCTAATGGGTATGTCTGTTTGGCTTCGTGGCTAAGATTATGGTTGTGCTATGGCGCGCGACCATGGTTAATTAGAAATTTGGACATGAGGTTAGGTTGGTTGCGTTTGGTCATTAGGCTAAGTTCATTAATGATTAAATTAATCATAGAATGCTCAAGTTGTAGATCCTTACTTGGATTTGGTTGTGGCCCATATAGGAAATATTTCATGATGTATCAGTGGAAAAAAATAAAAAATAAAACATATGTGATGAATAGTTAATTTATTTTATTACATTCATTTTGTATAATTAATATTAATCTGTGTGGCCAATTTTTTTTAAATTTTTTTATTTATTAATTTGATAAAAAAATTGTTTTAACTCTATTTTTAATTTAAAATAAATAATTATATATAGTCAATAATAATATTTAAAATATTAAGACGAAATGGATAATAAATAGTAATTGACAAAAGTAATTGAATCTAAGATATTATTAAAAAACTATTGTAGTATGTAGATAATACATTTGATTTTAGATAGTTATTGGTAGTTAATCATACTTTGAATATAACCAATTCTAGTATGCCAA
The DNA here is from genome assembly GCA_036936605.1 of Limnanthes douglasii subsp. nivea. NCBI lineage: Eukaryota > Viridiplantae > Streptophyta > Magnoliopsida > Brassicales > Limnanthaceae > Limnanthes > Limnanthes douglasii. The sequence goes on from JAUPFV010000004.1 coordinate 61,343,687, forward strand.
AAAATTGATGATTTAGGTAATTATTAACCAAAACAAATTTATTAACCTCTTTGGTGCGAATATGGAGGATCAAATTACTTTGCATTGAATACATATATCACGATCATAGTGGTACATTGAGTCTAGCCTCAAAAACTATAATTACGGTTACTGCAATTTATGTTCAGTATAATTCGATATGGTTTTCCTAATAGTCAGACCTAACAAAATTGTTCATTGTCGAGAAAGCTAAATGTTCATTCATCTAAGATATTTTAGAAAAATATCATCGTAGGACAAACTATTTTAGGCCAAATTTAAACACTTAAGAAATCTGACTTAAAAACTCTGCATGAATAGATAATCATAGTGTCAAACCTAGTTAACCTAACACCGGGTGAACTAGAAATACTTATTTTTATAGGACTGTGTCGTGCCATGATGGGTTGTTGATGCGGCCGAACCATTTTCTAATTTATGGCGACAAAAACGAAGGATCATTTCTATAACTTATCTGAATCAAACATATCAATTACTAATCAATAGACTTAAGAAGAAGTAATATTGTTGGTTCATGTTGCATGCGTTAATGCTTGTAACATAGTCTTAATATATGATGGGTGCCATAAAACCATTATAAAATTATACATAAAGCAAATAGTTTTTTGTTGATATAAATTTTGATTTTAATTTAATGTAAATTTAACTTTTGTACATTTTATTTTCTTTGATTTTTTTAATTCCAATTCAATTGAATCTTAGTTCGGTGTAATTATTTTAGGTTCCATCAGTGGAAAGTTGGCAGATAATTTACGGGGTTTGGTTTAGGGATTAGGTATGAGTCTTTGTTTTTCTTCGGTTATGAGATATATAAACACCTGCCCCTATTTTCCTCGTTGATATACCTAGTTATAGTATGCTTATCTTGGAATCCTGCTGCTCATTGTTTCATACCATCTTGAGAGCTTTGGGTATCAGATAAAACAATCATCAAGCCACCGCTTTAAAAGTAATAAACTTAAAAGGTCTAAATAAGGCTCTCCGGAGCACCACCGCTAAAGGAACCACCCTTATAATAAGTTCCAAATTTTATTTTTAGAAGCAAATACCAACCAAGTAGACACGTACTTATAAACTATGTATTATTTTCTCCACTATTGATTTAATCAACTAAAAAAGCACTTGTGATTCCTTTTGTAGGTTCTCAAGTGTATTCATCCAAAAAACCACGATCAGACGGTTGGTAAGCGCTTCCATCCAGAATTCATACATGCAAAATTTGAAACATCTGTAGTATGCTATGTCAAATTCATCTCCATGTTCACCAAATAACATTTGACAGACGTTGCATGTGCCATACGCATTCTAACACGTGGACGTTGTTCCCAAGTTACTATGTAGTATCATTTCACTCACGATTACTCAACTACGAGGTAACACTTAGACTACAAGTAGTTCAACCATGATACAGTCAGGTCTTAGTTGTTACCAATTATGAGATTCTTATTTTAGTTTTAATGGAGCTATTACCTTCTACATTTTTTTTTTGTTTTAGTCTCTCTTTTTTGTTTATCCTTTATTGTATGACTTGCTACACATGTTGTCAAAAGTATTTTATTTATGAAAAAACATGTCGTATTTTTTGTTCTCGTCCTCCATTTATAATAGTTTACAGCCATTATAATATTTATTATCCTAGAGTTTGCTTAGACTATTGAAGGCTTAAATCAGAAAATAGTCCCTCGACTATCATGTTTTCTTTCATTTAGTCCCTCGACTAAAAAATCACCGGTGAGGGTATCTCGACTATCCCATTTTCTTTCATTTAGTCCTTCGACTTTAAAATCACCGGTGAGGGTCCCTAGACTTTGCAAAAATCTATAAATTTAGTCCATTATTTGGGGTTTTTTCTAAGATTCAGGGACTAAATTTATAGATTTTTCAAAGTCCAGGGACCCTCACCGGTGATTTTAAAGTCGAAGGACTAAATGAAAGAAAATTGGATAGTCAAGGGACCCTAACCGGTGATTTTTTAGTCGAGGGACTAAATGAAAGAAAACGTGATAGTCGAGGGACTAGACAGCGATTTAAGCCGACTATTGAATGCAGTCCTTAGACTATTGATTATAATAGATATTATTGTACAATATATATTAAATAAATATTTGATTAAAATGAATTAGATATTGCTTTAATATACTTTATTTGACATATGTGACCTAAGATATACAATGCCAGTCATAGAGATTCACATACCATTATTAAATTTTGTTTATGAGGTACAGACTACCATGAAATCAAAATCAAGAAAAAGAGTTACTCACACATGTAGTCTTTTTTTCTTGTCAAAGTAGACATTATTTTCCTCAATAGAGGTTTCGACCGATAAAAATTTTTTCAAAAAAAAAATGGGACATTTCCAAATCTCAAAACTTTTGGATATTATCTTTTTAGATAATAGTATTTTATACTAGATACTATTTGTATCTCTAATTCAAAAAGAGTATTTATGTGGTAGGTTTGTATTATACAGTGGTCTAATCGAAATTTGGTAATCATAAAGATAAATAATAAAGGTTGCTTTTGGTGAGTCGTGGAAAAAATATTAAAATAATGGTAATTAAAGAGAGTACTTTATTAAGGAGTGTAAGTGGAATTTTTGAGTAATTGTTAAAGTATATAGGTGTTCGAACTCTTTTCATAGTATTACGAGTAACAACATTGACCTAGATTTTTTTACATAAGTTGTTTTATATATGTAGCAAATATATCCATGAGTCTGCATAAATATTGGGTCTAACTAATATATTATATTCATACAGTTATGTCGTTATCCTTAACCCTTATAGTACTTATAAGTTCGATGGAGGACTAATAACTAGCGATAACAATGGGTCGAGCTAACTGAACCGCTTGATTGTGAAGTCATACTAATTAATGTGCTACCAAAATAAATTAATAAAGTGTGATGCTAAGACGAGCTACTAAGTGCTTTGCAGAGTCGAACATATTAGTGACCCGAGAAGGTTGACCAAACCAAAGTTGTTTATTGTTTACATGCAATATACTAAGCCGATAACAGTCATACCTTATATAGTATTTAATGTGTCGTAATGTCCCTGATCTTACCTTATTAAAACCCTCACTAGTCAAAACCTCCCTAAAAAGTTTAATTCTGCTAAGAAAAAAAAGTACATAAATAAAGAGTAATTGTCCATGGGTTTAGTTTCCTAGTGGTCGATGCGATAAAGACTGGAACTCATAAATAAAATTTAAGAAAGGATTTCGAAATTTTAGTTTACGTGTAGTAGCCTCAAACCTTTAAGTACAATTTAATGAACAATTAAAATATAAGTGAGAGTTAGGCGAGAGTATTGGTGTGGTTAATTTATGTATGAGGGTAATTTGGGAATCTGTTTTAGAGTTTGTGAAAGTTGGTATGTGTTTAATATTTTGAGTAGAGAGTAGAGGGAGAATTAAGCAGCCTGGTTGCAGTTAATTTTCATTACCCACATTTAATGCAGGTGGTTGGGTATTTATACCTTTACATATGGGCTTTATGGGTTTTCGGGTCATGTTTAATGGACCCGGGTCATGTTTAAAGACCCATGAGCTCTTAGTAGGAGAGCAAGCAGCTTAGTCAAGAAGTGTTTAGGTTTTTTAGTACTTTTTTCATTGTTCGAACAGTCCAATGGGCTAAGTGTTCGAAGTGGCCTGTCCGGTCTGGTGGCCTTGGTCCGATCTGTCCCTGTCCGGAGAGGAAGCAGTATTCGGACTCATCAAGTATAATCAACAAAAAAGCACATAAATCAAATTAGAAACCAACGAGACCCTTGATTGACAAAGATAGTTATGACTGAAGTTAGATCAAATTATAAATATTTCAGAAGGAAAAATTATTACTCCAAAGAAATTCAAAGAATACATGCGCATCCAAATGTGAGTGGGCCGACACGTGGCCTTCTAATAAACATAATGATTGTAGAACATGGTATTGACGTTTAGGCTTCATAGTTTATGACCATTAGCCTTGGTGGCGTATTCATTATTCAATATTTAGTATTTGAATCGAGAAGATAAAGATACTTTGCCTATAAATGTGTATAAACTTCCAACGATATTGCAAATGTCTTTCTACACATCTTCTCGTTTCTAATTCTTCACTTTTTCCATTCACCTATTATAAACATAATTTGGACAATTATGTATATGGCGTTTGACACTAAAAGAAAATACCTAACAATCATATTTATTAGGGATCAACTCTTTTTGGATAAATTTCTCACCATTCTAAAGTTTTATGGCAGATAAATCTATACAAAGGTGAAATATGTGGTAGTTTACATCTTATAGGCTAACTTTTTATTGTTATGCTTATAAAAATTTGAATAGACCATTGAGTCGAATCAGTCTGGGTCAATGGTATCAAGCCTATTTGGATCAGTCTTAGAAGGACCTAATAATAATGTTAGAAAACAAAAAGATCGACGCTGCATGTCTTTCCGGTCGAGAGTGTTAAAATACAATATGAATAATGTTAGATAAGATAACCCCCGACTCTGTGGATAAAGACAAATCAATCGTTATTAATAGAAGAGAGTAAACTGTCCCCACATCCAGCTTTCATCAAGAAGTTACACCTTTGGGTATAGGGTGAGCACCTAGTTCACCAAACCTCATGAGAAAGGTTTATATACAACCCCGCAGAAGGATTTGGAAGCGGTGCTTGTGAGGTAGGTCATAATTGGATGGCATCCTCTCCTTTTTACAGAATCCTTTCAGGGCATCTTCCTAAAAGTTTCGATATTTCCTGGTTAGAAAAGTATGATAGGAAGAAGGACTCAGATAACCATTTGGAATTGTTCAAGAATTTTATGCTGAATTTTGATAATGATAAGAAATTACTTTTCTGTGGATTTTCACAAATATTCAAAGACTGAGCTTCAAAGTGGTATAATCGATTGTCGTCAAGCTTCATAAAATATTTCAACATGTTTTGGGTTATGTTTAGGTAGCAAGTTGTGGAGAGGAAGAATTTTTGAGCTAATGGAGAATCAATTGTTAACTATTGACAAAGGGTCGAGGAAATCTTGAGGGACTACACCAGACATTTCATGGATGCCAAAACCGATATAGACCACTATAAGGAGAACATAGCACTGACAAGGTTTAGTTTGGGTATTTTGCCCGCCCCCATAAAGGAGTTGTCGGCTAGCTTACTCCTTGAGTTGTCTCTCCAGTTCAGATATTCGGTCCTTAGCCTTTGACAGTTTTATGGTGTTTCAGAGGTATTTAATGTTTGGGTGTTTTGTAGTGAGAGATTTGAGCTGCATGATTGTATTAAATGTTCATTACCCTCATTAATTTATAGACTGCTTGTTATTAAAATGTAGTGATTTTTTTCGGAGAGAATCCGCAGTCGCTATTAAGAGTGCAATGAGTGCGCACAGAGTAAACTCTCGGCTTTACGCAATAGCCTGCAAACCAACACTAGAAGGTAAGCTACACAAGATGACAAGCTCAAGCTCAGCCGAAAAAACGTATGTAGAAGGATTCGAACTCATAACATTTTATCACAATCCTACCTTGAATGTTATTGGTAATTTAGTTTGTACTAGATTTTTAAAACTTATGGCGTTTTTGGTTTATTAGATATCGTTTAGAATTAAATTATGTGGTGTTTGCATGTATTTTTTTATACATTTGTTACTAGCTTATGCGATATCTAAATGTTCCTGTGGTTATGGGATGTTTCTTATCAAATTGTGTTGTCTGTATGGTTTCACAATTATTTTGTACTACTTTTCACAATTTCTTAGGATTATAGTTGGTCAAGATCGTTTATGATTAGTTTTGTATTTTACATATATTTGTAGTTCAGTTTTTTTTATAATTTTTTTTAGCTTAGCACTTACAGTAACAGTAGATTAGTGTTTCATTAATATTAACTGTGTTGTTTAAATGTTTTCCCGGTTTATTTGGTATTAGTTTTTTAACTTGTGCATTGCAATAAGTTACGTACCGATAAAGTATTATAAATTGTTGAATTGTTTTCATAAATTAAGTTCAGTTAATTATCGTAGCTCGTTTTGTATAAATTTTTAAATTCATTTTGTAGTAGTTCTTGCAACTTACAGAGTCACACATAGTTACTCATTTTGTAGTAGTTTCCGCAATTTATTGTACTAGTTTTCGTAACTTTATTTGCACTAATTTTTTAATATATTTTGTATTAGTTTTATAACGGCTAAATACAGTAGGTTACAAATTGTTAGGAATAACTTGTTTATGATTTTTTATTTTGACATGCTAAATTGAACCGGTTCTTTTAAGTTTATAAAATGGTGTGGATTATTTTTGATTGAGGGTAATTTTGTCAAGTGTTTTATGGTGTTTCAGAGGTATTTAATGTTTGGGTGTTTTGTAGTGAGAGATTTGAGCTGCATGATTGTATTAAAAGTTATCTAAACGCTTTTGCGAGAATTTAGTTTCTAAAAGGCAAAACATGGGGAAAGAGTTTTGTTTGATGAGCTTACAAACCGAGGAGAGAGAAGCGCCTTGATCTGTCCGCCCACAAAGACCCCTGATGTTCCAAGTAAGAAGCTTCATTTATCAACCGAGGAGTTTATGGGCACTCCGCGCCTCGCATTTGTCGGCTAACCGAAGAGCTTACTCCTTGAGTTGTCTCTCCAGTTCAGATATTCGGTCCTTAGCCTTTGACAGTTTGTCGGCTAGCCTCTTTGCTATCCTTTGTTTTTAAGTAAGAAGAGCCAACATATGATATAGTGAGACAACGATTGTGTCCTACCATCTTAACTGAAAGGATCTAAAGGATAAAGAATCATCAGATAAGTCACGATCGACTAGACTATCGTTTGCGGGAAAAAAACGCATGGATAATAGGTCTTCACAAGTTATACCTCTATCAGCGGGATCATTTAGCGCAGGAGACAAATGGTTGAACTCTTCTTTTTGTAAATTTTAGATTTCTAAGATTTAAAACATACTTATCCTAATTTCACAATAATCATTTTATTTATATGCGATTTCACTGTACAATTGAATTCAACCATAATTAAAGGTAATAAATGAAAAACAAGTTTTGTAAATTTAAAATTATATACCTAATTTTTAATTATTCATATTTTTTTGGTATTTCATATAATTGAATTGTTAATTTTTTTCCAATATATAAAAGGCTTTGGCTAAATTAGTATCATTCTCGATAACCAACCCTAAAATTTAAAAACGTACCAAAATTGTCCTTTTACTCCGTCGGTTGAGAAGGTCTCAACCGACGGGAAAGCTTGATCCGGCTGGTAAATAATAAAAAATCATAAACGCTTTATTTTTTCGTGCCCCTTAACATTTGGACCCAAATTTAATTAAAACCTATATAAAATTAATAATTTTAAATGTATATATTTTAAAAAAAAAAATTGTTATTCTGAAATTGTGATACTGTAACTTCACAAAGCCTTCAACTTCATTAGTTTGTAATTTCTTGCATTTCATATCTTTAAAATTGATTTTCTATATTTTGTTAATTTATACAGATATGTAAAAATATTTAGGGTTTGAGTTGGTTATAGACTGCTTGTTATTAAAATGTAGTGATTTTTTTCGGAGAGAATCCGCAGTCGCTATTAAGAGTGCAATGAGTGCGCACAGAGTAAACTCTCGGCTTTACGCAATAGCCTGCAAACCAACACTAGAAGGTAAGCTACACAAGATGACAAGCTCAAGCTCAGCCGAAAAAACGTATGTAGAAGGATTCGAACTCATAACATTTTATCACAATCCTACCTTGAATGTTATTGGTAATTTAGTTTGTACTAGATTTTTAAAACTTATGGCGTTTTTGGTTTATTAGATATCGTTTAGAATTAAATTATGTGGTGTTTGCATGTATTTTTTATACATTTGTTACTAGCTTATGCGATATCTAAATGTTCCTGTGGTTATGGGATGTTTCTTATCAAATTGTGTTGTCTGTATGGTTTCACAATTATTTTGTACTACTTTTCACGATTTCTTAGGATTATAGTTGGTCAAGATCGTTTATGATTAGTTTTGTATTTTACATATATTTGTAGTTCAGTTTTTTTTATAATTTTTTTTAGCTTAGCACTTACAGTAACAGTAGATTAGTGTTTCATTAATATTAACCGTGTTGTTTAAATGTTTTCCCGGTTTATTTGATATTAGTTTTTTAACTTGTGCATTGCAATAAGTTACGTACCGATAAAGTATTATAAATTGTTGAATTGTTTTCATAAATTAAGTTCAGTTAATTATCGTAGCTCGTTTTGTATAAATTTTTAAATTCATTTTGTAGTAGTTCTTGCAACTTACAGAGTCACAGATAGTTACTCATTTTGTAGTAGTTTTCGCAATTTATTGTACTAGTTTTCGTAACTTTATTTGCACTAATTTTTTAATATATTTTGTATTAGTTTTATAACGGCTAAATACAGTAGGTTACAAATTGTTTAGGAATAACTTGTTTATGATTTTTTATTTTGACATGCTAAATTGAACCGGTTCTTTTAAGTTTATAAAATGGTGTGGATTATTTTTGATTGAGGGTAATTTTGTCAAGTGTTTTATGGTGTTTCAGAGGTATTTAATGTTTGGGTGTTTTGTAGTGAGAGATTTGAGCTGCATGATTGTATTAAATGTTCATTACCCTCATTAATGAAAGTGGTTGGGTATTTATACCCTTAATTATTGGCCACACGTCAAATCTATGAATCCGGGTCGAGTTAAAAACTCATTAGTATATTAAGCAGATTAGCAATTAGCTTAGTCAAAAGGTGATTAGCTTTTAATACTTTTGTCCAGTTCTAATGGTTTAGTGGGTGGTTTTTGTCTGAATCGCCCCTGTCCGGTTTCTACAGTGAGTGGTGAAGAAATTCGGACTCATCAATAGCCCCTTTTTTAGGGTTTGTTCGAAGGCCTTTGGCAAGACCTAAAAAATCGCTTTTGGGCACTTGTGACATTTTCCGGACGGATTTATCATTTGGTAAAGGACTTATCCGGACTCAAAAACTCTTTAGAAGTTCAAAGGTTTCGCCATGGATTGTGGGACACGTGTCACCTTCTGATGTGTCTCACCTGCCGTTTTTCTCCTAGAACGCCGCTCCCACTAATCCCAAAAAGTAACCTCTTCATTTAATGCCGGTGACGTCAGCGCCGTCTTTAATCATTACTTTCATCTCTTTGTATTCTCCTAGGTTTTTGGGTATCTTTTTGTTTCTTGAGTATAAATTATCTCATTTTCATTGTTTTACCATCTTCATCACTTTTCATTCCTTTACTTCAAAGCTTTCATCTCTCTTTTCAACATCCTTTTGGTGTAAGTTTATGTTTACAGCAAGAAACACACTTGTAAAAGGTGGGTGGCTTAATCTTTCGGCGTTAGAGAAAGCACAAAGAGTTGAGCGAGAAATGTGCATTGCTGTAGGTCTTCCAGTTTCCCCAATCGGCAATTCTGAAACACCAAGCTCAGAGCCTGATCGAGGTTCGTCTTCTGCTAAAAGCTCCAAACCTAAAAGATTATTTCAACCAAGTCTTTCACCAATCGTCTCAGGCTCATCGGTTCAGGAGTCGCAGCCTACTGTCGAAATGGAAAAAGCTGTTACAAGTACAAAGAAACCCCCTTTGTTCATAGCTATGGGATCAGTATAATTCCCCAGATAAGCTGACACTTAAATGAAAAGGCCGCTTAGTAAAATGCCAGACTGTTGTTCCACAACCTAAGTCTCCAAAATCAGGCCCCTCTAAATCTGGGGCTAAAGATAAAGTTACAGGGTCAGAGGCACCCATCAAATTTCCTAAGGATAGATCGTCTGGTCCGGAGGCCACCGGACCAAGTCTTCGAAATGAACCCTCCGGGTCTGAGCCCCAGCCGGACACCAGACCACAAAGGGAAAGTGATGCCCAGCCCTCCGGACAGCTCACTGAACCGACTACCAGCATTCCTCCACCAAAGACAGCAGACAACCCTTCCATAGTGATGGAGGATGTGATGGAGGACAGCGTTGAAGAAGCCCCTTTTGAGACTGATGTCTCCGGGAAAACGGGAGAAACTGCCACTGCCAAGAAAGGCAAGGGTAAAGAGAAGATGTGTCTAAAGCATCCGGACTTGCCGGAGTCCCTTGAAGGTAAAGTGGGACCTTGCTTTCACAAAGTCAGCGTAAAGTATCTGCTAGCCATGCAGAATATTAACTACGCCTTCATCCACACTGCTGAATTAGGCCGGATCCGGACAAAGTGGGGGATCCCAGAATCTGTCAAAGTGAGGATACCGGTTGATCCGGAGACGCCAATGGACTGCAAATTGAGTGAGATAGTCTTTTACACAGAGTTGTTCAACTGGGGGATCAGATTTCCCTTAGACCTAGAGATCGTCAGATATTTTCATCTGATAAAGCTCTGTCCAAGCCAACTGAGCCCCAATGCTTGGTTTACCCTTATGGCCTGTATCATGGCCTCTAGGCTCTCCGGAATCCCACTTCTGATGGAGTAATTTGCTGATGTGGCCAGCCTCTGTAAGAACCACGTCATCCCTTTCTACCACTACAATATGGGTGACAACTATAAAGTGGTAGATGATCTGCTCGAATCGGAGAAGAATTGGAAAACCCAATTCTTATTCATCAGTGGAGCTTGGGAAAATGGGAGAAATATTAAAGCTGGTGTAATCCCAAGCATGCTTACCAGTAGATGAAAAAGCACAGATAAATATTTCATTATGTTTGTTTTTCTTTCCTTATAGAAATTTTGTTTAATTAAACATTCTTCTTATTCTTTGGGTAGTGCTGCCGAAGGAGTTTTCCGACTACTTAGAGGAGGGGAAAACAACTTGTGCCAAGCTGAAACACTACCGGCCGGAGAGACTTGTCTTGGGAAGAACTGACCACACCACCTCCTCCGAGTGTCATCCTTCAGAGGACAAATGAGAAAGATTGAAAGCTGGTATTGGCGGGCAGAGCTAAAGCCCCAAGTAAAATGAAGGGCAAGAAAGGAAAGAAAAAACTAGAGGTAGTTGAGGCCAATCAAGGTGGTGCTGTGGAGATCGCCCTAACAAACCAGAAGGTGCAAGAAAAAGGAGGAATTGATGTTGCTCTGCTTCAAGTGGTGGAAAATGAAAGTACCAAAGAGGCAGTTGGACTTCCAACAAAGACTCCCAAAAAAGACCGAAAACGGGGACTAGATGGTGGAGATAGAGAAGCCAAGAAGAAGAAAATATCCAAGGGAGATGAAGTAGCTCTCCGGCTTTCGGAGTCTCTTCCTCCGGTCCACCCAACAGACCCAACACAGGCAGAGCAAATCCCAAGTGACTTTCACACCGGAGAGGGTGCCGGAGGGGATATTAACATCGATGGAGTAGACATCAGTGGCCTTCAAGGGATTGGTCTTTACTTTGAAGACCTCGAGAAGGACGACTTTGCTGGTCCTTACCTCCCTTCAAGCTCTTCGAACATCGTTACTTTTAACGGTAAATCTTTTTCTGTTTCAGGGGTGAAGGACATGGTGACCCATTCCTTGTTGAGCAATATTCAATCGGTGCTCAACTTGGAGAGACAAGTGCGAAATCAATCCTCCCTCATCAACACACTTAATGCATACAAAGAGAGCTTGTCTAGTGATCTCCTTAATGTCAACCAGAATGATGAGGCATTAAGGACAAAGATCGAGGAGTTAAAGAAGGAGAAAGAGGACTTGTCCACCAAGCTGGCCACTTCGGAGGGGGTTAAAAAAGAACTCCAATCTAAGTGTTCTGGCCTGGAGAAATATCTCTCCACTTCAAGAGATGAGGTGAAGGCCAAAGACAACGTCATCCGGACCCTCACGAAAGACAAGATTTTGCTCGAAGATGTTGTGTCTAGAGTTAACCAGGAGAAAGATCATTTGATCAAGGAGCAGGAGAAGACAATCCAAGCCAAGATCGATGCATATACCAACAAGGTGACCGACTCCCAAGAATAGAGGTATGCCAAAGTCAAATCCGATATAGTCTTGCTTTTCCACTGAACATCCGCGAAGAGGATGCTCGGTAACTTGTGGCAGTACGTTGAATACGATGATATCCCATTCCACACAATGGTGGATGGTGATAAGAAAAACTACTCCAGTGGTTATGATGATACCACTAATGAAGAAGAGGGGACTGGTGAGAGTCCTAATGAGGATCCCAAAGACCCCAAGAAGAAACCAGGTGAGGCTGGAACATCTAAGGAAGCTCAGTCTTAAAAAATTTAACTATCTTTTTATTTTTCTTTAATTTTGTATTAAACTATAGTCCTTGGATGGCCAAGGAATTTTTGTAACTGTGTCCGGCTCATGTCTGGATTTTTCTACTAAAACTCCAAAGTCTTTGGATGGCCAAGGCACTTTTCATATTTTAATATCATTCCCTAGTGTTAGCCGGGCAACTTTACCTTACAACTCTTGCATTGTTTTATAGTTACGCAATTTCGATGGCTAATGTTTAAATAGCCCTTAGTTATTTTGCAAGTATCTTAAAGTGAGAGAGTTTAAATTCTCCAATGACAAATGTTTAAATAATCATTACTCCACCAAATCAATCAGGCCTATCAATGATATTTTAAAAATTTCAAAGAAGCTATCAATTAAACCACTCCGATTTTTTCAAGAAGGCATCAAATTTCATTAAAAATCTCAGACACCTCATTAAAACCTCCCCGCGCCACCAGGGTAGGAAAGAGTATGCCCCATAATATTTACATGGACTTTAAACAAGTAAATATTTACATACTTTCATTCTAGATACAACCGGAGATGTTCAATATGCCAGGGGTGATTTAGGATTCTTCCATCTTTATCTCAAAGCCTGTATGTCCCAGGCTTAAGCTTTTCAATGACCACATGTCCCAGGCTTAAGCTTTTCAATGACCGTATAGGGTCCTTCCCAAGTTGGAGCTAGCTTGCCGAACTGCTTCTCTTTAGTATGTAAGAAGACCTTTCTCAACACTTTATCCCCTAGTTGAAAATCCCTCGTTCTGACTTTGGAAGCAAACCTGTTTCTCATCAAACCCTGATAGTGTGCGGTTCTGAGATGAGCCTTAACTATTTTTTCTTCTAACAAATCAAGTTGACTTCTGATGGCCACTTCGTTAGCCTGTTCGAAAAAACTATGAGCTCTAAATAAGGGGAGAGTTACCTCTATATGAGTTATCGCATCCATACCATACACCAAGGCAAATGGGGATTCCTGCGTAGCAGTCCTAGGAGTAGTCCGGTAGGCCCATAGCACTTCTTGTAGATAACTTGGCCACTTTGCAGCAGCCCCTTCTAAATTCTTTTTAAGACCGGACAGAATAGTCATGTTTGCCACTTCGACCTGACCATTTGCCTGCGGGTGGAAATGAGAAGATAAGCAATGCTGAATGCCTCTAGAGGCACAGAAGCTCTCCATATCCTTATTATCGAATTGTGGCCCATTGTCTGTGGTGATCTTTTGTGGAACCCCAAATCTGCAACAAATATTGGATAAAATAAACTTTATAACAGCTTTTGAAGTAGTTCTTGCCAATTGGGCAGCTTCTATATACTTTGAGAAATATTCGATGGCAACTATAATAGTTTTGCACCCCCCAGATGCCATAGGTAGATGTCCCACCAGATCCAACCCCCAATGAGCAAAAGGTATTGGCTCAGAAATTGACTTTAATGGGACAGCTGGGATATGAATTTCATTACTATATCTTTGGCATGAATCACACTTCTTCACCAAATCCTTGACATCTTTCATTATAGAGGGCCAGTAGTATCCGGCCAACAAGACTCTTCTGGTTAAAGCTTTATAACCACAGTGTGTTGATCCCTCACCATCATGTAGTTCGGACAGCACTATTTAGGACTCTTCAACCCCCAAACATTGCAAGAGAGGTCTATTAAAAGACTTCTTGTGAAGAACATCTCTTAGGATCATAAATCCACGAGCCTTATACTTCAACTTCCTTGCTACTACTTTTTCCGGAGGCAAGACACCATTTGAGATGTATTGAAAAAGAGGATACCTCCAGTCTTGAGGTTGACTCACTTGTATGTTTAAACTCCCCCCCCCCTCTTTGCTCTGACGGATTTGAATGGATGGGCATTCTTGCACGTGAATCCATGGGTAGGACTCATAATAGGCTATGGTTGCCAAGGAGTCTGTTAGCGTATTTTATGTTCGGGGTATGTGCTCATAGGTGATATCTTTGAAGTTAAGTGCCACTTCTTTAAGAATGAATAAATATTTAACCAGCTGCTCCTTTTGGCCCCGGACTGACCTTGTGCATGATGGATAAGAAGCTGAGAATCACTCATTAACTTGACCCTTTTGGCTCCACAAATTAGGGCTAACTTTAAACAGGATATGGCAGCTTCATATTCAGACTCATTATTGGAAGCCCTGAAAGTAAAACATATAGCATGGTACATTTTGTCGCCGTACGGAGAGGTTAAACATATGCCAGCTCCAAAACCCATGGTACTTGATCCACCATTGGTCCGGACAACCCATACTTTTTTAGCCTTTTTACCGGATGCTTGCTTAGTATCTCTGTCCGAATGGAATTCAACTAGAAAATCAGCAATAGACTGAGCCTTGACTGCAGCTCGAGGGGCAAAATCAATGTCATAGTCTTAATTCTACTGACCATTTGGTCATTCTGCTTGATATGTCCGCCTTCTGAAAAAACATTTTTCAAAGGAAAAGATGTCCGGACAACAATAGAATGAGACTGAAACTAAGGCCTCATCTTTCGAGCAGTAATTACTAATGCCACCACTAGCTTTTCAAGCTTTAAATATCTCTTTTCAGCATCCATCAGGCTTTTGTTAATGTAGTACACCGAACGAGGATAATTGTCCACTTCTCTAACTAGCACCGCACTGATGACACAATCATAGAATGCTAAATATAGGTATAATGTCTCTCTATCCACAGGTTTAAACAAGGTTTTATGAGAGGATAAGTGTTTTTTAATTTCATCGAAAGCATGGTCACATTGTGGAGACCAGTTAAATTCTTTTGCACCTTTTAAAGTTTGAAAAAAGGGGCAAGCCTATCCGAAGACCTTGAGATAAAACGGTTTAGAGCAGCTAACCTCCCTGCCAATTTTTGTACTTCTTTAATATTCCGAGGAGGCTTCATCTGCAATAAAGCACTAAGCTGGTCTGGGTGAGGCTGTATCCCTTTCTCACTTATGACATACCCCAAAAACTTCCCGGATCGCACTCCGAAGATGCACTTTTCTGGATTCAACTTTAAATTACTTTCACCAAGTTGGCAAATGTTTCTTGCAGATCTGCCAAGTGTAATTATTCTTCCACACTTTTTACCATCATGTCATCAATGTAAACTTCCATGTTTCTTCCGATTTGATTAGCGAAAGCTTTATTCACCAACCTCTGATAAGTTGCCCCATCATTCTTTAACCCAAAAGGCATCACTTTGTAACAATGAAGGCCCCTATCAGTAACAAAAGTAGTGTGTTCTTGATCCTTTGGGTCCACTTGAATCTGATTATACCCGGAGAAAACATCCATAAAGGACAACAACTTGTTCCCAGATGTGGATTCCACTAACTGATCAATCTGAGGGACCGTATATAGGTCTTTTGGGCAAGCCCTATTAAGATCCGTAAAGTCAATGCACATTCGCCACTTCCTATTTTTCTTTTTTACTAACACCGGATTGGCTGTCCAATTAAGGGTACTGCGATTTCTTTATGTGCCCCATCTTGGTAAGCCGGTCAACCTCTTGAACTATGACATCAACTTTCTCCTTAGAGAAAGCTCTCCTCTTTTGTACAACAGATGTTATATCTCTTCGGACAGATAACTGGTGTGATATAATACTTGCAGGTACTCCGGTCACATCAACATTGCACCAAGAAAAAACATGCTGATGGTATGCTAAAAAAGATAACATTTTACTCTTTAGTTCTGATGTCATCTTAGATCTAATCTTGACATATCTTCCTTCAGCCAGAGAGTGAGTTTCAACCTCTTCGATTGGTATTAAAACACCAGGGGTCTCTCTGGGGTCATCAATTTCACCCTCTTCCCCAGAGGGCCCCTCCAACTGCTAATCCTCACTGATCCGAACCGCCACTAAAGTTCGAGGGGCCAGAGTTGTTGCATAACATTCCCTTGCTAACTTTTGACTACTTTGGACAACTCCTACTTGCCGTTGCACATCGTATTTTAAACATTGATGGACTGTTGAAGCCACATTATACATCCTGGAAAGCCAAGATCTCCCCAAAATGGTATTATAACATGTTGGACAATCCACCACACTAAAAAGTACTCTGACCATCTTCTTAAAGGGGCCATTGCCCAACAAAACCTCCTCCTCAAACTCCTCGATTACGTCCGCTGAGCTTCCAATGAAACCCACAATTGACCTGTTCGAACGTTAAATCAATGCTGGATTTTTCATTTGCTTGTAGGAAGTTAAAAAAAGGATATTGGCTGAATTACCGGTGTCCACCAAAATTCGTCTGATGTCATTACCCCCAATGGATTTTCCTATCACCACAACATCTTCATGGGGACCAGCTATGTCCCTCAAATCATCTTCATCGAAAAAAATAAAGGGAAAAGGAATTTGCGATTGATAGGAAGTCATGCCTCCTTCCAGTTGAGTAGCCAGGGTATGTACATGCCTCTTCCTCGAAGAAGCAGTCGGTGCTGTCATGGTGTCTCCCCCCAATATTGTAAGTGACTCAAAAAAGCTGATGAGCCCGGACACCGTCTTGCTGTGTTTTGTAATAACGCCTACCTTATTTCGGGTTGGATTAGGATCCAAATACTCTCACTCCACATCAAACCTTTCAATTATCACCATAGCCCCATCCGGAGCCGATGTCCCTACATCGTTTGGGCCAGTCCGATGGGCGTTATCTGGCCTATTTCCTCTTCTTCTTTTAACATAAGTACCCAACTTTCCTCTTTCAATCAAATTTTGCACCTCTTGCTTCAAAGCGATGCAATCTTCTGTGTTGTGACCAATATCTTTATGATATTGGCAGAAACAATTATTACGAATTTCCCTGGGAGACTGAAGCGCAGCTGGCTTCCTGAAGTAACTTCGTCTTTTGTTTTTATCATAGATGGTTGTCATATTCTCTTTTAACTCGGCAAACCACTCCAGTTGAAAACAAGGCCCTCGTTTATTTCTGGATTGTTGACTCTGAGCTCCAGTTGAAAATAAGGCCCTCGTTTATTTCTGGATTGTTGACTCTGAGCTGGTGCTGGGTGAGATTGAGCCGTAGCTCTGCTGGGACCCTGTCCGGCTTCTTTAGCCTTATACTCGGACTTATTCTGGTTCTGGTTTGGTGCAGCTGGGGCCGATCTCACCTGTCTATGCACCCTGGTCTTCTTTGTTTCATCTACATTGATTTGTTTCCCCATTTAATTCAGCAAACCGTCCCACGTCATGACTTTTTTTCTGGTTACTGAATCAGCCAAATTTCCAGGGTTCAAACCCTTCCTTAGAGAAGCTATTGTGACTTGTTCAAACCAATCAGCTAATCCATTCTTGGTTTTTACAAAGCGACTTATATATTCTTTCAAGGATTCATTTGGCTTTTGGGCACAGTGGATAATAGTGTCTTCATTGCTCTTCACTTCCTTACTTCTAACGAACTGCCTTCGGAAGGCCCCCCAAAAAGTATCAAAATTTCTGATGCAGCCCTGTGGCAGACTATTGTACCACTTCAGAGCGCTCGCCGTAAAAGACTAGGAGAACGTTCGATAAAATAACTTATCATCATCGTCAAAATTCATCATAATTTTTTTGAATTGCTCCAGATGATTATCTGGATCTTTACTCCCATCGTACTTTTCCATCTTTGTGCTGTCAAACCTCTTAGGAAGGTTTCCGGACAGTATCTTGGAAGAAAATGGAGTCTGTCTCCAATTCCAGCCACGACTAAACACAGTATCTTCATTGGGAGTTGCAAATATACCTGGTTCATCATGAAAGGCGAAAGGATCCATTAACAGTCGGTCTACATGTCTCCGGCCATGGTTGTGACCATGAGATGACCCTTTTCCTATATGTCTTTTCAACCTTCCATGCATGTCCCTCTTTCTTGAATACTTTTTTATCAACTTCTGTTTCTTTTTAGAACGGCCCTCATCGCTGCTGGATGACAGGGACTCCTCAACTCCATCTTCGTTCGAGGAGCTGTTAGAAGATTATAAATCTGAATCTAAGCTCTCCACTGGTTTAGACCGGTGAGACTTCTTTGAGCTAGCATGAGTCTTTTTAGTACTTACATGGGTTTTTACCGATGGGTTATGCTCCCTTGGATTGTCAGTGTGGTGAACTGCTGACACTTTTAATTTTTCTTTTAAGCCCATCTCCACTCTTTTAACAGCCCTCAAGGCTTCTATCTCAGCTTTTAATCTATCTCGCTCCTCAGTCGTGTATTCGTCATTTTCTCCCACCACTTCTGCCAAAGTTGGTGGTACTGCCTACTCGTTCGGATTCATCTGATGAGACTTTTCTTAATGGTTTTGAATGCTAAATTCAGGCACCTTCTCCTCCCACTGTGGTCGCCAATTTGGTGTGGATTATTTTTTACTAAAGGTAATTTTGTCAGGTGTTTTATGGTGTTTTAAAGGTATTTAATGTTTGGGTGTTTTATAGTGAGAGATTTGAGTTGCCTGGTTGTATTAAATGTTCATTACCCTCATTAATGAAAGTGGTTGGGTATTTATACCCTTAATTATGGGCCACATGGGCTTTCACGTCAAATCTATGAATCCGGGTCGAGTTTAAAAACTCATTAGTTTATTAAGCAGATTAGAAATTAATTTAGTAAAAAGGTGATTAGCTTTTAATATTTTTGTCCAGTTCTGATGGTTTAGTAGGTGGTTTTTGTCCGAATCGCCCATGTCTGGTTTCTACAGTGAGTGGTGAAGAAATCCAGACTCATCATAAAATACTAGTGGTTTTCGCTGAAAATACATGTATAAAATAACAACAAATTTTTTAATATTTCTAAGATAATAACTATTTTCCAAAATACTAATAGTTTTCACTCTAAAATACATGTATAAAATAACAATAAAAATCTTTAATATTTCTAAGATAAATGAAAATTGAAAAACACATTGATGAAGCCGAATAGTAGAAATACAACTAAAAGAGAAAAAAACAATAGAAAAAATCTTAGCCATAGGTAAGAGAAAAAAATTCAGAGAAATAATCTCAAAATTCAATTTAGAAATGCTCGAAAACCCTACACAAAAATTAAATTGTTTTCAGCGTAATAAAATAAAGCTCAACCCAATTTCAAAGCGACTAGAGTTGTTTAAGTATTTTAAATAAATAAAGCGAAAATAGAAAAATGCTGGAAAACATGTATATAAGGCCTAAAATGCTGGATTTTTGGGTTTGAACTTCATCACCTAACTTCACCCCGTGATACTTTTGAAATTCGTTTGAATTCTCAACACGTTTGATTTGAGTATTCGCATCGTCTAATTCTGATAACTAACCCCAAACAAGGCCCCTTTCTGTTTGTTCAAAAGGGCCATGTAATCGTGGGCTATTGCTACTACATCATCATCTCCTTTTTAGGAAGAATTCGCTCACAAATTCTCAGAGTCTTCATCATCTTCGGTGTTGGTAAATGGCACCAGGTGCTTCACATTGAAGACGTCATGGGTCTTCATGTGGTTGGGTAGCTTTAACCTGTACGCATTGGGATTAATCTTCTCAACGATTTCAAATAGACCTACTTTCCTTGCTACTAATTTGTTGTATTCATGGGCATGATAGTGATCCCTAATAAAAAAAACCAAACGAAGTCCCTTACTACAAACTCCACCAGGCGACGCTTCTTGTCTGAAACAACCTTGTACTTTTGAGTTGTCTCTTTAAGGTGTCTTCTTGTGTTCTCATGGATATCACATATCAGAGATGACAGTCTCGACCTTGGCTGGAACCTTGTCAAGAGTTGAGAATTTCAAATTCATAGGTCCCCATGGGTTATAACCATAGACTACCATGAAAGGACTATGCCCAATATTTCTCTTATGACGCCTCTTATAAGGGAACTTAATGTGATCAAGATGGGAATCCCACACTTTCAAGTTCTCATAGACCTCTTTATGCAACATGTTGCCTAACATTTGATTAGTTACCTATGTTTTCCGTCTATCTACAGGTGGTACGCGCTGCTAAAACTCAGCTTTGTGTTTGTAAGGCGCCACAAACTCCTTTAAAAGTGTCCAAAAAATAATGTACCACGATAAAAACGAGGTTCGGGGTAGACAATGTAAGTCGTAGACCTCGCGAAAGTATATATTTACAACATTAACAACGTTTGTGGTTTTCTTGCATGCAATAAAGTGGGATATCTAAGAAAACCTATCAACCACCAAAAAAATAGAGTCGTCACCTCTCTACATTCTAGGTAGTCCAAATACGAAAATCCATGGTAACGCTTCGCCACGGTCCCTTTGGTATATGTAGTGGTAAGTATAGACCAGCGTTGGAGGTCGTCCTATTTTCCATTTGACAAACTAGACATCCAGCCACAACACGGATAACATCTCTCCTCTAATATGGCCAAACAGTTGATTAGATATAACATGAATATTTGGTCTCGATCACCATACGTGTCTTTCATGTACAATCAGTAGTCTCAAGATGCCTTTAGAAATATATAGTAAGTTTCTTTTGAATAAGTAGTTGTTGCTCACTGTAATCTTTCTCAAACCTACCGCAAATTATTTTGGTCATATGGATCGGTAGCTAGTAGATACCTCATTATCTCAAATCTCACAACCTCTCCTTCCATGTGAATCATCATAATTTATCTGCTCAACGCGTCAGCTACATGGTTAATTGTCCCCGAAGTGTGCTTGATAGAAAAGGTAAATTATTGGGTAAACACCACCCGACACATATGGCATGAAGAGAGTTTATTTTGACTCTGTAGATGCTTTAAGGCATCATGATTGGTGTACAGTACAAAGTCGTTATAGGCCA